>JAPQWS010000047.1:2582305-3873458 GCA_028651295.1 Catharanthus roseus
TTTCTGCAAAAATTCTCAAGTGATGTTAAGAAATTTAGGGCGCAGAGAAGAATAATATTGAATGCTTCACTTGATTGTCTTTTTATTCATTATGATATACTATTTATAGGATACAAAGTATCATAATCCTAATCAATATAGAATTCTAACCGGTCACTAATAAGGAATACTGCTATAATAATACCATAATACAACGTATCCAAGTTATAATCAATATAGGATTTTAACCAAATAATCTCTTATAGAATCCAAAATAATATAAAATGATCACATACTGATGTGATATCTCCAACAAGTGAAAAGCAACCTGCACTCTTTTGAACACCCAATTTTGCATTTTCACCAGAAATGCAAATACTTGCAGTAGTTGCACCTGCATTTACACAAGTCAATTCATCATGTTATTTCTGTTTCTCTGCATTTCACTTAATCTCTTCTGGCTCCTCTGTGTGCTTCATCATAACCATTTCTGTTCTTTGCGGCTAGCTCAACAGCTATCTTATCCGCCACTTTATTGCCCGAGCTCTCTATCCATTTGATACTCTCGATCTCCAATTCTCTCATCAATTTGACAATTTTTGTCGTGATATCCGCATACTTTTTACTCTCATTTCCACCGGACAAGCTCTTGGTCAACAGCTCGACTGCAGGGACAGTCTAATTCAACCTCAATGCACTTCAGGTAAGTGTAACATTTTGGAAGCTCTTTTAGATGCTCCAAACCATAATTAATTGCCAACAATTCTGCTCTTCTTATGTTTTTCTTTATGTCTTGCTGAATCCCCAAAGTTAAGTGCCCACTTGCTTTCCATTTCCCATATTCGTTTCTCATAATCCAGCCTATCCCGGCCCAATTGTCGGATAGAATGCGAGCGTCTGTGTTAATTTTAATCCCACCAGATCTGGGACATCTCCAATAGGTGTCAGGAAAAGAAGCCATACTAAGATAGACTAAGGAGAGAATTGTTTTTCTGCTTGAGCAGAGTGATGATAAGAACAATTCGTGAGGGTTTATGGTTTGGCTGTGAGGGCTTTAAACTGCAGTCCCTGCTTATAATATATTCAGCCTCTGGTCAAGAGCAAAAGTCAAAATTGAAGTTTCCGAATTCAATGGAGCACTGATACTAAACCGGTTCAAAAGACCAAGCCAAAAGGGTTCAAAAGACTAATACCCCTATGGTACTAGATAGGGATGACAACAGTACGATGTTTTCTTATAACAACTTAAAAGTACTTCTAAAAGATAACACAACACAAAAGGCGGGTTAAATCCCATTTTACCTCTGATACTTAAGTCAGATAGTAAAATAGCAGAGTGACAGTAGTGTAAAAGTAAATGTGGTAGTAAATAATAAATAATACCTTTCTACAAAGTACCCAATTGTGGAATTATAGTCTCCCAACCGATGTGAGATTTTACAAAAAGAACTTCCTAACCATTTGATTTTTGTGAGGTCATCAGGTTCATACTTGATATAATTAAATCAGTTGACTTCCTTCTTGATTTTCAACTCCTAAATAAGGGTTCTCTGGCACAAATATATTGACAAAAATAGACTGATCTCATCATAAGCCCCCTTAAAAGTTTCACAAATTTTTTTTTTGTGATACTTTTATGATCAAGCCTTCAAGTGCTTCATAAAATCCCCTAATTCTAGGGTTTTTTTTTTTTCTTTCTTCATCACACTCTGTTTTTTCGCACTTTAAGAAAACCCAAACTTTCTTGTCTTCATCTTCTGATAAACTTGTTCGAAGTCCCTTTTGAAGATAGTGGCTTCTCCCAAATCCGGTACCTTGACTTCCTATAAGTATCCAAAACTCATAATCAAATCTACTAGTTCTAATAATAAAGATGTTTTGAGTGGTGAAAAATATGGAATGGGCAATGTTTCTATCCTTGTTCCTTTTGTAAATCGTAGTGATCTTCCCCATTTGATGCTTAGACATGTTCATCCCTCTAAAAGACTAGTTGACTATGGCACTAAACGTAACATTGAACTTTGTGAAGCCGGTGCCGTGATGTATTTCTTAGATATCTGTTATAGTTAGCTTCCAACTATTGCCAGTAAACATAGAATTCCTCCAGTATTTACCCTGAGCGCCCCCAATTGGGATGAACATCCCATTTTCCCCCAAGAGGATATATCACTGTGTACTGTGAGTAATTGAGAGCAGGTCTAAGGTTTTCTCTGTACCACTAATTTGAGATATCATAATGTACTGGGAAATAGCATTGGCATAATTCTCTCCAAATTTTACAAGACGAATTGTGAGGTTCATTCTTATATGCAAATCTTTTAAAATTTCGACAAAAACAAGGATGGTATAACTTACAGCAAAAACAAGTGGCAGGAAACTTCATTGCGAAATTGCTTGCCTTAATTCATCGATGGAAACATGGATATTTCTATGTTAAAGATCTTGACTCATCAATGACATATGGATAAAATAAGCGACAAACCTTGTCCAACAAAGAGGTAAAGGTGGAAGCAGATTTTGTGCCTCAATGTACCAAGATTCTAAGAGAATATTCGTTTGGAATGAGACTGTGAGAAAGCTTACTAGAGTCCATGTTGGAGGCAGTAGGATTTTGCAGTACCCGAGATCTTAACTACGAATCGCTAAGTTAGTATTAGTCTTTGCCCTAGCTAATAGAGTATTTGTAAAAATATTCTTGAAAATGTATATGTATGATTGTATTTGAAATATATATATATATAGATATAACAAAAACATAACAAATTCTAATTATCTATCTTGTAGGGATTGGTGTTTTAGAAACTATATCCGAGTGAGGAGAAGCATCTACCGCTGCTCATGGAAAGAACAAAGAAGCAGAGGTTGCTAAAAATGACAAAGGTGATAAAATTACTTATGTATGTTTACCAAGGGATGTGTAAAAATCAACATGGTAATACTATGTAAAACGTGTCTAATGTAGAAATACTTGATACCAGCCTAGGAGTAATAAAACAAGGTAGCGAATATGGATGACCAAAACAGAAAAATAAGAACTAAAAGGAGAGAAGATCCAAATGCTGGTGATCGTCCTTTGATTGAAAGTTTGCCAGAAGAATCCTTTCTCCGTAAAAGAAAAAGAAGTGAAAGTGTTGATAAAAGAAATAATTTTCAACAAGGAAAATCTTCCTCTCAGATTCCTTCATTGCCTTTCATTACGGAAGAAATTCCTGATGCAGAGAATTGAATAGATGCTATCTTGAACCAATACCTAGTTGGGGCTGTGAAAGAAGAAGAACCATTTTTCCCAAAATGGTCCTTGAAGAACAAAAGCCGATTAATCTATGGTGGGACTGCTCGGAAAGTGGCAGAAACAATTCATCCCTTAGCAGATATAAAGTTTATATCACAATGCTCTTGGGATAAATTATTCGAAATGGGAGCAGCGAATTCCTGTTTGCTAAGCTACAAGATAAATAATTATATATAGCTGTTATAGATTATCTACTAATATTTGATGTGGGAATTTTATGCATAATTTAATTATCGATAGAGAAATGTCCAAACGTTCAGATTATATGCAAGAATCTCATACAGAACTGGTTCGTAGGTTAGAGACTTTGTCATCTGAAAATGAAAAATTAAAAGAAGACATAGTGTCTCTAACGAATAGGAATGTTGATTTGAAGAAAGATTTCGCAGAAATTAAAGGAGTGAATACTAATTTAGCTGAAGTTTTAGCTGCAAAAGAAAGGTTAGAGACTTCTATGGAAGATGAAAATGGAGAGATGCATTAAAATATGAAATGAAAAAAGAAGGTTGAAAAAGAAATGTGACGAAGTGGTAAGTTTGTCGAAGCAATTGTGTCATCTATTAAATCGAGAAGGAAGGTAGGAAAGTTGTAAAGAAAAAAGTGATTTGGGAATTTTGTGAAAGTGATAGAGGAAGAAAATGGTTTTTTGATCCAAGCTTACCATGCTTAATGCCATTGTGACAGAGGTCGTACATGATGTATTACAGAAAGATCCTGATTACGAATTCCCAAATATGTGAAGAGATACTATGATGAAGTTGTTCAAGTTCAAGAACTCCCTCAGGATAGGCATTCTAGATTAGGAATTGAAAATTCCTCACCACTTTTAAGGGATGTCAACACGGGAGAAGAAGACCAACAATCTTATCAGGGAAATGATCAAGAAGGTAGCACCGTGAATGAACATTCCAAAAGTAGCCTTCTTGATACTCCATCTATGAATATCCGTGACCCTCAACCAATAGAAGATATTCCAAGAAGTAATCTAGAGGCTTGTAGCAAAAGTTTTGAAAAATTATGACCCCTTTAGAAGAAAATAAAATTCTTGATTAAGATTTTTCTCAAGACATTGTTGCTGGAGAACAAGCACTTTCAATTCTTGAAAATACAGGCAAAGAAAATTAGGAAAGAGTCCTTCCTGATGATGCCTCTGTTATGATACCAACAGTAAAGGCCAATGATTAAATTGCTCGGGTAGATTGATATTTGAAGGAAATGTGTTCCTCTTTATTAAAGAAATGTACGGACAATATTTTGAAAGAAGGATGGGCTTGTCCCGTCTTCTTACTTTATGAATTCTCTTTTGTCATGTCATTTTGAATTATGCACATAATTGATATTTGAGCATGGATCTTGATCTTGTTTGGATCAAATAACGCTAACCATTTTCCTTACAGAAATCCTAAAGAAGGTGAATTTGTTCTTTGTAAAGCACGTTTTTTAATTTGGAAGTGTCATAATAAAAATGATAATCATAAAATTTTTTAAAATAAGGTCATAAAGAAAATTAAATAACACATGTTTCTTAGTAAATATGCGCCGCTTTATTTTCCCAAGAGTAATAATACTCCGTCAAACTAATTTTGATGGGACACTATTTTGTTTTCCCCATAAAGCTGCTTTAATCTCTCTCAAGAAAACCAAAAGTTCCAGTTTCTTCCTATAAATGCCAGAAGACTATAGACTCCTCTTTATCACTTTCCTTTCCCTGTTTTGAAATTTAAACTTTTCTTTCTATTTTTCACTTCACACCATTTCCCTTTCTGATAGAGTTGCTAAACATCTAGGCGAAGTTGAAAAATGTCCCCCCGAAACCTTTGGTGGATAATTTTTATGCTACCACTGAGTTGTTGTACCTTTGTGACCTTCACACTCATGAAGGTTAAAAAATATGTCCTTGTTGATTTACACAAACTGATTCAATTTCGGAAGGATGTTTCGTTTTATCGATTTACCACCTTGTTGAAAACCTACCTGAAATTTATGTCTGGTACTGTAGGAGTATGTTTGGAGCAGTCGAGATGCGCCAATGGGTTTACATAGAGAGCCACCAATACAAGACTTCCACCTATCATGCTGATGTTCCTTTTGAGATTTTTGTGATGTTTAAGAAGATGTTCCGCGAACCTCTCTTCCGTTCCCCCTCTCTGATTTCGTGTGCTCGTGAATTCAGACTTGAGGAATTGGAGAGGAGGTCCCTTGTTAAGAAAATGGTGAAAGTACTAAAGAGAGAATGGGAGAAAGCGGAAGGACATATTCCCAACAAGAAGAAAAAGTCAAGAGAAGGTAGCTCTTCTAAGAAAGCATAGATCCTGATCTTCTTGAAGAAAAAAGATTGTTATTGTCGTCCTCTGGTTTTGGGGTTTCCATTTCATATAACTCCCTATACTCACTCCGAGTACGTGATTTCCTTGTTTTCGTTTGGGGTGTGTGTGTGCATGTGTTTTTTTTTTTTTTTTTTGAAAAGTAAGGGATCAGGATAGCTTTCTGATCTATTTTACAATGTAATGACCTTTATTGTCCATTTATCTTTTTCTTATGGATATAATGAATATTGAGTTTTTGTTATATATAAAAATAACATTTCAGAACATAAAGAAATTGAATAAAAAAGATACACCAAAGAAATAATTAACTAAGGATAAAACTTTTTGATATTTACATCATTCCACATTTTGGCAAGAATTTTTCCTTTGCAATCTTGTAACTTATAACTCCCATTGCCATTGCTTTTAACAATACGATACGGCTCCTCCCAAATAGGATCCAACTTTCTGTTTGTATACACTCGATTGTCCTCATTTTTCATCAGCACTAAATCACCTTCTTCGATTCCTAATTGCTTTACGCGTGCATTATAATATCTTGCAATCGCTCTTCTGTACTACAAGTCTCACTGTGCTGCTTTTGCTCTGGTTTCATCTAACAACACAAACTTTCTTCTATTAATTGATTTTTAACGTTTTCATCAAAGGCCTCATTTCTCAAAGACTTTACCCCTATTTCTATTGGGATCAAAGCTTCTATCCTAAAACACAAATTAAAGGGTGATTCCCCTGTTGCTCTTCGAGAGTTTTCCTATAAAACCATAGAACATTTGGAAGCTTCTCAAGCCAATTACCTCTACAAGAATCTAATCTCTATTTCAATCTCTGTAAAATAGTTCTGTTGGTGACCTCTGTAAGCCTATTTGCTTGAGGATATCCCACCGATGTGAATCTTTTCTTAATCCCTAACTCTTCACAAAAGCTTCAAAATTCTTTGGAATCGAATTGCTTTCCGTTCTCTAAAATAAGAATTTTTTGAATGCCAAATCGACATATTACATCTTCGTAAAAGAGATCTTTAAATTTCTTGGCAATGATGCTAGCTAACGTTTTAACTTCTATACATCTTGTAAAATGATCACTTGCTACTACTAAGTAATTCTTTCCTGCCAAGGCCTTTGGAAATGGACCGACCAAGTCTATGCTCCATTGTTGCAAATGTAATTGGTGTACCAAAGACGTGATACTGGTTCATAGGCAAGTGATGCCCATTAGCGTGAATTTGACACTTTAAACATGTTTGAACCAAGTTTTCAACATCCTTTCACATCTTTGGCCAATAGTAACCGTATCTCATTGCCTTTTTGGTTAAAACATTTACTCCAATATGGGATGCACAAATGCCCTCATGAATTTCTTGCAATATGTACTTTCTTTCTTCTGAGGTTACACATTTGAGTAGAGGCCAATCACCCATTATTCTATAGAGTTGATCCTCAATGAGCACAAACTGTGGCGCTGTTGTTCTTACTTTTCTGCCTTTTTATGGATCGTCAGGAAGTTGTTCTTGAAGAATAAAATTCCTGATAGGGGTCCTCCAATCCTCTACTTCTACAACAATGCAACATGGTTTGCAATGTGACGTCAGTTTTAATAAATGGGGTAAACTACTAAACTAAAGTAACAGGCAAGTTGACCCATCACTGAAATAATCGAACTATACCCCAGTTTTCGAATCTTAAGGAGTGGTAAAATCTCAAGTAGTTGTCATTTTCATTGATGTTTAGTCTAAAGATTTTTTTGAAAGTAATAACTAAAATATTAAATACGAGTTTTATCAACTAAAGTAAGCAAATCAAGAAATCCAAGTATTTTAAAACTATCAAAAGCGAGAGTTTGAATGATGGAATCCACCTAATCCTTGTTACTAGTACAATTGAAAAAACCATAAAAATCGATATTTGAATTATTTGAGTTAGGTCATCACACATGAATTGGGCATTCCCTATCTCTAGGTGAAAGCCACCATACTCACTAGCCTTTAGAGGAAATCCCTTTTCTCTCTAACCAAGTATGAGTGCAGTAAAAATAGGTAATTAAATAACCTAAAAGTGCAATTTCATATCTCTAATCATATACCCCAATTAACCCCCAATTGGTTGCCCTAGAGTGTTCTTCCTTTTTCAATTCCGAATAATCTTGCGATGAGTTCAAATTCGCTCAAATTAAACAGCAAGAACTTAATTGGAAGACAACTCAATGAAAATCAAATATCAATTTCCATAAATTGAACCAAAATCATAGCATTCAATAACTAGGGTTCAACCCTCATTCAAACATAAAAACCTAGCCCCTAAACATTGTAATAAACTCAAAATTAATAATTAAAATTAATAAAGAACAAGGGAAAGAAGGCTTAGGAGTGAGTTGAAACCGAATTCGCGATCCCGAACGTCGCCTCAACTCGTCTCTCGAGTCACCCGATGAAATCCCATAAATTAGTCCTTTTAAATCTTCAATCTTCGATCTCCTATTTTCTACTGATTTCTTACCTGATTGATGCTGTATTTGGGGGAATTTGGTGACTTAGGTTCGTCCCTAATCTCTTCCCTAAGCCCTAATGGCGGAACTCCCATTTAATGAATGAAAAAATTATATCTAAAAGCTAAGAAAATGCATTACTATGCTACAGCTGGCACCTATCGTGTACGGTAGAGCGAGCCTTACTATCCGCAGTAGGGTTTTGTCTTCTTTTTATTTTCTTCTAGCCAGGACCAACCGTTAGCCGTAGGAATAGCCTACTGTCGCCAGTATGTTTCTGTTCACTCTCTATTCTTGCCTCCAGACCTACCATGTTAGGTAGGATGGCCTATCACAGGTGGTAGGTCTCCTTCCTTGGTACCGTCGGCTTTGTTTTCACTCCGTTTCGGCCGTGTTCGTTCCTTTTCGTTGTTTTCTCCATTAGTAAGCATCTAAGACAAGAATCAAGAATGAAGGATATTAGTATAAAATATGCATTTTATATATTAAAAATATCGTAAAACGATGAAAATAACATATAAAAATGACAATATGGCACACATTGCAATGCTTTTCTCTTTTAGGGATTCCATCCATGACCCTTCCATTAGCTCACCTACACTCAACTTGAATAAAATATTTGCTAGAGTGTTCTAGGTACATGGGACTTTCTCAAAGTGTATTTGCTTGAATCCTGTTGCCAATCCCAAAACTAAAGTCATGTACTTTTTCATGTTGTCCTCTTTTGTTTTAAAATCCCCCATTACTTGTCCAAAGACTACTTAAGAGTCACTTTGCACTAGCAAATGTGTAATCTTTAAACTTCGAGCCATTTTTAATCTAGCAACCAGAGCATAATAGTCAGCTTCATTATTGCTAATACAAAAAGCAAACTTCATCGCATAAGCAAATTGATGAACATCTGGATCTTCTAAAATGGATCCAGTTCCCTGGTGCTTTGTTCAAGCAAAAACCATTAACATTCAAAATCTATGTCAGGGATGTGTGCAATATATCCTCTTACTTGGAGTCATCGTCTGGATTCTAAAGAAGCGTACACTCAACCAGGAAATCTACAAGAGTTTGTCCTTGAACTGTTTTTCTCAGAAAAAAAATCAATATGGTACTTGCTTAGTTCTAAAGCCCATTTGGAAGATCTCCTTGAAAGATTAGGTTTGTGTAAAACTTATCTTAAGGGTACATTAGTAAGTATATTAATTGGATGGGCTTGGAAGTAAGGATTTAGTTTTCTTGCTATTACAATTATATTTAAAAGATATTTTTCCAAAGGACTATAACATTTCTTTGGTCCATTTAAAACATGGCTCATATAGTAAACTGGTAACATTTTATTATCTCTTCAGGCACAAAGTACAGAGCTAACTACTTTGTCCTGACAACCATATATAAATATAGCTACTCATTTGCTAGGGGAGTTACAAGTAGGGGGGAGAAGAAATGTAAGCTTTTAGCTGATGAAAAACAAAGCTAGATTCCTTTGTCCATTCAAACTTGGATGGGCATTTGAGAATATGGTAGAATCGGAGCCCCTTTTCCCTTGCTCTAGATAAAAATCACCCTAGTGAAGCCATGCGTCCTACTAAACGCTGTACTTTCTTGATACTTTTTGGTTCAGACATATGTTGTATAACCTTAATCTTATTAAGATTAGCCTCGATTCCCCTTTCAGATACCAAGTATCCTAAACATTTTCTTGATAATGCCCAAAGGTACACTTCTTGGATTGAGCTTCATTTATATGTCCCTGATCCTTTGTGAAAACTTTTTTTAGATCCTCCAGAGCCGATTCTCTCTTTTTTGACTTGATGAAGATGTCATCAACATAAATTTATATGATTACTTCAATAAGACCCTTGAAGCCTTATTCATACCCTCTTGAAAATCTACTCCTACATTTCTGAACCTGAAAGACATCCTTGTATAATAATAAATCCCAATATCTGTAACAAAGGAAGTTTTCGACGTATCTTCTTCTGCCATTGGGATTTGATGATACCCTTTGAAAGCATCCGAAAATGACAATAATTCAAGACTTGTCCCTGAATCTACCAACTGATCAATACAAGGAAGGGATACGACTTCATTAGAATATCCTTGTTTAGATTTGTGTGAAATCGATGCACATACACTATCTTACTCCTAGCTTAGAAACTACAAGTCTACAATAGGATTTGAGAGCCATTAAGGAAAACTAGTTAATTTTATTATTCCTGCAGCCAGTAGATCTTGAATCTCCTTTCAAATGACTTCTTATGTTGCTTTAGCAAAAACACATTTCTTCTAGAAAACGGGTTTTGTATTAATAGGAATCCCTAACTTATATTCAACACTGTGTTTGAGAATACTTCAAAATCATCCAAATTCCAAATAAAAATATCTTTGAACTCAACAAGGACTTCTGCAATCTTCATACTCAGATTAATGAATAAATCTTGTCATATTTTGACAGTGCGATTAGGAAAAGAAGTATCAAGGGCAAAAAACTCATATTCCCCTTCAGGTTTCATCTTTGGAATTTTAACATCTTCCTCTTCTTCTTTGATTTCAACATTTTTCACCATGGTAAAGTAAAATTCCTAAGTTGCCTTAGGATCTCTATATATAATATGAACGTTACTTCCATCAGAGATCCCCATGGGTATCACAAGTAGCTATTTTAGCTCGTAAGCCCCATGACACAATTGTAGGAAGATGGAGCAGATACTACAATAAACTCCATAATTTAGGCAGTACTCTCCATATTCAATGGCAAAGAAAATTTTCCTTTAGACCAAATTATTTGCCTGTGAATCCAACTAATGGTCCACATATAGAGTCCCCTAAGACCAAGGGTTTCCATTTTCAAAAGGATGTTAATAGAACTGCCAATGTCTACCAATATACATTTCACTATGCACTGAACAATTGGGATGATCATCACCAATGGATCATTAATAGCTCCATCCCTTGAACTTTTTGGGATGCGGTTGGACCAACATCCTGAATAACATTGATAACTTTTAATATTGACCAACATCCTTTGGAAATTTTTTCTCTTCAATGACTGGTAGGGTTTTTTATTAGATTCTATCCCCTGTTGTTGCTTGTGTGCCTCATCATTAATCACTTCTTTCAGTTACACCTTTAATTTCTTCTTTGACGTTGTTGCAATGCTCTATTTTATGTCCATGATCCTGATGAAATTAGCAATATTTGGTTTTGTTTCGCTTATTAATGGGCGATAACATGTTAACAACAGGACGTAAGATTCCTAATGACTCAACCTTATGAAGTATCTCAGCTCCTAGAATACACAGAGGAGTGTGATCAAATCGATTTTGTTCCATTTTCGGAGGACCAAATCGATCTTGGACACTCACTCTCGGTTTATTATCTCCAGGCCTAGATTTCTTGATACCTTGAGTCTTTTTTACTTTGTTCTCTAATTTATACTTGTGCCTAACATAATTATCCTCCTGAATGAATGTCTTAGTTTTGGACAAAAGTGCATTAACATCTGTGGTCTCCTTCTTGGCCAACTTCCGTGAAAGAGTAATATTGCGTAATCCATGTCTGTAGGCTTGGATATATTCTTCCACGAACAAAATAGGAATTTTCTGAGCCGCTTGATTAACTCTTGTAGTGTAATCTCGCACGGATTCATGAGGCTTTTGATGAACAATAAATAGAAAGTCATATGTGGTGTAAAAATTTCTTGAGCTAAGAAATATTTGGTAAGTTTTTCACCCAACTCACTGAAGCTTGAAATACTTAACGGTGGGAGATGAGCGTACCAAGCAAGAGCTTTTCCCGTAATAGAATTGGGAAACAAACGGTAGCAAGCAATGTCAAATGCATTATACACATATATGGAGGAGGTAAGCCTCCACATATATTGTACAGGATTAGTGGAGCCGACATAAGTTTCGAGTTTGAGATGAGTGAAATGGTGCTATGATGGTGTAGAAGCATAAACATCAATGAGGGAATTGTGATGTAGAAAATACCAATTGTATTCAACTATAGGGTTTGGAGTTGTGGATGTCATCTGTACAATAGCTTGATTAACCATAGTTTGAATGGTAGCTCTGGTCACGGGATTGTCTATGCAATGTGGTGGCTCCTGAAATAGCGAAATGTGGAATAGTTGGGGATAGAAAGGTAGGCATTGTGAATTGTGACTGAAAAGTAAATCCTGATTTAATATGAGCAATCTGAGTAGAAACAGCAGGAATAGAAGATTGAGCTAACATTACTTGTAGAGAAGCCAATAACAATTGTAACTGAGAAATTTGATTAGGTTGCAAAAAGACACCTATAGACTCAAATCCTCATAAGGGAGTTTGTTAGCCAAAAATCCCTTGTAAGATAACAGGAACTGGAAGAGTAGTTGATATCGGTACACCGTTAGTGCCAAAACAAGTAACTCACTCCGGTATGATATCCCATATAAGGTGGAATTCTCTAAAGTCATAGGGAAGAAAGATTGGTTTCAGCACAAAAAGAAATAATGTTAGACCACGGTGGGCCCCATGATGATTCTTGACCATTGGAATGGATTCCTGATAACAGTTGAAGAATCCCACTAAAAGACAACATAACCACGATCAACGACAATTGAGGGTGAGATAAACCCTATTTTTCCTCCAATGCTTAAGTCAGATGGTAAAAATAGCAGAGTAACAATAGTGTAAAAATGAACTTGGAAGTAAATAATGAACAGTAAGTTTTTATAAAGTACCCAACTATGGAATTATAATCTCCCATCATATTTGGGATTGTACAAAAGAACTTCCTGACCCTTTGACCTTCGTGAGATCATCAGGTTCATATGTGATGTAATTAAATGAGTAGACTTCCTTCCTCTATTTCAACTCCCAAATACGGGTTCTCTGGCCAAAAAATATATTAACCAAGATGACCTGATCCCATCACGTTAATCTATTAGTGTTTTGTAATTCCTAAGATTGTTTGATTTTGAAACCGATAAGTTTTTGTAGGAGGGTCTCACACGTGGAAAAAAATAATACCAATTACATTATGCACATATTTCATATTTCTTTATATTGTAAAGAATTTATATATGTTTAATATATTTCAGGATTTGTTTGCTCTTATTTAAAATTTTACTTTTCTTGTTGTTTAAATAAGTTCAATGTAATTTGTGATCTTTTAGATTAAATTTTTTGGCATAATTCTATTTAAAATAATAAAAATTTTAGTTTTTTAAAACTTTAATCGATAATCAGGTTGGTAATCGGTTATCGTTTAGCCGAGAATATAAAAGAGGAGAAAGTTGCATAGAGAAGGATTTATTAGTTTTCGATTTTTGTTTATTTAAAAAAAAAAAAAAAGAGAGAAGGAAAATAAGGAGTGATGTGGTATTGAGTGAGGAGGTGGTGGAGTGAGGTGGCGGCAACGGGATGGGTGGTCTTAGAAAAAGAAGGAAAGGAGAAAGAGGAGGAATATTTGTTAGATTAAGTATTGTTTTTTTAATCCCTAATATTTTTTATTTTTAATTAAAAATAATCTTAAAAGTTAGAGGTTTGGGATTATTTTTTTTCGAACAAGATGGGACCTTAACAGGCTAAAGAATTGCTTAATAGAAAAACTGGGCATTTTAACCAAAAAAAAAAAAAAAAAATTGGACACAAGTATTTAGTTTGCCAAGAATAAAATATTTAGATACGTAAAAGTATTGAAAACAAATTATGAACCTACTTCACTTTCAATAAATGTTTAAGAGAAAAAACAAATAATTTGACTAGTGTTATGAAATTAATGTGTACGCATTGGATGTCCAGATACGTTCCCTAAAGAGAAGTAGAACTACTATAGCCAAATCCTTAAATGAGCTTTGACTCTCTAATGGTAAGCCCATTCATTTTAGGGTTTTCTTAACTCTTGTACTTGGTGCCTATAAATTTGACCATATGGAAGACATGAATAATAAATCTATTTCTGAATTTCTGAGTCTTCTCTTTGTCTCTCTCATTCTCTCTATTATTGTTCTTTATAATTCTTCTTGTTCTTAATATATTTTTCCCAAACTTCACTTAAATTCATAACACGTTATCAGAGTGATAGCTTAGAACAGTATGAACAAAGGTTCATTGAGGTGCAATTTTTGAAGAAATTTCTGAAGAACGATTTTTTGAAGGTTAAAGGTAAAAGTGTTGATTTTTATTTCAATTATGTCAAATCTTACTAGTTTGAGTTTTTGGCTTTGGATATCATCGGAAAGAATTATATGTCATGGATTCTTGATGCTAAAATTCATCTTGAATCAATTGGTCTAGAAGACACAATTAAGAATAATAAATAAAGAATTGAATCAAAATCATGCCCAGGCAATGATTTTCCTTCGTCACAATCTTCATGAAGTCTTAAAGGCTGAATACCTTACCGTGAAAGATCCATTGATTTATGGAATAATTTAAAAGAAATTTTTGATCACGTGAAGATGGTCATTTTACCTAAAGCTCATTATGAGTGGTTTGCACCTGAGCTTGCAAGATTATAAATCAATTAATAAATATAACTTTCACACGTTTGGAATTTCTTCACAAATAAAATTACACGGAGAAAAAATAACTGAGGAAGATATGTTAGAGAAAACTTTCTTTATCTTACATACCTCGAATATGCTCCTGAAGCAACAATATCAAGAGAAAAGATTTAAAAACTATTCAGAGTTAATGTTATGCCTTTTGGTAGATGCAAATTAATGAACTGCTCGTGAAAAATCATGAGACCCAACCCACTAGTTCTACTCCAATTCTTGAAGTGAATGTGACTAGAATCAACAATAGTAACAGTGGAAGAGGCCCCGGACATGGTCATGGACATTGTCGTAGTAGGTATACCCCTTATGGAAACTACTAAAGGAATCAGAAAAAGCAAAAAAATGGGAAATATATGACCTCATCAAAGAATAAAGAAGTATGCTATAGATGCAGTATGGAAGGATATTGGTGACATACCTATGGTACGGCCAAATATTTTGTTGAGCTGTATCAAGTATCAATTCAAGATAAAGAAAAATGATGAAGCCAGTTTCGCTTGCCGTCCTATTGACAAGGTGGTGATTATTTTGATGATGCTCAAGTTGATGTGACACAGTTGGATATTGGAAACGTTTATTTAATATCCTGAAGAAAAGATTCATCACTTGATTGGTGATGGGCACGTTAGGAAATAGTGATTTATTTATTTATTTTAATTTAATAATTTTAGTTTATTTATTCATTTTTTGGGGACTGTAATTTTATTAAATTTTTGGAGATGTAATTTTTATTTAAGTTTATTTCCGATGTAAAGGTTATTTTATTTACGTTTGATTTTTATTTAGATATGTCTATTATACCATCTTCTAAGTGGAAAAATTTTGAGGATACTTGTTTTATTGATAGTGGAACATAGGGCTGTAAATGGGGCTGGTCTTACTCGTACAGATCTATACACATTTTTAGTGAGTAAGGTTTAAATTTTATACCCGCGGACCCGTACCCGTACCTGTGTCCATATTTATTCTGTTATATGGGTCTGGATTGGGTATGATGATGCCCAGACCCGTATACCCGTATTAATAAAATAATAATATATATTTATATATATTATATTATATATTATATTAATATATAATTTATAAATTTTTAATATATTTCTTTACAATACAGTACAATTCTTACACTGCGTGTTGCTTTTAGAAACTTTTAAGAAAATTACCGATGAACTACAAAAAAATTTTATGATACTGCATGTTTCAATTTATTCCCAAATAAAATCAAGCTTTTAGTACACATCTCATGAATTGGCTTACTGTTTTAGAACATCTCATGACTTAGCGTACTATTTCAGAATGGAAAAAAGGTCTCTATTGCTTTTGTGATACAGCATCACATTAAGTTTTAGATTAAGATAAATTATATGAAAATAAGTCTCAGTAGAAACAGGAAATCAGTTTATCAAAACATGATTTAATAGAAAGTGAAGCATATAAAACTCATATAGAACAGGGATTAATGTACTGTGAAGATGTTGGGTGTATTTGAACTTTTAATCATTTGAATTAGAGATGTTAAATGATTGTATTTGTTGAAAGAAATGTTGAGGAGATTATGTTAATCATGTTAAAATTTTTATTTTAAAATCATACATTGTTTTATATATTTTTGTTTAACAGGGAAAAAATAGAAAAATGTTATACGGATACGGATATACCCAGACCCTAGAGCGTCAGGTCTGGGTCTAGAAATTTTGTACCTGGAGGGTATGAGTCTGAGTTTGGGTCAAGTTTCACTATAAGGGTATGGGTTTGGGTCTGAAAGTACCCTGAGAATCTGCACCCGTTTACAGCCCTAGTGGAACTATACACACACTATATTAAAATATGAGAAATATTGTTCTCAATTAAATTTAGGAGAAACAAATGTGGATACCATAAATGGTTGTATAAAGTTAATTGGAGGCTCCGGAAAAGATAATATCCTTTTACTTTGAGGTACAATATATATTGACCATACTCTCGAAAAATTTATTAAGTTTTAAAGATATTCATTTGAATGGATATCATATCGAGACTATTGAAGAAAGTGGTAATGAGTGAATACATAAGTATCACTACAAATTTTTACCCCCTTTTAAATAGTCATGTGCAATGCACATAAAAATGTAGACGAATTCCGCCGCTACAGTGGTGGTAGGGACTAAGTCGGGCGATCGTAAAAAAACATTGAGAATTTTGAATTCTAAAATTAAAAGTGGGGGACGTAATAGGCAAAGCATAAATAGGTGAGGGACGAAATTGACTATTTTCTTAAAAAATTATGAACCTACTCTACTTTGAATAAATATTTACAGGGAGAAAAGTAACAATTTGGCCAGAATATTAGGCGTTTTATGAAATTATTTAAATATATAGATGTCCATAAGAAATAATTTAATATCTTAGATATAGATAAAGTCTATCTCCTCAAGAGATAGATATTCTGAATACATATCTTGGAGAGATTATTATAAAGTTTTAGTCTTATCTTAGATATGATAGAATCTATTCCCCTATTCTATCTCTATTTCTTGTATCCCTTTAAGCACT
Source organism: Catharanthus roseus (assembly GCA_028651295.1). Taxonomy (NCBI): domain Eukaryota; kingdom Viridiplantae; phylum Streptophyta; class Magnoliopsida; order Gentianales; family Apocynaceae; genus Catharanthus; species Catharanthus roseus. The sequence continues at coordinate 2,599,461 of JAPQWS010000047.1, forward strand.
ATAAATAGGACCCTTGGCCTTCAGTTGTAAACATACATCATAGAGAAATCAATCAAAGCTCTCTACTTTTCTCTCTACTCTTCGGTATCTCCTTATTCTTCTAGTTACTCTACATATTTTTTCTCTTTATTCTCTCTTCTTTATATTATACATTTTATATCGATTATTCTATTGTGCCAACAATGTTGAGCCAACAAGTTTCATAACAAGGCGGTTATTCTTTCTTACTTATGATTTTCAAACTGTTTTTACAAAGAATAAAATATTTACAAACCTGAAAGTAAAAAACTCTTTCCAGTCCATCCGTTTGGGGATAAATTTGGAGGGGACCTCTGGGCCTTGCTAAGCTTCGAATTTTAGAGTCTAGACACTACATGATTAAACAAAGTATCATGAAAGCCAAATAAGTGCACACAATTTATTGTCCCTTATCATGAGACGCTCGGATCGTCTGTACCATTTTGTTTACTACTTGTTGTACTAGTTTCTAAATTTTGTACATTTTATTAATAAAACTTATTAAATAAAGATAAACCCTAAGAGAAAAAACTAAATATTAAGGGAAAAATCTATTATAAAAGGAAGTGATACAAAGAGTGGTACACAAAGTCCTACAAATGATCTTGGGTGTATTACAAGCCATCTAAACCAAAACTGCCTTGAAGTAGGATAATATGGTTAATTCAAAATAAGTATCTTTAAGTTTGAGAAATTATCAACTAAGGGATCATTCTTTTTTACTTATTAATTAATGGTCAATTTCGGGTAAATATATAATTTTTAAAACTCATGGCTTAATCTTCATTTCAAGTTCACTCCTATTTTCTCTAAATCTTTTTAAATTTCGACCTAATTTATTTCCCTTTCCAATTTTTTTTTTATATATTTTCATTATATCGATCTCACACCAAACAACGCATGTACTTCTATATCATTAATATTTCTATAGATCACTATTTAATGTTGATGCTCCACAATCACAATTTAGGTCTTTATTTTTTGTACATTTATTTTTATTTTGGATGTCATTCCGTATTAAATTTTTTGCCAATTTGCCACTATTCATTATCTCTTCTTTCGCACTCAAATTATCTTCTTTCACTTTGATCAAAACTATTGTAGATAAGCTATACATTTATGAAAACTTGAAGATTTCTACAAAACTACAAGAGAGTGGAAGGCTAAAATAAGTCCGTGCAGTCTGATATTTTGAAGTCTCCTGCTGCTTCATCTTCTCTTGTAGTTAAAGGTTCTACATATCTTCTGGATCTCAGCTTGACAACATTCCTGTAACAGTCTTTGCTTCCTACAGCGAGCCCCAGCCAATCCAGTTCTGGAGAAGAAATCCGCAACTATTGTTGTATTGGTGGGTATTGAAACCCTCTCTCAACAGCAAGCAGTCACTGAAAAAGACTGTGCAGTACTGGAGGATGTCCAACAAGTGGAGGGTGGGAATGCAGCAAGGGTAACACCGGTATCAGATAATCCACCATTTACTTTGAAGGATAATGCAGCATTTCATTTCGTGGGTTAACCCCTCGTACAAATCATGAGGTCACAAACAATGATTATGACTCTTGTACCTACTTTTCCTACTCCAATGATGAAGACAATTTGGAAATTATGGAGCTGATGCGCAATATTCTCGATAAAGCGACTCCTTTAGCAAAAGAGAATCCAATAGCTTCTCTTCCAAAGTAAGTTTCTGTTCCTCAAACTTTTGAAGACCGACAGGCCCTGCTCAAAAGTTTTAAGGAAATTAGATACACCTTGTCGACTAAAGTTCAGTCACCAAGAGTTACAGATGTTTGTCCTACATCTAACTCGTCTCCTATTTTACAATCACCGACTACAGTCCCGGATAAAGATTCAAACAAGGCAGTTATTCTAATTCGGACATTTTCGTAGATTTAAGTGATTTTCCATCTTAGGAGTATTTCACACCTGTTAGATTGCGAAAAATAAATAGAAACAATTACAAGTTAAGTGTACTGCTTTAACCAGAGGATCAGCCAGAGCAAGAGGAAAATAGTGTATATAGTTTTATTTAAGTTTCCTCTGTAAAACCTTTATCGCTAAGCCTTTTCAGCCCCTTAAGTTTTGTTCTTCTTAATAAAATTTAGAGCTATGCTCTTTTTAATATATATACCTATATATATATATATATGTATATATATGTATGTTTTATTCTTGAGATGATCAAGTGAAAGTTAATGTTGCGATGCTTGATGTATGATAGACTTTGTAATTTCTTCTCCCAAACATGAAATCTTGATCTTCTTTATTGCTGATTATGAAGTGAATATTTGATACATCAAAGAAAAGCCCAAAGATGGGTATGTATGAAAAAGCAACAAAATTTTTGTGTTGTTTTTTGTTATGTAGCCTTGAAGTCGGCATATTATGCATGATTAAGATAAAATTGATAGGGAGCTTCATTAAGTGTCCATAGTATATGTAAAAATATATGATGGTCTTGACTAATACGCTTTCAAAAAAAAGAAAAAAGAAAAAGAAAACTAACAAATAAACTATGTTAAGCCATTCATTCAAATATGAGGGAGTCATGTTCATTTTTAAAAGAATATTTCTAGTAAATATGATTTTAACAGCCGTTATACCTTCCACTTGAGTGCACCGTGCAGTGCACTCCACTACAAGAATCCATCTCATTACTGACTGAAAAATAACTCGATAATGGGCAGTTACCGACTGATATGGTCAGTCGGAAATATTTGGTCAGTAACAGCATGTGATGGAATAAAAGATCGGCCGGTAACTTTTACTGACCGATTTTGTTGAGTTAACAACCGACGAATCAGTCGGTAACTTTATTTTTCTGACTTAAAATAATCAATTTAAAAAGTAAGTTATCGACCGATAATTCAGTCAGTATATTTTAATTACGGACTAAATTTCGATCAGTTACTTTATTTACTTTTATTTTTTTTGATAAATAGTTACCGATCGGTTTTTAGTTGGTGTCAGTCGGTAACTATTTAATTTTTTTAAAAAATTTTATTTATAATTATAATAATCCACCTGAAATTAGAAACCGGTAATAGCAACAAACAATATAAAACAAATAAGTCAATATATATTATCTACCTCCAATATGATAATAACAAAAACGTCCATAATACATAATATATAAATATCAAATACAAACCAAAATAAGTCTAGAATATATAATGTATAAAAATAAAAAACAAAACGAAATAAGTAATGAAACGAATACTCTAAGTATGTGAAATACAAAACCATATAATATATGAAATAGAGAAGTACCAAAGTAAGAAACAGATAAGTATCAAAGTACTACATAGATAGAGGTGAGCTAGAGGACGAGGGAGGACTAGTTAGTGGCTAAGATGTTGGGTCATCCTTCTGGGGGAAAGGAAGGAATAGAGTGGGTACTGAATCCAACTGCACAAAACACTGAGAGGCGAACGAGGTCATGAAGCCAGCGAACTTGTTCTGTGTCTGCTGTATGTATTCCCACAACCTCTTCTCCCTCTCGATGCAAGACTCGTGGGCAGCGGCAGAAGATACCGACGGAACCGATGACGAGCTACTATTACCTTCCCGTCACTCGGTGTTGATTGCTACAGATTGTGAGTCAAAACCATAGACATGGCCCTTGTTGCTGCCACTGGTAGCCTTGAACATTAACTGCTTGTCAGTCAACATGAGTGAGCTGGTCTTAATATAAAAGTGTTACATGTTCGTCTTTGGCTCCTGATATTTAGCTTACAAGAAAGACATTCATAAGTTATTGTTAAGCAATATACAAAAGAGTAATAAACGATAATATGACATTAAACAAAAACTATTAAATAACTTTACCCAAAAATCGTCGGATCATGTGTCGACCCATTGTCCCTTTTACTGATGTAGTAGGAGGTACAACTTTGATTATGCAAATACCTTGCCCATTTTCTCTCGCTACAAATATTTAAAGGATAAATAACATTTCAAATATCAAGAAAGTTAAAAGGAATTATAAGTTATAAGAGACATGGTTGTAAGTTAAAAAATATAATAATTAAATACAGAAACGATGTAATTGACTTACCCACTCAATGAATTACCTAGACTCGCGGCTGTGGTTGTCGGGCCTCTGGCCACCGTGCTCCTGTAGATGGTTCGTCTGTGCCTTCTCCCGCTTCTTCTTGAAAGCATCTGAGCTCCATACATAGCATAGACTCGTGTACTATGGGATAGTAATTCAGTTGGACTGATACCCGTTCACTCAAACCTCGTACATCAATTCCTCGTAATGTAATGAGGCTCGTTTCTCCTAAGCGTCCCATGTAGCCTGCTTATGCATCGGGTCCCATCGATACCTTTTCTGCAACAACACATACTTTGTTAATGAATATAAGTTTATATATTTGAGAGTTACTGTAATTAAACTACTCCCTATCATGTCCAATAGGTCTCACTCTACTATCGCCAGTAGAGTTCGGGTAGAGAGGTGCCCATGCGGCCTTTTAGCCGGGATTTTACTATTGAACTTGTTTTTTCAGTTTTTAATCAAGGATTTAATGGGTATTTGAGTCATTAATCAATAGTTTAGCTAGGTATAGACTTTGGCCTGTAAATACCTTATTATCAACTCATTGTAACCAACTTTAATGAATTTTGCTAAAATTTGAGAAAGGATTCTCCAATTGTCTTTAGGGCTCTTCACCTTTTTTAGTTAGTTTGCTAAAGGTTATTGTCCTTAATTCGTGAATATTTTTTACCTTAGATTGTAGAATCTATGAAATCAATTGATCATCCAATTCCTTTCTTTAATTGAGTCTTAGAGTTCTTGTTCTTATATTCTATTAATCCTAGGTCTTCTATGATGTGTAGTTAGGGTTTTGAGGCCTTAGTTTCCTCAAGGTTCTTTCTATCAAATTGGAAAAGAGTTTTGCCTCTCAATATTAGGTTTATGAGGCTTAGATCATCATAGGTTTCTATTGGAGTGTTGAAACTACAAATCCTCAATAGAGGTTCTTCATTAAATGAGGTGATTTTGGGAAGGTGTGGAATCCAACCTACAATCAAAAGAGGATCTACATCACCTTATCCAAAGGTGAAAGCGCTCTACTCACTTAACCTTTAGAGGAGAATCTCTTCTCTCCCTAATCAATTATGAATGCAATGAACAACTTAGGTGATCTAATAACCTACAAATGCAAAGAATATCTCTCTTCAATTCCAAACTCTTATTATCCAATTAGTTTCCCTATATTGAACTTACTTTTTCAATTTCAATCAATCTTGTGAAATAATCGATTCCGCAAAAATCAATTATCAAGAAAACATAATGGAACAACTACCAACACCTAAACAAACATTAGTTTAATAAATTCCAATAAAAAAATTCATATAATCCAAAGCTAGGGTTTAACCCTCAATTTAAACAATAGAAATTTAGTTAGAAAACTTCCTAACAAAAGTCAATTCAATAATAGAAATCATAATTAACAAAAGAAAAGAAAGCTTAGGCTAAAGAATGGCTGAATTCATGGTTCTAAACGCTGCCCGAGCTCGTCTCTCGATTAGTTTGATGAATCCCGAAATTGCTCCGTGAATTCTTCAATCTTCCCCCAAGACTTTCAATTTTATGTTAATTTTAGAGAATTTACCTAATTGAAGTAGAATTGAGAGGGTTTTTCTTGCCCGAATTCGCCTCCTCTGTAATCCTAAAACTATTCTACCTTTAAAAAGGGTGAAAAATGATATAAATACACATAAAAATGCATTACTGCACTAATGACGAGACCTACCATCTGCGGTAGGGTTCTGTTCTAGATCGGCTAGAATCTTTGGGACCTACCGCGTACAGTAGGTCTAGCAGACCGTTTGCAATAAGCTTCTGCTGGGATGGTTCTTGTGGCCCTTGGACCTATTGCATGTGGTAGGTTGGCTTACAGACCTAACATCTACGATAGGTCTCCTTCCTTGTTGCCGGCGGCTTTATTTTCTCCGTCTTTGCTTATTTTTGATTTTGTTTTTTATCTTCTTGATTGGGAAGCACCTACAATAAGAATAGAGGGAAATGTTTTAAATAATACGTTTATATATTAAAAATATCGTAAAACGAAGAAAATAACATATGTAAATGTAGCACAATATGACACATATCAAATACCCCCACACTTATCTGTTGCTTACCTTCAAGCAACATAAAACTAGGCAAAAGCTGGGGAACGTAAAAAGAGAAGTGCACAAAGTTATTTGAAAACAACACATAGAAGGACAACAACACAAACGACCAAAAAAAGAAACAAGACTCTAAGAACTAAAGAAAAGATAACCAATGAAACATGAATAATAACAAGTAAACATATCACTTCGATGGGAATATGACTACTCCACTGCATAAAGATTTTTCAAAAGAGAAAATACAAGAATTGACAATCCCACCGCTATCTTTCTGATATCTTACTAGTCAACAGTGTGTGGTGTGTGTGTGTGTTTTACTTGCTTGTGTCGCCTTTCGAAAAAAACAAGGAATGTCAGGTTATTAACATAGTGATAAACTTTATTGAAAAATGCACCACACAACTTAGATTTCTCAAAACCTTTTCACTCTAAGTTCTATTTTAAGTCGTTCCCAGATTAGGTAGGATTTTTTAGCTTGTAATGTTATGCTCGGGACATAAAGGGTGTCAAATGAAAGGAAAGGAAAAACAAAAGCAATTAAGATAGAGCTAATGCAACCGAAAGGAAAGATATCAAACAATATGAACACTTTCTAGCCACTTTTCACTCATTCCTATCTACCCCCTTTGAACGTCTTAGTTCGTTCAAATTACTCACAGCCCACCTAACAATAATCTATTTTTTCATGAACATATATATTTCGAGTATAAGAGAGAGAATCTAGAGATTTTTGAGAGGCGAAATGTAAAGATATTCCAATATTCATTTTTTTTCTTTGTTTTCTCTTATTTTTTTAATTTTCTTTAAACAAAGTTTTCTCCCATTTCAACGGCTGCATGTATCTTTCTTGCAAATATTTACCAGAACACTCTTTTTATACAAAAGTCCTATCCTTTATGCAAACACTCCCACACATATCTATTTTTCTCACTCAAAACAAATAAAAAGTATACAATGATTAGCTCAATGAATCGAGACTGTTATAGTGTGAGTTTAAAAGTCAAAGAAAGGAAGGGATTAAACCCTTGGCATGAAGGCACAAAAGGGGAACTAGGGTTTGATTTCATATAAGAGATAGGCAAGAAATGCACAAACAGTACAATGAAGGCCTGTGACCATAATTTTTGGGATCAACCTAGACTAAACCTTATCGATTCAAAGCTAAGAAAAAGACAAGAGTGAAGGCAAAGACTTGAAAAAGAATTCACTATGCTAATCCCCTAAGATTCCAAGACTTTTATTACTAACCGACACTTACAAGTGCATAAAACCATTGATTTTGTAAGAGTAAAAATAAGTGCAGTTTTCAAGTAGAACAAGTAAAGCACCTTTTTAAAATCCTACGGGTTTCACAATCAAGACTCCCATTGAATATGATAAAAATAAAAATCTTTTTATAATTTTTTCTAAGTATAAGAAAATTGAAAAGAAAAGACGAAAAAGGTTTGGGTTTTTAATTTTTTTTATTTTTTATTTTTCAAATGTGAAAAAGAGACAAAAGACTCTATAGATGATAACTAAAACTAAACATAAACACATATTAAACAAAACTAAATAGTAAAAAAGACAAATACAAGCAAAAAGAAATAGACAAAAGACATAAATACCCCACACTTATAACCACATTGTCCTCAATGTGGGGACTACAGCAAAGTGTAAAACTGGTAAAAATACATACATGGGAAGAAATCCCGCATATATAAGGAATATAGGCATATTAGGAAGCAAACCCCACAAACAGTCAAAACAGAAAAAGAAACACATAACAGCAAAAACAAAATAAACAACACAGAAAAGAAAAGATATGAAGGAAAGCTAGAAAATAGAAAAGGAAAAAAGGAAAGAAAGAAAAAAACTCCCTTATTATCGGACCAAAGTCTGCGCCACCAGAGTTCCGCTGGAGCTGCCTTAATCTTCACCGGAAAATTCGCTGGAAAATTTTTTTGAGTTCTTTATGCAATTGTTGTTAGAAAAACCAAGAAAAGGATAACACCATTGTTAGTGAAACAAGAAATAGAAAAATAAGTAGAAAAAGAAAAGAAAAGAGAAGAAAAAGAAAGAGGGGAAAATAGGTAGAGGAGGGAAATCGGTTTCATTGGTGGGTATAGGAGGGTGGAGTTTTATGATGGAGTATAGAGAAAGAAAAATGGAGGGTGGAGATGTTGGGTGGTGTGAGAGATAATCGGAGAGAAGAAGAAGAAGAAAAAGAACAAAAAGGGAAGAAAAATAGATGAGACAGAGAGAGAGAGAGAGAGAGAGAGAGAGAGGTACAAACCGGTAGTAGTGTCATTAGAATGCGTTGGAGGGACATCGAAGAAGGAGGTTGTCGTCGGAGTTTTGGAAGAGAAGAGAGAAAAGAGAGAGAGAGAGAGAGAGAGAGAGAGAGAGAGAGAGAGAGAGAGAGAGGAAAAATTAGGGATTTTAAGAGATTGATTTGGGGAGAAATTGAAGAAATTTGGAACTTTTGGCTATAATTGGGTTGGAATTGGGTCCAGCCAACTTGTTTACCCGAAAAAAGGACCCGAGCCGCAACCGTAAAATCAACCTACCGCGTCTGGTAGGTTGAGGTCCACGGTAGACTTCTATCTGCCAAAGGAAAACGTCATCAAGCCTACTGCGTACGGTAGGTTAGACCTACCGTCCGCGGTAGGTTTCTGTTTGTGGAAGATTTATGTGCCATGATCCTACCACGTACTGTAGGGTACCTACCGTCTACAGTAGGGTTCTGCCTGAACTTTGATTTTTTTTTTTTCTTTCTGCAATTTTTAACCCCCTTTTATGCATGCTAAACGTTGTGGATTCATTTTAAGCTCAAAATAGGTCTAAAGCACGAGTTCATCTCTCCAAAAACACCTTGCAACAACAAAAACAACAAAGCAATCAAAGTAAAAAAAGAGAGAAAATCAAATTACAACTAACAATTACAATAAGTTTACAAGGAGTTATAAAAAATACTCCCTTCTAGGTGCCAAAAGCACCCCTGGATCACGACAATCCGAGTTCTTCTTGACCTTTCCTTTCTCGATACACTGAATGGATACCCATTTTTCAATCCCCCTTTCAATTTAGTGAAAGAGTCTTCCTTTTTGTCTTTAATTTCTTCGGGCTATCCTCCCATTTTGGGTGAGTTTCCTGCAAAGACAAAGGCAGTTCTTGAGTTGTATGATTAATGTAGCATAAGTATCTTAACTTTGAGAAAGGGGAGTTGAATTTAAAGGAAATTTGAATACTATATCGTTATCTCTAACCCTTAAGATTAGCTTTCCTTTCTCCATATCTATTAAAACCCTCAAAGTATGCAAAAACGGGTGTCTTAAAATAATAGAGAAGTCTACATCCTCGTCCATACCAGGAATGACAAAGTCTATATAGAATACGAGGTCCTATGATCCCCTTAGGATATCTAACACTTTTACCTGCCAAATTAATGGACATCGTAACGGGTCTTAGCTTTCTTAAGCCTAGTTTTTTACACATAAAATATGACATATCATTGATACTAGCGCCTAAATCAGCTAAAGCTTTATCAACTGAAAAACTACCATTGGTACAAGGAAAAGAAAAACTCCCTGAATTTCTAACTTGTGAGGTAGTTTATTCTCGTTGATAAGGATCGCTGAACATGCTTCTCCCAGGCCGTATGTTGATGCATTGTTAAGTTTACTTTTCTTTGTCAGCATCTCCTTCAAGTAATTGGCATACTTTGGTACCTACAAGAATAGATCACAGAGAAGTAAGTTTTTGAATATCTCTATGAACTTCCTCATGTTGTCCTGGCTACTATCACGAACAAGAGCCGCCAGATATGGGATTTTAGGCTTGTACTCAACAATTGCCGCTTCTCATTCTTCTTTTATTTACTTAGCTCTAATGCTTTAGAGTCAAGGGATTTGGATGATCTTTCTTTTTTTTCAACACAACTCTTCTCTTGTATAATCATCACTTTTTCTTCCTTCGGAACTTTCTCATCAAATCTTACCGAGATAGCATTTACGTGCTCTCTCGGGTTCACTTTGGTATTGCTTGGGAGAGTTCCTGAAGTCCTCTCTGATACTAATTTGATGAGCTATCTAATCATTTTCTCCATATTTCGAATTGAGGCTTCTTGGTTTTGTTGGGCAGCCTCTAAAATGCTCATCCTGGTATCAGTGGTATTCATGAATTTCATCATGAGCTCTTCCAAATTAGCTTTTGCTTGTGGAGGATTTTGTGGGGCTGCATCATATGGGAGTGGTTGGGTAGGACCTCTATTTTAGAATCTCAGCGGTTGTTCTTGCCCACCCCAAGAGAAGTTTGGATGATTCCTCCACCCCAGATTATAAGTGTTGGAGTAGGGGTTATTACACCACCGGTTCCTTTGCACATAATCGACTTGCTCTATAGGACCTCCATGCTTGGGCTTCATGATTGGGATGCCCTACCACTACAGAAGTCGCAGAACATGACTTGCTGATTATTTTTATTTGCAGGTATAGTAGTTAAGTTCCCAATCTTCTATTCTATCATGGCTGCTAATCTCGCTTGCATAGCAGTGATAGAATCTATATTGTGGACTCTTGCAGGTTTTGTCTTGGATCTTTGTCCACCCCAAGCATAGCAATTTGCTCAACTAGGTCAAACACTTATTGAGGAGTCCTGTGACCTGTAGAATCATCAGCAGAAGAATCAATTAGCTGTCTTGCCCAAAATAAAACTCTATTGTAGAAATACTGTATTTTAATCCCCAAATCTAGTCCATGGTGGGGACACTTCCTTAGTGACTCCTTCCAGCTTTCCCAAGCCTCATGAAGCCTTTCTCCATCAATCTGTTGGAACGACAGAATCTTATTCCTAAGCTTTATTGTACGCCAGAAGGAAAATACCTCTCTAAAAACTTCTCAGCTAGTGAATCCCATGAGGTAATCGAGCCGCAAGGTAATGACTTGAGCTATGATTTCGCCTTCCTCCTTAGAGAGAATGGGAAAAGATGAAGTCTAATAGCATCTTTTGAGGTTCCATTTATCTTAAAGGTATTGCACATCTCCAGGAAATTTCCAATGTGCCTATTAGGATCTTCCTTTAGGAGTCCATCGAACTGTATGTTGTTTGGCAATATTTGAATCACGTTCAGCTTGATCTCAAAGGTGTTTGCTTCTACCCATAGTCTGGCTATACTAGATTGCATCCCAGAGATGGATGGTCTAGCATAATCTGACAGTGTCCTCTCCGCCTTTAGTGGTGGTGGATGCGGTACAAATAATGGATTTATGCAAGAGGGAGCCTCTTGACCTTCTTCTATCTTCTCGACGGCAATGATGGTGTTGTTGTTCACCATCTCAAATCGAGGAACGCGGCGGGCACTCTGTAGCGAATGCTCGGGCTCTGGATTAAATGGGATTAATTCACCCCTTTCCTTTCTTGGCATAAACTAGTTACCTAACCCTGAAACTGGAAAACCACAATCAAAATCCACAAATAATGAATCACAAATCAAGATATAAGCAACAATAAACCAATAATTGTAAAAATAATGAACAATCCAAAACAAAAACAAAAATAGGAAAAATAAGAAAAATAAAAGTGATTAAAGCACAAGAAAAACAATTTTCTTTAAGTTGCCATTCCCCAGCAACAGCGCCAAAAACTCGATGTTGGTGTAAATAGGGTATAACTAAAACGAAAACAACGGGTAAGTGTACATATCACTGTAGTATTATAGACACACCCGAGTTTTCAAACTCAAGGAACGATAAAGGCTCAAATAGTCATCTTTTTACCTGATGTTTAGTCTAACAAATTGGGTTTTATGAAGTTAATTAACAAATTCGAAAACTATTAAAAACAATTAAATGGAATCAACAATTAAAGGTATCAAGTTTTAGTAAAAAAGTTTGAATTAAGGATCCCCCTAACTTTTGTCAACTATTCCAATTGAAAAAATCATAAAACGATGTTTGAAAACGAAGGCTGGGTTATCACACGAAATTCGAGCAATCCCTATCTCTAAGTGAAGGCCGCTCTACTCACTTAACCTCTAGAGGAGAATCTCTTCACTCCCTAACTGATTATGAATGCAATAAACAATTTAGGTGATCTAATAACCGAAAAATGCAAAGAATATCTCTATTCAATTGCCAACTCTTATTATCCAATTAGCTACCCTAGATTGATCTTCTTTTTTCAATGTCAATCAATTTTGTGAAATCATCGATTCCGTGCAAATCAATTATTAAGAAAACGTAATTGAACAACAACCAACACATAAACAAACATTAATTTAATGAAATTTAATAAAAAATAATATCATTCGAAGCTAGGGTTCAATCCTCAATTAAAACTATAGAAATTTTGTAGAGAACATCCTAACAATAGTCAATTCAATAATAGAAATCATAATTAACAAATGAAAAGAAAGCTTAGATGAAGAATGGCTAAATCCACGGTTCCGAATACCACCCAAGCTCCTCTCTCGATTCGCTTGATAAATCCCGAAATTGATCTGTGAAATCTCTTCAATCTTCTCCCAAGAGCTTCAATTTTATGTTAATTATAGAAAATCTACCTAATTGAAGAGGAATTGAGAGGGTTTTTCTTACCAAAATTCGCCCATAATTCCCTCTCCCTACACTTAAAACTGTTATGCCTTTCAAAATTGGAAAAAACTGATATAAATACACAGAAAAGTGTACTACTGCGCTACTGGGAAGGTTCTCACGAACCTTGTACCTACCGCGTGCCATAGGTTGGCCTATAATCGGCAGTAGGTCTCCTTCCTTAGTTCCGGTGTCTTTGTTTTCTCCTTTTTTGCTCCAATTTCGCGGCTTTTATTCTTCGCCTTCTTCGCCAAAAAGAACTTAAGATAATAATAGAGGTAATGATGTAAATAATACATTTTATGTATTTAAAACATCGTAAAAAACTATGAAAATAACATATGTAAATATAGTATAATATGTCTCATATCACCTACCAGGAACGGCAGCTAAAAGGCCTTCTGCTGATGGTCGGCTCTGTTTTTGCCTCTCTTTGATTTCTTACTCTTTCAATTTGCTCCATTAATTGCTCTAAGTTTAGGCATTGAACCATGAGCAACTTAGGATGATCTCCAACATCTTCCAAGCCTCCAATCTTGACCTTTAGGCCTTCTTTCATAGTTTTTTCAATTGCTATCAACAATCCATGAGTAACTTGATCATCATTCTCTTTAATTCTCTTTGCTCTTACTCTTTTGATAGGTCCTTGAAGCTTTTCAGCTCCTTGACCATCTTGGTTCACATCATCTACCCCTCATTTGAAAAGATTCGTCCTCGAATCTTGAACTACATCAAATGGAGACAAATAAAAAACATTGAAAGTGGCACTAACATTATAATCACCCGAAAGATTAATCTTATAAGCATTATCATTAACGCGCTTGAGAACTTGAAAGGGCCCATCGCCATGACTATCTAACTTTGATTTCCTTTGAGAAGGAAAATATTCTTTTTGAAGATGAACCCAAACCCAATTACTGGGTTCAAAGGCTACACGTTTCCATCCCATGTTCCATTTATTAACAAGCTTCTTGTTCGTAGCCTCAATGGCTTCATGAACTTTGGGATGAATAGTTTTCACAAACTCCGCCTTTTTCTTTCCATCGAAGATCAAACCATAGTTTATAGGTAAAGGAATCAAATCAAAAGGAGATAGAGGCTTAAACCCATAAACAACTTCAAATGGAGAGTAAGAAGTAGTAGAGTGACGAGCTCTATTGAGAGCAAATTCAATATGAGGTAAACAAGCTTCCCATTAACGTAAATTCTTCTTAAGGATGACTCTAAGAAGTTGGCCAATGGTTCTATTCACCACCTTCGTTTGACCATCGGTTTGTGGATGGCAAGCTGTAGAATATAACAAGTTAGTACCGAGCTTCTTATACAAAACACACCAAAAATGACTAAAACTTGGTGTCACAATCTGAAACAATAGTTCTAGGTATGCCATGAAATCTACCACCCAAGTAAAGAACAAATCCGCAGCATGGCTAGCCTCATCGATTTACTTACAAGGTGTGAAATGAGCCATTTTAGAAAACCGATCTACCACAACAAATGTAGAGTCCATGCCCTTAGGGGACCTAGGTAATCTAAGAATAAAATCTATAGAAGTGTCTACCCAAGGCTCTTTAGGCACATTCAAGGAGTATAAAGTCTATGTGATAAAGATGTAGATTTAGCCCTTTTACAATCTAAACAATTATCAACAAACCTCTCTACATGTCTTTTCACATGAGGCCAAAAGTAATGCTCATACAATATGTCAAAGTTTTGGAAATACCAAAATGACCCATCAAACCACCACAATGAGCTTCCTTAACTAGCGACAATCTAGAAGAACAAGAAGGAATGCACAATTTACTTTCATGGTAAAGGAACCTATCATATATAAGGTACTTTTCATTAGGCACAACCAAACAAGCATCAAATATGTCCTTGAAATCAATTATCACTAGCATACAACTCCTTAAGCATTTCAAAACCAAGAATTTGAGCTTGTAAAGTAGAGATTAGAGTGTATACTCTTGACAAAGCATCGGCGACAACATTTTCTTCGCCTTTCTTGTACCGAATGACATATAGAAATGTCTCTATGAATTCTATCCATCTTGCATGCCTCTTGTTGAGCTTTTTTTGTTATTTGAGAAACTTCAATGACTCATGGTCGGTATGGATTACAAACTCTTTTGGCCAAAAATAATGTTACCAATGCTTCAATGCTCTCACTAATACATAGAGCTCCTTGTCATAAGTAGCATAATTCAATGCCGCTCCATTCAACTTTTCACTAAAATAAGACAAAGGCCGCTTGTCTTGCATCAAGACTCCTCCAATGCCAACCCCGAGGTGTCACACTCAATTTCAAACATTTTCTCTAAGTTAGGTAGTGCAAGTAGAGGTGCACTACTCAACCTTTTCTTTAACAACTTGAATGCTTTATCTTGTTTCTCCTCCCATTTGAATCCAATCATCTTCTTGATTACATCCGTCAAGGGACTAGCAATGATGCTAAAGTCCTTGATGAATCTCCGATAAAAGCTTGCTAGACCATGAAAGCTTCTCACTCGGATGCACTCTTTGGAGTAGGCCAATCCTTGATTACTTTCACCTTATCTTCATCCACTTGGAGACCTTGAGAACTCACCACATAACCTAGGGAAGTAATCTTTTCGAAACAAAACTCACATTTTCCAAGGTTAGCATATAACTTCTCACTTCTAAAAATAAACAAAACTTCTTTAAGGTGATGCAAATGATCTTCATAAGTTTTGCTATAAATCAAGATGTCATCAAAATAAACCACAACAAATTTGCCAATGAAATCCCTCAAAACATGATGCATTAGTCTCATGAATGCACTAGGTGAGTTAGTTAAACCAAAAGGCATGACTAACCATTTATAAAGACCAAAATTTGTTTTGAAAGTCATTTTTCACTCATCCCCTTCCCTCATTCTAATTTGATGGTATCTTGATTTTAAATCCATCTTTGAAAATATTAGGTACCTATGCAACTCATCAAGAAAATCATCTAATCTAGGAATGGGATGCATATACTTGATGGTAATATTGTTAATGGCTCTACAATCTACACACATGCGCCATGTACTATCTTTCTTAGGAACAAATAAAACAGGAATGGCACAAGGGCTTAAACTTTCTCTTATATAGCCTTTGGAGAGTAGCTTTCCACTTGCCTTCTCAATTACTTGGTATCTTTGGGAGGGCTCCGGTAAGCCGGTCTATTTGGCAACACTGCACCAGGCAACAAATCAATTTGGTGCTCAATGCCTCTCAAAGGAGGGAGTCCACCGGGTATCTCATCGGGAAAGACATCTTGGAATTCTTCAGTCACCTTCACAATAGCACTAGATAAAGAAGATAAATGATCATTAGTAACAACAAATGCTTCCTTGCAATATACGAGTAACACCAACTTTTCTTTTTCAATAGCTTCTATGATCTCACTCTCTTTTGCATAGAAACATCTCTTTTATTTTGTAACACTCTCTTTCTTTTGATCACTTATTTTCTTATCATTATTCACTTTACCTCTTTTGTCTTTTCAACACTCCTTTCTTTTTCCTCAACTCTTTTTCCTTCCTCAATGATTTTTATCTTTTGTTCAATCTCAATTCTTTTTTTTTCTCTCATTTTCTTTTGTTCTTCTCTAACTTGTTTAGGTGTAAGAGGATTCATGTTAGATTTTCCCTCTTTTATAAAAGTGTAAGTATTTCTCTCCCCATGATAAATGGCTTTCCTATCAAATTGCCAAGGGCGATCCAACAATAAGTGGCAAGCTTGCATAGGCACTATATCACATAGCACTTCATCATTGTATGCTCCCATAACAATAGTTACTTTCGCTTGCCTCCACAGTCTAACTTCCCCACCATCATTTAACCAATGTAACTTATAAGGATTAAGATGTTTAAAAGTAGGCAAATTTATTTTCTCCACAAGATAGGTACTAGCTATGTTAGTGCAACTACTACTACGTATGATGAATTAGCAAGTCTACCTTTCACCTTGTATCGGGTATGAAAGATATTCTCCCTTTGAATGCTTGAGTCATCTTCAATAATTTGAGTAGTCAAAGACCTTATAGTCACCAAACTCAAAGCATCTTCCTCGGCATCTAGAGAAGCATCTGCAATGGTTCCATCTTCATGGCTATTTCCATCATCAACAATGTTCTCAACAATATCTTCATCATCTTTCTTAATCCAGCCATTCAAGTCTTCACGAAAGATCAAAGTCCTTCTGGTAGGACAATTGATATCTATATGTCCTAAACCATTGCATTTAAAATACCTAGTTGGATTAGTGATCAATATACTTTTCTCTTACACCTTCAACTTAGAATTATCTTTGATAACCACCTTGGGTGTTTCATCATTCTTTGGCCAACCTTTCAAAGTAGATGTTTGAGGCTTAGACATCACATATCTTGAAGGAAGAGTATTTTTATAGAAGCCCCTCCTCTTCCTTTGAGTTTCAATCTTGGTTGCTAAGTGGCACATGTCTTCATAAGTTTTGTAAGGCTACAATTCTAACTGATTAGCAATGTCCCTATTGGGACCACTTAGAAATCTAGCAATAGAAGCATTCTTTTCCTCTTTCAAACTCAATCTCAAAGTGTATGACTCCATTTCTTGTCTATAATCCTCAATACTTTTGCTACCTTCCCTAAGAGTAATCAATTTGTAGTGAAGCTCCCTATAATAATGCTCCGGTACAAATCTTTCTCTCATGAGAGTCTTCAGTTCGACCAAAGTTTGAACCAGTTGCCTTCCATTTCTAATCCTTTGAGTGACTATCCTTTTCCACTAATGAAGTGCATATCCCGAAAATTGGGCAATGATTAACTTATCCTTAACATTGTCACTATAATTTCTCACCACAAAGAGATTCTCCAATTGACACTCCCAATCAAGGAACATATTTGGATCACTTTTCCCCTTGAAGCTAGACACCTTGTACCTGATCTCGTCTAAGGCTTTATCCCCTTGTTGTCCACCATAATAGCCACCAAAGTATGCTTGGCCAATATTAGGATTCTCTCCATAATCTTTAAACAAGTTATCTTCAAGCCATGCTCCATGTCTTGGTTCCTCTTCTTGTGGCCTATTTTACCCCCTTCTTCCTAAACCTCTTCTTCTTCTACCTCTAGTGGGTTGCCTTCCTCGGTGTCCACTCTCATGAAATAGATAGGAACTTTACTTCTGCATGTCATAGTATCCATAAGGAGATACATTGTCATAAGGCTTTTGATAATGAGGTGAAGGAACTCCTCCAAGATTGTTCCCAACTCTGTGTTTTACTGTAGCACTTCCCTTGCTCTTCTTTAACTCTTCAACATCTCTAGCCATACCTTGGAATTGTCTCGCCAAACTTTCAATAGATTGTTGCATAGATCGCAAGGTTTCTTTCAAGTTTATCCTTGTAGGATCACTAGTACCTTCTTGATGAGAGGGGTAGGTAAATGACCATCCATTGACATTGTAAACCTGCAAATTAAACAAATAAAAACAAGAAATAGGACCTTACCAACACTCTCTAAGTGTATGCTCTCTTTTGTAATGATCACTCAATCCACTCATGTTTGACTCTCTTAAGGCTTTTATAAAAATAAGTTCACCCTCTTGCCTTTTTCCAAACTCTCACCTCACAAGAGTTCTTTGAGTCTTCAAACTTTCTCCCTCACAACCACCAAAGGCAATCAATCAAAGATAGGCTTCAATTAAACACTTAGTCGAGGAAGTAAGAGAACTTCAAGGAATAATTTCAACAAACACTTAATATGCAAGAGTTTCAATGATCATCTAAGAGAAATAAGAGCCAATAATATCAATTTGATCTCCACAAAGAAATATAAACACAAAGAAAGCAATTAGAATCCAAAAAAAAAAAATAAGCAAGTCAAAACTACACTAATCAAGGAAGTAAGAGTACTAAACAAAATTTCACAGAAAACAAGAGTCAATGACACCTTGTGATTAAAATGATTATAACTCACAAAATAGACATCCAAATCTAGTATGACTAGTTTAGAAAGAAGCAACAGTTGAAGAGAATGAATTGGAGGACAAGTTTCAATTGAATTGGATGAGTAAAACACAAGATATGATCAGATTTATTTGCCCTTTCAAAACATATCCAATTTCTAGATACTTTCTAACTTGTGATCGAATTGATCAATCGAATAAAGTCTAAATTAGTGAAACCATTTGCAATTGAACATTAACTCATAGATTTTGACATCCATATCAAATTGTAGCGCAAACAACACAATTCTACTTTGGAACAAGCTAAACTTATGGCGTCAATTTTTCTATCCTAGAATTGCATGTTCTTCATGTATTTTTTGTACTTCAACACATATAAGAGGTATACACATATATATTTATTTTCAGGAATTTTTTTCATTACATAACACATAAATGAGCTTACATTGAATTTTTTAGATGAATTTTTGTCATCTCAAAGGGTTTACTTGTAGTTTGGATAAACCTCAAAGGAGGTATTAATAATAGGAAGTTGATAAATGAGGCGCAGTAAAATATTGAAAACGTGCGAAAATTTTCATTTCAAACGAAACACTTTCTCTCTCTACCTTCATTCTCTTACTTCTCTCTACCTTCAATTAATTTCAAACTCAGATATACTTAAATCTAATTGTTAGAATTTAAAAAAAAAAAGTTAGTACATTGATCTATAATCATTTACAATTTCGTAGAATGACATAGTCGGGGAAAAAAATCATTACCTCTTTTTAGGGCACAAGACATAGAGTGTTTTGGCATAATTAAGAAAAACAAATAAATTTTTTCTTGCTCTTTGTAAAAATTAAATTATCTTCTTATAACATGAAAGTTAAGTTATTTGTCAAACAAAATATTAACTTCAACATAAAATACCTCAAAACAATTTCAATGTTAAAAAAATGAAAAATGTTCCTACAATAAAAGAAAACTAAAATGAAATCGCTAAGTCTGCCAATAGAATTAGCATAAATAAAGTTGTTATACGTTGAACCTAATCCACCCTACAGTGCACCTCACAATTTTCATTTATATGTGCACACTGACTCACATGCATGCGTAACTTTATTTCAGGTTTCATACGCACTTAGAGTTCCATGGAAATATTTCTAATGTTTCAAGAGTTCTGTATTAATATTCCATAGAAATAGTAATGATGTTTCATGAGTTCTGTGTCAATGTTTCATGAAAATATAATGCATCTTCCATCAGTTTCGTGTGAAGTGTCGCGTATATTATGGTTACTTTATTACGATGATGTTTTATGAGTTTTAGGGCTTCCATGTTAGGTGTTCCATGCACACTTAGGGTTCCAAGGATATAGTAGTGATGTTCCGTGAGTTCTGAATTAATGTTCTATGGATATAATAATGATGTTCCATGAGTTACGTATTATTTTTCATGAAAATATGATACATCTTCCATCAATTCCTTGTGAGGTTTTATGTACATTAGGGTTACTTTGTTATGATAAGATTCTATAAGTTATGTGTTAGTGTTCTATGAGAATATAATGCATTTTCCATGAATTTTATATGTTATTTTTCCAAAAAATAATATTGATGTTCTATGAGTTATGTGTTAAGAGGAGAGAAACAAAACACGCGTGAGAAGGGAAAACATCTATATATAATGTATTAATCCATCGTTCAAATAGGACTGTATCATTTTTCCATAAGGGTGCACCTTGCAAGGTGCATTCAGGTGCAAGATATAATTTACGGCATAAAAACACTTAATTTTGTAAAAGATCTTTAGATATCATCTTATATGACCTCTATCCTGTGCACTTTATTTTTATAAATTGCTAAACCGAAAAAATAACAACACATATGGTAAATTATATTTTACTCCAAGGTACACCCCGCATGCTGAAACGACATGAATCCATTTAATTACAGGATTGGTAGAATTTTCTCCTCATGTGACCTTTTTTCTCTCATTCGATTCTTTTTTCTCTCATCCTCCAATGCCGCATCTCCTTATTCATTGTTACCATCTCTTCATAACATAACAATTTTTACAGCGGCAACAAAATTGTTCTAATGGCGGCAACCAATTCCGTAGCTACATATAGCAATTAGCTGTTGATCTTTTGTTATTGACAACAACAACTTTATAGTTTTTTTTGTGCTTCTACATATATATTATCTTAAAGATATTGTGTAAGGTAAATCTATGGAGAATTATGGGACAATCATTATTTGACAACATGAGAAGAAAGAATCGTCTTTACTCTGTAATTGATGTTTTTTCTGCTAGTTAAAGTTATATATCACCGGAGCTTTGGAGTTCATATTTCAATTGCTAATATTCTATGAGAATATAACTGTAGTTCCATGATTAAATAAGTAAAAATCTATATGAAATATTAACTCGTGTGTATTTTCTTTTTAGTGTATGTGAGTGATAAAGTTATATGTTACTGGTTACACCTAACATATACTACAAGGAAAATCAACAAAACAAACCTAGTGCAAAACACATGGAAACCCGCAGATAAATTTATGTTGATTTGGGACTACTATAAAATTAATCACCTAAGGCAAGTGTCAGAATAATAATAAAGAATTTTTGGGTTGTTGAACTTTTGGGATGGATAAGCTATAATACCAACTATATATCTACAGTTTAATCACATAGAAAAAGGATTTTTGAAAGGTTTTTAAATTATAAAAAAACAAATAAAACGCTTCAAAAACAAGTTAAAGATGCTGAAATCAAGTAAAGAACAATGTTTGAACAGTGGAATCCCTCTAAGTTTTCATCTACTCCAATTAAGAATTTTTTAGAATGTTGAAAGTATTAGTTCGGTCTCACTCATGAACATCGGAAAATTCCTATCTCTAGGTAAAGTCTACTCTATTAAATTAACCGTTAGAAGAATCTCTTCTCTCTCTAACCAATTATGAACCCCTTAAAATTGAGAATGAATTGGTGACCTAAAAGTGTAATTAATATCTCTACTCAATTACCAACTTTTATTATTCAATTAATTGTCCTAGATTAATCTTCCTATGTCAATTCCAATTTATTTTGTGAATAGCACTAAACACAAGTGAATAAGAACTAATTGAAAACAAAATTCAGTTCATAAAAGCCCCATATTGGGAAAAGTAGAATGCAAGCTTAAGGTTCATCCCCATTCAAACAAATGAAAGCTTACCTACTAATCATTGTTCTAGAACATAAATCTTTAAATAAATTCAAGAAATAAACAAATTCTAGAAAACTTAGGATTGAAATCAGGAATTCCACGGTTCCGGGGTGCAGCCAAGCTCGTCTCCTGATTTGCCTGAAGAACTCGAAATTGCTCACAAGAATCGTCTTCAATCTCTTCTCCAAACACTTAGGTGTATTTCGATTGGATTTTAAAAGTAAAATCCTTTTACTTTTTTTTACTTTGGACTCCATTTCTTCTCTCACAAATAACTAATCTTTTATGTATCTCGAGTAAAAAATCTCCACTTTTTCATTCTTATTTCCAATCAAAAGGGACAGTTTCAATTTTACACTATAAAATCTAAACCCTAAGAGAGGTTTTTGGGAGAATTTGGAAGAGGAAAATTATGATACCCCCATGCCCTGCTAGGTTAATTGCGGCCTAGTAAGGGACCCGCATGCCTTTCGACACTAAGCTATAAACATCTAAACTAATTCAAAACCTAATTAACACTTAGAAACATTTACATAAACTAAGCATTGGAAAAACTGGACACAAATAGGGCGACAATTACATAAGTTCCACAGAAACTTCATATAACATCTCTATCATAGGAAATACTTTACAAAACCAAAAACGTTTCAAACTAGTTGAGCATAAAAGTACAAAACAACTTTCCTGCAATGATTATACCCAGCTGTCCTGTACTCAAAAACTTCGTGCAAAATACTCCAATAACTTACTACGCCGTGTCTCATCCCAAGTGATCTAGAAAACATGGCATTTAAAGATGTGAGTAAGAATGCTCAGTGAGTTCACATGAGTGTGTACTTTTCTAGAAAATAATGATGCAATTTTATAAAACAGTTCATGCCATATTAAAAGAAAACATTTTTTGGGTTACTTTCAAAGTGCAAATACATAAACCTACATGATAGATACAAATGCAACTAGGAAGTCTGAGCGAATCAAGACACATTAATGCAGCTTCTACACATGAGTTTTAATGTCATGTCATACAAAAGTTGGCTCCGTGAGCAGGGTTCGGAACCTATAACGAGGCCATAAGAAATAAGTTCCCACATCTGGTAGTCATTACTAGCCAAATATCATACGAGCTCTCGGTTTCAATATCAATTGCACACTCTAAGCACATAAAACCAGGCTACGGATCCTGGAGCACCTACCAGGTCTGCCATGAGACCAACCTTAGTTTTGAGCCCTTCCTGACTTTCCAATTGGTAGCTATCCGACTCCAGAGCATGATGCAATGTTTGACGCAATACCGGCTGGGCCAAACCCTCAACAGTACTACGCCTTCTTTCAATTGGATCCACCATCCAGAGTCTGTAACTGTCTACGTCATTAGAAGAGGCTCTAGTACGAGAGACTAACCACATATAGTGTAATCCTCTAAAACTTCCGAACCATATAATTATATCAAGAAGTTTAAATAGGGTTTTCATATATACTTACAAATCGAAAGGGTCACTTACTCGGTCGTCCAAACATATTTAATTCATCAACGTTTTCGAATAACAAAATTCCCATCCGCTAGCTAAGTCATGCGTATGCAGGTTTTATTTATGTTTATGTATGTCAAACCATGCAACTAGATTACATTAAAACATTCCCAAATCATAATAATCCAAGACAAATATGTGTACGATAATAATTCAATTCAAAACAATAATAACTCAATTCAAAACAATAATAACTTTTTTTCAAAACAATAATGATTCTTTTCAAAATAAAACCCCTATACAGAGCACTGCTCCTATGCATTTCTAAAGCAGAAGTTTAACATGTTGCGGAGAATACTTCCAATTTAAAAGAATAAAATGTTATATCACCCCAACATCAGTAAACACATTATATAAATCTTAAGTAGACAACATATCGAAAAATATAGTCACTTAAGAATACACAGATAACACCGTTAAAATATTTAGATTGGGCTTGTGGACTCACTTGGGTGCAGATCTCGTGCTATGATCCTACAAATAGAGTACTTATACTTGATTAAAAATTCCAACATTTACATGCGCTAACGAATATAATTATCTCCTTAAATAATCTTAAGATAGATACACATATACTAACTCCTAAAGTAGACCCAAAATCTTATACCCTTAAAAATTTTTAATTTGACTACATACCCGAAGCGTCTAAATTAGTTAAAATAAAATTACCAATTTCTACCAAAGCTAAACGATATACAAAATATTTATATAAATAAAATAAATATTTGGAAGGAGAGTAGGATTTTTTAAAATAATCTAAACCTTAGAGATAAACTAGTGAAAGTGATAGAAGAAACCTACTCCATAACTATATGACTTTGATTAATTGAAGAAGAAAACTAAACAAACCAAATGCCTCAGAGGATAGAAAGAAGAAGCAATAGCTAACTCAATTGCTAACCTAATTGATAAAAGGAGAAGAAGAAGAAGAAGAAGAAGAAGAAGAAAGAGAAAAGACTACATTCCTCGGTCTCTTCATATGATCCGTAAGCAGGAAAAAAAAAACAAGGAAATTAGATGGCATGATCCCCCTTTTATTAGATGCTCAAGGTCGTTAGTGAGGGGTAGGAAAGGGGTAGGTGTAAGAGCAGTGCTTGAAGTAAGGAGCAAGGGTGTCTTGAGCTTATCATCAAACTATTACTAATAAAATAATACTATTAATTATAAATGATGGTAACAAGGTGATGAATGTTGTAGAGAGCTACCATGGTAGGTGACTTATAGTAGTGATAGTGGCAATGATAATAGGTAATCTAATATGGTATCGATACCCAATACTGATAATAGTAATAATAATGTTAGTATTTTTATTCAAACTTAATCTAATAGAAATGTCTAGAATATTTATAATGTCCTATAAAAATTATGTTTGTATTCTAAAGGAATTCACTAAAATATTCTTTTCTATTCTAAAATCTTTTTATTAAATTCTCCACTTATCAAACCTATTATGAATATGTCAAATATTTAGATCCCCAAAATCCGCATGCCAAGGATAATAAAATAATCTACTTAAAAAGCAAAATACGAAAACTCCCCCATAAATACTATCCTATTAAAGTTCAACTCTCTTTTCTAAGCATCTCTAAAATTACTGTTATACCTGAACTACTTTGTTCTACTAAGTTAGACCCCATATTCTACGTTTGTAAATTTCGCACTTTTGGATCATTTGTAATGTGCATACATGGTAAGGCGTTATATTCTACTCTCCTTAAAAAAATTTCCTGCCCGAAATTTAAAATCATACACTTTAAGCTCTCGATTCTTCTTTTTGAAGTATTCCTCAGTCCCAAGTTCCCTCTTCAATTCTATGATGTCCCATACAACTTTACATATTGGGATTCGCCTCTCGCGTAGCGTCTCTATGCTTCGTTCCACGACTGCTGTTGGTTTTTTTTTTTTCATATGTCAAGTCAGTTCTAAACTCCAACGTGTCACCATTCAAAATACTATCATGTGCTAGATGGTGGTTCTCTAATTGGAACACATGTAACACGTCATGTACACCTAACAAATCTCTTCGCAAAGCTAACCGTACGCCACCTTACCAATTTTATCAATGACTTCAAACGGTCCAATATATCTGGGACTTAACTTTCCTCCTCTTTGGTATCTAGGCTTTCTATCGTGAGTTGTGAGTCCAAGAAAGCTTTATCTCCCACACTTAACTCCAAATCCCTCCTCTAATTATCGTTGTAGCTTTTCTATGTATTCTTAGCTACTTGAAGCCGATCTTTAATTATCTTTGCCTGTTTTTGCATCTCTTCTAATTCTAGCATAAGTTTCTCAGTTTCCAATGAGATCAAACTCCAACTTCATTGCCACACAGTGGTGTTTTGCACCTCCTACTATATAATGTCTCAAATGATGCCATCCATAGAGAGTGGTAATTGTTATTATGAGCAAACTCCACACAAGTAAGATTGTCAAGCTACTTGTTCCTAAAATCTAAAACGCAAGCTTGTAGCATTTACCCTAGGGATTGAATCATTCTCTCAAACTGCCCATCAAAATCTGGGGGTTTGCCTTTGTACGTACTATAACTTAGATTGGTCCCCATAACCGATTGAAACTTAGGTCAAACCTTTATGTAAACCTTGGGTCTCTGTCTGATACGATAACAGCAGGTACCGCATGAATCATATAATAGCCTCCACATAGACATGCGCTAACTTATCCAAAAGGTATGTCATATTAATGGTGATGAAGTGTGCAACCTTCGTCAATCGATCCACTATTACCTAGATAGCATCTTATACCCCTTTTTTCGGGGCAATCCAGTATCAAAGTACATAGTAACATGATCCCGTTTCAAGTCCGAGACAGGTAGCAGTTGTAATACGTATTCCTGCTAATTTTCTGATGCTCAGCTTTAACTCACTGACATGTAAGACAAGCTTCCACATATTAAGTAATATTTCCCTTTATTCCATTCCACCAAAACTTTTGCTTTAAGTTCTTATACATCTTATTCTCACCATCCTTACTCCTGTGTACTTTTTCTAGTATTTTATGCTTAAGTTTAGTCTCATCAAGTACACATAGCCGATCCCAAAAGTAAAAACTCTCATCAGTTTATATTCTTTGAAAATTTGTTAATTTCTTAACTTCCACTCGGTTCTTAAATTCTTGGAATCTCATGCTATTCCTTTGGAATCTTTTAATACTTTGTTGCAAGGTAGATATTAAGGTGAGACTTGATATCTTTGCCTTTCTGCTCAAAACATCTACCACCACATTAGCTTTTCCTGAATGGTAGTTAATTAGGCAGCATCAGTATTCTTCCAACAGCTTCTTCCATCGATGTTGCCTCGTATTTAAATCTTCTTGGAAAACATGTACTTTAAATTTTTATGGCCAGTGAAGATCTCATATTTTGCCTATATAAGTGAAGTCGCCACTCCTTTATCGTAAATACTATACATGTTAGCTCCAAATCATGTGTTGGATAATTCCACTCAAGATCCTTCATGTGTTGGATAATATAAGCCATAACCTTTCTATCGTGTATTTTCACTACTTCTAGGCCTTTCCTCGAGACATCTGAAAATAGGGAAAATTCCTAACTCGGATTAGATAATGGCAAAACTACTGTCGAATTTAGTCGGTACTTTACCTCTTAAAAACTTCTCTCACACTTCTCCGTCCATTTAAACTCGATGGCATTCTTGGTCAGTTGTGTTAAAGGTCCAACGATCCTAACAAAGTATTTTATAAATATCTGATAATACCCTACCATACCCAAGAAGATACGTATCGCCATTGGTGTTTTGGGTTATGAGTGATTGCCTCCACCTTTACTAGATCTACTGATATTCCTTCCTGAGTAATCACACCCCCTAAGAAAGTCACTTTCCCTTATCCAAAACTCACATTTGCTTAACTTGGCATACAATTTATGCTCCCGTAGGGTTTACAACATTCTTCAAAGATTTTGTTCATGTGCTTCGAGGTCATACAAGAATATCAGGAATAAAAATCACCACAAACTTATCCAAGTATGGATAAAAATCTTATGTATCAATTCCACGAATGTTGCAGATGCATTTGTCAATCCAAATAGCATAACAA
The DNA here is from genome assembly GCA_028651295.1 of Catharanthus roseus. NCBI lineage: Eukaryota > Viridiplantae > Streptophyta > Magnoliopsida > Gentianales > Apocynaceae > Catharanthus > Catharanthus roseus. Next base: position 2,626,938 of record JAPQWS010000047.1, read on the forward strand.
CAAACTAATAATACCCATGTTGTGCGTTGAAAGAGGTCATCGAAATATCTCCTCTTTTTTATCTACACCTGATAGTACCCTTGCCTTAAATCCAATTTAGAATAGCATCATGCTCCTCAAAGTTGATCAAACTGCTCATCATTAAGTGGAAGTGGGTACTTTTTCTTAATTGACACATTATTTGTCCTCTGTAGTCTATACACATCCTAAAGGTCCCATCTTGCTTCTTTATAAATAAAATTGGGCACCCAAAGAGGATGTACTCAGATGGATATATCCTTGTTGCAACAATCCTTCCAGATGCTCCTTTAATTCCCTCAATTCCTCCTATGCCATCAGATATGAGGTTTGAGATATCGGTTCATCCTCTGCTTTTGATTCTATCCTAGGCTCTACTTCCCATTCTGGAGATGAGGTTGTCAATTTCTTGAAAGATATCTAGTAACTCCTTTATCACGGATACATATTCCAACTGTAACTTCTCGTAGACTAGTTACATAAGTACGTTAGATATCATTAGCATTCTTCAGTGGTGAGTTTCTAGCATTACTCTAAGTATGAAGGGCTTCCCTATTTTTATTTTTTTTATTTTCCCCAACTCTAAAGATTAGAAAACTTTGACTGACTAACTTTCACTTTTGACAATGCATATATTCATAATGTCTAGTCAACCAATTAATTCTTACCATCACGCCCTATCCCTCAAATAATAAGTTATTATCCCCTGCACTTCCCCATCCTTCCTAAAAGCATCATACCCATCGCTAAATATCTGAACCTTAATAGGTTAAAACTTATATGCAAAACATTGCACACTTGAACTATATATATCAAATAAAGAATGGAACATTTTGAAAATCAATTAAAATTATTTTTGGTACATGGGGTAGAGCATCTACATAAAATAAGCCATTGATGTACGGTAATTAACAAAGTTTGTGACCAACACAATCCTAAGCTCTTCCAAGCTATATGCTAGCGTTAAAGAGTCACACTCATACAACTAGATTTATACTTTACGCACATGTACAGAGCATACTAAAGAATCCTAACAAAATGCAAATACATATCTACTTCCTAAAGATTAGGTCTAACACTGAGATTAATACAAGTACATTGCATTAAGTTTATAGCGGAAACATGAGCAGATCTTAACAACTGTATCAATCGTTCCCTACTCTTATATTAGATTACCTCTCTCATTCACCAGACATACTAACATTTCTAATCCTAAGAAACTTAACTCCTAATATACCTATCCTCATCATCACTTGTTGTTCTCCTTATCAATCTGAATTCGTCACGGGTTCCATCTTAATAGGCTCACATCTATTGCTACATTCACCAGTCGGCAGCGTTGAGTGTTGCTTACACAATATATATCAAGTATAGAGAGCTCTTTTTGTTTTAACTACGATTATAAAAAGGTTGACTTTACAAGGTGCGGCTAAGTTTGTTGGTGTCACTGAAGCAAGAACAACAAAAATCGATACGAAAGACCTCTTATGCATAATAAGAATTTCACACTTACTCTTTGTGCAGTTAATACTTAGCTTCAATCATCATAGTTTTCCCCAATACATCATGTCCCACAGATCAGCAACTCCCTTGATGGAACCACAAGTCTCACAAAATAATCTCCCTTAATGACTAAAATAGTCTTGGTGCTCTCTCACCTAGACCTTTATCAATTCCAATAGCTTAATGTATCAATAATGCTCTCATTGTGGCTATGGCCCAATATATGACATCGTGTACACACAAAAATATCATTCTCACAAGACAAATCTCATAATGAGTAAAAAAGAAAGAGAAAATGGAACATAAAAGTCTTCGAGAAACATAAAACTATGCAGTTGGATCCTAGTACTCGTGTAGGATCTACTTATTCTAACCAAGAATCAAACCTAGGGCTCTTATACCACCTGTGATATCCCCAACCCCTCTGTTAGGTTAACTGCAGCTGAGTAAGGTACCAGCATACCTCTCGGCACTAAGCTACAAATATCTAAACTAATGCTAAAACCTTATTAACGCTTAGAAACATTTACATAAACTAAGCAGCAGAAAAACTTGAGACAAATAGGGCGACCATTACATAGGTTCCCCGGAAACTTTATATAACATGTCTAACATAGAAATACTTTAAAAAAAATATTTCAAACTAGTCGAGCATAAAAGTACAAAACATTTTTCCTAAAACGACTATGCACAGCACGACCTAGCCCAAAAACTTCATGCAAAATACTCTAACAGCTTACTATGCTGTGTCTCGTCCCAAGTCATCTGGAAAACATGACATTTAAAGATGTGAGCGAGAATGCTCAGTGAATCCATGTGAGTGTGTGCTTTCGTGCTTTTCTAGAAAATAATGATGCAATTTTATAAAAAAATTCATGCAACACTGAAAGAAAACATTTTCTGGGTTACTTTCAAAGTACAGATACAAAAACCTACATGATGGGTTCAAACGCAACTAAGAAGTCTGAGCGAATTAAGACAAATCAGTGCAGCTTCTACACCCGAGTTCTAACGTCATGTCATCAAAAGTTGGACTCCTTGGACAGGGTCCGAAACCCATAACAAGATCATTCGAAACAAGTTTTGGCATACCATAGTCAGCACCAGCTAAACACAATATGAGCACTCGGTTTCAATATCAACTGCACACTCCAAGCACATAAAACTAGGCTACAGATCTTGGGGCACCTACCATGTCGACCAACCTTAGTTTTGAGCCCCTCTTAACTCTCTACTAGGTAGCCGTCCTACCGTAGAGCATGATGTGATGTCTGACGCAATACCAGTTAGATTAACCTTCAATAGTACTACACCCCTTTTAAGTGGATCCACCCTCCAGAGTCTATAATCGTCTATGGCATCGAAAGAGGCCTTATTATGGGGGACTAACCACATACAGTGCAGTCCTCTGAAACTTCCGAACCATATAATTATATCTAGAACTTTATCCCTGATCATATGGGGTTTTCTTATATATGTACAAATCAAAAGGGCCACTTACTCAGCTGTCCAAACATATTCAATTCATCAACGTTTTAGAATTACAAAATTCCCATCAGCCAGTCAAGTCATGCGTATGCAGGTTTTATAACTAGGCCAAGTTTACATTTATTATGTCAAACCATACAACTAGACTGTATTAAAACATTTCCAACTCATAATAATCTAAGAAAAACCTGTGTACGATAATAATTCCTTTAAAAACAATAATAACTCTTTTTGAAAACAATAATAATTTCCTTTCAAAATTAAAAACCCTGATAGGGAGAACTGCTCCTATGCATTTCTAAAGCTGAAGTTAAATATGTTGTGGAGAACATCTCTAATTTAAAAGAATCAAATGTTATGTCGCCCCAACAACGGCAAACACATTATATAAATCTTAACTAGACAATATATCAAAAAAGAATATAGTCACTTAAGAAAACACCGGTAACACCGTTTAAATAATTAGGTTAGGCTTGTGGACTCATCTAGATGCAAACCTCGTGCTATGATCCTACAAATAGAGTAATAAAATACTTGATTAAATATTCCATCAAATATACTAGCTCCAAAAAAAAGACCCAAACTCGTATACCCTTAAAAATCTTTAATTTGAGTACCTACTTGAAGCATCTAAATTACTTAAAATAAAATTAGCAATTTATATCAAAACTAAAGGAAACACAAAATTTATTTAAATAAAGAAAATCTTTGAAATGAGTGTAGGATTTTTGAAAATAATCTAAACCTTAAAGATAAACTAGTGAAAGCGATAGAAGAAACCTAATCCATAACTATATGAATTTGATTAATTGAAGAAGAAAATTAAACTAACTTAATGCCTTAGTTGAAAAAAAAGAAGAAGCAATAGCTAACTCAATTACTAACCTAATTGATAATAGAAGAAGAAAGAGAAAAGACTACATATCTTGATCTCTTAATGTTAGTCGTAAGAAGGAAAAAAAAATAAGGAAATTAGATGGCAAGCTCCCCCCTTTATATAGATGATCAAGGTCTGTAGTGGGGGTAGGAAAAAGGGTAGGTGCAAGGGAAGTGCTTGGAGTGAGGACCAAGGGTGTCTTGAACTTACCATCAAACTATTACTAAATAAGTAATACTATTAATTATAAATAATGGCAACATAGTGTTGAATGTTAGAGATAGCTAGTATGGTACGAGACTAATAGTAGTGATAGATGGCAATGATAATAGATAATCTAATATGGTATCGGTATACAACAGTGATAATAGTAATAATACGTTAGTATTTTTCTTTAAACTTTATCTAATAGAAATGTCTAGAACATTTATAATGTCCATAAAAATTATGTTTAGATTCTAAAGATATTTTCCAAAATATTCTTTTCTATTCTAAATCCTTTTTATTAAATTCTCCATTTATCATACCTATTATGAATATGCCAAATATTTAGATCCGCAAAATGTGCATGCCAAGGATAATAAAATAATCTACTTAAAAAAAAATACGAAAACTCTCCTACAAATACTATCATATTAAAGTTTAACTCTCTTTCCTAAACATCTCCAAAATTACCATTATGCCACAAATACTTTGTTCCATTAAGTTACAACCCAGATTCTAATTCTACGTTTGTGACTTTCGAACTTTTGGGTCATGCTAAAGGTGCATAAGGGTAGGGCGTTACAAAAATCACCCAAGGAAAACCCTCTCAAGCCCTAGATAGATAGATTCCTCTTTGAAAATTTGCAGAAAAATAACATTTAAACATCCAATACCCGAAGTCAAATTAAGTTGGTTCACCACCACAGGCTGGCAGCAGCTGAGCTAGACCTATAGGCCGCGGCAGGCTTCTGCCTTGTTGTATCTTTGTTTTTTAGAGACCTGCCGGCCGCGGCTGGGGTTGGGCCTGCCGTTCATGGTAGGTTCCTGTCCAGTTGATGCCGAATTTTTGTCTTCTTCGTTTTGCTCCGTTTTCTTTCGTTTTACTCCCGTTTCAGCTTGCACTCATCCTAAACTCTTTCGGAAAACGCCTAAGTCAAGAAGAGATAGAACCAGGGGTAAATCGCTTGGTTTATACATCAATAACTTTGAAAACTGAAATAATCAAACATATAAAAATAACGATAAAATATGAATATCATAACTCATGGAACATGTAATATATTCCCCATGGAACATGCAGCATATTCTCATGGAACATTAAAACATAATCCATGAAACATCAACACATAATTCATGGAACATCAATACTATCTTTTATTAAACATTAACAAAAAAAACTCACGGAACATGCATTATATTTCATGGAACATTAACACATAAACCAAAGATCAATATTATTTCCATGGATCTCTAACAAAGAACATGAAGCATTCATTAATTCTTCCATGAAACATCATCACAACAAAACATTATATTCCCATGGAACATCACATAACGCATGAAACATTAACACATAACCCATAGACATCAATACTACTTTCATCAAACATTAACATAAAACTTATAGAACTTGCATTATATTCCCATAAAATAGTAACACATACACCATGGAACATATCAATACTGTTTCCAAGTTTCTGTAACAAAGAACATGGAATATGAATTATTTTTCCATAAAACCTCATCACAACAAAATATTATATTCCCATGGGAATATAATGCATGATGCATGAATTTTGTGTTAATGTTTCATTAAAAAACATTGGAATCCAAAGAAGAAAAAATAGGAAAAATTTATGGAACATACATACTATTTCTATGGAACTTCTATAATATTTCCACAGAATATTAGTACATAATTCATGGAACCTTTCATACACGTGCACGTCAATTTCTTTTGCTACAATTGGGATATTTTTTTCATCTTTTTGATGTCTTATTGGAATGGCGCTGTTTCTTACTCGAGATACACCTACACCTTGCAAGGTGTAACCAAGTGATAACTACTAAATACAATAAAATGAATTAACTAGTAATTTCTTCAAGTATTTTTCCTAGTGAGAAATTTACTATGTATATACTTAAACTATTTTTTACTTTTCTATTTATAATTAGGAATTTTTATTTTATTTTTTCATAGGCATGAATCATTTTCGATGTTACATGCATAGGAATTTAATGATTTCACAACGAAATTCTATGCATTTTGGTACACAGACTACACATATTGCTAACTGAATAGTAAAAAATAATTAAAACCTTCAAGTTAGGTTATAAAAAAGTGCAAAATTTCAGTAGATTTTACAATAGAATTATAAAATTATTATAAACTTCCTATAATGAAAATAATGCATACCTAAAAAAGATAATATAAAAGTTAACAATAAAAGGTCAAAACAAAAAGTTTAAAGCCATAGAAAAGTAAAGACAGTTTAGAATTATATATAGTGAATTTCTATTTTTTAATAGTTTAACTTCCGGTAGAAACTAGGTAGCGTCAATTTTTCACCACAGTTTAACTTCGGTTTACAAATAGTATACAAAGAAAGGATAAAAAGCTCCAGTGGTCGAAGCATTTTGAGATTTTTGTTTGTCCTCGAACTTTCGAACTTTAAAACATTGGTTTCTTGCCTTTGAACTACCATAACATATATTAATACCGGCCCTTTGTTAACTTTTTATATGAACTATCAACGATCCATGTTTGCATAAGAATTAATAACCCTTAAACTTTGTAAAATTTTAATTTTTGCCCTCGAACTTTAAAATATTTGATTTTTTTCCCTTGAATTTAAATAATACATAAATATTTGTCTTTTCATCAGATTCTCACATCAACCTTTAACGGTCAACACGTGCTTGAATACAACGTAGAGTATATAAGTACTACTTTTTCTAGTTTCTAAAATATAGTTACAATTAAGTTAATGCTTATGAATAGATACATTTTTTAGGGATAACATTTTAATTTAAGTATTTGAGAAACACTATTGTAGCATTATTTTCTTCTTCAAGTGAATAGTTGAGTAGGTCGAAAAATGTTTAAGTTCTTCAAGTGAAATAGTTGAGTAGGTTGAAAATTGTTTAAGTTTATCATTAATACGCTATTCTAATTCGAGGGTAAGGATTAAATTTTTAAAAGTTCAGTAACAAAAATCCAAATCTTGGAAAGTTAAGGGGTTATTCATGAATGAATTGACTGTTAATTTTAACGGAAAAATCTAACGGTCCGAGGCCAACTCTTGATGTCTCTTGGCCAAAGGTCAACATTCCAGCTGGCCTGGTTGATCAGAAACAAAACTATGGAGAAAAAATCCTATTGGACAAGATAAGATCCTTAATAAATCAAAGAAATAGGGCCTAATTTTTTCTTGAGAACTATCTAAGGCAATCAAATTTTGATCAATTATTAACATAGTTGATCGAAGAGAAGCGATGGCAGAAGAAAGACTCAAAGAAGTTGGAAGAATTAGGGTGATTATGAAGGAGAAAGAAAACAATGCAGGCAAATAAATCCTAAAGGCTAGCGAAGAACTACAAGAAGAGTTGGAGATAATTTCAATCTTTATAAAGGCGGTTATGCATTCAACGGATAGTCGTGAGCGTGAATAGATACCCAACACTAAGAATTCACTTAGTGATCGATGTCAGCTATTTTTCCTCAACAGTAAAAAAATTTGGGGTAAAAAAGAGAAGCAAGTGTTGACACTGGAAATTTACAGGACTTGGCGAGTTGAGGAGCTGAGTCAGCTAGCAACAAGAAAGCTTGTTTGAGCTAGCTAAAATAAAAAGTCTCCAAACCAGAAGGACATGCGAGCTCACATGATAGTTCTTTGAGTGAGCTGAGTAACCGCCTAACAAGAGCCGCAAGATGCTCGGCCAAGCGAGCTGAGAGTAAGGGATCTGACTGAACTAAAACCCTACATTCTCAAAGGCACTCTTTGAAGTGAGATCAACCTCAAACCAAATTTCATACCTTGCTGACCACTTCAAAGTATGAAGAAAAAGGTAAGAAGCATTGTGGGAAGTTAGGAAATGACAAACAGTTAAAAAATTAGTGGCGAGCTGAAGACCAAATAACACATCAAATGAAACATAACAATCTTCATCTTTTCGTCTTTTTCTTAATTAATTTCTTGTTTTAGTCGTTATATTCTTCATCTTATTAATGTAATTCTAGCTTTCCCTTAAATTCCAATCTTTTATAGCTTTATTTTACATTTTCCACATCTCTATTCGCAAGGCTAGTCCTCTCTTCCTATGGAGTTACAAAAGTCTTTAAGTTGGTTCTTCTTTTAAAGACTTAGTTTGCACATACTTAGTTTGCACATTCAAAACATCTATAAGTGTGTATTAAAATAGGTCTATTTAAGTCTATGAAACAAAGTCTAGCTAGAAATCTTGGTGGAACAAAGATAAATCTATTTAAAAACAACAACAACAACAATAATAATAATAATAATAATAATAATAATAATAATAATAATAATAATAATAATAATAATAATAATAAACAACTTTATATTCAATATTCAAATAAAACAAACCATTATGCTTCTCTGTTTAGATTTTATATAACATATACTAATTTAATTGCTGATATTTTAAAAACCAATCAAAAATTAATAAATAATTAAAAAAGTATAAATTATAGAAAATGAGAGTATTTTATTGTTCTTATTTCTTTTCCCCTCTAATGTTTTTAGATAAAGAAAATAAAAAATGAAAAAGATATCCTAGAATTCATTTCTTTCAAAAAAGAAAAGTAGAAACTTTTTGCAGAAGTTTTTTTAACAGAAGTTAAATTATACTACAGGGAAACAGATAAATTATCATATCTAGGAAACCCTTTATTTTTTGAAAAGGAAGTATACTTTTTATTAAGTAAAAGATTAATCAGGCAATATAACTAGATTTACATCATAAAGAGCTTTTCCAATTCACACAACATAGTCCTCAATCTCACACGCGTTTTGGGAAAACTAATTTAGAAAGAAGGTTAGGTAAGAGAAAAAAACTGTTAAGCAAACTTGTTTTATGTAATTGCTCTCCTTATTTAGGGCTTTATCCCAAGAAGAGATCATCAAGGAGAGATCAATTATAAATGTTAGCAAGTTTGGACTTAAATCCATTCTTTCATTCGAACCCAAAGTCTGTAATTTCTTAAGAAGTTTAGTTCCTAATGTTGTATTCTGATTTTTTAGTTCAAATTTATAATTTCTTAAGAAGTTTAACCCAAATGTTTTATTCTTATATTTTTAGTCTCACACTATTAAAAAAAACTCTTATAATGACGCAGAAAATCATCAAAATACACTCTCTATGGTGACACTTCCTAACAGCATTGTCTAAAGTTGAGTAGCAATAGATCCAGTGATACGTTATTAAGTTTAGACTTGCCATTTTGAAGTTGAGGCTCCAAAACCAAAATGCAGGAAAGTTCAGGGGCTTTTTAACCGGGACTTTTTACCCAAAGGATTATCTATATATATTTAAAATTTTATGAAATTCTGGTCCTTAGTAATTTCAAGGTGATCATGATTATCTTTTCAGTGGATGCTTCAATTTGCACGCAAGCTATTATAGAATCAAAAGCATATGAAACATAACTACAATAAAATCAGTCTATCAGAACACATAGTTGATGAGAAGCCAAGTAAGATTTAAATCTAATAGGTAAGACACGTTTTCAGAAAAGTTTAGCAGTCATATATAAGGTTTTACATTGAAAAGAAATTAACATGTATAACTAATTTAAATAAATAAGAATGAAAGAAAAATGATTACCTAGAACTTTGGACAACAGCAGTAATGGTTATGCACTTGCTAATTCTCATGATAAATTCACTAGCTTGGAGGCACACAATATGCTGAAAAAATAAGAGATACTTTAAGTGACCAAACAAATAAAGATATTCACAAATAAAGTACTTCTTGTGAAAATTTTCATTGTAGTAAAGATAATGAAGAACAAAGAATATCCTACTCTCCAATTAAAGAGTAATAATGGCTCTAATACCACAAGAGAACATTCATATCGTATAGGCATAATTCAACACTACAACTTCTCAATATTCAAACAAAGCACCATATGAGTAATGGAAATGTATAGTTCACTCTTTAGTGTTAAGATGACTTACAAATGTAGGAATCAAGAGATTTTTCTCAAACCAAGGAGTCCAAATTAGTGACATTTTCAAGGCAACATGTATATATTACTTGGAAACATATCAAATGCCACATAATATATACAACCACAACTTTGCCCTAAAAAACTTCTTGTATTAAAGAAAAGCAAAGAAAGTAAAACAAAACTGTTTTTCTCTTCTTGTATTCACAATATATTCACATGATTATAGCCTACTCTATAAATTTCTCACCGTTTCAAGGCAGCATTTTCTTTATAAAAAAAAATGTTGATGCCACCAACAATAAAGATACAATCTTCAAAATGAGAAGCAAATAAAGTAAGAAAAGCACATACTTAAAGACTAAAGACTTTTATGTAAAGAGCATCATGGATTTAGGTGGAAAATTTCCTCACAACAATGTATTTAAACTTCAATATATTTCTACTTCCTTTTATGGCAAAAATAACCCAAAATACTACTCTATAAGATTACTACAAAGACCATAAACCCAACTGAAGAACAAGACATGAAAGGTCAGGAAATATATGTGGTATGATTTTTAATGGAAAAGAATCACATCTTGAATTCCAAAATTAGCTAAGATTGATCAAAAGAGTCAAGAATACAAATAACATCCACAGAATAACAAACCAAAAGCGTTAAAATTCAGTCTTCAAACAGATTTTTTCTGCGATAAAAAAATTATTTACTTGACAAGAAGAAAGATGGAAATTTCAGCTCCTAGTTTTACATCTATATAGCAGCTAAAACTACTGAATTCACTCAAAACAATTTCTCAATATAATGCAGAAGAAAACTCAATTTTGGGCAAATGGAAAGTGATAAGTACTGTCCCTTTATCAATCTTCCTTCACCAATCATCACTGACATTCTGATAAGATTGCCTACAAAAACTATCGTGCAATGCCGCTGTCTGTGCAAAACTTGGCTCAAACTAACCTCAAATGAACCGTAAAGGCAATAAAGGAGAGAAACTAATAACATAATATGGAATTCAAGTTAAAAGCCTTCCAACATATCCTTCAGTTCCCCAAATTTAGGCCTTTTTTGGTCAGTTCACAAAACTCAATCGAAAATATATCTTATTTAGAAATAAGACATCAAATCTGGGTAGAGCAAAAATTCTTCCAGAAAAAAAAAATAGTAAGAGCAGGAAATATTTCCCAAAAAATACATAATATTAAAGTAAACAATTCAATTACACTTGAACTTGAACCAATTACAATTCAAATATATAACATGAGATTAAGAGTAGGAAAAAACGAAACCCACAGACAACATAAGCCATATTCTTCAAATTATAGCATCCAAGAGAATATAGTAGATATTTTCTTAATTTCTTATTTTTAAAAAGATAGAATCAAAACATAGAAACAGCGAGTGACTAAAAAATTTACTCCAAAAGCTTACCAAATGTAAAACTAGGACAAGAAATTCAACACTCAAATGAGATTTACCTGCAATTCAGAAATCTCAAAGCGGAGAAGACTTGAAGCAGGTGATGAAAATCACATGGACGAACAACTTATGTATTAGACCTACATAACCCTTGAAATAACAAAAATTCAAGAAAAAAGAGAAAAATGAGAAATTAGGTGAGAATAGCTTTGCCGGATAACTCACCTTCCAATCTGCCACTCTTCCTTCAATTGGAGGAGAGTTCACACGACTCTTCTCGTTGTGAATTTCTACTTCTCGTTACATCGGCGACGGCGGGATTGTGAGAAGATGAAAAAACTTAATCTGTGACGGAGAGAGTTCCACCTCTTTCTTGTGTCGACAACATAGATTTAGAGTAGAGGAGAGAAATTCATCCGTCTCCTTGAGCCAGCAGCGTGACTAAGAGAAGAGAAGAAGATGAATCTTCCTTCTCCTCGTGCACTGGTTTAAGGTGCATAGAGAAGAGGAGACTGGGAAGATATTTGGTGTGTGAAATTTTGGGGTTATTTGTTTGAAACTTTGGAGGATTTTGGCCGCCGCACAAAAAGATTTTGGGGAGAGTATTTTGGTTGTTGCACTCTTAGGGGTGGTGACACTTAGAAAGCGTCAAGAAATTAGGTTGGTGACGCTTTCCATTTGGAAAAGAAATTGTTCTTTATTTAATGATCCATTAAAACATCTTACATTTTTTAAAAGCATCACTATAGATCTATTTGTTGCTACGGTTTTATAAAAACATTACTAAAAAAATGTCATCATAACTTTATTTCTAGCGTTGTAAAATCTATAATTTCATATAATTGCGGAACTACTCAAGTCCCTAGAGGGGCTCGAGCCCCTAGAAATTTTGTCAACATTTGTTGTTTCTTCAAATTTTCAATTCAAACCCCCAAATACTTTTTAAAAATAATCTCACAGCTTTAGAGTGACTTTCATTAAAGAAAAAAAAATAATATTAAAAGCCAGAGAATATTGAAGAAAGGTTGATGTGTAATATGAAAAATTAGCTATATATGCCTATAAATTATTGTAGTTTTTCTACTCATACCTAAAAATTTTTTTTTAAACTTGATACATATAAATTATTTATAATCTTACAGGTATCACAAATTATATTTCGCGAGTGGCTTTCAGCACATTTTAATTATGTGTCATACACGTGATTCCTTTATTAAGTTATAGTCTAAAACTTAAAACAACACATTAAACAAATATATATATCTCCATCATCTTTTAGTACAATTGATTTAAAAGTTCTTTTTTTATAATTTCCCACTATAAAAATAAAAATGACTTTAATAAAGGAGTCAGGTGCATAGTGCATGCCTAAAATATAACAAAAATCACAACGTTGCACAATTTTTTACACCAGCAAGATTTTAAGTAATTTATAGGTATAAAAGTTTGAAAAAAATTAGTTATAAATGTAAAAGTAACAATAATTTGTGGATATATATAATTAATTTCTCTATGTAATATTTTTATTAACTTTTGAATTGTTTTAGGGACTTTTGCACTTAAAAAATACCCATTATTTAAATAAAATTTTGTCAAAAACTTTTAACCTAGTTAGACTCCCTTATATTTTAGTCCTAGTTTCACCGCTAACTTCATAAGAAACTTAGTCCTAACCTCCACATATGCCTCAAAGGCCGGTTGAACAACACACATGCGAGGCATATAATAAAACTACACTAAGGGGTAAAAATGTTCAAACTCTCTATTTAACTCAAGAACCCATCCGTCTTGTTTGCCCAAACACAATTTGAACCAACTATAATACAAATTGTACTTGAACCGTTCCAACTTTTTACATGAAGAAGAGGTTGTCATCAATTAAGCTTTTCTTCTTTTTTAGTAAATTAGGAAGTCATATATTAACCCTTGATAGATTTGTGGTATTCATTTAAGTTCCAATTTGGTTTGATTATTCAGTGCATAGTTTTGTCCTTATTAAAAAGATCATGTAATTGTCTTGTGCTTATGTATTGATAAAAAACACCTATTTCCATCGTGTGGATACTTTTAAATAATCGTAAAATAATTTTGGACATAAGTGGTTAATGAAATAAATAATATACTTAGTTTTGAAATGTAAAAGAGTCACTTCATTTTAAATCTATTTCTCTTTTTTATTTTTATTTGTCACATAGTGAAAATAATGCAATATTAAATGAATCTTTTCCTATTATATTCTTTCATATAAAACAAATTTCACTTCTTATTCTTTTAACATGGAAACTTATAGAAATATTACTGAGGAGAGATTTGTTTAAATGACATTTTAATTTAGTCAATATAAGAAAAAATGTATAGAATTTTGTGTATTTTAAAAAATGTGAAGTCTGAAATGCCATAAATAAAAAAAATGAGGGAGTATAATTACATAAGCAATGTTGAATTCTTGGAAATTAAGATTAATTTTATGATTGAAGTCTAATTGTAAGCAATAGTTCTAGTCAAATTCACAATATTTTGATCAATTATTTAAGAGGATCCTCTTGTCACAAGATCATTATGTCCTTAGTGCAAATTAAAGAAGCAAATCCAATTAAAGTAGCAAATATTAATGACGTTGAACATTAATTTGAACGCCCAGAATACTCAAATAGAGCATTTAGTGCATACTACACTATCATGCATAACATGCAAACATTTTAAGATGACACTCAAAGGAAAAAGAAAACCATGAAAATATTGAATGGTTTCTGGAGAAGCATAACTGCTTGACTTGAGAAAAATAAGCATCAATTAATCTCTGAACTTCAATATTCATGCACCAATTATTCAAGAATCAATCCATAATGATCAATAAATAATTAGAAAGATTTCGTTTCATTTTGTCATGACAGAAACCTATAAATTGTATCGTGATTGGAAGACTAAAACATCAATTTTCTATCCTTTCTTTTGATCATATTCATATATACATTCACTCTTTGAACATTTCCTATAGTTTCTTTTTGTTTTTGGCTCAGTAGATATCAATAATGGCTTCTACTTCTTCTCCTACCTATTGGAGAGGTCCTCCATCAGGATGGATCAAAATTAATACGGATGCCAGCCGAGTTCCCGACGATAATTGGTCGGGGACAGGTTGGGTTATAAGAGATTCAAAAGGGAACTGGGTAGCAAGTAGGCAGCTAACATTGGGAACAGAATCCGATATACATGCAGCAGAGATGAAGGCAATTCTTGAGGCCCTCACACATGTAAAAGTTCTCGGTTACAAGAACAAGATTGAAGTTGAAACCGACAGTAAATTATCATTTGACACCATTAATGCTGTTTCCTTTGGCAGAAAAAAGAGTGTAGATACTAATATGTATCATAAAATCAAGAAACAAATTGTTACCCTTATGACAGATATGGACATAGCTACTGGAAGTATAAAATGGGTATGTCGTGACGGTAATATGGTGGCAGACACCATAGCTAAAATGGTAGCGGATATGAGATCAAAAGAACATGTTGACATGATTATCCCTCACAAGACAGAGCCCACAGAGATTAAGAGATTCATGGAGAGAGACAGAAAATACATGTAGCCTTATATTAAGGCCGCCGCCGGCCATACCTGTAAATATATAAATTCATATCATATACTAATTATATTAATGGCAAATAGTTATTTAATAAGTTTATTATTATTATTATTATTATTATTATTATTATTATTATTATTATTATTATTATTATTATTATTATTATTATTATTATTAGTTCTCATTCTTCATTTCGGAACGCAACTAATACTTAAAAGTCCTTGAACATTACGCATATCATGTGTTAACAGACATGATAATTACGCCTTTGTCCAAATGACTTGCAAAAATCTAATACTATTATTAATGGAACATTATTAGAAAAAGTATTGTCATTTGACCCAGGCTCATGACAGAAACATTATTATTATTATTTTTGGATAAATAATTTGCCCAGATTTATTAATCTTGGCATGACTTCTCTTCTGGCCCTATTTCGTGAAAGCTCTAACGTGCATTTTACACATAACTCCATCTGTTTTGGAATTTTAAATCTTATAAATATTTAAGAGTTATTCGGAAAAAAAAAATTAATGCGTCCACCAACTTCAGGGTTTTTGGACTTTGTCATTGAGAAATAATATAGTGTATATACATATGTGTATGTTTGTAATTGAGAAATTTACATGTGAAACTTTTGAGAATAAATCATAAAAAAAAAATCCCAAAAAGGAAATATTCATGTTTCATTCAGAATGTTTATTAAGATTGGATAGTATTTCAAATCATAGATATCAGTTTTGGGATGGATATCTTCTAGTATGTTACTCTATTTATATATAGAGAACAAAAAGGAGTTATTAGAAAAATATTTAAAACATGTATAAAAACTAATTTTCAAGAAAGTGGTTGATATATATATATATATATATATATATCATTACAAAAAAAAAAAGTTGATTATCAACCGTTCAATCAGTCAGTAAGTCCATGTTACCGATCGATTACCGACCGATAGGCTCGGTCAACAAAATTTGGTAGGTAACACCATCTGACCGAATTTTTGGTTGGTTTATTAAGAGTTACCAACCAAATTTTAGTAGTTACTGACAGAATATTAGGCTAGTAAATTTACTTTTCGGAATTAAAAAATTAATTTTTAAAAAGTTAACGACCGAAATTTGGTTAGTAACATTTTATTTATCGACCGATTTTTTATCAGTAGTTTCATTTATTTAATTTTTAAAAGAAATAGTTACCGACCGAACTTCGGTCTGTAATCGATCCGTAACTATGTATTTTTTAAAAATATTTTATTTATAATTTTAATAATCCACCTGAAATTCAAAAACTAAAAATAACAACCAATATTTATAATTTAGTCCACTAACAACTACAAAATAGTAAAAACTTCATAACGTAATACATAACATATGAAATAATATCTAAGCATCAAATACGTTAGTATCAAATTCAAAATGAAAATATAACAAATGTATAAGTATCAAACATAAATATACTATACGAGTGGATGTGCGCCAGAGGAAGAGGGAGGACTGGTCAATAGCTAAGGATCGACTTAGGTGTCATGAGATGTGGCGTCATCCATCAGAGAGAAAGGAGGGAAAAGTGTGGGTATTGAATCTAGCAGCACATCACACAGAGATGCGAACCCCTGCATGAAGATGGGGAATGTATCATGTTGCTAGATATATCCATACCACTTCTTCGCTCTCGACGCAATACTCGTGGACAGCCGTAGAAGAAACAGAAGGAACCGATGACTAGCTACTATCTTCCTGTCTCTTGGCAATGATGGCTCCAGATTGCGAGCTAAAAACGTAGACATAGCCTTTGTTGCTGCCACCAGTAGCCGCGAACATCAAATGCTCGTCACTTGAAATTGGCGAGCCGATCTCCATATGGAGGTGTTCCACATTTGCTTTTAACTCTAAAAATTATACCTACAAGAAAGAGATTATAAGTTATTATTAAACAATTTAAAAATAACATGTAAACGATAACATGACATGAAACTAAAACTATTAAATAACATCACCCAGAATTTGTGGGAACATGCATTGACCTACTGTCTCTTTTTGCTGATGCAGGAGGACATACTCAAACTGTTCAAATACTTCAGCCACTTTCTCCCGGTACAAATATTTTAAAGGATTAATGACATATCAAATATCAAGTGTTTCAGATTGTAAGTTAAAAAAAATATAAGAATTAAAGAAAGAAATAATGGGATTGACTTACCCACTTAATGAATGACCTAGACCTTCAGTTGTGTTTGTTGGGCCTGTTGCCACCATGCCCCTACATACGGTTCCTCTTTGCCGCCTCTTGCTTCTTCTTGTAACCATTCGAATTCCAAAGATCAGAGCTAGGTGTATTGTGTTGCAATCATCTAATCAGGCTGAAACCCGTCCGCTCGAACCTCGTACATCATGTCCTTGTAATAAGCGGACGCCCGTTTCTCTCAAGTGGTCTGTATGGGACCCTCATTTCTCGGGTCCCGTTGAAACTTTTTCTGTAATAACATAAAATAATACATAAATACAAATCAAAATTGTTATATATTTAAAAATTCATATAAGTAACAGTTATTTAAATACCTACCCCAAATTCTGTATATCACATATTCTTCATATTATCTAGCACATTCTCGAAACTGGGATGAACCTCGACAAAGTGCTGCTTCATAATTTTTTAAATCAACTTTTCACAGTCTGATTGCTTACTGAAGCTGTGCAAATTTAATAAACAAATAGTGGTGTTTAAGAAGCATACGAATGAACAAATAGTGGCTTTCCTTGAAAGAATTAACCAAAGATATAAATAATTAACCAAACTTAAGAGTTTAAGAAATAAATAGTGGCGTTTAATTTTTTAAAATATTTTGTCATAGTTTTCCCTGTAAAATGAACAATTTCTAGGCACAATAACCACACAAGACCAATCACACAAAAACAAGCAAATGCAACAAATTTTTAAGAGTCTAGGCTCCCCATAATATAAACAAATAATTAATGTTTTAAGATTAATAATGCTTTAAAGTCTTAAAAATAACAATGCAACACTATCAACACTTATAAAATTTGAATATACTACTATGATAATTTAAACATATATAATACTTTCAAGCAACTAAAAGTTAAAACTATAATCAACTTACCACACTTTAAAAACATAATTAACTTACAAGTTAAATTCTTATAGTTCTAGTAAGGAAAAAACTAAAAACTTCAATTTCAAAAACTAACAACTTTCAGTTTCTAATACTTTAGCCTAAACAAAAAAAAAACAAGAACATGTACCATTTGGAATGTGGACACTACAAAAACACAGCAAATATCAATGGTCGAAGTCGTCGGCATACCGTCGGTACTAGTACTTCTCGATGGAAAACTGAGCAAACATTCTTGATTGAGTCTTTTTATAATACATTTTTTTTAAATAAAAATCATTTTATAATAAGGAATGAATTAAAAAACACTTAAGGGCCAAAATGGTTATATGTATTTTAAACATCTTTCTATATCTTTTTTCTGATTCTCTACACATTCATGTGCTATGAAGATTGGAAATTTTTCCAAAAGGTGGTTCAAATTCATTCAGTTATGTATAATTGAGTAAAGTCATTTGAATTTCAAGAAATTTTAGTAAAACAAAATTTATTTTCTGTTCCTCCTTTCCTCACATTATTTGTTATTCTTCATTATCAAACATTAACACAAACATTGAGGAATTAAGGTCATTAACAATAGGAAAAATAATAATAAAAAAGACAGGAAAAAACCATATTATTATGGCAACAAGAAATGCCTCACTTTTGCGATTCCGGCAACCAGTAACGGCACCGTGGCGGCAAGCTCCTCCTCCAAGAAAATCAAACCAACTCGTAATCATAATCAGAGGGAGTGAGAAATTGAGAGAGAAGAAGAAGGTGGAATAAAGAGAGAGAGAGAGAGAGAGAGAGAGAGAGAGAGAGAGAGAGAGAGAGAGAGAGAGAGCAATAGAGTACCTAGTTGATGAATATCAAGCTGCCACGTGTCCGATACCTGAAAGACTGGATAAAGTCATGAAGGAACCAATAGGGATCTACTCCCCAAAGGTACTCCGATGCTTAAGTCAGTCTTAGGGTCCTTAATTAATAAGATTAATCAGGTTAAATAGCATTAGTTACTTGATATTGCATGAGCTATTAATGAGGAGAGAGGGACATTTTATATAGAGCTACTTGTCTGCTATTGAATGCTCTTATTCTATATGGTATTGACTCTTTTTTACTTGAATTTTTGAGACACGGGTCAGGGCTTGCAACTCGTCTCGACTTTGTATTATACTCATAGGCCTCCTTGCTCCTTTTCTCTTTGGACTTGGTAAGTTCTGGCCTATTGACTAGGCTCCTTATTATGTGATCCACGGTCCGAAATTCATCATCTATCCCCTTTTTCCGGGACCCCTTGGTCCTTCTAAGGTTGTATCGTTTCAAATCCCCAACGGGTGCTTGTCAAAACATCTGGGCGCTAGTGCACCGCCTCACTTCCTTCAAGATTTCAATAGGCTAGGTTGTACCATTGATATGTACTGGCAGGTTCACAACACCAGAGGAGTTGATGCTATAACTTGTAAATGTATGAAGGGTAGGACATAGGGCCAGATTTTCGAGTCTAGGATACCCATCTGGGTGATCGCATCCTGACACAAGACGTTTGCAGCACTGCTTATGGCAACGAGCATCCGTCTAACAATACATTTCCTTATCTCTAAGGAAACCACCAGTGGAGTATCATCAGTGGTCTCTAAACTCCATTTTATTCCAGCCTAGGTAAGGGCACTATGCAATATGTGTATAACTTTTGGTTGGGTTGTCTTATCATTGTTCGGTTTTGCAACATCTGTGGTTCAACGGCCCAGGCGTCGTTTTAAGATATCTTTGTCGTATCGCTTGCTCGATCTCTTTCTGTAATTCAATGCACTAATCAGTGTCATGTCCGTTATCTCTGTGAAACTGGAAGTATTTAGCCTGACTTCTCCAGAACTGCGAAGTCAGGGCGACTAGAGGGGGAGGCGGGATTGATTGGCAGGGTGTTGGTGGAGGTGGAAGGCATCTCAATCCCGAAGAGGGACATAATGAAAGCCTTCTGTTACGGAGTGAACGGGACGTTAGCCATAATATGCCTTCACCCACAGAGGTGTGTTCTGCTCCGGTTAAGTCAATGTCAGGGTGGGGCAGTATATGTCCTTGTTCATTAATATGGTGAGTATCCTCTTTCATGATTACCATAAACTGTAAGTTCTTGGGTCCCTAAAAGCCAGGATTAGACATGCACGGTAGGCGCCAATTGATGAATATCAAGCTGCCACGTGTCCGATACTTGCATAACTAGATAAAGCCGTCAAGGAACCGAAGGAATCTAGTCCTCAAAGGCATTCCGATGCTTAAGTCATTCTTAGGGTCCTTAATTAATAAGATTAATCAGGTTAAATAGCATCAATTACTTGATATTTCATGAGCTATTAATGAGGAGAGAGAGACCTTCTATATAGAGCCACTTGTCTGCTACTGAATGCTCTTATTCAATGTGGGATTGACTCTTCTTGACCCGAATTCCCAAGATGCATGTCGGGGCTTGCAACCCAACCCAGTCTTGTATTCTGCTCTTAGGCCCCCTTGCTCCTTTTCTCTTTGGGCTTGGTGTGTTCCGGCCCATTGACTAGGCTACTTATTAAGGATGGCAATGAGAGGGTGGGGGTGAGGACGAGGGCATCAACCCCGGGCCCTATTCTCACCTCTCTACTTTGTCCCCATCCTCAACCCAACCTCGTCCTCGGGTATGAAAGTTTTTCCCATCCCCAACCCAACCTCTCATAATTAAGCCCCATCCCCAACCCATCCCCGCCAAACCTAGTGGGGAATTGAAGACCCAATCAGGGATTACATGTATTATTTTTAATAACCTGTTAAACACAAAATAATAATATGCATGCCACAAAATTAAACGAATTAAAATTTAAAAATAATACAAAAATACTTTTAAAAAAGATAGTCTAACCATCTGTAATAGTAAAAAAAACTCATAAGCTAGTTATATAATCTTCAACCTGATTAGAGACTTGAAAGTTGAAATGGAGAAAGAATACCAAGACAGTATAACCCTTGGCATAAAGGCACAAAATGGAAACTAGGGATTAATTTTATAAAGAATATAAGATAAGGAAGACTCAATCGGTTTAAAGAAGGCCTAAGACCATCATCTCTGGAACCATCCTAGACTAGACTTCTTTACTTTTAAAGATAGAAAAAAAAATGAAATTGCAGGCAGAGATCAAAAAATTATTATCATAATGCTAATTACTCAAGATTCTTAAGTTTCTATTACTCAGCAATATTCACAAGTGCATAAAAACCATTGATCATGTAAGAAACTTAGTAAATATGGTTTTCAGAGTAATTAAGTAATTTGCCTTTTTTGAAGAACTTAAGGAATTTTTCAGTTTTAACCTCTATCAAAAGTGATGAAAATAAAATATATTTGGATTTTTAAATATAAAACATAAAAGAAAATAAAGTAAAATATTTTTGGAATTTTTAAATTTTTTTGATTTTTTGGAATTTTTAGAATAAGAGACTAATAGGAAAAACTTTTAAAAGATCAAAAACGAAAAAGACTAAATGAAAAAGACTTAAGCAAAGAAAAAGAATAAAAGAGACTAACACGGAAAAAAACTTAAAAGAACAAAAATACCCCCTACACTTAAAATCACATTCTCCTTAATATGGGGATTATACTAAAAGAAACAAGAAAACAAACACATACATGGGAAGCAATCCCGCAGACGTAAAGCGATAAAAGTATATCGGGAAGCCATCCCCACACAAAATAAAACAGATAAAAGAAAAAATAAAAAGAAAAAAAACAAATAAAAAGCAGAAAGCAAAACATGAAATAAAACAAGAAAGAATAAACATAAAAGAAAAAATAAGAAGACAAAATAAAAGAAGGAAAAGAAAAAGAAACTCCTTGTCATGGAAGTAAAAGAATTTGAAACCCCATGTAAGACGAGAATTCAAAATTTTAAAATTGAGTTTGAGAAAGACGTTATAAAATTCAAACAATTTCAACTCTTTAAAGGAAAATAGAAGATTAATGAGGGTTAAGGTCGAAGAAAAACTCATTCGTGCTTTTTCATAGCATAAGGATTGGTCTCTTTTAGCGTTCTTGAAATTTCCTCTAAACTCCATGAGAGGTCTCCTCTCCTCATCATTCTCCTCAAGTTCCTTGCACGATTCCTGAAGACATAAAAAATCATCAACAAGAACAAAGTTAGTTTCGTGAGTAAATGGGTTTACTCCCTCACTCTTTTCAATATCGTCTATCTCTGTTTCTCGTCGCCCTTTTTTATGATCCTCATGAATTTTTACAAAATTCTCATTTTCCTTTTCTGGTTCATCTTTCTCAAATTCGTTTTTATTCTCTAGTAAGTACTCATCTCCCATACTTTCTTCCGCGTCACTTGTAATCTATGGAGGTTCTTCGAATGATGGGAGATCGCCTTGCCTCCTTTCCATTATTTCTTGTTGAACCTCCTCTTTCTCGGGAAAAGTAAACTCCTCCAGTTCTTGAGCAGTTTCATCATCATCATCCATAAACATTGGAAACATCATCACTTGTTCTTCTACATCTCGCAAGGTGACCGTATTACTAGGTATATGACTAAGCGGTTCTTCAATGATCCTCTTTGCAATTAGTTCGATGTGATTTTCCATGTTTTGGAAGGAAGCCATTTGGCTTCCCAGAACTGCATCTATTCTTTTCATCCCTGCATTTGCCGAATCGATATACTTCGAAACAAGCTCTTCTAGATTAGTTCTTGGAGGTGATAAGTGTACTAATGGAGTATAATTGTATGTTGAATATTGAGCGTAATCTCCCTAAGGATCGTTTGACTGCGTCCTCCATTCCGAACTATACTGGCTAGAATACGTATCGTACTCCTGCCAGTTTTCTTGGAGCATGGTCGACTGATAATGTGTATATTGAGTCGTAACGACCATGTTTTCCATCCTTTATTCTAACATTGATGCCCATCGGGTTTCCATGGATTCATCAGTATTCGTTTCATACTTTTTAGAACCTCGAATAAACAAGTAAATGAGCAATTAACATAGGTTTTAGAAGTAATATGCCAAATTCACAATATCCATGCCACAATCACCCAAAATATAACAACTTAGAACAAAGCAAAAAAACAAAACCCAAAAGTGACTAAAGCATCAAATAAACGTTTTTCTTTAAACTTGTTGTTCCCTGGCAACGGTGCCAAAATTTGATGCATATAAAAACAAGCAATAAAAACAGGGAATTCTAATCAATACAATGCTATACAAGTGCACCTAACAAAGTGGAGGTGAGTTCAACCCGAGTGTCGAATCTCTTAGGGACGGACGAAGGTTCAAGTACTACTCGTGTCTCTGATGTTTAGCCGAATAAAAAAGCTGTCATTGAGAATAACTTAAAAATAATA
This sequence comes from Catharanthus roseus, assembly GCA_028651295.1. Taxonomy (NCBI): domain Eukaryota; kingdom Viridiplantae; phylum Streptophyta; class Magnoliopsida; order Gentianales; family Apocynaceae; genus Catharanthus; species Catharanthus roseus. The sequence continues at coordinate 2,650,484 of JAPQWS010000047.1, forward strand.
AAAGAAATTAAAATAAAGCAATAAAAAAATGACTTTAAGAGATTAGTAAAAAAAGAGTTTGGTTTGGTGGAATCCCCCTAATCCTTGTTACTAGCTTACTTGGAAAATACTTTAATGAAAATAATGTTTGAATAAATTAAGTTGGGTCATCACTCAAAATCGGGCAATCCCTATCTCTAGGACGAAAGCCACCCTACTCACTAACCCTTAGAGAAAATTCTCTTTTCTCCCTAACAATTTATGAGTGCCATAAACTTAGATGATTTAAGAGACTTAAAAGTGCAATATCGTATCTCTAGTTAATTGCCCCAATTAACCCCCAATTGGTTGTCCTAGATTGTTCTTCCTTTTTCAATTCCAAAGAACCTTGCGAATAATCCAATCTCTCAACAATTAAATTAACAACCAAACGCAATCCGAAGACAACTTAAATAAAAACAAACATCAAAATCGAGAACTCAAACCAAGAATTTCATAATCAAGAATTAGGATTCAACCCCAAATTCAAACAAGAAAAACTACTCACTATTCGTTATAAATAAAACTAAAAATTAATTAAAGAATTCAATAACAAGAAAAGTGAAAGAGAGCTTAGATTAAGTCTTGAAGCCGCTATTGAATCCCGAACGTCTTCTAAGATCGTATCTCAAGTCACCAAGTCGAAGAACGAAATCTTAAATTAAAGTCTTCAATTCTTGAATCCAAGAAAGTAAATCTTGCACAAAACTTTAAATTCTATAACTAAGGAAAATATAAAGGCTAGAATTTAAAAAGTGCTTAACTAATCTAACCTAATTAATCTAATCCTAATCTAAAATCTAATCTAACCTAAATCTAATATGTTCTAATCTAAAGTAGTTGTCTATTAAACTCTCTTACAATGACTACATAAAAGCCCTAGATATGGAGGTAAAAATACAAAGAAATCCAAGCTAAAGTTGGAGTAGGAATAAAAAAAACCGAGTTGGAAAAGGTTTGGAACCGCCCCTTGCCAGCCTACCTACCGCCGACGGTAGGGTAAGGCCTACCGTCCGCGGTAGGTCTCAGGTTTCAGCTGCCCAGCCATTCTTGGCAGCTACCGTCGATGGTAGGTTGCCCTACCATCCAGGAAAGGTGCTGTCTCTTTGCCGACAGCTTTCATTTTTCTCTTTTTTGCTCTGTTTTTGTCCGTTTTGTTTTTCTTTTCATCGTTTATTCTTCCGGAGGGTATCGAAGGTGAAAATAAGAGATATTTAGCTCAAATGTATACTTTCACATATTAAAAATAACGTAAACAATAAAATTAACAAATAGAAAATATAGACAATTATGTACTTATCAGTAATCTTAACCTACTGTCTGATGTAGGGGTAGCATACTGTTGGCGGTAGGGTTCTTTCTAAGACGTTGCCAGCTTTCTGCCTTCTCCATTTCGACCGTCTTGCTCTTCTTTTAGCATTTACACATTAAACTCTTCTTTGGAAATTACCTAAGTTAGAAGGAGAAGAAAATGAGGTAGTTATATATTTTATATACTAAAAACATAAAAAGATCGACATATTTAACATATAAAATTAAAGACACTTAAGCACACATCATCAAGATTCCAAGTTGTCCAATACAATAACTGATGACACGGTGTCGTCGATAATTAATACCAACGAATTTCTTGACGAATGCTTTGAGCATTGGTGGTTGTTACCGACGACAATTATCGATACAAGGCCGTCGATAAATGTTCTAGGAAAATAATTAAAAAAACATTATCTACGATCCTTTCATCGGTAGGTTTTTTTAATATAATTTATAAAACGGATCCAAAACTCCCTAAAATGCAAAAAACCTAGTAACAATATTGTCTATTCATAAACTAAAATTAATACATAAAATATCAAATCATGAAACATCCAGCTTCCTCCCCAGCCTTCTTCTGTGTCCCGTGAAATTTCTCCTACAATATCAAATATTAGTTGGATAATCATAAGTTATAAAACATTATACAAAATTAATTTATAAAGTTCACTAAACTTAAATAGAACTGTATAGACCTAAAATCCTCATACTACTCCTTCTTTTCCCCCTTATGATATTTTCAGAGCTCCTCCAAGTATTTACTCTTGGAAAACCTCCCTAGTAAATTATTTTGCTACAAAACAACAATATAATTAACACTTTTTCGTTACATTTAATTTAATTAATATAATGAAGTAACAAAATCATAAAGTTTACATTCTTCGACATAATCTTGGCGAAGGAGATGGAACTACCTGCGTACTTCTCCCCTCTCCGTCACTCAGTTATATTCCTTTTATGTCGTTCGCTTGTAGCTTTGTACTCGGGCTATTCCAAAACTTCAACATCTATTTAAAGAATCTCTCCTGAACCCACGCGATCCTCTTCCTTGCGGCTCGAGCGTCGCCCAGCAAATCCCTCATCCAGTCGCCGACCTTGACCTCCTATGCATGCTTCATCTTGCCAATTAGTAATGTTGGGCCCCACACACATCATTTTTGAAAGTTCAATGAAAATTCAAAATATTATAATAGAATATGATGTTAAATCATATAAGTATACTAACTACAAGTATAAAGACTTGTAAAAAAGCTAAAGACAAGTATTCTAACTACAGTATTGGATTCATTTACCTGAAACTCTCCCACCATATCTCCTAGACATCTAGTGGGACCTCAAACTAAATGGGTATAGGCCCCGTGAACTGCTCCTGCATTACAGCTGAGATGGCTCCAAGGCTCTCGAAGACCCATGTAGTTTGTACATGTTACACAAAATTAATGTTAGCATATATATATATATATTATAGTTTATTAATGACAAGTGTGTATTTTTTATGTTAAGTGAACTTACTGATTTACATTTAGTGTCAACTATCGGTTATCATGGAGACGCGGCTTCCAAGCTGCAGCTTATGTCTTAGGAGCCGCACAACGAGGTGGCTATGTGGTATGAACTACCCTAGGCTTCTTTGGAGCTCAATCTTGCCCAAGAATCTTCCCTCTTCAAGAGGGGCTTGAAGGCTTGATTCGGCACAAATATTGAAGAATAATAAAGGAAAATTTTGTAGAAAACAAAAAGGAAAACAAACTTCTCTATCTAGAAAATGAATCCTCACTTATCCCTCATTCACAAGAGAATACCTAATTCCTAACAACACAAACTAAAGAGTTAGCACCTTTAAGGAATGTAGGATTTGGATTGAACAAAAACTCTTGAATTCCTTTCAAGAATTACTTGCCTGAATTACAAGTTGGAACACTTAATATACAAGGAAGAACAAGAAACACTAGGAACCCTAGTTTCCTCTCTTAAAGTCTCAATATATTTCATTCATCATTCATTTACTTCAAATGGCTGCCATAAGAAGTATATATAGGTCTCTTGGTGATTAGCATCAAGCCCTGGCTACTAATTAAACTTAAGGGAATTCAATGGGCTCCTTAGGCCACTTAATTATAAGTCTAGGATTTAATAAACCAAGGTTTGAAAGTCAAAATAAGCTTAAAATCTTCGAATGGTCACTGCAACCTAGATTTACCATTGCTGGTAGGCCCGACCTACCGTTGGCCTAGGTGTTTTTTATTTAGTTATCCTTTCAACAGAGATCTATGGGCGATGGTAGGTCTTCTCCTTCCACATTTGTAGTATTAAACCTTCTAAGTCTTCCACTCTTGCTTCGGTTTTTTTTACTATGGATATTAGGAATGTTTTAGTGCTTCTTTGATTTACATTTTCTCCTTCCAAATCATTCCATGTAGGGTATCGAAGGTTCTTCTCGAATAATGCCACCATCTTTTTGTCCTCCCCTTCTATCTTCCTTGTCATCAACCTTGTAATCTATCCTTGGAAGATCTCCAAGTTCTCATGCTAATCCTAGGTCATACCACTGTGGGGTAGATGTAGGGAAGCCTCGAAGGCCAGCTTGTAATTTTTCTTGATTCATTGAATTGAAGATCCTTTATCTTACTATATAAATTGATTCGCAAAAATCTCTTAGAAAAGGCAAAGAAATTAAATAGAAAGTATATTATAAAATTGAAAGAAAATCCTCACGGCTAAAGGATTCCTTCCTATGTACTAAAGGATGTAATGCCAAGACTTAGCAAGTCCTTTCCCTAGATTCAAGCTTATATCTAAACAATGGTACAACTTCATTTCTAGTTCTTGGTTTGCCGAATTTCATCACCAGAGTTCAATGAAAAATATTTATTTTCTTTACACCAATTTTAATTTGGAATTTCTAGAGAAAATCTTTGTATATATACTTGTTAAATAGTATGGTGAAAAACAGAGTATGCAACAAAGCTTAAAACATTTGTATTATGATTTAATCATCTATATATATACACACAGAGATTCCTAGTGTAGTATGTATCTAATAAAATCCCATAAATTTGGGAATATACAGAGAATTAAGGAATTATGTAATTATCTAGATTTAAAATTGAGAAAAGAAACATATACAAATTAGAATATATAAGAAACCCTGGGATTTTGACAGAATCCTAGTATATCTCAACACTACCAGTTAAGTTGGAACATGGAAGTTACAAATGCCCAACGTGCCCAGAAGATAATGAAACTGTGAAGCTCCCAGGGCTTTAGTGAAGAGGTCAGCAGGCTGTGCACAGTGGGAAGACGGACATATGTAATCCGATTAGACTATAAGTCCTCACGAACAAAATAGCAATCAATTTTAATATGTTTAGTGTGCTCCTGATAAACAAGATTAGATGAGATGTATAGAGCAGCTCGTTTAGTGTGTTTATTGATAGATGTCCATGTCCATTGAACGGAACATGGACATCCGTCAGTAAATACCGTAACCATTTCAGCTCACAACAAGTCATCGCCATAGAGCGATACTCAGCTTCAGCAGAAGTCCAAGAAACAGTATGCTATTTCTTGGTCTTCTAAGAAATAGAAGAGAGACCAAGAGAAATGAAGTATCTAGTCAAAGAACACTGAGTAATGGGGCAGCTGGCCAATCTGAATCATAGTAGGCCCGAAGTTTGAGATCAGTATTGGACCGAAGAAGGAGACCTTGACCAGGAAATTCTTTTAAGTAATTAAGGACCCGTATGGCAGCATCCCAATGTTCTTGCCGAGGTTTTTGCATAAACTGGGACAGAACATGGACTAAATAGGTGAGATCAGGTCGAGTGATATTGAGATAAATGAGTCAGCCCACGAGACGACAATAAGAATAAGGAGAAACCTAGAAAGAACCCTTGGCCTTGCCTAACTGTTGATTTTGCTCCACAGGAAAATGAAAGGATTTAGTACCAAGTAGGCTTGCATCAGTAAGAATATTCAATGTGTACTTCCGTTGGCATAAATACATACCCTCACAATTCTGAGCGACCTCAATGCCTCAAAAACATTTCAATACACCAACATCTTTCATGTGAAAATGTGAATTAGGATGAGTTTTGAATCTTTGTACAGCCACCGGATGAGTGTCGGCAATAATGAGATCATCAATACAAACTAATACACAGAGAAATATGTCAGAAGAAGAATAAGTAAATAACGAGTAATCTGAATGGGATTGGAAAAAACTACTGCTCTTCAGAGTGGATATTAGTTTGCAAACCAACAGCGTATAGCTTGTTTTAGTCCATATAAAGATTTTCGAAGACGATAGACCTTGTCCTCATCGCCAACAGAAAACTCAGGGGGAAGTTTCATATACACTTCCTTAGATAAATCTCTATATAGAGAAGCACTATGTACGTCCATTTGATGGACTTCCCAATTCTGGGTGGTAGCAACGGCCAACAAAGTTCTCACTGTGACCATTTTAGCTACCGGAGCATATGTTTCATGATAATCCAGACCCTCTACTTATGTGTTTCCAAGAATCACCAAGATGGGCCTTATATGTTCAATATTCCCATCGGATTTCCTCTTGATCTTGTAGACCCACTTACAACCTTAGGCCTTTTTATCAGGGCAAAAAAGCAAGAAACCAAGTGTTATTTCATTCTAATGCATCAATCTCATGTTGCATTGCTTAAGGCCAATAGGAATTACACATAGCCTCAAACAAACGTGAAGGCTTAGTAGCAACATCGAAAGAAGCCAAAAAACCAGTATGAGCAAGAGAAAACTTATGACAAGAGACAGAGTTGGAAAAAAGATAAAGACTTGTACCTGAGTCAGATGATTGAGGTGGAGCAGGGGCTAAATGGGTTTATCAACCTCAACAGTCTCACAATAATAACCTTGGAGATGAGGTGGAGGATGGCAAATGCAATATTGTGGCGAAGCTCAATGTCCGTAGGAGTAGAAAAGGAAAGATGAACTGGAAACGAAGTGTCGGAAAAAGAAGGTGGATTATGGGCCGAAGAAGAAGGAATATTAGAGGAAGAAGTATGAGGAAGAAAGGGAGCGGATATGGACTGGATAGAAAGGTCTGCCAGTGGGCAGAAAACGAAACAGGGCCAAAAGATGGAGACAACCCAGTGACTGTAGGGGAGGAGTATGGTAGGCTAAGTGTTTGGAAGGTAGTGGAATGAGGGACCAAATTGGAGGAAGTATTTTGAGTGGTGGCTGAAGTATCCACTGGGCCACTTGGGGACTTTGGGATTTGACCAAAGAAGGGTGGCCCATGGCTAAAGGTAGTTAGCATAATTCCAAAGGAGCATTATTAGGCTTGGAATAATGTGAAGGACTGGAAGCATGTGAAGAAACATTGGAAATTTTGTAAGGAAAAAAAGATTCATCAAATATAACATTATGGGAAAAAAGAAATTTTCGAGCATGTAAGTCAAATTTTCCAACCCTTTTTACCATTTTGATAACCCACAAAAATACATAGATTACTCCTAGAAGTGAATTTATCATCTGTGGAATTGTGAGCAAAGCAGAAAAAGCCAAATGTACCTAAGTGAGGATAATTGAGAGCTTTATTAAAAAGGATTTCATATGGGGATTTACTGTGCAGAAGTGGTGTAGGTGTACGGTTAATTAAATAAGCAGCAGTTTGTACACATTCGCCCCAAAAATATATAGATAAGAAATCTTGAAGGGTGGGGCAACATTTAAGATGTGTTGGCATATTCGTTTAACCCTACCATTTTGTTGATGTGTATAGGGAATGGTGGTTTGATGAAAAATGTCGTGCTTAAGAAAGAAAGATTTTAAATATAGAAACTCTGTCCCATTATCAAAATGAACCACTTTTGTGGATTTTCTAAATTGAGTTTTTTTTAGAGCATGCAAATATTCTAAAAATTTAGAGAAAGCAAGTGAACCCTCACAGTACGGGAAAAATCATCCACAATAGTGAAAAAAATAAAATGAGATCAAATAAACTAGTAGACGTAGTTGAACTATTTTTAGAAGGAGTACGAGTTTGTTTGGCCCTAAAACAAATAGAACAAGAGGAAGATAAAACAAAAAGACTCAAAAAATCCAGGAATATACTTGCCGATGAAGATGGATGGCCAAGGTGTTGATTTGATAAACTTGGAGAAATGTCGGTAGTATGGAGAGCACGAAGAATGTTACCATTTTGAGACTGTTGGAGATAATAAACACCTTCAAGAAACCTAAATCGCTCCAATCACAATTATCAAAGCAAGGTCTTGTCTCAAACACAAGTCCTTAGTAATGCCCATAAAATAAATTGGTTGAGAGTGTAACTATTGAGAGATTGAAAGTAAATTACATGTAAGATCCAGAATAAATAACACATGACTTAGAACAAAGTTTGGACCCAAAACAACTCTCGTTTCCATAACAGCAATCGTGTGTGACCCATTAGGTAACCCAATATAACATGGAGAAATAGAACTAACATTAAGAAGACAATGTCGTTGACTAGTCATACGCCTAGATGCACTAGAGTCAGGTAACCAAGGGATGTTATCAGAAAGTTTATTAGCCGAAAGAGTGGAATTGCTGAACATGGAATTGAGGTGGTCCCACTGTTGAGCATTGATAGCTGGTAAAGTACTGGAAATACTTTGAGAGGAGGGCAAATTCGTCAAAGGCGGCATACCCAAGAGACTAGGGTGCATAGACGGATATGGAACACGACTAGCATGAATAAAGGTGCCAGCTCATCCAGTTGGCTATCGGCATGGTGCGTTGTTGAAGTCCCTGGTGGCAATGGTGGTTGAGGCATCCAAGATTGGCAATCTCTGTTCTGTCCAAGCCAAGCAATGGAAGGGTTGCTATCCTGTGGAGAGATGGTCGCCCAAGGAGAAGATGACTAATCTGGTGCTGGCTAATACATCCACTATCCCCCAAGCAAGCTGGACAGTGGCGAAAAAGGAGAAGAACAAAAACATGAGTGGCAGTGGTAGAGAATCATCCACTAATGGAGCGACTGCTGTAACCCTAGTGTTGTCCACCTCTCTTGCCGCGCGTCTGCCGGCGCTAGCTGGTACTACTAGTAGGTTTGCTATGATCTACCTACCACTCAAGAAACCCAATTACTTGATAACAGTTGGTAGCAGTGTGACCTAATTTAGTGCATACAGTACAAAAAAAGTGTTGATTTTTCTATTTGTGCTGCAAAAGTGATGACTTTAGCTCATATATTCATATTTCGGGTCACAGTTCGTTGACGTTCTTCTTTAATTATCATAGCATACACATTACTTGTTGACAGTAAAGGATCCTTATGTAGGATTTGAGACATCGTGTTAAAATTTGGGTCATCGAGCCCAAGGATAAACTGAGTGACCTCATTAATTTGTCACATTGGATCGGTCATCCGAGCATATGAATGACCTCCGCAACAACAATCGGTTGCTGCCTGATAGTTAGCAAGTTTGTCCTGCAGATGGTTAAGTTTACTGTAATAGGTACACACATTATCACCATTTTGTTTGTAATTCTCAATTGCCGATTTCAGTTCCTAAACACGTGGTCCATTTCCTGCAAAACACCTAGGTCTTAACTCATGCCAGAGGTCTTTTGCATCGTCCATAAAAAGCAACTTGTGAAGCTAAAGAGAGATCTAACATGCTGAAAATCCATGAGACATTTAAGTTGTTCATGATCTTCCAATCTTCCAATTAAGGAGATCCTTCTGCTGGACGCTTTATTGTTCTGTCAATAAAACATTCCTTGCACTTTCCTTCATTGCGTTGAGGAAAGTTTTAGCCCATTTTTAATAGTTTTTCTCATGAAGTCTTACTGGCATGAGTAAGAGACTCGAGGTATCACTGGACATTAAAGTATAAGGCTGTAGATCACCAATAAGATGAAAAGAAGAATTTTTCTTTGGTGTTGGTGTTGCCATATCACCACCGGCGGCATAATCCTTGATCGGATCTTTCACCAACTCCATCATTGTTGCTTTTTAGATTTGAAGATTTGGCTCTGATATTATATTAAAGAATATGGGAAAAACAGAGTAAGCAGTAAAGCTTAAAACGTTTATATTATGATTTAATCCTATATATACACAGATTCCTAGTCTAGTATGTATCTTCTAAAATCCCATAAATTGGGGAATGTATTGAGAGTTAAGAAATTACCTAACTATCTAGATTTACATAAGAGAAAGGAAATATATACAAATTATAAAATATAAGATACACTGGGATTCTAACAAAATCCTAGTATATCTCAACAATAATTTCACCTTTACATCCACAAATACGCATGGTTAGGAGCTTCGGGTATTAAACAAAGGATGAAATTTTTGTTGTCCCTTGGTGTGCTTGTGTAGCATCAATGGCTTAATATGCTTTAACATAGAAAATACTATTGACTAGATTTATATATGTATGCTATTCAAGAAATACGAATAATATTGTATCAGTCTCTTTCTTTCATAGAAAATCTTGCAATTGGGCTTTGATATTTACCTTCTAACGAAGAATTCAAAGCATGAGATTTTTATAGACTCGGTAAAAAAATATATGCATTAGTTGTGAAACATTCAAATTTTTTATAGGTTCAAGTAATAAGAAACCATCGTCTTCTAGAAAGATTCTATGCGAGAGTTGTCCATGACTAGTAAAAGGTTAATCGCTTTTTCATCATGAATACTTTTATTGGAAAGCGAGATCTAATTGTGAACCTTCAACATATAATTATGCTTAATGATGATATTCATGAAGGGATTATTATTTCTTTTGATTTGAAAGCTGAAAAGTAAACAAGTCCACTTGGATTGGATTTAAGAATAAAAAATATGAATGGGAATTTCAACCTCTCCAATATGGAGGGTAGTTCCTTGTGCACACCAAGATCTGGCCTCTAGTTTTCAAAGCCGTTGAGTCACCATGATTTACACCTTCCACCTGGGTATCGGGCAGTCTGATGGGGGCCCTGAGGGCGAGGTATTTCACCTTTTGGTAACAAGAATGAAAAATAGGAAGATTTTTTACTTGAGATGTGTAAAAAGTGAATTGTTTATGAGAGAAGAAGTATGACCCGAAGTAAAAAAAAAATAAAAGGATTGGATTTTTTAAAATCCAATTGAAGTGGACCTTAAACTCTCTCCATTCCCTTCAATAGCAAAAGTATTTTTTGATTGGTTGATTCAGCAGATAGTTTGCTGTCTAGTCCACGATCAATATAAAGAGCATTGCAAATTCAATATACCCTCGATGTTTATGAGAAGTGTGTATGTAACATATCCTATGACATAGATTTGAAATATATCTAGGATCACGACGGGACGAATACTTTTTAGTAACACAAGATTTTTGTCTAAATCTCAAAGTTGTCACTAAAAGTTTTTTAGTGACCAAAAACATATCGTCATAATGTCGTGACAAAAAGTTCATCAGTAAAGCATCTTCAGTGATGACAATTAGTAGTATTATATCAAATAATCAACAAATATATTACGTTGTTACTCACCAACCTCTCCAGTGAAAACAATTAGTAGTATTATATCAAATAATCAAAATATATATCTTGTTGGTACAAGGAATAGAGAAATAGATGAAATATGATTAAAGTAGTAGACAAATATATAGAGAATTCTTACTTCTCTTTTCCATTCATCTTTCACAGTTTATCTTACTCTCTTTTCATAGGCTTAAGGATCATTACTTGATATTTAGGTTACATGATCTATAAACATAATATATTAAAAGAGAAGGTTACATAGGAGATAATTTGAATGAGAGAAAATGCACTAGGTAGTGGGAGTTCTATGGACATCCACTACGATATATAACACTCTATTTTCCTGAAGTATTAGCTCTTATTTTAATGTAACCTTATTGGAGGGTTTTTAATAGGTAATTAAATAGCAATATGGTTAATTATATTAAAATACCATTATGTTTGACATGATTTTCAATTTTTCACTGTAACATTATTTTTGTCATACTTTAGTACCTTCTACTATATGACATTATAAAATTTTCTTTTATGACTGAAATACGCCTTTGTTTATAAAGGCTAATTTTTTAAAAATGGAAAAATATTATTTTTATGAAAGATTATTCTTTTTATTACAAAACATGCTTTTAGTAATATTATGAAATAAAGTTTGCATTATTTAGTGAAAGTAAAATAGTCAAATGGAATAAAAATTTAATTTATTTTTTGTTTTAGTCCTCCCAAATTTTTTCTCGGAAAAATGAAAATTTTCTCCCCAAACTAAATTTCAATTTGGATTTCGATTTGAGCTTTTCCAAACACAAAAATGAAAGTTTAATTTTTTCTGAATCTTAATACTTAATTATATAAATCTTTGTAATCTTATTTGAAGGCCAATAAATAACTAAGTTATGACATAGTTGAAATTATTTTGAAATTTAAAATTATTAACTTTTTCATATTCAATTTTATCTAAATCAAAATTATTTTGATTTGGAGAAAATCAGGTAAGTTATATAATTTTGTTAGGATTTTATCTCGATAACAAAACCAAATTTCTTTAAATTGAATTGAAGGCACAACTACTAATTTTATGAAATATGACTTAGTATACCAAGAAAATATGAAGGTAATATATTAAAGTTAGTCACAAACCACTACAAAAAACTGCCAAATAGCGACAACAATATCCGTCGCAAAGTTGTCGTTGAAGGTGACTTTGCAACGGTAATGCGACAGAAATAGTCGGTTGCAATGATGCTGTCACAAACGCAACTTTGTGACAGAAATTCGGTCGCGTAAAAGCATTGCGACGGAATAGCAACAACTGTCGCGGACAAATTTGTACGTGACAGAATTTTGAACGTGACTGAATTGCGACGGACGATCATTGCAAATCCGTCGCACCTGTTGTGACAAGTTTTCCGTCTCAATTCCATCGCATATTTTATTTTTTATAGTTCGTCCCAAATGCATCACAAGTTTTGCGACAGGCTTTCCATCTCAATTCGGTCGCATGTATTAATTGTTTTTAATAAATTGTTTATTTTTATATTAAACCATCCTGAAAATAAAAAAATATACCAACAAAGATCAATTGCATAACAAACAAATATTTCATATTCGTTCTATAAAAATTCAAAGCAAACATGTTCTATCAAACATTAAAAGTATATACATAAAAGCTCCAAATAATTCGTCATTTACTATACTATATAATAAACAAACAAATATATATGTATAATCAAATGTTCAAAATGTATAAAGTATGCAATAAAAAGCATAGCAATGCTAACTAGAAGGAGGGATCTCCTTATCCCCAGCACTCTCATCCACGCCATCGAGACCTCCGTGGCTGCTCATCGAAGAGGCGGCTGAAGAGATAGCATCTGCGAAGAATCAAGTGCCGTATTGTGGAAGTTCTTGATCGCCCTCTCATGGATGATGTGATGCGAGTAGCTAATCATCCTCTCCCACTCTGTCGGTACTCTCCCTCCATCATCTCATTAAAGACCTGACGACTGATGGCATCCATATGCTCCTCATAACCACCAAGGAATGGGCGGCATCCAACGGTGGCATGCTGGGATTCAGCGTGCAAATAGGCAGACTCTACTGCACCGAAACCATAGGTGTGTCCCTTCTTTAGCCCCTCATTGAGCTTCATCATTAGCTAGTGGTCAGTGGGCATAGGGGCACCAGTAGTCCTATGCTCATGTTCCTTCTGCTGCTTAAGCTCGGAGAATTTATCCTGAAATTAAAAAAAACATGTTACAAATAAACGAATATATAACACAAGATTAGATCTCAAATCATTTGAACATCGAACTTATATACGAAACAAATGTATAATACTCACCTAGAACTCGTTAGCTCACTCATCGATAAAGTCACCCTCCTCGTGTCCTTCTCGATGAACATGAAGGTTTTAATAAAGATTCTCATGAGAGAAGTCAGCCCCGAGCTACCGATGCCAAAAATTTCAAATAATTAAAATGATGCCTTAAAAGTGGCACTAAACAAAACCGTGTACATAATAATAGTAGCATTAACTTTGAAGCTTCCCACTCCATGAATGAGCGAGAACCCGTCATATGCTTGCCATGACCCTCGCCGCCTCATCCCTCGACCTAATTTTTTTGAGGCCTGCTCACACTTGGCCTGATACTCCGTGTTATCCCACTTAGCCCACAGTCCATCATAAACGTACTGGGGTATTTATGTTGGCTTCTTGGAAGCTATCTACAAGTTATGCATCAATTGTCTGTACTATTTCACGGCAGCGGCATCAAAACCATCCCTAGTCTCAGTATTAAGCTGAGGGTCCCAACAAAAGTATTTCTACGATAAAACAAGTTAAACGTCAACAAAATAAATGGAATAAAAAATATTTGTATGATAATTAATGAAAAGAGTAATTATTGTACTCTTACCAAGAACGTAGCAAACCACATGTCCTGAACCTGAGGTACAGTGGTCCAAGAGTCATATGGTGAGTCCAAACGCGACTAGAATATAAGCTGAATCACGTAGCCGCAACACTGGTCTGTATGAAGCTGAAACAACATGTAATGTAAGTTACATGATTTCTATACTTTTAATAAAGCAAATAAATAGTACTTACCCGCCCAGGATAGGATGCAACATGAATACGGTATCACCTGGTTGCCTCCAAGGCTAGTGCAGGCAGGTCGGTAGGTGCTTGTGATAGGCGACCTCTGACTTGGAGGCTGAGCCTCTGCAGCTCCAGAAGTGGATGGCTGAGACCGACTAGTAGATGGTCGGGACTGAAGAGTGGATAGCAGTGCTTCAGGAGCAGATGGCCGAGCACTAGAAGTAGAGGCCCCAACCTGTTAAGCAGGTGGCTGAGTCTGAGACGACGATGCTCAGCCTGTGAAGCCGATGGCTGAGACTGAGACGACAATGGCAAGGCTTGTGAAGTAAGTCTATGAGACTGAGATTACTGAGGCCGAATCAATCGAGGCCCTTATCTCAGCAGGCCGGGGGCAATACTCTATGTGTGATGGTGGGTCGAATTGTAATCGGCTGCTGCTACGTGATCGGAGGTATCGGCACGACACCCGGCGTCGACATGAACTACGATGTCATGGGAGAAGCAACGACTGACTGCTCCGGTCCAGCAAGGGCATCTACCGATCTAGTAGATGTATTCGGGGCTACGGTCGAGACCTCAACATCTCTGACCCCAACCTCTGACTCTAAAGTGGCAGATGTAGAAGTGCCGGCCGAATCCAACCGTCGAGTCTTCCTACCCTGAGATGTCATACTTGCAATTTTCAAAGAGATATACAATAAATAAATACATAATAACTTTATTGAAAATTAGGATAACATTCATTTCAATCAAACACATCGAAGATTTCAAACAAAGATTATATTATCAAATTATCAAAGTATCAACTTCGATCATTGCAAATATGTTAATTAAAACCCCAAAACACACTCAAACAACAAGTACAAAACTAATAGTCAGAATCATCATTTGATTCATATTCTACTTGTTCTTCATTGTCTTCGTCTTCAGACTCCCATTCCACCTCGTCGTTGATAAAATCATCTTCCTCTTCAATATCGTCATCACGTCCTCCAATAAAATCAACCATGTCGGATACACCTGACTCATGAGCGAAAGGTCCTATACCTTCAATCCTGTGATTCACTAATGACATCTCGGTGATGCCAACATCTTATTGAAATGCAAATTCAACTACAGGCACATTGAAGACCCGAGGTCTTGATTTTAGGACTGCCCACTAATCAATCTTTTGTCTTTTAGTGCCAGGTTATGTAATGTAAGACACTTGTTCCACTTGGTGTGCGAAACGAATGGATCGTACGCAGGGTATCTTTTCTTAGAGTGAAGCTCCACAATTTTATACTGAGGATGCATTTTTAGATATCTATCAGATGAATCGAACCAGTCACACTTGAAAAGTGTAGTTATCTGAACAGGTGTACCCAGAAACTCGACCTCAATAACTTCAGTTAATATTCCATAGTACTCTCCTTTCACACGAAAGCCGCAGTTACTAGTAGATTTCACAGAGTCACGATCTTTTTTATTAAATCTGTAGCCGTTGATAATATAACCACTAAAAGATTTTACAAATCTTGAAGGACCCCAACTGAGATTTTTGAGTGTTTGGAGACTACTAAGCATGTTTTCGGGCTTGTGCATCTAAAGCAAATGCATATAGGGATAAGTATAATCATATTCGAGTAACTTGTATTAATCAAGGCTTAATTTACTTACTTCATCTTTGAACCATTTTGAGAATTCATCACTAATCCGTTTTTATATATCTCCTTCTGTTAGACTTAGATGACGTAGTTTGATTCTAGATGTGTACTTCCTAGAATTAATGGCACACGGTAATGAGTACCTATAATCTTTTGACATAGAAATGCACAAACTTTCAATACTTACTCAATGTAAGTCAACCTCATTGCAATTAAGAAGAATGTAATTCATTATTGCCTTAAATTCTTGATCTGTCAAGATTCTCTTCACCATCTTACCATATGCTCTTTCCGATGCTTTGCAAATTGAAACAACGGACATGTCGCTTTCTGTAGACTACTCACTATCATCATTGCATCTAACTACTCTACTTCTAGTTTCGACATTTGGTGTGAAGTAGTAGCTAAAGAATGTGGCTGCCTCTTCAAGTAAGTATGCATTACATATTAAGCCTTTCACCAGAGCTTTATTCTTGATCTTCTTCTTAAGGTGGTTCAAATACCTAAAAGTGTGTATTTTAATACAAAAAAAATTAATTAAGAAAGATTAAGGACAAGAACTCTATTTATCTTACCTCTCAAATGGATACACCTACCTGTATTGAACGGAACCACAAACTCTAGCCTCGTACGGTAAATGAACTATCAAATGTTCCATACATCGAAGAATCTAGGAGGAAATATTGCATATCAAGATTGGGATGCTTATCTCCAATTGGCGCATATGTGTCTCACTTATCTTCGGTGCACACAAGTCACGGTAGAAAAGGCTCAACTCGGCCAAATACATTCCAAAATTTTGGAGAGAGGATCTCTCCAAAGGCAATTGGTATTAATTGCTACATGAAAACATGACAATCATGACTTTTCATCCCGAACATCCTCAACTCTTTCAAATCCACACGCCTTGCCAAGTTAGAAGCATAATCGTCCTGTAATTTCAAATCTTTCACCCACTCAAAAACACACTTTCGTTGTTCATTTGTTAACGAGTAACATGTTTTTGGCTTTGAAAACCCTTCCTCCGGCTCTATCATGGATAGTCAAATCTGTTCGGTTACAATACCTACGAAGATCTTCTCTAGCCTTGACATTATCCTTCATCTTGCCTTTCATATCCATTACAGTGTTGAACAAATTATCAAAAACATTTTTCTCATTGTGCATTACGTCAATATTATGATGAACAAGGAGAGTACGCCAATAGGGAAGATCCCCAAAATATGCTCCTTCTTGTCTAATTGTGATATTCACCTCTACCATCTCCCCTATCTAGCTCGGTACCGTTCTCTGTAATTTTTGGCAACTCACGAACTCTTTCCCACATTTGTTCACCCGAAAGTTGAGGTGGCAGAGGCTAATGATCTTCACCCTTACCCTTCTTAAAAGACCTTGTATCTCTTTTGAAGGATGACCTGGTGGTAAGAAACATCGATGACAATCAAACTAAGATTGTTTTCTCCCACTAATTAGTCTAAACAACTTTGTTTGTTCCATATAATACGGACATGTGAGTGCCCCTGTAGTACTCTAACCACTGAACATTCCATATGCGGGAAAGTCACTAATCGTCCAAAGAAGGGTAGCCCCCATGTTAAAGTTCTAACTCTTGATATATATCATACGTAAGGGCTCTAACCTCCCACAAATTCGTCTATTAACAGTCGAAAATGGACATCCAACTTGCATTTTGGGTTTTGTGGACTTGGAATAAGGACAGTAAAAAACATAACTTCTTTTTTCAAGCACATCTATGGAGGCAAGTTATAAGGAGCCACAATCACCGCTCAAGAAGAGTATTGTTTCCCGGACGTTCCAAAAGAAGAGAAACCATCCGTACATAAACCAAGTCTAACATTGCTCGATTGAATAGAAAATGCAGAATGTGTCTTATCAAGTGTTTCCAAGCTTCCCCATCCCTAGAATGGCTCATCATATCTGCTTGTTGCTCCCTCTCTGAATGCTATGTCATATGCTCGGCGGTTCGTCTTGATGAATACAACCTTTGCAACCTAGGAGTTATGGGGAAGTAATACATCTTCTTATGAGGTATCTCTTTTTGTCTATTATCCTTGGTTTTCTTTTTTTCTTTTTTTTTTTTGTACCGTTCACAACAACAGAACTTACACTCCCTTCTCTGAGAGTATTCTTTCCAATAAAGCATGCAACTGTGAAGACATATATTAATCTTCTGAACCGGCAAACTAAGCTGGACATTAACTTTTTTTTCTGGTATCAACTATCAACCGCCTTTTTGTTCTCCGGGAGTAATTAATGTATTGCGCTACCTGATCAAACGATTTCTTAGACCAGTTTCAGATTTAATGTCCAACAAATCTGCAGCGTAGATAACTATGAACTCCATGTACACCCTTCATACAATGGTGTATCTCCTAATTTTAACATATCATAAAATTTTTGTGCGTCCGGATTTGGTGCTTCCTCATAAGCATAGTTGGACAAATCGAGGTTGAAGCTCGGTCTAGCAGCATCAAATATCATCTCACAATACCTGTTAATTTCTCTAGTTCTACTCGAACTTGTTTCCCTGATCGTACTCATATTCGTTCTCACATTCATTCCCCACACGACTTCTCCATGACATGTCCAATTATGATAATCAAGCATAAATCCCCACTTAAACAAATTTAGCTTTAAATCAACCACAGTTATTAACTTCCTATTTTTGCACTTCACACATAAATACCTTTTCTCATGTTCTTGCCATGATTTGTTGAAAGACACCAATCTATAAATCAGTGTACCCTATTCACAAATCGGCTACTAAGTCCCCTAACCCTGGGCACACATCTCCTATACATACAACTTCTGTCCTGCTCTATAACTTTTCTACATTCAAAGGAATAGAAGGAAAAAGATTAATCTTATTCAGGATAAGAAGGAAGAGAAGACATATGTTTAAATGAAGAAGGAAGTGAAGAAATATAATACAAGTACAAATGAATCTTTCAAGAATAAAATGTTTGTCCACAAATAGAAGAACAAAGTCTTCTACTTTTGATTTAACATAGAAGTAATGAGAGAAGAATAAAAGCACAAACGCTTCTATTTCTCAATTTTGATACCATTAAAATGTTCAAGAATACAAGAACTAAGAATAGAAGTAAAGAGAGAATAGAAGCACAACACTTCTATTTTTTCAGTTTTGATACCTACGAAATGTTCAAAAATAGAAGAATAAAGACTTCTACTTTTGATTTAACTTAGAAGTAATGAGAAAATAATAGAAGCTCAAAAACTTCTATTTTTTTTGCTTTTGCTTGACTTATAATGATACATAGACATCTAAGTATCATTCTCTAGATTTGAAAAAATATTTGACAGAGTCTCCACTGTAAATTTGACATTTTCCCTTTTCTAAAAGCCACTTAAATGCAACATATACAATTTTAAAGAGTCTGGGCTCCCCTATAAATAATTAAACATTAAGAGTCAGGGCTCCCCTATAAACAATTGAAACATTAAACTTCAAGTTTTTAATATACTTCATGTTTTATACGTTTAGCAATCCTGAAGTTTAATCAAAATTCAATTCTAATATCTAGTCATTCTTGATTTTATAACCAACTTAAATCAAACTAGCAAAATCCCTGAACAGAAACAAGCAAAAGATAATCAAAGATCAACACATAAACATAAGACTTCAAGAGAAAGCCATACCTTAGAAGCAAAAGCAAAGAAGAATAACTTTGATGCTTAACCCTCTAAAGTTTAATAAAAACTTCTCAAAATCGATATACCAAAACCTATATGGTTTAGGAAAATAAATTCAAAACAATCCTAATAATGTTAATAAAAAGATTATAACAAGAGTGTTAAGATTATTGAATCAATTAAGAAGCGTTATACATACAGCCCAATTTGATAAAATAATTCACCTTTTAAAATGAACTAATTAGAAGTTTATTGAGTTAAGTTAATAACAAAGATTATTAAGTACTTAATATTTTAAGTGCATTTGATAATAATTTATAAGTGAAATTTTTTTTATTTCTTTTCTCGATGTCCGATGTTGTAATATAGAGATGTGTATATTTCTCTCTTTATATATATTAGGGCTTTGCTCTCTCTCTCTCTCTCTCTCTCTCTCTCTCTCTCTCTCTCTCTCTCTCTATATATATATATATATGTATTCAATTTTGATTTGTAATCATCCTACTTTTAGAAAGATTTTCCTTATTATTACAAAATTATTGTTTTCTTTTTTTTTCTGCACTAAAATTCATAGTATATATTAATTAGGTATAAATATATAAACAATAATGATGTAGTTATTATTTATATAAAATAGAAGGATAAAATTGTAAGTTAAACAAATCTTAAGAAAATACATGTTACATTAACCGTTAATAAATGTCGGGAAGGCAATTGTAGTTCCCGCCCCCTTTTGTTCCGCCCTTGTTATTAAGTGAAAATTTTTAATTCAATTTATATTTACATCCCTCAGGTATTAAAAATGAAATTTAAACCATAAATTTTATCCTAGAGTATCCTTTGATTTGTTTCATATTTCTTTGTTTATGTATAAGAAAATAAACCGAACCATAAATAATCTTAATTCATCTCTTTGCTTAATCATCTAGGATTGTTTTTACCACTTTGTGTACCACTCTATCTCAATTATGCGTAAAGGTCAAGTTCTCCCAAACAGCTGAGCTATAAAGATATGCAAGTGTAGGCCACAGTTATCTAATTCAGATCACAAACGCCCACTCTAGACCAAGGGAACCAAATTCATTCCAACTAAGGATGTAAACGAGGCGGGTCTCACTCGTACCCCCGGGGGTCTATACCCCGTTTTTAGCGGGTAAGGTTTAAATTTTATACCCACAGACCTATACCCGTACCCGTACCCGTATTTATTCTGTTACACAGGTCTGGGCAGGGTATGATGATGCTCAGACCCGTATATCCGTATTAATAAAATAATAATATATATTTATATATATTATATTATTTATGTATGGGTTTAGGCCACCTGCCTCTCGTGGATCAGCCTCTTTCTTTATTATTGGTTTTTGAGAAATTTTTATGGGCCATTTGTGATTAAAGTTCGATACATTAATATTTAATTTAGATGTTGGCCTACTTGACTTGAAAGTGATGTCAAGGAAAAGCTTAAAGGGTTGAGCTTGAGAGATCATGACATGCGCCCATTCAATTAATTCTATATTCCTTTTTCTTCCCATTTTGTGGACAACTTGAACTGCACTGCATGGACCTATCTATGTGGCCGGGGCCTAAACCCATTTGGAGAGGAAAATTAATGTTAGTTTTTTTCCTTTAGCTACATATTCATAATTATCTTTATTTTACATACACTTGTAATATATACTCACTTCTATATTTCTTTTGTAAGAGACAAGTAGGAGCAAGCGGTATCCAAAATCCAAATGCTTTGATTAATATATTGTATGAACTTCTTATAGGATTAATGTACTGTGAAGATTTCGTGTGTATTTGAACTTTTAATCATTTGAATTAGAGATGTTAAATGATTGTATTTGTTGAAAGAAAATGTCGAGGAGATTATGTTAATCATGTTAAAATTTTTCTTTTAGGATTATACATTGTTTTATATATTTTTGTTTAACAGGGAAAAAATAGGAAAATATCATACGGGTACGAGTATACCCAGACCCTAGACCCTACCCTGGACCCTGGAAGGTCGGGTCTGGGTCCAGAAATTTTATACTTGGAGGGTATGGGTCCGGGTCTGGGTCCAAGTTTCACTATAAGGGTAGGGGTCTGGGGGTACCCTGAGGGTCAGGACCCGTTTACAGCCCTAATTCCAACTATTAGTATTTTTTTAGTAATCATCGGACATTGAACAGTCATGAACATGATATTATTGATAATATTAAGAAAACATTTTTAAGTCTATAGATACAATTCTGATTCACAGAAGTTGATTCATAATGAAAGATTTTAAGCTATTTTTAATATGGTGTAATTCTTTCATCAGAAAACTCCATAAATTTTTACTTGTGATTGGTTATGATCATAGATTGAAGATAAAATGGGTTCTAGGTTATGAATACAACAGTTTTTGAGGAAGAAAATTCTTGTCTAGGCCATGTCATTCCTAGAAAGGATTACCCTTCCCTCTCATTTATCAAATATCTCTCGAACTAGATGTGTTCTAGGTAAAAAAAAGAACTCCATCACCTAACCTACAATTCTAGTGGTGGAGACCGGCGATCGCGGCAGCAAGTAGCAGCAGCGGTAGCACCAGCAGCAAGGGCTACAACGGTGGCAATTCTACAAAGAGAGGAGAAAGGAGGAAACCAGAGAAGATGGAGAATATGAGGGACTGGGAGAGGAGAAGAGAGGAGGAGGCGACGTCCGTTATTGGAGTCGCAGTGATGTCGGTGGCTGCAGATGGTCGGAGAGGAGAAAAGAAAGATGAGGAGTTAAATGAAAACACGGAGGGAATGGCGACCGAAATCGCATATTTAAGTCATATTGCAACCGACTAGCGATAGAAAAGTGGTTGCAATTTTCAAAAATTTTGCAACAGCTCATATCGATAAGTTTTCCACCCCTATTTTGCAAAACATAGCGACAAATTGTCATTTCATTCACATAGTGGTTGCTAAATTTGCAACATCAAATATCTGTCGCTTGAGATGCGACCAAAAAATTCTATCGCAAAAATAGGTCACTGTCTTAGTATTTTTTTGTAGTGACACGAAGGTACTTTAATAAAAAATAATTCATAATTGAAATAGTTCTTGAACATTTATATGATTGACGGGATAAAAATGACATTTTGCATAAAAAATGAACACTATTACTATTGACTGCTAGAAAAAAGTACCAAAGTAACATAGAAGTAATGTTACGGTACTAAAGTGTAAATACAACAAATGTGAAAATACTTTAATGTAATTAACCCATAACAATATTCTTTCAAGAAGAGAAAGTGTTTGAAAAGGGCATGCATTTGACATTTCTTGCTGGATAATTAGTAAAACTTTCTAATTGTTATGCAACTTGTTGGCAAGCATCATTGACACAATGAAATAAAAAATAGAAAATATAAACAACATGTATAAAGTAGAGAAGAGAAAGAAATTGTAGAGAGACAAGATAAGTAGAGAGAAAACTGATAGAGATTTTACCAATGGAAAGCCAATGGTCTTATTTATAGTGCTTAGGGGATACAAGAGATAGAGATGGAATAGGGGGATATATATTTATCATATTAATTATATTTAAGATAAGATTAAAACTCTATCATTATCTCTTAATTAGATTATATCTCTTCAAGATATCTATATCTTCAGGATGTCTATATCTTTAGAATATATATCTCTTCAGGAGATAGATTTTATCTCCATATATCTCTTATAGATATTCACAAATATTATTTAATTCATAACATTCCCCCGTGGATATCCATTACATAGAGAATATGACTCGTTAAAACCTTACCAGATAAAAACCCAATGGGAAAAAACTCTAGTGAAGGAAAAAGAGTACACCATTCTCTATGTTAAACATGACTTCCCCTAATGAGAGAATCACTTGAGATTTCTAAATATACATATTTTGGGATGATCTCAAGTGTTTTTATTGGTAATGTCTTAGTAGATAAATCTTCCTAATTTCAGTGATTGAACTTGTTCGCACATCATTGTTGTATCTCTTGTGGAACTCATGAATAGATATTTATCTTAACTTCTTTTTTATATCCTCAAACTTTATAATCTTCTCCAATAATATAATTTGAATTTCATCTAAGAGGATATATAAATCTAGAATATAATGATTTATTCATCTTGATTACAAACATTTTAGTTAGCCGTCATGATTAATTATTCCTTCAACACAAGCTAAAGAAGTGACTGCTATATATGTCTATATACACAATCATAGTATATATCAATTCATGAAATGATTAGTGTGGATCATGTAAATAATCAATATCTTATGTATCCATCTCTGCAAGAGTTGGATTTTTTTCAAAATTTCGAGATAATCATTTGAAGGAGATATCAAATGATAAGTTCAATATATATTTCAAAATCATTTGTTAGAGAAGAACCATAATAGCAATATACTTGCATGAAACAAGTATAATCATGTACTAGACATGTAGGATCATGGTACTTCAGGACCAACTAATAGTTCTTCAATATTCTTTTGTAGAAGATTTTTATCAATATCTAGTGACTCAATGACTTGGAATAGTAATGATGTGCCATGTTCATGTAGAACATTTTCAAAATGTTCAATTTATGAATAAATACAAAAGCTTGATTTCAGAACATCTGATCATCATACTTGCCTTTGTTTATTCTTTTGGAATAATATTTGTTCATATAATCATTCTCTTTTAGAGGAAAATTATCTTTATAATCAAGTATATCACGATTTGAGTATTATTCAAACTTATGAGATTTATTGTCCTTCTAGGACATCTAACCAAGTAAGAATATCTATTAGAGACTCTCATAAATTTGTTAAAAGTATATAAAATATTTTATTCACAATTACTGCAAATGAATAATCTTGTGAACTTCTGGTTCACTTATTTCTATGAGTAGATGATATTCTTACATGATATCATTCTTCTATTTCTAATTTTGTCCCCCTAATATGGGGCACACTAATTCAACAAAGTTTTAATCAGCAAATTGCACAATAAAAATATCACTTCACAAAGTAATATCTATGGCAAGTATAATTGACAAAGACGAGTAAATGTATCCACGTACATTGATATACTCGATCTTCTCATCATCATTTTCAATGATGATTCACTAAGAGAGTTACATTATGTTTTTATATAACAATTTACTTATATGCTTCAGGCATATTAAGTCCATCAGAGACTTTATATAAATATGTTATCAAATGATCACATAGACAAATAATGTATATCAATTGTCTTGGGTGCTATTATGAAAACTAATCATATTCTCCACTAGAAATATTTCTCGTAAGTAATGCAAGGTCTTTATGAGGAGTCATAATCAATACTTATTTCATTGTTCTCATATCATAAATCTATATTCAAAACTATCATTTGGGATTACACTTCAGGTGTATAATTCCTTTTAGGAATTAAGGAATTATATACATTTCATGTGTACTTTTTAATAGTCCGAACTAACTTTTATAATTCTCATGCAAGCTCTATATTATCTTGAGTCTGCAGAGTTTAATTCAATACCATTATGAGCATAAATACTCTTGTACTTTTGCAATTCCATTCATTCTATATCATGACATGTTATGATGAGATCTCATAATATCACCATTTTCAGGTACCTGAATTCCTTCTTAAAATACTACATTGGTCATGTTCGAAAAATTCTTCTGATATTTTATTTTCTCGAGTCTATAGTATGACTATCTAAACATTTGCTCATTTCATATGTGAGGAGTTCATATTAATGGAATCGACTTATCTACCACATTTCTATTGTGTCTCAAATCCTTAATTGTGGTATATTGTCCTTCAGGGACATCTAATATATTATGAGCATTATTAGTTGGATGTTGGTCAGAAAGCATGCGTGGCCATATTCTTTGAATTTCTAGTTCAAATCTCATATAAATATCAATATGAGACTCAAGTAATTTATATTTACATCCGACAACATGTTTTCTCCTATTGATGTTGGGATATTCAAAATCAAAAAGTTATGAATATTTCTTTTGATATTCTTTACCCAATAAATATAAATCCATCTATTTTTTGGTGAAGCAATAAAAATAAATAATGCATATTTAATTCGTAGATGGCAATACTTAGTTTCTGACATAAACTAATAACAAAGATGAGTATATATAATAATTTATTAGAAAGAATATGGCACTAATGCTAATACATTTATAATAACTTATATTGATGCATTTATAGTCTATAGGACCATTTAATGTATGAACATATTCTGCAGGATATTCAACAATAATGTCAATAGATACATATCACAACTAGTATAATTAGGACAAATTGTGCCTTTGGAAAAATTTGAAGTATGAGCTCATTATTACGATAACATAAATTGTGGGTTACAAGTGAACAATATATATACAACTATATTATATCGATGCATCGAATTAATAATTTTTTATTCATCCCAAAGTAACACATTCAACCCTAGTAATAGTACCCGTGATATTTATACATAATTTGTATTTAAAATAAGCAGCACATGAAATTCGTCAAATTGTGAAAACTTATGATTCCATATGAATTCATAAAGATTATTCGTATTATAATGATCTGAGATGGTTAAACCGGTCATGTCAATAATAAATTGTTTAACTTAATAAACTTCGGGTGTATTAAACAATTATTTCTCAAATTTACTTATTCAGTGCCATACAAATAAATAGTAGTATTTATTTTATAGAACACTAATAGTAATGTATAATTTTTTATCCATTTTCTCAAATGATGGAAAATATCATCGAGACTAAAAATAATATTCTACGACACTTTATCGAGAGGAATGCATAACTGATTCGACATTTTGTGTAAAGATACACTAGCTCTTCTGGAGCGTTTTAATTAGCTAACTCTTTTGGAGTTTTAAACAATTAGTTGTCCCAGAACTTTGTATACATTTGGACATTTATTCGATGCATATCCCCATGCACCATTCTTAATTAGAGATATTCTATCTCACCATTATAAAATATAAAATTATAGAGGTGATTTTTGGTACAAATAAACACCTTAAGATTTAATTATTATTCATTGAGAATAACATTTATATAGTTATTAAATTATTTTGAATTGATTTATTTAATTTCCTTTCACATATTTGAAAGTAAAAAAAGAGCAATGTTGTAGAGAAATAAGAAAAAGAAAGAAAGAGATGCTAAGCAGTCATTACCATGCTAAGCAGGTTGATGGGCTGAGATTAAAGAACAAGACAAACCCTTTTTGTGGCCCATTTGGTAGGCTCATAAATGAAGAGAAAACAAAGGGATTATGGAAGATTTGGGTCCTCTCTAAAAGACTAAGGGAAAAGTTCCCTTTGTGGTCCGTGGTCAAAATGCAATTAGAGAAGGATTTCTCTCCTTCTTGAATTCAAATTCAATCAGACAAGAGATTTTAGGATTCACCTTGGAAAACTAGGAGAGTTATCTACCTTGTTTCATCTTCTTTAACTAGCAGCTGGGGGTTTTTCATGATATTAAAACGAGAGAAGATTGGTGTGATGCAAATTGGAGAAGGAGAAACCATGATCTACTTCAAGAATTTTGTTCATTTTTTCCCTTTAATCATGAACTAAATTTTCTTTTTCGAATCTTGATGAAGCCCTAGCCTTGTAACTTTGGTTTATTTTATTTTGGGAGATTTATTATATTTTCTTATGTGATTACATATCTTGGGAGATTTCTTGGTTTGATGCAATTAATTCTTTGTGATTGTTCTTGTATAATAATTATTTGAGTTAGTTGGTATTTTTATTCATACTTGATTCTTGTAGTCTCGAGTATGGGAGGTATGTGATTTTAGCAAGTATATTGTGGATTTTAAAATTGAATTCTTCATGCTCATTTTAGATGATTTATGTCATAGAATTGAATACGTCATGCTAATGATTAGATTGATTATGTCATTCATTTAAGTACAATATATTTCATTAGTGAATCGAAACTTATAGTCTAGATCACCACCATAAAGGTTTAATCTTTTTTCCTACATAAAATTAAATCATTGTTATGTAGGTTTGTGGTGGATTCAAAGGTCCAATCATCTTTGTTGGTTAAGCACTTTTTATTTTTAATTTGGTTAATTTTACTTACAAGTTTTAATTAATTTAGGATTAATATTTTGGATAACAAAATCATTTTTTTTAGGAAGATAACAATTTAGTGATTAAGAATTTCTCTGTAGTTCAATATCCTTTTACTCACCGTTTACATTGATCTTGTGCATTTGCAAGTGTTAGGTTTTAAACTTTGTTAGAAAAATCCCGACCAAGTTTTTAGCATTGTTGCCGGGGAAAGCTTAGATTAATTGCTTATGTTATTGTCTTCTAATTTAATTTTGTTGTTTTATTATTTTACTTATTTAGTTTTTTAAAAAATAATAAAAAAGGGTTTGTAGATATCTTTTATTTTCATTAATTAGTGGTTAGAAAGAAGAGTCAGTTTTTAGATTTTGTTGCTTAGCTTTTTTATATAGTGGTGTTTCGTCAGTGTTTTTTTAATTACATTTATTTGTTTCTTTTTTTCATTATTATTTACATTAAGTTTTCTCTTTTATTTGTTTTTATTAATGCATGGTCATCGTTCGCTCTCTTTTGTTTTAAAAGCATTTGACTCTAAGATAGAGCGTACAATTAAGGCACTTAGAGCACATAGAAAAATTACTAATACTTGTGACGTTAAGATGGCTAAAAATCTACATCATTACGGGAGTATTTTACTCCCAACATTTATAACTCACAAATAGGTAATAAACTACCTGAAATTGAGGCTAATCACTTTGAAATCAAAGCTTCTACTATTAAAATATTGCCATCATTGTATGGGCTTGATTTTGAAAATCCTTATAAGCATATTGATGAGTTTTTAGAAATTTTCTCAACTTTTAAACTGCCTAATGTTACAAATGATGCTATTTGATTGCGCCTTTTCCTTTTTCTTTAAAGAATAAGGCTAAACATTGGTTAAATACATGTGAAGGAGTAGGTACATAGGCTGAGATATCTAAGGAATTTCTTAAAAATTATTTTCCTATGGGGTAAACTTATGAGGTTAATGAGAGAAATAACAACTATTTCCCCATGAAATAATGAACAATTTCATGAGAGTTGAGAGAGATTTAAAGAACTTCTTCGTAGTTTCTCTCACCTTGAAGTCCCTAAATAGCAACAGATACAAAGTTTTTGTTCGAGATTAGATGAGAGGAATCAACAAATGGTTGATTCATCTTGTGGTTGTACCTTTCTTCATAAAACTACAGATGATGCATGAGATTTATTTGAAAATTTGAGTGATAATTCACAACAACACGTCACATCTTCACGTATAGGCACATCTAGATAAATAGGAAATAGAGGAGGAATGTATAAAGTTTCTCAAACTGTTGATCTTTCTTTGAAAGTTGATGTCTTATCTAAAAAGTTCAATTGTTAGCTTTGAATACATTGCTTACTAATTCTCCTAATGTGCAATGTGTTTGTGCAATTTGCTCTAGTCCTTCCCATGCTATCTATGACTGTGCTCGTGCTTCACTATTTCCAGAATTTGTGCAGGAGCAAGTCAAATCAACTCAAAGATTTCATAGACAGAACGACCCATATTCAAACACATACAATCCAAGTTGGAGAAATCATCCTAATTTCTCCTGGATTCAAGAAAGAGGGAAAGGTCAATTGTGCCAGCACCAATATCAACAAAACAATCAATTTGGTATGACTATTCCCCATGGTTTTCAATCTTTAAGGTATGTGCCTCCTCACCTTTCTCAAAGTGGAAATTCTATTTTTGAAGAAAATTTTTTATCATCTCTTTGAAAAGTTTGGAAGCTAAGACCCAAATTTTAGACTCAAATACTCAATCTACTGCTAAATTAGAAACTCAAATAGGGCAATTAGTTGTTTCAATAAGTAGGAGAGATGAGGGTAAGATTCCTAGTCATCCAATAGAGAATCCTAGAGCTAATTCGTATAATGAGCAAGTCAAAGCTGTCATAACTCTTAGAAATAGAAAGTTGGTGGATAATAAATTAGGGAACCTATGAAAAAAAGTGAGCTAAATGATAATGAAACTGATGGGGATTGATAATGGGACTGAAATTGAAAATAAGATGGAGAAGGACCTAGTTTTCTCCTCTAATTCCAAGACTTTAGAATCATCTCCTACGGCTTCATATAAGCCAAAGGTTCCTTACTCGCAAGCTTTATTTCCACATCTACATCTTAAAAAGGATAATAAAAGGGAAGATATTTTGGAACTCTCAAAGAAGTTAAAATCAATCTTCCACTTTTAGAGGTCATTAAGCAAGTTCCATCTTATACAAAATTTCTTAAAGACGTGTACTTTTAAAAAAAAATCTAAAAGAAATGTTTCTAAGTGAATCTTCTTAACTGAGCAGGTAAGCTCCATTTTGCAATAGAACACTCCACCAAAATATAAAGATTCGTGTATACCTACTATTTCTTATCTTATTGGTAATCATAAAATAGATAGGTCACTCCTAGATTTAGGTTCTACTGTTAATTTAATTCCATATTCTGTTTATGAAGAGTTAGAATTAGGGGAATTGCAACCAGTTGATACGACCTTAGAGTTAGTTGATATATCTATCAAGGTACCTAGGGGGACGATAGATGATCTTCCATGTAGACTTCATAGTTCTAAGATTCATATCCCCATTATTTTAGGTCGTCCTTTCTTGGCTACTACTGATGCCACCATTAATTGTAGAGCTGGGGTTATGGATGTCTCTATGATGAATATAAGGGTTAGATTAAGTATCTTTAAAGCTTCTTCACAACTTTGTACGGAGGATGATTCTGATTGTTATCTGGTAGATGTAATTGATGAATTAACCGAAGAAACTCTACCTTTAATTTGTTCTAAAGAATCTAATTCTGTTGAGAAAGGAAAAAAAAGTGTGCATGAAGGATATCAATTCTAATCTTACTTACATTGCTCCATTAGAAAATTCTTCTTGGATTGTGATTCATGAGCCTAATATGAGAGAAATAGATTATGGCTAAATAAAAAAGAATTAGGGAGTCTGGCTGAAGACTTAAAATTTAGCACTTTTGGGAGGCAAACTAAAGTTTTTTTTCCATCTTTTCATTTTTATTTGTTTTATCTCACTTGATTAGTAGAAAGGTATGAAATGTTAATTTTGTAGGGTAATTAGACAACTTATTATTATCAAGGAAATTACAGAGATAGTCTACTACTTCTTTGGACATGCATTATTATTGCCTCTTCTACCAGGTTGTGTTGTTATTTTCTTTTTCTCTTCCCTACTCTTGAAATTCTTTTATCATATTGCGGACATTATATTGTCTAGGTGTGGGAGAGAAGATACTTTTGTTTTGGTGTTAATTTTTTTTGCCTTTCTTATTTTTAGTTCAAGGTTTGTTGGATTTTTTTTTTTGTTTCATTTTCTACATTTTTTTAAAAAAAAACAAAAAATGTGATTTCACTTGAGAAATGATTCTTATTTAGTGCGTTTCAAAAAATGTCTTGAATAAGTTGAAAAAAGTACTTGTTTTCTTGTTTTTAATTTGGGTGATGAACTTATGTTCTATATCTGTTATAACTTTTGCATGACTTGCACTTGAGCACATTGGTCATTGTTAATGTTTAATAAATCTTTTACATTTTCTTTGAGTTATATAGAGTTGATGAATCACTTCCCTATATTCTAGAACTTACTTGAGTACTTCTTGACGTGAAATAGAAAGGTTTCCCTTATTTAACTCCGAGACGACGGTCATAGGCCTTCTTTGAATCGTTTATACCTTTCAAGCATACCAAATTTCATGATTTTTACCTTATTACCGTTTTGAGCCTTAAGTGTTATTTTCTTTCTTTAAACCACTTAAATATTAACCCTTAATCTTGTAGAGAGCTTGATGCAAACTTCTAACTTATGCTTCAATGATGGGTTGTTGTTTTTGTATTATGAAAGAGAATAAGTTATTTTGTCCAAGGAGTGAAGAAAAAAGAAAAAGTATATGACTTGTTGTGCTGAAAAAAAAAAAAGAAAATGTTTTGAGCTAAAAAAAAAATGAAAGAAAAGTTGATACATGAATGTTACAAGTCATAAGCTGCAAAGAAAAGATTCAAGTGGCCCGAATTTATGAATGTAAAAAAATGGCCTTAAATGTTGAAATCTTAAGAAAAGAAGAAGGTGGTTATTGAATGTGTTAATTGAAAAAAAAAAGGAGCAAAAACAAAGTTAGAAAGTTTGTCAAAATTTTAAAGTAGAACAAGCTCTCTTTTCTTTGAATTTGAATTCATGATCTTCGTTTGATAACCAACACGCTAGCCTTACATTACAAGCTTTAAAGTCCTACCTGAACAGAGTTGAGTTTGAGAATCCTCGATTAGTGGAGAAAAGGTACAAAGAATGAACTTATAGAATGAACTTTTCTTGAGATTTATCTTTTTTGTGCAATTTGAAAATTTTGTTTAGTATTTATTTTACACTCTCTTATGACTACAATCACACTTAGACAAGTCTTGCGTTAGTTATGGGAGATAATTGAATATTTGTTTGTTAACTTGAGTTTGAAAATAAGAGAGTGCTTCGACTTGATAAGTTTGAAATTTTGATGAAGAGTACTTAATTTTTATTATTCTATATGTTTTCTAAAGCTTGTTGCTTATTTGACTTTGTAGGTATGTTTTTATATATCAATGTATCATTTATATCATGGCTCTTTTATGCAATGTTGAAAAAATCGGACTTGACCTGAGAATTGATCACTTGTTTGGTCTAGTTTATACTGAAAACCGCTATAGGAGTGAATCGGGCAAACCAGGTCAAATTGACTATTTCGACCGGTTCAACTGCGAACTTGTAAAACCCGATTTTTAAGTTTTTGATAATTTTTTGAAACCAAATATCTAAACTGTTGGTCTCGATTTTCTTTTCTCATAGTTTTAGATTTTTTTAAATTTTTTTTTTTAGTTTAATTTTGATGAAAGACAACATTTTAAAAAAAAAATTCACCTTTAACCTTATGCAATGGAGGTCAATGGAGGTAGAAAGAAGAAGGGATGAGGCGAGGCACGGTAGTGGCAGCGGGTGGCATGCAATGAGAAAGGAAGAAGGAAATGATGACTAGAAGAAGAAGGAAGAAAGAGAGAAAAAGAAGTGGCAGAGAAGGAGTTGTATGAAGGAGAGAAAAAGAAGAAGAAGAGGAGTTGCAAGAGAAAACTAAAAAGGAGGCTAGGTCAAAATAGTCAATAGAATTGGCTTGGGCCGGCTATTTTATTTATTTATTTTTTAGAGATGGCTAGGCGCTAACTAGTAG
The DNA here is from genome assembly GCA_028651295.1 of Catharanthus roseus. NCBI lineage: Eukaryota > Viridiplantae > Streptophyta > Magnoliopsida > Gentianales > Apocynaceae > Catharanthus > Catharanthus roseus. The sequence continues at coordinate 2,683,048 of JAPQWS010000047.1, forward strand.
CCGTGGTTTAGTTCGCGGAGGGGGAAAGGGAGGAGGAAGGGCATCATTTACTAGGGGAGTATATTCATTTACTCCAAAATTGTTTGGTTAGAGTGGAAGGGAAGTAAATCATATTTACTCTCCTCTGTTTGTTTGGGGCAAAAAGTGGAAGGGAAAATAGTTTTTGTTATATATAGTACTATTATATCCATTGCACAAAGCAAGGAATGTATATATGTGAGGTATGAGTTTATTTTAGAATAAATTTTTAATAAACTAATTTGTAAGAGGATAAAATAGACTTTTAAACATCATTTACGTTTCAATCCTTATGTTTTGGGAGGGGCTAATTTGCTGACATGGAGGGGAGAGCTCTCTCTCCTCATTTACATCCCCTCCACTTTTAAGTTGCAACCAAACGACGTAAATAGGATATTTACGTCTTGATTTACATCTCCTCCTACTCCCCTCCCTGTTCACAACCCAACAAAACTAAGGCTTGGTTCACAAAAACTTCTAAGTATTTAGCTGTCTAGTTTAGCCAATTTTTTTTTAGATATATTAGAGGAGGGTTGTAGTTTGAACTCAAAACTACTATTTAAAAAAAAAAAAGAAAAAAATCTTAAGTACATAATTGATACTCAAGTACATAATTATTATAAGAATTGATACTCTTTTATTCGTTTTAAAAGTTGAATAAATAATATTTTTTTTACTAGTACTTATTTTAAAATTTAAATTTAGACTTTGTACATGTGCTTAATAATATGAGATTTATATTTAAACCGATCCCATTTTATACTATGGATAAGCCCTTGGTACAATACTTAATAGACATTTTTAGGTGAATGAAAGAATTTAATAGACATTATGTGCTTATACTAATGTGAGATTTATATTTAAACAAATTATATTTTGTACTTTTGATAAGTCATTGATACATTTTTTAATAGAAATTTTTAATTAGATTAAACAATTTTATTAAATCATAATATATTTATAATTTTTGTGATGCCCTCAACCCTGCCACTAGGTCAACTGTGGCTGAATAGGGCAACGGCGTGCCTCCCGGCACTAAATTATAAGTTCCACAATAACAGACAACCCTAGAACAACACTAACGGGTATACACACAAAGTACGCGGAATACTTAAGTAAATTAGATACTACTAGTGCGCTCCAAATACAAGATCTTAAAAACTTCACATGATCGTTTTATTATAAAAACAAAAGTATCTTACATCAACAACTTTACATGACAACATAAAAAGAAACTTTGCAGGCGGTTCGAGTCTAAAAAGATAAAACATAGACATATACCCCTCTGGGAGATTTGATCCACAAACTCCTGGTCTAAAACTTCAGTGGCTTGCTGGACCCCTGACCGTCCCGAGCTAATCTGAGAAGAAAACATTATATGAAAAAACGTGAGCACGAATGCTCAGTGAGTCCACGTGTGTGTGCTGTAGTGATTTCTTTTAAGATAATGATGATGCACTTTCACAAAGCAGTTCATGCAATGTTATAAGAAAACATTCTCTTTTATTATTTTAACAAAACTGATGATTGAACCTACATGAGGGTTTCGAGCGCAGTAGGGAAGTCTGAATGAATCAAGACACATCAGCGCAACTTCTACGCCCCAAATTTAAAAGAACATGTTATGCAATAGTGGAGCTCCACAAACAAAGTCCGGATCCCCAAAACGAGGCCATCGGAACCAAGTTCCGGAATCTCTTAGTCAATACCAGCCAAACACCATACGAGCGCTCAATTACAAAACAACCGCACTCCCATATCACTGGTCAAAACAGGCTACAGACTCTGGGGCACCTACTAGGTCTGCCCTGGGACCAACCTCAGTTTCGAGCCCCTCCTGACTCTCCACTTGGTGGCCGAACCCCACAGCAGTGCATGACGCGGTGTCCACGTAGACCGATTGGGCCACAACCTCCGCGGTCTACGCCTGTCTTCAAGTGGATCCACTCTCCCGAGTCTGAATCGTCCACGCTATCGGAATAGGCCCTCGTACGGGGGACTAGCCACGTACATTACAATCCTCTGACGCTTCCGAACACAAGATCGTAAAAAGAATTAACACCCTGGTTGGACTGGGGTTTTTTCATATGTATTTGTAAACAGAAAGGTCATTTGTCCGGCCGTCAGAACAGAATCAAGTCATAAATATTTTTAGCGAAAATCCCCATCCGCCAGTCACCGCATGCTCCTGCAAATTTCATAATTATGTCAATGTCAGATCCATATTCATGCATGTCGAAATACGTAACTTTTCAAGCTAGAACATTTTCCAACATATAAATATTTCCGAAAAACCTACGTATAACAAACTTCTTATGCACCACCGTAATAGTCTGTTTTAAAAAGAAACACCTATATGGAGCACCCCTCCTATGCATTTTTCTAGGAAACAGGTAACACATTGTGGAGAACATCTCCAAAAACAAACTGAGAGATATAATTTCAAAAATAGCAATATTTTGTAATGGTTCGGAAAAAATATTTTATATGTCTTGTAATCTGTAAAATAACATAATAAAATGGAGTTTGTGCACTCACCTGGATGTAGATCTGGTGCTAAGATCCTACAAAATAATAATACAAAAATACTTAATACCTGGGTACCGATCAAATAGTCCTATTCCCTAAATAATTTCGAAATCCTACGAAAGGAACTTCAGGATGTATATATATACCTATATAATGATATATATATATATACTTATAATAATTCTTTAAAAGATCGAAAATCTTATATTCTTAAAAATAATATACTCTCCCAAAAAAACCATAATTAACTATATATATACTATGTACTAAAAATTTATTTAAAACATTTAAATCCTAAAACAAGTAACCAATTTAAAAAATATATATAACCTAATTAACAAGCAAATAATAACAAAACAAAAATAAATAAATAAATAAATAAATAAAACTCACCTCAAATGGCTGCCCACCAACTTAAGGAAAAAAAAGAAAGATAACTCCTAATATTATAAATATAGATATGGGTGCCGAAACACAAGACTCATGACATTTATATATATACATGATGATGGTAGTTTGGAGGAGGAAAAGAAAAAAAAGAAAAAAAAATGGTGAGGGGGGTGACAGGTGGGTTGTATAGGGGCCGATAATTTCTTATTAGCTAAGGTTTTTTTTTTTTTTTTTTTTTTTTTTTTTTTTTTAATGTCAAGTACTTAAATTTCTAAAATAAATACACTACGTATTAAAAATAAAATCCACTTTAAGAAACTTATAAAACTTAATAATAAAACCTCAATATAATAAAATTTTATTCATATTCCTAACTATCTCCAAAATACCACTAAGTGCCAAAAATACTATATCCCACCAACATAGATCCAAACTCTATTTTCATTACGTTCATAATTTTAAAGTCATGCTAGGTGCTTACGGGGTGGGGCATTACATTCTACCCTCCTTAAAAGAAATTTCGTCTTCGAAATTGAATAGTTACGTACCTATAAGCTCTGGATACTTTTTCTTCAAGTACTCCTCAGTTTCCCAGGTTGCCTCTTCAATCCCATGATGTCTCCATACCACTTCACACATTGGAATCTGTCTCCCGCGTAACTCTTTTACGCTTCGTTCTATAATCTCAGTTGATTTTTCTTCATATGACAGATTGGCTTGTAATTTCAATTGGTCATCATTGAGAACATGATCAGGTGCAGGATGATACTTCTTTAATTGTGATGCATGGAACACATCATGTATACGCTTCAGTTCATTTGGCAAGGCGAGCCGATATGCCACTTTACCAACCCTGTCAATAATTTCAAACGGTCCGATAAATCAGGGGCTTAACTTTTCTCTCCTCAGATATCTCAGCTTTCCGTGATGTGGTGTAAGTTTTAAGAAAACTTGATCTCCCACACTAAACTCCAGATCCCTTCTTCGATTGTTGGCATGGCTCTTCTATCTACTTTTAGCTGTTCGAAGCCAATCTTGAATTATCTTAACTTCTTTCTGCATCTCCTCCAATTCTGGCATCAAGTTTCTTTGTCTCCAATGGGATCGAACTCCGACTTCATCCCAGTACAAAGGTGTTCTGCATCTCCTACCATATAATGATTCAAACGGTGCCATTCCTATCGAAGAGCGGTAGCTATTATTATAAGCAAACTCGGCACAAGCAAGATTGTCAATCCACTTATTTCCAAAGTCTAAGGCGCAAGCTCTTAACATATCCTCTAGGGTTTGAATTGTTCTTTCAAACTGTCCATCGGTTTAGGGATGTGCTGTGGTGCTGTAACTTAGATTGGTCCCCATAGTTGCCTGGAACTTAGGCCAATACCTTGAGGTAAACCTTGGGCCTTTATCGGATACAATATCAACGGGCACCCCATGAAGTTGAACAATCTCATCTACATAAATCTGTGCCAACTTGTCCAAAGGGTATGTCATATTAATGGCAATAAAATGAGCCATTTTTGTTAAACGATCAACGATTACCCAGATAGCATCCTTATATCCCTTGGTCCAGGGTAATCCTATGACAAAGTCCATTGTCACATGATCCCATTTCCATTCAGGAACAGGTAGTGGTTGTAGTAGTCCTGCTGAGTTTTGATGTTCCGCCTTAACCCTTTGACATGTAAGACAGACTGCTACATACTCCGCAATTTCTCTCTTCATTTCGTTCCACCAAAATTTTTGCTTTAAGTCTTTATACATTTTATTCTCTCTAGGATGCATTGAATACTTAGTTCTATGGGCTTCCTCTAGAATCTTGCGCTTAAGTTCAGTATCATCGGGTACACACAATCAATTCCGAAAGTACAGGCTCCCATCAACTTCTAATGCTCGAAAATCTTCCAATTTCTTAGCTTCCACACAGTTTTTGGACTCCTGGAACTCCTGATTATTCTTTTGGGCGCTTCTAATATCTTGTTGTAGGGTGGATGTTAAGCTAAGACTTGATATCTTTGCTTTTCTACTCAATACATCTGCCACCACATTTCCCTTTCCTGGATGATAGTTAACCGGGCATCAATATTCTTCCAGCAGTTCCATCCATCGACGTTGTCTCATGTTCAAGTCCTTCTGAGAAAACAGATACTTTAAGCTCTTATGATCAGTGAATCTCTCATATTTAGCCCTACACAAGTAGTGTCGCCACTTCTTAAGTGCAAACACGATGGCTGCTAATTCCAAATCATGTGTCGGATAATTCCGTTCATGATCCTTCAACTTTCTTGAAATATATGCGACAACCTTCCTGTCTTGCATCAATACAGCTCCTAGACCTTCCCCTGAAGCATCTGTATATAATGAAAATTCCTTGTTCGGATCGGGTAATGTTAACACTAGTGCAGTCGTCAGTCGGTTCTTCAATTCTTGAAAACTCCTCTCACACTTCTCCGTCTACTCAAATTTGGTTTCTTTTCTGGTTAATTGTGTTAGGTCTAGCAATCTTGGAAGAGTCTTTTACGAATCTTCTATAGTATCCCGCTATACCCAAGAAACTTCGTATTTCGGTTGGTGTTTTGGGTTGTGTCCAATGGGTCACTGCTTCTACTTTCGCCGGATCCACCAAGATTCCTTCTTGGGTGATAACATGTCCTAGGAAAGTAACTTGACTCATCCAGAAGTCACATTTACTAAACTTAGCATACAACTTTTCGAAGATGTTGTTCATGAGCTTCAGGGTTGGGTGAATAAATAAGAATATCATCAATAAAAATCACCACAAACTTATTCAGGTAAAGATTAAAGACTCTGTGCATCAAGTCCATAAATGTCCCAGGTGCATTAGTAATCCAAACGGCATAACCACGAACTCGTAATACTCATATCGTGTGTTGAAAGCCGTCATCGGAATATTCTTTTCTTTTATCCTGACTTGATAATACCCCTGCCTCGTATCCAATTTGGAAAAACATCCCGCTCCTCGGAGTTGGTCAAATAACTCATCAATGTGGGGTAGTGGGTTTTGTTCTTGACTGTCACATTATTCAATCCTCTATAATCTATACACATCCTGAGGGTTTCATCCTTCTTCTTTACAAACAAAATCGACGCACCCCAAGAAGATGTACTTGGACGAATGTATCCTTGCTACAACAGTTCTTATAGTTGCTTTTTCAATTCTTTTAGTTCCTCCTGTGCCATCCGATATGGAGTTCGAGATATTAGTTTAGCATCAGGTACCAATTCTATGCCGAGTTCCATTTCTCGATCTGGGGGTAGTATCGTTAATTCCTCAGGAAAAACATCCACAAACTCCCTCACTACGGGTACTATTTCTAATTTTACCTCTTCCTTAGGCTTGTTAAGTAAATATGCTAGGCACCCTTGACATCCTTTCTATAGTAACTTTATGGCTTTCATGCCGGACAAAAAGAGATTCTCCTGTTTTGTTTGCTGCCCTTGGAATACTAGGATTGGCATACTCGGTCGGCTAAACTTAACCAACTTCCGTCGACAATCTACTTGGGCATAATGTTTAGACAACCAGTCCATCCCAAGTATCACGTCATATCCCTTCAATGGTAAGGCAATTAAATCTCCGGATAAATCCACACGCTCGACACATATGTCACAATCAGGGTACTTTACCTCAGTTATCTTATTCACGCTCATAGGAGTGCTGACTATCAACTGGTAATGCATGTTAAGGTATAGGAATATGTTTTATGAGATGCAAACTCAGAAAAGAATGCGTAGCTCCAGGGTCAATGAGTACTCTTGCTGGTCGAGAAAAAATTTGTATCATACCTTCAACTACTTTTGCTTCAGTATCTACGGGCAATCCATCCAGTGCATAAACTTTAGCTTTTACTTATGGCTTATTATTCCTTCCTTCTGTTGCTCCTCTCATAACTGGGGGTCGGCCTACTCTTCTAGACGTCTCCGGAGGTACTTATTGTATCTCAGGACACTGGTCCTTGGTATGTCCTGGTTTTCCACACTTGAAACATAACCTTAATTTCCAATAACACATTTCAGCCACATGCCCACTTCGTCAACAGTATGTACATACTCTGTGGGCTCCTTCAGGGGTTAGGGTTGGTCGGCCTTCATTTCCAGTCCTTTGTTCATCACTGGATCTCTTGAAATCTCTAGGTTTCCTGGTCCTTATCCAGGATGTTTATAGGGAGTTGCCGCTGAACCAATGGTTGTTTTCCTCTGTATAACCGCTTGATCAACCATCTCCGTTCGTGTGGCAGCTTCAACTGCGGCCGCGAATCCCATCGGTGGCAAGGGAGCCAATGCTTGTTGCAGTTCAACCCTTAATCCTTTCACAAATTGTCGCATCTTATTTTCATCAGTATCTATCAACCTTAAGCAATACTTAGCCAACCTGTTGAATTTTGCCGTATACTGGGCAACTGTTAAGTTACCCTGTCTCAATTGCTGAAACTCATCCTCTCATTGCTCACGAACCCAACAAGGTATGTATTCCTTTTTTAATTCTTCTTGAAAATCGTTCTAGGTCCATGGTTGGTTCTTGAGTGTCCGAGCTTCGGAAGCTCTAAGCCACCAATCCTTTGCCATTCCTTGTAGTCTAAAAGTGCAAATGTTACCCTCAGGGCATCTTCGCACTTAAGGGTATCATAGATATCATTCAACTCCTCAAGGAATAGTTCAGCTTAATTTCTTGCTCAACTTCTCCATAGGACTCCGGGGGTCGAAACGTCGAAACTTGAGAAATCGTTTTAGTGCTTCATTTGCTCCAGTGGCCGGTACTTGTTCGTTTCTTCTTGTGACCATTGAAGTTTCTAACAATTCTGTCATCTTGATCATAAAATTCTCAATTACCTTGTGTGTGGCTTGTTCTGGACAAAGTGTGGCCTCCCTTATAGGTTCAGACTGTCTGTTTTGAGAACTTTCCGACACAGCCTCGTCCGCATGGTTGGGAGATTGTGAACCTAAAACCAAAAGTTCTAACACTAATAAACATCTAAGGTTACAGATACTCTACAACAAGTAAACATGAATTTATCCCAGGCACCAACATCAATGTGTACATATAAACATATGTATATATATATATATATCTCAAAATAAGGATTTTTAGTACAAGTAGTGTCAAGATACAGTCAGATCATCTTGGTCCTACCATCCAAAAAATATATGGCCAGGTTGCTATACATATCCAAAACCCGAGGACCTCATACCTACGACCTTAAGCCTACTGCATCAAGTACCGAAAACAAAATACTCGCACCTATCCAAGTGACCAAATATGCACACCTACTTGTACTCTATCCAACAACTACTCCGTCTGAGGACACTGGCTACTAGAACATCCTGGTCAAGACTCTAACTCGACACGGGCTCTATCCACTGAATCTCTAGTAGTACCAAGGAACTAAGCAATAAACCCCTAAGCCAGTCCCGCTCGTCAATCAGCTCCATAATCTCTCTCTCGGGCCGCGTGTGCCTCCCGCGCTTGACCTAGCTCCGCCTCTAGCATAACGGCCCTCATCGTTGCCTGTCCATGTGCCTGGCGAGCCATATAGAACAGGGCATCTACCCAAAAAATCTCCTCTCTCAGCTCCATAATCTGCTATCCAGCGGCCTCAACCCGCTGCTCGTGCCACAAACAATAGCCACAGATGTCATGCTCCCTGACCCCACCCCAAAGTAATGATGGTAGTATTGGAAAAGAAGATACAGACTTCACAAGTGGAATAGGGGTAGGGGACGCTGCTACTGGTAAACTATTTGCTACAAAGGTACCCATATCCCCAGCGGCCACCGGTGCCGCTCTCTGGTTCGGGCGTCATCTCTGAGTCTGACGTCGGCTCACTAGGGTCCTCTTCTATCGATGTTCCAAACCCTATTCCCGGTGCCTCTGGTGCCATCTCTGGGCCTTCTACTAACTCATCATCGGAAAGGTCAATCACCGAAATTAGTTCCCTTTTTAGAACAATCTCCTTTAGGGAATATGAGGATGATGATGATGATGTAGTCCTACTAGGCTCATCTACGAAGGTGCCCTCCCTGTATGTCCATCTATGAGAAGGGTGTGCCATCTAATACCTACAAAACAAAATCTTAGGGTCAATACTAACTAATAAATCATATGGTTGACTTTAAAGTTTAAACAGTTGACTCTTATAGCTTGTCTAAAATCCAACGTTTCAAACCTATTATCGAACCTAGATGCTCTGATACCACCTGTGACACCCCCAACCCTGCCACTAGGTCAACTGCGGCTGAGTAGGGCATCTGCGTGCCTTTCGGCACTAAATTATAAGTTTCACAATAAAACACAACCCTAGAACAACACTAACAGGTATATACACAGAGTACGCGGAATACTTACGTAAATTAGATACTACTAGTGCGCTCAGAATACAAGATCTTAAAAAACTTCACATGATCGTTTTATTATAAAAACAAAAGTATCTTACATCAACAACTTTACATGACAACATAAAAAGAAACTTTACAGACGGTTCGGGTCTAAAAAGATAAAATCATAGACATATGCCCCTCTGGGAGATTTGATCCAAAAACTCCTGGCCTAAAACTTCAATGGCTTGCTGGGCCCCTGACCGTCCCGAATTAATCTGAGAAGAAAATATTAAATGGAAAAACGTAAGCGCGAACGCTCAGTGAGTCCACGTGTATGTGCTGTAGTGATTTCTTTTAAGATAATGATGATGCAGTTTCACAAAGCAGTTCATGCAATGTTATAAGAAAACATTCTCTTTTATTATTTTAACAAAACTAATGCTTGAACCTACATGAGGGTTTCGAGCGCAGTAGAGAAGTCTGAGCGAATCAAGACACATCAGCGCAGCTTCTACGCCCCAAATTTAAAAGAACATGTAATGCAACAGTAGGGCTCCACAGACAAAGTCTGGATCCCCAAAACGAGGCCATCGGAACCAAGTTCCAGAATCTCTTAGTCAATACCAGCCAAACACCATACGAGCGCTCGATTACAAAACAACTGCACTCCCATATCACTGGTCAAAACAGGCTATAGACTCTTGGGGCACCTACCAGGTCTGTCTTGGGACAAACCTCAGTTTCGAGCCCCTCCTGACTCTCCACTAGGCGGCCGAAACCCACAGCAGAGCATGATGCGGTGTCCACGTAGACCGATTGGGTCCCACCCTCCGCAATCTACGCCCCTCTTCAAGTGGATCCATTCTCCCGAGTCTGAATCATCCACGCCATCGGAAGAGGCCCTCGTACGGGAGACTAGCCACGTACAGTACAATCCTCTGACGCTTCCGAACACCCTGGTCGGACTGGGGTTTTTTCATATGTATTTGTAAATAGAAAGGCCATTTGTCCGGCCGTCAGAACAGAATCAAGTCATAAATATTTTTAGCAAAAATCCCCATCCGCCAGTTACCACATGCTCATGCAAATTTCATAATTATGTCAATGCCAGATCCATATTCATGCATGTCGAAATACGTAACTTTTCAAACTAGAACATTTTCCAACATATAAATATTTTCGAAAAACCTGCGTACAACAAACTTCTTATGCACCACCATAATAATCTGTTTTAAAAAGAAACACCTATATGGAGCATTGCTCCTATGCATTTTTCTAGGAAACACGTAACACATTGTGGAGAACATCTCCAAAAATACGCTGAGGGATATCATTTCAAAAATAGCAATATTTTGTAATGGTTCGGAAAAAAACATTTTTATATGTCTCATAACCTATGAAATAACATAATAAAATGGAGTTTGTGGACTCACCTGGATGTAGATTTGGTGCTAAGATCCTACAAAATAATAATACGAAAATACTTAATACCTGGGAACCGATCAAATAGTCCTATTCCCTAAATAATATCGAAATCCTACGAAAGGAACTTTAGGATGTATATATATATACCTATATAATGATATATATATATATACTAATAATAAATCTTTAAAAGATCGAAAATCTTATATTCTTAAAAATAATATAATCTCCCAAAAAACCATAATTAACTATATACTAAAAATTTATTTAAAACATTTTAATCCTAAAACAAGTAACCAATTTAAAATATATATATAACCTAATTAACAAGCAAATAATAACAAAACCAAAAAAAAAAATAAATAAATAAAACTCACCTCAAATGGCTGCCCACCAACTTAAGGGGAAAAAAAGATAACTCCTAATATTATATATATATTATATATAGATATAGGTGCCGAAACTAAGGAAACACATAAGACTCATGGCATTTATATATATATATGATGATGGCGGTTTGGAGGAGGAAAAGAAAAAAAAAAGGAAAAAAATGGTGAGGGGGTGACGGGTGGCTAGTATATGTGGCGATAATTTCTTATTAGCTAAGTCTTTTTTTTTTTTAATGTATGTACTTAAATTTCTAAAATAAATACACTAGGTATTAAAAATAAAATCCACTTAAAGGCACTTATAAACCTTAATAATAAAACCTCAATATAATAAAATTTTATTCCTATTCCTAAGTATCCACAAAATACCAGTAAGTGCTAAAAACATTATATCCCATCAATATAGATCCGAACTCTATTTTCATTACATTCGTAATTTTAAAGTCATACTAAGTGTTTACGGAGTAGGGCGTTACAATTTTTATGTATTTGTGATGTCATATTTGATTTACTAATTCAAACAATTGCGTCAATAAATCAGTAAATTATTAGGTTGATCTGTTCAATCTTGGGCCCAATTTTTTTAACACTGCTTTTATATATGATAAATGTTTTTCCATTGTACTTTGGAGCAAGATTCTTTCTATTCGTTAATTGTTTTTTATCATGGAATTGATTAATTATAGAACTAAAAATTCACTAAATGAATAATGGAAAGAAAGAATGGAAAGAAAGATTTTGGAACCCAATTATTACATTTATTGAATCGTACCATTTACATTGCGGGCATTGCGAGGGCCCACTTTTAAATAATATACACTCATTGTATTCTGCCAATTTAAGTCCAAATCTCTTACAATTAATTCTTCCCATGCAGCCTTTCAGCTCTCATGGCTTGTATTATTTCCCGATCCATTAAATTGAAGATCCTTTATCTAACTATAAAAATTGATGCACAAAAATCTATTAGAAAAGGAGGTCATTTTTTTCTGGAAAGAAAGGGAGAACAAATTATCTATATAGAAAGCATATTAGATTGAAAGAAAATCCCAATGACAGGAAACATTCCATCTCATTTACTAGAGGATGTACTGTCAAGACTTCCGGTAAATTCTTTGCTCAGATTCAAATGCATATCTAAACAATGGTACAATGTGATTTCTAATCCTTTATTTGCCAAAGTTCATAACCAAAGGTCAAAGAAAAATCTTAATTTTCTCCACATAAATTTTAATTTGGAATTCCTCGAGGAGGAGGAAACCCATCGATGGATTTTCAGCTTTACGTCTACAGATATCCATGGTAAGGAGCTTAAGGTGTTCACTAAAGAAGGAGGAAGATTTGGTGGTCCCACGATGTTCATGTGTACTGTCAATGGCTTAATATGCTTTAGCACACAATGCTCCCTTGATCAGATTTATATATGTAATCCTGCTACTCGAGAGCTACGAATAATACCACATCAGTCTCCTGCTTCCATAGAACACCTTGCAATTGGTTTTGGATATCTATCTTGCAACGAAGAATTCAAAGTTTTGAGATTCTTTCCGGACTTAGAAAAAAAGATGTATATTAATTGTGAAATATTCAACTTCTTTACAAGTTCAAGCAATAAGAAATCATCATCTTCTTGGAAAATTATAAGACAGACTTGCCCATGGCCAGTAAAAGGTCAATCAATTTTTCTTCATGAATGCCTTTATTGGACAGCAAGATCTAATTATGAGCCTATGCCATATAGATCTTTCCGATTTCATTATTATAAGCATGAAGGGATCATTGTTTCTTTTGATTTGAAAACTGAAAAGTTTAGAACTCTCTCCATGCCCTTCTATAGTAAGAGTCTTTTTGGGTTGTTCGTGGGTTCAAAAGATAGTTTGTGCCTTGTCCATGATCAATATGAGGAGAATTGCAAATTTAGGGTATATACTCTCCATGATTATGAGAAGTGCGTATGGAGCATATCATATGACATAGATTTGCAATCCATCTGGTCTGATTTACGTAGAAGCTTTGTTTTTGGCATGAATTGTCAAATAGTAAATGATGAGTTGGTGATGATCCCTGGAGAGTTTAGAAGTAATACTCACCTGTACTACAACACCAAAAACAAATTATTGAGAAAAGTTCAAGTACCTGAGGATAAAAGTTGTTTAGGATTTTATTCAGAGAGTATAATATCGCTTCCTCACGTTCCAATTAAGTGTAAATGGCTAGTGTAGTCCTAAATCTATTTTGTGTCCCAACTTAGTCCCAATTATTTCATTCCTATTTTTTAAGTCCTAAATCTATCATTTCATAACAAGTTTAGTCACTGGATGGTTTATTCCTACTTAGTCTCAAATATATGATTTATTCAAAATTTGAGTCCAAGCCACCATAGACGTGGCGAAAAAGACCAATTAAACAACATACATGCAAGGCATATGATAAAATTATTAAAGCATACCAACAAAGCCTTTATTTAATTTCAAAATATGTCTAATGCTCCTTATTTAATTCCAAAACCGTCTTGCTTGTCCATGCAAATACAATCCATACCTAGTGTAATGATAAATCTTAAAATTAATCTATTTTTATACTATTTTTCACTTGACTTTTGTACTTTTAATGTGTTAAAATATTTATTTTTAGGAGAGAATGATTCAGTTTCCTTCCTTGATTATATTTTTATCTTGAAGGGATAAAATATTCATTTTCACATTGAAAGAAAAGGGAAAAAAAGAGAAATAAAAATGCAAAAACTTTTGAAAGATAGATTTAGGAAGCTTCGCAAGTTTTGGAAGTGTCTAATTTTATTTAGTTTCCTTTGTAATTTAGATTTTCTTACGTAATCTATTTGCTTTGACTATTATGGTAATATTTCCAAACACTTTTGGGTTTGGTATAATATAAATAATCCTTGTATAGACGTAAGTTAGATCTTTTATAATACTCTTTGTAACATTTTTAATATAGAGTATTTTATTAATAAAATCTATAAAAAAATAAACTCTAAAGAAAAATAGTAAAACCTAAAAAAAAATAGTATAAAAGAAATGTTATAAGAGATGTTACAGAGAATATTAGAGACCATCCTAGATGAGTATTTAAGCTTTTAGAAAGACTTAATTGTTTGGAGTATTAGAAATTAAATATATACATGTGTGTGTATATATATACATATATGTATGTGTATAGATATGTATATATATATATGTATATATGTATATATGTAGTGACGGAACTAGAACTCAAAAACTTGGAGGGCTGAACTCTAAAGTAACAATTAGCGAGCACGGTCAAATATATCGGACATTGGTGGTGACACTACAAAAGAAGCACATTTTACCAACTGATATTATTGACTGATATATATGGTTCGTTAACTATCGACAAAAAAATAATCAATCGATAACTAGAAGAAATTACTAACCGAATATGACGAAATCGATCGGTAAGTACAATTCAACTAGTTACGGGAGGAATTGCTCTGTAAGCGATTGGTAAATGATTTATTATTTAATTTTTTTCCAATAAAAGTTTGGCAAAAAATGATTCCCTCATCTCCCACCTTTTTAGAACATTTTCTCCCTTTCCCTATTCCCTCCCCTTGGTGAACGAAACCCTCCCTCTTACCAGAAACCAACGCCGGCCAGCCACCCACCTCCCCACTTGAGATCCGTATACCAGTTTCTCTCTCTTTCTCTCTCTTATTATCTTATTAGCTTCTCTTTAATTGTTTAATTTGCAGCTTCTGTTCTTCAGAACAACCACCGGCCACTAGCGATTCCCCTCACCAGAAACCACCATCGGCGACCCACCGCCCCACTTGAGCTCTAGCGACCGCCGTCGCTTGCCACCGTGCGCTGCCTGTGAGTATTTCTCTTCTCTTCTCTCTCTCTCTATCTGCTAATAATTATTAAGAAGGCGAAATAATTCAAGAAGTAAAATTGCTAATCCAATATGATAATAGTGTTTCAAATATATATATATATATATATAGTATGATAATAGATAAATGATTCCCTTAAAAAAATTTAGAGATAAATGATTATTAGCAGTAAATTTGAAATATTAAATTGGTAAAACAATGTTATTTCCACAGCTTTCTTATTTTGATTTATGATAGTCTAGGAATTGAATGATCTCTATGGATGGGTTTATGAGAAAATACATCATCGTTGCCCGCATATACACAAAGTTTAACAAACTGTATATTAGAAATCACTTTGTGCATTTGGATTTAATTTTTGTTTGTTCTTCTGACAGGTTGCAATTACATTTGCCATAGGAAAATTCAAAATAAAAAATAGTGATATTTTAATACATATCAAACTGTCTAACAAGCAAAAGAATGGACAAGAAAAACAACATAATGAGTTTATTTTGCTGTGAGAGATATTGCTTCTACAAGTTTACCAACCCACATTCCTGCGTCTTGACCAAATAATTGTTTTTTAAATAAAAAATATGAGTGCACCTTAAGTTCAAACATGTCCATTTAGAAGTTGGGGAGATTGAATATACAAAAGAGTAGTAATTAATTGGCTAAAAATTATCTTTTTTTCATATCAAATGGAACTGAATAAATATACGAATGTACTAATCTTTTACTCTGTATTATATATGCAATTGTAGCAATTCAAATAGCAATGGAACCTACCTCAGTTAATTTTTAGTGATCCATATAGTTTATCATTGACTAGAAATATAAAATTTCTATCTCTACTATTATAAAAGGCTCTAAAATGATCATGATAATTTACATTTTGAGTTTCTTACTTTTTTTGGTTTTTCTAATGGACCCTTGGTCGATCAAAATATACTTAGTCCACCTAAATGAACTAAACATACATACCCCTCCATTTATTAAAGATTTTTAAGTTAAAGTCATTTACCATAACACTTAATAATTTAACTATTATTATGAAAGTAATTATTGTTGTACCAATTTGATGGGCTTATTTGGATTGGAGAATTTGGAAAGAGAGAAGATATTTTAGGAAGAAGAGGTAGCACTTCTTTTAGTTGGGAGATTTTTTTTATTCTTTTTAATTTTTTATAAGTAAGCAATTATATTTCATTAAAGAATTAGAAGAGGTAGAGTCGAAATTCATCATCCAAAATATCCTCTCAAGGCCATTCAATCGTCTTGTAGCATCTTCAATATAGAAAGCTCTATTTCATATCAATTCTTAAACACTTGTCATTTACGAGTGCATCTAGACACATTAGTGAACTTGAAGGTGGCTAATTACACTTAAAAAGTTCATTTGCATTTCAGTCTTTAAAGCACAACCGTCTAAAAACCTCTGATGCATCATAAGTCTATCGAGAAATTGAGGGCTCATTATATCAAGAAATATTTTGTAAAATTTGATTTTAGATTGTTCGTAAGGAGAATAATAAATCTAAAAATTAAACAGTTTTACATTATTTATGAAATAGAAAATCTATTTGTTCAACATGGTCAATGACATTATCCATGTTCTTTCTTGTTTTAGATAATTTGATTCTTTGAAGATTCTTATGGATGGAAATCATAATGAGTATAGAAATAATGCATATTCACTACTATTATATACGTGACTCTCACATTCTAATCTTCTTATATGCATTCAAGAGTTCAAATGGTTACAATAGGATCTAGAAAAAGATTTTTAAGAAATTCTTATCCTTTGAAAGATTTAGGTATGTTTTGATTCATTTTCTTCTAAACGTCTTTATTTTGAGAATAAAAAAACTAAAAACTTCATTGTTGCCATAAGAACTTTGTTGCTTGATCTTTATTGATTACTAAGAAAAGTTGTAAACTTGTTGCCATAAGAAGTTTGTTACTTGATCATTATTGATTACTAAGAAAAGTTATGATTCAAGGTCTTGTTCTTTATTCTTTTAGTGGATTTGGAGTGAACATTTTTTCATCATTCATTCATTTTGTTAATACGTTAGTAAATCTTAATTGGTTCTTTAATTAAAGTCAATTATTAATTATCATCAATCATTCTTAAATTTTAAAGGCATACTAAGATTTTTTCTCTCTTTAAATCTTAAAGGGAAGTTTTCTCATCAAACTTTAGAGGATTAAGCATCAAAGCTCTGCTTCTTTTCTATTGCTTTTAAAGTATGACTTTCTCTTGAATTCTTATATTTATGTGTTAATGTTTGGTTTTTTTTTTTGGTTTTTTTTTTAATGTTATGGGATTTTGTTTGTTTGATTTGAATATGTTATGAATCTAAGTATTACTCCAAATTGGAATTGGATTTTGATTAAACATGAGGTTTTCTAAACTTGTAAAACATGTTCTTTTGGGTTTATAAGGTACATTATCTTATTAAGGTTTATAAATTAATCAAATTATAAAAAGTAAATTTGGATTGTTTGTGGGGGAGCCCGGACTCTGTAAATTATCTTGAATGTTCCCTTTTGAGTAGCCATTGTGGCAGAAAAATGTCCATTTTACAAATGAGACTTTGTCAAATTCTTTTTTGAAATCTTAGATAATACTTAACTATTACTTCTTCTTTTAGAAGTAATCTAATCAAAAGTTATATTATTAGATGTCTATTACTTCTTCTTTTAGAAATGAACTTTTCTCAAATTTATAGAAGTGCTTGTATATCTGTTACTTCTTCTTTTAGAAATGAACTTTTCTCAAAACGATAGAAGTGTTTGTATTTCGATTACTTCTCAATTTCCAATGCTTCGAAAGCTACTTCTTCTTTTAAAAGTTCACTTAAAAAAACGTTCGGAGTTTTTACTCCTTTATATTCTTTTTGTTTATTTCCAACTATTTTAGACTATATACATCGATGTTTGTATGTATAATACTCAGATGATTAGAGAATTCTTTAAACTTTAAATATTTTATAAATCACATTTAAACACTTTAAATGTAATGCTTAATCAGTAATGAATTCTAACTTTAAATGAATGTGTTTTATTTTGTGAATTTATGGAGGAGGATAGTATGCATAGAAGAACTGTGCCTGGAGTTATGGGGATTAGTAGTGATTTTCAACTAGATGTAAATCGTTTTGTAAATCAGTGTCTTAATTACGGTCTTGGTACAGCTAATAAGTTACGGTGTCCTTGTGCAAAGTGCAAGAACAAAAGGTATCTTAAAGAGGATGGTGTGAAGTTGCATATTTATAAATCAGAGTGTTTACCTAAATATTATAATTAGAGTCCACATGGAGAACCATCGTGGGGTTATCGACTGATTGTTGGGGAAGGTAGTGTTACAAGTAATGTTGAAAGCAACACTTACCGTGAGGGTATTTTTGATGCGGCTGGTTCGGATTTTGAACCTGATGCAGCGTACTACAATTATGAGGATGCACCTAATCCTGAGGCTCAACAGTTTTATGACATGCTGAAATATGTTGATACACTGTTGTATGAAGGGTATACAAAGTATTCACAGTTGTCCGCGATGGTAAGGTTGAACACCAAGTCAGAGAACAACATGTTTGAAAAGTGATTTGATCAAATAGCACAGTTTTTAGAGGATGTGCTCCCCAGAGGCAATTAGGTGTTAGATGATTTGTACTGAATGAAAAAAATCAGTTTTCGATTTGAATATCTAGAGCAAAAGATTATTGTATGTGTTAATGGATGTATGCTGTATTGGAAAGAGGATGCTCAAACATGTCAATGTAAGTTTTGAGGCCATAACTGTTACATGAGAAGAAAGAAAACTAAGAAGAAGAAATCCAAAGACATTTCGTACAAGAAGATGTATTATTTTCTGCTAACTCCTAGATTGCAAAGGTTTTACGCTTCTCAAAAGAACGATTGAGTATATAAGATGGCACTCAGAAAGTGTACCTGAGCCGGATATGATGAGCGATCCTAGAGATGGAGAAGCTTGGAAGCATTTCGATAGTACTCATCCTAAGTTTGCTTCCGAAGCAAGGAATGTAAGACTTGGATTGTGTACTGACGGTTTCTCATTGTTTGGGATGTTTGGAAAGCAGTATTCTTCTTGGCTAGTGATTGTTACGCCAAACAACTTGCTTCCTTGGATATGCTTAAAAGCTTCGATGATGTTCTTGACATGTATTATTCTGGGCCCTCAGAATCCAAAATATAAGTTAGGTGTTTACTTGCAACCGTTGATAGAAGAATTGAATTAATTGTAGTTGCATGGGTTCAATACGTATGATAGTTTGAAGAAACATAATTTTAAAATGAGGCCTGCCCTTCTTTGGACTGTTAGTGACTTTCCAGCGTATGGGATTTTGTTCGGTTGGAGTATTGGTGGCGCATTGGCGTGTCCTTATTGCATGGAAGAAACAAAGTCATTTAGGCTAAACAGTGGAGGAAAACAACCTTGGTTCGATTGTCATTGCTACTTTCTGCTTTAAGATTATCTCTTTCGGAGGGATTTGAGGTCTTTTAAGAGGAGCAGAGGAGATCATTCAGGGTACTGGAGATCAGTTGTGGGAAAGGGTTTGTGACATGCTAAAGATTATAGAAAAGGGAACGGAGATGGGTAAGGAAGATGGCAGAGGAATAGTATCTTTTGGGATCTTCCATATTGGCGTACTCTTCTAGTTCGTCATAATCTTGATGTCATGTATAATGAGAAGAATGTTTTTTTAATTCTTTAAACAAAGTTATGGTTATAATAGGGAAGATGAAGGATAACGTGAAATCTAGTGAAAATGTTCAAAGATATTATAATCGGCCCGAATTAAATCTCAAAGGTTCTGCAAAACCGAAGACGTGTTACACTTTGACAAAAGAACAAAGGAAAGCCAAACTTGAGTGGGTGAAGGACTTGAAACTATCGTATGGATATGCCTCTAATTGAGTAGAGATTGATTACTATTGCTCTTAAAGAGATACTTCCCAACAAGTTTTGGAGTGCCTTGGCAGAATTAGGTATGTTTTATAGATACTTGTGTTCTCCTAAATTAAGTGTAAATTAAGTGTGGCACAAATGCGTGAATTAGAGAGTAACATTGTTGTGTTGTTGTGTAAGTTAGACATGATTTTTCCTCCTACGTTCTTCGATATCATAGAGCATTTAATGGTTTAATTGTCGTATGGCTAGAGTATATGGTCTTGTTTAGTACAGCTGAATGCATCGGTTCGATAGGTACTCGAACCATCTAAAGAAGAAAATTTAGAATACAGTTAGGGTTGAGGGATCGATGTGCAATGCTTATTTGGTTGAAGAGGCTGCCACGTTTAATAGCTACTACTTTGACCTCATGTATCAACAAAGGCAAGGGATCCACCAAGAAATAATGAGGGAAATCAATTTGAAGTTCAAGAATTGGTTATGTCAATTTGCAATGCACAAGGAAGGGCGTACGGTAGACGGCGATAAGATTTTTGGATGATAAAGAATATAAGGCGTCAATGAACTATATTCTATTAAACTGCGATGAAGTGGAACAGTACATTAAGTTAGTCCATTACTTATTATATAACAAGATATTTACTTATTAATGAAATTGTGTGATTAATTATATTTTAATATATTCATGATTAATCGAGGTCTCAAGGTTCATGGTAAATATAAACTTCTAGAACTGCACATTAAAAGAAAATATACAGAGAGGTATATCCTTTCATTTTATCCCAACAGGCCAAACAAGTGATTTATGTCTGATACCCTTAGGGCTGTAAACAGAGTTGGTCTTACCCGTACCTGATCGGGTCTGTACCCGTTTATAACGGGTAAGGTTCAAAATTTATACTGGCGGACTCGGACTCGCAACCATACCTGTATAGCTTCTATTAAATGGGTCTGGCCAGAGTATGATGATACCCAGAACCGTTTACCCATATATCCGCTATAATAGAATAATAATATATTTATATATATTATATTAATTTTAATATTTTTTTTATGAACACATAATTTATTTCCCCTAACTAAGGCCCTCTCTTGGATTGGTTGGGTGTTTTTCCTACGTAATTGATTCATTCTTTCTTTATCTACTATGATTAATGTTGGCAATTTATTTATTTTTTGTTCCTATTCTAGTTTTAAATTTAGGTTAAAAACTGGGGTAGTTTAAATCCCTATAGAACAACTGAAAATCTTGCCTTTATTGTTGCATGTTTTTACCAAAATGGAAGTTATTTCTCGAACTATTATATAGTACATAACTAATTATTTATCATCTAATTAATCCCTTTGTGTTTTATAGTATATTTTATTTAACAGGAAAAAGAATAGAAAATGACAGATGGGTACGGGTATACTCAGACCTTACCCGAGACCTTGGAAGATCGGGTCTAGGTCCATAAATTTTATCTCCTACGGGTCTGAGTCCATGTTTCACTATAAGAGTCTGAGTCTGGTACAAGAATTACCGTACCCGTTTGGACCCGTTTACTACATACCCTATTACTAAATGATAAAAAACGATTAGTGGGCTGTAATAAAATCAAAACCTCAAATTTTAGAGGTACTTCTAGAAGATGTTTCATTCCAAGGAGATGTTGATATTGATGAGACTTCAAGAATAGACGTTGATGTTCAAGATATTGGAACTCTCATTCATAAGTGGGGCAAGTTAGAATCGGTAGAGATTCGCGGGAGGAATGGCATGAAGATGAAGATGAAGATGAAGAAGATGTCAAATGTGAGTCCGATGATGAGAGAAAGAGGAAGAGTTTCAATCAGTCCGATTCTGAACGTAGAATCCTTAATTGGTAACTTTTTTTTTTTTTTTATTTATATGTAACTTTTTGTATTTCTATATTTTTATCAGTTATGTATTTCTAAGTTAACTTTCTTTTTAAGTAACTTGTTTAATTCTTTTCGCCGTTATGTATTTTTAAGTAATTTGGTTTTCTTACAAGTAACTTTCTTCTTAAGTAACATTCTTTTTAACTAAGTTTCTAATCATTGGTTTCTCTTTTATATTATAGATGGTACGTGGGAGTAAGAAGAAGAGGGCTCATCCAGATTCGTATGATCCTCCGCCTACAGCATCCACTCCTCCGGTGACTTCTACTTCTTCGGCGGCGATGTCTACTCTTCTAGCTAGCATCCACTCATTCGACGACTTTGACTCCATTTCCGCAGCTACCATACTCAAGTCCGTCGCCCATCCCCACTCCATCTTCTTCTGCATTTGCTGTCGGGACATTATTGATGCCTGCCCCTTCATCATCTGCAGCTCCACCCGTGCAGGGTTTTGCTGATGCTTGTTCGCTTGTTACTTCACATTCCAAAAGGTACATCATCTTGTTTTTTGTTTAGGCTAAATAATTAGAAATTAAAGTTGTTAAATTGAAATTTTTATTTTTTTCCTTAGTGGAACTATAAAAATCTAACTTGAAAGTTAAATATTTTTTTTTAAGTGTTGTAAGTTAATTATGGTTTTAACATTTTAGTTATTTGAAAGTGTTTTATGTGTTTAAATTTTCATACTAGTATGTTCAAATTTTATGAATAATTTGTTGTCTTTATGGAAGAGTCCGGACTCTTACAACATGAGTATTTATATGTTTATATTATGAGGGAGTCCAGATTCTTATTCAACTCTATAGACTTTTTTTGTGTTTTTTCTTTGTTTCTTATGTTGCTATTGTGCCTAGGAATTGTTCATTTTATTGCGAAAGCCTTGTCAAAATTATTCCAAAAATTAAACGACGCTATTTCTTTCTTAAATCTTTAAGTTTGGTTAATTTTTTTCCTAAATTTGCATAGCTTCAACAAGCAATCGGCATGTGCAAAGATTATTTTGGAAACCACTAAGCTGCACTTTGTCGAGGCTCATCCCTATTTCGGGAAGGTGCGAGATTATATCAAGAATATGTAGGATATAGAGCTTGGGGTATGTGTTTGATTAAATAACTGTCATTTATACGACTTTTAAAATATGCAAAGGTTTTTTTTTCTTTTTTTGTATTCATGTATTAACATGTGTTATTGTAGAAAAGGTTTCGATGGACCTGAGATATGAGGGTCCCATACGAACTGCTTGGGAGAAACGAGCATCTACTTGTTACAAGGACTTGATGTATGATGTTCGAGTGGACGGGTTTCAGCCTAATTGGAAGATGACAGCACAATACTCCTAATTCTGTGCTCATTGGAATTCTGATCCTTACAAGAAGAAGCAGGAGGCGACAAAGATGAACTGTCTGCAGGGGTGTGGTAGACAAGGGCTCGGCAAGCACATTAGCGGGTTTAGGTCATTTATTGAGTGGGAATGTCAATTATATGGTTTCTTTCTTTAATTCTTATATATATATATTTAACTTACAATCTAAAACATTTGATATTTGATGTCATTAATCCTTTAAATATTTATTGCGAGAGAAAATTGGCGAAGCATTTGCATGGTCTAAGTTGTATTTCCTCCTGCAGCAGCAAAAGGAATAGTGGGTGGATACGCGTTTCGACGAGTATTGGGTAATGTTATTTAATATTTTTAGTTTTTTTTCATGTTAGTTTACAAGTTATTTTTAAAATTGTTTAACAATAATTTATTAATCTCTTTCTTGTAGGCTAAATTTTTAGTGCGGAGCTCTTCCATATTAGGGCTGTAAACGGGGCGGGTCTTACACGTACCCGCGTAAGTCTATATCCGTTTATTGCAGGTAAGGTTTAAATTTTATACCCGTGTATCCGTACCTATACCTATACTCGTACCCGTATTTATTCTATTATATGGGTATGGGCAGGTATGGTAATACTCAGACCCTTATACCCGTATTAATAAAATAATAATATATATTTATATATATTATATTATATATATTGTATTATATTAATATATAATTTATAAATGTTAAAGACATTATTTCTCTCACACAGTGACACACAGCCTTACAGCCTACACTAGTACTATACTTATGAATCTACTCACTCTAGTCTTCTTCTTCACTCCCACCTGCTGAAGCCCTACCGCCACCGCCGTGCCGCCTCTGTCTGCTGCAACACCAAGGTGACCACCGTCTCCTGTTGCTTCTCACTCTCACCTCACTCTTCTTCTTCACCTGCTGAGGACGTCTCTATCTCTGAAGCTAAGCTGCTGAAGCTATAGCAGCCTGCTGTCGCGCCGTCTGTCTGCAACCCAAGAAGCACTCACCTCCTGCTGCTTTTCCTTCTCACCTAACTGCTTCTCCCTCTGTTCTTCCATCTTTCTCCCAAGTACCGACAGGTAATTTTTTGCTATTCCAGTTGTTATTTTGTTGGTTGGAATTTTCTGTTCAGGAATGATATTGTTTGTTAAAGGGTCTTGCTGGTCCATCTTGGGAAGAATTTGTACTTGAGTCCTAATTAATTCCATATTGTCCTTGTTGGTCTAAACTGATTTGAATTTTCTTGCCATGGGAACTTCTGCTGCTGATTTGAATTTGAATTTTCTAACTGATTTAAAAGCCTCTACGTTGCCCTGCCTACAACATGAAAGCAACTTCTGCTGTTGCTATTGCTGCTGCTTCCTGGTTCATGAAAAGCCATAAAACTCAGTAAAATTGTTGAGTTAAGGAGCTAAAAATTGTACAAATACAAAATTGAGGACGTCATGTAATATTTTCCCTTTTTCATTGTCTTATCTTAGGTGCTAGTACTAGTGAAACAGTTCACATTTTCATATCTTTTTGGTAAAGAAAGGTTGAGGTTTCTTTTTTTGTAAAAAAAAAAAAAGTACAAAGATTTTAGTAAAAGAAAAAACAGTTTAATGATTGCTTTATACTTCTTTATTTAATTACATATATACAAAATAATTTATGAAGACAATGGCAGAAAGTATGTAAATTTGATGCAAAAAGAAAATTCTATACTAAATTTCAAATATAAAGACTGGAGATCAGTGATCATATAATAATGGTTCATTATGTGAATCATAATATATATAAGTATTGAGGGGAAAAAGGAAAATAAATTAATTAAGATGCTGAACTAATTATCACATAAGAATGGTTAAAGAATTACAACATATTAATCACATCTGAGGAGCTGTTTGTTCATATATGTGGCTTCACAGGGAGTTGATTACAAGATTTTTTTAAAAAAAATTTTATTCTTGTTATATATGGGTATTTTGTTGGGGTTAGTATTGCCATTTTTTATGGTGGCATTAGTTGTGTATTGTGATCTTTGTTTTATGCTTTAGATGTTTCATAAGACTATTCTTTTTGTTGTTAAAGAGTATGAATAATTTTGTGCAATATTAGCATGTTCATTTTGTGATATTGTTGATTTGTTGTTTCTTTCTTCGATTTGTGCATATATGGAACATATATTTCAATTCAAAGAGTAAGAAGAATTTTTCACAAACTTTGCTTGGGAAATTGGAGTAAATTATCTATTGATGGATTACATGTTTCTTTATATGTTTTATTTAGGATGTCCGGTACAATACCAACTGAAAGTTCCAAGGCATCTACTATTGCTGATGATATGAAAATAACTAATTACAATGAGTTGGTTGAGTTAAAAGTCGAAGAAAACCTAGAAGACCAAGCGAATCCCTTAAAGTTAAAAAAAAAAAAATTAACTTCGGATGCATAGAAAGAAATGTCAAGGCTGACGGATTCTGATGAAAGTATTAAAGGTTAATTTAATTGGTGCAAGAAAAAACTTGTTAGCGGTAGCAAAGCGGGGACTACTCATTTGACAAAACATTTGAAAGTTTGTACTGCTAGAAAACTTCGATGCGAAAGGCAACAACAAATTCAACATTCAAAAAGTATTGTGATAGGTAACATTGAACTTAGTAATTTCAAATTTGATCAAGAAAAGCGTAGGAGGGCTTTAGCAAAAATGTTAATCAAGCACAATTATCCTTTCAATATGTGTGAAAATGAATTCATTGAGAAGTTTTGCAACAGCTTGAATCCCAACTTTAAGCTTGCTTCTAAAAATAAAATTAGGACGAAAGTGATGTTAGTGCATAAGGAAGAGAAGATAAAATTGTATGAATTCTTGGATAGTCTTGATTGTAGAATCACATTAACAACTGATATTTGGACTTCAGAATATGTTAACATTTGCATATACTTGTCTTACTGCTCATTATATTGATGACAATTGAGATTTGAAAAAGAAGATTCTTGCATATAGACATATTCCTTATCCTCATGACGGTGAAACATTATTTTGATTCATCAATGATCTCATATTGGAATAGAATTTGGACAAAAAATATTTTCTATGGTTGTGGATAATGCATCATCAAATGATTCTATGGTTAGACATTTGAAATCTTGGTTGGTTGGGAAAGCATGGCCTCCCTTGGTGGTGATTTATTTCATATTCATTGTAGTGCACATGTTCTTAATTTGATTGTGCAAGATGGTTTGGCTGTTTTGGGAGATGTGATTTTGAAGATTCGAAAAACATGTAAGTATTTGAAAAAAATCTACTTATGCTTCTCAGAAATTTGAGTGTGCTTTACAACAATGCAAGTTAAAAAATAAGAAGAAAGTGGCTTTGGATGTCCAAACTAGATGAAATTCTACATATTTGATGCTTGAATCTGCATTACCTGTTAAGGAAACATTTAAACATCTTGCGCAAATTGATAGAAATTATAAGTTTTGTCTAACCGAGGATGAATGGAAAGTTGCTAATATAATTCATGGATGTTTGAAGATATTTTATGATTGTACTAATCATTTTAACGGTAGAAATTTTCCAACTTCATATGTCTTCTTCCCTGATGTTTGTAAAATCCATCTTAAGTTGAGGGAATGGGAAAATAGTTAACATGATTTTCTTAAAGTTATGGTTGATCCTATAAAGCAAAAGTTTGAAAAATATTGGGAGGAATCATGTTTGGTTTTAGGAATTGCTGTTGTGCTTGATCCCATATTTAAAATGAATTTGGTGGAGTTTTACTACGATGCCATTTATAGTAGTGATGCTTATCGTTATGTTGAAAGAGTTAAGAATGTGTTTTAAGATTTGTACATTGAATATGGTGGGCAAGTAAGTTATGTAAGTAATAATCCTTATCCAATATCTGGTGGAGGAACATCGGAAGATGATTATTTTGCTTTTGATGAATGCTATAAGACGAATAAGTCCACTACCATTCGTATGTACCAAAAGAGTGAAATAGAGCAATATTTAGAAGAGCTTGTATTTCCCAAAAATGAGAAGTTTAGTATTTTGAATTGGTGGAGAGAAAACTCTCCAAAGTATCCTATCATAGGAAGGATGGCACATGATATTTTAGCTGTTCCAGCTATTATTGTTGCATCAGAGTCTGCATTTAGCGTTGGGGGAAGAGTGGTTGATGAGACACATGCATCATTGCTTCCCTAAATGGTTGAGGCATTGGTAACTACAGCGGATTGGATTGAGGTTTCAACAAATAAAAGTAAGTATTTTATTTTATTATTCTAATTTCGTTTTTCTCCCTCATAAAATTTTTTGTCTTTCAACTTTTAATTATTTGAATTGGAGATGTTAAATGATGTATTTGTTGAAAGAAATGTTGAGGAGATTATGTTAATCATGTTAAAGTTTTTATGTTAGGACTATACATTATTTTATATATTTTTGTTTAACAGAGAAAAAAATAGAAAAATATCATGTGGGTACGGGTATATCCAGACCCTACCCTGGACCCTAAAGGGTGGGGTCTGGGTCAAGAAATTTTATACTTGGAGGGTATGGATTCGGATCTGGGTCCAAGTTTCACTATAAGGGTATGAGCCTGGGTCTGGGGGTATCCTGAGGGTCTGCACCCGTTTACAGCCCTGCTCCATATAGAGACCAGCTGGAGTTCTGAGTGACCACAGCTGGTGGTAGCAACAAGGGCCACGTCTACAGTTTTGGCTCACAATCTAGAACGAGCAGTATCGAGCGACAGGGAGGCAGCAGTTCGTCATCGAGTCCATCTCTTCTACGATTGCCCATGAGTGTTGCATCAAGATGGACAGGCAGTGGCATAGACATATGGTTGGATATATGCACCAGGCATAGGATAGGTTGCTGGGCTTTATGTAGGAGTTTACATCTCAATGCGGTGTACTGTTAGATTTAGTACCCGCACTATTCCCTCATTTGGCTTCTTTCCTTCCGATGGACGACACCATATCTGATGTCGCTTGGGTCGATCCTCAACCACCGACCGATCCTCCCTCCCCTTTTGGCGCACTTTTACCCGTGTAGTATATTTGTTTTGAGTTCGAAACTTATGTTTGATTCGCCGTACATTTGTTATATTTTAGTTTTGAATTAGATACTTATTCATTGATATTTATATGTTATTTCATATGTTATGTATCATCGTATGACATTTTTGTTATTTTTGAATCGTTAACGTATTAACATAGATTATATATGTTGTTGCTGTTAAAGTTTTTTGAATTTCAAATGTATTATTAAAATTATAAATAATTCTGAAAAATAAATTTACCAACGACTACTTGGTCGATAATTGCAGAATATCTATCGGTAACTGTTATCGACCGATGGTGTATTCGGTCAGATGAGGTTACCGATCAAAATTACCCGGCTGAATATTTCCGTTTGTAACTTGTACCGTTCGGTAAAGGAGTAAATTTTTGTAATGCATATTCTGTTGCTGTCTTGCTATTACAAGTTGGTAAACATCTAATATAATAAAGGTTACTTCTATTGTTGAAGTTCTTGCAACGATCTAGTTAAATTTGACAAAAATACTCATGTCAACTGGCCAGGCTTTATGGGTAATTGTTCGTATATAAAATCAAGTGTTGTGTTTCTCTAAAGATGGGACTAGAGTTCATTAGTTGAATTTCATCCATAAAAGTTCGTTCATTGGTGCGGTAGGAAATGAACTTATAATCTTGGAATTCCCTAATCTTTAAAAATTTGTTAGGTACCAAAAATGATAATGACTCATATTTTAGTCCTTCTGGTTTTTGAAACAATGTTGATCTGGTTTGGGCCTTGCAAAGTATTGTTGTTATTGCTTGACCTACTTTAATTTGTTGCAAAACCTAATTGTATTTTGACGTGATTATTGATCTATCTTTTTTTTTTTTTCTTCTTGCAAAGATCAATTTGTCCATTGTTTACACAGTTTTGCTAGCAACAAAAATTTGCCTTTAGTTCACAACTTCACACACAATTAGATGTTCCCGGAAAGTTGTCCAATTTATACTTCCTAAATCCATTGCAAGTTGAGGGTTATCTGATTTTGATTTTGAGAATGAAAAAGTATTTTCAGTTAGTAACTTAGAGAGTTTCCGATTAATCGCTGATTGGTATGAAAATTAATCTTTAAATATCTTACCATTTGAAGTTACAATGACTATCTTACAATGCAAGAGACTTTAAATATCTTCAGTGGGCTCTCAAATTTAAATTTTTGTTTCTTTACCAAATGTTGAAGTTTCTCCTCTTAGATTGGAACTACAACTCTTTCTTTCTCGTGGAAAATATGAAATATAAGCATTCCTGTATAATAAACAATGTTTCATAGAGATGTGTTCTGGTAAATCATTAGCAAATTAGAAACTAATCTTGTCAATTTTAAGGAGTCGACCAATCTTCAGATATTTGATGCTAGAAAAAGAAAGATCAACTCATCACATTAATCTCCAAAAAATAGGGAAGTGAAAATTAGTTACTATGTAGCAGATTATGGTCATACTAGAAAGTAATGAAGGCATAATATATATATATATATATATATATATATAAATAAGAAGGCGTGTCAGTCAGAGGAGCAGTACCAGTTTGCAATTTTATTGAGTTACTAATATAACACATGTGCTTCCTCTTCCCTCCAAGTTTATATATGAGCGATGCTTATGAAGAAATATTTCCAGAAATTTTTGATCTTTTAAATATACATTGAAGAAGAATTTCACTACATTAGCAATGTTAGTTCTGTCAAAAAGATAATAATAAAAAAAAGTTTTGTACTACTTTAGTGCTGTAGGTTTCAAACCATTATGGACAGTGTAAAAGTAGCAAAATCTTTGAAGAAGTATTAGAGCTCAGATATGATACTTCTTTCTTTCTAGACAAAATCAAATGAACTACTGAAATGGAGAATTCAAAATCATCTTATCATGATATCATAGAACGTGTTTACAAATTCTAGGACATCTGTTAGTTCTTTGATCAAGGTTCCTAATACTCAATTGGACTGATTTTTAGTACATAGTTTATGCTTGTCTCAGTGCTTTTCTTCTTTAAGGAAGTAAATGCTAATTTATTTGTTAACTGATTCAGAAATTCAGTTAACAAATAAAGCGGCATTTACTTCTTTAAACTTGAAATGAAGAAGAAAATAAAAGGCTGATTGGTGTTCTATAATCGTAGTGATAGGAGAATGTTTGTTTCTTTCTTTGTAAATAAATAATTTGCGGGTGTTAATTGTTAGTATATGCCTTAAGACCAATTGACTCACATTTATGATTTATGAAGCATGTATTTTTTTAATTGTATTTTATGCCCTTGGTCATCAAGTATGTGACTTGATAGTAAAACCCTTATAGCTAATAAAATACTATTCTTATTTGTCCCTAGTTTATTATATCTTGTAAACTAGTGTGAAGTTGATTGATGGTCAAGTTTTACTGATCATGAATATGAGATATAAAATCAATTCATAAATACATATTGAGAATATTGTATTGGACATGACCCAAAGTGAAGAAGAAATATTGCATGGGTTTAAGTTATAAGTATTTCTTCTCAGTTTTATATTTGGTGTCCTTTGACCTAATGTTTCTTGCATGGGGAGAAAATATGTTTTGACATAATCAAACATCACTTTTAATTAGGTGATCATTATGACTATTGGTTGGCTTATTTTCTCGTCATGGCTTGAATATTGGAGATAGTGAAAGAGATTTGTCCCTCTCTTTTTAGAGAGATATTCATGGGCCCCTTGATAAAGAAGACTGGAAAATATGCATGGCCATGCTCAAATAAGTATTAATAAGTATTAATAAGGTGTTATTAATATTATTTGTTGGAACAGTCTGCCTGGTGATCAAGTAAATGGTTAATTAAGTTTTATAAGGATGACTTGATCCATGCCTTATACTTAATTAGGATATCGTGTGACAAAATGACTAAATATTAAATCTGATGCTCGGTTATTATTACATTTACTTAACTTGGGTAAGCATAATGTCTTGCTAGAGGTCGCTTATGTTTTGTGAATAAATGTCTATGACATTTTTCATTCACTGCCAACGTTAAGTGAACCTACAGGGTCACACGCATAGACGATCTTGTGAGCATAATGTCCACGTTCAATGAATCTAGATTGTGTCCAAATTCGTTGAATGTATACAAAAGGGGAATTAGATTCCATATTTTATTTTTTGGTAAGTTAATAAGTAATTAATTTTATTTAATCGAATAAATGAAATTAATTACTTAATATTACTCATCCAACCGTTGGATGATTATAGGAATAGACGGACGAGATTAAACTGTCATTAGATAACAGTTAGGGTTTATGTTAACCTTTTCTTGGTGGCCGTCCTTTATCTGATTAAAGAAAAACAAAACTCAAAACCCTAAAACGGCGACATAGTATCTAGCCTCCTCTCTCCTAAATACGACCGATTATCAGATAGTCAGGATCAGTTCTGAACAGTTTCAGAACACAGAAGGGGCTAGCATCCCGATCGCTTGCAGAGGAGTTCGTCGCGTAGATACCAGTAGAGGGCGAAGTGTACAAAGCAGCACCTCCACAACGAACAATCAAAACATTGAGGTAATTTCTATCCAATCGGTTTTTTTAGTATGTGCAGATCCTGTTGATGGATTTCCGTAGTTTTATTTTACTTTGTTTTTGCCTACGGATTCCAACATTAATGGGGGAGGTTTTGGTTATTCAGAAATGCGGATGTTGTTTATTGGTTAAAGTATTAATTTGTGGCATTCTGAGGGGCTGATTTATTGCATTTTTCTGGACTAATTTCAGAAGAATTTCTCCAGGTTTTGCACCTTTTATCCTTGTTTCTTCTATTTATGTATGCCTTTTTTTCCTGCTTTTTTTCTGTTGTTATATGGGACAAAGTGATTGCTGCTTTTGCTGATTTTTTGTCCTCTCAGGCAGATTACTGTTCTTTTTTGTCATATAGCTCCCTATTCTTTTCTCCACTAATTCCTTATTTACCCACGATTTTTCTTGCTTTATTTTCCAGCCCACTCTTTCCTATTTTCGCATTTTTCCAGTTTCCCCCCACTTATTTTGTGTAATAATAGACCGGAAAATGAATAGTGATAAGTTGTTAAGTGATTCTGTTTAAATGTGCACCAAGAACCATAAAAACTTTTCTTTTGTAGTAAGAGAATTTTTGTTTCTTCATTGACATGTATTAATTGTAATGGAATTCCATTATAATATTTTTAAAACTTTATGAAAACGTTTTGTTTATCTAGGTCTTTAAAAATATTAATAAGCAACAAATGAATCTACCAGTAAATCATCCTAAGTATGAGAATGGTTTGGAAGTTTTCCTAAAATATGCTTTTGAAAAAACAAAGATCAAGGGGCACATTTGTTGTCCGTACAAGGACTGTAAGATAGCTATGCATGTGAAAAAGGAGGTTGCAAGGAAGCATTTAATTATAAAAGGATTCATTCCAAATTATAAGAATTGGACAGCGTATGGTGACTTAGGGGACACTAGTGCATCCACGTTAAATATTCATGAAATTTCGCATGATATCTCGCATGATATGTCTAATCCTCAAGAAGATGACACGGGAGGCTTGTTACTTGATGCTTTTCCTTTCTCAAGGATAGATGGATCAGTAGATGAGGTCGACGACATGCCTAATATAGATGTTGAAAAAATTTATGAACTTGTTGACAACTCCCAAAAAGACTTGATCAAGGATGCACTAAGTTCTCTAAACTTTCATTTATCATTCGATTGCTTCACTTGAAATGTATGGGAAAATGGAGTGACAAAAGGTTTAATATGCTCCTTGAATTATTAAAAGAAGCATTCCCCATGGCATTCACAAAACTATCCAAAAATATGTATGAAGCTCGTAAATTGATGAAAGATTTGAGAAGTGGGTATGAAAAATTTGATGCATGTCTTAACGATTACACTTTATACAGGGAGGATAAGTGTAATTGGAAAGAATGCAAAACATGCAAAACAACATGGTGGGTTCCTTCAGAAAATGATCCTACAAGAGAAAAGAGAAAGTTTCCTCATGAGGTGCTATGGCATTTCCCTTTAAACCCTAGGCTTCAACCCTTGTTTATGTCCTTTAAAACAGCATCAACTATGAGATGGTATGCTGAAGATTGTCTAAATGATGGGTGTCTGAGACATCTTGCTGATTCCTCAGCTTGGAAAAGTTTTGACCATTGATGTCTTGAATTTTCCAAAGATCTGTAATTTAAGATTAGGATTAGGATCAGATGGATTTAATCCTTTTTAAGAATATGAGTGTTTGCCATAGTACATGGCCTGTGATCTTAATGTCCTATAACTTACCACTATGGATGTGCATGAAGAAGCCATGCTTTATGTTAACTTTGTTGCTAACTGGCCCTTCAACTCTATAACATGGATGTTTACCTACATCCTTTAATTGTTGAGTTGAAGGAATTATGGGAAACGTGTGCAAAGACATGTGATTTCTCTAAAAAAAGAAATTTCCAAATGCGTGCAACGTTTATGTGGACAATCAGTGACTTTCTCGATTATGCTACATTATATGGATGGAGTATCAAAGGTGAATTTGCATGTCTTGTTTGTAACAAGCACACACATTCAAAGTGGTTAAAGCACTTCGATAAACACTTCTACATGTTGGGTCTTTTGATAGAACAATTGAAAGTGTTAAAAAGACTGGTGTTAGTAATTGGATCGGAGATTCTAAATCAATTTAGTGGTTTTGATATTGAAGGAACGTAAAAGATAACCCTAATTACCTTTTAATTGGAAGAAGAAAAGTATTTCCTTTGATTTGCCTTATTGGGAGCATAATCTTTTGCGTCACAACCTTGACTTCATGCATATTGGGAAAAATGTTTCTGAAAATATTTGTAAGACGTTAGAGATGGAAAAGTCTAAAGACAATTTTAAGTCAAGACTTAATTTTAGGTAGTTGGGAATTAGATTAGATTTGCATCCTATTCAAAGGGAAAATGGAAAAGCAACCCTACCGCCTGCTTCATTCACGGTGAAAAAAAAAGATTTATGCTATGAAACGTCATGATCATCATATTGATGCAGCAACTGCTAGCAATAGCATTGAAGAAGGCTCTACCTAAGGCCATGCGATATCCCTTGAATAGGTATTGTCGATATTTTAGAATGTTATGTTCTAAGGAGATTCACCCTCATGATATGATGTAACTAGAGAAGGATATTGCCATTATACTTTGCCAAGAGGAGTTTTCCTCCATCTTTCTTTGATGTGATGGTACACTTAACCATTCATAGAGCTACGGTGGTTAGGTGGACCTATTCCATTTCGCTGGATGTATCCTATTGAGAGGTGATTATAATTAAAATTATATATTATTATACTTATTTTATACTTTGTGTTTTCATAACAAACTCTATATTTATAGGTACTTGGATACATTGAAAAATTATACGAGAAATAGGAGTTGTCTAGAAGGTTGCATTGCTGAGGGTTATGTAGCAGAAAAATGCTTGTCCTTTTGCTCCTTATATCTAGCATACTACGTTCGTGAGGATCAACGTTGTGGCCTAGATGTATTCTGAACAGTAGTTCAACCATTGGGAAAAGGATGTCCCACTAAATTCGATGATGCAACTCTTAAGAAGGCACACCATATGTCCTTTTCAACTGCGATGCCCAGAACCTTACATAGAGTAAGTGATGTAATTTACTGAATAATAATTTTTTCAATTACCACATACTTTGTATTCATTAGTGATTAGTAATAATATATTGATGTAGAATGCACCGCAAATTGATAGAAGAAGAACATCCTGGAGGTGGGAAGCATGTAATTGAGCATCACCATAGTGAAAGATTTAGTAATTGGTTCCAGAACATGTGAGTGATGCTTACCTTTAGGTGGGAGTGCAATATGAAAAGTTCCTTGCTAATGCCTTTAGGTTTAAGGTAAGGGAGGTTGAACGTAAAAGAAAGACTCGGAAAAGTGGGGTTACAGCAAATGCAACAATTTCGGGTATTGCAAGCGTGAGGGACAATAATCCTGTTTTGGATGCAATGTCTCATTATTGGATTTTGGAAAGAATAATGGAGTTAGACTATAGGGGTGGTTGGAAGATTGTACTATTTGACTGTGGATGGGTCTCAAAAGGAAAGAGGCTTAAACAAGATAAGGATAGATTCACATTAGCAAATTTAAGCAATGTCAAACGTCATAACGAACCATTCATCCTCGCATCTCAAGCATCGCAGGTATTTTACGTTGAGGATCCTGCTGCAACGGGATAGCACATTATTATAAAAACATGTCCAAGATATAAGTACAAAGATGTGGAGGCCGTCAATGTAGAAACATATTTGCAAAGTGAAACTTGTATCCCTTAAGAGGACATTGCAAATGAAATTCCTAATTGGATAAGAGAGGATGTCCAAGGGATTGAAGTTAACTTGGAGCAATTGCGAAAGTAGTGGCACAAAAAGTTTTTTGAGAGATTTCAAGAATTGTTTATTTACATTCTTGGTAATTTGATTATATCTCGTACCTTTATATCCATTGTACTCATATTCTATAGTGAATTTATGTTTTTAGTTTCATTTTTTTTATAATACGTAGTCCTAATGAGTTACCTAATTTTTCAGCTATGGCTCCTACGACTCGCAACCAAGGAGCTGGTGGAAATGGCATGCAATTTTCTGGATGGAATGGTATATCTTTCACTATAGCATCTGGTCTTCTTCTATTAATTTAGGAAGCATAGCACTATAGCGATTATCTATAATTATTAATATAATATTTCAGTTGTACCTCCTAGAACGCGAAACTAAGACCCCGTGTGAGTCAAACCCCATTTAGAGATGAAGGACAGTTAGAAAATGTTGCAAGAGAAGGTAAAGTATAAGTTTTTATGTTATTTATACACTTTATATAATTTATTACTATTATTTTTCCTCGACTCAAATTTAAACGGATATAACCCCTTCTTGATATAATATTTCAGGTGTAGTGCCTAGAATGCGAAACCAAGGACCTCGAGTGAGTAAAAAACCATTTAGAGATAAAAGGCGGGCAGAAAATGCTGCAAGCGAAGGTAAAATATGAGTTTTTATGTTATCTTGCAACCTTATTTATGTGATAGGAAAAATATATTTATACAGTTTATTATTATTATTATTATTATTTTTCCTTGACTCCATACTAGACCTGTATAACGCCCTTATTGTTATGATATTTTTATTGTAGCACCTAGAACACGAAACCAGGACCCCCAGTAAGTCAAAACCTATCCAGATATAAGGGCCATCAGAAAATATTGCAAGAGAAGGTAAAATCAATATTTTTGTTATTTTCCATCCGCACTAACATGAAACCCACTTCTTGATACTATATTTCAGTTGTACCGCCTAGATTAGGAATTCAAGGGCCCAAGTGGAGTCAAAACCAACCAAGAAATAATGGGCAATTAGAAAATACCATTGAAGGTAATTATGTTTTACATGTGTTCATAATATAAGTAAAACAACTTGAAAATTTAAGACTAGTTATGGAACATGTAGTATGTCTTGAATTAATTTAGCACTTTTAGTTTGCTATTATTCTAGTGCAGATTGCTTGAATTGAAAAGAAAAGGACTGGATGACTCTCTTCTTGTTTATCAATTCTTGTCGTATTTTTTGGTGAAAGAACAAGTAGTGTACTTGTGAAATTGTTCGATTGTGTGATTCTTAAGTTTATTGTGAACAAGTAGGTGTAGCTTTATGTTTAGCTATGGCAAGACCAGTAGTAGCCCCCTGAATCAACCCATGATTCACACCTTAAAACACATTTTCTGCCCCTTTTTTAGAGCGGTTATTTTCAATTGAATCAGTCCATTTTTTGTTATTTCTCATTTATTCTTTTTCTTTTTCAGCTTATTTCAGCTTGATCAGTATATCTTGTTTCGTTTCCCATTTATTCTTTTTCTTTTTCAGCTTATTTCAGCTTGATCAGTATATCTTGTTTCGTTTCTCATTTATTCATTTTCTTTATATGAAACTCTAGAGAATGAGAATGAGATGGAGGATGTGCAAATTGAAAATGCTAATAAAAAAGGTAATGAGGAAGCAAGAGAAGCTAATGATAATCGGCCAAGGAATGTAAGAGGTGGCACATTCATGACAAGAATATGGGGCAGACCTGATAGCAAACCACGTCCAGAATAGATTTTTCTAAAAATTGTCTTCCTATAGAAGAAAACAAAACTAACTTTGTTGAGTTCTTGGGTACAATAGCAAGAAATGGGAAGTATGCCCCTATTAATATTACATATTGGCAATTGATGCTAGAAGATCTTCTGCTTGATATGCTGGAAGCTGTGAAGGTAGCATATATTTTAGCTATGAAGGTAACATATAATGATTGACGTCTCTTGTTGATTGGTTGGTGACTAACTTGAATTACTTGGTAGGCACATTTTATTATTTCCAAAGGTGTTGATGGATGGATATTGAAGTCTATTGGGAAAAAATGGAGAGGCTCAAAGCTGATCTCAAGGCCAAGTATCATATACCAATAGAACCTTCTCCATATTCAAATAGCTAATAGGGAAGCACGAGTCTCAGAAGATTGTTAGAATTTTTGGGCTTGGGCCTAACTCACCCCAAAAGGTACCTCAAGAGGGGAGGACTGCCCAAGTGTTTATAAGTTGTAATAATTTTCTTTAATTAGCCGATGTGGGATTCTCAACAAAGATGAATGGAAACGTCTCTTGAAGTTTTAGATAATAGATGAGGCAAAGGTAATATTTGAATTTGTACTACTATTCTGACCAACCCTTGAATGTACAACTAATTTTTTATACATTTTGGGGAAAATTGACTTGGTGCTTTCATTCTTTTCTATATGTAATTTTCACAAGGAGAAAAGCAAGAAAAAAAGGAAGTGAGGGTGCAAAAGACTATGAATCATACAATTGGCAAATGGTCATTTTAGGAAGTTGGTCTAGAGATGGTAATACCTATCTATAAGCTCTACGAATTTTTGCTTGATTTCCTATAGTTGAGTATTTATTATACGTGGAGTGTGAAATACTTCTTTTAGAAAAAAAAGAACTCAATCACTGTCCCTCTCGAGCTAAAAGTTTAAAAAGTACTACACACATAAAGATAGTACTCCATCTAGTTCAAAAGTAACAAGTGCAATTGTAAGAAAACTCTCAAACTACACCTTTTTTTTCATTCAATTCTGAAATTACGCCTAAGAACCTTAGAATTTTTATGTTCCAATTTGTCCATTAATTTTTAATTTGTGATAAAGTGCCATAATTGAATGTGCCAACAAACTTCCTCCTAATTCACAAGATCATGTGGCTGTAAATGATTCTTTTGCTCAAGTAATAGGTGACGAAAGAAATTATAGAGTGCGGATGATGGGACTAGGTGTTACCCATAATGACATATAGGGAAAGATTCTATCTAAAAGGATTCCTTATAAAGTTTTTCAAGAGCAACAAACCTAGTTAGAAAATTGGATGTATGATATTAAGAGCAAGAAGAACGATTTCGAAAGCAAGAGGAGAGAATGGAGAATATGCTATCTATGATGCAAAACCGCAGTCAAAATGGATCACCAATGAACACTAGAATTCCATCTTCTTCTTCTAATCCAGTGCCACAACCATGTTGTCCTCCGAATTTAACAATAATAGCAATGGTTTAGTTTCTCAATCGGCTTGTGAATCAGTTGTTCTTATGAATAGGTTTATGAATAAAATAATTAATAAGTTTATGAATCAGTATTGTGTTATTTTATGTTGTTTGAATTATGTGAACTTGGGTGCTATTAGTGTTGACTTATTTTATGTTATGTGAATTGTGAATAGTTGACTGCTATGAGTTAACAGAATGAAATTGGTGTGGATGTCTTTGGATGATATTTTTGATAATATGTTGGTTGTTTTTAGCTTAAATTTTTTTTTTCCTGTTGAAATTGGTTGTTTTTGTTGTTGTATGTTTGGTAAATTGGGACCAAACAACTAGGCTGCTAGCTGTAACATAGTGGTGAAGTAATGCTTTAGTTTCTAAATAAGTTGCTAAATCAGTTGTTCTTCTGAATAAGTTTATGAATCAGTTAATTAATAAGTTTAGGAATCAGTTTTATGCAGTGTTGTGTTGTTTGAATTGTGTGAACTTGGGTACTATTAGTATTGAGTTATTTCATATTGTGTGAATTGTGAATACTTGGCTGCTATGAGATAACAGAATTTGATTGTTGCGGAAGTCTTTGGATGATGATATGTTGGTTGTTTTTTTGCTGGAACTGGTTGTTTTTGGCTGAAATTTGTTGTTTCTAAAGTTGCATTTTTGGTATAATGGAAGCAAACAATTAGGCTATCAGCTATAACATAGTGGTGAAGTAAGGAGCAGGGGAAAGGATTGAAAATTTATGATTAGTGTTTTAGTAATTTTTAGAAGGTAAAAAAGAGTTAATACTTTACATATTTTGATGTGTTATGTTAATATACTAGTCTTGTTGCCATATTTCTTTTGCGTACTGTACACCAGGAATCTCAATTAGAGATTCAAGCTGCTGCTATATGATCAATATACTTAATCTTATTAATATACTCTTTTTGCCATATGCTTAAGGTTTCTCACAGTTATCCATTTTTTTCATAGGTTAAGTCTCGTGTGGCTCTCAAGAGTGTGATTGATCGGAATACTATTGTTGCCAAAGGATTTCTTGTATTGATGGATCCAATTAAAGAAGTCGGTGAGTATCATTTAGGAAAAAATTAGAGTGAAATACATGTTCAAACGACTATAGATTGGCATGAACTGTTGATGCAACCATATTGAAATATGGAAACAATTGACGATGCTATTAGAGCACCTATTGTTTTGTCCCGCTCATTGGTATACTTCTTAATATTTATTTTCTTTTGATCGTTTTTAAATAAATAAAAAATTTGTATGTACTGAGTGTTAAATTGTTTTTGGTTTCATCCT
Source organism: Catharanthus roseus (assembly GCA_028651295.1). NCBI lineage: Eukaryota > Viridiplantae > Streptophyta > Magnoliopsida > Gentianales > Apocynaceae > Catharanthus > Catharanthus roseus. Next base: position 2,723,168 of record JAPQWS010000047.1, read on the forward strand.
TGAATTAGGTGGCAATGAATGTTTGACCAAGATAATGGATGGCTTCATGTGCAGTTCGAGAATGTTTTTCTACATCTCTAGTCAGGCACCTTAGGATTCCATGTAATTTTTGTATCAAACAATGAATTTGGTGGATTTATTTTTCTCAAATCTTATGGTACCTGATTTCACATTTTCAATCTAGGAGTATGAAGTAGTCTTTGTGTTTGAACTTTATATATTGTTATAGTAATATTAGTTATATATTAGTGATATTATATTATAGTATTAATATTTGAATGCCAAGATTTTAAACATACAAATATATATAGCTATATATTTTCATTTTATAGGCATTTATAATGTATTGAACAAATGCCTTCATATAGTCTTTTTTAGATAAAAATAAATGACATCACATGAACTTTTAAGGGCATTTATTAAGCAAATAAAAAACTGAAAAAGACTTTTAACAGCATTTAAATGAACTTTTAAGGGCATTTATCTAGCAAAAAAATTGAAAAAGACTTTTAATGGCATTTAAATGAACTTTTAAGGGCAATTACGTAGCAAAAAAATTGAAAAAGACTTTAAAGGCACTTCAAAAAATCATAGATCGAATAACAATATGGAGGCAGAGTTAAATGCCATTAAAGATAGATCATGTGTCATTAATAAACGCCAAAATAAGTATTTTTAAGGGCATATCTATTCAGTCATTTATAAACGCCAAAGGTCTATTAATGTATCAACACACGTGACGTTTACAATAAACACCGCTAACTTGTAAACACCCTAAAAACAGTCTATTAGGTCATTTATAGACGCCTCGATAGCTAGGTTTTCTTCTAGTGTGTGATGCTGACTTGGCTGGCAATGTGTTGAAAGAAAGAGTACATCTGTAGGTTGTTTCTTTGTTGGTGGAAATATGGTCTCTTAATTCAGCAAAAAACAAAATTGTATCTCTTTTTCAGTAGATGAGGTAGAGTGTATACCTGCATGGAGTTGTTGTACTCAACTCCTATGGATGAAACAAATGTTAGATGACTATGGTCTAACACCAAAGGAGCTATTGATGTTTTGTGATAATCAAAGCGCAATTAATATATCAAAAAATCCAATGCAACACTCACGGACAAAGCACATTGATATTCGACACCATTTTATTTGAGACCTGGTTGAACAGAAAATTCTCAATTTGGATTATGTGACAACTCATAAGCAATTAGCAGATATATTCACAAAACCTTTGGATCCTATAAGGTTTGATTAGTTGATAGGCCTTTGCACCTTGTCGAGTCAGTCCAAAAGTATTCACACAACACTATACATATGTTGGATTTTTTTGGTTTTTTGATTTTCTAGATTTATGTTATTCTTTTTATTTTTTATATATAAGAATACAAAAATATTTATAGATTTCTTATGAAGATTGGAAGAGTTTTATCTCAAGTGAATTTCCAATTCGATATGGTATCTCCTAAGGTGTTTGACTTTAAAGAGAAGTATCATCATTAAAGTTATTCTTTCAAGGCGACTTATTGCAGTGGGATTCTGACTACTCTATACTAGCTGGACTTAGTCCTCTTAAATATTGAACTTCTCAACATTGGGTTTTCTATTTCAATCTCTTCGTCTATTTGGTTGCCATAAGCTAAAGCTTTTCATCTTCTATAACTTAAAGCTTCAACATTTAAGCCCTTACAATGGTGAAACAGACAATAAGCCTCACCACTAACTCTGTTGAAACAACTCCAATGGATGTAACACCCATTATCGGTGTTCCGATTGATTGGACACTACCGCCCACTGCTAAAGCTCTGACAAAGGAACTTCTCCCAACACCTAAGGTACCTAAATCTGCTGCTGATGACACTTAATCGGGGTAGTAATGCTTTGTCTTTTCATACCTCGGTGCTGATAGTTGATTTTTAACTGGAAGTTACAGTGACTTGTGAACCTTTGAGTACAAACCCTATTTCTGTTGGTTTGGATTTTTTAAATATTGGGGGTGACCCATTTGTGTTAGCTAAAACTTTAGAGCTAATTAAAACACATGCTTCTGCTTTGTTGTGTCTGAGTAATGTCGTTATTGGGTCGTCTGGTCAGAAGGCTGATTTTTCTGACAACCTAGTAAGCCTGTTGTTAGTTCATATACTTCTATTGTTGAACACTCTAGAATGGTGAGTAGTGAGGGTATTAGATCTGAGAATGAACTTGTTGTGTTAAAAACAGTTAATGGCAAAGGAAAAACGAAAAATAGAGAATCAGCTAGGCTTAAATAATTAATAGGAAGCTACAAAAGGCCTAGGCTATCATAAGATGATTTTGGATCTATACTTCCTGAGTGTAATACAAGTAATAGGTTTAATGACTCTTTTTGTATTCAAAAGTTTGATTTGTTGAAAAGTAGAGGATTTGTTGTTGAGACTTCCTTTTTGGAACAAAGTTTGATTGATCATAGCTTGTTTGAGTTGTTGGTAAACTCTAAGTTGTTAAACTCCACCAGACTTGCTAAAAAGATATAATGAGTCACTTGTGCAAGAGTTTTATGCAAATATGGATGAGAATATTGTTGATGATGAGTTAAGTTTCTATAGAGTTGTTTTTGTAAGAGGTGAAGTTGTTGATTTCAATGTTGAGTAGCTATCTGCATTTCTGGAAATTCCATCACATAGTGATGTTGATGGATCTGGTCTAAAAGATGACATAGACTTGGACGTGGTCACTACTGAGTTGACAAGAGGTACTAACACAAAATGGCTAGGAGAAGGGAAGCTGTCATCTGCCCGTTTAACCTTGAAATATTTTGGCTTTATAAAATTTCATGCGCAAATTGGATGCCTTCCACTAATGTTTTTGTTGTGTTAAGAGACAGGGTTGTTTTGCTATAACTTTGGGACATGCAAGCCAGTTTATATGGGGCAAGTCATTTATGAGATCATAGTTCAGCTCAACTTCACAAAGAAGGAACCCTTCAAGAAATTGCCATTTCCATGTCTTATTACTGAATATCTTGATAGCTGTCAAAGTAAAGTTTATTCTGATGATGTTTTTATTAATGAGCTTGGTGAGAAAACTGTTAGCAGGAAGCTGGATGTTGACACTAAAAACAATGCTAAGACCAAGGCAAGGAAACCTCCTGCTCTAGCTGCAAAGGCAAAGGCAGCTGAGCTTAAAAGGGAAGCAGCCATTGCTCCTGATGTTGAAGAGCCATATTATCTTGACATACACAATTTCAAGAGCTTCCACAAAAGATCATTGCTCTCCAAGGTCATGTTCTTCAATCACAAGCTGAGGTTGCTGTTCTCAAAGCCTCACAGAAGTGACTTTGTCATTGTTTGACAAAAAGGGGAAGTAAGAGTTGTGGTATTAAGGGGGAGCTTCTGCACGTTTTTTAGGGGGAGCTTTCATGAAGTTTTTATAATTCCGCTGCTGAATATTTTCTGAATATTTCTTTTTGATTTTTCATGGATTTTTTATTATGTTTGGATGTTTGGTTGTTTTGTTAAGAGCCTTGTTGGCTCAGGATATTTCGGCTCTTCCATCCTAATAGAATGTTTATGAAAACAACGTCGTTTTGATAAATGATTTAATTATTTTATTATTAGCAAAATCGACCAAATCTTCCAAATCCATGCGTCTTCTTCTTCCCCGAGTTTCTTCTATTTTCAAATGTATTTTTCCGTTCTTTCCGCGATCTTCTTCTCCACTGACGATTCCATGCTGCTCAGACTGATTGATTTCACCGAATTTCATGTGATTTCATTCAATTGTTCATCTATTAATCGTCTGCAACATCATGTAATCAATGGAGAATTGTGAAAAACTAATATCGTACCGGTTTTTTATGTGGATGAGGTTCATTGTGATGTTTTAAATCCTTTATCGTTTATGTGTCTCTGCTTCTAGTATGTTTGTTTGCATGTTTGTTGGTGGTGTAAGCAGTGCCAATGCAAGGGGGTTTTGTTCTATTGACAATGACACAATAATGCTCAAAAGTCTATTTCATTCAATCACTTTTCCCTGGCCAAAACTGCTTGCGGCTTTCTCCTTCTTCTCTTTTTTTTGCATGATAGATGTATCATCCCAGCCACTGATCACTGGGATTGGTCTTAGTTTCTTAAGTTTAAATTTCACTCTATCAAGATAGAATAGTTGCAGTTTTGTAGTTGTGTTTGTGGTAATGTACTATTTTTTAAAGTAAACAATGAACAATACATTATAATAAAACTTACAACTAGAAAAACTGCAGGCCCAATGAAGTATATCTTATTGGAAGGATTTTCCTTGAATGACTCGTATCTTTCTATCAAGGCAGCAAGTGTGTACTTGCACCAATTGTAGTTCTTGATACCATTGGGGTCTGTTACTCACTGATGAGAGTGTAGCGGACTCGTTCATATCATGTATGGTAGATCATGCTTGTAATGCAAAAGAGTAGGAATTCTCTTTTGTAGTAGTCTCCCCCCTCTGTACTTTGTACTAATCTTTTCTGGATGTCTGAGCTATGAAGGACTTATGTTGTTCAGTTTCAACAACGTCCTTGGCGGAACGCTCAACAAGCTTTGTCCCTCATGGGAAGTGCTGTTCTGTTTCAATAATGCCTTGGCTGAATGCTCAACAAGTTTTGTCCCTTGTGGAAATCGAAGCACTAGCTGCATGTCCTCTTCATCGATATGTACAGTTTCTTTCTCAAGGTTGAGGCTTGTGTTATGTACTTCGATTTTTTTTTTACAAGGTAGAGGGCCAAGCTATTTGGCAGCTTTGTCAAACGCAGCAACAGTAGGGCATGAATCCATCTCTAACTGCCTGTTGTTGTTCGGTGGTTAATCGTTGATAATAGTGTGCATTGGGGAGTTGTCGTGTTTGTCTTCAATCGTGGGAATTTGTCATGAATTTTTTGCTGCCAAGGTTTTTTTGCTGTTGGATTTTCTTGTTTGTCATCTTATCTTGGTCTCTTGAGCTTGCTCAAAACAGTAGAGGCTTTACCTTTTGAGATGTTGGGTGTGTCTTAATCTGCAGTGCATGACAATAAATGATGATTAAATTATAAAATATTTGTATAGAATGACACGTTATTGTACTGTTTTTATTCATGTATTACCTTGCTTTTGCATGTGCCAAAGTCTCGTCATCTTGTGGCACATCAATAAGTTCATCATAGAGTTTTTTTAAGTCGAGTTTTGTCTTTGTTCAGAGTCATTACAGTTGTTTAGTTGTCATTTTTACTACTCTTGTGTGCCCAAGTTTACAGTTGAGTATGCCTACTTTTCAAAGCATTTGTGCTACACAGTTTGTATTACATTATGTATTTTGTGCTTGTTTTATGGACCTTTGTGCCTTATTTATATGTGCAGGTGTAAAATGGTGGTGATAACCAAAGGTTAATATGGCAATGAACATGAAATACGGTAAACAGAAAGTAGTGTGCCTACTTTACTATGGTTGTGTGCCAAATTTTATTGTTAAGTTTACATAATTTTCAAACCATTTATGTCTACAGTATAAAATAAACAGTTTGTATTCATTATGCATTTTGTGCCTCTTTTACAATCTTTTTTGCTTAATTTTTTGTGCAAGGGATACAATTGGTTGATAAACAAGGTTGAATACGGGAGCAAATAGGTAAAATTATCACAAGAAAGTAGTATGCATATTTTTCAACAACTGTTGTGCCTGATTTTTTTAACAAGTGTGCCTACTTTTATAACTATGTGTGCGCAGTTTAATAATGGAATGTGTCTTCCCTTTTTTACAAGTATGTATACTCAGTTTGTTAACATGTGTGCCTAATATTATTTGCTTGTGTGCCTAACTTTATAATCATGCATTCCCACTTTATAAACAGAGTGTGCAAGTTATATACATCTTTACAAGTATGTGTGCCTGCATTTTTCTTATTTGTGTGCCTACATTTATACCAGTTTGTGCCTACTTTTATGACTATGTGTGCCTAATTTTATAAAAGGAGTGTGCCTAGCATTGCAAGTATGTGTACTTTCAGTTTATTAACTTGTGTGCCTAATATTATAAGCTTGTGTGTCTAACTTTATAACTATATGTGCCCACTTTATAAACAGAGCGTGGCCAAGTTATATACATTTTTACAAATATGTGTGCCTGTATTTTTCTGATCTGTGTGCCTACTTTTATGACTATGTTGTACCTAATTTTATAAATGAGTGTGCTTAACATTACATGTATGTATGCTTTCAGTTTATTGACTTGTGTGCTTAACTTTATAATCTTATGTGCCCACTTTATAACAGAGTATGTCCAAATTTTATGCAAGTTTACAAGTATGTGTGGCTGCATTTTTTTATCTATGTGCCTATTTTTATAACAATTTGTGCCTACTTTGATGACTATGTGTGCGTAATTTTATAAAGGAGTGTAACTAGCATTACGTATGTGTGCTTTCAGTTTATTGGCTTGTGTGCCTAATTTTATCAGCTTGTGTGCCTAACTATATAACCGTATAAACAGAGTATGCCTAAGTTATATACATCTTTACAAGTATTTGTGTTTGCATTTCTTTGATCTGTGTGTCTACTTATTATAACATTTGTGCTGACTTTTATGCTATGTGTGCCTAATTTTATAAAGGAGTGTGCCTAATTTTATAAGCTTGTGTGCCTAACTTTGTAACCATTTGTGTGCTAGGTTACATACATTTTTCTGTTGAGTGCGCCTACTTTGTAAACCATTTGTAAACCATTTGTGTGCCTACTTTTTCTGTTGAGTGTGCCTACTTTATAAATGATGTGGTGCCCTTTTTACGATTTTTGTGCCCAATTTTATGTTGCGTAATGAAGAGTGAATATGGCACAAACAGGTAAAATATCATAGAGAAAGTTGTGTGCCTAATTTTTCACGATTTTGTGCCTAATTTTAAAACCATTTGTGCCTAATGTTATATTATAGTGTGTCTACCTTTTAAACTATTAGTGCTTACATCAGATAAATCATAAAAAAAAAATTCCATATTGTTATTATTTATAAAGTTATATATGAAAATTTCACAAGTAATTTCACAAAAGCTTCAATTTTGAAGTACATAATACATAAATCAAGCATAAAAAACTCAAGGTTACGTCAAATAACAGGTATATCAAACAAAAAAATTCAAAAAAAAAATATCAAACAAGTATATCAAAAAAAAAAAAAATCACAATAAACAATGTAAAATTCAACTTCTAAGTTGATATTTACCAATTAGAAGAAACTCCGCTTGAAGATTTTTCATGTTCGCTTGAGTATCTCTCTGTTGCTTAAAGAACTCATATTTGATAGGTTTTTTTTTTCACAAATAAGTAAAGTCCACAATAGAATTGAAGCGTGGAACAACGAAAACTGAATAAGTTTGTAGTTTAATGGTGAAATTTTGTAGAAAATCGCAAGGAGAATTGCCTGTATTTTTGTTGTTGTTGAGTCCATGACAGTTTGGGAGGAACTGATTGTTTTTTAGTGTTAGTGGGCACGTGTGTTTCATGCGTGTGATGTGAGAGTGGGATACGCGCATGTGTTTTTTTTTTTTTCAACTAGGTACACCTTGCATGGTGTACTTAAATGCATGGCATAACAACTATAAAATATAATCCTCATCCAACCATTAACCATTGCTGACATGTGCAATTTTAAGAAATACGTGAATAGTTTAGAATACATAAAATCTATTCACAGCAAATCTTGGAATTAGAAACTAATAAATAATTCATCTCAAGCTTTAATTTTGATTTTATGATATTCACATTTTCATTGGAAAAATATGAAGGGTACCTCTGGAATAGTACACTAAATATTTTGAAAATTTTACATATATAACCCTCTTGATCTATAATATTGTGTATCAGGTTGATCCATTTAGCATTAGCAAAACAAATATCGGTTTTCTTCCCATTATACTCACATGTACTCCATATTATTTCTGGGACCGATAAAATATGCGCGAAGATCTGAAAGATACACATGAATATTTTCATTTTCCCTCATTTACTTTTTCTCTCTACAACAATTCTCTCTCACCTCTCTCTGTAAATTCAAGAGTGTTTTTGAAGTTTTTGAATAAATTTAAGTAAAACATGTATGATTTTGAAGAGTTTATTAAAGAAAATATCGACTTTAATATAAATAAAAAAAAATTTGCACCCTTATTTCGACCACCTGAGCCGAAATTATCCAAGAATTTCTTATCCTCTCATCTTTTCTTTCATCTTGTGCCCTTAGTGAATACTTCAAATCTCGCATAATACAGTCGATAATGTCTTACTGAAACGATCTTCTGAATCATCTTATTTGATTAACATTGATAGAGTCGATTTTTAATACAAATAAACACCTTAAGTTTTAATTATTAGCATTTGAAAATATTTTATTTATTTATTAGTCATAATTAATTTTATTTATCTTTGTGTAGATTTCTAAAAAAAGAATGGAAAATAAAGATTTCATATTAAATTTGGTAAAGGGAAGCTGCGGTATTTGAATCCTTTAAGGGTTAGGATTAAAACTTTAGCAGAATCCTTTAAGGATTAGAACTTTAGTATTTGAATCCTTTAAGGATTAGGATTTTGCTTCTCTTTTGTCTATATATAGAAATATAGCAGCAGCAGAAAAAAAGACAGCAGGAGCAGAAAAATTTCTGCAGCAGAAATTCAAGAGATTCCAGAAGAAGCAGAAATCCAGTAGCTGAAGTAATTTCCAGCAATAGCAGAATTTTTCAGCAATAGCAGAAAAATTCCAGCAATAGCAGAATTTTCCAGCAAGCTTCTAATTAAAAGAAAGCCATGATCTACTCCAAGAAATTGGTTCCTTCTTTCCTTTTAGCCATGAACTAAATTTATTTTTAGAATCTTGATGAAACCCTAGCCATGTGACTTTGATTTATTTTATTTTGGGAGATTTATTATTTTATTTATGTGATTACATATCTTGGGATATTTCTTGGTTTGATGTAATTAATTCTTTCTGATTATTCTTGCAGAATAATTATTTGGGTTAATTGATATTTTTATCCATGCTTGATTCTTGTAGTTTTGAGTATGAGAGATATGTAATTTTTGCAAGTATATTGTGGGTTTTAGAATTGAATAGTTCATGCTAATTTTAGATGATTTATGTCATAGGAATGAATAAGTCATGCTAATGGTTAGATGAATTATGTCATGCATTTAAACACAATATATTTCTTTAGTGAATCGAAGCTTGTAGCCTAGATCACCACATAAATGTTTAATCTTTTCTCATAAATAGAATTAAATTATTGTTATATAGGTTAGTGGTGGATTCAAGGTTCTAAATCATCTTCTTTGGTTAAGCTCCTGTTATCTTTAATTTAATTATTTTATTCATTAGTTTTAATTATTTTAGTAATGATTCTTAGATAACAAAATTTGATTCTTCTTTTTATAAAATTAATTTAGGAAGATAATAATTTAGGTAGTTAAGCCTTTCTCTGTGGTTCAATACCCTAATACTTTCATATTACTTTGATCTTGTGCACTTGCAAGCATTGGGTTAAAACTTTGTTATAAAAATCCTGATCAAACATCCTTGTGCATCAATTTTTACAATATTCTTAAGAAGAAAACATTGTGAAATTTACTTTATCATATCTTCTATCCTTGAACTCTCTCAAAATTATTGGAATCTCTTGAATTCGTTCAACTAGCTTAGATATCAATCACTATTTTTGATCATACACCTTCTAGACCAACCAATTAAATTTCAACTTTAAAATAAAATAAAAAGGGTCGTTAGAAATCTATCTTCACTACAAAAGTCTACATAATATAATATGTAGATCTCATTAATCATTAAGTTTGTAGAATCCATCTCAACTGGAGTTGAATTTTCTTAATAATTAAAGATAACTTCATAAGGACAAAGTTTCTATCTTTCCAAAATTGTCGGATTATAGAAGAGTTATATATGAAGTATTTAGTTTCATCCTAAATGAAAGTATATTAGTACACATTTTCTATTAATTTATAGTACTTCAGGACAAAAATTCTTTATCATTTCTCAAATATCCAAACAATTATTTTGTACATAATGATTTTACATGCCCATTTATAACATCTAGATGTTCAAACTTGATTTTCTGAAACCTTTTATCAAAATGTTCGCCTTCCATAATCACTTATTTTATGAAACCTTTCAAGAGGACCATATAGATCACTATTTCATTCTAAGATATTTCTCTTTAAAACTAAAAAGAATAGTTACGCTTCAAGCGTACTTCAAAATTATTAGTTTTAAACCTCACATTTGTCCTTTCAGAGTCATTTTATAAAATGAACAATTTATAAATTTAATACTTGATTAACTCTTGTGGTGTCCAAATAAAGCATTAGATAGATATTTAATAATCCTTAGAAAATACACAAACTTATGAACTTCTGTTTCACTAATGCATATGCTAGATTAAGTGATATAATGATCATATTATAATGTCCTTATTTTACTAATCATTGCCTCCCTTAATATGGGAAACACAAATTTATCAAAGTAATAATAAGTAAGTCATGCAACAAGGACATTCTATTAATAAATAGATAATCATATGTGGCAAGTACAAGCAAATTTTATGCAGTATACAATATATAGATTGTCCATGTGACAAATCCTAAGCAGATTATAAGTAGAAAATCTAACTAATTACAACTAGGAAACATAATTATACACAGTTAAGGATTAATAGTAATCCTATTTTAATTATATGTCTAACACTCCCCCTCAAGTTGGAGCATGAAGGTCAGAAATGCCCAACTTGGAAGCTAATCGATGAAAATGTGTCAGATGAAGAGCTTTAGTGAGAATATCTGCAGGCTGCTCTTCACTGAAAATATATGCGGGGAAGAGAAAACCTTCTTGGAAAGCATCACGAACAAAATGACAATCTATTTCAATGTGTTTAGTGCATTCATGGAAAACAGGATTTTCGGCGATATGAAGAGCAGCTTGGTTATCACAATGTAATGGAATTGGGCGAGTGACAGTGACATGAAGATCCCGCAGGAGAATAGATAACCATTTTAGTTCACATAAAGTCATGGCCATAGAACGATATTCTGCTTCGGCAGATGAATGAGAAACAGTATGTTGTTTCTTTTTCTTACAAGAAATAGGAGACCCACCAAGAGAGATAAAATAGCCAGTGAGAGATCGTCGAGTTATCGGGCAGGTGGCCCAATCGGAGTCATAATGAATTAGGTAAAAAAATTGTAGATGCTTTATTGATGCTAAGAGGAAAACAATCATGAGTTTGTTTGGCACGTAGACAAATATTACAAGGAGATCTTCCAGTTGTAGAGTCTTTAGAATTACCCAAAAAATTAGTCACGACACAATCTGAAGGATGTCCCAACCATATATGCCCTAATGTGCTTGAGTCAAGGACCGTGCTAGAAAAAGCGTATAATTCCTTCAATTCCATAGGTTTTAGAAGAAAATCCCATTCCTCTGCTCACCCACTCCAATCGGCCTCATCGAGATACGATCCTGTATAAAACAAAATTTATCAGAGCGAATGATAAAACATTGCAAGTCTCGTGCCAATTGAGACAAAGAAATTAAATTGCATGTGAGTTCAGGAATTAGCAACACTTGGTGGAGTTTTAATGTAGGACTTAAAGAGACCATTCCTTCTTGCACAGCAAAAGTTTTGGCACCGTTAGGTAATCCAATAATGTGCGGACAGTTAGGATGTATATTGTGTAAGAAAAATTTCCTACCAGTCATATGGTTAGGACATCATGAATCTAAAATCCATAAATTTTCCATACCAGATAACTTTTCAGGTTGCGTATTATTTGAATTCTTTAATGCAGTCAACAGTGTTGACCACTGGTCAACTGTCAAAGCTGGGAAAGGGCCCGGCCCGGTACTACCTGGCCCGTCACTATAGATCGGCCCGCGACCATCTTTTTCTCCAGCGCGCAGATCTCCTCTGCTGAAACTTTTTGCCACCGATCGTGCTTGCCGGACTGAGGCAGAATTCGCCCACGCCTCCAACGATCGCCCTCCATCTGTTGCGCGAGGTCTTGGCATCTGCGGGTGCTATCTTCCGCCTCCCCCAGATCTGCCGCCGCACCAAACTTTGCTGTTGTTTGCCGGTGAGAAGCTGCGGCCGGAGACGAGTTGGGGTGAATTCCGTGGCCACCACTCTGGATAACCCACAAGCTAGAAGCATCCGGTGACGTCGTGGCCAGCTCGTTTGCAGTAGGTACAATGAAATTTTGAAGAAAAAACTCGGCAGTCTCTTCTAGCGGCGGCGGTGGCTCTGGTGGCGTAGTCTTCTATTTGTGTTGAATTTTTGTGCTGTTCTTCTTTGCAAATTTGAGCAAGAACTGTACGTAACTTGGGTATAGGTTCTTGTTGGATCGTATGGGAACAGACAGTACCATAAATTGCACTATTTAATCCCATTAAAAATTGGAAGACCTTCTCGTTTTCTCTTTCTTTTATGATAAAGGTCAACAGTTCTGTGTCTGTGCTGGACGGGAGTTGGGTGTAGTTTTCTAGTTCATCCCATAACTTTTTCAAACGTGAAAAATACACGTGTACTGAATCACCGCCTTGTTTACAATTTGCCAATGCGGCTTTTAATTCGTATATTCGAGGGCCGGTGCCAACTAGAAATCGTTCCTTCAAGTCTATCCATAATTCATCAGCTCTCTCAGAGTGATATATGATGGATCGGAGAGAGGGTTCGATAGTGTTGAGAATCCAAGAGTTTACAAGATTATTGATTTCCCACCATTCTTCTTCTCTATCTGGATCACCTTCAGGAATTGGAATTATTCCGTCAATGAATCCCAACTTCTTCTTTGATCTCAAGGCCATGCGCATGGCTCTTGCCCATTCTGCATAATTATTATCTGTTTCCGTCTCTTTTAACTGGACCGTTGTTAGAATCAATCCAGGTCCATCGGTGGTTGCTACATAATAAGCATCTTTCTTTATTTTGTGAGCATGGCTTTCTTCCACCATGTCATTATCAACATTGCTAATATTGTCGTTACTCATTGTGAGAAATTTCAGACAATTGGCTCTGATACCATGTTAGAATTTTTGGGCTTGGGCCTAACTCACCCCAAAAGGTACCTCAAGTGGCACTTATACAATACTTCACGAAAATGCCACCGAAAATGGTGTTTTTTTTTTTCACTTCATAAATACAACAAATATACAGAAAAATATGACACTTTAAATACGAGAGCATATCTCGAACCTATATATTACATACTTTTTATTATTTGTGGTAGGCAAGATTCAAACACACAACCTCTCTTCCCACCATAAGTTGTTCAACCAGTTCTTCCATTTAGAGACTTTCTGTAAAACATATGCAACTTTTCTATCTTTAGAATATAATGATATGTTATAGATTTCATAAGTGTAAAAAATATTTATAAAAAAACTACCATTAATATAATTATTCAAAACTTTTAATAATTTTATGAGAGAATACAACAACGAAAATAACAAAATTATCATACCAAATATAAGACGTGCAATATGCAAAGTATTATTACATTATCTTCATATTTTATATCTAAAATATTTTTTCATATAAATTTGAAATAATATATGAACCTTAGTCTTTTTTTTTTTAAATAAAAAGAGTTGATATTTTATTTAAAATTATTTATAAAAAAAGATACTTTAAGTGCTTCTAAGTATTTAATTTGAATAAATATTATGACATAAACTTATAAAGTACATATTATTAAACTGTAACTTAAACATAAAAAATTTATTTATATACATATATGTATGTATTAATTACTGGTTTTTGAAAATTTGTGTAATATTTTTTTGATATTATTTATAACATTTGAATATGTCATATTTTAGTGGCATTTAAGTTTGTGTCATATTTAAATTGCATTATTTGTGGCGTTTAAGTTTGTACCAAATTTTTACAGAATTTTTTTATATTATCAAAATTTTTTGGCATTATATATTACTTTAAAAAATACTATAAAATTTGTGACAATTATTAAAATGTACTATTAAAATATGACATTTTACTATAAGTATTTTAAATTCGTTGCATATGTAATAAGTTTTATAAGTTAAGTGCACCATAGTATAAGCATCCTCACGTTTATTAAATTAAAACTAAAATGTACAATGGAACAGTATTTAAGACTTATCACGGAAAAAAGGTGGTCTAAAGCCACTATAACACCAACAAAAGAACCTAATGACATCTACACACACAAGGAGATTACATAATAACCCTCACAAGATTTGTGTTATTCATTTAAATTCTAATTTAGTTTCATTAATTGGTGGATAATTTTACCTTATTAGAAAGGTCATCTGAATGTCACATGCTTATATTTTGCCCGACAACGCTCATATTCATTGCGTAAGATTAGTTTTGGCAAATCGTAAAATATTTTGGGTAGAAGTTGTTAGTGAAATAAATAATATCTTTGGTTGACGAAACGTAAAAATATCAGGAGCATTTTGGTCGATATTTTTTGTATTATTTAATTATCATATTGTGAAAATAATGTAATATTTAATTTATTTTTTTTCAATTTTACTATTCCATTAAAAATAAATTTTAAGCCTTTTTAATTTTTTAAACATAGAAACTTGTGAAAATAATAACAAGGATAGAGATCGATTTAGAAAGCATTTTAGTCCGTATAATAAATATTTAACATTCGTGTATTTTAGAGAGCGCAAACTCTGAAATACTACGAGTAAAAAAATGGGGAGTAGGTATTGCATAAATAATGCTGAATTCTTGTAAATGAAGATCATTGCTTTCTTAGTGGCAATTAAAGAAGAAAATCCAATTAAAGTAACAAATATTAATGAATTTGGAACATTACATTGAATGCCCACCATACTCAATTATTATCATGCATAACATGCAAACATTTTAAGATGACACCCCAGAAAACCATGAAAATTTTGAATGGTTGCTGGAGAAGCATAAACTACATTGACTTGGGAAAAATAAGCACCAATCTCGAACTTCATTCATGCACCAAATATTCAAACCATAATAATGATCAATAAAGAAGAAAGATTTCGTTTTGTGAGCAGAAACATAAAAAACTTGTATCATAAGTGAGACTAGAACATCAATTTTCCATCCTTAATTAATTTGTTCCGATCATATTCATTTATATATTCTAGTCACTAAAAAGAATGATCTCTTTAATTTCTTTGAAGGACATAAGGTCTTGCTGTGAAAATGCTTCACCAAATATATGATGACTAGGGTCCTAATTGTGTCGTTTGTAATTCTCCAACTGAATAATATTTCGCCCCAATAACTCGGCCATGAGAGAATGCGGCCGGGTGAAGACACCAGCCTTAGTTTGTTATTCTTGTAATAACGAGACTAAATTTGCAAAAAGTATATATGGTTGCTAAAAGCTTGACACTAATTTGTTACCAAAGAAGTTAACCATGTAAGATGTATTGTAATTTTTAAAGACGTTATTAGTACGTTTAGCATATATATATATATATATATATTATTAAGAAATAATTATTAAATATAGAGTACCAACAAAAAAATGCGAACATTTGATTTTCTCATAATTAGACTACTCACCTTTCATACATGGTCTTAAAGTAATAGTCGTATATTTTGGGTAGTCCATTTTTCTATAGGAGTAATTAAAATTTATGTCAATATTAAGGTAACAGAAGAAACGTTTATTAACATCTTTTATTGAAAGTTTTCAATGAAAAAAATTTATGAAAATTTTCTATTATTTTGAAGTTTCCTAAATGACCAAAGATATAAACAATAAAGTTCCAGCAAAATCCTAACAAGCTAAACTGTTGGAAGATATACAACAAACAAATTACTAAAAAATAGGAAAGATATACAATACAAATATCTAAGGTAAGTAGCCTAATAAGTCTAGGAGAGAATCAAGGTATTTAGGAGATAATCTTCCAAATATCTTAACATGCCCCCTCAACTTGGAGCATGAATGGTACAAATGCCTGGCTTGCGAGCTAAAAATCAAAATTGAGAAGAATGCAAAGCTTTGGTAAGGATATCCGAAGGCGGGGAAACACTATGAACGAAAGTAGGAGTAATAAAATCAGCCGGAAATGTGTCACAAACAAAGTGACAATCAATTTCAATATGCTTAGTACGTTTGTGAAAGAGGGGATTGGCGGCAATATATATGGCAACCTTACTATCACAATGAAGTGGAATGGAACGAGCGACAATAACAAGAAGATCCATGAGTAAACGGCGAAGCCATTTTAGTCCACACAAAGTTATTACCATAGACCGATATTTAGCCTCAGTTGAAAACGAGAGACAGTGTGCTGCTTCTTCATTTTCCAAGAAATAGGTGAATGACCAAGAGAAATGAAATACCCAGTAACAGATCTGCAGGTGATCGGGCAACTCGCCAAGTTAGAATCGCAATAAGCAAGCAAGCATAACACATGATTAGCTCGGAGAAGAATACTTTGGATATGAGTGTCTTTAAGATATCTAACAACACGAAGGGCCGCATCCCAACGTTCCTTACGAGGTGCATGCATGCATTGTCAAGTTATGAACAATATAAGTAAGATTCAGACAAGTAATTGTCAAGTATATCAGTTTTTCAACAAGGCGACGATATCTGTCAAGATAATAAGAAAATGGACACTCGCTTTAGCCAACTAGTAATTTGGCTCTAAAGGAGTGGAAACAGGTCGAGACCCAAGCAGATCAGCATTAGAAATGATTTCAAGAGCATACCTATGTTGAATGAGATAAATACCCTCCTTACTATGGGCAATTTCAATGCCCAATAAATATTTAAGTGTACCCAAATCTTTTATATGAAAGCAAAAGCTTAAGTAGGATTTAAATGTCGTAATGGAAACAACATCATTACCAAAGATTAACAAACCATCAAATATAAATGAGAATGCAAAGAAAGACACCATTATTCGCATAAGTGAACAAAGATTAATTGGCATAAGATTGTACGAACCCATACGTGCAGGGAGACATAGTAAGTTTGAAAAACAAACAACAAGCCTGATGGAGTCCATACAATGACTTATTCAATCAACAAACTTGATTAGGTGTCGAACATGAAGACCAGGCGGGAGCCGCATATACACTCTCTCAGTCAAGTCACCATGCAAGAAGGCGTTATGGGCGTCCATTTGATAAATGTCCCAACTTCGGGTAGATGCAACAGAGAGAACAATGTAAAGCGTAAGCGTCTTTGTTACAGGAGCAAAGGTTTCTGTGTAATCAACACCTTTTTTTTAGTGTTGCCGTGAACCACTAAGCAAGCCTTGTGACATTCCACGGATCCATCAGCTTTAAATTTTATTCGATAAACCACCACTTACTACCAAGTTCGGGTTTACCAGGAGGCAAAGAGGTCATCATCCAAGTGTTCTTCTTCTCAAAGGCGGAGATTTCTTGTTGCATAGTGTGGTGCCATTCCGAAAGATCAGTAACCTCCAAATATTTGGTAGGCTCAATGCCTGCACTGACAGTAGGTAAGAAACTGTGATGGGGTGAGAAAATTTATCACAAGATAGATAATGTGTTAAACGATACGAGCAGTTATCTTGAGCAGCCAAAGAAGAGGGAGAAGTGGAAGAGATGGATATACTAGGAGAAGACCACACCGTGTGACAGATATAATCCCGCAATTTCTGTGGGTGTTGGCGAGAACGTTTACTTCGGCGAAGATCTGGGGAAACCAACGACTATCCATTATCTAAGTCAAGAGGAACCAATGGTTGTGAGTTATCCAAATGACCAAGCAGTGGGTCAACTTCCAAGGGACCCAGCAGCTGAGCACGATACAAAGAACATGAGGAGGGAGAAATGGCTGGACTGTCGGCAGAGCGGGATTTAGCAAGAGCTTGCCGAATTTCAATAAGCGGCCCACTAAGAGAGGCACCAAGAGGCAGCTGCACTGGGCTAGAGGGAGCTGAGCCCAGGGAAAGCTTAGAAGCTAGAGAATGCATGCCATGGGCCAATCCATGCTATTGAGGCAAATATAGGGCATAAACCAGTTGATTGTCAGCTGAAGTACCAGCAGAAGGCCAACTGAGTTCCCCAGAATTGCAATATGAAACAGCAGAATCAGAAGAAGAATTTTTTGTGATATCCAAGAAAGGAAATTTATCCTCAACAAATATAACATTCCTAGACGTGAGAAATTCATTTGTGCTTAGATCAAAGAATTTACAACCTTTTATTCCATAAGGGTAACCTAAAAAAATACACTTCCTGCTTCGAGAGTGAAATTTATCTATAGGTAGACCAAGATCATGCATATATGCTAAGCACCTAAAACTCTTAATATCTGAATAAGATGGGGTATTATTAAACAAAAACTCGAACGGAGTCTTTCCTTTTAAAATAGAAAAGGGTGTATGATATATTAAATATCATACCATAAAAACACACTCTCCCAAATTTTAATAGAAAGATTAGCTTGGGAGAGCAAAGCACGAGCCACATTTAAAATATGACGATGCTTTTGCTCAATTCGACCGTTTTATTGGGGGGCATGTACTATTGAGGTTTGATGCAAAATTCCATTTTTAAAAAAATAAGACTTTAAACATGTGAATTCGGTGTCATTACCTGTATGTACAGTTTTGACTTATTTATTAAATTGTGTCCGGACTATAGCAAAAAAAAATTTCAAAGTTTGTGCCACTTATCTCTTTTCTGCTAACAAAAATATCAAGACACAACTTGAATAATCATCTAATACAGTCAGAAAATATGATGCAACACAAGACGATGGAACTTTATATGAGCCCCACGGATCGTAATGTACCATATCAAATATTGCAGTGACATTATTTAAGCTATTAGGAAAAGAAGTACATACCTGTTTGGCATGAACAAATAGAGCAATTAACCAAAGAATCAGACTAAAAAGAATGTCCTAAAAATTGTTTGAGCATAAACGTAGAAGGGTGGCCCAAGTGAATATGCCATAATGTACTTGAATCAGAACTTGAGTAGATGCTAAACCAGACATCGGCAGAAGTGATCAGAAATAGTATATCCTATCTCCTTCTTCACCCATTCCAATCGGCGTCCCCGAGGTACGGTCCTGTACAAGTAACATCATTAACGGTGATAACATATTATTTTCTTTAGAAAGTTGGGATAGAGAAATCAAATTGCAACGAAGTTCAGGGATATGAACAACACATTTAATTTGCAAATGTGGATTCAAAGATACTGAACCAGCTTGTGTTCCAATCACCCGAAACCCATTGGGAAAGTTCCACTGTGTAAGGAGGAGTAGGAGATAAATTCTTCAAATATTGCTTTCCACCTGTCATAGGGTGAGAGCAATCACTATCTAAAATCCATTGGACATTTGGCTTACCAACGAGAGTGTCAAATTGAGATGTGGATTTTTGGTTTTCTAAAAGACTAATGAATGAGGACCGCTGTGTTGGGGACAAATCAGGGATGCCAACTAAGGAGGACGAAGCAACTGATGATCACTGTTGTTTCTGTGCATGTGTCGATGGCGTCCAATTCTCTTGCTGTGTCTCAGACAGTGGCACTGGTGGCCTAACCCGAGGGAAGATGTGATGCTACAAGGACTCCTCTACTAGTTCCTCCATTGAGCCCCTGCCTCTATGAGTCTCCCACGACTGCTGCGACTGCTGAAAACTATTCCACAACCACGTCTGGCCACCATTTCATATAACCCACCAATTGGTAACAACATTTTGCCTCATATCCTTGTTTAAAACAATGTGTACAATGTATTTTGTTTTGGCCAAGTCTGGGAGCAATGAATGCAATGGCTTCTTGATTAATTTCTGTACTTTTTATCAAATTTCAATGAGATTCCTCTTTAACAATCATAGCATATGTTTTCTTTATATTTGGAATGGGTTCCATTTGCAATATATTAGAACGAACAGTACAAAAAATGAGTCATCTAGACCTATAAGAAATTGGTGGAGTTTATCCTCTTTACTCTGTTTGATTAATTCAGTCAACATACCACAACTACATGCCGTCAATTGCTGATAATTAGCCAATTCATCCCATATTTTCTTTAATTTAGCATAATAGACAGAGACCGACAAACCAGATTTTTTGCAATTTACCAAAGTAGCCTTGAGTTCATGTTTTCTTGGTGCATTCCCGGCCATAAACTGCTCTTTCAAATCTACCCAGAGTTCACCACACCACTCAGCATATGACCTGGTGGTCCATAGATTTGGTTCGATAGTATTTAAAATCCACGCATCTACCATAGTGTTGATGGTCCACCATTCTTCCTCCTAGTCTGATCCAGTCTTTGGTTTTGGAATTAAACATTCCACGAAACAAAGCTTCTTCTAAGCACGTAAAGGAATCTGCATTGCTTTCACCCATTCATTGTAATTGTAATCTTGAGTTGTACTTTAGTAAGGATTAGATGTGGACTATCTGAGGATGCCAGATAATAAGCATCATTTATGATATTTTCATAGGTTTGGTCATCTTCTTCAACGACAGTTGCAACACTAGTGCTTGCCTCTTTACCACTCATCTTAAAGAAAGAAAAGATGATGGCTTTGATATCATGAAAGTTTTCAGAGAGAAAACTTTGTGAAAATTTTTTGTTATCTTGAAGTGCCATAAATGACCAAAGATATAAACAATAAAGTTACAGCCAAATCCTAACTAGCTAAACTACTGGAAGATATACAACAAACAAACTACTAGAAAATAGGAAAGATATACAATACAAATATGCAAGGTAAGTGGCCTAATAAGTCTAGAGAAAATTAACGTAGTTAGGAGATCAAATATCTTAACATTTATTTCTTTAGTCTAGATGAAAATGTAGAAAGGTTTTCTTTTACCTTTTCATTCATAGTTTGAAAATGAGTATTAATTAGTTTGATAGATCAAACAATAGAGTTTAATTATACTAAAATGAAATAATATATCTACAATAAAATATTTAAGAGTTCATAGTAAATAGGATAAAATATCATGAGGAGTTCATATTTTTTCTGTCCTCGTCCATCAAATTATTAATCTCTTATGGCTCCACATATTGCTTCTTCTTGACTTTAACATCTCTAAGATTTGTATTATTTCTTGCTAGTTCAGTAATCTTATCGGATACTTTGTTTCGATCCCTCGATATCCACTCGACGCTAGCAATCTTCAACTCTCCTATCACCTCGATAATTTGTTTGGTGGTGTCTTTACGTTTCTTAGTCTCTTTCCCACCGGACAAGATTTTCATAATTGGACAAGCTACAACCTGTGGATGAACCAGGACAGAAAAGTTGAGGGGCTGAACAACACTAAAAATTTTACCCGAATTTTGTCTATAAAATAGATGCATTCCAAGTACAAAAGACATTCAAACAATTCCAAATTTATAGATAAAATAGCCAAAAAAAAAAAAAAAAAAGGTAATTACCCATTACAAATGAGAAGTGATCACCTATCACTCGCGAGGAATGATTACCCATCACTCACGGAATAAGTATCACTATCAAATCTGAAGATATTAATGCAAATAAAATAGCAAAAGAATAGGTAATTGCCCATTACCAATGAGGAGTGATCACCCATCACTCACAAGAAATAATTAGAAATCACTCACGGGATAAATACCTCTATCAAAGTTGAAGATATGAATGCAAAAGTCGTTGAGAATCTTGAGATAATTGATCGAGCATTATCAAAAGATGACCTCCAATATGAGCTGCAATTAATTTAGAACGATTAGAAGATTAATATAAAAACAAATAATATTCATACAAATACTTTTGTAATGAAAAACAAATCACTATTGAAAAATGATCTAAAATAGAGTCTTACATGTGAAGGGAATGATTAATATGGCTATTTTATTCTTTGAGTTTGCATATTCTGAAACCTTTGCAAGATGGTTTCATTTTCAATACTCATAAAAATCTATTGCTCAACATAACAAATCAAACTGTCACTGAGAAACTCATCGCCCATCCTATTGTGTAAATCATTCTTAATCATTTTCATAGCAGAAAAAGATCTTTCAATGGTAGTTGTCGTAACAGGTAAGACTATAGCCAACTCAATTAGTCGATAAACTAAATTAAAAAACTTGTGGCTTTTCGTTTCAACCATCTTCTTTGCGAGATCTCCATTGTCACTAAGGCCAGAGAAAGTTGCACCATCACTTGATCTCATATAAGAAATATATGTATCAAGCTGTGCTTTAAGCTTAAACTTATCAGTGATAGAAAAATCATCTGAATATAACTCGGAAAGATGGAGTAACTGCTTATGATCAAAATTAACAAATGAAACTCTAGGATCAAGACATGATATGCACATAAGTAGCTCTGAACTTGACTCCGTAAAATGATCATCCATTTCTTTGACTATAAGATCAAGAACCTAATATTATACAAAGAAAAGTTAATAATTTTTAATATAAAAAATAATTGAATATTTGTTAATATATAAAGAAAAAAGAAATTAATTACCTCAAAAACGATGTCTCGACGAATAAACTGGTAATAAGTCTTTGGCTGCCCATCCACACTCCTGTGATATTTAGCTTGGCCTGGTATAGCATCTTGCATATTGGGCACAAAAATATCATTTTTGGTACAAAATACAGTAACAACACCCAATAACTCCTCCCAAGAATCATCATCATTTCTGTATTTCATCAATCCATCCTTTATTGTCTTAATCATCCTGATAATGGTAAGTATGTTTTGAGTCCTTTGTTGCAGGCACATTGATAATGTATTTGTTTTTACCGATACATTTACCATTAAATGAGCAATGAGTACAAATTCAAAATTGAATATTTTCTCAATCAAACCTTGGGCAATGCCTCGACTATTGGTCTCATCAGCATCTTCAAAAATAGTTTCAAGCACATGCATCACTTCATCCCACATATGCAAAAGTCGACATATTGTTTTAAAATGAGAGGCCCAACGAGTGTCAATTGGCCGAGCTAAACTTGTTTCTTGATTCTTCCCTTTCCTGTAGCAACTTTCCACTTTCTAGAAGTTTTGCAAGATCATCATATTGCTTTTGCAGAAGAGCATCCTTTCTTTTACATGAAGCTCCAACAAATTTCATAATCTTAGTAACATACTAAATCACAAATGCATTTTTCTTTGGAGTAGTCACAAGCACACTCGAAGAAGTGTCACAAACATGTACTACTCCAAGAAAACACTCGACCACCTCTCCATTATCATTAACAAATCTCAAAACTACAGACATTTGCTCCTTCACTGAACTCTTCGAGCCTCATCAACCAAAAGAGAAATAAACTTATCACCAATCCCATTGACAATAGCTTGTCTCACTTCTGTTGCATAAGCATTAATTATTTCTTTTTGAATTTTAGGAGAAGTAAATTGATTATTTCCTGGAGCATTTAGGTTCATGATCTTATTTACTTCTTCCACTTCATCATAATACCATTTTATAAATTCAAGAAAATTACCTCATTGGATTGAATTTATCGACTTATCATGTCCACGGAAAGATAAACCCTGCCTTAATATCAATCGAATTACTTTACAACTATAATTAATCGAGTACGATAGTCAATCTCAGTTTGATTACTTTGTTTTGATAACATATAGTCTACATTATGTCTTTGATTTTTGAAACCCAACAACTGACTTACAGGACCAGAGTGAGTACTATTTGGAGATCCTTCATGGTTTCTAAATTTTTCTTTAGCACGTTTTCAATTTTTAAAACCAACTTCTGCAAACATATCATCACCATGTTTGTGACCTTTAGCAAACAAATAACAACATAAACAAAATGTTACATTTTTATGTATACTGCATTCTCTCAAAGTAAAATATTTAAACCATATCTTTTGAAACAATCTCCTGGTTTCACCAAAATCAGTTTGCGGGAATTTATAATCACATGATTTAGTTGGGCCTTTAGCCACATATTGTCTCCTTAATTCATCTCTAATTTCATAAGGATAACTATCAATTGATCAACGCAATCCTGGATCACCAACTATGTCACAATCCGAAATCTCTACCCCCTACTCGAGGCTTTTTCCCTTGATCTTCATTATTAACATTTCCTTTATTAGATGATGTTTCTTCAACCGGATTAGAACCCTTCTTCCCCCTTTCAAGATATTTTTCATAGTAAAATCCTATATAATAATCAAATATTTTAAACTAAATTCAAAACTTTTCACTCATGAAACCCAAAAAACAAAACAACAATTAGTTAGTACTTCATTACTTAGTTCAACAATTAAACCCTCTTTCATTATTTTTACAAAAATATCCTAGAAATTTTTGACACAAAATCAAAATTTTTCCACTTTAGAGGGTGGGGAATTTGAAATAGGAAGATTTGAGAATGGGTTAAGTGAATTTTTTAAAACAAAAATTTGAAGAAAATAGTGTTTAAAAGTATAATTAAAAAATTTACCTTTTTCCTTCAAAGTTTGAAGAACAACAGGAGAAGCTAGTGACTGTGTCGTCGAATTGCCACGCCACCACTGCCCACCGGCCATTGTTGCCGTTGCACGCCACTAGTCGTTGCCATGGAAGAGGGAGCCGTAAGTCGATATGAGAGGGAGGGAAGAGAGAGTCGAAGAGAGGGAGCTTTTTCTATTTTCTTTCTTCTATTTCTGTCGATTGTAAGGAGCTGATTTTTTTTTTTTTTTTTTTTTTTTTTTTTTTTTTAAATTAAGTAACCAAAGTTTTAAAGCTGCTTTGAAAAAAAAATTAAAGGGACTTAAATGTAAAAACACATAACTTATACCTTAGATATGTTAAATCTAAAATCTATAGAGTGGTGAGCACTTCTGCAGCAACATTAAAAAATTTTATATGTTTTTTCCTTTTTTTGGATGAAAGCACGCATGTTGTGAATGATTTTGTCCATTTTTTATAAGATTTGTTAGATTTATTAATTATTCATAAAAGGAGAAAGTCATATTATAAACTAAAAAAAATTGTTATAAATACTCATAAACATTTTATACTTATTTCAAATTATCTATAAATTTTTATTTCATCTAATTTTAATACACATGAACAATTTTCATATAAATAATTTTGACAAATAATGTGTTATGTGTCAGAATTTGGCTAAAATAATCATCATATCCAAGTCACATACTCATGCAAGTAAAGACATAAATGAAAGACATAAGTGTAAAAAGTCTTTGTTTTGATAAACACGTCACTTTTGATGATTATTTTAGCTTGATTCTCCCACATATCACATAATTTAAGAAAATCAATTGTTTAAAATTTATTTGTGGGTCTAGGTAAATGAAAGAAAAATTTATGGGTAATTTAAAAAGATCACAAAGTAATTTTCACGATGAAAAAAATATTTACAAGAAAATGAATGAGAAAACTTGTGCCTCATTAACGTTAGTATTTTTATGATGCGAGCAGAAACTTCTTTAATAACAGAAAATTAGAAAATGATTTATAGGGTTAAATTTCCATGAACAATGACATGAGCACATAAAAAAAGTCCAGCACTCTATTGTACTGATGTATTAGTTCTTATTTTAATATAACATTCCTGAGGGCTTTAATATGCGATTAGATAACAATAGGCCTAATTATACTAAACTACCTCATGTTTGATAACATTTCATTTATTATTTGAATGTTATTTTTGTAATAATTTAGTAACTTATGTTACAATTTTTTTTTATGATAAAAATACGCCATTGTTTATAAAGATTAAGTTGTATAAAATGGGAAAATATCATTTTTTCCAAAAAAAAAAAAAATCATAGATTTTTGTGCAAATTATATATTGCACTTGAGTGTACATTGCATTGTGCACTCCCTATACAGGAACGATGTCATTCTAATTAAATAGCAAATTCATGCGAGTCTTTTTTACGCTTTCACAAGTGCTTCTCAGTTTCAATCTGTTGTTCAAAGAAAGTTGTCGCTGCGTAAAATCCCAATCCCACATGAGATATATATAAAAAGTATGTATGCTATATAACCGTAGCCTAAGTACCCATGGTTACCTTGGAATATCCATTTTGGTATAGCGACGATGGTTAGCAGGTAGGGGTCGTGGGTGCTGCCAGACCTATGAGTTGTACACTCGTGCCTGCAGGCTTGGGGCGTGACATTATGGTATCAAAGCATAGTTACCAGTTGTATGTGTGGGAATTAAGTGCTACACTCACCTCTAGAGTCCCATGTGGAGCAAAGTGCTACAAAGGTGGGAGCCACTTCTAGAATCTCGTACCTTTGTTTGGTCCTGGGTTAAGTTTGATGTACCTAGCACAGGACGTTAGGGTCTTAAGGGGGGGAGGGTGAATGTGAAATCCCAATCTCACATGGGATATGTATGAAAACTGTGTATGCTATTTAAGCATGGACCTAAGTAACCATGGTCACCTTGGGATATCCATTTTGGCATAGCGTGGGCGATTGCTAAATAGAGCTTGTGAGTGCTCCAGGCTAATGAGTTGCGTTCTTGTGCTTGTAGGCCCGAGCGTGACACGCTGCTATTATAGTTGGATGTGATTGACTTTGCAGTGGTATTTTTTTGTGTTCACCCATATTCTCTTGATAATCGTCGGGTGAATTTTTGTTGTTTTCAGTTTGGTTCGTTTATGGTTTTTGTTGTTTTCTGTTTGAGTAATCAATGGAAGAATGTGGAGAATTTGGAGTTTCAGCTACTGTTATTAGTGTTGATGTAGAGGAAGATATTGCAGAAGGTGCCATGAAGATGTTGAGTTTTTGTTTTTTTATGTAGAATTATTGATTTGGTGTGTGGGTTAATAAATGTTATTCCATGAGGATGACATCAACATGTATGAGTGATTTATAGAAGTTATAATTTTTTTTATTATTGTTCCATTTGTTTATGTCTATATATACTTCTATTTTTCTATAATTGTTGTTCCATGCGTATATAACTGTTGTCTCATGAATATGTTATTCAAAAGTTCTATTTTTTATTATTATTGTTCCAGTTTTATATCTATATTTTCATTTTTTCTATAGTTGTTGGTCCATTCATAGAGAACTGTTCTTTTAAGTGTGTGTGGTTGTGTAACTGAAGTTTAAAATTTTTTTTATTATTGTTCCATTTGTAATTAACTGATATTTCATTTATTCCTAAGTGTTCTTCCACTCGTGTATCATTGTTATCCCATTGTGTTATAATAGAGGGCAATATGTTTCTTATGTTTTGAAATAAATTATAACAAGGATAATTCCGTTTTCTTTGATATTGTACCAAAAGGATGTTGAATTGAATTATGATGTTAAAGTCAATGTCATTTTGCTTTTTACAATTTGGACTTGAACATCATTATGCATTTTTTCAACTAACAACTTTTTTTGTTTTTTTTTTTAAAATAAATAATATACATCTTAATAGGTATATATTAAAATCTTAATAATAGAAATATTCAGTATCATATTAAAGTTTATTTGTTTGAATTACACTCTTTTTCTTATTATGGAATCTCCTCTTCTTTCGCCATAAAAAAATAGTTCTAAAAGTTAAAGTTTATTATTATTTTTCCATTTGTTTATATCTGTACTTACATTTATGTATAACTGTTGTTCCGTGTGTATGGTTTAGAAGTTCCATTTTTATTATTATTATTCCATTTTTAATTAACTAGTATTCTATTTATTCCTTAGTCTTCTCCTACTCGTGTATCATTGTTGTCCCGTTGTATTATATTGTTAAACGGATACCAATACATTTTTTATGTTTTGAACTAAACCATAATAAGGGTAATTCTTTTTTTTTTTATTATACCATAAGGATATTGAACTGAATTATAATGTAAAGTCGTGTCTCATTAGTGTATTACCGTTTTTGAATTATTATTCCATAGAAAATGTATTATTGTTCATTTTTAATATACGCCACGTTCCATTGACAACTTTTTTTTTTTGTTTCCGAAACAAGTAATATACATAACAAAAAAGGAGAAAGAGGAAAAAAGAAATGCAAAAAAGAAATGGCATTTAAAAAACTTATATTTAAAATTGGAACACCTGTTTGTACATTAAAAAAGAACTAAAAAGATCATTTATATTTATATATTCAATTATACATTAAAAAACAAACTAGTTGGCTTCTTCAGCATCCATCACTAGTGTCTTTTCAGTGCTCTGCCGAGAGCACTGGGCAAAATTTTGATGTGGAGAAAAACTTTTTCCAAAGATTTATGATTGGTGGTTCAACCACGAGGGAGTGGAATAAAGTTATGATCTTTTCATCCTTGACATATACAGTTGTATAATTGTAGAACAAAACATTTTCCACTTCAACATTTGTCCCTAGGAGGGATAGGTAAGCCTTGAAGAAAAGTCAGAAGTTCCAAATGTAGAGTTTTTTTCTCTCTAGAGAATGATGTAATACAATAGTGTAAAAAGAGCCATTTTCTTTGTGTGTGTGTATTGAACCGATTTCTAACCAAGTGTTCTAGGACGAGTCTTTTTACTTCAGATGGCATATCAATAAGATCCATGGAGAAGGGTTTGAAGATCAAAATGGTGCAAGATTAGTGTTATGGAGAAAGTGGAGAAGTGGAAGAAAATTATATGAAATGATTTTTATTGCCAAGAGTGGTCATTTTATAGAAAAGGGTTAACGTGTTTAAGTGATAAAAAAAAGTGATGATTTATTCATCATAATGTCGATTCAATTCCTATTGGAATTCGAGAAGTGACTCATGATTAGAATTACGCTGGAGCTGTTATTATTATCATAGGAAATTGTAAAGTATTTTATTAAGGGAAATGTCGTCAATGTAAGCTTGTATTATGATATTTTTCTATTTTGTTGTGTCTAATATTTAACTAGGAGTTTGTTGATGTTCTATTTGTTATGTTATATTGTCTCATATATCTTTTATTGATATCATTCTTCAATATTTTATATATTGGAATTTACAAAGTGACATCTAATTATTAATTACGTTGTAACTATTATTATTATTATTATTATTATCATACGGAACTGTAAAGCATTTTATTAGGAATGTAGGGGAGATGTTATTGTAGACATATATTATGGTATTGTTTTATTTTGTTGTGTCTAATATTCTATTAGCGGTTTGTTAACATTCCATTTATTACGTTATATTGTCCCATATGTCTTTTACTGATCTGATTCTTCAACATTATATTGATTGTAATTCGCAAACTAACATCAAATATGCAGTTACACTATAGCTGTTATTATTATCATAGGGTGTAACGTCCCACTTAGTAAGCACCTAGCATGACTCTAAAAATTGCATGCGTTATTAACGTAGAATTGGGGACCTTACCTAGTAGAGTATAGTGTTTCGACACTTAGTGGTATTTTGGAGATACTTAGGAATGAGAGTAAAATTTTATTATGTCGAGCTTTTATTAGTGGGGTTTATAAGTGCCTTTAAGTGGGAATGTTTTTAGAATACCTAGTATGTGTATTTTAGAAATTTAAGTACTTGACATTCTTATATAAGGTTTTAAAGTAGTAAAAGAAAAACAAAACAAAAAAAAAAAAAAAAAAGAAAACTTGCTAATTAAGTTTTGCGCCACCTCAAGCCACCACCTATCACTTTCTTTTCCGTCACCAACCTCCTAACACCCATGTAAATATATATATATATATACCATAAACCATTTTTTTTAGTGTTGCTTAGTTTGGGCAGCCATAATATATATATATATATATATATAATATACAAAACATCAAGGTTGGGTAGATTTCAAAACATAAAGGTTAGTTTTCACATGTTTTTCTTCCAATTTTTTTTTTGTTAGTTAGATTATATATATAGTGTAGGTTTATGATTTTATTTTTAGGATATAAATATTTTAAATGGGTTTTAGTATATAATTAATTATAGTTTCTTGAGAGATGAATTTTTTAGGTTATAGGATTTTCGATCTTTTTAAAGAAATTTTATAAGTACATATATATATATATATATCTTAACCCATTTCATTAGATCTCTATATTTAGGGAATAGGGTTATTTGGTTGGTACCTAAATATTAAGTATTTTCCTATTACTATATTTGTAGGATCTTAGCACCAGATCTACATCCAGGCGAGTCCACAAACTCCGTTTTATTATGTTATTTCAAAAGTTACAGGCCATATAAATATGATTTCTAAACTTATCATAAAATATATACTATTTTTGAAACTGTATAACTTTCCATGTTTTTCTTAATTGGAGATGTTCTCCACGATGTGTTACATGTTCATTAGAAATGTATAGGAGCGATGCTCCATATAGTTGTTGTCTTTTTAAAACAGATTATTATTGTGAAAAAAGAATTAATCTATACAAGGGTTTCTTGGAAATATTTATAGGTTGGAAAATACTTTGATTTTGAAAAGTTATATGATTTGACATGCATGAATGTAAACAGGGCATGTTTATAAAATCTGCATAAGCTGGAGAATGCTTTGGTCCTGAAAAGTTACATGTTTCGACATGCATAAATATAGGCCTAGCATTGGCATAATTGTAAAATTTACATAAGCATGTGGTGACTGGCGGATGGGGATTTTTGCTGAAAATATTCATGACCTGATTCTATCTTGATGATCGGACAAGCAGCCTTTCTGTTTAAAAATGCATATGAAAACCCCATTCTGACCAGGGTTACAATTTTGGTTATGATCTTGTGTTCGTAAGCGTCAGAGGATTGCACTGTACATGGCTAGTCCCCCGTATGAGGGCCTCTTCCAATGGCGTGGACGTTTTAGACTCGAGAGAGTGGATCAACTTGAAGAGGGGTGTAGACCGCGGAGGGTGTGGCCCAATCAGTCTACCTAGATGCTTCATCATGCTCTATGGTGGGGTTTGACTGCCTAGTGGAGAGTCAGAAGGGGCTCGACACCGAGGTTGGTCCCAGGGCAGATCTGGTAGGTTCCCTAGGAATCTGTAGCCTGATGTTTTGACCTGTGACATGGGAATGCGGTTGTTTTGTAATCGAGTGCTCGTATAGTGTTTGGCTGGTATTGACTACGAGATGCTGGAACATTGTTCAATGACCTCGTCAGGGGATCCAGACTTTGTTCGTGGAGCCTTACTATTGCATTACATGTTCTTTTGAATTGGGGTGTAGAAGCTGCGTTGATGTGTCTTGATTCGCTCAGACTTCCTAGCTGTGCTCGAAACCCTCATGTAGGTTCAAGTATCAGTGTTCTTAAAGCAATAAAAGAAAATATTTTCTTATAACATTTCATGAATTATTTTGTGAAATTACATCATTGTTTTAAGGAAATCACAACAGCGCACACACACACGTAGACTCACTGAGCGTTCGCGCTCACGTTTTCCCATATCATGTTTTTTTCTTAAATTAACTCAGGACGGCCAGAGATACAATAAATCGCTGAAGTTTTAGGCCTGGAGTCTTGGTTCAAGTTTCTTCGGAAGGACATGTGTTTCTATTTTACTCTCTTGTACTCGAGACGTTTGTAAAGTATTTCTATCTTTGTATCGGAATTATCATAATATAAGAAGTTTTTTTGAACCCTATATTTTGAGTGCCCTTTTAGTGTTCAAATTACTTGGTTTTCAGCTGCATATTGTATATATACTTCTACGTGTTGCCCAGGGGGTTATGCTCTTGTTTTTTTTAGATTTATAGTTTAGTGCCGAGAGGCACGCAGATACCCTACTCAGCCGCAGTTGACCTAGTGGCAGGGTTGGATGTATCACAGGCAGTGTCAGAGCTCTAGGTTCAATTTATGGTTAGAGTTAGTAGATCCTAGACGAGTACTAGGGGCCAAATGCATAGCTTTATTTTGCTCGAAGACTTTTAAGTTCCCTTGCCTCTTTCGTTTTGCTCATTGTGTTATCAATCTTGTGGTAACAGTGCTCCTTTGTATACGATGCCATATCTCTGGTCATAACCACAATGAGAGGACATATAGATACGTTAAGCTTTTGAATTGATGATGGTTCAGGTGACAGAGAACTAAGATTATTTGAGTCATCAAAAGAGGTTACTTGTTCTGAGACTTGTAGCTCGATTAAGGGATTTCATGGGACATAAGGTATTAGGGGAAAACTCTGATGACTTACAGTGTATGAACTGCACAAAGAGTGAGTGTGAAGTTCTTATTAGGTACAAGATGTAATTCGTATTGATTTCTTTCATCCCTACTTCAATGATACCAAAGAACTTCATGCACCTTGTAAAGTTAACATTTTTACTGCTGTTCTCACAACGGAAAAAGCTCTTCGGTCGTTGTTTCTGTATTCGATATATAATAAGGATTACTTCAAGCTGCTGATCGATGAATGCAAAGATAGAGGTGATCTAATGATGAACTCAACTCGATAAAGAGAACAATAAGTGATGACAAGGATGGGTAAACTAGAATCCAAGTTTCTTAAGATTTGAAGTATTGGTATATCTTGTGAATGAGAGATGGGTAGTCTAATATGAGAGCGGGGAATAATTTATGTAGTTGTTGAGATCTTTCTGTGTGTTTGCTATGAATTACATCCAAAGTACTTTTGATAAGCTCAGTGTTAGACCATAGTCTTTAGGAAGAATATATACCTAAACTGGGCTGGTGTACTTGTATTCTTTAGTTTACACTATACATATATGTTGAGTATAAATCTAGTTTTGTAAATGTGATTATTTAATGACTCTATATAACTTGGAAGAGCTTAGGATCGTGTTGATAGCAAATTATGCTATGTATGGTACATCAATGGCAGATTTTGTATACATGCTCTACCCTGTGCACCAACGACTATTTTTATTAATAGAGAGGATGTTCCGCTCTTTATTTGGTATAGTGTGCGGTGTTTTGTATAGTAGTTTTAACAAATAAGTTAAGGTTTAGGTATTTAACATCGGGTAGATGCTTTTGGAAAGGACAATGGAAGTGCAAGGGGATAGTAATTGTTTCAACCAATTTAAGGGATCAGGTGTGATAGTAAGAATGGATTGGCTGAGTGGACATGTGAATATGTGCATTGTGTGTGGAATTTAGTTAAGTCTAGTTAGTCAATGTTTCTAATCTTTAGAGTTAGGATATCTAACGTACTTGTGTAACTAGTCTGGCGAGAAGTCGATTCAATGATAAGGGAGTTACTACATATCTTTAAAAGAAACTGGCGACCGCATCTCCAGAATGGGAAGTCGAGCCTAGTATAGAATAAAAAAAAAAAAATAGAGGATGAGCCGATATTTCAAATCACGTATTGGATGGACTACCTGTAAACACCGAAGCAGAAGTAGTTGAAGGTACAATTCAAATCTTTTCTCAACAAGCAAGAGTACTTATTGATCCTGGAGCTACGTATTCCTTTGTGAGTTCGCATTTTATAAAACATATTCCCGTACCTTCTGTTCTCATGTGTTATCAGTTGATAGTTAGCATTCATATAGACGTGAGTAAGATAGCTGAGGCAAAGTACCCAGATTGTGACATCTAGATCGAGAATGTGATTCTATCTGGTGACTTGATTGCCTTGCCATTTGAGGGTTATGGCGTGATACTTGGGATGGACGGTTGTCTAAACATTATGCTCAAGTGGACTGTCGACGGAAGTCGGTTAAGTTTAGCCGACCGAGTATGTCAATCCTTGTATTCTAAGAGAAATGAACAAAATGGGAGAATCTCTTTTTGACTGGCATGGAAGCCAGGAAGTTGTTATGGAAAGGATGTCAAGGGTACCTAGCATATTTACTCAACAAACCTAAGAAAGAAGTAAAATTAGAGACAGTACCCGTGGTGAAGGAGTTTATAGATGTTTTTCCTGAGGAGTTAATGATGTTGCCCCCAGAACGAAACGTGGAGTTCAACATAGAGTTGGTACCCGGTGCTAAACCAATATCTTGAACCCCCATAGCGGATGGTACAAGAAGAGTTGAGAGAGTTGAAACAGCAACTACAAGAATTGTTGCAACAAAAATATATCCATCCAAGTACATCTCCTTGGGTTTGCTTGTAAAGAAGAAATATGGGGCCTTAGGCCTATGTGTATTGACTACAGATGACTAAATAGTATAACAATTAAAAACAAGTACCCACTTCCACTTATTGGTGAGCTATTTGATCACTTCGAGGAGTAGGATGCTATTCCAAATTAGATATAAGACAAGGATATTATCAAGTACGAACAAAAGAAAGAGATATTCCCATGACATTTTCCAACACCCGATATAGGCATTATAAGTCTGTCTTATGCCATTTGGATTGGCAAGTGCACCTGCGGCATTCATGGAATTAATGCATAGGATTTTCTGTCTTTACTCGAATAAGTTTGTGATGATTTCCATTGATGATATTCTTATGTATTAACCTAACCTCGAAGTACATGAACATCTTTAAAGAATATTGTAAACCCTAAAGAAGCATAAGCTGTACATCAAGTTTAGTGAATGTAGGTTCTGAATAGCGACAAGTGACTTCCTTAGGGCATGTGATTACTCTGGAAGGAGTATCAGTAGACCCAGCAAAGGTGAAGTAGAAAGAATCCCAGAAAAATACCAATAGAGGTACATATCTTCTTAGGTAAGAAAGGGTACTATCAGAGATTCATAACAGACCTTTCTTTTTGAATCGTTAGACCTTTAGCACAACTTATAACTAAAGCCATCGAGTTTAAATGGGTGGAGAAGTGTGAGAGAAGTTTCTAAGAAGTAAAGCATCGACTAACTTCGGCACAAGTTGTACTACTACCCAATTTAAGTGAGGAGTTTTCCTTATAAAGGAAAGGCCTAGAGACAGTTTTGATGCAAGATAAATAGGTTGTTGATTATATTTGAATTATATTGAGAGATTATGAGCGGAACTATCCAACAAAAGATTTGAGGCTAATAACTCTAGTGCGACTAGGGAGTGGTGATTTCACTTATATAGGGAAAATATGAGATCTTTATTGATCATACAAGTTTATAGTACTCGCTTTCCTAGAAGATTTCAATATAAGACAATGTTGATGGATGGGGCTGCTAGAAGAATATCGATACCAAATTAACCACCACATGGGGAAAGTTAATGTGGTGATAGATTTAGTTATGTGTTCGATCTATATATATATCAAGTCTCACCTTAACAACTACCTTGCAACAAGATATTACAAGCGCCAAAAGGAATGGCGTGAGACTCCAAGAGTTTAAGAATAGTGTGGAAGCTAAAAAGTAGACAGATTATCGGACATTAGACCCCGATAGGAGCTGGTACTTTCATAATCGGTTGTACAATCCTGACGATACCTTGCTTGAGTGTGAAATACTAGAAGAAACACACAGAAGTAAGTATTCAATGTATCCTGGAGAGAATAAGATGTATAAATATTTAAAGGAAAACTTTTGGTGGAATAGAATGAAGAGAGAGATTGCGGAGTATGTAGCAGCCTATCTTACGTGTCAAATGGTTAAGACGGAGCATAAAAAATCAGCAAGACTCCTATAACCACTACCCATTCTTGTGAAAATGGGATCATGTGACCATGGGCTTTGTCACAGGATTGCCCCGGACCAAGGGGTATAAGAACGCTATATGGGTGATTGTTGATCGTCTAATGAAAGTGGCTCATTTTATTGCCATTAATATGACATACCCTTTGGATAAGTTGGCGCAAATTCATGTGGAAGAGATTGTCCGACTTCATGGGGTATCCGTTGATATTGTATCCGATAGAGACCCAATGTTTACCTTAAGGTTTTGGCCTAAGTTCCAGGAAGCTATAAGAACCAACCTAAGTTATAGCGCCACAGCACACCCCCAAACCGATGGACAGTCTGAAAGGACAATTCAAACCCTAGAGAATATGCTAAGAGCTTACGCCTTGGACTTTGGGAATAAGTGGGTTGACAATCTTGCTTGTGCTGAGTTTGCTTATAATAATAGCTACCACTCTTTGAGAGGAATGACACCATTTGAAGCATTATATGGTAGGAGATGCAGAACACCCTTGTACTAGGAGGAAGTCGGAGTTCGATCCCATTGGAGACAAAGAGACTTGATGCCAGAGTTGGAGGAGATGTAGAAACAAGTTAACATAACACAAAATTGGCTTCGGACAACTAAAAGTAGATAGAAGAACTATACTGATAATCAAAGGTGAAATCTGGAGTTTAGTATGGGAACTCGAGTTTTCTTAAAACTTAAGCCTTGTCACAAAAAGTTTAGATATCTGAAGAAAGGAAAATTAAGCTCTTGATATATCAGACCGTTTGAAGTTATTGATAGGTAAAATAGCGCATCGGCTAGCCTTGCGAAGTGAACAGATTGGATATACATGACATATTTCATGTGTCATAACTGAAGAAGTACTATCCTGTACCTGATCATATTCTTAACAATGACAAATTAGAGTTACGTACCGACCTGTTATACGAAGAAAAACCAATTGAGATTGTAGAGCGAAGCATGAAAGTGGTACGTAGGAGACATATTCCAATATATAAGGTTGTCTGGAGGCATCATGGAATTTAATAGGCAACCTGGGAGACTGAGGAATACCTGAAGAAGAAGTATTTAGAAGTTGTAGGTACGTGACTATTAAATTTCGAGGACGAAATTTCTTTTAAGAAGGGTAGAATGTAACACCCACCTAGTAAGCACCTAGCATGAGTCTAAAAATTGCAGGCGTTATTAAAGTAAGGTTTGGGACCTGACCTAGTGGAGTATAGTGTTTTCGATACTTAGTGGTATATTGGAGATACTTAGGAATAAGAGTAAAATTTTATTATGTCAAGTTTTTATTAGTAGGGTTTATAAGTGCATTTAAGTGGGAATGTGTTTAGAATACCTAGTATGTGTATTTTGAAAATTTAAGTACTTGACATTCTTATATAAGGTTTTAAAGTAGTAAAAAAAAAAAAAAAAAAAGAAAACTTGCTAATTAAGTTTGGCGCCACCTCAGGCCACCACCTATCATCACCATATGTTTCTTTCTTTTCTTTTCCGTCACCAACCGCCTAATACCCATGTAAATATATATATATATATATACCATAAACCATCTTTTTTAGTATTGCTTAGTTTGGGCAGCCATAGTATATATATATATATATATACAAAACATCAAGGTTGGGTAGATTTCAAAACATTAAGGTTAGTGTTCACATGTTTTTCTTCCATTTTTTTTTTTGTTAGTTAGATTATATATATAGTGTAAGTTTATGATTTTATTTTTAGGCTTTTAGTATATAATTAATTATGGTTTCTTGAGAGATGAATTTTTTTAGGTTATAGGATTTTCGATCTTTTTAAAGAAATATTATAAGTATATACATATATATATATATATATATATATCTTAAGCCATTTCATTTTATCTCTATATTTAGTGAATATAGTTATTTGGTTGGTTCCTAAATATTAAGTATTTTCCTATTACTATATTTGTAGGATCTTAGCACCAGATCTACATCCAGGCGAGTCCAGAAACTCCATTTTATTATGTTATTTTAAAAGTTACAGGCCATAAAAATGTGATTTCTAAACTTATCATAAAATATCTACTGTTTTTGAAACGGTATAACTTGCCATGTTTTTTTTAATTGGAGATGTTCTCCACGATGTGTTACATGTTCATTAGAAATGCATAGGAACAATGCTCCATATAGGTGTTGTCTTTTTAAAACATATTATTATTATTGTGAAAAAGAATTAGTCTGTACACGGGTTTTCGGGAAATATTTATAGGTTGGAAAATACTTTGATTTTGAAAAGTTATATGCTTTGGCATGCATGAATGTAAACATGGAATGTTTGTAAAATCTGGATAAGCTGGAGAATGCTTTGGTCCTGAAAAGTTACATGTTTCGACATACATTAATATAGGCTTGGCATTGGTATGATTGTAAAATTTACATAAGTATGTGCTGACTGGCGGATGGGGATTTTTGCTGAAAATATTCATGACCTGATTCTGTCCTGATGATCAGGCATGCGGCCTTTTTGTTTAAAAATGCATATGAAAACCCCATTCCGACTAGGGTTACAATTTTGGTTATGATCTTGTTTTCAGAAGCGTCAGAGGATTGCACTGTACGTGGCTAGTCCCTCGTACGAGGGCCACTTCCAATGGCGTTGACGTTTCAGACTCGGGAGAGTGGATCCACTTGAAAAGGGGCGTAGACTGCAGAGGGTGTGGCCCAATAGGTCTACGTGGACACCGCATCATGCTCTGCGGTGGGATTCAACCGCCTAGTAGAGAGTCAGGAGGGGCTCGACACCGAGGTTGGTCCCAAGGCAGACCTAGTAGGTGCCCCAAGAATCTGTAGCCTGATGTTTTGACCTGTGACATGGGGGTACGGTTGTTTGGTAATCGAGCGTTCATATTGTGTTTGGTTGGTATTGACTACGAGATGCTGGAACTTTGTTCCGATAACCTCGTTAGGGGATCCGGACTTTGTCTGTAGAGCCCTACTGTTTTATTACATGTTCTTTTGAATTTGGGTGTAGAAGCTGCGCTGATGTGTCTTGATTCGCTCAGACTTCCCAGCTGCGCTCGAAACCCTCATCTAGGTTCAAGCATAAGTGTTCTTAAAGCAATAAAAGAAAATGTTTTCTTATAACATTGCATGAACTGTTTGGTAAAATTGAATCTTCATTGTTTTAAAGAAATCACCACAACGCACATACACACGTGGACTCACTGAGCGTTCACGCTTACGTTTTCCCATATCATGTTTTCTTCTCAGATTAACTCAGAGATACAATACACCGATGAAGTTTTAGGCGTGGAGTTTTGGTTCAAGTCTCTCCGGAAGGACATGTGTTTCTGTTTTACTCTCTTGTACTCGAGCCATTTGTAAAGTATTTCTATCTTTGTATCGGAACTATCATAAGATAAGAAGTTTTCTTGAACTCTATATTTTGAGCGCCCTTTTAGTATTCAAATTACTTAGTTTTCCACTACATATTGTATATATACTTCTAACTGTTGCCCAGGGGGTTATGCTCTTATTTTTTTAGATTTATAGTTTAGTGCCGAGAGGCACGCAGATACCCTACTCAGCCGCAGTTGAACTAATGGCAGGGTTAGGGGTGTCACATAGGGAATTGTATAGTGTTTTATTATGGGGGAGGAATGTTGTTAATGTAGACATATATTATTATGTTGTTCCATTTTGTTGTGTCTAATATTTCATTAGGAGTTTGTTAATGTTACATTTTGTTCTTTCACTGATACGTTCAAGTATATATGCTCCATTGAAATTGTTCGAAAATTTGTCATTTTCATTGATATATTTGTTTCATTTTTTTAATATTTATAATATACATTCTAATAAAATTGCTACTCTAAGGATAAAAAGACAAAAAAAAAATAAAAATAAAAATAAAAATAAAAAAAGTCTAAAACGGAAAACAACTTTTATTTCAAAATATGAGGGAAACAACTTATATATTCTAATGAAAAAGCAAATTTCATTCATTTTTTTCAGTTTTTATCTCAATTTTCATCATCTTCTTCATCAACATCATCATTCCACAGATATATTATGTCTCCCTCCAAGTGCTCCGAACAAATTCTTGATGTGGGGAAAAATATCATCCAAAAATCTAAGACTTACTTTTCAACCACATAAGGGTGGGCTATAGTTTGTATTCTTCGATTCCTTACATACACAGTCATATAAATATAACAAATGAACTCCGGGGGCACGTCATCTCCTAGAAATGAGAGGTAAGCTTTAAAGAAGAGGCAAAATTTCCAAAAGGAAATTACAACTTGAGAAAAGATCGCGTTTGTCTTTGTGGATGTGTATGGTAGTGATTGATAGGTCCCCCTTTCTGGCCATAAAGTGAAGGACTAGTATTTTTAGTTCTAAGGGCACATCAATGATATCCATAGATAGGGGAAGATTTTAAGATGAAGATGTTTTAAGTAGGGAGACAGAGGGGATGGGAGAGTATGTTGTGAGGACTTTTAGATTATTAAGTATTAATAGTGGTTTTATTGGGAGTGTTAACGGGTGTAAGTAGTTGAAAATGTGATCATATCTTGAATAATACGTCAAATTAATAGTATTAGAATTGATACAGACGTCAAATTAAAATTTTTATTGGAATTCTCGTATAGGAATGTTGATTCTGTTGTTTTATTCTACTATTCATATATATTATGTTAATATTCCATTTTATATGATTAATGTTCCATTTCATTTCAACTACAAGATGTTTTATATTTTTTATTTTAATTAATAATTACCTGTTTAATTAATACTTACACTTGCAATTATTTTGTGTTTATCCTAGTGTATTGAAATTCACGTATAGGATTATAGTTACCGGTTTATAATTTAGTTATTTCTTTTAGATTATATTAATGTTGCATTTTTATGTCATTAATATTCCACTTTTGCAATATCCTAGCAATAGTTCTTGTATTTTTTAGGTATTCATAATTGTTTGAGGTTGCCGGAAACAGAGGTTTTTAAACTAAGATGGAGATTTATAAAATAGAATCCTAAGTAATGAGAGAGAGAGAGAGAGAGAGAGAGAGAGAGAGAGAGAGAGAGAGAGAGAGAGAGAGAGAGAGAGAGGAATTTAGGGTGTTTGAGTGATGGAACTAACAATCGTAAAGATTGAGAGTACTTGGAGGAAAAGGGGAAAGGCGTGCCTTATAAATGCGCGTAACTGCGATTAGGCATTGTTTTTTGTGTTTTTAATCCATTAGTAGAACGGCACCATTTTTTACTCAGAATACACCATGCCAAGTGCACTAAGTCAAACGTATAACGACTGAGTTTTTTACTATAGAACAAAACTTCACTAACATTATGAAATCGAGAGTTGTTTGTTTGTATTATTTGGAAAAAGTAAAGTAATTACATGGAAAGGAAATTTAATTCAATTT
Source organism: Catharanthus roseus (assembly GCA_028651295.1). Taxonomy (NCBI): domain Eukaryota; kingdom Viridiplantae; phylum Streptophyta; class Magnoliopsida; order Gentianales; family Apocynaceae; genus Catharanthus; species Catharanthus roseus. Next base: position 2,763,969 of record JAPQWS010000047.1, read on the forward strand.
CTGTATTAGTTTTATGAAATTTTAGCTGGAAGGAATGTAATTTTTCTCTCCAAATTAGATTTCAATTTTTATTTCAGTTTGAGCACATTTTAAAACAGAAGATTAAAAGTTCAATTTTTTTCTTCTCGCGGGGTATTATCGTGAACATCACATCTGATGAATGTCATAATTCATGTGGTAGCATCAAAGGTATGCATGGAGGGTTCTTTTGCATCCGTCCTTGCACTCTCAATTCTTTGGCAATGGGAATTTCACTGAGTGGCTGGATTGGAATATTTACAATAGAAGAGAAAAAAGGTTCGTTGATGGTGTAGAGTGCTACATGGTGTTTCGAATTGCTTGCGGCCATTGGATTTAGAGTTGGCGGAGTAAATGTTGGTTTTCTCTAGAAGAGTCATCTTTAATCTTAAACGTCTAAAATTAGAGTGATATAAAGTTATGTTAAATTTTTTCGTAGTCTTAGTATGTAATTTTTTCTACATTAATATAAACGATCCATTTATACCAAAAGAAAAAGAAGATGAGAATAAAGTACTAATAACAAAAATGGAGGCACATATTAATCTTTTGAGTAAAATAAGTACCAATAATTGAATCAATGTTTCTTTTGAAACGTTAATACAATGGTGTAATTTAATAATTTATTATTTATTTAAAAAAATAACCACACTATATTTAAAGATGTCAAAGTGATATAATGTTCTCAGAATAAAATGCTAAACAAGTTTTGTTTGGGGGTACATGAACTTTTCTAAATTCTTTGTTTTAATGTTGCAGTAGAAGTGAATTTCACTTCTGTAGCATCTCTAGAGATTATCACTAGTTCGTCATTCACAATTTGACAATTCCCACCACCAATAAAGCTTATTGATAAGTTTTTCCATAGAGATTCCGAACTTATTTCATATGCTATGATCTAAATACACTTTTTCATGATTTTTAGGTATATGTAACTATGAACTTGTGATTTACATAAGGCTCGATATATTTTTTATCAAGAACACTCAAACTACCTCCTAAATCAACCAAAGTTAAAGGTGAAATATCATCTTGGTGGTACAAAGTTATCGGAAGAGTTTTAAGCTTCTCACTTTTCAAATTAAAAGAAATAAATTGTTCTTACATATTCAGTCATAATTATCTTTTATAAAAACTTCATAATCCGAAGTATGGCCCAACCAATGGAGGCACTCGTGAAGAAAAACCGATTCACATTATGTCATCCATCGAGTTTGTTTGTTTGTTTTCAAGACGCAAACACAAACAATATTTTCTAAACATCAACTTCTGTAGTTCATTAATCAGCTTCTTCCTGGATAGTGTCACTTATGCTTGCATATTTTAGTCTTTTGTTCCACAACCATTTTTCATCTGAAACTGAAGTTAAGCAAACTCAACTACCTCCACCCAACTTGTCTATTAGCATATATATATATATATATATATATTCTTTTCTCTTTGCAAACATCACAAGCTAATGCATTTTTCTTTCCCATGACAAGCTTCATCCCTTCATCACAAAGTCGGCTCCCACTCAAGAGATCATAGTCAAGACTCTCATGTCTTTCAAATTAGTTCCAACATTTCCTCTTCTAACTATTTTCCCTTGCTATAATCTCCAAAACTCTCATCCTCACAATCTTCATCGGTTAGCTTGGTGAACAGCTCGTGTCACCGGTCATATACCTAGAAGAACTTCTTCCAATGTACCACCATCTTTCTACTACCTTGCTTTCTAAGCACACCTGCAAAACGATTTAGTGTCTTTTTGGTACCAAAAGTATGTTTAGCTCCACTACTTTCAGAAAGCTTTCTATTGCAATTCCTCGCAATGTCTCCAAAATCAGAACATGAGTAGCATTTTTTATGAGTTGTGAGGTAAAAACTCTCTTTTTCCAAAGTATGGTATCTATACTGTTGAAAATGAGGATTTGAAAAATGTTTGGCCTAATAGTCTATCTGAAAAATGGGGTTTGTGATACCCTTGATTGAGATAAGGCTTTTTTTCTTTTAGCATTTTGAGAAAAAACTTTCTTTCCAGATTTTGCAAAATGAGTTGAAGTATTTGAAAATCCCAAACTTGCTCGATGGTCATTTTGTAAAGTTCTTTGCAAATCAGTTTTATGAACTGAATGGTAGCTTTACCTTGATCACAAGTTTTCATAAATTGATGAGTAGTTCTAATTTGACTAGAAGCTGTTTTCAGTAACTGAGTAGTTGCCTTAGCTTTACCAAAAGATTTTTCAGTCAAAATTTTACTACTATTTTGAAAAAAAAAAATTAATTGAAACCCAAACTAGCTCTGTCATTAGCTTGATACTAATTTCCAAGAAGTTTGTCAAAGGTTTCCTTTCCTTTCATGAAATTTGTTAAATCTTTGGTAAGCTTTTCAATCTCATTTTTCAAACTCACATTTTCTTTCATCAACACATTGTTCTTTTCTTCACAAGATTTCAATGAGCTTTTCAAAACCAGAATATCATAATTAGCTCCACTTGAATTTGAAAAGGAAGAACTCAATACATGCTTTTCAGACTTTTGATATTTCAAAACTTTAACTTCACAAAATGTGTTTTCAAGCTCCTTTTTCTGAATAGTATATTTATTCGCAAGAGTTTTATATTCCAAAAATAGTTCATCAAAAGCATCATGCAATTCTTTATAATCAGAAAAGTCTAGAGAAGCCACATCTTCCTTTTCTTCTCCACTACTTTTCCAGTTGACTCCTCAACTTTTTGATATTCTTCTTCTTCTCCTTCACTTGAGCTTGGTTCACTACCACTCTATATTCCTTGTATGAGAATCATCTCTTCTTCAATGCTAGGTTTTACTTCCTCAAAATTAGCTTCAAGTTTGTCCCACATTTCTTTAGCTGACTTGCAAGCTAATACCTTATCGTATTCATTCACCACAAGTGAATGACAAAGGATATTCCGTCCTTTGGCATTAGTTTGCACCATTTTTCCAATCATTCTTGGAATACTCAAATTTTGCTTTAATAATGTCAACACATTTATATTGTGCCTAGGAATATGTGGTCCATTTTTTATAACTTTCCAACGCTAAAAATCTGTTCACAGAATAAAATTTCTCATTCTTATCTTCCAGTAAGAGTAGTTCGTTCCACTAAAAAGTGGAGGACGAGTTATACATGGACTTTCAACAAAATTACTTGAGTTAATCATGGATCCTTTCTCAAGTTGTTAAACTCTTTTATTGAGAGAGATTGCTCTGATACCAAATGTAAGTCCTGTTTAGGTCCAAGAGGGGGGTGAATTAGAGCTATTAAAAATTTAACTCTTTTAAAACCATATTTTCTGAACTCAAAGGAAGACAATCTAGAACATAATAGCTTGACAACATATAACTGATGCGTACCAATACAGATGATATCATTCAAGTCATTAGTTTGACTTAGTGATATAAAACTAATCAGCTTAATATAACAAAAACGATCAGATTACAAACTGTCACTTAAGCCATTGACTTGACTCAGTGATATAAAGCTAATATGAATAACAAATACAATTAGCTAAAAAATTGTCACTTAAGCCATTAGGTTGACTTAGTGATATAAAGCTGGTAAATATGATCCAATAGAAATCAATCAACTCAGAGACTGTCATTTAAGCATTTCGCTTGACTCAGCTATACAAAGCTAATCATATAACACACTTAATATAAACTTTTTTGGACATTAGAAAGCCTTTCAAAATCAACTCTTTTTATATAAAAAGAGTTTTTAGAGAATAAAACTAACACATAGGTTTAACCACAAAAGCAGCTTTAGATAAAAGAAACTACCCAGGGTGAATCTATATCTCTAGAGATATTAGCTCGACTCAATGATGTAGAACAGAAAACATATTCGAGGGAAAATCAATTATAACCATTCTTGCAAATTAAAAACCCATAGAAAACAAGACAATATAAGCAAGGGAACATGAGAATAAACAAAAGATAAAAAAGGCGCACGGATTTTTATAATGGTTCAGTAATGCACCTACATCAACTTTCTCTGAGAACTCCCATCTCACGTTTTCCACTAAACAATCACTTCCGAAGTGAGATTAGACCATTACAAGTTGTTTTCAATAACTCAGCAAACTATACTAGTTTTAAATAGGCCTCGCAAACTATTTTCACTAGTTTTACAATAGATCTAGCAAACTATCTCCACTAGTTTTAGAATAGAGCTAGGAACTATATACCACTCTTACCATGAGAGAAACTCTACAAGTTTTTTTAATGGAACTTGTAAACTCGGAAGAAGAAGATTTTAGATACATTTTCAAAATCACCATCTCTCACTATTACAAAACATCTCTTTCTCTCATATAGAACATTTTTGCTTAAGATCGAGAAGGAAGAAGACTTGTCTTTCTCTACAAGAATTCTCTTTCTCTTCTTACTTATATCTTTTCTGCACTTTTTCTTCTCTGCTTCAAATTTTTTGAGAAATGAGGCCTTCACATATATATAAGACTATCCAATAGTTGTTACAATGGCATGCTTGTTAAATAGCAAAAAGAATATGCCTCTTTATATCTCTATCATTAATTTTCGTAACCATAAAAGGTATGCCAACTCACATATTCTTCATTTAATTTTGAGATGTTTCTTAAAAATATTCTACAATAGCTGCCCATTTCTCTCTCTTAGAATACACATGGTAGGAGGGGACCACTCCTTACATCGCATTTTGACACACGACTAGGGGACCAATTCTTGTTACTCTTTGCTCCAATAGTAGAGTCCCAACTCAGCTTCTCTCTTTATCTTGCTCATCAAGAATATCTACAAAAAGAAAATATCATTAAATGTACTAGAGTATGACAATGACATTTAAGCAAAAGGAAAAAAACCATAAAACATAAAGTAAAAGAAACTTTATCAACAAGAAAACTTCCCTTATCTTTCCTTTATTCTCTAACTTTCATTTATCCTTGTTATTTCCAGAGAATACATTCCAATGTCGTTGCATTAGTGAGAACTTTTCCAAACTAGAATTTTCTTATTTCTGCCCAGATCATTAGCTCAACCTATAAGCTCGATCTGTGAGCTCAACTCTTCTTCTACTCACATTAGCTGCACTGCTGTCTTTCAACAAAAACACTTTGTTAAATTTAACCTGATTTGTTACTCATCAAAACATGATTGACCCTTGAGTCAATATTATCCTCCTTTTTAATGAATGACAAAAAAATAGTTTTTCCTTTATACACAAATAGCTAAGGAAAGAGAAATCATGCACAAGAAGGTTTTAAAAGCTCCCCCTGAGCTGAAGGCTCGATTTTCAAACCTAAATTATTTGAGTTAAATTTTCAAACATCTTTAAGTAGCTCCACTTTCACAGCAAGTGCACTTAGGGAAAAGATTAAACTAAGTGTGCACAGATAGCTCAAAGACAAAGATTGGATTAATTTAAAAACAAAGAGGATGGATAATAGAATCAAATAGAAAGCTTTGGTTAAAAGTATCTATATCTATCCATCATCAAAAGCAAAATTATCCAACTATAAAGAGATAGAAAAAACTGAGTCATTCTCCCCCTTTTTGTCACACACATAAAAAGGGTATGGAAGACAAGCTAAATGTAAATTAACTATTCATAGACCAGATTGATAGACAAGCTAAGTAAAATAAATGATCGACCAAGCAACAACTTTAAACACTTCCATCCCCATTGAAAGTCGCAACATAGAAATAACCTAGTCATGACTAGTGCTATGACTAATAGCTCTGCGACTCTGTAAAACAAATAGCTTCACAACCTAGATAGCTTTAGAAGAAAACTCTTGAAAAATAGCTTGATCGACTAATGAAATCTAGAACAAGAAGCTGAGGTTGCATCAAGTTGAGCTGGTGTAATACCAGAAAAGACTCAAATGAGAAAGATGTAAGTAAAGATCAACTTATTCTGGTATTACCATGCCTCTTAAGACAAATTAGAGTCTATGGTCTGCTTTAACACTCTTAGCAGTAGCTCTACTTTGACCTCTTAAGCTACTTCTGATTTTCCAAAAGCATCTTTCTTGCTTTTAATCACAATTCTTTAACAATTCGCCAAAAGATATTTATTGAGGCTCACTTAACAAATTCTTCTCCTTTCTTTCTTTTAGTAGCCTGACCAGTCTTTTTCTTTCTCTTCCTTCTCCTTTCTTATAATCGTCTAACCAGTGTTTTTCTTTTGACCAATTTTTTCTTACCTTTTCTTTTAGGTTCAACACTCACTTCTTTATTTCTTCTTTGAGGCATTTTTTTTCTACAAAGCATCTTTCTTTTTATTTTGTCCTCATGCCAACTCTCTTTCAAGATCAGAACACATTTTATCTTTCCCTTCAACTAGTTTTTCTCTCATCAACACATCTCTTTTAGCTTTTCTGTTTTCGCTCTTTTATTTTTCTCTTTTTCTGGTATCTCTCTTTTCTTTTTTTCTTCATCATTCTTACTTTTAACTTGAGCAACTGATACTGAAGCTACACTGGTAGCTTAAGTTATCACTGAATTTTTTTTACAAATGTTACTCCCCCTCAATTCTTGCTTTCTTCATAGTTTCAACTTCCTCTACTTCCTTCTCTCTATCTTTCTCTTATTTCTCCCCCCTAACATACTTTTTTTCTTATTACTCTTTAAACTTTTTTTTTTGATATGTTATGATATGTACCATAGTATCATTACTTTTATATGTTAATTATGTCCTTTTGGAATGCTTTTAGTATATGAAATGTATAATTTGTATCATTCCCTTTAATTTTAGCTTGGGTGCTTCCCGATGAAAAAGTTGGAGAACACAAATGGAAACGGACAAAAACGGAGCGAAAATGGAGAAGACGGAAGCTGCCGATATAGAAGACAGGAAGCTGCGGTTGGTATTAGGCTCAAAATTGAAGTTGGACAAAAGCCTACCAGTGACCGGAGGCTTACCCTACCATTGATGGTAGGTCCTAAAGAGTTTCAAGACAAAAAAGATAGAACCCTTCTGAAGAACGATAAGGCGACCTACTGCACTTGGTAGGTCCCAGCTAAAGCATTACTTAATGCGTTTTTAGGTGTTTTATACGTAATTTTTCCCTCTTTTTGAGACATTATTCAGTTTTAGGTTAGATAAGAGGAATTGGGGGCGAAAATTGAACTCAAAATCCTTCTCAATTCCTCTTCAATAGGTAATTTCTCATAAATTAATCATTAAATTAATTGTCTTGGGAGGAGATTGAAGACCAACGAGTAATTTCGAGTTTTCTTAAGCAATTCGAGAGATGAGTTCGGGTGACCCTCGGAATTGTGGACACTGTTTTCTCATCCCTAAGCATTCTTTTCCTTTGCTATTTATGATTTCTATTATTGAATTGATTCTGCTAGAATGTTTAGTGGCTAATTTTAGCGTGGTTTGTATGGGGGATGAACCCTAGATTTTGAATGATATGGATTTTTGATTGGTTATAAAATTGATATTTGATTTTCATTGGGTTACTATTCGATTGTGGTTTTTTTGCTTAATTAATTTGCGTGGAATCGATTATTTCGTATAGTTGGATAAAATTGAAAAAGGAAAACCAATTTAGGAAAATTAATTTAATAATAAGAGTTAGCAGTTGAATAGAGATATTCTTTGCACTTTTAGGTCCTTTCATGACTTAATCTTAACGCATTCATAATCTGTTAGAGTGAAATAAGAGATTTTTCTCTAAAGGTTAGTAAATAGAATAGGGATTGCCCGAGTTAGCGTGTGATGACCCGACTTTATTTTCTTCAACATCATTTTCTGTTTTTCCAATTGAAATAGTTGACAAAATCTAGCGGGATTCCATCATTCAACCTTTTTCCTTATATTTTTACTTCTAAAACAAAACTCTTTTTATTTTTTTGATCTTTTCGTTAGTTTGTCCATCTTTTTCTCAAATAAAAATCAATTTTCAGAGTAGACTTTAGGATAGACGGTTAGTATTTAGCTTCATGTTTCCTGAGTTCGACAGCCCGGTTCATCTCTTTTACTAAAGTGATAGGTAGACTTGCTTGTTGCGTGTTTTTAGAGTCTACTTAATTTTTAAACATCAAGTTTTTTGGTGGCGTTGCTGGGGAACGGCAACGTAAATAACACCAATTTTCTTTTACACTAGTCATTTAAATTCCTATTTTGCTTTCTAATTTGAATTGCATATTGTTCTTAAATTGATTGGTTGACATTCGTGGCTTATAATTTTTTAGAGTTGTGTTTTTGTGACTTTAGAATTTTTACTTGGGGTTTGTCTGTTTCAGGTTTAGATCAACTAGTTTATGCCTCGAATTCAAAAGGGTGAGTTAGTTGCCTACAACCCAGAGATCGAGCGTACACTGAGGAGTGCCCGCTGCGGCTTTCGATTCGAAACAACGAACAACAACGCCCTTATCCGGGTTAATAAGATGAAAGAGGGCCAATAGGATCCACCTCTAGCAAATCCTCCACTTGAAAAACCTCCACTACCACCAATGGTGAAGAGGATAATGGCAGACTTCACCCCACCATCCATTACCAGGGCGAATTCGAGCATAGCAAGACCACATGTACAAGTTCACAATTTCAAGATCAAGCTTAACATGATCCAAATGGTGCAGAATAATGTGAAATTCGATGGACTTCAAGAGGAAGACTCGAATGCTCACATAGCCCATTTTTTGGAGGTGTGCGATATGTTTAAGATCAATGAAATTTCAGATGATGCCATCAGACTTCGCCTTTTCCCATTTTCTTTGAGAGGTAAGGCAAAATCTTAGTTGAAGTCGATACCTTCTGGCTTAATTACATCCTAGGATTCCTTAGCTAAGAAGTTTTTAGGGGGATACTTTCCTTCTGGTCGTACTGCCAAGCTTCGGAATAAGATCTTATTATTCCAACAAATTGATGAAGATAGTTTAAATGAGGCTTAGGAGAAATAGAAGGAGCTGCTCAGAAAGTGCCCACATCATGGTCTGTATTTGGGTATCTAGATTCAATTTTTCTATAATAGAATAGCATTTAGGGTGAGACAGCTTATTAATGCCTCTGCTACTCGGTCAACAGACCACAAGACTCCTCAGCAAGTGTATGATCTAATATACTAGATGTGAATAGCTACACTTGGAGAGGACAGAAATCCAAGTCTAAGGCTACTGGGTACATAGTGTGAATGTTATTACTACTATAGAGGCCAGATTGGCGGCAATGACAGATGAGAAAATGGAGAACATGACTCTTGCACCTTCCAATATAAATTCTCAACAAGTCATGTTCTGTGATTTCCGTAGTGGAGGGCATCCCAGTCATGAGTGCCCTAGCATGGTGCTCTCATTGAGTAAGTAGAATTTGTTCAAGGGAACTGGCAGCGAAACAACCCCTATTCCAATACTTACAATCCGAATTGGCTGAATCACCCAAACTTTTCTTTGAGAGGGCAAGGACAGCAGAGGCAGTAGAAACCTCCAGGATTTCATTATAGAGGTCCCACTTAACCTCTACCTTACAATGCTCCACCAACAAATCCACCACCTCCAAAATCCAATTCGGTAGATCTTCTTACTAAATACATTACTTCAGTGGATGCCAGAATGCAAAGTATTGAAACTTCTTAGAAGAATCAAGAAGCCTCTTTACATAATTTGGAGAATCAGACTGGGCAGCTAGTGAAAATGATCTCTAAAAGGCCCCTTGGCACGTTACCTGGTAACACAGAGAAGAACCTAAGGGAGCATGCAAAAGCGGTCACCATAAAGAGTAGAAAAAAGTTAGTGGAGACAACTCCTACGATCGTGGATAAAGAGAAGGAATTTGTCAAAGCATCAGAAGATTCTCCTGCCACTAAAGAAGAACAGAATTAACAAAGAAAGCAAGAAGTGAAGAAACCATCTCCTCTCCATACAAGCCTCCCATCCCATTCCCACAGAGAGTTCTAAAGGCGAAGTAAAACGAACAATATGGCAAGTTTTTAGAAGTTCGAGGCCATCTCTGGAAAGAAAAGAATGGAAGACAACTCTTCAGTGATGTGGAACGAGGATGGCTTAGCCATTCTGAATCCAAAAGAAAAGCTTCCTACAAAACTAAAGGATATAGGGAGTTTCTTTGAACTTTAGGTGAATTAACTATTTCAAGGGCTTTAGCTGATTTGGGTGCTAGCATCAATCTTATGCCTTTTGATTTCTTTCAAAAATTGGTAATAGGAGAACTTAAACCTACTAGGATGAGTATACAACTTGCAGATAGATATGTTATATATCTTAGGGGTGTTATTGAGGATGTGCTAGTTCAAGTAGAGGATTTATTTTTCCCTATTGACTTTGTGGTTATGGATATGAGTGGAGACACCGAAGTCCCTCTCATTCTTGCGCTTCCCTTCCTCGTTATCTCTAAAGCTCTAATTGATATAGAGTAAGGGAAGTTAACCTTTAGGTTAGGAGATGCGAAGGTCATTCTTAGAATTCCAGACACTATGTATAAATCATTATATCATGATGATACTTGTTTCATGATAGATGTTATTGATTCTTATATTTCTACTCATTTGCAGGAATTTGTGCAAAAGGATGCCCTTTTGATAGTTTCTCAACTGGACGACCAAAGAAAAGTAGACTTTGAAGCAGTTCAAGCATTGATGGACAAATTAGATGAATCAGATGTGAAGAAGAAAAACACGACTACATTAACTAAAAACGAAAAAACTAGACACAAAAACAGCTAAAAAAGATGCAAATACCCCCACACTTAAAACCATATTGTCCTCAACGTCGGGGTCAAGACAAGACGTAAGCAAGGAAAAAACACATACATGGATAGCTATCCCAAAGAGATAAAGTAGGCAAACATATCAAAAAGTAATCCTAATGAATAATCAAAACATAAAATAATTGAAAGAAATAGTAAAAACCACAAAAATGAAAAGGAAAGTATAATCTAGAGAATAAAAATACAAAGGATGGGGAAGAAAAATCCCTCATGTCAGTGCCGCCGCCGCCACTAATGCCCTAATCGAGTAGGAACCTGCGGTATAATCTGGCCAACATCACCTCCTGACAATCTATAGATGCCCGTTGGTGTGCGAGTTCATCCGCATATCTAGGGGAAGACTCCAAATGCTCCGCCAACTGAGCACCATAGGCATCTTGAGTCAACTGGAACTGCTTGAAGGCGTCCTACATCTCCTTCTAAAAAGTATCCATGGTGCTGTGAGAGGGGCATCCTCGTCCGAGGGAACATAAGAAGCATCCTCATCATTATCATCAGCTAGCTGGGAAGAGGATGCCTCGAGGCCAGTCTGTGTAGTCCTCTTTATTTTTCGAAATCCATATGCATTCCGGTCGCTTAGCCATCCTCCTCTTTCAACGATATCTATTTCTTTTCCTTTCGTTCCAAGAGTAACCTAGTTCTTCGTTCGGCACTCCCCTATGAGATCAACATTAAAAGCTACAAAAACACAAGAAAGTATCACAGGTAATGAAACACATGTGTAAGAGTGGTATCACAAACGGTGTTTCACATTATGTGTATCATGAAGGACAATATGGAAAAGGGAACTGATTTTGAAGTTTTTTTAATCATGTAGAGGTGTACAATCCGGACATCACTCCATGCACCCCTCATTTTTTACAAAAGTATGACTGAAGAAGTAAGGACTCTGATTAAGAGTTAAGGAAAATCACCCCCGTAAAAGATGCGCCTCCAATCTCCCTGACATGGGTGCATTCTAAGGTGAGAACAAGTCATCGTGTAATCATAGTACAGATCTTCATCAATGGACTTGCTATTTGAATCGACAGTAACAGTATTCCCCTTGTCCCTAATGCATAGAATGGATGCTAGATGCTCTCTACAAAAAATAATTACTACCCCTTATGGTAGAGATAATGGTAGAAATTTCCTTGTCCGTCTTATGGAACATATTAGCATAGAATTCATGGACAAGTTCTGGATAGTAAATGCCAGAGATATGTAAAAGAGGTTTCTAGCCCAAACTACCAAATAGAGTATTCAAGCCTAAATGTTATGCGGCATGCTCGTCAAAGGCTTTTTTCAAAAATGAGTTTTAGGGGTTCCCTATCAGTTACCCATTCGGCTAGCAACGGATAGGCATTCCAAATATGGAGGAATAGCAAGGTTCGGTAATCATCAACCTGATCCCATTTGGAAGTATTTGTCTTTTTGGAAGAGGTAGCAGTGGACTTTTTAGGGGCCATGAAGAAGAAGACAAAAGGTAGAACTCAAAAGCCCACAAATACCCAACATAAGACAAATGTGATAGCCACAAAAATAAACAAACAAAAGGAGATAGCAAAGACTAACGTAACCCGTGCGTGATTAAGTGTACTATACATCACCCATGTGTGGGAAACTGTAACACGAACTAAATGACAAATGAGAAATACAAAGGCAAAACTACAACAAATGAGAATGAAAACATAAACAAAACCAAAATGAGACACACAAAATCAAACAATTAAAACAAGAAAATGAAAATAAAATATATACAAAAGTAAGCCAAGGGTTTGAGAGATTTAGCCTCAGTTTGTTTGAACAAACTGTTGTCCTGATGCCGAAGAGCATGTCCTCTGCCTCGAATGTCATGGTGCCGAAGGTCCGCTGAAATGTTGTCAGAAGTTCGTGGGAGAAATATCCTTTTTATTTTTAGCAAAAATCATTAGTAGAACAAAGAAGAAACAAAAAAAAATGTTATGAGAGAGAAAAATAACAAGGAAAAGGGAAAAAGGGAAAGAGTGAACCGAGAGCAGGGCTATGGCAAGGGAGAAGGAAAGGTGGTTCCTTGCGGAAGAAGGAGGAAAACGGAAGGGTTCGGTGGTGCAGAGAGAGATGAAAAGAGAGAAAATTCCTAATATTTTTGTGGTGGTGGATCGTGTTAAAATAAGGAGTGGAAAAAAGAGAAAAAAGAAAAGAAAAGAAAAGAAGGAGGAGGAGAAAAGGACTGAAGAAAGGTGAACTAACCAAGGAAGTAGAAGAGGTCACCACAGTGGAGGGTGGTCGCCAAAATTGAGGGTGCTGGTGGTGGTGTTGAGGGAGAGAATCGAGAGTTGATGAGATGAGGAAGAAAGAAGGGAAGAAGTTAGGGAATTTAGGGATTTAGGAGGTGGAATTGGGGAAAATTTTGCAAGAATTGGGTAAAAAAATTGGACCCAACCCATTTACCCGCAGAAGGACCCGACACACAGCTGCACTCGGGACCTACCGCATGCTGTAAATCGAGGCCTACTGTCCCTAGTAAGCTTCTGTTTGCCTTGGAAATTTGTACAAAGAACATTCGTTCTATTGCCAAAAAACTGCTAAAAAAGAAGACTTAAAGAAGCCTCCTATGCCTTCACTTAAGTCTTCACTTGAAGATTCTCCAGAGTTAGAGCTGAAACCATTGCCAGATCATTTGGAGCATGCATTCCTTGGAGAGAATTCAACATTCCAAGTTATCGTATCCTCCAAGCTGATTCAACCACAAAACGGGCTTTGTTGAGGACTTTGTAGAAGTACAAGAAGGCTATTGCAAAGAAGATAGCAGACATTCAAAGCACAAGTCCATCTTTCTGCACTCACAAGATACTACTTGTGGAGGATTCTAAGCCGGTGAAGGTTGAATCCTAACATGCAAGAAGTAGTAAAGAAAGAGGTGATCAAACCCCTAGATGCTGGGATTATTTATCCAATATCAGATAGCCTCTTGGTAAGTCCGGTACTAGTAGTATCGAAGAAAGGTGGCATGATAGTGGTTCTAAATAAGAACAACAAGTTAATCCCTATGAGAGTGATCACTAGATGGAGAGTATGCATTGACTATCGAAGATTGAATAAGACAACACGTAAAGACCATTTTTCTCTACCATTTATTGATCAGATGCTCAAGTGACTAGTAGCCCACTCCTATTACTGTTTCTTGGACAGGTTTTCAGGCTACTTCCACACAAAGGAGAGAAAACATTCGAGCATAAGAGAAATCAAAACAAATACACGTGTCCTTCCGAAAAGACTAAATAAAAAAACTTCGTGCCTAAAACTTCAACGTCTTACTACGCTATTGTGCATTCTGAGTCAACTGGAAAAAAAATGATATGAAATGACGTGAGCATGAATGCTCAGTAAGTCTACGTGTGTGTACTTTGGTGATATTCTTAGAAAAATAAAGAGGTAGTTTTATGAAAACAGTTCATGCAAGACTAAAAGAAAACATTTTCCTTTGTTATTTTAAAGGTACCGATACTTGAACCTATATGGGAGAGGGGGGATCGAAAGGAACTCGAAAGTTTGAGCAAATCAAGATACATTAGTGCAGCTTCTATACCTGAATTCATAAAAACATGCAATGCAAAAGTCGGGCTCCACGGACAGAGTCCGAAACCTATAATGAGGTCATCGGAAATAAGTTTCGGCATCTTGTAGTCAAAACCAGCCAAACATCTTACTAGCGCTTGATACCAAAACCATCACACTCTCCATTCAGATAAAACCAGGCTAGAGATCTTGGAGAACCTACCAAGTCTGCCCTGAGACCAATCTTAATTTCCAGTCCCTCCTGACTCTCCACAAGGCGACCGTCCCATTGCGATATTTGACGCAAAGCTTGATGCGATATCTGACGTAATACCGATTAGGCCAAACCCTCTACGGTATTACACCCTTTCTCAAGTGGATCCATCTTCCAGAGTCTTAAACCGTCGACTTCATCGGAAGAGACCCTAGTACGGGAGACTAGCCACATACAGTACAATCCTCTTATGCTTTCGGACACACGATCATATCCCGAACTGTATCTCTGGTCGGAATGTGGTTTTCATATATGCTTACAAACCTAAAGGCCACTTGCTCGGCCGTCGAAACCAATTCAAGTCATAAACATTTTAGAACAGAAAAATCCCCATCCGCCAGTCAACTCATGCTTATACAGATTTTACAAATTTGTCAGGTCTACATTCATGTATGTCAAACCATGCAACTCTTCAATGCTAGAATATTTCTAACTCCTAAAAAAAATTTCCAGAAAACCTGTGTACGATGCTAATTCTTTTTACAATAGTACTAACTCTTTTTCAAACAATGATAATTTGTTTTAAAAAAGGAGCACTGCTCCTATACTTTTCTAAAGAACATGATAATACGTTGTGGAGAACATCTCCAATTAATAAGCATGGTAAGTTATATCGTTCCAAAAGCAGTAACTATTTTATAAGAGGCTTAGAAGTCAAATACATATATCGCCAGCAACATTTGAAACAAAATAATAAAACAGAGTTTGTGCACTCACCTGAGTGTCAAATTTCTTTACTCAAGTTACGAACTTCTAAACCAACTTAGACTTCTAAGAGATCTCAGAATTTGCAACAATAATTGGAGCTTTGATCTCTGTGGTATGAGTTCCACCAGAAAAACAGTAAAAAAGATAAAAATTTGGAATTCTTAAGGGATCACAGAATCCAGAGATAAAAGAAATAGTAGGATATATATATATATATATGTTTAGTGTTCATTAAGTAGAGGAGAAATTAAATTAGAAAGCAAATCAAGTGGAGAGGCGGTGAACAAGGAAAAAAAAGAAAAAAAAATTCTAAAGCTTATGAAAGAAGGAATTTGTATGTAATGGCCACATTTCACCTTATATATGCATGGGTGGATCAAATCTAGTTAGGTGGCACAACACCCATGTGTTAGTGGCAATATGCAAGGAAAAAGAGAAGGAATAAATATCAGCCATCTTCCCAGACTCGGAAACAACGCTTTTTTCTTAAGAGATGGGCAAAACTCAAACTTTCTGGAGCAGCATCAATCTTTTACACTTTATTCTTATGAAATGCATTTATACCTATTATTATTACTATTATTATCATTATCATTAGCTTAACTTAGTCAATAAAAAAATTCTCCAGAATATTTAAATTATCCCGTAAAAGTAACGTTTGGATCCTAGTGGTATTCCTTCAAAATATTATTTTTTAGATTTACCACTATAAACCTTATAAGAAAGAGACTGTCAAATATTTAAATTCTTAAAATGCACATGCTAGGCATACTACAAAGAAAATAATATACTTAAAGGTATTCGTACACTCCACTATGTTAGACTCCAAACTACGTTCATGATGTCCGCCCGTTTAGGATCATGTGAGGTGCTTACGGGTAGGGCAGTACATTCTACTCTTCTATAAACAAATTTCGTCCTCAAAATTCAGTAATCACATACCTATAAGTTGTGGATACTTCTACTTCATGTATTCCTCAGTCTCCCAGGTTTCCTCTTCAATTCCATGATGCCCCCAGACAACCTTACACATTGGAATCTGCCTCCCGCGACTTTTTTGTGCTTCGCTCCACCATGTCAGTCGGTTTTTCTTCATATGACAGGTCAGCTCGCAATACTAATTTGTCATCATTGAGAACATGATCAGGTGCAGGATTGTACTTCTTTAATTGGGATATATGAAACACGTCATGTATACCCCTTTACCAACCGATATGCCACTTTACCAACCTTATCAATAACTTTAAACGATCCAATATATCGGGGGCTTAACTATCCTCCCTCGGATATCTGAGCTTTCCGTGATGAGGTGTAGGTTTTAAGAAAACTCGATCTCCCACACTAAACTCCAGATCCCTCATTCGATTATCGGCATGGTTCTTTTGTCTACTCTTAGCTGTCTGAAGGCGATCTTGAATTATCTTAACCTGTTTCTGTGTCTCTTCCAACTCTGGCATCAAGTTCCTTTTGTCTCCATGAGATCGAACTCCGATCTTATCCCTATACAGGGGTGTTCTGCATCTCCTACCATATAATGCTTCAAATGGTGCCATCCCTATCGAGGAGTGGTAGCTGTTATTATAAGCAAACTCAGCGCAAGCAAGATTGTCAATACAGTTATTCCCAAAATCTAAGGCGCAAGCTCTCAGCATATCTTCTAGGGTTTCAATTGTTCTTTCGAATTGTCCATCGGTCTAAGGGTGTGCCGTGGTACTATAACTTAGATTTCTCCCTATAGCTGACTGGAACTTAGGCCAAAACCTTGAAGTAAACCTTGGATCTCGGTATGATACAATGTCATAGGCACCCTATGAAGTCGTACAATCTCTTCTACATAGATCTATGCTAACTTGTCCAATGGGTATGTCATATTAATGATAATAAAATGCCTTGGTTTGGGGCAATCCTATAACAAAGTCTATTGTCACATGATCCCATATCTATTCAAGAACAGGTAGCAGTCGTAGTAGTCTTACTGACTTTTGATGCTCTACTTTAACCCTTTGATATGTAAGACAAGCTGTCACATATTCCACAATCCCTCTCTTCATTCCATTCCACCAAAAGTTTTGCTTTAAGTCTTTATACATCTTATTTTCTCCAAGATGCATAGAATATTTACTTCTGTGTGCTTCTTCTAGTATTTTACGTTAAGTTCATTTTTAGCGGGTACACACAATCGATTCCAAAAGCACCAGCTCCCATCGGCTTCTAATGTCCGAAAATCCTCCAATTTCTTGGCTTCCTCACAGTTTTTAAACTCCTGGAATCCCATATTACTCTTTTGGGTGCTTTGAATATCTTGTTGTAGGGTAGACATTAAGGTAAGACTTGATGTCATTGCCTTTCTACTCAGTGCATCTGCCACCACATTCGTCTTTCCCGGATGATAGTTAATTGAGCATAGATGTTCCTACAGTAGCTCCATCTGTCGATGTTGCCTTATGTTCAAGTCCTTCTTGAGAAATAGGTAAATTAAGCTTTTATGATTGGTAAAGAACTTATATTTGGCCCCGTACAAGTAGTGTCGCCACTTCTTAAGTGCAAGCCGCTAATTTCAAATCGTTTGTTAGATAATTTCGTTCATGATCCTTCAACTTTCTCGAAATATAGCTACCACCTCCCTGCCTTGCATCAACATGGCTCCTATGCCTTACCCTAAATCATCTGTGTCCAGGGACAATTCCTCATTCAGATTGGGAAATGTTAACGCTGGTGCCGAAGTCAGTTAATGTGAATCGGTTAGACATGCAAGAACATCAAGGAGATGTGACAAGAGCGAAGGCAAAACAACTAAAGAGTCACAAGGATCAAATTGAGCAAGAGAAGTTTCAAGGCTTAAATTTTGATGTCCAAGACTTTATGGAGATTAAATTTTGATGTCCAAGACTTTATGGGGCAATATCCTAATTTTTGAATAAGTTAGAAATTGAAAATTTACCTTGGTAGATAGTTGGAATCCCTTTTGCCCAAGCTGAAAAATTGCCTCCTACTTTTGGCAATGTGTTGACTATTACTCTAGAATAGTCCAAATGCAATTAAAACACCTCTATTGTCTTATCAAGTTTATGTATAGGTTATATCTATCCTTTGGGCTGAAAATATGAGAGGGAAAAATTCCTATTTTCTCCCTCAAGTCTCTATAAATATGTAGTCTTCCATTTTGAAGAAGCAATCAAGAAATTTTTCAAGACAAAGGTTCTTCTCTTAGTATTCTTAGTTCTTAGCTTAGTTTTTCTATCTTCTTTAAGGGTGAACTTCCTTGAAAGAAAAAAATCACTTTGAAGACTTGTTGAAAATTCCAAGAGCTTCAAGGTTGATCATAAAAAAAAAATTCCTTCATACTAGTTACTACACTCTTGTAGAAAACTAGTCTTGAGGTCTTCTTCTTGTTTCATTGAGGTCTAAGGTTCAAAATACCTTAGGTTGCTTGAACTTTGAAGAAAAGATTTTGTTTAAACCTTCTTGAGGTCTTGGATTTGATACATCCAAGGTTGCTTGAAGTTTAACATTTTCAAGTCCTTTC
Organism: Catharanthus roseus; assembly: GCA_028651295.1. NCBI lineage: Eukaryota > Viridiplantae > Streptophyta > Magnoliopsida > Gentianales > Apocynaceae > Catharanthus > Catharanthus roseus. Next base: position 2,782,731 of record JAPQWS010000047.1, read on the forward strand.
AAAGGCACTTTCTTCTACTTATTACACTTGTTTTGTTTGTTCTCTCCCTCACTTCTTGGACAAACTTTTATGCTCTTGAAGATCATTCCACATCATTTGGTATCAGAGCCACCTTCAAGGAAGTGTTTTTGAGATATCTTACATACATACAAGACAAAAAGAGAAAAGAGACAAGATTGCTTGAAAATGGCATAAAAAAAATAGAATGCTTGAACGACCTGGAATATGACTAGAACTTTGCAATATTTTTATGTGGAGTTATACTACATTGACCTGGGAAACAAATGAAACAAGTTTCATCTAATTTGGACTTCATTTGTTATCTCAAAATAGTCAAAACTTGAAGGTGTACCTGGCTCTTCCGCAGACAAAAAAGTACTGAAATGATCTGAGCATATCTTCCTTTTTACTAATCCTTTTTCTTTGATTCTTGAGCCTAAACTCAAGAAGTTTGAGTGAGGATTCTTTATAGACAAACGTCATTCAATTTAGACTTGTGGTTAAATACCAGTTTTCCAAACAAGCCGAGTATGTCATCTACTCTGCTTGCTGGAAACTTTTGTTGTGTATTCTTTTGTGTTCGTGAAGTGTCCTAGCTTTGTGTTTGTATTTGTGGTCGAATTTCTTTCCTTTTTCAGTACTTATTTCTTCATTTGGTCAATCTACCATTATTGACTCAAATGCTCTTGGAAATGTTGTTGAACTTCCTTAAAATGAATGGATGACTCAATATCATTTTCCTTGCTTCTCATATTTCTCAACTAGTTTTTGTTTGTGATTTTTTTTATTTGGGTTGTTTTAAACTTGAGTAGAGGTGTTAAATCTTTGTTAAGAACTCATAGAACTCTTTGAGACTTGAACCTTTAGAAAAAGGCAAGAGTTGTGAGAATATCCTCAAAAAGGCCAAAGAGAGTTAAACAAGAGAGTTTTGTGAGGTAAACACTACCACTATGTCAACCCAAGCTCAAGCACCAACTCCTTTTGGAGAAGAGTCTAGCAACTCCCAACATGATGACCCTTTGAGGCTCATAATGCAAGAGTTACAATCCCTAAGAGATGAGATGAGGGATATTAGAAGGGATGTCACTAATCTCTCTAATCAACAAAGGGAGGTTAGTCATCATGGTAGTCTCAATGTTACTACCCCAAGGAGCAATGGACCACTCAATTGCTCTAGGACAACCGAGTTCCACCAACCTCCACATTTTGATGAAGAACTTCATCCACCTCCTTACGGTGGTAGAAGAGGCGGTTTTGGAGGAAGAGGCATGCCTAGACACTTTGAAGAAGTTCCAAGGCCACAAGCTAGGCATGGAGAGCCATTATATGATGATCATGAACATGTTCCCTTTGTTGCAAACCGTAGAAGAGACCAAGGTGACCAAACCTTGGACCGAATAAAGTGGAAGCTCCATAGTTTTAAGGGTGAGAATGAACCTAACATTTTCTTAGATTGGGAGAGGCAAGTAGAAAACATGTTTATGTTGAAAATTTGTAATGAGTTCTTAAAAGCTAGACTTATAATAGCTGAATTTTCTGGCTATGCTTTACATTGGTGGGAAAGGGTAGTAAACCAAAGAGTTAGAAGTGGTAGACCACGGGTTGATACTTGGAGAGAGTTAAAAGCTTTGATGAGAGAAAGATTCGTGCCCGAGCACTACTATAGAGAGATTCATTATAAGCTCATGACTTTAAAGCAAGGTGCAAAAAGTGTAGAAGAGTATAGACAAGAGCTTGAGCTCTACATCTTGAGGTTGAACTTGGAAGAAGACAAGGATGCTTCAATGGCTAGGTTCCTTAGTGGTCTCAATAGGGAGATAGCCAACCAACTTGAGTTGTATCCATATACAACTTATGAAGACATGTGCCACCTTGCCAACAAGATCGAATCACAAAGGAAAAGGAGTGGGATGATGCAATCCTCATTTCCCAACTAAAGACAAGTTGCAACAACAAAACCACCTACTTCCAACTTCAAGCCATGGCCAAAAAAGGAGGAGGCTCCTAGAGGTACTTTCCAACCTCCAACCAAACCAAAGATGGAAGAGAGAGGTAAAATCATTTCTAACCCTCCAAAGTGCTTTAAATGTAAAAGTGTAGGACATTATGCAAGTAGTTGTCCGACAAAGAGAGCCTTGATCTTTAGGGAGGATTTGAATGGTTGGATTGAGAAGGATGTGGATGAAAGTAATGAATGTGTTGAGGGTGAAGAAAATGGTGAGGATGATGAACATGTTGATTTGAATCCTTTAGGAAGTGATGACGATGTCTTGAGCTTAGTTACCATAAGAGCACTAAGCGCTCAAACTTTTGATGATAACATGATTGAACAAAGAGAAAACATCTTCCATTCTAAATGTAAAGTTGAGGGAAGGATTGCCAACCTTATCATTGATAGTGGTAGTTGTGTAAATGTGGCTAGTGCTTATCTTGTTGAGAAGTTGAAACTACCTACTACAAAACATGATAAACCTTACAAACTCCATTGGCTAAATGATAGTGGAGAAATTAAAGTGTTGAGACAAGTAGTGGTACCAATAGAAATGGGAGCTTACAAAGATAAGATACTATGTGAGTGGTGCCCATGCAAGCATGCCATCTTCTCTTGGGAAGACCTTGGCAATTCGATAGAAAATCCCTCCACAATGGGGAGAAGAATACTTATTCTTTTGTGAAGGATGGAAGAACATTCACTATGAATCTTCTTACACCTCAACAAGTGAGAGATGAACAAAAAAAGATGAGAGAGAAAGAGAGGGCCGAAAGTGAGCTCAAAGGGAAAAAATTAGGGAGGGAAAGAGAGTTGAGGAAAAAGAAAAGAGTGAAGAAAGAGTGATGAAAAACAAGAGTGAAAAGAAAAAGAGTGACCAAAAAAAAGAGAGTGAGATAAAAGAAAAGAATTGTTTCTTTGCAAAACCTAGTGAGGTGATTGAAACAATTGAAAGAAAAGAAGTGGTATTGCTCTTGTATTGTAGGGAATCTTTTACTTCATCTAAAGAACACTCACCCTCTTTTTCAAGTGAAATGTTGCAGGTTATAGAAGATTACAAAGACGTATTTCCCGATGAGATGCCCGGAGGTCTTCCACCAATTAGAGAAATCGAACACCAAATCGATTTTGTCCCCGGGGAGGTCTTGCCAAACCGACCGGCCTATAGGAGTCCACCGGAAGAGACTAAGGAGCTAAAAAGGCAAGTTGAGGATCTAATTTGAAAAGGGTATGTGCGTGAGTCCATGAGTCCTTGTGCGGTTCCGGTTTTGCTTGTTCCAAAAAAAGATGGTACATGGAGAATGTGTATAGATTGTAGAGCCATAAACAACATTACTATTAAGTATAGGCATCCCATACCTAGACTTGATGATTTACTTGATGAGTTGCATGGTTCTAATCTTTTCTCTAAAATTGACTTGAAATCCGGATACCATCAAATTAGGATGAGAGAAGGGGATGAGTGGAAAACTGCTTTTAAGACTAACTTTGGTTTGTATGAATGGATGGTTATGCCCTTTGGATTAACTAATGCTCCTAGTACATTTATGAGATTAATGAATCATGTGTTGAGGAATTTTATTGGGAAATTTGTTGTTGTATACTTTGATGATATTTTGGTCTATAGCAAGACATATGAAATGCATGTTGAACATCTTAGGGAAGTACTAAATGTCTTGAGAATTGAAAAACTTTTTGCTAACCTTGACAAGTGTGAGTTTTGTTTGGAGAAAGTTACATTTCTAGGTTATATGGTAAGCTCACAAGGACTTCAAGTAGATGAAGGTAAGGTACAAGCAATTAAGGAATGGCCAACACCAAGAAACGCATCGGAAGTGAGAAGTTTCCATGGCCTAGCAAGTTTCTATAGGCGGTTCATCAAAAATTTCATCACACTTGCTAGCCCTTTGACCGATGTGATCAAGAAAACCGAAGGATTTAAGTGGGAAACAAAACAAGAACAAGCATTTCAATTGTTGAAGGAAAAGTTGTGTAGTGCACCCCTTTTGTCACTACCAAACTTTGAGAAAACTTTTGAGGTGGAGTGTGATGCATCCGGCATTGGTATAGGTGGTGTACTTATGCAAGATGGAAAGCCCTTAGCCTATTTTAGTGAAAAACTTGATGGGGCAGCCGTGAGGTACTCAACTTATGACAAGGAGCTTTATGCTTTAATAAGAACATTAAAGCATTGGCAACACTACCTATGGCCAAAGGAGTTTGTTGTGCACACCGATCATGAGGCTTTGAAGTTTCTCAAGGGCCAACATAAACTCAATAAGAGACATGCAAGATGGATGGAGTTCATTGAAACATTTTCATATGTCATCCATTACAAGAAAGGTAAGGAGAATGTGGTGGCCGATGCTCTATCTAGAAGGTATACTCTCTTATCCACCCTTCAAACAAAAATTTTGGGTTTTGAAATACTTAAAGAAATGTATTCTAGTGATCATTACTTTAAGGAAATTTTTGAGAAATGCTTGTTAGCACCTTTTGGAAAATATTTTTTGCATGAAGGATTTCTTTATTGTGAAGGTAGATTGTGCATACCATCTTGTTCTACTAGAATTCTACTTGTCAAAGAAGCACATTGTGGGGGTTTAATGGGACATTTTGGTGTCACTAAAACCTATGAAATTCTTCATGAACATTTTTTTTTGCCACATTTAAAAAGAGATGTAGAAAGATTTGTAGGAAGTTGTATTGAATGCAAGAAAGCTAAATCTAGAACTCTTCCACATGGACTTTACACACCATTAGAAGTTCCTAAAGAACCTTGGGTTGATATTTCTATGGATTTTATTCTTGGTTTACCTAGGACCTTTAGAGGTATGGATTCTATTTTTGTTGTTGTGGATAGGTTCTCTAAAATGGCACACTTTATTCCTTGTAGGAAATCCGATGATGCTAGTCATGTAGCTAGCTTGTTCTTTACTTGGATAGTTAGATTCCATGGAATTCCAAGGTCTATTGTGTCGGATAGGGATACCAAATTCTTGAGCCATTTTTGGAGAGTTCTTTGGAAGAAGCTTGGTACTAACTTGCTTTATTCTACAGCTTGCCATCCACAAATGATGGACAAACCGAGGTGGTAAATAGAACAATTGGCCAACTTCTAAGGGCTATTTTGAAGAAGAAATTGAGGCAATGGGAGGAGTGTTTGCCACACATTGAATTTGCTTATAATAGGGCACCTCACTCTACTACTTCTCATTCTCCATTTCAAGTTGTTTATGGTTTTAACCCTCTAACTCCCTTTGATTTGGTTCCTTTGCCTATAGATCAAGCATTAAGCAAGGATGCAAGCAAGAAGGCTGATTTTGTGAAAGCAATTCATGCAAAGGTCCATGAAGCCATTGTCAACTCCAACAAAAAGCTTGTAGAGAAAAGAAATGTGGGAAGAAGAAAAGTGGTATTCAAACCCGGTGATTGGGTTTGGGTGCATTTTAGAAAGGAAAGATTTCCCCAACAAAGAAAGTCTAAGCTTGATGATAGGGGAGATGGGCCATTTTAAATCCTTGAGAAAATTAATGACAATGCCTATAAAGTTTATCTTTCGGGACATTATAATGTTAGTGCCACTTTTAATGTTTCTGATCTCTCTTTATTTGATATAGGTGATGGAGAATCGAGGACGAATCCTTTTCAAGAGGGGGAGGATAATGTGAATCGGTTAGACATGCAAGAACATCAAGGAGTTGTGACAAGAGCGAAGGCAAAACAACTAAAGAGTCACAAGGATCAAATTGAGCAAGAGAAGTTTCAAGGCTTAAATTTTGATGTCAATTTTGATGTCCAAGACTTTATGGGGATTAAATTTTGATGTCCAAGACTTTATGGGGCAATATCCTAATTTTTGAATAAGTTAGAAATTGAAAATTTACCTTGGTAGATAGTTGGAATCCCTTTTGCCCAAGCTGAAAAATTGCCTCCTACTTTTGGCAATGTGTTGACTAGTACTCTAGAATAGTCCAAATGCAATTAAAACACCTCTATTGTCTTATCAAGTTTATGTATAGGTTATATCTATCCTTTGGGCTGAAAATATGAGAGGGAAAAATTCCTATTTTCTCCCTCAAGTCTCTATAAATATGTAGTCTTCCATTTTGAAGAAGGAATCAAGAAATTTTTCAAGACAAAGGTTCTTCTCTTAGTATTCTTAGTTCTTAGCTTAGTTTTTCTATCTTCTTCAAGGGTGAACTTCCTTGAAAGAAAAAAATCACTTTGAAGACTTGTTGAAAGTTCCAAGAGCTTCAAGGTTGATCATAAAAAAAAAATTCCTTCATACTAGTTACTACACTCTTGTAGAAAACTAGTCTTGAGGTCTTCTTCTTGTTTCATTGAGGTCTAAGGTTCAAAATACCTTAGGTTGCTTGAACTTTGAAGAAAAGATTTTGTTTAAACCTTCTTGAGGTCTTGGATTTGATACATCCAAGGTTGCTTGAAGTTTAATATTTTCAAGTCCTTTCAAAGGCACTTTCTTCTACTTATTACACTTGTTTTGTTTGTTCTCTCCCTCACTTCTTGGACAAAATTTTATGCTCTTGAAGATCATTCCACATCATTACTCGATTCTTTAATTCTTAGAAACTTCTCTCACACTTCTCCGTCCATTCAATTTGGTTGCTTTTCTGGTTTAATTGTGTTAAACGTCCAACAATCCTAGAAAATTCTTTTATGAATCTCCAATAGTATTCCACCATACCCAAGAAACTATGTACTTAGGTTGGTGTTTTGGGTTGCGCCCAATAGGTCACTGCTTCTACCTTCGCCGGATCTACTGAGATCCCTTCCTGAGTGATAATATGTCCAAAGAAAGTTACTTGAGTCATCCAAAACTTCATTTTCTGAACTTGGCATATAATTTATACTCCCGTAGGGTTTATAACACTTTTGGAAGATGTTTTTTCGTGAGCTTCAGGGTTGGGCGAATAAATAAGGATATTCGTAAATAAAAATCACTACAAACTTATCCAAGTAAGGACAAAAGACTTTATGCATCAAGTCCATGAATTTTCAAGTTCATTAGTTAATCCAAATAGTATAACGACAAACTCATAGAGCCTATATCGTGTGTTGAAAGTTGTCATCAGAGTATCTTTTTTTCTGATCCTAACTTGATAGTATCCTTATCTTAAGTCCAATTTAGAATAATACCCTGCTCCTCGAAGTTGATCAAATAACTAATCAATAAGTGGAAGTGGGTATTTGTTCTTAACTGTCACACTATTCAGCCCTCTATAATCTATACACATCTTGAGGGTCCCGTCCTTCTTCTTCACAAACAAAATGGCGCACCCCAGGGAGATGTACTGGACGGATGTTTCCTTGGAACAACAGTTCTTGTAGTTTCTTTTTCAACTCTCTCAACTCTTCCTGTGCCATCCGATATAGGGTTCGAGATATTTGTTTAGCACCGGGTACCAATTCTATACTGCACTCCACTTCCCGATCTGGGAGCAACGTTATTAACTCCTCCAAAAAAGTCTACAAACTCCACCACGAGTACTATTTCTAATTTTACCCTTTCCTTAGGCTTGTCGAGTAAATATGCTAGGTATCCTTAACATCCTTTCCATAACAACTTTCTGACTTTCATGCCAAACAGAAAGTGATTTTCCCATTTTGTTTACTTCCCTTGGAATACAGGGATTGGCATACTCGGTCGGCTAAACATAACCAACTTCTATCGACAGTCTACCTGATCATAATGTTTAGACAACCAGTCCATCCCAAGTATCACGTCATAGCCCTCAAATGGTAAGGCAATTAACTCACCAGATAAAATTACACTATCGACATAGATTTCACATTCTGGGTATTTTACCTCAGTCATCTTGCTCAGGTCTATAGTAGTATTACCTATCAACTGATAATACATAACAATAGAAGCTATAGGAATATGTTTTACGAAATGCATCCTCACAAAAGAATGCGTAGCTCAAGGATCAATAAGTACTCTTGCTGGTTGAGAAAAGATTTGAATCGTACCTTCAACTACTTCCGCTTTGATGTCTACGGGCTGTCCATCCAATGCATAAACTTTTGCCTTCACTTGCAGCTTATTATTCATCTCTTCTATTGCTCCTTTCATAGTCGGGGGTCGGCCAGCTCATTTGGACGTCTCTGGAGGTTCTCATTGTGTCTCAGGGCACTGTTCCCTAATGTGTCCTGGTTTTTCACACCGGAAGCATAATCTTAACTTCTGATAACACGTTTCTATCACATGTCCACTTCAACCGTAATATGTGCAGACTCTGCGGACCCCTTCAGGTGTTAGGGTTTGTCGGCCTCCATTTCCTATCCTTTGCTTGCCCGCAGGGCCTCTCAGAATCTCCAAGTTTCCATGGTCCTTGTCCAGGACATTTATATGGGGGTGCAGTTGGGCTAATAGCTACTTTCCTTCGTATAACCATCTGATCAACCATCTCCATCCATGTGGTAGCTTTCACTGCTACCAGTAATCCTATCGGTGGTAAAGAAGCCAAAGCCCGTTGCAGCTCAACCCTTAATCCTTTCACAAACTGTCGTGTCTTGCTTTCATCAATGTCTATCAACCTTAGATAATACTTAGCCAACCTTTTGAATTTTGACGTATACTGCGGAACTATCAAGTTACCCTGCCTTAGTTGTTGAAACTCGTTCTCTCGTTGCTCAAGATTCCAACAAGGTATTTACTCCTTTTTGAACACTTCTTGAAAATCGTTCCAAGTCCATGGTCGATCCTTAAGTACATGAGCTTTGGAAGCTCTAAGCCACCAATCTTTTGCCAATCCTCGAAGTCTAAAATCTGCGAACTTTACTCTCATGGATCATCGTACTTAAGGGTATCGTAAATATCGTTCAACTGCTTAAGGAATAATTCAACTTTGATCTCTTGTTCAACTTCTCCATAAAAGGATTTTCAGTACAAGTGATGTCGAAATACAAGTAGATCATCCTAGTACTACCATCCAAAAATATGTGGTCGGGTAAATATGCATACCAAAAACCTGGGGACCTCATATCCACAACCCTAAAGCTATTGTGCCAAGTACCAACCAAAACATCGATCACACCTATCCAAGTAACTAAAAATATACAAATATCCTGGTACTCTAACCAAAGTCTACCTCCACCTAGTGGCGCTAACTACTGGAACACCCTGGCTAGGCCTCCAGCTTAGCATGGGCCCTATCCACAGAGTTTCTGGCGGTGCTAAGGAACTGAGTGGAGAATATCCTGAGCCAATTTCGCTCCTCAATAAGCTCGAGGATCTCTCTCTCCCGTGCCGCATGTGCCTCTCGTATCCAAACTAGCTCCATCTCCAACCTATCGACCCTCGCCATCTCCTGTCGACGAGCCTGACGAGCCGTGTAAAACAAGTCATCCATCCGAGCAACCTCACTCCTCAACTCCGGAATCAGCTGACCTACAGCCTCAATCTGCTGCTCGCGCCACATACGGTAACCACAAATATCATGTTCCCTAACCCTAGCAAAAAGTGGTAGTGATAGGAAGGAGGATATGGACTACGCAAGTAGAACGGGAATAGGTGATACTGCTATCAGGGAACCACCTACTCCAAATGTCTCCATACCCTCAGTGTCAGCTGGTGCCACTACCTCCGGCTCCCCTACCATCTCTAAATCCAACTCGGGCTCGCTGGGGTCCTCTTTTATCGATGCCCCAAGCTCTACCCCCTACGCTGCTGGTCCCTCTACTAACTCACTGTCTGAAGGTCAACCACTAGAATCGGGTCCCTCTCTTGGATAATCTCCCTAAGGGAATACGACGACGATGATGCAGCCCCGCTTGCTGCCCACGAGTGTGCCCTCCTAGTATACCCACCTACAAGAATGGTGTGCCATCCAATACCTATAAAACAGAATCTTAGGATCAGTACTAACCAATAAATCATGTAATTAACATCAAAGTTTAAGCGGTTGACTCTTATAGCTCGTCTAGGATCCAACGATTCAAACATAGATGCTCTGATACTACCTGTGATACCCCTAACCCCTCTACAAGATTAACTGGGACTGAGTAGGATATCAGCTGCCTCTCGGCACTAGACTACAAGTCCAAAAACTAAAGTAAAACCCGAAGTAACATTTAGAAGTATATATAAAATACACAGCGAAAAAATAAATAAGTAAACTGAATACTAATAGAACGCTCAAAGCACAAGGTTAAAAAAAACTTCTTAGGATAATTCCAATACAGGGATGAAAATATTTTACACAAACAAATACACATGAAGGAGAGAAAACATTACAAACCGTTCGAGCATAAGAGAAATCAAAATAATACACGTGTCCTTCCGTAAAGACTCGATCCAAGAACTCCATGCCTAAAACTTCAACGGCTTACTGCATCATTTCGCGTCCTGAGTCAACTGGAAAAAAAACATGATATGGAAAGACGTGAGCATGAATGCTCAGTGAGTACACGTGTGTGTGCTTTGGTGATATTCTTAGGAAAAAAAAAAGGTATTTTTATGAAAACAGTTCATACAAGACTATAAGAAAACATTTTCCTTTGTTATTCTAAAGATATCGACACTTGAACCTATATGGGAGGAGGGGGGATTCAAATGCAAATCGGAAGTCTGAGCGAATCAAGACACATCAGTGCAACTTCTACACCGGAATCCATAAAAACATGTAATGCAAAAGTCAGGTTCCAGGGACAGAGTCCAGAACCCATAACGAGGTCATCGGAAACAAGTTCTGGCATCTCGTAGTCAAAACCAACCAAACATCTTACGAGCGCTAGATACAAAAACCATTGCACTCTCCATCACATAAAACCAAGCTACGGATCCTAGGTCACCTAACAGGTCTGTCCTAAGACCAACCTTAATTTCAAGTCCCTCCTGACTCTTCACAAAGCGGCCATCCCATCGTAGAGCATGATGCGATGTCTGGCGTATTACCGATTAGGCCAAACCCTCCACGATATTATGCCCTCTCTCAAGTTGATCCACCTTCCAGAGTCTAAAACCTTCCACGTAAGTTGATCCACCTTCCAGAATCTAAAACCTTCCACGTCATCGGAAGAGGCCCTATTACGTGGGACTAGCCACGTACAGTGCAATCCTCTGACGCTTTCGGACACATGATCATATCCAGAACTGTATCCCTGGCCAGAATGGGATTTTCTTATATACTTACAAACTTAAAAGCCACTTGCTCGGCCATCGAAACCAATTCAAGTCATAAACATTTTAGAATAGAGAAATCCCTATCCGCCAGTTAACTCATGCTTATGCAGATTTTACAAATCTGCCAGATCGACATTCATGTATGTCAAACTATGCAACTCTTCAATACTAGAACATTTCCAACTAATTAAAAAAAATTCTAAAAAATCTGTGTACGATACTAGTTTTATTTACTACAGTAATAACTCTTTTTCAACCAACAATAATTTGTTTTAAAAATGGATCACCGCTCCTATGCTTTTCTAAAGAACATGGTAACACGTTGTGGAGAACATCTCTAATTAATAAGCATGCTAAGTTATATCATTCCAAAAACAGTAAATATTTTATAATAAGTTTAGAAGTCACATATATATAAATATATATATATCGCCAGCAACATTTGAAACAAAATTATAAAATGGGATTTGTAGACTCAACTGAGTGTCGAATATCTTTACTCAAGTTACAAACTTCTAAACCAGCTTATACTTCTAAGAGACCTCAGAATTTGCAACAATAATTGGAGCTTTGATCTCTGTGGTATGAGTTCCACCGGAAAAACAGTAAAACAAAAAATAAAAATTTGGAATTCGTAAGGGATCACAGAATCCAGAGATAAAAGAAAGAGTAGGATATATATATATACATATGTTTAGTGGTCATTAAGTAGAGGAGAAATTAAATTAGAAAGCAAGATCAAGTGGAGAGGCGCTGAACTAGGAAAAAAAGAAAAAGAAATTCTAAAGCTTATAAAAGGAGGAATTTGTATGTAATAGCCACATATCACCTTATGTGCGCATGTAGGGCTGTAAACGGGGCGGGTCTGTACCCGTTTTTAGCGGGTAAGGTTTAAATTTTATACCCGCGGACCCGGACCCGTACCCGTGCCCGTATTTATACTACTATATGGGTCTGGGAAGGGTATGGTGATGCCGAGACCCGTAGACCCATATTAATAAAATAATATATATTATATATTATATTAGATGGAAGATATTAAAGATATATAGAGAGGTCTGGTTGAGTGGTTGGGGAGGGGAAGTTAAAATTATATAGGCTTGGCAACGTAGGTTTGAATCATGCTGTTGCCAACCCTTTTTTTTCTCCTTTTCTCTTCTTTTTGTTTTCTCCTTTTCTCTTCTTTTTCTTTTCACTCCTTTTATCTTTTTTTTCTCATTTTCAGTCATTTTCTCTTTTTTTTTTTCTCCTTTTCAGTCCTTTTCTCTTTTTTTTCTCCTTTTCAATCTTAAATAGAATCTCTTTATTTGATGGATTTGGCCCAACTAACCTCTTTCAAATTATTTATTTATTTATTTTCAACTTTATTTCAAATGTCATTTCACAAATAATTTATTTTTGCTAAATATAAAAATATATTATTTCATCCCGTGTAAAAGCAATTTATGATAGTAATATTTTTGCCTTATTTTTTATTTCATAGAACTACTGAAAATATGGATCATAACAAAAAGGACAATCTTTGTCGTTATCTATCTTATATGCTATTATTTGACTTATCTATTAGGCGATACCGTATTATTACATATACTCTTTGCTCAGAGGTTGTCCAGGAATTTAGATTACAGACTGAAATTAATATAGTTAAAGGGGTCTATATCTCTATTCATTTATGTATATGTTAAATGATTGTATTTGTTGAAAGAAATGTTGAGGGGATTATGTTAATCATGTTAAAATTTTTAATTTAGGATTGTACATTGTTTTATATATTTTTGTTTAACAGGGAAAAAAATAAAAAAATATCATACGGGTATGGGTATACCCATACCCTACCCTGGACCCCGGAGGGTCGGGTCTAGGTCCAAAAGTTTATACCCTGGAGGGAATGGGTCCATGTCTCGGTCCAAGTTTAACTATAAGGGTACGGGTCTGGGTTTGAGGGTACCCAGCCCTATGTGCATGGGTGGATGAAATCTAGTTAGGTGGCACAATACCCATGTGTTAGTGTCAACATGTCAGGAAAAAGAAAAGGAATAAATACCAACCATCTTCCCATGCATCAATCTTCTATACTTTATTCGTATGAAATGCTTTTATACCTACTATTATTATTATTATTAGTCAATAAAAAATTTTTAGAATATTTAAATTATCCCGTAAAAGTTACGTTTGAATCCTAGTGATATTCCTTCAAAATATTCTTTTCTAGATTTTCCACTTTAAACCTTATACGAGATTGTCAAATATTTAAATTCTTAAAATGCGTATGCTAAGCATACTAAAGAAAAATAATCCACATAAAAGTATTCGTACACTCCACTCTATTAGACTCCAAAATACGTTCGTGACGTCCACGCTATATCAAATAGGGCGTTACATTATGGATCAAGGTAAAATCTGTGAAACTATTTTCTTTAAAAACGGAAATTTTTTATGCATCTCTTATTTGTCTTATGTAGCATTAGCTGTTTCTTGTTCCACATAAGCTTTTTCTCGCAGCAATTAGACCTCTTCAATCTTATATCTTAAAAATAAGGGCATTGACATTTGGGCTAATGCTTATTTTCTGGTTCCCCCTCCCTTGATAGGAGTAGGTGCTTGCTGCTCGTTCGCTGTCTACTAAATGAACCTTTCACTGCCCGCCTGACTTCCTACTCCAGAGACGACTTTCTGGGCATTGGTTAACTTGCTTGGGGGCCGACGAAGCTTGGAAACCGGCTTGCCTATATATGCCTTAGGGCTGATGGCGTAAAACCGCGAGGGCTGATGCATGCAGCACAAAATTATAAGGTTAATATCTAGGACGTCTAACATTACATAGCTGATCTTTAATAGAAGCATTTTACATAATGTTTTTCCTTTTATATGTCATGCTGAGAACTTACATGGATCCCATATTATATTTAGTCCTTAACATTTATGAGAAATTTACAATTTACGGAACGATATAATTCGCATTTGTTCCAGGCTTGAAGTTCTCGTCATGTATTCTTTTTAGTTCAATACTTGTTTTCTGGTACTCAATGATTTTCCTTGTATTTATATGCCATGCTACTTCAGCTAAATAATTAAGTATCTTGACTATGATTTTTGTCTTCTGGTTCACATTCTCTTAATTTCTTCCATGCGTATGGTAAAGGTACTCTTTCATGCTGGTGAAGAAATGTTAAGAGCTCTTGGTTGTTTCTATCTTTTAAATTCAAATAGTATTTGATTTGTATTACCTGAAAACTATGCACCATTCAATCTTTATATGGTTTTATAGTTTGGCGTCTCTAATAAAGAACCATTTATTATAGATATGTAACTTGAAATTGATATAAGCATGTATTCTCAATGTTCTTCACTTCTGCTTTTTCTTGCAAATGCTGGTTGATCGTTGTATTCTATGTATGTCATATTTCCTCTCAAATATTCAATATTTAGTATAAATGAATTGGTTCCTTTAATGAATCATTTGCAATTTTTTAAAAAGAAACATAAATTTTAGTGGGCAATTTCTTTTGAAAAAAATAGAAATTTTAGTGGGGGTTAAAAACAGTTGAAAATATTAATTTTTTAAAAAATAAAAAAGAAAAACAATTAGTGGAGATTAAAACCGCTATATAATACAACAACTATTCGTAGGGTTTTCTAAAAACTGTTGTAATCGTTTAGAAGCATCGTTTTTTAGCGGTGGTTTGTGAAACTGCCGTGCAACTGTTTTGCGGAGGTTGAAAATTGCTGCAAAATGCAAAAATAACTCCCAATATTTATAGTAATTTGTAGTGTGTTATTAGTCATACATGGCTAATCCTGGAAATGTGCATTGACAAGTTGTTAAGTGAATTCTACAGTGTCTCAAAGGTAGTGTAGACTTATGTCTGGCTTATGATGGAAATTCATCTTCTTAAGAAGGAACCATTGGTTATGTGGATTCTGATTACGCTGGTGATTTAGATAAAAGATGATCTATCATTGCATATATATTTACCTTGTTTGAAGGTGTCATTAGTAGGAGGGTTGTGTTGCAGTATACTGTTTCTTTATCTATAACTGAAGCTAAATATATGGCATTATTTGAAGCTGTGAAAAAAGCTTTATGGATGAGAGGTTTGGTTAGAAGTTTGGATTTGGAATATTAGACTTCGATATTCTGTGATAATCAAAGCACTATAACTTACCTGAGAGCTAAATGTTCATTAAAGACGAAGCACATTGATGTGAGATTTCACTTTGTACAAGACTGCGTTTCGCGTGGTGAGTTGACTATGGAGAAGATTAATACAAAAGACAATCTTGTTGATATGTTGATGAAGCCAGTTCCAGTTTCAAAGTTCAAGCATTGTTTTGATTTGGTTGGTGTTCTAAATGGTTGACACCGTTTGGGTTTATTTGAAAAAGATGGAGCAAGTCATAACTAGTTTGAAGTGTTCTTTGGAATACAAGTCAAGGTGGAGATTTCTTAGAGCTTGACTTGATTACTAATCCAAATTGAAGATTTACTAGAGATTTATTTGGATTCCTAATTAATGTTGATTATGACTAGGAAACTTCTTTAAATAAGTATTGATGTAAATCCTACATTACTTTTCCATAAAATTTACTCTAGTATGAGTCTCTATATAAGGGGTCTTGGGTTAACCCTTTTAGAGTGTGAGAGATACTTTGACTTTAGCCATTATATAACTTTTGGGGTTTAGCCATAATATAACTTTTGGGTTTTAGCCAAAGTTAGTTATTTGGGAGTGTACTTGTAGTCGGGCTTCTGGTATTTGTTGGTTTGAAAAAGTATTATTTATTTTGTATTATCCGTATTGACTTGGTGAATTTTTTAAATTCTTTGTTTGAATGTTGTAGTATAAGTTAATTTCACTTCTAACCAATTTACAGGGATTATCACTAGTTCATCATTTACAATTTGACAATTCGCACCACTAACAAAGCCTAAGGCTCCATATATTTTTTATCAAGAAGGCCCAAACTACCTCCTAAATCTACCGAAGATAAAGGGAAATGTCATCTTGGTGCTACGAGGGTATCGAGAGAGTTTTAAGCTTCTCAGTTGTCAAATCGGCTTAATAATAGATTTTTCCGATAAACATTTTTTTAAAAGTTAGGCTTCTAAATACTAATTCGTTACTTTTTACTACATCAACTATTTATGTTTGGCACTATAGATACATCCGTCCAATTCTATCGTTAACACTTTTTTTTAGCTGTTAAGTGGAGGGCATTTCCGTTCAAAAAAATTATCCAACCCTCTCACTAAGATTATTTTGGGGCTAAAGAGAAAAATAAAAAAAATTAGGATCAAAATATAAACTCCTCCCTCTTTCTTCTTTCTCCTCTTCCTCCCACTGTAAACTACCACCACCATCACTACCACCCTTCCCCTCTTTCTTCTTCCTCCTCTTCCTTCTTCCTCCACCACCACAACACCCTTCCCCTCTTTCTTCTTCCACCACCACCCTTCCCCTCTTTATTCTTCCTCCTCTTCCCTTCTTCCACCACCACCACCTTCCCTCTTTCTTCTTCCTCCTCTTCCTTCTTCCACTAAAGTAAACCCTTCCCTATCCAAAATGGTCCATACATTCAGTTGACTTATTTTCTTCTCCTCTTTCTTCTTCCCCTCCTCCTTCCCCTCAACCATCCATCCCGCTGCCGCCCCACCGCCGTACTCCACCAGCTCACAAATTGGAAGAATCAATAAAGTTAGAATTTGATCAAATTATTCTTACAAAATTGCAATGTATATGGGTAATTGATTATCTCCTGAAACAGATTTTCGATTTCTTATTTCAATCTGCAATTTTGTTCAATTTAGACTGTAACCCCATTTGTGCTTGGTAATTTTTTTTTTTATTGTGCCCCATCTGATTTGTTTAATCAGCCCACTTTGTTTGTCCATTTGTTACTGTCACTGGTTCTGCTTCAGAAATGGTGGGAAATGATGTAGTGTAGCGGCGAGGGGTGGAAGGAGGAAGGGAAGAGGCGGAAGAATGAAGAGGGGAAGGGTGGTGGTGGAAGAAGGGAAGAGGAGAAAGAAAAAAGAGGGGGAAGTTTTAATTTTGATCTTAATTTTTTTTTAATTTTTCTCTTTAATCCCGAAATAATCTAAGTGAGAAGGTTGGATGATTTTTGTTTTTAGATGACAATGTCCTCCACTTAACAGATAAAAAAAGGTGGTAATAATAGAATTGGACGGATGTACCTATGATGTCTAATATAAATAGTTCATATATCAAAAAGTAACGAATTTATGTTTAGAGACCTAAGTCTCTTTGAAAAAAATTTTATTTGAAAAATGCCTTTTCAAAGCAAAAGAAATAATTATGCTTACATATTTGTAATAATAATTATCTTTTGTAAAAACTTCATAATCGGAATTATGGACTAGCCAATAGAGGCACCCATGAAGAAAAACCAGTTGACGTTCTACAGCACATAAACAAACTACACTTATAACTTTCCAAGAAGAAGAAGATGATGATGATGATTGGTTTCTTGAAAGTGTTCCCGCAATCAAGTTGAAAACTTCACAGTGTACATTTTCTTCTTTATCATAGAAAAATCTCACAATTTTATATCCTTCAGTTGAAGGTAAATATCCTAAACCAATTGTTTGGTGGTGTCTCCAGTCCACCATGATGCTGTCGATGCGGTATCGTTCTTAGTTAATGAGTAGAAGGATTACATACATAAATCTGATCACTTTCTCTCACTTATGTGTTAAAACATATTAGGCCATTGGCACTAATTAAATGTCGTGGACGACCTGGATTTATTCGTCCTTCTTTGGTGAATATCTGAAGTAAATTGCCATTGAATCTATGGATGTGAAGCTGAAAATACAACAGCGAGCTCTCTCTAGGCCATCAAAAGGAAAATCTATATGAATAATATTAACATTTTGTTTTGACCTCTTATTAAGATTATATTTAGATATTTTCATATTTACATATTTTTATATATTTATATAGACATTTTCATATATTTATAAATCCTAAGCTTTGTAAACTTTCCTACTCGTATTATGCTTCCAAAATTAATAGCTAGACTAGAGAATTCGTAAATAGATACATATAATGTAATTATATCAACATAATAAAATAGAAAACATTGGATTTTTTTCCCCACTGAAAATTTTTATGGTATCAGAGCCAGCCTGTCTAAATTCTCATAATAAGTTATGACAATGAAGATACTGGCAATGTTGACAATGACATGGTCGAAGAAAGCCATGTTCATAAAATAGAGAAAGATACTTACTATGTGGCGTCTTCTGATGGTCTCAGGCTGATCATAACGACAGTCCAATTAAAAGAGAATGATAAAGATAATAATTATGCGGAATGGGCAAAAGCCATGCGATTGGCCTTGTGTTCGAAGAAAAAATTGGAATTTGTCGATGGAACAATTCTCATTCCAAAAGACGATCTAGACAAAGAGGAAGAATAGCGGGAAATTAACACTTTGGTAAATTCATGGATTCTCAATGCTATTGAGTCCTCTCTCTGATCATCCGTAAATTACTCCATGAGAGCTGATGAATTATAGATGGATTTAAAAGAACGGTTTTTAGTTGAAAACGGACAGCGAAAATATGAATTAAGGCCGCATTAGCAATTGCAAACAAGGAGGAGATTCAATAAACGTGTATTATTCGCATTTAAAAAAATATGGGATAAAATGGAAAACTACACTCAACTCCCGTCTACTACAGACACAGGATTTTTTGGTAGCCATTACAAACGAAAGAGAGGAGGAAAAAGCTTTTCAATTTTTAATGGGTCTAAATAGTATAATTTACGGTACTATGTATTCTCATCTGATTCAACAGGAACCGATGCTAAAAGTGAGAATAATTCTTGCTAAAATATGCAAGGAGAAACAACATAGAAATTTAGCTCGAATAGAAGACAATGGCAGTGCCGGCGGCTCCTTCGCCGTTACCAAACCAGACCGTACGACACCAGCAACTTCACAGCCATTCTGCATATACTGTCGTCGTAGTGGACACGATATTAGTGGCTGTTTCTTGTTGGTGGGGTACCTAGAGTGCTGGCCTAAGACCAGCTCAACCAGAGCTAGCGAAAGAAGCTTTACAACTAGACGCAGCAGCCGCAAGGAGGATCAAGCGGCAGAGGAATAATTTGCAGCAGGGGGAACTCCAACTACAGATGGCGACCTTCTGCTGAAGGGGCGACTCCTTGAGCTCAACGAACGGCGACCGGAGGTAATGGAGGAGGCTGGGCAAACGCTGCAGCAGGCTTCCATGATGGCGGCAATAATGGCGGCAGCAATCGTCGACAGCAAGGTTCCGTTGGTCAACAATGGTCAACTTGGGAATAACTTTCCAAACTTTAAGTTCAGAACAATGGTCAACCTTGTTGACTCTTTTGAATAATTCCAATTCCACTTAAACTGATAAACTTTTTGGTATGGAGAATTTATGAATTTTGGATTTGGGGTGTTCTCATCATATGACTGGTAGGAAGGATTTTCTTAAAAATTTAAATACTATCCATCCATATACTGTTGGTCTGCTTAATGGTGCTAAAGCAATTGCACTACAAGAAGAAATGATTCTTCTAAATTCTACAAACTCCTTAGTGTGTTTCTAATTCCTAAGCTTAAATGCAATTTAATTTCTTTAGCTCTATTGCCACGTGAATCGAAGTGCTTTATCATTCTATTTGATGATTTTTGTGTAATACAGGACCGTACCTCGATGAGGCCGATTGGAGTGAGTGAGCAGCGGAATGGGATATTTTTCTACAAACCATTGCCATAACCATCTTTATTTGCCTTTTCTAGTGTTGTTTTTTATCAAGCACATTGTGGCATATTTGGTTAAGCCATCCTTCGGATTTTGTAGTGAAATATTTTTTGGGACTCTCTAAGAAATTTAAAACTGATATTGCTCCTTGCAACGTTTGTTTACATGCCAAGCAAACTCGTAATTGTTTTCTGTTGAGTATGAATAAAGCATCTACAATTTTTTATGTAATTCACTACGATTTATGGGGACGTTACAAAACTGCATCTACCATAGGTGCTTCCTATTTTCTTACTATACTGGATGACTATTCTACAGTAGTGTGGATATATTTGCTTGCTGAGAAAAGTGAAGTTGCTTCTGTTTTAAAAGATTACTTTATCATGGTTAAAACACAGTTTTAAAAAAAACAGTCAAAACAGTTCGTAGCAATGATGGCACGGAATTTGTTTGTCTAAAATCATATTTATCCGCATATGGAATGATGCATTAGACTACTATTGCTGGCACACCTCAATGAAATGGTCGGGTGGAACGCAAGCACCGTCATATCTTAAACATTGCTTGGGCCCTGCAGTTTCAAGCTAACTCTCCTAAAAATTTTTGGGGAGAGTTTTAATGGTAGGATATCTTATCAATTGCACCTCCTCTTCTTTGTTGCATGGAAAAACGCCTTGTAAATTGTTACATGGAAAACCATCATCCTATTCTCACATTAAAAGTTTTGGGTGTTTAGCCTATGTGCACGATCATGACCTTCCCAAAGATAAATTCCACGCCTACAGTCATGTTTATGTTTTTCTCGGATATACCTTCAACAAGAAAGGTTGGTGATTTTATGATTTGCAACATAAGAAATTTATTCTGTCCAGAGATGTGATCTTTGATGAAACTAAGTTTCATTTTAAAGAAAATTCAGATACTCTCGAAAAAACTCCGAATTTCTCCAATTTTAAAATTTTGGGGAACAAATTTTGGGGTCTCATGAACTAGTGTGCACAAGACAGGGGGAGTCCACTTTTGCTTTGGCCAGCTCATGAAGCTAGCCCACCTGTACAGCTACCTTCCGGCAACCCTCCATCAGATGGGCCACTTCAAGCTCCAATCCAGCCCACAACCAGCACATTAGTCTAGTCCACAACAGTCTCATGTGCACCTTCCTCTCGCAGGCCATTCTCCCTCGGTCCCGTCGCATACGACCCACAATCTCGCGGATCCATCTCTAGCACGGGCCCAGCCACAAGCTTCTCCCGTGGCCCACCCACCAGATTCTTCCCTTCCTGGTCCAGCAGAGCACGACCCCAAAACCACAACTGAATCCAGTGTAGCGGCTAAAGCATCTTTCAAATCCATCACCAACCAGGGCCCAGCCGCACAAGTCTTCTTTAGCCCACCTGATTTATCTCTCCTTGGCCCAGCAATTCCTCCTGACAACACACCAGTGTGCATGCAGCCTGTGCCCAAACGGACTGCATGCCTCAGTCCGAGTCTTTTTCGGCTCCATCCAGACTTGGTACAAGAAAAAGTACTCGTGTTAAAATAATCACAACTCGACTCCAAGATTTTGACTGTAATACGATCTGGAAGTCTTCTATATCTCATTCTTCTGCTCCATCTCCCTCCTCAACTCTCTCAAGTAAGTCCCATTATCCTATTACCAACTTTGTGAATTATAAAAAATTTTCTTCCTCACATCGGTATTTTCTAGCATATGTTACTACAGAAGCGGAACTCACCAGATATTCTGAGGCTGTTTCAAATCCTAAATTGCGCTCTGCATGCAACAAGAAATGAATGCCTTGGTACAAAATGACACGTGGTCTTTGACAACCTTGCCTCCTAGAAAACGTGTACTTGGCAGTAAATGGGTTTTCCGTATCAAGTATAGATCAGAGGGTACTGTTGAGTGGTATAAGGCTCACTTGTAATTTTGGGAAACATACAGATAGAAGGTACTAATTTCACGGACACTTTTACTCTTGTTGCAAAAATGGTTACTATTCGAACCTTACTTTCTGTTGCTACAGGTTGAAACTGGTATATACATCAGATGGATGTGTATAATGCTTTTCTCTATGGAGACTTAAACGAGGAAGCTTATATATGTTCCCCACATGGTTTTCGGCCTTCTTTCCTAGGAAAGGTTTGTCATTGGAAGAAATCCATGTATGGTCTTCGCCAGACTCCTCGATGTTGGTTCTCCAAGCTCACTGCTGCTCTCCGTAAGTGTGGTTTTTTCCAATCCTATGCGGATTATTCTTTCTTCACTTATTCTTGGTTAAATATTTTCTTGTGTGTTCTCATATATGTGGACAATTTATTGATTATTAGAAATTATCTGTCCTCTATTACCACCTTTAAAGCTTCCTTGAAGGCGTACTTTCCCATGAAGGACTTGGGACCTCTAAAATTTTTTTTGGGTATCGAAATTGCACGAAATCCTTCGGATTTATTTTTGTGTCAACGCAAGTATATTTTGGAGATTCTCTCTGAGACTGGCCTGCTCGGGACCAAACCGGTCCTTATTTTGATAATTCAGATCGCTATCGCAGACTTATCGGTAAGTTAATCTATCTTACTTTTACTCGACATGAGCTCGCCTATGCCGTTCACACATTTGCTCAGTTTATGCACGCCTCTCACTGTGATCATTTGAATGCTGCTCTCTGTGTGATTCGATATCTCAAGGGAAGTCTTGTTCATGATATTCTTCTTCAGTCTAACCCTTCTCCTTTATTGACTGCATACTGTGATCCTGATTGGGTTATCTGTCCCATCACTTGCCGATATGTCACCGGATATTTTATTTCTCTAGGCCATTCTCCTATTTCTTGGAAAATAAAGAAACAGCATATTGTTTCTTGTTCTTCTGCTGAGACTGAATATCGCTCTATGGCTATAACTTTGTGTGAATTAAAGTGGTTATCTTGCTTACTTCTGGATCTTCACGTTTCTGTCACTCGCCCCATTCTACTGCACTGTGATAATCAGGCTGCCATTTACATCGCGGCTAATCCCTTTCAAGTATATGAAAATGTCTATATAAATATATAAAAATGTCTAAATATAGAAATGTCTAAATATAATCCTCAGTACTCCCTACTGAAAACTTTCACCTCTGCTAATGGAATTTGATGAAGCAAGGACTAGAAATCAAATCGCACCATTGTTTAGATAACCAAATTGGCGAATCTTTTTGAAGCAAAAAAGATGAATTCGCTTCTTTTTCGGCCAAATCCTGATTCCGTTTTGCTTCTCCCGATCGTCGAGCCTGATCGACTCCCGGCTCCAAGTTTTTCAAGAATAGTGCCGTTGAGTTTCTCGACCCTTTGACTTAGGATTAGTATTTGCTGGGAGTCTTGATAGTATATCTTCCAATAGATGGGGCCGGATGCTTTCTACCATTGATCTCTTCTCATTGTTTTTTTTATTTCCATTGACAAATTATATTGTTGGAAAAGCCATGACAGCAAGAGAGGTACGTGGGATGAAATAATGGGACATTAACTTTTAGCATGTGTTCATCAAATAATATTCTTTCGGATTTTTCATTCTAAAATGATTTTATCTCTCCACTTAATTCCTATTAATATTAGAGTGATATTATCATAGGATGTGGTTGATTTTTCACATACTAGATTACACCAGAATTGTATTTTTATTTTTTATTTTTTATTTTATACATTAGGAGATGCAGATGTAGGGATGTGAATCATGTGGCTATAAAGAGGCCAAGTCACCTCTTGAGCTTCTCATTAAATCTTAATATCTCCTATCCCCTTAGTCATGAAAAATTCTTATATAAATCTATAAGTAGACTTGGACAACGTAACTATAATAAGGCTACGTCACTTCTTAAGCTTATTATTAAATCCTAACTTCTTAACCGCAGTTATCTAATAGTAGTACTTCCAAGATATTCAAACTTCTAACAAATCTCTAATTTCACCTATATAAGTATCTGAGCAGAACCTTGTCTCTCTTTTTCTCACTGTCACATCCTCCCGCGGTCTCTCCCAGTATCCCACTCCTTAACTTGAAGTTCTGTTAGGCTATTAGCTTGGAACTATGGAGTTATTCACGAGGCTACAAAATTAGCAATGTCGCTCATAACAAAACTGGGAACTATGATTGTTTACATACAGTTATACCTATTGATTGGGGTTTTGTATAACAAAGTTTTAAACCCAATACTTGCAAGTGCACAAGATCAAAGTAATATGAAAGTATTAGGGTATCGAACCACAGAGAAAGGCTTAACTACCTAAATTATTATCTTCCTAAATTAATTTTATAAAAGGAAGAATCAAATTTTGTTATCTAAGAATTATTACTAAAATAATTAAAACTAATGAATAAAATAATTAAATTAAAGATAACCGGAGCGTAACCAAAGAAGATGATTTAGAACCTTGAATCCACCACTAACCTATATAACAATAATTTAATTCTATTTAGGAGAAAAGATTAAACATTTATGTGGTGATCTAGGCTACAAGCTTCGATACACTAGAGAAATATATTGTGCTTAAATGCATGACATAATCCATCTAACCATTAGCATGACTTATTCATTCCTATGACATAAATCATCTAAAATTAGCATGTACTATTCAATTCTAAAACCCACAATATACTTGCAAAAATCACATATCTCTCGTACCCAAGACTACAAGAATTAAGAATGGATAAAAATATCAATTAACCCAAATAATTATTCAACAAGAACAATCACAAAGAATTAATTGCATCAAACCAATAACATCCCAAGATATGCAATCACATAAATAATAGAATAAATCTCCCAAAAATAAAATAAACCAAAGTCACATGGCTAGGGTTTCATCAAGATTCTAAAAATAAATTTAGTTCATGGCTAAAGGGACAGAAGGAACCAATTTCTTGGAGTTGATCATGGCTTTCTTCTTCTCCAATTGAAAATTCGCCGCAGCTCTTCTCCTTTTGAAAGTCGCTGTAGCTCCTCTCTCCTTTTTCTTCTCCTTTTTTTCTCCCCTCTCTTCTTGTGTGGCTCTTCTATATATAGACAAAAGAGAAGAAAAATCCTAAACCTAAAAGGATTCAACTAAAATCCTAATCCTTAAAGGATTCTATTAAAATTCTAATCCTAATCCTTAAAGGATTCAAATACTGCAGTTTCCCTTTACCAAATTTAATATGGAATCTTTATTTTCCATTCTTTTTTTTAGAAATCTGTACAAAGATAAATAAAATAAATTAAATATAATAATTATGACTAATAAATAAATAAAATATTTTCAAAGGCTAATAATTAAAACTTAAGGTGTTTATTTGTGCTAAAAATCGACTGTATCAACTCCCCCACACCTAAGTTTTGCTAGTCCTCAAGCAAAAATGAAGAATAAAAAGAAAAACTAACTAGCCACTTTCGTAGGACTCAAGATTGCACTTAACATGTGCAACAAGCCCTTTAAACCCCTAAGTTATCCTTAGTGGACGAGTATGGTCTCCTGAGGGTTTGAAGACGACATACCCACAAAGTCAAATAAACAATAAACTTTTTAAAAGATATATAATAATCCCAATTAAGTACCATTTATCAAGATCTCAAACTTATCAAGACAAGCACTCTTCTTCTTATTTTTAAACTCAAGTAAACAAACAAATATTCAACTATCTCCCATAACTAATGCAAAACTTGTGTAAGGTGTAATCGTAGTCATAAGAGAGTATAAAATAAATACTAAATAAAATTTTCAAATTACATATAGAGAACAAATCTCAGCAAGAGTTCATTCTATAGGCTTACTCTTCGTACCTTCTCTCCACTAATCAAGGATTCTCAACTCAACTCAGATCAGGTAGGACTTTAAAGCTTGTAATGTAAGGTTAGGGCATTGGTTATCAAGCGAAGGTAAGGAATTCAAAATCAAAGAAAAGAGAGCTTACAAAGAAGATGGATACTTTAAATTTCGACAAACTTTCTAACTTTGTTTTTGCTCTTTTTTTTCTTTTTTCAGTAATACATTCACCAACTACCATCTTCTTTTGCTCAAAATTTTATCATTTAAGGCCATTCTTTTTCTTACATTTATAAATTCGGGCCTCTTGAATTTTTTCTTTGCACCTTATGACTTGTAACAATCATGTATCGACTTTTATTTCTTTGTCTTTTTCCTTTTTTTTTTTCAGCTCAATACAATTTTTTTTCAACACCACAAGCCATATATATATATATTTCTCCCTTTTGTCAAGATAACTTCTTTTTCCAAAACACACAAACAACAACCCATCATTGAAGCACTAGTTATAAGTTTGCATTAAACTCTCTACAAGATTAAGGGTTAATATTTAAGTGGTTTAAAGAAAGATATAACATTTAGGCTCAAAAGGGTACGAAGGTACAAATTTATGAAATTTTGTAAGCTTGAAAGGCACAAACGATTCAAAGAAGGCCTATGACCATCGTCTCTGAGTCAAATCGAGAAAACCTTTCTATTTCGCCTCAAGAGGTACTCAAGTAAGTTCTAGAATGTAGGGAAGAGATTCATCAACTTTATGTAACTCAAAAATAATGTAAAGGATTTAGTAAATACTAACAATAACCCATGTGCTCAAGTGTAAGTCATGCAAAAGTTATAACAAATATAGAACATAAGTCCGTCACCCTACTTAAAAACAAGAAAATAAGTACTTTTCTCAACTTATTTAAGACATTTTTAAAGGAACTCAAAAAGAATTATTCTTTATGTGAAATCATATTTTTGATTTTTTTTTAAATTATGTAGAAAAATAAATAAAATTAAAAAAATTAAAAAAAAATTGAACAAGAAATACGAGAAAAAAAATACTAAAAAAAAATAGTAGATATCAGAATAAAAATATCTTCTCCCCCACACCTAGACCCAACATTGTCCACAATGTGATAAGAGTACCAAGAGTAGGAGAAGAGACAAAGAAAAGAACAATACAACCTGGTAGAAGAGGCAGTATTAATGCATGTCTGCAAGAATAGTAAATAATCTTTGTAATCTCCATGATAATGATAAGTTGTTTTATTACCCTACAAAACAAACATTTCATACCTTTCTACCAATCAAGTGGAATAAAAAAATAAACAAATAAAAATAAAATAAAAATATATAAATAAAATAAAATTTGGGTTGCCTCCCAAAAGCACTAATTTTAAAGTCTTCAGCCAGACTCCCTAATTCTTTTGCATTCATCCAGGATCTATTTATCTCATATTAAGCTCATGATTTACAATCAAAGAAGAGTTTTTAGGTGGAGCAATACAGGCAAGATTAGAATTAACATTTTCAGTGTAGATAAGGTTTTCTTTCTCAATAAAAGTATACTCTTTTGAACACATTAAAGGTAGAGGTTCTTCAATTAATTCATCATTTACATTACCAAATAGCAATCAGAATTATCTTCTATAGAAGGTTGTGAAGAAGTTTTAAAAATATTTAATCTAACCCTCATATTCATTACAGAGACATCCATAACCCCAGTTCTACAATTAATAGTGGCATCAGCAGTAGCCAAGAAGGGACGACCTAGAATAATGGGGATATGATTTTGAGAAGATCTACCAGGTTCCATATCTAGGACTACAAAGTCTACAGGGAAGACACCTTTATCAATTTGAACTAGAACATTATCTATCCTTCCCCTAGGTACCTTGATAGACCTATCAGCTAATTGTAAGGTCATATCAGCTGGTTGCAATTCTCCTAATCCTAACTCTTCATAAACAGAGTATGGAATCAAATTAACACTAGAACCTAAATCTAAGAGTGCACTATCTATTTTATGATTACCAATAAGACATGAGATAGTAGGGACACCAGGATCTTTATATTTAGGTGGAGTGTTATATTGCAAAACAGAGCTCTCCTGTTCAGTTAGGAAGATTTTCTTAGAAACACTGGTTTTAGATTTTCTTTTAAAAGTACACATGTCTTTAAGAAATTTTGCATAGGATAGGACTTGCTTAATAACCTCTAAAAGTGGAAGATTAATTTTAACTTGTTTGAGAGTTTCTAAAATATCTTCCCTTTTATTATCCTTTCTAAGATGTGGGGGTGGCAATAAAGTTTCTGGATAAGGAACCTTTGGTTTGTATGAAGTCGTAGGAGATGATTCTAGAGTCTTAAAATTAGAGGAAGAAGCTAGTTCCTTCTCTATCTTCCTTTTAATTTTAGTCATAGAAATTCCCTTGGTTTCATTATTATTTGACTCACTATCTTTAATAGGTTCCCCTACTTTATTATCTACCAACTTCCCATTTCTAATAGTAATTACAGCTTTAGCTTGTTCATGGTAATTAGCTCTAGGATTCTCTATTGGATGACTAGGAAGCTTACCCTCATCTCTTCTACTTATTGCATTAGCTAGTTGCCCTATTTGAGTTTCTAACTTAGCAATAGATTGGGTGTGTAAATCTAGAATTTGTGTCATAGATTCTAAACCTTTCAAAGCAGATAATACTTTTTCTTCAAAAATAGATTTTCCACTTTGAGGAGGATGAGGAGGTACATATCTTAGAGATTGAAAACCAGGGGAGT
This sequence comes from Catharanthus roseus, assembly GCA_028651295.1. NCBI lineage: Eukaryota > Viridiplantae > Streptophyta > Magnoliopsida > Gentianales > Apocynaceae > Catharanthus > Catharanthus roseus. The sequence continues at coordinate 2,811,182 of JAPQWS010000047.1, forward strand.
ATTCATACCAGATTGTCTGTTTTGTTGATATTGTTGTTGGCCTAATTGACCTTCCCCTCCTTGTTGCCTCCAGGAGAAATTAGGATGACTTCTCCAGTCTGGATTGTACGTGTTTGAATACGAGTCATTCTGTCTGTGAAAGCCTTGGGCTGCATTGACTTGTTCCTGCACAAATTCTGGAAATAGTGAAGCACTAGGACAGTCATAGATAACATGAGAAGGACTAGAGCAAATTGCACAAACACTTTTCACATTAGTAGAATTAGTAGGCAATGTATTCAAAGCTAATAATTTATCAAATTTTTTAGATAAAGCATCAACCTTCACAGAAAGATCAACATTTTGAGAAACTTCAAACATTCCACTATTTCCTATTTGCCTAGATGTACCTACTCGTGAGAAGGTGGCGTGTTGTTGTGAATTATCACTCAAATTTTCAAATAAATCCCATGCCTCATATGCAGTTTTATGAAGAAAGGTACCACCACAAGAGGAATCGACCATTTGACGATTGCTCTCATCTAATCCTGAATAAAAGCTTTGTATTTACTGCCATTTAGGGACTTCATGGTGAGGACAACTATGAAGAAGTTCTTTAAATCTCTCCCAACTCTCATGAAATTGTTCATTATTTTATTGGAAAAAAGTAGTGATTTCTCTCCTTAACCCTGTAAGTTTACCCATAGGAAAATATTTTTTTAGAAATTCCCTAGACATCTCAGCCCAAGTACCTATTCTCTCACGTGTGTGCAACTAATTTTTAGCCTTATCCTTCAAAGAAAAAGGAAAAAGGCGTAATCTAATAGCATCATCACTTACATTAGGCAGTTTAAAAGTAGAGCAAATTTCTAAAAATTCATCAATATGCTTATAAGGATTTTCAGAATCAAACCCATAAAAAGATGGTAACATTTGAATAGTAGAAGCTTTGATTTCAAAGTGATTAGCCTCAATTTCAGGTAGTCTATTACCTATTGGTGAATTATAAGTGTTAGGAGTAAAATACTCCCTTAATGCTCGTGGATTTTCAGCCATTTTAACCTGACAAGTGTTAGAAATTTTCCTTGTGCTCTAAGTGCCTAAAGTGTACACTCTATCTCAGGATCCACTTCTTTCAAATCAACAGAGAGCGAACGACAAACATGCATTAATAAACAAATTCAAAAAATAAAAAAATTTACCACAAATAATAATATGAATAAACTATCAAATAATGAAATAAAAATAATAATAAAAAAAACATTGAAGACATAAAAAAAAATTATATTTTTTTTCAAGAATAAAAGTAGAATAAAAAAAATACTAACAAATTTAGGAGGCAATAACAAAAGCAATTAATTTAGCCTCTCCCCGGCAACAGCGCCAAAAACTTGATCGGGATTTTTATAACAAAGTTTTAAACCCAATACTTGCAAGTGCACAAGATCAAAGTAATATGAAAGTATTAGGGTATCGAACCACAGAGAAAGGCTTAACTACCTAAATTATTATCTTCCTAAATTAATTTTATAAAAAGAAGAATCAAATTTTGTTATCTAAGAATTATTACTAAAATAATTAAAACTAATGAATAAAATAATTAAATTAAAGATAATAGGAGCTTAACCAAAGAAGATGATTTAGAACCTTGAATCCACCACTAACCTATATAACAATAATTTAATTCTATTTAGGAGAAAAGATTAAACATTTATGTGGTGATCTAGGCTACAAGCTTCGATACACTAGAGAAATATATTGTGCTTAAATGCATGACATAATCCATCTAACCATTAGCATGACTTATTCATTCCTATGACATAAATCATCTAAAATTAGCATGAACTATTCAATTCTAAAACCCACAATATACTTGCAAAAATCACATATCTCTCATACCCAAGACTACAAGAATTAAGAATGGATAAAAATGTCAATTAACCCAAATAATTATTCTACAAGAACAATCACAAAGAATTAATTGCATCAAACCAATAACATCCCAAGATATGCAATCACATAAATAATAGAATAAATCTCCCAAAAATAAAATAAACCAAAGTCACATGGCTAGGGTTTCATCAAGATTCTAAAAATAAATTTAGTTCATGGCTAAAGGGACAGAAGGAACCAATTTCTTGGAGTTGATCATGGCTTTCTTCTTCTCCAATTGAAAATTCGCCGCAGCTCTTCTCCTTTTGAAAGTCGCTGCAGCTCCTCTCTCCTTTTTCTTCTCCTTTTTTTCTCCCCTCTCTTCTTGTGTGGCTCTTCTATATATAAACAAAAGAGAAGAAAAATCCTAAACCTAAAAGGATTCAACTAAAATCCTAATCCTTAAAGGATTCTATTAAAATTCTAATCCTAATCCTTAAAGGATTCAAATGCTGCAGTTTCCCTTTACCAAATTTAATATGGAATCTTTATTTTCCATTCTTTTTTTTAGAAATCTGTACAAAGATAAATAAAATAAATTAAATATAATAATTATGACTAATAAATAAATAAAATATTTTCAAAGGCTAATAATTAAAACTTAAGGTGTTTATTTTTGCTAAAAATCGACTCTATCACCTATATACCCTTTATATAGCATGGATCTTTGTATTTACAACTGTAATTTTGGGCAAAACTTTTTTCTATTCATCAACTACTTCTCTTTATGCAATAAAAGAATAACGCAAGGAATGATGTTACACCTAGTTTGGTATACTAAACTGATATGTAATTAAATTCTTTATTATCTGGAATTTGTTCTCATTCAAAATGGAATGGAATCCTCTTTATATTCCAGTGTTTGGAAGGAAAAAGTAGAATAGAATGATAATCCATTTTATTTGTTTTGGAAAAATTATTAGTTTATATTAGAATGAAATAGAATTATATATAATACGACCTAAATATCCTTCTAGCATAAAATGTATTTTTTATACCCTAGAACACATTAAAAGCTCGAAAAGAACATTAAAAATTTTATTAAAGTGTAAATATTCATATATAATATTGAAAATAGTCATAAAACAACTCCTTTTAAAGATCAAAATAATACAATATATAAAATTAGTTAAGCGTAATATATGTAATATCTTGAGAGTATAACAGTCCAATATTTTTAAACATGATTCACACTCCTCCTGAAAAGGCCTTTTCATAAGTTTTAGCATGGAAACACTACCAAAAAATAGTTGCTTACCGACGGACATTACCCATGGACTCTTGTTCTGTCAGTAACTTCCAATGGCATTCCAACGGTATTTATAATATGACGGACTATTTTTTAACTAAGTAAAAGTTTTTGGAGGGAGAAGCCGCGCACCAAAAAACGACGGATTGTTCGGACAGAAATCGCCTTCGGTATTTAACGGAACTGACGGTATCAGGGACGGTAACTACCTATCGGTACCAATTAAAAGGCACCAACGGCACTATCAACATTGGTCGAAAAAGAAATTGACACTATCGGTAATTTGAATTTGGTACCGTCGGTGTTTGCTAACGACTTTGACCGTCAATAACTTTTAAATATTCATTACCAATAGACTTGACATCCGTAATAATTCTTAGAATTTCAATTGAAATCGGAAAAACCCTCTCGATCTTAAATTCATTCCCTCTCCTCCGAAAATCCTCCCCTCTCCCATTCCCTCGAGAATCTAACAAGCCCACCGACGGTTGTCGTTTTTCCACCGCCGTACTGACCGTCGGCAGTGCCCCTAATCCAATAAGTATCTCTCTCTCTCTCTCTCTCTCTCTCTCTCTCTCTCTCTCTCTCTCTCTCTCTCTCTCTCTCTCTCTCCCTCTCTATCAATTATCTTTCCTGTTCTTTTTCTTTTTCTTCGTCTTTCTTCTTCTTCTCCAGTTGTTGGACCTGTAAGTTGCTGTCGTCGGAGCCTTCCCGTCGCCACCGCCACTCGAACTGCATCAATAGACACAGAACTACAATTAACAGGTTTTTTTTTTTAAAGTTTTTTACATGGAGGGAATATATTTATTTTCTTGTTGATTGAGGTTTTGCAAATTCGTTTGAAGTTTGTAATTATCTTGAACTGCAATTTGTACCAAGAAATCTTACATTTTGAAAGTGTGATATTGTTTTGCTAGTGACCTATGCTGAGTTTCTTATTTTGCTGTAAATGGTAGTTTTTGTTAGTCTATGATTCAAATCTTTTCAATTGTATCATAAAAGTTTTGAATAATATCATACTATTGAATAAGACTCAAATTTTACGTATTCACAAATCAAATTTGAAAAAATCATACATAATTTTGTGCTCTTAAATACCAAAAAAAAACCTTCTCATATGGAAATATTTTACTGACAGTTTTTTGGGGACTTTGCAAAAGACTGTGGATGCTATTGACTACTATATATACATAAGAAGTCCAGAAATTGAGTGAAAAGGTAAGCATCCTTTAAGTTGACTTTCAGGATTTACTAAAAACACACAAATATTTGTTTAAATCAATTCAATTTGGCATTAAAACTTCAAATTAAAAAAAAAACTCACAAAAAGAAAAGGTAATCATTTAGCATTAAAACATCAAAAAAAGTGAAATAACACAATACCTTATCAAATATACTTCTAGTACTATTGACGTCACTTTATCAACTCTAAACTTTTACATTTGAAAAACTAATTCTTAAATTCAAGGAGTTGGGTTCTTAATGACCTTTGAACTCCAAAAATTTGTCTTTTACATTTCAAAGGCTAAATGAGAATAAACTGTTTATATAGGGGATAACCTTAGAGGAGTTGATGATATATGGTATAAATTTTGCTCATATATATATATATATATATAGCAGTATCAGGTCCTCTTGACATTAAACTTAATGAAAGTTACTCTTTTCTTTTTTGTGGATTCTAAGTCTGGAGGTTCTATTTTCTCTAATTAATCATGCATCTAAAGGTTCTGATTTTAAGTATGGTGACTCTTGACATTGTTGAGACAGTTTTGAGTTAAAATTATTTTGAAGAAAAAGAAATTTAAAATTTATTCTCAAATTGTTTGGCATGAGGTATTTGCAACTTGGATTGGGAACTATGATTGATCATCTTTTATTCATTCTTTCTCTTGTAATTTTGAAACTCTCGGCTTTAAAGTATCATATAAAGAAGTTAAAATGGTTTTGTTTTGATTTGTTGCAAATATATATATATATATATATATGTCATAAACTATTTTTTTCCCTACATTTTAATCATTTGAAACTCTCTGCTTTTATGCTCTTTTTAAACTCTCTGCATTTTAAGATTGAGATTTTTCCTTCTTTAAAGAAGTTCTAGACTTTTACATTATTTTTCTTGGGATATAACTTTCGAGTTTAGTATTTGATATGACTCTTAATTTGAGATTGAGGGTTGACATGTGTTTTAATTTTGATGAAGCAAAACTCAGGGAGCTCAAAACTTTGTGTTAATTGTTTCCTCAGTCAGGAGATCTTATGATTGGTCTGTTTGATACCCTGCCCTGTTGATCACTTTTGCTCCTCTTAATTAAAATAATTTTGTTAATTAAATAGAAAGTAGTAGTATTATATTTCTTATAAGAAACAATGGCTTTTTTGTTGCTAGTGATTAGTAAGATATAGTTTTCTTCTCCTCCATTGCTAATATGTTTATTTTGCATTGTGCATGTGCTTTATAGAGAGTTATATTATTTATTTTAACCACTTAAATCATATTAAATCACATCAATAATGTAATTAATAACTTGTGTGTTTCATGTAATCAAGTCTTCTTTTCAAATAAAAAAAGTTTTTCCTTTTTATTACTGCATTGCAAATATTATAGCCTTAAGAATATTTGAAATGTAATACCGTTTTAAATTATCTTTTACGTTTTGAGTTTTAAGTATGCGAAAACATATTATTATCTTCTTTTCTTATAGTTTTCATCGTGAGGATTTCGGTAACGTATTCTCCATCATATACACATTAGAGGTATGTGTTTATTTAGTTTAAATTTTGTTTTACAGGGGACCCCTAGCTCTTTAAAGTTTTATGTTTCCTTGACTTCTCGGTGCAGCAGGATCCACAAACACGTCTGGATCAGGGTCTACCGACACAAACACAGATTCCGACCCAAGACGACGCTCCCTGCTCATCCTCCACACCGACCACACAGTCGTCATCCTCTACGGCTCCTTCTCCAAATCCTGTGGCTTGGAAGCCGCCTCTCGGTGATACTCGACAACTATTGACCCTGAATGTACATTGGTAAGTTCAATAAACATAAAAAAACATATCGTTATAATTATACAAACTATGATTGCCAAATGTATATACTAACATTAATATGTACAAACTACATCCATCCTTGAGAGCCGCTACCCATATCTTACTATCATGCAGGAACGGTTCACTGGCCCTTACCACCGTTGGTTTGAGGTCCTGCTGAATGTCTGTGACATGTGGTAGGGAGAGTTTCAAGTAAATGAATCCAATATTATAGTTGTTTTACTTTATCTTAATTTTTTTTACAAGTCTTTAATACTTATAATATTTTGAATGCTTCTTCTTTAATCTTATATTGGTTATACATACATTTATGCAAATATTATTTTCTAATGCTTTGAAATTTCATTGAAATTTCAAAAAAGATGCGTATGGGACCCGACATTATCCATGATCAAGATGAGGTATGCATGAGAGGGCAAGATCGGCAACCGGATGAGAGATTTGCTTGGTGATGCTTGGGCAACGAGAAAGAGGTCCGTTTGGATTCTTGCGTTGTTCTAGGAATAAATCATGAAGTATTGGGAGATTCCTAAGTAAAAAGCGTAATGTAAACGAAATAAAAGGAACAGGAATGGGACGGGGGGGTCGGGGAGTGGGGAAGCACACAAATGGTTCAATATCTTTCACAGAACATAGTTGAAGAGGGGAAAACTGATGTTTGATTTTATTATTTCCTTTTGTTACTTCATTATAATGTAATTAATAATTGCGTTGTTTTTTTGCGGCAAGCGAATTTAACAGAGAGGTCCTCCAAGAGCAAATACTTGGAGGAACTCCACAAGTATCAAACCGAGGATAAGAAGGGGCAGTATGTGAATTTCCTTTCAAAGGATTTTTAGGTAAGTTTAGTGAAATTTATAATTTAAGTTTATATAATGTTTTATAACTAATAACTTTAACTTTTATATAATATTTTATAACTTATTATCCAACTAACATTTTATATTGTAGACGAAATTTCATGAGGCCTGACAGAAGGCCGAGGAGGAAGCTGCAGCCACGGACGCTCCTATGCCCGATGATTTCCAATTGATGTCCACTATATCTTGTGGGTTGAGCCGCGGCTGGTTATATGGAGCTGGTTTGAAGGTAGCTCATCTTAGAGTAGAGAGCAGTTGTACTGCAGCTAGATTGCCACCTTGTGTTTGGAAGCAGAATAGAGGATCATGAGACAGGTTGAGGTTGCTGTTTTCAGTGTCTGTACTGCCTTCAATGAGCACATAAGGCAGTTTGCTGAGCAGTACCACTTGTTGTACACCCCTATGTCACCAATGATAGATATCGTACGAGCTGCTATGGCTGCCATTCCATCGACATCTTCATGATGACACCTGCTGCGGGGACCTTAGACGTGAGAATGTCTTTCTCTACCATCCCTCCCCCATCTATTGATGCCTCGAGCACCAACATTGTTGATCCTCCTGCCCCTTCCCCCCTGCCCTCTAATGATCTTAGGGACTCCAAGCATTTGATACTTGTACATTTTTTATGTTTTATGGATGTTTAAGTTTAAGGATATTTTATGGGTTTGATGTTTTAGTTTAAGGAAATTTTTTAGATTTGATGTTTTAGTTATATTTTCTTGTTTATGAATATATATGTTACTGTGGAATTTTTTTGCATTTCAAGGATTTTCGAGTCTATTTTAGTAATTATATAAAAAAAAAAAAAAACCTTATCGATGGTACACCGACAGAATAACCGTAGCAAAAAAAGTTTTAAAAAAAAATAGAAACCGACAGCCCACTCCGTCTGTATAAGTCGGCAGTACCAACGGAAAGACTACCATCGGCCACGTTGTCGATAAGGTTGGCGACAGTTCGTCTGAAATAGTATCAGTAATTCTTTCCAACGGAAGTATGCTATCGGCTGCTGAGGAACAATGGAAAAAAGAATTCTCGTCGAAAATGTCGTCAGGAGTAGTAGGTACTGACTGCTGATCGTCGGTAACAATTGTTACCAACGTGAAGGGGCCGACGGTTAGGCAACCGCCAATATGCCATCGTTAATATATTTTTATCGACGGGATACCGATGGTGTTCATTGTCAGTATTTCCTTGTAATTTTTTAGTGAAAGACCTTTCTAACTTCTTTCTACAATGGGCTTTCGCATAGAATTTTTACTTCTAATTTGAATACGAAACACTGGAATGAAATGTAGAGTAGAAAAAAGTCATTTCATTCCACCTTATTCCTACTTACTAAACATAGTCTTAGAAGCCTATCATATTTATTAATAAGGGATAATTTTGATTGAATCATGCTATTTACATTGCGGTGCATTACAAGGGCCTAATTTCTATATATATATATATATATATATATGTAACCCTGCAACTCGAGAATTGCAAATAATTTCACATCAATCTCTTTCTTCCATAGAACATCTTGCAATTGGTTTTGGATATTTATCTTCCAATGAAGGATTCAAAGTATTGAGATTCTTTCCAGACTTGGACAAAAAGATGTAAATTAATTGTGAAATATTCAACTTGTTTACCGGTTCAAATAATAAGAAATTGTCATCTTCTTGGAAAATTATAAGAGAGGGTTATTCATGGCTAGTAAAAGGTCAGTCAGTTTTTCTTCATGAATGCCTTTATTAGACAGCGTGATCAAATAATGAATTTTCACCATATAAATATGGTCGATATCATTATTATAAGCATGAAGGGATCATTGTTTCTTTTGATTTGAAAACTGAAAAGTTTCAAACTCTCTCATTCCCTTCAATAGCAAGAGTCTTTTCGGATTGGTTGTTAATTCAAAAGATAGATTGTGCCTTGTCCATGATCAATATGACGAGTATTGCAAATTCAGAGTATATACCCTCGGCGATTATGAGAAATGCATTTGGATTATATCATACGACGTAGATATGAAATCTGTACAGGCTGATTCACGTTGGAGCTTTATTTCTAGCATGAATTGTCAGTTAGTGAATGATGAGCTGGAGATGATTCTAGGAGAGTTTGGAGGCAATACTCGCTTTTACTACAACACCAAAAACAAAGAATTGAGGAGAGTTCAAGTACTAGAGAATAAAAGTTGTGAGAGGTTTTCTTTAGAGAGTATAATATCACTTCCTCACATTCCAATTAAGAGTAAATGGCAAGTTTGGTTCTAAACCTAATTTTAATCTCAGCTTAGTACCATTGTTTAGATACCTATTTTGAATCTAAACAAAGTATTTGCTGGGAGCCTTGATAGTGCATATGTTTGACCCAGCAAATACTTTTTATGTCGAGGGATTGATGTAGATCTGGTTCGACTCAAAACCTTTAGTATATATGGTAATTAAGGAATACTTCTTCCATTTATCTATTATATTAGACCAAAATATAAAGGACTAGAGTTCTATTTTACAATATAGTGTACTACTTTTGTAAATTTTTATTTTACTGCATGGAATATAAATGTGTTTGAAACAATAAGAGCAATACCCATTATTCCTTTTATGAAGACATAATATTTCCTGATTAATTTTGAACAACTAATAAATCAATGAAATAATAGGATGGTAATGATAGGGGCTTTGTTTTTAAAGCTTCCCTAAGTTTTACCACAAACAATGATAATCACAATTAAAAATGTGCTAACTAATTAATAAAACCTATCTCTTGAATTGCATAGCTTTTGGAGCAAATCTCAACAATCTATCCAAGGCATGGGGTGTGAATTTCCTTGCAAACAAGAAACAAATATTGGTTTTCTTCCCATTATACTCACATGTAGTCCCATTATTTCTCATCCTCTCCAAAGTTTCCCAAGTGATTTGGTTTCTATAGAAATGAGCAGGATGGGGTCCTCCCTTTGACCAATCAACATAAGTCAAACTCCTCTTTGAATTCTTACTATTCTTCCCCCCAAATTTCATGTCCACAAATGTTGGCAAATAATGTTCATCAGCATAACATGAACCTTTGCAATAGCTTTGAAAGATTTTGAAATAACTTGTGTCTGAAACAACTTCAATGGCTAAACTTCTGTCCATTTCAAACCATTGTGAACCTTTTCTCCAATCTTCAAGTTTGATTTGGGGACTCATTTGGTGATTGTAACGGCCACGCCCAACCGGACTATTCAGATCGTAGGATTCCACAAAGCTTTGAGTTGAGTTCATTAGGTAAGAATAGATTGTAGAGAAGTTAAACAAAGGAATACAAGATTCAGAGAGGAGAACAAAACGTTGGTTTGATATGTCAAGTAATGCATTTGCTAATAACCTTCTTTCTGCTTCAATCATATTTACTTTTCCCCATTCTACTTCCTGCATTTTTAAATTAAATAAATTAACGTCATATGTATATACATATAAATCAATATGAGTCAATCAATAGATATATCGAGCGATCGTCAACATGAGTGTAGTGTAGCTCAATTAGTTCTAAAACTGCAGAGTTGGTACCAATAAATATAACGAGCCATCAATTCATGTCAATTTAGTGTAATATAAACATTTCAAAAATCTTAAAAATTGAGAACGACTTCATCAAATTTTCTTGATATATTAGACTTTTTCCGGGTTACAATTAGTTGTTCTTTTGATTCAGGATTCTCTAATGCACATGAGTCCTAATGCACTTGCTACATGAGTATTCTAAAGTGTATATCATCTTATTAGGAAGAAATATATATAAATATATCTATATATATATATATATGTGTGTGAGTTCTTGATGGGGACCTAAATTTAGGTACTTCAAAAGAGTAGAATTTAATGTGCTATCGCAGTTGTTAAAATAAAATGAATGATGAGTTAACATCAGGGCCATGGTTTGTTGTGCCCTCTAAAGTTTAGAGCAATATCCAACATATATAAATACCCCACCCGCCTCGATCCCTATAGATTTCTTTTTCATCATGATCATCATATTCAATTCTTGATAAGATTCATCATACCAATATTCTTGCAGAAATATTAATTAGGAAATAAAATTAAACAAAAAGATAGAAATTAATTGGAAAAATATATACATTATGATGATAGTGACTCGTTTCTACTTTTGAAGAGAGCGAAGAGAAATATCTTGAATAATTACTAATTAGCAATTGTCGGTTGTATATAAAAGAGAATTTGTCAATAAATAGGAATTATAGGATGGAGATGCCAATAGACTTGTGATCACCTCAAACTCTTTTTTTTTCTTTTCTTTCTTTCTTGAGCAATCACCTCAAAGTCTTATTATTCACCGAAAAACTTCCCTCATAAATCTCATTAATTAACTACAAAACGTGGCATGCCCATTGATGCAAAAGAGTAATAAATGTCAGGGTGAAATTAAAAATAAATAACTCATTGGTATTAATTTTCGGATTAAGTATATTTTTCCATTGAAGTTAGTCCAATCTATTTCATCTCTCTATTTCGTATAAATTATAAATATATTCTTATCGTTTATATTTTCATAACTTTTTATTTTTTACTGATCATCTCAATAAATAACTATCAGAAAATAATAATTTTTTAGTAAAACATTTAAAATCATCCTAAAATATCATTTTATGAGTTTACTTTATATTTATTATCATATATTAAGATTTGATAATACTCTTCATTACGAAAATTAGAGTAATAAAAAATTGGTTGATATGATCTTAAATTTTTTTTTTTACGGAATTTTTAAAATGGTTGATATTTGTGAAAAACAAATAGTTCAAAATATGCTGCAGATAAAAGAAAGAGGTTTAACAATTTACTTGTAATTCATTATAAGTAAAAAAGAAATTATTGTGCCTTTACTGCTTTAATTTTCTTCATAAAAGTAGTCGAAAGTGTGAGTTAAAGATGCATGCTTTTTTTAGTTCCTTTACTACCAATCAACTGAAATATTCTTATCTGATTTCATAGGAAATTCCATTATGCCATTATAGTAATCTTTACCGTTAAGAAACATTTCAATCATCATTAAAAACTTCCCACAACAAATTTCTCATAATTATAATTTCCCATGAATGGTAAATCAAATGGTCATGGGCACAAGCAATTATTTATATGTATCATAACATTCAGAATATCTGCCCAAAAAATTACTCCCTCCAGTGTTTGTTTCACTTATTATTAATAAGAAATTTTACTATTTAAGAAAATATGGTGAATCGTGTATTTTTGTTTATATAAACTAAAATAATCTTTTTCACTAATACTTTTATAATATTTATAAAAAAGAAAATTTAAGGACAACCAAGTTTTGTGTTTTTTTATATAATTGATCTGTCAGAAAAGATTTAATAAATATCAATTTATTTTTATAGTGACAAATTCTATTTCAGTGTGCTAAATAAAAAAACACATAATTATATATTAATACTTTAGACTTTGACTTAATTTCGCTACAAATTGTATCATAAAGAGGAGAATTGCTCAACTTTTTAAGAAATGTATTAGTTCTTTGATTAAAATCAGAACTTTTCTATAGAATGTGAAGTTATGCATCAATAGACATTTGCAGTAACTCAATATAATGGTCTAATATTGACTCACGACTAGATATATGGGAGTGACTTAATATTGTACTAACTTAACGTCCTGGTGTTATATTCAAATTATGAGTTTGAACCAAATAATTTATAAAGAGTTTATTTATTATTTAACTATCTAACATGTGATTCTCAACGTTGTCAAAGTTGAAAGTAAAGAAGTATGAGAAATAAAAGCTTAAAGAAACAAAAAACATAAGGGATATAAAAATTAACTTACCTTGCTAGGAATTCTCCGGCCATGAAAGACAGAATTGGGAGGTTCTAATGATCCATTGTAGGAAGGATTTGAATGAACATAAATTGAATAAAAACCTTGATGACCGTCAAAGAACTTCTCCCATAATGGCGCTAATAAAACTGGCCCTCTAATTAAGAACATAAAAGCAACTCTAGGAACTCGATTAAATGGAAATTCTTTAATCTTTGGAGTCATTGAAGCTCTCCATAAAAGCTCTTCATCATTCATATCATGTATAACATTAGGTGGCTCTAGAAATTCCTTTAGCCCAACAACACGAGACGACGTCGTCGTCGACGTTTCTAACGTCGGCAGTTCTTCTAAGGTGGAAGAAGAAAGAGAAAATAAACGGCCACTGAGTTGAAAATTTATAGCAATGTCTCTAAATTGATAGCAAATAAGTATTCCAACTGTTAAACCGATTCCGAAGAAAATGAAATATGAAAGAAGATGAAGAATTTGTGATGATGAATTGGGAATATTGAAGAATTTGGCTAATTGATTATTTTGCTTTTGCAAGTTCTTCATGGCCGTGAAAGATCAAAACAATCTTTGTTTCTTCTATGAAAGAATTAGAAGAAGAAATGTAACAATTAATTGAATTGTAGAAGAAACTTAGCATAAGATTCAATTGTGGAAAAGAATATCAAAGAGTCGTGAAAAACCGATGACACAAGTAAACACAGAGAGAGAGAGAGAGAGAGAGATGGGAGAGAACAGAGTTTATATATGAAAATAATTTAAGAAAGTGTTTGATAGAAAGCTTTCGGAGAAAATTCTGTCACAGACCGACTATATTTATATTCATATTCATAAATTATGAATTATACAAATTAACTCATGATTCATAAATTATGGACCATACAATTTGTATTATACCTCACAGATTTAGTGTATAATAAAATATAAGTTTTCGTATATATAATTAATTCATAATTACACTTTCAGTATTCTAAGTTGACTATACACACGTAAAAAATATATTTAAATCCTATTACCGTCATTTATCCACATTTCAATTGAGTAGGACTACCAGGACCACGATCGATCCACGTTTGATTATAATTTGTAAACTTTATATAAGAGAGTTTTTTGAGTGAGATTGAAAAATATTCTAAATCTTAATTTTTGAACTTACTTCTTTCTTTATAAATCATTCATCTTTTATAAAATTCAATACAAAATTTTTAAAACTAAACTATCTAAGTATCCAGAGCGTCTTTAAACTATTGAGTTTTAAATATACTATAAATTATTCCAAGCTGATTCGTATATTCACGAAATGCGACTTTTTAGACACATAACACACCATGACTATTGAGTTTTAAATTAAGTTATAAGAGAAAGTTCGGAGAAGTTTTGGTGAAGGTGGTGGTCAGGAAGACCATGGGAAGTGTTTCTTTCAAGCCCAGTGACTGTTTAGGACCGCTATACTCGTTATCAGAAGACATCATCAGAGACTTGTTCCTATTGCCACTCAGAATAAATAAACAACCTACACGTGTAACATATTTTTTTCCTGCAATTACCCTTGTAAACTAAGGAAAATATTAAAGGTAATATATCTCTAATGTCACCGGCAAGACCGGTTGGTGGACCGAAGTATCTCCTTTTTGTATTATTATTATTCTAGATCAGAGTATATATTTATAACTATTTATAAAATTAAATTGTAAAAAATTTAATTTTCAATCGGTCTTTTGTTTTTTCTTTTTTCTTCTTTTTCTTTCTAGGAAGTGATAGCTCAATAATAATTATGATATACTCCTACTTATCAATTTATACATAAAAACACATCGATTTTATGTCAAAATCACTTTGTAATTTATGAAATAGTATAAACAAATAAATAATTACGTTAATCTGTCGCAAGCCATTATTCACACAAATAATTCTTAGATATCATTGTACCACAATCCAATATAGACTAGAGTTTCTAAAACTTCCGAGAATTATAAAATGTCATTTAGTTCAAGACTAGTGATTAAAGCTTATAATAAGAAATCTAATGGGCATAAGTCAAAGATCTTATTAATCCAATAAATTATTTAATAATAAGCTCATAGAATTAATTTATCTTACAAATTAATCTATTTTATTAGCCTGTAATTAATCAAAGATATTACTTTTTTTATATGTGTGATTCTTTAAATTTCTAAACACATTTATAATAAATATAAATCATAATATTAAGTCAATTGCTTTTAGATATAAAACCAACACAAATCTCATTGCCGATGATATCGTTAAAAAAAAATTTATTTCCCTTCAGATGTTAAGAAATAAAAACAAAAGGATAAAATTTAAAAAACTGGTAAATAGTTATAGAAGTCAATATGTGTGCCTTTGGTCAAGAAGGAAATGGAAGAATAGACCAGTCGTTGTTGGCCTATTAGAAATTTGTGCAGGGGTATTTTGGGCCATTGGAAATTTAAGCAAGCAGAGAGACAGAGAGAGATTTAACTGGAAAATTCTGTTATTTTCCTAATTAATTACTCCCTCATTTAAAAAATATTTGATAATTAAACATAAGGCATTATTGTTAAAATTTACAGAAAGTAATCTTATTTAGAGTATAATGTATTAAAGTAATAAATTCATGGATTAATTTAAAAAATATACCCAAAGTTTGAGGTTAGTGTCAATTAGCTGCTTTGTCTTTTAATTTCAATAATTATAGTACCCAAACTAATTTTTCAGTTTTCGTCTTTAAAACAACATTGAAAACTCTTCAATTTCATATATAAACTTTAAAATAACTCAATATAGACGTAAACTTCATTTAAGTACTCAATTGTCCAAATTAAAAGATAGAATATCTAATTAACAATGACCCAAACATTGGGTATATCTAAGATAATTAAGGGAAAAATTGAAATGAAATATATATATATATGAGTGTGTGGATTTATAAGATTAACAACTACTTTTTGTGAAAATGACTAAAATAGCCCTTATCTACTTATGTAAGCTAAGCCTTCAACTTTCTTAAAATATATACTTTACCTTTTAACTATTTACCATGTGTTGTTTATGGTATTGACCTCCAATTTCGATTATTTTGGTTGGAAATGGATAAAGGCTCGGTGCATATATCATATTTATTGATGGATAAAATTATTTGTTAACTTCTTTTTCAAGTACATGTAAATATTAATAGACTGACCAAAATGACTTTATTTATTAAATAAGGTATAAACGATATCTGAATAGTTTGAACATAAAATATGTTCTAAAAAATATTTCGAATACACTAACTAAATATAAATATATAGAATAAGATACTTTTACCAGTTTCTCAATATTTTCTAAACAATAAATAGAAATAAATATATATTTTGAAGTTGATACGTATACTTCATTTCTGTTTTAATTTTTAAAACAAGCTACTTGATCATTTCCATTTTCATCTCTATGTCTTCTTGTCTATATTACGGAAAGTAGGTTACTAAAAAAAATAGCCATTTATAAAATTCTGTAGATATATTTCTCTAGTAAATTCGAACAAAAGATGTTGATGAACACAAAGGAAAAACTATACAGAGAGAATATGCAGAAGAGGAGAGGCGAGAATTTTTGCATGAATTCATCATTAATTTCAATTTAATTCGGGCTATTACAGGTACAGACAGTACTTGAATTTACCACTCGGCTATTACAGAATGCAGCCATTTGATTCAGTGGTTACAAAAACCATTTAATCTAGTCTAATTAAGTCAATTGTTACAAAAGAAAATTTGGGTCTGGAAAGGCCCTATTTTTGGTCGGGTATTCATATGTGCATGTTGCACCCACACACACGAGTCAAGCGTTTCAGGCTTGGGACTTTTACCTCCTTGGACACGCACACATGAGGCAAGGGCTTGCCTTAGCAATTTGCTACTTAAGGAGCACTTTCATATATAAAGTGTAACTCCTTCCTCTAGTTTTTCCAAGTGGGGTTCAAATTCTCTTAAATCCCAATCTTTCTTCGAGAAACCAATTTTCTCCATTCAAACCACTTTACTTCTCAATATTTGAACCAGTTTTTCTCATTCATACCACTTTAAATCATTTTTCCAATAATCCCCCACATGAATGAAAAAAAGTTTTGACTCAATGTTTATGTTCATCAATTGACTCATGCATAGGAAAAGTAGGTATTAGCCTTTGAATTTCCCCCTTGTAACATACATTTGCTTGCTTTACAAGCTGTCTAGTAGAAATGATGACCTTGAACTCTACTACTTTCTTGGTGTAAAGAACCCAAATATCTTACACAGGAATTATTTCATTTGTTCAACTCTCGTGATTTTGTCCAGTTAGGTTCCTGGTTCTGCCAGAGTTTCTAAAGAATTGAGTCTAAACAATTCTCCTTTTAAGTGGCTCATTTCTCTCTCATATGGGTAATTTTCTAAAAATAATAGTAATTATTTTCATAAGAATCATGAAAACAACATAATGTTAACCTTAATCGTTACATCACTTTAAATAATAGTAATTATTTTCATAAGAATCATGAAAACAACATAATGTTAACCTTAATCGTTACATCACTTTTTCATGATAGGAATGAATGGAGGTTACCCACACTGACTACACTAAGTTTTATAAGTAGGTTTTCCCTTCTTTGAACCTATATCTTGGGATCTCCAGTCAATTAGGTTGGGTTTTCCTTCATAAAACTTTTATCCTCCACGAGCTTTAATAATTCCTTTTATCAATTTCTCAACTGCCTCTCTATTTAACACTTTGGTTAATGGATCCGCGACATTTTCTTTTGACTTTACATAATCCATTGAAATAACTCCTGACGAGAGTAGTTGTCTAATGGTATTGTATCTGCAATGAATATGTCTAGACTTACCATTATACATAGCACTTTGTGCTCTACTAATCGTTGATTGACTATCACAATGAATATAGAGATAGGCAGGACAGGCTTTCCCCACTTCGGAATATCCTCCATTCAGCCTCTTCTCCACACTTACCTAAAGCAATAAATTCAGATTCCATCGTGGATATGGCAATTACCATTAGTTTTGAGGATTTTCATAATACAACAACTCCAGCTAGAGTGAACATATATCCACACATGGATTTGGAATCCTTTATATCATATATCCAGTTAGCATCTGTGTAGCCTTCTAACACTGTTAGATATCTGGTATAGTGTAGTCCATAGTTACGTGTATACCGAAGGTATCTTAACATTCTAACTATTGCCGTCTAATGCTTTGCACTTGGATTACTAGTATATCCACTCAATTTGCTCACTAAATAAACAATATCTGGTCTAGTGCAACTCATTAGATACATTAAACTTCCAATTATCCTTGAATATTCTACTTGAGAAACACCCTTTTCATGATTTCTGGATAATGAAGACTATATTATCTAATGGTATTCTTGCAATTCTAGAATCATTCTTGTTAAATTTTTCGAGAACTTTGTCTACATAATGAATCTGGGTTAAAACTAGACCATTTATTGTTCTTATGATTTTAATACCAAAAATCATATCAGCAAGTTCCATATCTTTCATGTCAAACTTAGAATTTAACATGTTTTTAGTATATTTGACAACTTTGTCATTACTACCAACAATGAGTATGTCATCTACATATAGACATAAAATGACTTATTCACTTCCTGTCTCTTTGATACACATTTGTCACACTCATTAATTTTAAATCTATTGGAAATCATTTCATGGTCAAACTTCTCGTGTCATTTTTTCGATGCTTGTGTTTCAAACCATAAAACGATTTAACGATTTTACAAACTTTCTTTTCAGTACCTGGAGCTCTAAAACCCTTGGTTGCTCCATGTAGATTTCTTTATCTCCATTTAAGAAAGTTGTTTTAACATCCATTTAATGTATCTTCAAGTTTCTCAAGGATGCGATAACAATATCATCCTTATTGAATTTATTCTTACAATAGGAGAATAAGTATCAAAGTAATCTAAGCCTTCTTTCTGCCTCTATCCTTTAATTACAAGCCTGATATTGTACTTATCGATGGAACCATCAGGTTCATTTTCCTTATAAAAATCCACTTGGATCCTAATGGTTTACATCAAGGTGGGAGATCTACTAATTCCCAAGTATGATTCTATAGAACAGAATCAACTTCACTCTTTGTGGCTTCTTTTCATAAAAGTCCTTCTGAAGAACTTACACGTCAACATATGTTAATGGCTCTTTTTCTAACAAGTAAGTTACAAAATCATTACCAAATGATTTTTTTGTTCTTGTTCTTTTGTGGCGTCTTGCTCCAACTTCTTGAACTCTAACTAGTCCTTGAACTTCTTTGTTAGTTTGTTTTAACGAACTAGAGCCACTATTCGACTTGCAAGGAAATACATTTTCTAAGAAAGATCAATTTCTTGATTCCATAACAGTGTTCTTGTGTATATCCAGAATTTTCGAATCATGCACAAAAAATCAATATGCAGTACCATTTTGTGCATAACCTATAAAAATACAATCCACCATTTTAGGACCTATCTTTATTACCTTTGGAAATAGTACTGTCACTTTTGTAAGACATCCCCACACTCGCAGGTGTTTATAAGATGGTTTATTACCACTCAATAACTCATATGGAGTTTTATCTTGTTTCTTACGAGGTATCCCATTCAAAAGATAATTACTCGACAAGACAGATTCACCTTACATGTTCAATGGTAACCTTGAACTTATCAACATCGCATTCATCATCTCTTTCAAACTGCGATTTTTACGTTCAACTACCCCATTGGATTGAGGAGAATATTGTGCAGTCATTTCATGGACAATTCCATGTTGCGAACAAAAGTCACCAATTAGTGCCTCATACTCACCACCTCTATCACTTCTCAATCTTTTGATCTTTTTCCCGAGTTGATTTTCAATTTCAGTTATATAGAGAACATTTTTTTTATCTTTTGATCTTTTTAGTGAATATACATAGCAAAATTTTGTAATATCAGCAATAAAAGTTATAAAAATTATTTATTACCTCCTCGTGTTTGAACATTTTTCAAATCACAAACATCACTATGAATCAATTCTAGTGGTTAAGTGCTTCTTTCAATTTTACAAAAAGATGTTGTTGTCAATTTTACTTCGATGCAAATTTCGTATTTATGTTTTAAATCAACTTGAAATTTTAGAAAATGGTCCAAATTAATTAATCAACGTATCTAATCTGCCATGCCATAAATAAGGAGACTCAAGCAAGTAAACAGAAGAAGTATTTTTATTCATCATAGTCATTGCATTTAGCTTAAACAACTGATCGTTTGCATACCCCTTTCGTAAGTATATTCCAGATTTAGCAAAATAATTTTGTCAGACTCAGTTACAATATGAAATCTATGTTTGTTCAAAAAAGATCCAGACACAAGATTCTTGTGAATTTCTGGCACATACAATACATCTTTGAAATCATCTTCAACAATACCTTACCCTGTCCTTCAATAGTAGCAGAGGCAGAATGACCCATGTAAATCTTTTCTCCTTGAACTGGCTAAAATATAGAGAAATGGTCTCGGTTAGTTCAAACATATCTAGTGGCACCAGTGTCAAACCACCATTCTTTCGTATTGGAATCTATCATGTTCATTTAGATATCACGCAACTATGAGTTCATTTCATCCATATCTTTAGTGATGTTTTCGATCATATTTGCTTCATGATCTTTCATAACAGAGCAACAATCACAAGACTTGTGTCCCTTATTGCACAATTAAAGCATTTCCCTTTGAATTTTCACTTCTGTTTTGAGACAACACCAAATGTCCCGATTTTCCCCTTGTTCTTGTTATTATTATACTTGCCTTTATTCTTAAAGCTTTGGCCTCCACAATGCTCTACAATATTTACCTTTGGATTTGAAGGATGCAATGCCTTGCAGTAAAAACTCCGGTTGTCTTCTTCAATGCGAAGCCTAACAATGAGATCCTCCAAGGACTCTCCTTATGCATGTACTTATGGTAATTCTTGAAGTCCTTTCAACCAGGGGCAATTTCTCGACTGTAGCAATCACTTGGAAGGACTCACTTAAAGTTATTTCCTCAGCAAGGATGTCCTGCAATATCACTTGCAATTCTTGCACCTAACTTATGACAATTTTGGAATCTACCATAGTCAAGGAATCGTGTAGCAACAATTTCTTTGTGTCAGTATCCTCAATTTTATATTTTGTCCAAAGATTCCCACAATCCTTTTGTAGTTTTATAAACACAATACACACTATATAATCAATCATTTAAAGTATTCAAAATATTATTACGACATAAGAAATCTGAATGAATCCAAGCCTTAACTGCAGAGAAGATTTGTGCATCAACATCACCTTTAGGTACCTCTAGAGGTACTTCTGTCAAGAATTTTTCCAAATTCAAAGTAATCAAATAAAAGAGCATCTTTTAAAGTTGGCACTAGTGAACTTCTCCGACTTTTCCATATGGCTGGTTGGGATAGTTGAAAGAGCAACAACAGTTGGGACAGTTTCGGAACTAGTAGCAAATCATCCACATTAGCAGTTTTTGTTCCAATTGTTGACATCACGAATATAAGGAGTAGAAATAGAGTAATCTTTTTAAAGAATGTAGAACAGTACTATTACAGGCACAGACAGGGAAGCCATTGAATTCAACGGTTAAAGTCAGTGGATACAAAAGAAAAATTGGCAAAACGTGGGTCTGAAAAGGCCTCGTTTTTTGTCCTAATTCGTGTGCACAGGTCGCACCCATAAACACAAGCCAAGCTTTCTGGCTTGGGATTTGCATCCCTCCTGGGCGCGCGCATACGAGGCAAGAGCTTGCTTTAGCAATTTAACCTTACAGAACTTTCATATATAAAGTGTAACTCCTTCCTCTAGTTTTTCCATATAGGATTCAAATCCCCTAAAATGTCAATCTTTCTTGGAGAAACCAATTCTTTCCCATTTAAACCACTTTAATTCTCAATATTTGAGAAACCATTTTTCCTCTTTCTTATGACTTTAATCATCTTTCTAATAAACCTGTCAGTGTTATGTTGGTATGTGGTTATTACTGACAGAAGAACGACGACAAAATGGCCATAAGTCATCGGTAACAAAAATTACAAACACGTGTCCATCGGTATTATCAATTTTTGGCGGTGTTCCCGAAGGAAATTTTTTATCTGGGAGATTTCACTAGCCGACGGTTACCTTCCATTGGTAACAAATACTAGTGGTGTTCCTGATGAGGACAACGACCGTCGGTACCAAGTACCGATGATGGTTTCCGACGATCCGACCATTGGTAATGGATTAAAAAGAAAACTGTTTCGTACGGCCTCTCCGTTGCTAAATTATTTTTTATATATAATTTATAAAACATATCCGAAACTCCTTGAAATGCAATAAACACAACAGTAGCCGTATATATTGATAAATTAAAGTTCATACATAAAAATGAACTTATAAACATCCATAAACTGAAATTCATACATAAAATATCAAATAAACATAAAATGTACAAGTAACATTCTCTAGACCTCTTACATCACTAGAGAATAGAGGGAGGAGGGGAGGGGAGATCAATAGTGCTTGTGCCTGGAGCATCAATAGAGGGGGCGAGAACAGAGAAAGATGGAACCAACACCTTGGAGGTCCCTGCCGCTGATGCAATCGATGACGATGTTAATGGAACAGCAGCCATAGTAGCTCTAACGAGGTCCATCATTTGTGAAATAGAGGTATATGCCAAGTGATTCTGCTCGGCAAACCGCCTCATGTACTCATTGAAAGCAGCGGAGACGCTAGAAATAACAGCCTCCACCCTCCTTATCATCCTCTGCTCCGCATCCAAACAACAAGGTGGTAATCTAGTTGCAGCCCGACTACTCTCGTTTCTGAGATGAGTTGCCTCTGAACCAGATCCATATAAATTGCTACGGCTTAAGCTACCAGCTACAATGGCCATCAGGTGGAGCTCATCAGACATAGCAGTGCTCGTGGCTGTAGCTTCTTCCTCGGTCTTCTTTCGTAGCTCACGAAATTTTGACTATAATATGAAACATTATTTGGATAATAATAAGTTATAAAATATTATATAAACCTTAAGGTTATAAGTTATAAACATTATACAAACTTAAGTTATAAAGTTCACTAAACTTACCTAGAACTCTGTTGACTTAAAATCCACATACTGCCCCTTCTTAAAATCCACAAGTGCTTGATCTTGGAAAACCTCTTTGATAAATCCTCTTGCTGCAAAATAACAACACAGTTCTCACCTTATATGAAGTATTGAAGTAATGAAATCAATATGATGAAGTAATGAAATAAAAAAAGTTACTACCTTTCTCGACACCATCTTTGTAAAGGAGATGAAACTACTTATGTGCTTTCCAGCTCCCCGCCCCTCCTCTCTCATTTCTCATTCCTGTTCCTTTTATTTTGTTCGCAAAAAGCTTTGTACTTAAGGTTATCCCAATACTTCATCATTTGCTCCCAAGATATCTGCGGAACCCAAATGAGCCTCTTTCTCCCGGATCAAGCATCGCCAAGCAAATCCCTTATCCGATCGATGACCTTGACCTACCATGCATTTCTCATCTTGGTGATTGGTAATGTTGGGTCTCATATGTATCTTTTTTGAAAATTGAAAAGATTAGAACATAATATGACAAGTAGAAGTATAAATATTATAATAGTATAAGATTCAAAAGATTATATGTCTAAAGACTTGTGAAAAAACTTAAGACAAGTAAAACAACTACAATAATGGATTCATTTTCCTGAAACTCTCCCTATCACATATCTCGGACATCCGGTGGGACCTCAGTCCAACTGTGATAAGGCCCGATGAACTGCTCTTGCGTGACAGCTAAGATGTGGGTGGCGGCTTTCGAAGAGGAATATGGTTTGTACATATTACACAAAATTAATGTTAGTATATATTATATTTTATTATTTATTAATTAAAAGTATATATTTATTATGTTTAGTAAACTTACCAGTCTACGTTCAACGTCAATAACTATCGAGTATCACTGAGATCTAACTGCCAAACCACAAGACCCGTCTTGGGAGCCGCCGAAGGAGACGGCTGTGTGGTAGGTGCAATAGATGAAGCGGGAGCATCGAAAGGTGTCTCCTATTCTGTCGGTGGATCCTACTCTGAGGAGTGGATGACTGAGATTGAACATCTTTTCTCTTGCATCCTCGGGCCATCGAACTTACGATATAAGTAACATGAATGAATTAGTTAAATATAATAAAAACATAAGTATAATGACATAAATATAATAAACATAAGTGTAACAACATGAATATAATAAACATAAGTATAATAACATAAGTACAATAAAAGTTAATCATACAATGTTCTATGTGTCGGAATCCTCATCAAAATCATTATTGGATTCATCATCAAAATCTTCTTCGTTATCTTCATCCAAATCTTTGTACACAAACCAAGTCTCATGTTCCTTGTTTCTGTCGAAAAATCTGAGTAAGTCCTATCAAAATGCTTCCAAGCTTCTCCATTGCTAGAATGACTCGTTATATCCGGCTTCTGTGAGCTTTTAGAATGCCATCTCATGTATTCGGCAGTTCTTTTCGATGCATAAAATATTTGCAATCTGAGTTAAAGGAAAATAAAATATTATCTTCACCAATCTCTTCGGCCCCGTTTTCTTGTTCTTCCTCTCTTCTTCCTACTGATCTTGTATCCGTGACTTCCACAAAACTAGCATTCCGTTCTATAAGACTCCTCCTTCCAATAAAGCATCAACCATTATGGCACACACATTGATCCTCTGCACGAGCAATCCTAAGCCGGATATCAATTCCTATGTTGCGTACCAATCTTCGACCATATTATTTCCTGGTGGAAAATGCTTCTTTATGAAAGCATAAACATCATCATATGACTTTTGAGACCATTGGTTCTCAAACTTAATGTACAACAACTCCGGACAAGTAGATAACACTGAATGTCTATCATCACCTTCAACCAATGGTGTCTTACCACTTTTAACATGTCAAAAAACTTGTGTGCCTCATGATTAGGGGTTCTTTATTATTGGTTTCTTCATGAGGAAAAAGTTCAGACCGACTGCATCAAATATCATCTCATAATATGAGTTTATTTTTGCCGGCATTGACTGTGAACTTTCTACCCTAATATTTGATCAAAATATACTAGCACGTTCTGTAAAAACACGTCCCTCATCATGTGGCTAGATTTTTTCACCATGACCTATCCAGTTATGATAATAATCTACGAAACCCCACCACAAAATATGAACTTTAACACCATCGGTAGTTATAAATTTCTTATTTTTATACTTTGCACACGGACATCTCATCTCTTTTTTACTTCCATTATTCGTTTCAAAATAATGATGAATAAAACAATCTACCCCATGAATAATTCACTTGTAAGACCCTTAAACCAAGACTAGGGTTGTCCTCTATACATCTAACTACGATTTGATATATTTTCCATCGATTCTAAGAATAATTAGGAGAAACTTTTTAGTTCCATAACTTATAAGTTACGATTATAAATTTTAAATTTTAGACGTACTTAAAGGTCCTATAATCTTTAGTAACAAGCATATATAACCTCTAATCTTTTGTAATCCTTATGAACAAGGTTCTTCTCTATGAAAGTATAACAAAGTTTCTCTTAAAAGATTAAAAAGCTCTAACTTCTCCTTTCATTTAAGTTTTATGTTGAGTCATTACTAAAAACCCTCAGTTTTTATAAGATTGAAAGTATTTTGGAAGAGTTTCTCCTATATTATAGATATTTTCCAGGTACACAGGTCACTCAAACAAGCAACTTACACATATCAAAGAAAAATGAAGAGTCAGGCCTTCCCCATAAAATTTTAAAGAGTCAGGGTTCCCCTGTAAAATAAAATTTAACTAATTAAATACAAACCTATAACTTGTATATGATGGAGAATGTCAGCAAAATCCTCACACACAAAACTATAAGAGAAAAAAAAGAGAATACTATTAAAGTTTAAACTTAAACTTAAACTACTTAACTTAAAGTTGTAAACTTAAAGTACTTAAACTGTTTACTTAAGATTTCTGGGGAGCTTCAACCAATCAATAACATCAAGATTCCAAATACAATGTCTGAAGTAAGATAAAAGACATAAAAAAAGACAAAGAAACTTACCATAAACACTAAAATTATTTAATCATCATAACACAAATGTGTTTTAATTATATAGTTACAATAAATGAATTAAATTCATGTTCTAAATCCTCACCGCACTTTTATAATCTCCTTTCAATTTAGTGAAATTCTTTTCTCCTATTTTGCACGACGAATGTAGGCTTAAAGCAAAACGCCGTACATCATTGTGTCTAATTTTTTGCTACTTAGCAATCTCCAATTCTTTTCTATTAATCTTGGTACTAATTTTGGTAAAATTAAATTATTTATCTAATTAATTTAACAGAATTCGATCCTATATGTATATTGATTACTTTTAAATATTTAGAATCCTTTCCTTTTAGCTATCTTTTATTAGACATAGCTATATATAACGGTATATTGTTTAACATAGTTATCAAACTTGAAGGTTTCTTTTTTTTTTTTCTTTTTCTAAGTAACTATTTTGTCTCTTTAATATTTGTAGTATTCTTTAATTTCTAATATTTTTATGGCATATGAAGATTCAAATAAAATCTTCGTACTAAAATGAAAATGATTTTTTTTACTAAAATGAAAATGATTTTTTTCAACTTATCATTAGCTTCTAATGTTTGATAAGTACTTTTTCAAGTATAAAGTCTTTTATCATAAGAAAAAAAATTACAAGAAATAGTCAAAAAGAAAATTTTAGTTATTTTGTTTATTTAGAATTCTCGCATTTTCTATATGTTATTACATTCTTCTTTTCATTCATAAAAACTTATTGCGTGTTCTAGTTTTAAATTTCTTCCTCCCTTCGAAGATATTGAAACTAAGACAGATAATCCCACTTGAAATTTTCTCTAATAATCGGTTGCATACAATAGATACTTATGATCATTTTTTGTTCAATCATTGTTGTACATATACGCTTGATATTTTTGTAGCTTGGTAAGTAGCTCAAAGGATAACAATTAAAAATTTCCCATAATTATTAAGAAAAACAAAATAATATCGACCAAGTGAGCTTCTCTGCTTTTATATACACCATAAATCATTCAAAAAAAAATTTTGCTAAATCAAAGAAAAAATTTTGTTCCATACTTTTTGTTTCCTAGCAAAAGTATAACAATGCCTGAGAAAAGGCACTAACAAGCAACAACACATCACATTTAAGCACAAAAGTTTCCCTATATTCTTCTCTAAAATCTTATAATAATTGATAATATATTAAATCCATAGCTAAAAAAGAATCCCTAACCTCCAAGCTATTCTACATATAGCTTCGACTTCCAACAGGGGCAGCAACAGCAAAGGCGACGAGGACGACGGCAGTGAGCTCCAACTGGTCTTAATTAGGACATTTTATATGACTCCCCAGGGATATCTAACACTCTTATCTGCTAAATTTATGTACATCCTAGCAGGTCTTGGTTTTCCTAGGTCTAGCTTTTGACACATAGTGTAAGAAATCACATTTGTACTAGCGCCTAAATCGGCTAACACCTCATCAACTTTAATACTACCTATAATGAAAGGGAAATCTAACATTTGGACGAGGACGACGGCAGTGAACTCCAACAGGTCTTAATTAGGACATCTTATATGACTCCCCAGGGATATCTAACACTCTTATCTGCTAAATTTATGTACATCCTAACAGGTCTTGGTTTTCCTAGGTCTAGGTTTTGACACATAGTGTAAGAAATCACATTTGTACTAGCGCCTAAATCGGCTAACACCTTATCAACTTTAATACTACCTATAATGAAAGGGAAAGAAAAACTCCCTAGGACTTCTTACTTCTGCCGTAGTTTATTGATAAGGATGGCAGAACACTCTTTTCCTAGAATATGTGTTAATGCATCATGCAGGTTGCTCTTCTTAGTTAGCATATCCTTCTAGTATTTAGCATACTTGGATACCTGCAAAAGTAGATCACACAATGGTAAGTTTATTTTAAGTTTTTTAAATATTTAAAAAAGTTCCTCATGCTGTCCTCACTAGATCCCCCAACAAGCGTCTTGGGGAATGGAAACTTTGGCTTGTATCCAGCACTTGTTGGCTTCCTCTGTCCTTCGTCTTCCTTCAACTCTACATCTTTCTTCAGCTCTGCTCCTTTAACTTCCAACATATTAGATGATCTTTCTTCATTTTCACTATAGTTCTTTTCTTGTACGATCATCTCCTTCTTAGATATAGGAATCTTCTCATCAATATTCACAAAATAGTATTTACATACTCTCTTGGGTTCACTTCTGTGTTCCTTGGGAGAGTTCCCGAAGTCCTTTCAGAAACGATCTTAACGAGCTGCCCTATCTGCTTTTCAAGGTTTCTGATCAAAGCTTCTTGATTCCTCTGGGCTGCTTCTATTGTTGGTTGTCAGTGGCGCTCATAAATTTTACCATCAGCTCTTCTAGGTTTGCCTTGGCTGGTAAAGGATGATTCTGTAGGGCTGCTTCATAAGGCAATGGCAGAGGAGGACCCCTATTTTGAAAGCTCGGGGGTCGTTATGGCCTATGTTGTCCTTGACCACCCCAAGAGAAGTTGGGATGGGTTCTCCACCCCGAATTGTATGTATTTGAATAGGAGTTGTTACCAGGTCGGTTCTCCTGAACAAAATCCACTTGTTCTATTGGTCCTTCCATACTTGGGTATTCATAATTTGGATTCCCAACATTGAAGAAATCACAGAACATGACCATTTGATTGTTTTTGCTTGCTGATGTAGTGGTCAGGTTCCCATTTTTTACTCTATTATGGCTGTTAATCTTACTTATATAGCGGAGATTGTATCCACATTATGTACTTCAGTCGTCTTCAGTTTTGATCGTTTCCCTCCCAGGTATAACTGTTTATTGCTATCTGCTTTATTAAGTCATATACCTATTGAGAGGTTTTAAGATCTATAGACCCTCTAGCTGAGGCGTCTATCAATTGTCTCACCTTGAATGACACTCCATTGTAGAAACTTTGAATTTGTATTCCCAAATCTAGACCATGGTGGGGATATTTTCTTAAAAGCTCTTTCCATCCTTCCCAAGCCTCATAGAGGCTTTCTCTGTCTATCTGCTAGAACGACAGAATCTCGTTCCTTAGCTTTGCTGTCTGAATTAAAAGAAAGTACCTCTCTAGGAATTTTTCAGCCAATGAATCTCATAAAGTTAATGATCCCGACGGCGATGACTTCATCCAAGACATCGCCTTTCTCCTGAGAGAGAATGGGAAAAAACGAAGCCAGATGGCGTCTTCAGAAACTCCATTAATTTTAAAGGTATCGTACACCTCTAAGAAATTCCCGACATGAGCGTTTAGATCCTCATCCAGAAGTCCGTCGAAATGGATATTGTTTTACAGTATGTGGATGATATTGGGCTTTATTTCGAAGTTGTTCGTCTCTACCCTCGGCCTTGCTATGCTTGACTGCATCCCAAAGATGGATGATCGGGCATAATCAGCTATTGTGTGCTCCGCCATCAGCGCTGGTGGGTGCCGTTGTTGAATTTATTGCTCTTCCTCCGTCTTCTCAACGGCTACTATTCCACTAGTGCCTGCTGTTTCAAATCGAAGTGTGTGGTAGGCATCCTGTAGCGTACCTTCTGACTCTGGATCAAACGGTACCAATTCACTTCTTTTCTTTCGGGGCATAAACAAGTACCACACAATCTGCAATAGAAGAAAACATGATCACTTCCACAAAGACAAAGCATAGCTCAAGAAAGTAAACCCAAAATAACAAAATGATGTAAACACAAAGAACAATTCAGCCAAACAAAAAGAACAAAACAAGAAAAACAAAAATGACTAAAGCACTATAAAAATGATTTTTCCTTAAGTTGTCGTTCCCAGGAAATGGTGCCAAAAACTTGATGTGTGTATGAAGTTTTAAAATCAAAAACGGAATAAACTACTAAATTAAAGTAACAGGCAAGTGGACCTATCACTATAGTAAATGAGCTACACCCAAGTGTCGAATCTCGAGGAACGATAAAGGCTCAAGTACTAATAGCTCTTTCTACTGTTTAGTCTAAAAAGAATGGTTTGAAGAAGAATTAACTAAAAATATTAAAACCAAATTAATCAACTAAAGATAGCAAAATTAGAAAATTAAGGTTTTAGAAACTATTAAAGCAAGAGTTTTGATAGTGGAATCCCCCTAATCCTTGTTACTAATTCAATTGGAAAAACTTTATAGAAAATAATGTTAAAATTAAACAAGTTGGGTCATCACAACTAATTGGGAAATCCCAATCTCTAGACGAAAGCCACCCTACTCACTAACATTTAGAGAAGAATCTCTTATCTCTCTAACCAATTATGAGTGCAGTAATTATAGGTGATTTAAAGGACCTAAAAGTGCAATATAATATCTCTAATCAATTGCCCCAATTAACTCCCAATTTGTTGCCCTAGAATGCTCTTCCTTTTTCAATTCCAAGCACTCTTGCGAATAATCTAATATCGCGACAAGTAAATAGCAACAAAGCACAATTGGAAGATAACTTAATTGAAAACAAACATCAAATTCAATAAATTAAACCAAGAACATTGTAAACAGTTATTAGGGTTCAACCCTTATCGGAATATAAAAATTTACTCACTAATCATTGTATAAAAACTGAAATTAAACATTTAATTCGGTAAAAACAAAGGAAAAGCAAGCTTAAGAGGAATATTGAAGTTGCAACTGCAGTCCAGAACATCGCCCGAGCTCGTCCCTTGAGTCGCCTAATTGAAGCCCGAAATTGTGATGTTGAATCATTAATTCTTGATCTCTAAGTCTTCAATTACAAAGCTTCTATTGATTTCCTACCTAATTGAGGATGAATTTAGGGGAAAAATCTAAACTAAGTTCACCCCTCCTTACCTCCTCCAACCATAATGGTAGAATTCCTTATTAATAGAAGAAAAACTACATTAAATAGAGTTAAAACCGGATTAAAACTACAATAGCAGGGACCTAATGCGCGCGGTAGGTTGAGTCCTACCGTTCGACGGTAGGATTTTGTCTAAATTCTCTTTGTTGTCGTTGGACCTACCGTCGATGGTAGGGGCAGCCTAGGGCTTATTGAATTTCAAATGAATGGTTGCGGCCTTCTCTGTTCATGAACTCGAACCTCAAGAATGGTTCCGCCTACTCAAAACTAAGAGGGGCAACACGGAACATGCGAAAATGTTCCGTATCGCCGCATTATGCCTACGGTTAAAAACCACCCACATGTTCGGAAACTCAATCAAAAGACGAACAGCCGGCTCACACCGTTGAGTAGTTGCTTCGCTCAAAATTAAGAAAAATAAGAATAGCAAATCGTACTCTTTCTCATTTAGGGGAACCCTAGGCTTCGCCCCTTTTTTTGAATTAGAAAGAGCGGGCCCTTCGATCTGGTAAGAGAGGAAAGCGACTCAATCACTCTTTTTGTTTTGTTTGGAGAATCACCCCTCAATCAACGGAACTAGTGCAGTAGCAGTGCTCCCAACCGCAAGGCAGGAGAGCGGGAAATGCTTAAAAAAAAGCGAGGGAGCGGGTAAGCAGGAGGGACTACTTCCAAAAGCGGGAGCTACAGTTCCATTCCTTCGGAATGTAGGTCAGGGTCTTTAAGCGATAGGGCACGCACTCTTTCCTTTCTATATAATTCTGGATTGGTAGCGGAATCTTTATATGTATATGTCCCAATAATACGCTAAGCAAAAGTGGCTCCTAACCTCATTTTAAATTCTCTTTTCTTTCATTGTCTACTCTGTATGTAGATCTTCTATTTCGCGGGAATTCGTTGATTGCGAATCAGTGGATCACACACTTGGAGACAGGACCTTGGGCCGCACCAACCAGCAACAAGAGGGAAGACGCTTCGTGTAATGTCGTATGTATGATAAAGGTGGTGAAGGATATTGAGTAGACGGTTGATGTATCAGCCTTCTCTTCTAGCTCATTCGATTCCCTCCAGGCATCACTCAAAAGGAAAGGAGGAGAAAGGGCCGGAGTCTCAATAGACTCTATTGAATCGCTACTACGCCAAAACTCGCGCAAAGAACCATTCGCCGTCCTTGGTTTAATAGGTCCTGACCATGACCTACATTCCAAATTTCCAACGAAAGCGTTGGGCTGCTACTAGTAGGCTTCGCCACTACGGCAATCTTGATCTGGCTAGTATAGAATTATTACTGGCTTTCCTGCGTTAAGCATATGAAAGTTGGAACATCTTCTTATAAATGATTACCTAGGAGCTCCAGTCCCCGATGTCTTGATTTCTAGTGGCAATACAACGCTGCATAAGAGATAGGAACGCATAAGCACAGGCAGCATGGTTTCATAGTTTAGGATGGCTCTGGTAGGGTTCTGTCAAGCTTTAGCTTGTGGCTTCAGTACTTACCGTCAGCGGTAGGTCGACTGCCTTGGTAGCGTCGACTTTGTTTTCGTCGTTTTTTACTCCATTCCAATTGTTTTCATTTCTTTTAATTGTTATCACTTTGAAAGCACATAAGACAAGAATAAGAGATATTAGTCTAAAATATGAACTTTTATATATTAAAAACATCATAATACAATAAAAATAACATATAGAAAAATAGACAAATAAACACATATTAATATCCTTGTAGCTTTGCAAGCAGCTCAAAGGATAACAACTTCCCATAATTATTAAGAAAAACAAAATAATATCTACCAAGTGAGCTTCTCTACTGTTATATACACCATCAATCATTCAAAAAAATTTTTTGCTAAATCAAAGAAAAAATTGTGTTCCATACTATTTGTTTCCTATCAAAAGTATAACAGTGCCTTAGAAAGGGCACTAACAAACAACAACACATCACATTGAAGCACAAAGTTTCCCTATATTCTTCTCTAAAATCTTATAATTATTGACATATATTAAATTCATAACCGAAAAAAAGTCACCAACCTCCAAGTTGTTCTGTAGATAGCTTCGACTTCCGGCAGTGGCAACGACGGCAAAAGCAACGAGACGGTGACAGTGAGCTCCAACAGCTGGAAGAAGAAGAACAGGGGAGAGAGAGAGAGAGAGAGAGAGAGAGAGAGAGAGAGAGAGAGAGAGAGAGAAGGGGGGGGAGGAGGGGGGACTTACCTACGGCGATCAGGATTGGCACCGTAGGACAATGGCTATCGAGGATGGCGCCAGATTCTCGCAGGAATGGGGGAGGGAGGAAGGGTTTTTGGAAGGGGTGAAGTTAAATTTGGGTAAGGAATGAAGGAGGAGGGTTTTCCCGATTTTATTTGTAATTCTGGGACTTGTTATCGACGACAAAATGATATAGCCTCCGTCGGTAACTAATACTTATAAATTACCGACGGTCAAAGGCATCAGCATGACTGACGGCAACAAAATTATGTTACCGAAGGGGTCAGTTTCTAATTTAACAACTTCAGTTATTTCTGTTACTGACGGTCGAGGCATCAGTAGGACCATCAGTTACTTTTATCTATCGTCGATGGCACCAAAGCCGTTGCTAGTTGTCGTCTCGGTACCTTTACATATCGACAGCAATCTCTGTCGGTACCATCCGTTGTTTTCTGACACGCCTTCTTCCTCCAAAATTTTTCGCTTAGTTGTAAAGCCTTCTGTCACCCTCTTAATTCCGTTGGAAATCTGTCAAAAATTTTCGGCGAAACTACTTCTACCGGTGATAACCGTCGGTAAAGGCCTAATTTTTTATAGTGTGTGATTTTAACTCTAGACCTCAAACCTGATACAAAGTGTTTCTACTACTAAACTACTACCAAGCCATTTTTCTTTTTCACCTCTATAGCATGTTTTTCAACTTTTTTCTATGGAAAAACCTAATAGCCCATTAAATTTTAATCTATAATTGCCTCTAATTGTAATTCTCATTTCAAATTTTAACTTTTTTTGAGTACAAGAGGTAACATATAAATGTAGGAGTTGAACTTCAATCCTCATATGAAAGTCTCAACCCTTTCCAAAGGAAAACATATAAATATATATATATATATATATATATATTGTAAAAGGAGATAGTAATTTAGTTGAATTCTCAACTTCTAATTGAGAGGTCTCAACTTTTCCAACTCAAATAAAGCCACACACTCTGTTAGGTTGAAGTTAAAAGCTATTCATTTGCATCAACCATTCGTTCGAATTAATTATACATTATTTGAAAAAAATCTATTGGATGTTAGAATATTTATCTCTTCTTCTTAAAAGTATATATCAAGATTTTTCTTATTATATCTACAAATATTTCTATTCACAACTTTTTCCATATAACGTATGATCAAGCTCAAATTATTTTTTGTCTTATAACATGCATCGATCTTAATTACATTCCCACGTATTTGGATTGATGCATATTAATCAAAATTGTCTTTGATAATTCATAAGCCATCATTGACTATGTCAAGGTCGTGTGTAAAATTTGACTAGTATTCTTTTTTCGTATTCCAAAGCCGCCGAAGCCATATTGGTCAAAACTCAAATGCAAATGCATGTTTTAGTATAATTTAGAAACAGCAAAGATCCTCCCAAAGTTGAAAAGCCAAACTTGGGCAAATATGAATATCCCAACTTTGAGCCCTAAAATTCCCCTTTGGCAAAGTTGTTCACCATGCATGGTGATGGGGCCGGCCAACTAATCAATATAGCATGTTTCTTTATGGCTTCTCTAGAAACAATGGGCTATTTTCATGTTTCCATCGTTTTTGTAACATTTTCCTGATGATCAATTGGAAACTAATTCCGACTTGAATTTGAATTAAGTGTGATTAGGGAGTTGAATTCTTATATATTCGATGGGAAGAATACCTTTTAACATGTATCATATATAAATTGATAACCAAACTCATGATCTTTTATTATTATTAAACATTTTTTACTCTATTGTTTACAATTTTCAAGGAACCTATCAAGAAATATTTGGATCTAACAAAACAATATAGACTTTTTTTGTCTGATCATGAAGTATTATAAGCAATCCTTACGAACAAAAAAGGTACTACAGTCGAGTTTAAAACTACAGAAACAGTGTAACTCTTCCATAATATATAACTGCATTTTCAATATTTAAAATCCAAACAATATGCGCTTTATAAACAAGAATTCTCTTTCTTTTTTTTTTTTTTTAAACAAAATAAATGTATCCTAAAATATTTAATATAAAATATGTATAAATACATGACTCTTTACGTGTAGTGACAGATGTTATTAGTGTACAAGTATAATAGACCAATAGTTATGTACTCTAAAACTGAACAGGCTTGAATTGAAAATCAATCCGAGTGGGAAGCTTATAAATGACAACTATTTCCCCGGTGGCGTGTGATTTGACAATATGTATACCTTTCAAGAAAAACGTTTTCTATTCCATTCGCTTACATTAGGAAGTGAACTTCAATTAAACAATAATTAATGAAGAGATTTATTAATAATTCATTCTAGTTATTTCAAGTTTAATTTTGTCAAAATAGTTTGACTTTATTTTATTTTAGTTTCAACTTTCAAGCGAGGAAGAATCACCGTCTTGGATATAATAATAATAATAATAATAATAATAATAATAATAATAATAATAATAATAATAACTGTCAAGCATATAGCTAATAATAACTTGAGAAGTTTTTTTAATAAAAAAAATCATTGAAAAAGTTGAAATTCAACGATATCAATTTAGTATTTTAATTTGAGTTATTGTGCAAATATACATGTGTCAAGAAACTAATAAGTTATATCTATTATAGGTACAAAAATTATCTGAAGTCACAATTGGTAAAATAAAATTTATTATTTCAAATTAATGATTTAAAAATAATTTATACAATGAAGCATAAAAGCTTAGTAGGACAATACTAAATAGCTTAATATTAATCGAGTTAATTAGCTTAAAATGATAATACAAGTCATATAATGTAAAAAAAATATCATATTAATACAGGGACCCAAAAAAGTAGCTTTTACTATTTGGTAGACAATTTCTTTTTCCTTGAAATTTTGTAGACAATTATGGACTCCTATTTTAAGGAAATTAATTTATTCAAATAGAGCCATAAAGTTTCCAGCTTAATAACTGTTTTGCGGACCAACCAGTCTCCCACATTGTAGGACATCCATTTCCATAATGGTCCAAGTGTGCCTTTGGATATGCCATGTTTGTGTGGATGTCCTTTCTCATGTTGTTATAGTCCCCTCCTTCTGCTGCTTCCTTAATTCTTCTTATATAACGGAAAAATAATACTCCCTCCTCCGGTTTTTTTAACTTGATATATTTTAAACATTACATTATTAAAAAAATACAAAATTTAAAATATTTTTTATGTATATTGAAATATCTTTCATAATTTTCTCTTTCCTCATTATTATTTCACTAGTTCCCATATTAGAAGAATAAAAATATGTTAAAATTTGTTATTAATGAAAAAATATTACAAGAAAAAGTTCATTGAATGTTGATTTGGAATTACAACGTGACAAGTAAAAAAAGCACAACACTTTTCGCAATATGCCAAGTAAAGAAAAAACTCTGTATATCTTGAAATATTTTTGCTATTTATTTATGAGTGGACTAGATGCTCATTCGTCATATGCATGATACTTAGTTTAGCACATAAGGAATGAAGATTAAATGTGTATTTGTTTATCTTTTATTTTATTTTGTGCCTATTTTGAATTTTTGAAGTTTTAAATCTTTTCCTTTTATTATATATAAATATAAATGTAAAGGATTTGTCTTTTATTCATTTATGTAATTTATTTTGTGTTACTTAATATAACACTTATTTAGTAAAAAATGAAATAGAAATCTAGATATGTTGATATTGATTTTTATCAATTGATTTCATGGAACCTCAAAAAAAAAAAATGAAAAGATGTGACACTTATTATGTAAGATATTCATATTCTATAATTACAACTATATATATATATATATATATATAAAGGAAGGGTTGTATTAGGCATTAGACAGATATTGAACTCTCAAATACTTTGATCAATTACATCAACTTAAATAAAGCTTTATAAAGCCTTAGACCATATTCAATCGGTGCTGAAATGAAATGGGATCGGCAATGCGGTATTGAATGCCGGCGGCCAATCAAATCGGCAGTACCATCCTAAATTTAGCGTGATATTGTAAGAGAAGTAGTAATTAAGAGCCAAATCCAAATAATTTTGGAGCAATGTTGAGCAGAGGCTGCAATGTACTTGAATGAAACTTTCTAGCAAAAAGGTGACAAATTGAACTGATGTTTTCACCACCATTGTAAGAACAATTGAACCCAAAACGTATATGATCCAAGAATCCTACCGAGACATCATTTCTCATAAAACTCCTAGGATGTGACCCTCCACCTGACCAATCAGTCCATGTTATTGTCCTATTTGATGTTAATTCTGGGCAAATTTTGTTAACCAACGTTGGCAAATAATGTTCATCCATATAACAAGGTGGCACACAATGGTTTTTAAAGACAGGGTATAATGTTACGTCTGAAACTATTTTAACGGCTAATTTTCTGTTAATTTCAATCCATTGTGAACCTTTTCTCCAATCTGATAATGTGATTTTTGGCAACATTCTTTTGTTGTATCTTCCCCGGCCGATCGGCCGTGGATCGTCAAATGTGCTGAGGTAGCTTTGGTTGGAGTTTATAAGGTAAGTGTAGATGGTTGTGAAGTTGAAAAGAGGAATGCATGATTCTGATACAAGTATAAATCTTTCATTGGAGAAGTCCAGAAGTGCATTTGCTATAACTCTTCTTTCTGCATCTATCATTGTTGATTTTCCCCATTGAACTTCCTGAAATGACAATCACAAGAAGCCCATTAGATTGATTATATGTTTAAAGATGCCAAAATTCCATACTCATAATCCACCCACAGTTTAGCACATCTGATGCTCTAAGAAGGAAAAAAGGGAAAAAAAAAAAATTAATGATGAGAAAGACAGAATAATAATAGAGAAACCTTGCTGGGAACTCTACGTTTGTAAAAGACAGATGATTGAGGAGGCTCTGAGTTGAAGTCTGGAGATGTGTGAAGATATATTGAGAAGAGATTTTCATGTCCTTTAAAAAACATTTCCCAAAGTGGTCCCAAAGGCAATCTTCCCCTGCTTAAGAATAAGAATGCCACTTTTGGTGTTCTATTATAAGGGTACTCAGAAATTTGAGGTACCATAGAAGCTTTCCAGAGCAATTCCTCATCAGTCATTGAATGCCACAGATCTTTTGGACCAATCAAATATTTCCACTTGTCAGCAGAAGATGAATTGTCGTACTCTGAAGAGGAAGAAGAATATGCATTGTAGTTTGGGTAATACAAATCATCATAAACTGAGTTTTTCTTGAACTGATCATTGATGAACATTGAGAGGATAACAATGAAAAATGCCAATGAGAAACAGAAGATTATAGTAGTAATAATCTGGAAACTCCCTTCTCTGACTTCTCTGCCAACGCCTATGTAAAGTTTCTTCACAAACATTGCCATTTCAGGCCTGAAATTTCCTTTGTTTATTAGCAAAAGATACAAGTACAAGGAAACGTTGGGAGAAGGGGGCATATAAATTGTGAGATGAGAAGTAAAAAGAAACCCCCTCAAGCATGTACTTTACTTTGGAAGTTAAAGTTGGCAAGTTAAAGGCACCTGGAGAAGTAAAAAGCCTGTAAGAAAACATGCTTCCAAGGTCTAACAGTCACGGAAAACACCCCATTCCCAACCTTCAAAGACAGAAAAGAATGCCACAGTAAGGCCTGCTTTTTCTTGTGTT
The DNA here is from genome assembly GCA_028651295.1 of Catharanthus roseus. Classification (NCBI taxonomy): domain Eukaryota; kingdom Viridiplantae; phylum Streptophyta; class Magnoliopsida; order Gentianales; family Apocynaceae; genus Catharanthus; species Catharanthus roseus. Next base: position 2,849,965 of record JAPQWS010000047.1, read on the forward strand.
TGAGAGAGAGAGAGAGATTTTACTGGCTAACTGAACTGCATCGGGACGCCAGAAGGGTTGGAGTAGTTACAGTTAAAAAGATGAGATAAAAGAAACATAATTCATTCAATACTTTACAAGGACTTAATTCACATTAAGCAAAATGTTCATATAAACACCAGTTATAATCAGTTCTTACAAAATCAAGCACTAAAATGCATTGCACTGACTTTTTCCTTCAGTTCATAGTCATTCTAGTGAAGGATAGATATGAGTCGTTTACCACTTTGCGCATTTAAAAACTACAATAGCTATATACAGAACAAAGCCAGAGCAGCTATAAAGTTGCAACATAATCACCATATGGCTACGGAAAATATTATTTGGTAGGAATGCTACGAATTGACCAGCTTCTCAAGTTACAAAGGTCTTACTTTATGACTGAAGTTTGTTCCTCACACAGTAAAATACAGTAAAAGTGACCACTGCTGTAGCGCCAAAGAGCTCTCCTGCCCTTAGTATATGAGGCTTTGTTATGAACGTACTACTTACATATGCCCAAAGCCAACGGGAAAAGAATTGCAGCCGACAGGAACTGTTGAACTTCTGAACTGAAAATTCCTACATATGGCAAACCCTAAAAGATCAACTCTTGAGAAACTAGATTCATCATAAGCAACTGTTTTTCGAACAAAATTTCTTCTTTTCAATGCAACATGTTTCATTTTTTTCTAGTGATGCATATTCTGATATTCAATAAGCAAACAAAAAGTGCGCAACCTAGTGTATAGTCCGTCAGTTTCCCAGGTTGGGTCATATTTTGTGGACTTGTTGATGAAAAACAGCAAAACTTGAATTAAAATTTTCTAACGAGAACTCCTGCAATATCAAAAATGTAAATTTTGTTTAAGCAAGCAATTCTTAAAGCCATAGCAAACCATTGGCCTGAACTTCTCCACGACCTTGTATACTTAATTGGATGTGATTGCTTGATCTTGACTGTTAAGGAGTTCCAAATGAAAAAGTGAAAAGAAGTTACAAAGCATGCATTCTAAACTTCTTTAGCCAATTCTAGTCATGCATGCTAAAACCAATTAGTCAGAGAAGTACGCTACTCGGGATAACGATGGATAAAATAAGAGAACAAAAAGATCTCTGAGGAGCTTCTACTCCCGCAAAGATGAACACATGTAAGCTATTGACAAGACCTTGACCTCTTGGGTACCTAACAGTTAATGAAATATAGCAGAAAGTACAATGGCTACCTTTGGTAACTTATCCTGCTGAGCAAGGTGATCCACATGCAGCCTCACATTTGATGCAGCAGGAATCCAGACACTGGGATCAACATCAGCGTATGTGTATGAAACAATGTCAAACAATGTTTTCGCTCCATCTTCTATGGCTTTCAAGATGGTGGATTCTCTATTCCTACGATTCCTGAGAGTTCAAACAATCACATATTAAAATTCAATTCCCGAGAATGTAAACATAATTAATCATAAGGTCATACATGAGAGAGTGAGTAGAAAAGCAGAACATACTTGAGATACGAACAGAGCATGTGTTTAGGCCAAACATTAACTCTTCCATGCATGGGTATCAATATATGTGGTGAGAGCTCCATAAATCTGTAAGTTGTCTGGAAGTATTCCTGCATAAAAACTAAACTCCTAATAAACACAACAATTGCACATGAAAGGGAAAACTAACTCCAGCAATCATAGACTGACGTAGCTCGTCAACCAATTTTGACTTACCTATGATCTAGCTAAGAAAGATGAAGAAATTCCAATGTCTCTTACCAGTATTCTACCTACCCTAGTATTACTTGCAAAAAAATAGAATCATGTTTCCTAGCATAGACTATGAGCAGAAGATAATATGATTTGATAAAGTATCTTTTTTATCAAAGGTAGATAAGGAGATTAAAAGCATCAGCCCAGAGCCTGCAGTCTTCCAATCAAATCAAAATCTTCAAGATTTTGACAGTAGGCATTATCAAGAAGTTGAATGTCCATGTCCCTATTTTATTTGTCCAAAATGAATGTCCGCTTTCCTAAAGTAAACATATTTTCTCTCTAAACTCCCATTACTAACCTCTCCTATTTGAGGGATTCAAGCTCCAGCAACAAATGGGTCCCACCACTAACCTCTTTAAATAGTAACAAAATTAATGTAATTTATCTGTGGTCAAACCACTCTCCTTAATTTTTATGCTAAGTAAAAAGTGGGCAATCAATTTTGGACGAGGGAGTATTAAATTCACGAAAAAAAGGAGTGTTCAGAGACCACTATTCTTCACTAAGAAGTTCTGAAAACAAACTATGTAAGATTAACCTTATTTCGGGCACCAAGACACCGTCAATTACAACTATGCCTTAGATAGTGGTTCAAAGGGAAAAATTAGGTGAGGAATAATAAGCTGAACTTACTATACTACCGATGACTAATAAAACTACAGTGATATGTCAAACTTTTGCCTCTCATGCAATTTAACCGAAGCGAACATTACTACTGGTAAAACAAGTTCAAAAAATTTGTGGTGATGTGACAACTTCAATGAAAAAGAAATCGGACAGATCACCTACTTCGGAAGTGGTTTGGGAAATGAAGAAGAGAGGTCACAGTAGTCGCACACTGAAACTCAAACTGAAAAAAGAAGGATTCACTTACACCCATATTTCCACCAGATGTAATGTCCAAAACTGCACTTCCTTGCCTGCAAATAGATAGATACTTCATTTGGCGTTTCTCTAAAAGAGGTAAGGATACATGAGGCTAAAAATTTGACAATAAAATGTTCGTACATTCAACCACATATGAAATAGAAATAAATGTTCAGATAAAGTATCTACCAGTAACATAAGATTCAGCTTATAAGCAGAACTTACCCCACACAGTGATCGCCTACAATCAAAGAGTTTGTGCTGACATGAAGCAATGACATGTGGCCATCTGTATGCCCCTAAATTAAGTATTGCAGTTTCAGTAGGTATCAATGACCAGAATGTAGTTTCTAACAGTTCTGAAAGTAAGAATAGGAAAAGTAAAACAATGCCAAAATTACAAATAATAAGTAACGAGGACAAAGCAAACTTCTTCAGAGAAACACTTTCACTCCAGATCCCCTAGTACTGATGATTCTGAGAGTCCAAGTTTTTAAGAATAACTTGGAAATTATTTGTCGCACAAACCAAGGCAGAGCAGGAGACCACAGGATATGTCTGGATCAATACAAGACATAATAATTAACAACATAAGAAACTGAAACTTTTTATTTGCTTTTGTGTACCCTTCAAGCAAAACCAAGGATAAAGGCCGGCGTGTAAACTGAACATCTAAGTCAAGCAACTAAACATGTACCCTGGAGAGAGAAACTTGTGGGTAGAACTTACAGGAGCTGAAATAATTCTCAGTCTTTGATCACCAATGCATATCTCATCAAAATCAGAAACTGAAATATAACCAAGAGACCAATCATCTGCACCAAATAAGATTTGATTCCAAAATAAGAAAAAAATAAATTAACCAAAGTTTTTCCAAACTTGTATCACTCTAAAGCTGTTCAGATGTGCAAAAAAGAAGTTCTAATTAACAAAATTAACATATGGACGTACAAGGAGAATGAAAAGCCTATATTTTGAATTTTCTCCTTCCATATAATCCCATCACAGAACTCTTAATGATTACAGACTTCTGAGTTGACAATCATAAGACAGAAGAGAAAAACTCCCAAACGTCGTCACGTCAGGATCAGAAACCGTATTTCTCAATGTGACTTGTCACAGTTATTCTCAAAATTGAAACATTTTGGTTCATAGCATTATATATTGAGTTGATGTAACATAGTTGACACTTCATGCTATGTAAGAAAGCTTTAAGTTCTCTTACAAATCGTAGGATCAAGGTTGTTAGTAGTCTACTAGCGTAAACATGAGGCAAAATTAATACCAGAAAAGAATCCTAACCTCTTCCAACACGACTCATGGTATTCTTGTTAGCTAGCAGAATGGAATCAGGATTGCACTTCTGAACGACAGAAAGACCTGAATGAAACATTACGAAAACAAATCCTAATATTCAAAACCATACAGAAATCACTTTCTACGAAAATAGTTCGAGTGCAAGAAGTATAAAGAAAAAAGAGCATAAATAACAAGTTTATTCAAGAAATCGAGGAAGTGTGGGAAGTAACCACTAGGATTTATAACTTTAGAGAAGATTGCACAGGAAAATTGCAAATCTTTTTCCTTTTTTAATATGGAAAGCTAAAATGGTTATACTCATTATTTTCATTATATGTCTTTATACGTATGATTTTGTGTCCACAGTACACACTAGAACGAAAAGTAGGTTAATTTTCGGCCAAAGTTCTCTGTGTTTCGAAAACAAGGACAGACTGGTTTCAAAACTAAATAAAAAAATAAAATAGTTCATACAGCCTTTTCTTTCAATAACCTGCTAGCTGATTGAAATTTCTACTCTATGATTCACTTACCATCAACATGATCAGGATGATGATGGGTCACAAAGACAGCCAACTTCTTGGGTAAAGCATCAATAATTTCCTCAAGCTGACCAGGCATGCATCAATATGATGGAGAATCAGGATAGCAAGACGGAAAGATGTTCAGAAAATCAAACTCAATTAAAACAGAAAACCTCACAACCATAATACCCACATGCTGACACAATAACCTTTTTGGGGGGGGTGGGGGGGTGAGAGAGTAAAAAAATATATGGCAATGAATTGTACATTTCAGGCTGTTTGAAATAAGGCTATGGGATCATAATATGAAAGTTGTAAATGCAATGATCATCACCATTGCAATTTTCTCAATAGAATAACCAAGGAGAGAATCATTCCTTAAAATCTTAAGGCATGGTTGACAAAATACCATACCTCTTTGTGCAAAGCAGAGCTGCATCCTGGATCTACTATTAATGCATCAGCTTGAGCAACAAAGCTATCATCACCACAGCTATTTGCACTACCAGGTGCAAAGACAACCAAGTTTGTAGTTCGAAAAGGTTTTGCTGTTCTGCTTACCATAGGAATGAGCTTCACACCAGGAGGATACTCCTAAGAGGAAAGAGAAGTTGCAATTTTGACACTTTGTGCTAATTGATGAAAAACAAACAAAAACTAAACTATTGCAATAAAATGGAGATATCACAAGGATACCAGATGTGCAATTTTGCTGAAAACATTGACTTATACAGAAGATAATATCAATTAAAATGGAATCTACAAAATGTTACCATCTGTCTGTGAACCTCCATTGCCTAAATGCTCCAGTTCCAGTTCTGGTGTTCAAGGTATCTAAGGGGTGACCAAATTCTAAGGTTGAATTAAAAACTTCAAAAAGTTTTTCTAACAATTGATATCTTCATCTGCCAAACCAGAAGTATACCGCACGTAGTGTCTAGCAGAGATACCACATATCGGAGGCAAAAGGGTAAGTACATGAAGTTAAGCACTGAGAAAATAACACTTCAGTGAGCCTTCAGAATTTCTCCGCAAGAAAGACAAAAACAAAGGTTTTTTTTCCTAAAGCGGGCAGACCGAGAAACTTCTCTCATCAAAATGGCCCAAATTCATCGTTGACAGTGTCACCAACTCAGGGAAAGGAGAAACTTCAACAGACAGCCTTTTTTCAAGATTCTTCAGTTCGGAAATTGAAGTGATATTTTTGGAGATTAATTAGTTTTCCTTTCTATTGGTTTTCTTCTTTTCTAGCTAACAGTGTAAATTTCCCTGAAAAGAATTACGGGTGCAAAAAATATTAATAATAGACCTGGAATGGCAAGTTAGCAGTCACATTCCTGTTTTCAGACTGCAACGCGTCATTCAGAAGGCCAAGAACAACCAGTGGTCCAAAACGGTCATTACCAGGTAGCATTTGAAGTATCATATCAAGGCAATTCTCAATTGTCATCCACTTGCAAAGTCCTGCATGTAACTGCAACATAAATTGTGTTGCCTCTGACCAAACATAAAGAAAATTCTTTTGCTTCTCTCTTTTTGACAATTTAGAATGGATGGAAAGTAATTTGTTGATAATGATACACATCGTAGTGAAACAAACCGTAGTAATAGGTCCATCATAGTTAGACAAACAAGCAAGGCTTCATTTTCAACAACCAATTCAATCATTTGAGTAACTACAGAATTTCACTTAGCTTTCAAAACATTTACACATACAGGCATTAAAACAATAGCAACTTATCAGATACATATCAACTCAAATGTCATAGTTTCCTCAATTTTAATTGGATGAACTTTTGGGTATCAGATACATTTTACCGATGAAGGTGACTTGCACTGAGGAACTCATAGTATTCTAAGGAAGAGTAGATTTCAGAAGAACATTTGGTTGAGTGTTCTATGACATTCATACACCAGTATGTCCAAACTTTATTCTGTTTCACCTGGAATAGTTAAATTTAGGCCAAACATTCTTTCTTTGCATGGAGAAGGAAGCAAAGACTGATAGATGTGCATGTCCTTTTACAAACTCTGTTCAGCCTGCAGGCTTAGCTGAGATCTTAATTCTATCTTCTAGCATTATATACTATAGATCGAAAGGTAGAGAAAGAAAGATATGGTGCTTTGTTGATTATAATTACAAAGATGCAATTTTTTATTCAGGAAGCATCATTTCGTACTGTTACCTACAAAAATACCTGAAACAATTTGTCATTCACTATGGCTCTATCTCCGTAATTAAACCCAATCTGGTCCAAATTTGAAGTTTTTAAAGTCCTCTTGAAGTATATCAAAATGCTAGTCATAAATAAAGAGTATATATTGGTAAAAGAACTTTTTCTGTGCAAAACCTTCCGCAAAAAGAACATACAAATATCCTTATCATTATCATTTAAATGAATCCATAAAAGAGGAAGATAATTCTTCAGCTCTCAACCAACCTTTCAGCTTCCCATCTTCAGGTGCTAATTTAGCAATCAAATACACTGTTGTCATAGGCAATCCAGGGCCAAAGTCAGGTTCCCGTACAGACTTCAGGAATTCCCACTTTATGTCACTGGTTATCCCGAATTCTATATGTTCCAAAGCCTACAATCGAAACCATTAAAAAAAAAGATGACGTTCTGCACATTTTTCAGTCTAGGCACAGTTAAAGACTATCTTGAGCATGAATCTGCATATGTTCTGTTGCTTTCATCAGAATTTTCTACCCTTTAATTATATACTTCATTTACAGCGTTAAAAAGTCCCTAAAGCTGTCCAGTTCTAATATCAGAAACCATCAATCCATTGCTTATAGCAGGATAAGATCAGGAAATTGAGGCTCAATAGCTTACCTCATTTGTTATAGTTCTTTGACAATTGGAGCAATTTTTGTCTTTAAAATTGAAAAGCAAGAAGAGGAGATTGTAGTTGAGGTCTTGAGGCTAGTGACATGAATTTGCAGGGAAAACTTTCTCACAAATACTAGTCCAATTTTTGCTTTCTTTCCAACACAAGGCTGAGAAATTCACTAATTCAATCAATAAATTATCCTAATAAGTTTGAATAAATATATGAAATGCACAGAAAACAGATAATCTTTAGGATGGAATGCTAAAAGAACTAGTAATCAAGTAAAAAGGTAGAAGAAAACAAAGAGAAATTTTCTTTGTAAACCCTTTTATATCCAGTTAAGACAGAAAGCAATCAAAATAGATTTTTTTTAAAAGAAAAGGTTCATTCCTTAACTCATAGAAATGATAAAGATATAGAATGAGCAAAATATAAATATGAATTTCAAGCATCAGGGGACGTACGTACCAGTGTTAGAGCTGAACTAAAATCAAAATGACTTAAATTAAACTTATCCGAACAAGAAAATTCATTGGATGGTATGGGAACTTGGGAATGTGATAATTGAGGCTCTAACAATCGACTTAACTGAGTTGAAGGCAAGTCCCAAAGATCAGAGTCGACATAAGAATCATACTCAGGGTCATTGAATTTTGGGGGTGGGGTTTGTTTGAGGAGAAGGAATTCTTTGTCGTTTGATGGATTCTTGATTATCAGTGCCAAGTGATGATCGGTAGTGGCCATGGAAGACCAAAATGGGAACTTTCTTTTACGCTTTTCCTGCAATCTGACGGCCTTGCCGTTGTGAAGGTTTGAGGGGGAGGGGAGGGGCGGGTAGTTTTTTGTTACCTGTTTTGGTCCCTGAGTTTATTTATATAAGGCTCTCCAAGTGGCTATCACTCAGAAACACCCTGAACGAATATTTCGGCATTCCATGCGTTCTTGGATTACCTTATTTCACTTTTCTTTTAAGGTTATTTCACTTTCTTTAAAAAGATCAAATTTCACTTGAAGATGTTCTCTTATTAATAAATTACTTTCACAAAATTGAAATTCTACTTCTTTTTTTTTTTAATAAATAAACGAGATATACTATTAAAGAAGAGAGAAACATAATTTTAAAGATGTCCTAGGCTTACATGATATGCACCTAACATCTTCAAAATTTGGTGTGGACACGAATCGGCTCGAATCATCTGTATCACTTCGTATACCATCTTCTGTAATAGAAAGTATTACACAAAATGGTGTAAACGATCTTCGGTGATAATTTTTAGCTCTTAACGCATTAAAAGTTTTACATTTTAAGATGAAGGCACACACTTTGTATAAGTGATGCATTAATTGAATGTGGAGAGGTTTAGATTTTAGGAATTATTAAATAGTGACGCATTAATTGAATAAGGTATCTTAGAAACAAAATTACAAAGGAAAATGTTCTAATAATTTGAAACCTTAAATATGACAATTTTGTCTTATAATATGAAACTGAGGCAATAATACATTTTCATGTGGAAATCAGCTTTCTTCTTCATTTATTATTAATATGGCATGCACACTATAAAAGATTCAATTGGTCTCTCTGGATGTATGAGTTAAGGTCCAACAATCACATAATGTGGGAACTTCTACTCACAAGGGGAAGGTCGCTCCATCTTATTGTAACCATATGGTTGCTTATTGTTAAGTTTGTGGTATGTTTTAGGCTACTATTGTTAGGTTTATTTTTTGTCACCCAAGTTCTTTTCTGGTTGGTGATTGTGAGTTTCTGCTCTTGTCAATTCAATGTCAAAAGTTGGCCTCCATTGTAGAGGTCAGGATTTAGGGCTTGGGTGTTTGTTGGTCTCTTTTGTTTTCAACTTTTAGCAAACTCAATTATGTGTTCAATCATCTTCTCCAGACATATTCGCAATCTTGAAGAATATCTAGGTGAAGGTTTGTTCTTTCTTGGGATCACTGCTGGCGAACAGCACTAGTGAGAAAGATATAGTATATACATTGGTTTACATTCTCAATAATGGGTATATTTGATTTATATTTTGTTTTGTCGTTTTTCTAATTTGGTGGTGTATTTATTGTTTGCTAGACAATGCTGGTCGGTGCATTCGGACCATTGGAAGCCGTCGCTCTATGGAACTTTGATTTTGTAGACACATGTTTTGAATTAGATAAGGGGAGGCAATTGACAGAAATTTTGGAGAGCAGCGGCAGAAATTGACGGAAGAAAGAAAGATAGCGGAAATTGGAGGAAGAAAGAAAGGTGGAGAAATGGGGGTTGCGGCTAGGGTAAGCACTTTGCTTAACATGATATCGCACAGCTATTGTGCGTTATAAATCAGAATAACGCATGACGGTTGTGCGTTATACATGACGATAACGTACAATGGTTGTGCGTTATTGCCCACCTCAACACCAAGCACCGCCACGTCCTCACCACGTCAGTAAACAAGATTATTGTGTGGATTATACCGCTCATTAGCTATAACGCACAACTGTTGTGCATTATCATTAATTTTAACGCACAACCGTTATGCGTTATGGCCCGTTTAGGGATAAAAAAAGAATATTTGCCACTTTAGTGGCTATTTTTATAAACGTGGCTAATTCTGTTAAAAAAAAAAAAAATCATTATTATATATATAAACTAAATTTGAGGGGACTTTTCTATCAAATTAAAGACCGATTACATAGTGGTCTCATATTGGACATTGGGAGTAATAGCCCCATACCCGAAGCTAAAAGTTGAAGTTGAAAAGTATCGTAATTCGGATATTCCAATTACAAAAATTGAAGATATTCCAAGTATAGCTGGACCTCAAAGCTATTCATCGATGTTTTCAACTCGATTGCAATATATTCGGGACAGATACTGCTCATACATTAATGTGCCTTATTAAATAAATTTTTGCCCTTGGATGATACCTCATGTCTTTCATCTAAAGAGGGGAGTATCCGAATTCCTGTTAATCGAGAGGATTACATATCGTGCTCAAATACCAAATTCAAGCTCCAGATCAGAGTCATCGTTTTTGTCTGATGACAACCTGAATGCAATTTTGAAATCAATAATTATCCGAAGGCTTGCTTCCATGTAATGGCTTTACAAGTATAAATTCAAATTGCTACAATAAATGCAGAATATTTTATTCACTTTTCTTAAAACCTAATATCTGCACATAATGCTATGAGAAGGAAGTCAGATATCCCTAGCATTAAGTGCAATGAAGCCAAGATCAGAAACGGTCTCATATTGGCATAACATTTTGGGAGATCAAACCTGGAATTTCCTTCTCAATATCACTCAATATCAAGGCATTCATCTAAATGGGAAATTAGAAGTTCACGTGATGAGGATTCCAAATTCCCCATATCAAACATTTATTATTCGGAAAATTTATTGTTAAAGCCTAATTAAAGTATCATTTATTAGCAGTGGCAGAGCTTGAACCTTAATCTTGGGGGGCCAAAAAAAATTTTCTCCTTTATGTTACAAAAACAAAAAATTATGTTACAAAAACAAAAAATTACGAGGGGAGGGGGAGGGCAAACTTTATAAATTTTTTTATTATCAACATGAAATATATAAATATATATATATATATATAAATAGTAGACAAAAAGAATTTTTTTTAGGGGCCATGTCCCTTCTAAGCTCCACCTCTGTTGATTAGGAAGCTAAACCCCATCCATATTTTCTATTAAATCTCTTATTTGTGTCTATCAGATTAAAATTATATGGTATCTCGAAAGCTTAATAAATCTTTTTTTGAGTTTAGGCCACTTGATTAAGTACAAGGAAGCAAACTAATAGCTCAACAAATTCTCTTTACCCCGGGAATGCAATCTAAAGAAGACCAAAGCTATTTTGCTAAATTATCGTCGTGATATACAACTAGTACAACTAATCTCTCATTTGAGGAATATCAAGCTTCTCCACTTGAGCAAGATTAAAATTAGAGCTGGGATAAAGAAATCTTACCGAACGAGAAGGCAAAAGGAAAACCGATCAACTTTCAAGTATCAACATATTACATCCTAGGAAATTCTTTCAATTGTATGAAATCAACTTGGATGTCTTAATTAGCCAGAACAGTATTTCTATACTTATATCCTTGTTTAATATACTACATGCTAAAAAATACACACACAAATATATACTAGTTTTTGGAAGGGAAAAACCATATTAATGATGAAATTCGAATAATTTAGCAGCATATATTTGCTTTAATTTTTTCTCAATTTTATATCCCTTGAGAATTCAGACTTGGATTTCAAGTCATTTGATTTGATCACCAGTTGAGAGAACAACTCTCTTATAACTATATTAATATTCCAAAATCAGTATTTATGCATTATTTGAAATACAATTCAAGTTTATAAAATTGCAGGTCTCCATCTTGTAAGAGCTCATATTAGATTTCTTTTTATAATTCCATCACACAAACCCAACTCATCAGTTTATAAAATCAAGACTTATGCTTTTTAGGACATAATTGTTTGACGCTCATAAGTAAAAAATCAGACTAAGTTGGACCCATTGCATCGGGAGCTTAAAATTCAAATATCCTGATTTGCACTATCAGGATTTGTTCACAAAGACCCAATTGAATATATTTGGAAAATCTGATCACGGAACATCTAGATCCGTTATATTGGGCCTATGCCCTTAAATCTCTTTTGTCATGTACATTGACGCCTAAAAAGGTGCACAACCTGAACATGGCGTTCGGTGCACAGCTAAGGCCTTCAGGGTTACAAAACCTTAAGAAGTGGGGAAAAGCCCACACTTCAAAATGAAGAAGTTGTAAGTCTAGGATTTCATTAGAAGATGTCAGCCAGACAATGTGAAAATTCACAAATGAGTTCATAAAAGATCTCACAAATTCAAATGCAATTCTAACACAAGAAAACTTTTTTCTATATATCTTCTCATGCAATCAACATCGATTTCGGATTTCTTAATTCAGATTCATAGTTTCGCAGATCTTCCATTTTATCAGGAAAATGAAGATGAAGATTGTTAATCTAGCTCTTTTACAAAAGAGAATGAGCCCGTAATAAGTGGCATATGATCTGCATGTGTCCATTTTTTGAAGGGAAAATGGTATATATGGGTTTCATATGTTGAAATATGTGTCTTTGTCGGAACATCTCTTTTCTATCAAGTAATTAGGAAAACACCAAGCTTGATACATTGAAGGTAAACATCTTACATATTCTTTATAATCTTTCTAATGGTATTCCTTGAAGTGGAATGATTCTTCAAAATCAGACAACTATGTATAGTGGAGGATTTCATACCATGTATACTCATTTCCTATTTAGTTTCACATATTGTTTCAACCAAAATTGGTTTTTCTCCGATGGATTTCGTATGACAAGGCCTATGTTTACATTGAATTATTTAACATCTACAAGCCATCTTAGGATCCGGAAACTTGCATGATCAAAGTCAACAATGATTTAAACACTTTCCATTTCATGATACCTAATAAGTTCACATCACAAAGCTTAGAAAAGTTAAACAAGAGGATAAGGATCAATCAAAAGAAGCAGAGGATACTTGAAGAACAAGTTAATTTAGGGTTGGAAGAAATTGGATTTTGAAAGACCCCAGTTGAAAAATAAAAGTATCATAAAATAATATGAAACTTTTAGGAGGGCTTGTGATGGGATCAGCCCATCTGTTCTTTAGTTTTAGGCTAGAATAAAAAAGACCCGAACCTTAATTTTAATATTCTTGGGCCTCATGTAACCTGGTTAAGTCAAACTAATCAAGGGGATCAAGAAAACCTCCGAAAGGTTCAAAGGTTCACCTACAAGAATCCCACACCAATTCTCTTACCAAATAGCCAAGACATGATACTCTATAAATAGTACTTTTGACTTTTACCATATTATGTTACCTTTACTTACTGCTACTCTGCGAAATTTAAACCTCTTGATGACTTAAGCATCGGAGATAAAATGGGGTTCAACCCGCCTCTGTGTGTATTACTTATTTTTAGGACTAATATGATTTAATTTTCTTTAGCTGTACCCAATATTGTATGTATTTAGCTAAAAATAAATTCGCGATTGTAGGTCATTTGTCCTAAAAAACAATTTGGTAAATGAAAATGTATTAAAGTCTAACCAATCAAGGTGTTTGTTGTGCAAATTTTTTTAAGGAAAAAGTTTTTACTTAGTTGATAAGAAAAAATATCTTCTAACTAGCGAGAAGAGTAAAGTGTAGCATCCTTACCCAAGCATAAAAGCTTGAAAAGCATACAATCCCATTCAGACTTCAAGATGGAAGCCAAGCGAAATTGTTAGAGTTCTCTAGCATATTCAATTTAGTGGCCATTTATAGATGAATTTCACTTTACATGTTTCCTTGCTATCACTTCCTCATGAGAATTGAGATATAAGAAATTAAATTCAAGAAGCATTAATTAATTTAATGCTTGCAAATAATGCATAGATTTTTGCCAACTTTGGAGAGGCTGCGGAAGGCAGGACCTTCAAGCTACCACACTTGCAGGCTTACACCTATTCGAGGTGGGAAATTTAAGATATACCACATAAAATACACTTGTATTTACAATATTTGAGTTCGAAACCTTTAGTTAATTTTGGAAAGACACAACCATCTCACCAACATATTTTTTTGGTGAATGAACAAATAATGTATAATTCATTTCTTCATGTATTTAATTATTTCGATGGGAAATTAACTGTTGGATCTATTTACTATTACAACCTCTAGTTACTATTACAATAATCAGAATAAACACAGCAGAAAATAAAACAGCCTAAAACTATTACAAATATATCTTCCTTCTTCTCCTCTACCGTCGGTCCAAGACGAGCAAAAATGCCAAGAGAAGATCTGCAAAACCGTTAACAAAAATGGTGAAGGAAATAAACAAAAGAGCCCAAAATCTTACCTACCGCCACGAAGTCTATTCCGCCAGTGGAAAAACTAATACCGAGACCAAGACAGGCCGAGCAGCGGTGAGAGATCACGAGTTGCGTCGAGGCATCGGCAGCAAAAAAAAGTAACGGCATGATCGGTGTAAAACTGGGTCCCTCAGTCGCGGGCCTCAAACATGATAACACTGGTTATCTCTCTCTCTTTCTAACCTTTTGGCTCCCTCCCACATTTATTGGAAACGGCGGCCGATCGAGGATCGCAACAAGCCGCCGGTCATAATGAAAGTGACGGCGTTACAGAAAGCTAAGAGACGGAGAGGAACAACAGACGCGGTAAGCCGTGATGAAGAAAGGAAGAAGAAGAGACAGAGACGCAAGTCGCTGGAGCAGAGAAGAAGAAATAAAAAGAAGAAACGGCTGTTGTGTAAACTGAGCAAAGAATAAGAGACTTAAATAGGTCAGATCCACAACGGGCAGCTCGGGTTGGCCAAGCCCGGCATCTCTTGACCAGTTCAAACCACCTTATCTTCTGTTGAGACCCATTGGATCATCATATGGATAGTAGTGAGGGCTGAAAAAATAAAAAATATTGTGAAGAAAAATAGCCCCAAATGCCTACAATCTCCACCCCGAACATATTTTTCCAACCTCCAATGACTCAATAAGAGTCAACCTGCGTCCAAGTGAAGGAAGTCCCTACAAAACATAAACTTGCCAGAGCTCACAATTTTAGTACCAAAGTCTGTATGATTATCATTAGTACTAATCTTATCTATGTCAACTAAACCACCAGAGACTTTTTCCCTAATGAAATGGTATTTGACATCTATATGCTTTTTACTTTCGCGATAAGCCAGATTTTTGCATAAATGTAAAAAACTCTGTCTGTCAGTATAAATAATAGCTTTTGAGTGTAAAACATATAATTCATTGAATAATTCTTGAAGCCAAATGGCTTCCTTGATAGCTTTCGTAGCCGCAATATACTCAGCCTCAATAGTTGATAAAGCAACTACTGGCTATAATTGAGACTTCCATGAGACACAATTACTCGCTAGGGTAAAGAAATAGGATGAGGTAGATTTTCTACCATCCTTGTCACTTGCAAAGTCGGAATCGACATAACCAATTAGTTCAAAAATATTAGACCAATTGTGATAGTGTAAGCCCCTATCTATAGTTTCATTAAGATAACGCAACAACCATTTGAGAGCATCCTAGTGATCCCTCTCTGAGTTAGACATGAATCTGCTGAGAAGGCTTATAGAAAAAGCAATGTCTAATCGGGTGGATATCATTGAGTACATAACAGAGCCTATGGCCATTCTATAGGGGATATATGCCATGTCGCTTTTCTCACTTTTGATTTTGGAGCAGGTTTTATAAAAAAGTTTGAAATGGCTCGCAAGTGGGGTAATAACGGGCTTACGTAAATGCATCAAAAATTTAGAAACAACTTTCTGGAGAAAGGGTTTCTGAGATAAGAAAAGGGAACGATCAGTCCTATCTCTAGTAATACTCATCCCAAGAATCCTGGATGCAGACCCTAACTCCTTCATGTCAAATTCGGATTTTAGCAAAGATTTCAGATCATCAATTTTACCTTTATGTTTGCAAGCAATTAACATATCATCTACATAAAGCAACATATAAATAACATTATCAACATTATTTCCACAGAAATAAAGATAACTATTATAATTGCTTTTAGAGAAACCAATTTTTAACATAAAAGAATCAAAACTCTTGTACCATTGTCTAGGCGATTGTTTAAGTCCGTATAAGGACTTTTTCAAAAGACATGCTATGTGTTCTTTACTTTGACCTCAAAACCTGGTGATTGATGCATATATATGGTCTCTTCGAGATCACCATGCAAGAGAGCTGTTTTTACATCTAGTTGTTCAAGATTAAGATTATAAAAGGCAACAAGAGCAAGAATTATCCTAATCATTTTTTATTTAACAAGGGGAGAAAATATTTCATTAAAATCAATGGCCTCAACTTGTGAAAAACCTTTCGCAACCAGCCTGGCCTTAAACCTTGGAGGTTCATTAGTAGACTCAGACTCTTTAATTTTAAAAATTCATTTGCAATCAACTAATTTTTGTTTCGAGGGTTTTGGAACAAGAATCTAGGTTTTATTTTTATTTAAAAAGGACATTTCCTCATCCATAGCACGTAACCATAAAGAGTGATTAAGTCTTTTCAAAACATCAGAGAAACAAAAAGGTTTCTTTTCTTCCACAACGATGCAACAGCAAACACATATGATACTATATATGAGTAAACATATCTAGTGGCTTCCTTATGCGCTTTTCTAACTCTATCTCTAGACAACTGGTAATCTCTAAGGGCTTGAGCTTGAGCCGCAAGGTGTTCTACCTCCTCATCAGAACCTTCTAACTCAGAGACAAGAGTTTTAGGAACACTAAATGGAACAGGTATACTACTAGATGGTGTATCTAACTCCTCGTTGGTTTCAGGCTCTTGTGTATGCTCTTGTGTGGGCTCTTGTGAGGGTTTAGAGGTGACCTCCACCTCCACAGGTATACTACCTATTATGGGAACACCGGATGGACTATCGGAGTCAGGTTTATCTTTAAGACGGGACATATCTAACTCGTTGAAGATGACATCCCTAATGATAACTACCCTTACTCCTGGTTCACCCTTGAGCCACACTCTATAACCCTTCACCCCGCTAGGATATCCTATGAATACTCTCTTTCTAGACCTAGGGTCTAGCTTACCCTCCTGATGTGCAAAAGTAGCACATCCAAAAACTCTATGGTTGGACAGGTTATGGGGTTTACCACACCACAGTTCTATAGGAGTCCTAAAGTTTATGGCTGTAGAAGGGGATCTATTAATGAGGTAGACAGCCGTACTTACAACTTCTCCCCAAAAGGGTTTTGGGAGACCTGACGACACCATAAGACATTGGTATGGGTCATCCTCTCAGCTACTTCGTTCTGCTGGGGGTTATGCCTAACCGTCCTATGATGTAAGATGCCATGCGATGCACACAAATAGCAAACTTCCGGTTACAAAACTCATGACCGTTATCAGTCCTAATTATTTTTAGTTTATTTCTAGATTGATTTTCAGCAAGGCGTTTCCATTCACAAAACTTTTCAAAAGTTTGATCTTTTGTTTTTAAAAGAAAAACCCAAACATGCCTCAAAAAATCATCAACAATAATAAGAAATAAACATTACCACCATAAGTTGGAACATTTTCACGTCCTTACAGATCACAATGCACATAGTCAAGTATTGCAGAAGACTTGTGTGTGCTTGAAAAACTGATTTTGTGTCCCAAAACACAATGGTCACAAAAATCTAAAGAATCAATTTTGTCACCACATAAAAAATTTAGTTTTTGCAAGTAATACAGTCCCTTCTCACTAATGTGGCCAACCCGACGATGCCACAACATAGTTTTTTCAGGAACAGTTTTTGAAATCAAAGCAATTGAATCACAAACTGTTTTTCCAATGAGAATATATAAACTTTCATTTTTAAAACCTTTAAGCATGATTAGGTTTCCTTTGAAAACTCTTAAAATACCACTTTTAGATTTGTAAGAAAGACCAAGTGAATCCAAATAACCAAGGGAGATAAGATTCCAACGAAGGTCAGGCACGTATCTCACCTCAGTGAGTTTCCTAGTCACGCTGTCATGTATTTTGATGAAAATATTCTCAATCCCTTTAACATTACAAACTTGATTGTTTCCCACGTAAACCTTTCCATGATTTAAGGGTTTAAAGTCTGAAAACTAGTGTTTGTTGGGTGTCATGTGAAATGTATATCCAGAATCTAGAATCCAATGATCAACAACTTTAGAACAAGAAGGGGAAAGGGAAACACACAAAAACCTCTGAACACATAGAATTTCCATCTGAATCAAAATCATGGGTTTTGTCAATTTTATCACTCCCTTTACCATGTTTACGTTGTTTTTCATCTTTGATTCTTTTAAAATACTTATTTTTCATATGACCCTCCTTGCCACAATAAAAATATTTCACTTTGTTCTTTTCTCGAGATTTGGACCTCCCTTTACTTTTAGACCTATGACTAAGAGGTTACCTCCGGTCAACTATCCCTCGCACGTAAAGGTTCTCTCCGTTTAATTTATTTTCTTTTCTTAAATCCAAATCTTTAGATTTCAAAGCGTTTTTAACATAGGAAAGGGATAATCCATCTCTACCATATTTAATGGCAGATTTTTACATCATTATAAGAATCAGACAAGACATTTAATAAAATAACGGCAGTATTTTCATTGGATATTTTCTGTCCAATGTTTTGAAGTTCCAAAACGATTTTATTTAAATCATCCATATTTTCTGAAAGCATTTTTTTTTACCCGTTCATTTTAAAACCGAAAAGCTATTCTTTTAAATAAATTTTATTTGATGGGATTTTCCCAAATATAATTTTTCTAGTTTAGTCCAGATTTTGAAAGCGTTGTCCTTTTCGTCAATTTCTCATAAAACATTGTCGGTTAAAAGCAAGGTGAGGCAACTGTGCGCACCACCAAGTTTTTCAGCAAGAGTTTCGCCCGTCCAAGATTCCGGATATTCTTCGGAGCTAAAATAGCGAGTGCAATTTTATTTTGAACCAAAACTGCTTTCATTTTTCTCCGCCATATTACAAAGTTAGATTTGCCATCAAAATTGTAGATTTCTCTTTTTGGAACCTACATGTTTTAATGGCAAATAAGAGTAATTTAATGGCTAGAAAAGTAAAAGATTTTGAAAATTTTGTCTTTACCAATAAAATACCCGGATTTGTTTTATTTGAAAAATGGCGCAAACATGTATGAGGTACGAATCTCAACAAACAAAAAAATCACAACATCAATATATAACCGAAACAGAGAGAAATAAAGGGTAGTGACAGCCAAACAACAAAACAAAAAAAGACAAAAAGAAGAATGTTGCAAAATGAATAACAAGACAGCTACTTGAAGTCTCTCAGACTCAAGCCAGGCTTGTGGTTTGTATTTTTCAGAAAACAGAAACAGAATCGAAAAACCAGAAATATAGCAGAACAGAACGATAGATCGGAAGCAGAAAAAAAGTAGAAAGGGTAGCAAAAACAACCAGAACAGTGACACAGTTAACAGTAACAGAAACAAATAGAACAGCATGAACTGTAACACAGTTCAAAAATCACCAAACAGTAACAGTAATAATAATCAAAACGCAGCACTCCAACACAACAAAAAAACAGCACCGAGCAACAGAAAAATATCAACCGGAAAAATAAAAACAGAAGAAGAGTCAAGCAATACTTCACTAGCCAGTTCTGAGGAACTCAACAGTTCCCTCAGATCTGGAATTTTTTCGAGAGGTCACCAGCACTGTTGAAGAGTACCGGAAAGTTGTAGTCGTTTCCGGGCTCTGATACCACTTGTTGGATCTATTTACTATTACAACCTTTAACTACTATTACCATAATCAAAATAAACACAGTGGAAAATAAAACAGCCTAACACTATTACAAATATATCTTCCTTCTTCTCCTCTACCGTCGGTCCAAGCTAAGCGAAAATGCCAAGAGAACATCTGTGAAACCGTTAACAAAAGTGGTAAAGAAAATAAACAAAAGAGCCCGAAATCTTACATACCACCACAAAATATGTTCCGCCGGCGGAGAAAACAATACCGAGACCAAGACGGCACCGAGCAGTGGCGAGAAATCATGAGCCGCGTCGAGGCACTGGCGGCAAAAAAAATGTAATGGGACGATCGGTGTGAAAATAGGTCCCTCAGTCACGGGCCTCAAACATGAAAACACCAGTTATCTCTCTCTCTCTAACTTTTCAGCTCCCTCCCACATGTACCAGAAACGGCGACCAATCAAGGATCACAACAAGCCGCTAGTCACAATAAAAGTGACAGCGTCACAAAAAGCCAAGAGTGGAGAGAAGCAACAGACGCGGTAAGCTGCGATGAAGAAAGGAAGAAGAAGAGACAGAGACGCAAGTCGGTGGAGCAGAGAAGAAGAAATAAAAAGAAGAGACGACTGTTGTGTAAACCGAGAAGAGAATGAGGGACTTAAATAGGTCAGAGCCACAACGGGCAGCCCGGGTTGGCCCGGCCCGGCCTGGTCCGGCATCTCTTGACCAGTTCAAACCACCTTATCTTCTGTTGAGACCTATTGGATCATCATAGGGATAGTAGTAAGGGTTAAAAAAATGAAAAATATTATGAAGAAAAATAGGCCCAAATGCCTACATTAACTATTTGTCCTCCTCTTTTGCTTTGAAAGGGATCTATATATTATAATTGTAAAAAAAAATCAAAGAATAATTACATATCATGCAGGCACAATACCCGTATATATTCGTACCGACCCGCAGACTAAGAAACTTAATACCAAAGATAAAGTGCTATCCATCTTTTCATCAAGAGGGTAGGAACTAGGGGAGAAAAGGCAAACTATTTCTCCACTTCTACGCTGAATAACAAAGGGCTTTAAACACATGTGCCCACTTAAACCGCCTTACCGCACATCCCCCTACTATCCAGATTCCAGTCCAACCAATGCACCACATCTGGCGCAGAAAAGAACTGCCCTTAATGTCTCCCCGAAAAAAGACATTCTCAGACTCCTGGATTGCCGAGCAATCTCCCAAAACATGCATACAATCTTCTACTGGACATCCACGTACTTCACAACCAGGATTGCCACCAATTCTCCACCAATATAGACTTACCTTTATCTTTAGCCCTCATGACTAACATTCGACAAAAAGAATGTGTAGCATTATGGGTCATCAAACTTCCAAAGCCTCTTCTAGGCACCTTCGAGCCATCTTCCATCTGTTGAGGAAACAAATCATAGACATCTTTCGATGCAAATTTCCTAGATGCTGAAAAATTCCACTTGGGAACATCTCTACCAACCGAGAGAATGCACAATAGCAGCCTTCCCAACCATGCTAGCAGCAAAAACTCAGCCAAAGCCACCATGTTTCATCCTCCTTGAAGCAACAAATCATCTCTCATCACTGTCCCCGACATCTCGAATTACACCTCTCTCTCTCACCGTTACCTCCCAGAGACTTTCTTTCCTAACCCAAGCATCAGTCTAGAACTTGAGACTAATACTATCCCCAACATTATCAGTCCCGGAGCAACAACCTTATACACAACCAACAAACTCCGCCACACATGAGATGCACCAACAACCTTCTTCCCATCCCCTACTGCTCTCACATCACCATACTTCCTATTCAGGACCTGTGCCCACAAATGAGGAACAAATGATCCTCTTTATTCAAGAAACGGCAGCACACTCTACCTAATGCTGCCTCATTTATGTCGGCCAGTTTCTAGAATCCCAAGCCACCATTATATCACAGCTAGCAAACCTTCTGCCAGGCCACCACCACCATATACAGGTTCTTGTTCTCCTCGAATTCACCTCAGAGAAAATGCCAACCAATCTTTTTCAACTGCTTGATCATGCCTAACGGCATCCTACACGTTTGCATAACATACGAAGAGATGGAATGCAAAGAAGTTTGCAATAATAAGTCCCCTCTTTGTGAATGTACATTAAAGTCCAATTAGTATTAGCCCAAATAACATTTTGCAATCATGTGAAATTTGCAAATACCTAAGGAAATATAGATTGCAACTTATCTATAAAATTAAAAATCAGCATTTATATTTTAATTCAAAAAAGGAACATAAGATAATGTTCATTGTTCAAAATAATGTTATCTTTCCGTTCACTTAACTAGTAAAATTTTTTTTAATAAAAAAGTAAAAGTGACCGCTACAATATTTTTCTGAATCTATGTTTAATAATATTTTAATACATAAAATAATTGTCGAAATTGGTATCCAATTCTTAGAAATTAATAGCATTTTAAAATTTTCAAATGAAAAGAAAAGAATTACACATGTCATATCACTGAATTTTTATAGGGAAAAAAGGAAACACAAATTTAATTATAAATTGTATTCCAATTTAATTTCATCATCTTGTGCACACCACAAGCTTCCATACAAAATCATAAAGCCATAATTAAAATTCCAGAATTAAATTAATAGTATCTGTATGGAACCCGAACGCAGAAATTATGGAACATCAATATTATTTTTATGGAACATCAATATTATTTTTATGAAATATATACAGCATATAACATCAACAGAATTTCAATGAAACATGACTACGCGAACATAGATCTGTGCACAAGTGTGAGTGAATGACTAAATAGGCGAGTGGCAATAGAATGGAAGTGTACCTTGCAAGGTACACGAGAGTGTATGATATAAGAATTGTAATATTTTTAACAATATTTTCTGACCAGGAAAGTGCAGTCATTATACCATGGGTGTGCCCCGTCCAAAAACAATGTGGTTTTAATTAATCAAGAAAATTGAAAAAAAAAAAAAAAACCCACTCTCATCCCCTCGCATAGATTACACGCGTCATTTTAACAGAACCTTTTGTTCCCTGCCAAAAACTCTCAAGCACTCACAAAAGCTATTTTCAAGAAGATTTTTCACTAAATTTTACGCCTCAACAACCAATTTCTTTAAATTTCTTTGTTTCACGCTTCTATCCTACACTAAATCCTACATCTTCGCAAATAAAAATCATTAAAAATGAGTTCTTCAAGCAACACAGGAAGTTCTTCAAGCAACGGAGGAAGATCTTCAAGAAACAATGGCAACAACAACTAAATTTAACTTGGAAATTATAGTTTTCAACAAGTAAACACTACAAAAAAGTAGTTTACATAGTTTATGTCTTGTTTCACTCATCACCGAAGGTTTTTGTTTCATATATTTGTGTTTGATCATATTATTGTGTTTTTTGTGCCTGATTTGGGTGTTCTGAACTTTGAAATTGATGTTTTTTTTATGTGTTTTATGATCAATTAAGTGAATAGAGTGACAAATAAATATTGGTTTCCTGTTGCATGTACGTATTTGTTGAATTTTCACAGTTTTGGTTGTATTCCACAATAACAGCAGGTGCATCCAGTTGATATATTAGTGTTTTTATACGTAATAATAAGTGTTTTTTTGTGATTTATTGTCCATTAAGTGTGTAAAATGTTTAACTATACATTACACACTAGAGGCACACATGATTTTAAAAGTAGACACTCACAATTATAAAATAAGGGACTCCAAGTTACATAAGTAGGCACACCTACTTACAATCAACCATTTTGCATTTTTTATAGCATAGTGTCACGCCCTGCTTGCAAGACATGAGGTTTTTCCACATTCTAGACAAGCCCACAAAGTTCTAGAACATTCCAGAAGGTTCTAGAATCCTCTGGAAGTCTCTAGAACCATGGAGGAGGCATCATGTAAACTAGTAGAATTCTCTAGAACATTCCTTTGTGTAGAATATTCTAGAATGGTAGAAGGCAACCGTTAGATCGTTGCCACATGTACTAATCTTAGCCATCCATTGAGGAGGTGCTTGCCTATAAATAGGCTCACCCTCTTCATTTGTACATCACATCACATATCACAACACACACATCACAACACATCAAGAACTTAGAGTTCTAATCCTTGTATTTGTAAGCTCCTTTCAAGCAATATAAGCTTCTTTCATCCACTCTTTGCCTACGACTTTCCAACGTTCCCGTCTAGCCTCTGAAGTTTGAGCAAGTTAAGGCTTTCTTAGCATTTGCGGGAGTGCTAAGGCCGCACGACTACTTACAAGAAAAAGTAAGTGCGTTGACAAGTGGTATCAGAGCTTGGTTGGAAGCCATGACGAAGACCATCAGAGATCAAGTGGCGGGATCCGACACCACCAATGTGGAGTCATCGCAACAAGGCCGGGGGCGTGAGGAGCAACGCGACCCCGTTGTACCAAAGCCGAGGGGGAAGTCCAAGGACCGCACAGCTAGCTTTGAGTTACGCCTAACTCAGGTGGAGGAAGGCATGGGCGCCGTGGACGCACACATGGAGAATCTAGACCAACGGGTGGAAGGTCTAGAGGCCGACGTCGCCGAAACCCATGAAGAGGTGCGTGAAGCCCTTACCAAGCTAGGTGAGTCTAATCGAGAAGACTTACAGGCCCTCAGGGACGAATTTATGGCCGAGGTAGCTCGTTTGCGAGACGTCCATCAAAGGGAGATTAACAGCTTGCTAATGCAATTGGACGAAGCTCGAGGGGACCTAGCCTTATGTAAGAAGGCGGTTCTTGCTGGTTCAACCACATCCACGGTGGAACCCCGACGGGTCGATATCCCGAAACCAAGGAGTTTCGCCGGAACGCGTAATGCTCGCGAAGTAGACAACTTCTTATGGGGGCTAGAACAATATTTCGATGTTGTAGGCATCATAGAAGATGGAGCCAAGATCAAGAGCGCAGCTTTATACCTCACCGATACAGCCATGCTTTGGTGGCGCCGACGACAGGAAGACGTCAAGAGAGGTACGTGCTCCATCGCTACCTTTGATGATTTTAAAGGGGAGCTTAAGAGGCAATTTTGCCCGGAAAATGCCGAAGAAGAGGCACGTGGTCGCCTACGAAGACTTAAACATCTGGGAAGCATCCGAGATTACGTGAAAGACTTCACCAACCTCGTGTTGGAAATCCCCGACATGTCCGATAAGGACTCACTCTTCTTTTTCATGGACGGTCTACAAACTTGGGCTAAAATTGAACTTAGGCGTCGTGGTGTGCAAGACCTTGCTACTGCAATCGCTATAGCCGAAAGCTTGATCGATTACTCAAGCAAAAAGGAGCCATCCAAGTCCAAAGAGAAGAAGGGTGGTCCCAACAAAGGTGGGGGAGAACATTGGCGAGGCAACCGCAAGGAAGAAAACCGAAGCCAAGGTCAAAGCCCTTGGAAGCCGAAGGATAAAGGCAAACAAAAGGAGAACTTTGACCGTTCCATCCCTAAACGGGGATGTTTCTTATGTGGCGAGCTACATTGGACACGAGATTGTCCAAAGACAAAGGCACTCAATGCCTTGACGGCCGATATCAAGGGGCACGAATCAAGTGGCAACAAGGAAGATGCTCAAGTCGGCTCACTACAACTCCTCAATGTCATCCAAAGTACTCCGAAGACTCAAGCCAAGGGACTTCAGTTCGTAGATGCAACTATCAACGGGAAGGAGACAAAAGCTTTACTTGACACAGGTGCGTCCCACAACTTCATCTCCGCAGAGGAAGCCAATAGACTAGGCCTTCAGATAGTTGGCGGCACTGGGTCTATGAAAGCCGTCAACTCTATGGCCAAGCCAATACAAGGCATCGCTCGAGGCGTCAAGACCACCCTTGGTGCGTGGGTGGGCTACCTGAATTTGTCCGTAGTACCTATGGACGATTTCAAGGTAGTTCTCGGGATGGAGTTTCTAGATCAAGTGAAGGCGTTCCCCATTCCTTTTGCCAACACCATGTGCATCTTGGACGAAGGAAAGACTTGTGTAGTACCAACACTACGATCTACCAAGTCCGATCCGCAAGCATTGTCAGCCATGCAGTTCAACAAAGGCTTGAAGAGGGACGAGGAAAGCTACCTAGCCATCCTCAAGGAGCACGACGACGAGGAGATACCTCCCCAACCAACTGTTCCAAAGGAAATAGAAGGCGTTCTTCGAGAATTCAGGGATGTCATGCCTGACGAATTACCAAAGAAGTTGCCACCAAGAAGGGAGGTCGATCATCAAATCGAGTTAGAGCCGGGAGCCAAACCACCGACCATGAGCCCCCTACCGCATGGCACCACCAGAGTTAGCGGAGCTCAAGAAACAACTAAAGGGCTTAATAGATGCCGGTTTTATTAGGCCCTCCAAAGCTCCTTTCGGTGCCCCAGTTCTTTTTCAGAAGAAAAAGGATGGTTCCTTACGAATGTGTATCGACTATCGGGCTCTCAACAAAGTCACCATTAAAAATAAGTATCCCATCCCACTCGTAGCGGATCTTTTCGACCAACTTGGCCATGCACGATATTTCACCAAGTTAGATCTTCGCTCGGGATACTATCAAGTCCGTATTGCCGACGGTGACGAGCCCAAGACTACATGCATAACAAGGTATGGCTCTTACGAGTTTTTAGTCATGCCTTTCGGTCTAACAAATGCACCTGCAACTTTTTGCACCTTAATGAATAAGCTATTCCACCCTTATCTCGATCAATTCGTGGTAGTCTACTTGGATGATATTGTGATATACAGCCAAACACTGAAGGAACACAAGGAACACTTGAGAAAAGTGTTTCAAGTTCTGAAGGACAATGAGCTATATGTGAAAAAGGAGAAGTGTTCATTTGCCCAAGAAGAGGTATTATTCTTAGGGCATAAGATAAAAGGTGGAAAGCTCATGATGGAGGATACAAAGGTGCAAGCCATACAAAGGTGGGAGCCACCCACTAAAGTTCATGAGTTAAGATCCTTCCTTGGACTTGTGAACTATTATCGTCGCTTTATCAAAGGCTATTCAGCTCGAGCGGCACCTTTGACAGATCTTCTTAAGAAGAATCGACCATGGGCATGGAGCGAAGATTGCCAACGTGCCTTTGAAGATTTAAAGAAGGCCATTTGTAAAGATCCAGTTCTCAGCTTGCCTGATTATTCCAAGTCTTTCGAAGTACACACTGATGCTTCGGACTTTGCCATTGGAGGCGTACTCATGCAAGATGGTCACCCAATAGCCTATGAGAGCCGCAAACTTAACGAGACGGAACGCCGCTACACCGTGCAAGAAAAAGAGATGACAGCAATCATCCATTGCCTAAGAGTTTGGCTACATTATTTGTTGGGTTCCAGGTTCGTCATCATGACCGATAACCTTGCTACTAGTTATTTCCAAACTCAAAAGAAGCTTAGTCCAAAACAAGCCCGGTGGCAAGACTTTCTCGCGGAGTTTGATTATAGCTTGGAATACAAGCCTGGGAAAGCTAATGTGGTAGCTGACGCCTTAAGCCGCAAGGTAGAACTTGCATCCATCAGTCGAGTTGATAGCCCCTTACTTAAGCGTATCAAGGAAGTCGAGGCCATACTAGCCGACCGCCATATTAGAAGACGAGGTGTACCAAGTTATTGGGAATATCTCGTAAAGTGGAAGAACTTGCCCGAAAGTGAAGCAAGTTGGGAGCGCGAAGATGCCCTTTGGCAATTCAAAGACCATATCCAGCAATTCCACGATGAAGGCGCGATGAGGGCATCGCGAGCATAGGTGGGGGAGAATGTCACGCCCTGCTTGCAAGACATGAGGTTTTTCCACATTCTAGACAAGCCCACAAAGTTCTAGAACATTCCAGAAGGTTCTAGAATCCTCTGGAAGTCTCTAGAACCATGGAGGAGGCATCATGTAAACTAGTAGAATTCTCTAGAACATTCCTTTGTGTAGAATATTCTAGAATGGTAGAAGGCAACCGTTAGATCGTTGCCACATGTACTAATCTTAGCCATCCATTGAGGAGGTGCTTGCCTATAAATAGGCTCACCCTCTTCATTTGTACATCACATCACATATCACAACACACACATCACAACACATCAAGAACTTAGAGTTCTAAGCCTTGTATTTGTAAGCTCCTTTCAAGCAATATAAGCTTCTTTCATCCACTCTTTGCCTACGACTTTCCAACGTTCCCGTCTAGCCTCTGAAGTTTGAGCAAGTTAAGGCTTTCTTAGCATTTGCGGGAGTGCTAAGGCCGCACGACTACTTACAAGAAAAAGTAAGTGCGTGACAATAGTCACTCTTGGTTATGAAAAATTTGTACCCCTACTAATAAAAATGAGCACTAATGGTTATCAAACAGGGGACCAACATATCATGCATGTTTTTCAGCATAGGTACTAATAAATATAAAAGTAGGCACTTGCAGTTATAAAAGTAGGTACTTCTACTCATACTAACTAATTGAATGTCTCCTAACCAGTAACCGTATGGAAGAACAATAAGCAAAAGCTCGACATGATTCACCAGTAGATAGCGAGACATTAGAAACTGTAGCACCAAGGTAATACACGAACGAAACAGTACATTCACATCATTCCATGTATGTTTCACATCATTTATCAACAATTTTTTTTTGTGAACTACAGGTTAACACAACTTTGACAATCTCAAAAGAAAAAGCCAGCTAGCACATTGAGTAAGCTAAAATGACCATGACAAGAAGAAAAAACGGGCAAGTCAGCTGCAAAAAAAACCTAGGCAGCCAAAAAGGAAAAAAAGCCAATGAAGAGCAAACTTCAAAAGAGAAGGAAAAGGAAGACGAATCAGAACATGAAGAAAAAGCTGATGCAGATCATGCTCAATTCCCACTCTTAAAATCAATCATGACAACCTCTAGAGTACATGTTGTAACACAATTGAGCAACGACCAAAAAAGAGAGGTCAGAGAGATGGGATTTAGATCCTTACTCTCTCTGCATTTAACAAAGCTCCTAAAGGCCTGATGATGTACGTTATAAAAAAATTCATCATATATAACACAATTCTGACCCTTGAGAATAACACAAGCGTACATATCGATGAGGAGGACGTGATTCTTGTACTTGGATTCCCAAGAGGCACAAAGCCAGTTGAAACAACACAAGGCATTCATAGCTGAGATGAAGACAAAGAATCCCAGCTTCTCCCCAAAAGTATCATCTGTTCAGAAAAGATTGATTGAAAGTAAAGAGGGGGAGACTACTTCAAAAGAGAGTTCTGCCTCTACTGCATTATTAGCATGATACACCATCTTCACATAAGAGAATTTACCATTACCTCCAAGATTTAGTTAACAATAATGATATTCAGAACTACAATTGGTGCAAGTACACACTTACAACCTTGATAGAAAGATGTGAAAATTTCAAGAAAAATCCTTCGAACAAGTCATACATCACTGGACTTGTTGCTTTCCTAGTGGTAAGTTTTATTATAATATATTATCCATTATTTACTTAAACATAATACATTGTCACTAACCACGCTGTAAAATTACACAATGCAGCTCTTCTAACTAGATAGCATAAAGTTCAAACTTGAAGAAAATAGATTAATCTCAGTGATCAATTGCTGGGATGATGAATCTGTTATAGAAAGGCAAAAAAAAGAGAAAGCCGTAGGAGGTTTTGGGCTAGAAGAGTGCTTAACCGCCTCAAAATTGAGAATAAAGCCGCAGCATCAACAGAAGATCTGAGCTAGGAAGAGGGCTAGAACATTGTTGAACAAACCCACTTGCACTAGCTCAGATGCCACCATCACTAGACATTCAAACTGATAAGACAAAGGTACAAACAAATATGTTGCATTCTTTCCTTTTTGTTTAAGAATAACGCTCCCCTGTTATAAAAGTAGGTACTCCCAGTTGTAAAATTAGGCACTCTTAGTTATAAAACTGGGCGCATCTGCTGACATTAAAATGAACCTTATGTTTTGTAGTAGGCACTCTTATATAAAAGTAGACACTCTCTTTTGTAAAATTAGTCACTCAAGACTATAAACAAAGACACATTTTCTTACAATAATATGAACTTGCATGCTATATAAAGTAGGCACTCTTAGCTAGAAAAGTAGGCATTTCTAGGTATAAAAAACTGTAATAAAACTAGGCACACTTTTCTTAGAGTGACTAAGCCATACTAATAAAACATTTTATAACCTGCAAGTGCTTATTGCGAAAGCAGCAATAGTAATCATTGGATTGGAAAGTAATGTACTGAAGTTTTTTTAGGCCAAAGAGGCATTCTTATGTATAAGAAAAAGGCACTCCCAGTTTTAAAACTAGGCACACACCTTGCTTACAATGATGAATTTCCATATATACTAGAATAAGCACTGCCAATTATGAAAAATGAGCATTCCTAACTATAAAAATAGGCACTTCCAACTATAAAAGTTCGTACTACCACTTAAAGTAAGCAATCTTACATGTTATGTAGAATCGACATTTCCAACTATAAAAGTAGGCACTCGTATGTATAAAACTAGGCATGCCTCTAATATATAGACACCATATTATTTTACTTTATTTATAATTTTATTTTATTATATTCTATTTTTTGCAACGACACCATTTTTAGCCATAACCTGTGCATCATCCCAAGAGAAGATGCAAGAACAATGATAATCGATGAAGAGGTTGCAAACAATATTCTCTATGCTTGGGCCATTCATCTTAACCACATGACAAAGAAAGTGAAGAGTGCGAAGCCTAAGCGAATCATATTCTCACACGTAAGTAAGTTTCTTCCGTTAATTATTACCTCCTCTTATCTATTTAAACCACATGAAAATAACCTTCACTACACCTCTCCTCCAAACAGAACGTAACGATCGAAGGAAGAGAGCAAACAAATTAGGAACGCTATGCAAGCTATGCACTAGGTTCATGGTGGATTTTGCAATCTTTGGCACTACCCCTACTTATTACCAAGATGCTAAAATTGTAAGTATCATAAATGATCATATTTATCCTTTCTTTACATATTAGTATCAATACATTGACTAACTTTTTAACCTAAATACAGCTCATCTTCCTGTGATAACCTCACAACACTTCTATGATTGCCATGAATTCAATTATAAAACAACTTGAAATATTTGGCAATAGACTGCTGTCAAAGGGAACCACAACAGACAAGAAATACGAAGATGTTCCCAAGTTCTTTATAAGTTATTATCCATTAAAAATAATAATTATGAAACATGTTAGAACAGAACTGTAGTATTCTTACTTCCTTATATTTGACAGAAAAGTACACTCAATGATTATCAACAAAAACATACTGGTACAGGCCGAGTTCAAAAACTTGTTGCTACTCTGAACATACAAAATCGTATTTAAGAGGATGTTATGGCAAGAAAGTAAGAATTATGTGGATTGTGGAGTATTCTACATGTGGCATATGGAGACATACAAGGATCAAAAGATAGTAGGCGGCTGTGATGCATTGCTGAAATAGACAAAGAAAAAACACAAAAGTCATCCAATCACTGAGTGCACAATTTATGTACACTATAGTCATGTCTGAGATTAATATTATGAGAGAGTGTGTATGATGTTCCAAATTTTAAAGTCAAAAGGGGATGAACTAATAAACTAAAGCAACAAGCAAGTGGACTTATCACAGTAATAAACGAGCTACACCCGAGTGTCGAATCTTTGAGGAATGATAAAGGCTCAAGTACTAATCACTCTTTCTAATGTTTAGTCAAAAAATGGTTTGAAGAAAATTAACTAAAAAAAGCCACTAAAACTGAATTAATCAACTAAGGAAAGCAAAATTAGAAAAGTAAGGTTTTAAAAACTATTAAAGCAAGAATTTGGATCGTGGAATCCCCCTAATCCTTGTTACTAGTTCAATAGTAATTAAACCAAGAACATCATAAACAATTAAACCAAGAACATCATAAACAAGAACTAGAGTTCAACCCTCATCCAAACATAAAATTCTACTCACTAATCATTGTATTAAAACTAAAATTAAACATTGAATTTAGTAAAACCAAAAGAAAATAAAGCTTAGGAGGAAGATTCAAGTCGAAATCACAGTCCCTAACGTTACCCGACTCGTCTCTCGAGTCGCTCAATTGAAGCCCGAAATTGTGATGTTGAATCTTCAATTCTTGATCTCCAAGTCTTCAATTACAAAATTTCTACTAATTTCCTACCTATTTGAAGATGAATTTGGGGGGAAAATCTAACCTAAGTTCGCCCCTAATTAGCTCCTTAAGCCCTAATGGCGGAATTATCTATTAATAGAGGAAAATTACATTAAAATAGAGTTAAAATTGGATTATAATTGCTACAGTCGAGACCAACCGCGCATGAAAGGTCGAGCCCTACCGTCTGCGATACAGTTCTGTCCAAAATCTCTTCTTTCTCATCGGGTCCTGCCGTCGACGGTAAGGGTAGCCCACCATTGCCGGCAAGTTTCTGTCCAGCTTTGGCTTGTGGCTTCAAGACCTACCATCGGTGGTAGGTTGGCCTACCTCAGGCGGTAGGTCAGTTTAAACTATGTCGTCACTCCGTTTCATCGTCTTAACTCTATTTTCAACCGTTTTCATTGCTTTTCATCGTTTTCTTCTTTTGAAAGGCACCTAAGACAAGAATAAAGGGCATTAGTCTAAAATATGAATTATATATATTAAAAACATTGTAAAACAATGAAAATAACATATAGAAATACAAACAATAAAGCACATATCAAATACCCCCACACTTATCCGTTGCTTGCCCTCAAGCAATACAAACTAAGCAGATAAAACGGAAGAATTTAAAATTTTTATTTAAGAAAGATGATATGTAGAAAACAAGAAAACCCGACTTAAAACAATTAGGATCACAAAACGGCCACAACCAATGGTAGCCGAGATAACACGTAACAAAAAAAAAAACTAAAACAAAAATGAACAAAAACTAAGAAAACAACGACTTCAATAGAACACTTTACTAATCAACTCCAAAGGTAAATCAAAATCGACCAACGACATGAATCCCAAATTCCACCACAAGTTACTAATAAACGTTGCATATCAATAGTGTATGTGTGTATGTGTGGATTGCTCATGCGGTTTTCATAGAAGATAGGGAATGTCAAGTGATTAGCACAGTAAAATACTTTATAGGACCATGCATAACAAACTTATGATTTCTATCACTTATCCATTCTAATTCCTATTCTAGGTATTCCCAGATTAGGTAGGACTTTTCAGCTTGTAATGTTGGCTTAGGACATGTAAAGGGTATCAAACGAAGGTAAATGGAGAACAAAAACAATTGAGACAGAGCTAATGCAACTGAGAGGAAAGATGACAAAATTAAAGAACAACTTTGTAGCCACTTTTCACTCTTCTCACTCACCCTTGAACATTGTACTTTGTTCTATTAATGCACACCCCACCTAAAAACATTTTTTTTCAATATACACATGAATTCCCAAAATTATAAGAGTGAGATGCTTGATATTTTGGAGACTTCACTGTAAAAAATAAATAAAAATCATATCTTTTTCTTTGTTTTCTGCAATTTTTTTTTTCAAGCATCAGTTCATCCTCTCTTTTTATTAGCCATAAGTACCATACTTTTTATAATACCCATAATGCCCTTTTCTTAAACATAATTTTCTTTCTTCCCTCGTTTACCCCTACACTTATCTGTTTTCCTCACTCAAAATGGCTAAAAAGATATACTAACCATTAGCTCCACAAATTGAGGTTTTATGCAGTGTGAGTTTTAAAGAACAAAGGAAAGAGGGGATTGAAACCCTTGGCATGAAGGCACAAAAAGGGAACTAGGGATTAATTTCATAAAAGGATTTGGCAAGAAAGGCACAAATGGTACAAAGAAAGCCTAAGAACATCATTTTTGGGACCACCCTAGACTAGAATTCTTTGCTTCCAAGGACAGAAAAAACAAAAAATGCAGGCAAAGACTCATTATGCTAATTCCCTAAGATTCATTCTATTACTAGCCAACACTTAGAAGTGCATGAAAACCATTGATCGTATAAGAAAATTAGTAATTGTGGTTTTCAAAGTGATCACGTAATACGCCTTTTCAAAAAAATCGAGGGGTTTTGCAATTATGTACTCCATTAAAGTGGCAAAACAAAAATAGCAAAAATATTTTTATGTTTTTTTTTCTAAGTATAAGAAAAAAGAAAGGAAATAAAGGTTTTTGAATTTTCAAGATATTTTGTTTTTTTTTTATATTTTTCAAGAAACCAAAAGATAAAATAAATAAGAAAGAAGGAAAACGAATGAAAAGACAAAAATACCCCCTCCTCCCTCATATACACACACTTAAAATTATATTGTCCTCAATGTGGGGGCTAGACTAACAGAAAAAACAAACAAACTTGTACATGGGAAGCAATCTTGCAAGTATAAAGCAATTTGGACATAACGGGAAGTAATCCCCATATAAAAAGAAAACAAAACAAGGAAAAGAAACAAAAACTATAAAAATAACTAAGCAACAGAGAAGATAAAACCTGAAAGAAAATAAGAAAACATAAGAGGAAAAGAAATGACAAAATGAAAAGAAAAGAAAAGAAAAGAAACTCCCTATTGCGGACCAACATCTACGCCGCCACCTCCGCTGCTGTCCTGATCGGGCATGAATTTGCTGCACAGTCGGGCCAGCATCACCTCCTGGCGATCAATGGATGCCCTCTGATTTGCCAGCTTGTCCGCATAACTCCACTATCTCCGCCAGCTGGACCCTATGGATATTTTGAGTGACACAAAGTTGCTCGAAAACAGTCTGTATCTCAGTCTGGAATGCATCTATGTGGACTGTGGAAGGTGCACCATCGGCCGAGAGGTCATAGGACTCGTCGTCCTCGCTCTCATTGTCAGTGACCTGTGAGGAAGACACATCAGTTTGTGTGGTTTTCTTCATTGATCGAAAACTGGCATAGTTGCATTCTCGCAATCGATCCTCCTCAGTCAGAGGGATCCATACTTTGTTCTTCTCGTCCAAGGAATATCCGTAGTTTTTGAATATGGTGAATTTTATTATATACGGTGTTCTTGTTGATGATCGTCGTTTCCCTGCAAAATTGACATTAAAAGAAGCAAATACTCTAGATAAAATAACAGGGTAGCAAAATACACGTGTTTTTATGTTGTCACAGCCGGTGTTGCGCATCGTGTGAATCATCAAGGAAGTAATAGAGAAGGGGGATTGGTTGTAAATTTTATCAACATATAGAGATCAAGAACACGGACATCACTTTGCCCGTTCGCTTCTGAACTAATGTGTGCCCGAAGAAATAAGTAAGGGCACGAGAGAGAAATGTGGGAAAGTCACCCTCGTGGAGGATAAGGCAATGATCCATCGAACGCGATCGGATATCAAAGCGATTACAAGTTGCCTCATAACTCCAGTCTGGGTCCTCGTCTATAGTTTTTCGATTTGAGTCCAGATGAATGAGTTTTTCTCATCCCGAATCCCAAGAATAGATATGAGACGTTCCCTAGTCAAAAATTATTCTAACCCCTGTGACAGTGGAAATAATGGTTTGAAGATCCTTATTTATTTCATGGAGCATATTTGCATAGAATTCACAAACAAGGTCGGGATAGAAATCTCCAGAAATACAAAGAAGAGGGACCCAACCCAACTCTCTAAAAAGATGTTCAAGCTCAAAATGTTCGATGACCGACTCATTGGACGACTTTTCAATCCCAATCTTGAGCATTTCCTTGTCAACTACCCATTTCTGGGCTGCCGGAAAAAGACGTTCAAGGAATAGAGGAATATCAAGGCTGGTGGGGTCTGGTGAGGACCCCCCAATACGAGCCGTTTTTTATTTTGAAGAAGAGGCATTAGATTTCTTTAGAGACATGAAGGGAGTATAATCAAAATAAGGAAAATAGAGGATGAAAAAGGGAAAAACACGACAACAACACAAACGACAAGACACATAAATAAGCATAGAACACAAATACACACGAAGAGATATATATCAACTGAATATGGCCGTGTGTGCTAAGTGTTCTAACTTTGCCCGTGTGTTTTGAAGTGTTACAAAAATGAAAGAGATAACTCTAGTAAATTCTAAACAGTAAATTCAACAAAGCTCCAAGAAAGCGAAAATCATAAAAATGCCCACAACGAAGGCAAAAGATAATGAAACAAATTAAACTAAAATGAGGCAAAAGGTGGAACAGGTAGACTGTGTTTGTTTGAAGAAACAAACTATAGTCACAAATCCAGTAATGCACGTTTTTTGCCTCAAACGAATCACCGTCAGAGTCACTGGAAAATTTCACCAGGAAATTTCTGCAAAACTTTTATTAGAGAACAAAACAAACCACATTACAAAGTTAGTAAAACATAATTTAACAAAGAGAAGGAAGGAAAATAAAAGAAAAAGAAATAAAGGAAAATGTGCAGAAGGGAGGGTGGAAAAATCGGGCCGGGCATGGGGAGGGGTATGTTAATGGGGTTTGTGAAGAAAAAGTGAATTTTGGTGTGTGTTTTGGTGCAGAATGGAAGAGAAAGAAAGTAGAAGAAGTAGAAGAAGAATACAAACTAAGAGAGATGGTTGCTGGAGTTGTACGTTGGAAAGGATAATGTCGCCGAAAAAGAAGGGAAGAGAAGGGAGCACTAAGAAAATGGAGAGATGAAAGGTAGGGTAGAGAGAGGGGAGAGGTTAGGGATTTTTAGAAGAGAGATGGGAGAGAAATTGCAGAAATTAGTAGGGCAAATAAGCTGGAATTTGGTTGGAAACGGGTCAACCCGACCCTATTATTCTTAGAAAAATCGAATCGCTACTGAATCTTAACACTACCAAGTCAGGTAGGCCAAGGCCTACCACCTGTAGTTGGGTTCTGCCCTGCTGAGACAAAAAAAATGCCGCTAGACCTACCGTCTATGATAGGTTTTGTCGTGAAAAATTTGTGTGCCTTGGCCCTACCGCGTGCAGTAGGTACCCTACTGTTTGTGGTAGGATTTTGCCCAAACTCTATTTTTTCTTCTTTTATGCAACTTTGAACCACGTTTCAAGCCTGCTAACCTTGTTACTCGTTTTACAATTAAAGTAGGTCTTAAGCAAGGAATCATCTCTCCAAGAACACTCTTAATCGTTTTGGAGAACGATTGACTCCTTCTGACGGTTTCCCACATCCTCTCCAAAGTACTGCTTAAAGTGATGCCTAAGGAAAACTCATTCGCAATTTTTCACAGCATAAAGGTGGTTTTCTTTCAACGCTCTCGGAATTGCCTTCCATGAAATATCTCCTCTCCTCTTTATTCTCCTTGTTTTGCTTTCGTAATTCCTCCAAACATAAAGAATCCTTAACAAGAAAAAAATTAGTTTCGTTAGTAGAGAGGTTCACTCCCTCACTCTTTTCGATGGCGTCTATCTCTACTTCTTGTTGCTCTTTTGTATGACTCTTTTGACTTTCCATGAGACTCTCATTTTCCGTTTCTTGCTCACCTTTCTCAAATTCACTCTTATTTCTTGTTGAGTGCTCATCTCTCTCACTTTCTTCTACTACAATTATAGGCTGTGGAAATTCTTCGAGTCTTGGAGGGTCATCATGCCTCCTATCTAACTTTCGTTGTGGAACCTCCTCTTCCTCAGGAGAAGTGGACTCCTCTGGTGCTTGAGCAGTTTCCGCCTCTTTGTCCATAACTATGGGAGATGTCATCACTAGTTCTTCTACAATCCACAAGGTGACCGCCTCTGTACGCTCCTTTGAAAGCCGCTCTATATTACTAGGTAAACTACCAAGCGGCCTTTCAGTGATCATCTTTGCTAACAGCTCGATTTGATACTCCATGTTGTTGATGGAAGCTATTTGGCTTTGTTAGACTGCTTCCATGCTTTTCATCCTAGCATCCTCCAAATTGATATACTTCGAAACAAGATCTTCCAAATTAGGCTGTGGGGATGATGGATGTACCGATGGAGTATGGTTATATGGTAAAGATTGAGTGAAACCTGCACTTTGAAAGCCTGGTAGCTTTTGCTATCTCCTTTGACTTTAAACTTCTCCTGGGAATATGCAGTTGGTTCCTCTAACTCGAACTGTACTGGGTAGGTTATGTGTTGTACCCCTGCCAGTTTCCTTGGAACATGGCCTACTGATACTACGTATGTTGAGGTGTAACGGCCATGTTCTCCAACCTTTATTCTAGTATTGCTGCCAAGCTTCCATGGTATCATTGGTATCCTTATCATATTTTCTAAAGCCTGAAATAAATAATAGGATAAGGAATCAACATAGTTTCTAAAAGTAATAAGCCAAATTTCCAATGGTCATACCAATAATACCCAAGCAAGACAAGAATAATGAACAAAGCAAAAAAAAAAAAAAAAAAGTAATGAAACAAAAATGACTAAATCACTAAATAAAACAGTTTTCCTTAAGTTGTCGTTCCCCAGCAATGATGCCAAAAACTTGATGTTCCAAATTTTAAAAACAAAAAAGGATGAACTACTAAGCTAAAGGAACAGATAAGTGGACCTATCATTGTAATAAACAAGCTACACCCGAGTGTCGAATCTCGAGGAACGATAAAGGCTCAAGTACTAATCGCTCTTTCTAATGTTTAGTGAAAAAATGGTTTGAAGAAGAATTAACTAAAAAACCCAGTAAAATCGAAATAGAACTAAAGAAAGCAAAACTAGAAAATTAAGGTTTTAAAAACTATTAAAGTAAGAGTTTGGATGGCGGAATCCCCCTAATCCTTGTTACTAATTCAATTAGAAAAACCTTATGAAAACAATGTTGAATTAATCAAGTTAGGGCATCATAACTAATAGGTCAATCCATATCTCTAGGTGAAAGCCACCCTACTCACTAACCCTTAGAGGAGAATCTCTTCTCTCTTTAACCAATTATGGGTGCATAATTATATGTGATTTAAAGGACCTAAAAGTGCAATATCATATCTCTAATCAATTGCCCCAATTAATCCCCAATTAGTTGCCCTAGAATATTCTTCATTTTTCAATTTCGAATATCCTTGGGTTAAATTTAATTTCGCGACAATTAAATTGCAACAAAACACAATTGGAAGACAGCTCAATTAAAAACAAACATCGAATTCATTAAATTAAACCAAGAACATCGTAAACAAGAACTAGGGTTCAACCCTCATCCATATATAAAACTCTAATCACTACCCATTGTATTAAAACTGAAATTAAACATTGAATTCAGTAAAAGCACAGGAAAAGAAAGGTTAGGAGGAAGATTGAAGTCGAAATTGAAAAACCTTAGAAGGGGGGATGAATAAGGTTTTTGGCTAATTAAAAAACTTTAGCATAATTCAAATATAGAACCTCCGATTTATTTGAAGAAGAATTTAATAACTTTTTTTAATAAAATTCCTAACCAAACAAAATCTCTTTTATAAAAGATGTTCAAACAATAAACATAGAGGCAACAAACAAAAAACACAAAGAGGAAGACAAAGTATTTATAGTGGTTCACTCTTTCAATAGAGCTACATCCAATACCTTGAGACTTAACTCAATGATTTCACAAATTTCACCAATCACAAGCTTTTACAAAATAGTACAAATGAGGATCACTCTTCAAGGATTTTGTACATGAACCTCAAAGATCACAAACCAATACAAGATAACAAAAATCAGAGGATCACCAAAGGATTTTCACAAAACCTTTGATCACAAAATAAGGTGAGAAAGTAAAGATGGAACA
This sequence comes from Catharanthus roseus, assembly GCA_028651295.1. Lineage (NCBI taxonomy): Eukaryota > Viridiplantae > Streptophyta > Magnoliopsida > Gentianales > Apocynaceae > Catharanthus > Catharanthus roseus. Next base: position 2,889,328 of record JAPQWS010000047.1, read on the forward strand.
ATATTACCAAAGAAGCTTGATAAGAGAATGCTACAACTTTGAGAACTGATTCTACAAGCTTCCTTTCTGCCTCTTTGAAAGATGATCAATAAATGTAGCTCTTTGAAAGATTATCAATAAATGTAGCTCTAGCAAGTTTTCTTTTGAATTTGATAAAAATGATTGAGAATGTACTTTTTAATGCTCTTCAATATGTTATTAAAACTTCGTCATCAACTTCAAATTTATGGCTGATCAAAAGCCTTTTTATAAGTGAAGGTAGAAAACTAGCCGTTATAGCAATAATGGTCATATTTTTTAAGGAGAAAATAAAAACTGGACGTCCTTTTTTAACATAGGCCATTTGATTTTTTTGGGAACAAAAAATAGGATGACCAATTTTTATAAAGAACAAAAATAGGATGACCGATTTCTTTAAAAGGTTTAAGAAATTCAAACGTCTAATTTTTCAAATCGGATGACCTATTTTATGAGTCTTCAAAAACAATTTGGACGATCGTTTTTAAGAATTGGACGACCCTTTTTTTTTTTTTTTTTGGAAATGTTTGTAAAACAAAGATTTTCCATCACTTTCAAAACATGTATTCTTGATGCAAAAACTTATAACATGTAACAACTTTAAATCCTCAAAGCTTTAACAAGAACACTTAGTTTTCAAGGATAATTTCTCGAAAAATGTTTCTTCTAAGGAGCTAACGTAAATGATCAAAAATCAAAAAAACAAGTTAGGGAGTTTTACATAAATACCTTATAAAGTTATCTCTGACCATTCTTCTAGTCTTCAAGGTCTTTTTACTTGATCACTTATCTTCAATAAGTCTTGTAATCTTGAATGATCTTTTGCTTCTTTGTACATTATCCTTGAGACTTCTTTTATGCTTCTTTTGTTCTTCTTACAAAATTACTTCCATTATCATAAAGCACAAATTAATCATAATGAAAATACGTAAACAAATATACCCTTAGTGCTTACAATCTCCCCCTTTTTTATTATAACAAACAAAGATGCAAGATGATAACCATATAGAACAAACGAACACAGTTAATCTAAGAGAATGCTTAAAAGATCAATATTAAGTTCAAAGCTATCAAGAACATGAGAAGGAGAAAGAACTCCCTTGTTATTTTGAAAACATCCCAAGGTTTAAAAACCAGTTAGAAAACAGAAAGATCCCCTTAAAACATGCTTTAAACAACAAATATGGTACCAAACAACATCAACTAAAGCTCAAGGCTATATAAGCAACAAGGCGCTCAAAACATCAAGGCAACAACAGCATATGCACATCAAACAATATGCATATATATATATATATATATATCTCCCTTAAAGCAACAACACACCTCAAGAATCAACATCATAAAGCATCAACATAATTACATCAACATATATGTGACACCCCGTACCCCTCCTCTAGGTCAACTGCGGCAGGGTAAGGTACCTGCGTGCCTCTCGACACTAGACTTACAGAAACATAAAGCTAGAATACAAGCGGAAGGAACTAGAACGCTCCTTCTAAACTAAACAGCAGAAGAAGAAAGTAAAATATAAACCTAACTTTATAATAAAAGACTTCTCAAAACTTATACAAAGGTTTAAGGCCGTGAGAGCCAAGATCTTCATAGATCAAAATCTCATGACTAGAGGTAGAAGAACCCAAGATTAAAGAATCCAGTGGGCCCATATTGGCTCAACTAGTCAGATCTGGTTACCGAGTCATCCGAAAAAGGGGAAAAAAACATTTGAAAGACATGAATGAAAGGCGCTCAGTGAGTTCACGTGCACGTGTGTTTGTGTGAGTATTCCATATGAGTAAAAATCTTTATAAAATGGTTTGTCATGCCAGAAAAGAAAAACGCTTTCATTAAATCTCTTGTACGCAAGTTATAAACATTTTGAAGAGTTCGGGCGCAGCCGAAAAGTATGAGCGAATCCAGACACATCGGTGTTGCCGCGACACCCGAGCTTTCAAAACCATGCATGTACCATAAGGCTCAACAGACAGAGTCCGGAATCATAAACGGTGTCATCGGACACAAGTTCCAAAATCCCGTAGTCAATACCAACCGGAAACCCAAAACACATTGGATAAATGTTCGATTTCATAAATCACCGCACACACCGTTTACACATAAAACAGGTAATGAGCCCTGGGGTACAAACCAGGCCACCCTGAACTACCCTAGCCGGTGAGCCCCTCCTGACTCAACCTGTTAGAAAGTAGTCCCACCGCAAAGCATGATACGAAGTAAAACGTAATACCGTCTTGGGCCTAACCCTCCCACAGTACTACGTCCCCTGTCAACTGGATTCAGATCAAGAGTACATCTACCAAGCATGTCGTTTGGAAAAGGCCCCAGTACGGGGGACTAGCCATGCACAGTACAATCCTTTTAACATGTTGATAAAATATATATATATATATAAAGCTCCTTCGGCAGGACTAGGTTTTACTTGATTTTTATAAAATCATAGGCCATCTCTCAGCCACACAAATCTTTTCATGTGTTAGAAATCTCTATCCGCCGGGCAAAACCGCAAAACCAATAAACAAGACAAATGTAACATGCATGCAATTCAAATCATGTCTTTATAAAATCTCATAAAAAATTGTGTTTTCCAGATATTTTCAAAATTATGTACACATGAAACCATGCGTATATGACCTTTTAATGTGACCTTTAAATGGAACATATTACCGGGCATAAAATAAGTTATGCTGATTTATTTTTCAAAAATCATGATAAATATTACTCAAAAGGAATTATTAACTAATTCCAAAAATTAAAGTAATATGAGTAAAACCATGGAGAAATATTCCATAAAAAGAAATAGTAATATTCTCAAAATTATAATATATGAATATTTTAGTCATGGTAAAAATATTTCTTAGAAATCTTTTAATTATGCTAGAGTTAACTAAAAATAATATAAAAATACTCTTAAGAATAATCTCAAAGTAATATAAAAATATCTTAATAATTTAAACATATCTCAAAGCCTTATAAGAATAACTAAAATATTTTAAATATTATTTTAAAAAGAAATAATAAATACTTTTAAGATAATTCCTCCAAATAATTTTAATGATAATATATAAACCAAATTATAGTGAAAATATTTCTTAAAAAAGGTAATAATTAAAATCATGATGATATACAAATAATTTAAACAATGTAAGTATATTCTAAAGAATATTTTAAATACTATAAGGATAATTTAGGATAATAATACAAAATAGTCACAAAATATTATAAGATTATATTTAAAATCTTCTCATAAGTTATTAGCAAGATTATTTCTTAAAAGGAACTAATAAATATTTTAAATGTAGAACATATTTGGCATAACCCATAATATACCACCGGTAAATATTTTGTAAACTTTGTCAAGATTCAACAAGGGAGAAATATGCTTTCAAGAAAATAATTAAATTTCTTGTAAAAGAAAAAGGTTGGTGAACTCACCTTAAGCCGTGAAACGAGTCAAACCTACAAATAATAGCATTCCAAACTTATTCAAATATTACCATAAAAATATAAACATGGCCCCATGATAAACTTAGGGTTCACCTAAACTTATTCTAAACCCAAAGGAACTCTAAAAACAATTCCAAAATAATTTCATAATAACTCCTTAAAAATCAAGGGTTCCCAAAATTACTCCATAACTATTAAACTTTACTATTATTTATTTTAGAAAATATAACCTAATAATAAAAATAAATAAAAACTCCCCATATATCTACATTTAACTTTAAAAAAAGACAAAAAAAACTTTTACCTTATTGATAGGGGTAGAGAGAACTGAGAAAGCAGAAGGAAAGTGGGGATAGAGGAGGGAGAGCTACCGGGAAGGGAGGGAAAAAATGTGAAAAGAGAGAGAAGAGTAGAGAAGAGAGAATGAGAGAGAGATAAGAAATTGGATCATCTTGGCCTCCTCTTCACCTCCTTATATGGCCATGTATGCATGGCCTTGTGACATGGGGTCAAGACACATGGCACTTACATGTCATGTGTCCACAAATCACCACAGTCATGTGTCCATAAATCACCACCCTACTTTGCATCACTAGTTCATGAAATTGTACTAAAGTCCTCCAAATTTCTAAACTTTCTACGTTAGCCCCAAACCTTAAAAATTACTTAAAACTCATATTAAACTTAAAATCTCAATCTCCAAATGAAAGCATTAAACACTAATGATCCCAATATATGCCCAAATAAGTTTCCACAAAAATTCTTCCTTAGATTTTCTAAAAATTACCAAATGAACTCAAAACCTTCTATTCTTTTTAAAACAACCCCAAAACTTTGTTTGAACTCACTACGACTTATGTTAACTTTGAGGTGCTTAGTCGGGATGTTACATTCTACCCTCATTAGAAAAACTTCATCCTCGAAATTTTTGGGTTCACGTATCTAGAATCCCCGGATATTTCCTACGTAGAAATTCTTTGGTTTCCCATGATGCCTCTTTAATGCCGTGGTGTCTGCATAACACCTTGCATATCGGAATTCTCTTTCCTCATAATTCCTTTATGCTTTGTTCCACAATCCAACTAGGCTTCTCCTTGTACGAACAATCGGTTTGCAATTCCAGCGGGTCGCCATTCAGAACATGCTCAGGCGATAGTCGATATTTCTTGAAGTGAGAGACATGGAACAAGCATGAATGCCCGTTAATTCTTCCAGTAACATTAGTCGGTAGGCTACCTTACCAATCCTGTCGCTTACTTCAAATGGTCTAATGTATCGTGGGCTTAACTTCCCTTTTCTTAATTTTATAAAAACTCGATCTCCCACTTCAAATTCCAAGTCTCGCCATCGATTGTCGGTGTAGCTCTTTTTTCGGCTTTTAGCTGCTCGGAGTCGTTCTTGAATTACTTTTACCCATTTCTGTGCCACTTCTAACTCTGGCATCCAGCTCTTCTGCTTCCAAAGGGAACGAATATCTAATGTAATCCCAATAAAAAGGTGTTCTACACTTCTTCCCATATAGGCCTTCAAACAGCGCCATTCTGATTGAGAAATGATAACTGTTGTTATAAGCAAACTCCGTCCAGACCAGGTAATCAATCCATTTTTTTCCAAACTTAAAGCGCCACACTGGCAATATATCTTCAAAAGTTTGGATTGTTCTTTCTGATTGTCTATAAATCTCGGGCTGTGCGGTAGTGCTATAGCTTAGGTTAGTCCCCAATGTTGCCTGGAACTTAGGCTAAAATCTCGAAGTAAATCTCAGATCTCGGTCTGACACAATATCCACAAGTACTCCGTGAAATCTTACAATCTCTTCCATATAAAGTTGGATAGCTTTTCCAAGAAGAACTTTATGCTGATAGCAATAAAGTGTTCTACTTTCATCTAACGATCAACTACGATCCAAATAGCGTCCTTGTATCTTTTTGTCTGCGGCATCCCAGTGGCAAAGTCCATCATAACAGAATCCCATTTCCATTAAGGGATAGGTAATGGTTGTAAGAGTCCTACGGACTTCTTGTGTTTTGCTTTCACCCTTTGACAAGTAAGACAAGCGGCCATATACTCTGTCATATGTCTCTTCATTCTGTTCCACCAAAACTTCCTCTTGAGGTCCTAATACATCTTGTTCTCACCGAGGTGTATGGAATTGATAGAGTTAATTTTTAATACAAATAAACACCTTAAGTTTTAATTATTAGCCTTTGAAAATATTTTATTTATTTATTAGTCATAATTATTATATTTAATTTATTTTATTTATCTTTGTGCAGATTTCTAAAAAGAAAGAATGGAAAATAAAGATTCCATATTAAATTTGGTAAAGGGAAGCTGCAGTATTTGAATCCTTTAAGGATTAGGATTAGAACTTTAGTAGAATCCTTTAAGGATTAGGATTTTGCTTCTCTTTTGTCTATATATAGAAGAGCCACACAAAAAGAAAAAAAAAAAAAAAAAGAGAGAAGAGCTGCTGTGACTTTTCAATTGGAGAAGAAGAAAGTCATGATCTACTCCAAGAAATTGGTTCCTTTTGTCCCTTTAGCCATGAACTAAATTTATTTTTAGAATCTTGATGAAACCCTAGCCATGTGACTTTGGTTTATTTTATTTTTGGGAGATTTATTCTATTATTTATGTGATTGCATATCTTGGGATGTTATTGGTTTGATACAATTAATTCTTTGTGATTGTTCTTGTAGAATAATTATTTGGGTTAATTGATATTTTTATCCATGCTTAATTCTTGTAGTCTTGGGTACGAGAGATATGTGATTTTTGCAAGTATATTGTGGGTTTTAGAATTGAATAGTTCATGCTAATTTTAGATGATTTATGTCATAAGAATGAATAAGTCATGCTAATGGTTAGATGGATTATGTCATGCATTTAAGCACAATATATTTCTCTAGTGAATCGAAGCTTGTAGCCTAGATCACCACATGAATGTTTAATCTTTTCTCCTAAATAAAATTAAATCATTGTTATATAGGTTAGTGGTGGATTCAATGTTCTAAATCATCTTCTTTAGTTAATCTCCTATTAGTTTCAATTTATTTATTTTACTCATTAGTTTTAATTAATTTAGGAATAATAATAAAATCTCATTCTTATTTTTATAAAATTAATTTAGGAAGATAATAATTTAAGTAGTTAAGCCTTTCTCTGTGGTTCGATACCTTATACTTCCGTATTACATTGATCTTGTGCACTTGCAAGTATTGGGTTTAAAACTTAGTTAGAAAATCCCGATCAAGTTTTTGGTGCCGTTGCCGGGGAGAGGTTAAATTAATTGCTTTTGTTATTGCCTCCTAAATTTGTTAGTATTTTTTTTATTCTACTTTTATTCTTGAAAAAAAATAAAAATAAAAATAAAAATTTTGTCTTCAACGTTTTATTATTATTATTATTTTTTTTTATTTCATTATTTGATAGTTTATTCATCATTATTATTTGTGGTAAATTTTTTTTTTTTTTGAAGTTGTTTATTAATGCATGGTCGTCATTCGCTCTCTGTTGATTTGAAAGAATTTGATCCTGAGATAGAGCGTACACTTAAGGCACATAGAGCACAAGGACAAATTTCTAACACTTGTCAGGTTAAAATGGCTGAAAATCTACGAGCATTAAAGGAGTATTTTACTCCTAACACTTATAATTCACCAATAGGTAATAGACTACCTGAAATTGAGGCTAATCACTTTGAAATCAAAGCTTCTACTGTTCAAATGTTACCATCTTTTTATGGGCTTGATTATGAAAATCCTTATAAGCATATTGATGAGTTTTTAGAAATTTGCACTACTTTTAAACTGCCTAATGTAAGTGATGATGCTATTAGATTACGCCTTTTTCCTTTTTCTTTGAAGGATAAGGCTAAACATTGGTTGCACACACGTGAGAGCATAGGTACTTGGGCTGAGATATCTTGGGAATTTCTAAAAAAATATTTTCCTATGGGTAAACTTACAAGGTTAAGGAGAGAATTCACTACTTTTTCCCAACAAAATAATGAATAATTTCATGAGAGTTGGGAGAGATTTAAAGAACTTCTTCGTAGTTGCCCTTACCATGAAGTCCCTAAATGGCAGCAAATACAAAGCTTTTATTCAGGATTAGATGAGAGAAATCGCCAAATGGTTGATTCCTCTTGTGGTGGTACCTTTCTTCATAAAACTGCAGATGAGGCATGGGATTTATTTGAAAATTTGAGTGATAATTCACAACAACACGCCACCTCCTCACGTGTAGGCACATCTAGGCAAATAGGAAATGGAGGAATGTATGAAGTTACTCAAAATGTTGATCTTTCTTCGAAAGTTGATGCTTTATCGAAAAAATTTGATCAATTATTAGCTTTGAATACATTGCCTACTAATTCTCCTAATGTGCAAAGTGATTGTGCAATTTGCTCGAGTCCTTCTCATGTTATCCATGATTGTCCTAGTACTTCACTATTTCGAGAATTTGTGCAGGAACAAGTCAATGCAGCCCAAGGATTTCACAGGCAGAATGACCCATATTCAAACACGTACAATCTAGGCTAGAGAAATCATCCTAATTTCTCCTGGAGGCAACAAGGAGGGGAAGGTCAATTAGGCCAACAATAATATCAACAAAACAGACAATCTGGTATGACTACTCCCCCTGGTTTTCAGTCTCAAAGGTATGTACCTCCTCATCCTTCTCAAGGTGGAAACTCTATTTTTGAAGAGAAAGTATTATATGCTTTGAAAGGTTTAGAATCTGTGACACAAATTCTAGATTCGCACACCAAATCTATTGCTAAGTTAGAAACTCAAATAGGGCAACTAGCTAATGCAATAAGTAGAAGAGATGAGGGTAAGCTTCCTAGTCATCCAATAGAGAATCCTAGAGCTAATTACCATGATCAAGCTAAAGATGTAATTATTATTAGAAATGGGAAGTTGGTAGATAATAAAGTAGGGGAACCTATTAAAGATAGTGAGTCAAATAATAATGAAACCAAGGGAATTTCTATGACTAAAATTGAAAGGAAGATAGAGAAGGAACTAGCTTCTTCCTCGAATTTTAAGACTCTAGAATCACCTCCTACGACTTCATATAAACCAAAGGTTCCTTATCCAGAAGCTTTATTGCCACCCCCATATCTTAGAAAGGATAATAAAAGGGAAGATATTTTAGAAACTCTCAAACAAGTTAAAATTAATCTTCCACTTTTAGAGGTTATTAAGCAAGTCCCATCCTATGCAAAATTTCTTAAAGACATGTGTGCTTTTAAAAGAAAATCTAAAACCAGTGTTTCTAAGAAAATCTTCCTAACTGAACAGGTGAGCAGTGTTTTGCAATATAACACTCCACTTAAATATAAAGATCCTGGTGTCCCTACTATCTCATGTCTTATTGGTAATCATAAAATAGATAGGGCACTCTTAGATTTAGGTTCTAGTGCTAATTTGATTCCATACTCTGTTTATGAAGAGTTAGGATTAGGAGAATTGCAACCAGCAGATATGACCTTACAATTAGCTGATAGGTCTATCAAGGTACCTAGGAGAAGGATAGATAATGTTCTAGTTCAAATTGATAAAGGTGTCTTCCCTGTAGACTTTGTAGTCCTAGATATGGAACCTGGTAGATCTTCTCAAAATCATATCCCTATTATTCTAGGTCGTCCCTTCTTCGCTACTGCTGATGCTACTATTAATTGTAGAACTGGGGTTATGGATGTCTCTGTAATGAATATGAGGGTTAGATTAAATATTTTTAAAACTTCTTCACAACCTTCTATAGAAGATAATTCTTATTATTATTTGGTAGATGTAAATGATGAATTAATTGAAGAAACTCTACCTTTAATGTGTTCAAAAGATTATATTTTTATTGAGAAATAAAACCTTATCTGCACTGAAAATGTTAATTCTAATCTTGCCTACATTGCTCCACCTGAAAACTCTTCTTTGATTGTGAATCATGAGCTTAATATGAGAGAAATAGATCCTGGCTAAATGCAAAAAAATTAGCAAGCGGTTTTGGGAGGCAACCCAAATTTTATTTTATTTATTTTATTTTTATATTTTTATTTTATTTTATTTTTATTTATTAAATATTTTTTTTATTCCACTTGATTGGCAGAAAGGTATGAAATGTTTGTTTTGTAGGGTAATAAAACAACTTATCATTATCATGGAGATTACAGAGATTGTTTACTACTCTTGCAGACATGCATTAATACTGCCTCTTCTACCAGGTTGTATTGTTCTTTTCTTTGTCTCTTCTCTACTCTTGGTACTCTTATCACATTGTGGGCAATGCAGGGTCTAGGTATGGGGGAGAAGATGCTTTTATTCTGATATCTGCTATTTTTTTAGTATTTTCGTTTTTTTCTCGTATTTCTTGTTCAATTATTATTTTTTATTTTTTAAATTTTATTTATTTTTCTACTTTATTAAAAAAAAATCAAAAATATGATTTCACTTAAAGGATGATTCTTTTTTAGTTCCTTTAAAAATGTCTTGAATGAGTTGAGAAAAGTACTTATTTTCTTGTTTTTAAGTAGGGTGATGGACTTATGTTATATATTTGTTATAACTTTTGCATGACTTACACTTGAACACATGGATTATTGTTAGTATTTAATAAATCCTTTACATTATTTTTGAGCTACATAAAGTTGATGAATCTCTTCCCTACATTCTAGAACTTACTTGAGTACCTCTTGAGGCGAAATAGAAAGGTTTTCTCGATTTGACTCAGAGACGATGGTCATAGGCCTTCTTTGAATCGTTTGTGCCTTTCAAGCTTACCAAATATCATGATTTTTTTTAGTACCCTTTTTGAGCCTTAAATCTTATTTTCTTTCTTTAAACTACTTAAATACTAACCCTTAATCTTGTAGAGAGCTTAATGTAAACTTCTAACTTGTGCTTCAATGGTGGGTTATTGTTTTTATGTTATGGAAAGAGAAGAAGTTATTTTGAAAAAAGGGAGAAGAAAAAAAATATATATATGACTTGTGGTGTTGAAAAAAAAAACAAATGTATTGAGCTAAAAAAAAAAAAAGGAAAAAGACAATGAAATAAAAGTCGATAAGGTGCAAAGAAAAAAATTCAAGAGGCCCGAATTTGTGAATATAAGAAAAGGAAGGGCCTTAATGATGAAATTTTGAGAAAAAGAAGATGGTAGTTGGTGAATGTATTACTGAAAAAAAAAAAAAAAAAAGGAGCAAAAACAAAGTTAGAACGTTTGTCGAAATTTTAAAGTATCCATCTTCTTTGTAAGCTCTCTTTTCTTTGATTTTGAATTCCTTACCTTCGCTTGATAACAAATGCCCTAACCTTACATTACAAGCTTTAAAGTCCGACCTGATCTGAGTTGAGTTGAGAATCCTTGATTAGTGGAGAGAAGGTACGAAGAGTGAGCCTATGGAATGAACTCTTGCTGAGATTTGTTCTCTATATGTAATTTGAAATTTTTATTTAGTATTTATTTCATACTCTCTGATGACCACGATCACACATTACACAAGTTTTGCATTAGTTATTGGAGATAATTGAATATTTGTTTGTTTACTTAAGTTTAAAAATAAGAGGAAGAGTACTTGTCTTGATAAGTTTGAGATATTGATGGAGGGTACTTAATTTGGGCAATTCTCTATCTTTTCTAAATTTTATTGTTTATTTTGACTTTGTGGGTACATCGTTTGCAAACCCTCACGAGACCATACTCGTCCACTAAGGGTAACTTAGGGGTTTAAAGGGCTTGTTGCACATGCTAAGTGCAATCGTGAGTCCTAAGAAAGTGGCTAGTTAGTTTTTCTTTTTATTCTTTATTTTTGCTTGAGGACTAGCAAAATTTAGGTGTGGGGGAGTTGATAGAGTCGATTTTTAATACAAATAAACACCTTAAGTTTTAATTATTAGCCTTTGAAAATATTTTATTTATTTATTAGTCATAATTATTATATTTAATTTATTTTATTTATCTTTGTGCATATTTCTAAAAAAAAAAAGAAAGAATGGAAAATAAAGATTCCATATTAAATTTGGTAAAGGAAAGCTGCAGTATTTGAATCCTTTAAGGATTAGGATTAGAACTTTAGTAGAATCCTTTAAGGATTAGGATTTTGCTTCTCTTTTGTCTATATATAGAAGAGCCACACAAAAAGAAAGAGAAGAGTTGCTGTGACTTTTCAATTGGAGAAGAAGAAAGCCATGATCTACTCCAAGAAATTGGTTTCTTTTGTCCCTTTAGCCATGAACTAAATTTATTTTTAGAATCTTGATGAAACCCTAGCCATGTGACTTTGGTTTATTTTATTTTTGAGAGATTTATTCTATTATTTATGTGATTGCATATCTTGGGATGTTATTGGTTTGATGCAATTAATTCTTTGTGATTGTTCTTGTAGAATAATTATTTGGGTTAATTGATATTTTTATCCATGCTTAATTCTTGTAGTCTTGGGTATGAGAGATATGTGATTTTTGAAAATATATTGTGGGTTTTAGAATTGAATAGTTCATGCTAATTTTAGATGATTTATGTCATAGGAATGAATAAGTCATGCTAATGGTTAGATGAATTATGTCATGCATTTAAGCACAATATATTTCTCTAGTGAATCGAAGCTTGTAGCCTAGATCACCACATGAATGTTTAATCTTTTCTCCTAAATAAAATTAAATCATTGTTATATAGGTTAGTGGTGGATTCAATATTCTAAATCATCTTCTTTGGTTAATCTCCTATTAGTTTCAATTTATTTATTTTACTCATTAGTTTTAATTAATTTAGGAATAATAATAAAATCTCATTCTTATTTTTATAAAATTAATTTAAAAGATAATAATTTAAGTAGTTAAGCCTTTCTCTGTGGTTCGATACCTTTATACTTCCGTATTACAATGATCTTGTGCACTTGCAAGTATTGGGTTTAAAACTTAGTTAGAAAATCCCGATCAGGAATACTTGCTTTTATGTGCTTCCTCCAATACCTTTTATTTAATCTCTGCCTCATTCAGTACACATAGCTGATTTTGAAAGTGCTAATTTCCATCAGTGTCCAAGACTTGAAAGTCATCTAATTCTTTGCCTTTACTTGAGCTTTAAACCTTTGGAATTCCTCTTTACTCTTTTGCGCTTCCTTGATCTCTTGTTGCATGGTTAAAGTTAAGGTGAGGCTTGCTAACTTGGCACTTCTACTCAAAGCATCAGCTACCATGTTTGCTTTCCCAAGGTGATAGTTAATTGGGCATCGGTACTCTTCAAGCAATTCCATCCATTTTTGTTGCCTCATGTTTATGTCCTTTTGGGAGAATCGATACTTTAAACTCTTGTGATCAGTAAAGATCTCGTATTAGTCCTATCGAGGTAATGTCGCCACTTTTTGAGTGCAAATACTATGGTTGCTAACTCCAAGTCATGTGTTGGGTAGTTTTTCTCGTGGTCTTTCAACTTCTGGGAGATATATGCAACCACCTTCCTATCTTGCATCCGCACCACTCCTAATCCTTCTCTAGATGCATCTGTATATAAGGTAAACTCTTTCTGCGGATCAGCCAAAGTTAGCACTGATGCCGATGTCAATCAATGCTTCAACTCCTGAAAATTTTTTTTACAGTTCTCTGACCATTTGAACTCAACAGCCTTTCAGGTTAATTGTGTTTAGAGTCCATCAATCTTAGTGAAATCTTTAATAAATCGCTGATAATATCCGGCTAGCCCCAAAAAGCTACGTACCTCTATAGGGGTTTTAGGTGCCGTCCAACGAGTTACAGCTTCCACCTTGGTTGGATCAATTGTTATGCCTTCTCGTGTGACCACATGTCCCAGAAAATTTACCTTCTCCATCCAAAATTCACATTTACTGAACTTGGTGCACATCTTGTATTCTCGTAAGGTTTGTAGCACACTTCTAAGGTATTACCCATGTGTCATTCATCTGGTGACTAAGCCAAGATATCGTCGATGAAAATTACCACGAATTGGACCAAGTATGGGCAAAAATTCTTTGCATCAAATCCATGAATGTTGCTGGTGCATTGGTCAAACCAAAAAGCATCACTAAAAACTCATAGTGTCCATACCGAGTATTAAAACCGGTTATTGGGATATCTTTTTCTTTTATCCGCACTTGGTAATATCCTTGTATTAAATCCAACTTGGAATAACAACTTGCTCCTCGAAGTTGATCAAATAATTCATTGATCAGGGGAAGAGTGTATTTATTTTTTATAGTGATATTGTTCAACCCTCGATAGTTGATGCACATTCTAAGGGTTCCATCTTTCTTTTTGACAAACAATACTGATGCACCCCATGGTGATGCGCTCGGACGAATGTAGCCTTGTCTTAAGAATTCTTGTAGTTGATCCTTTAACTCCTTCAGCTCCTCCTGAGCCATTCGATATGCATTCGGGATATTGGTGCGGCATCGGGTACTAGTTCTATGCCAAAGTTTACTTTCTGTTCAGTGGTAGAATTGTTAATTCTGCAGGAAAAACATCCAAGAATTCCTTCACCACTGGGATGGTTTCCATTTGTACTTCTTTCTCCGTTTTGTTGAGCAAGTATACCAAACACCCTTGGCATCCCTTCTTAGTCCATTTATTTGCTTTAATTTCGAAGATCAAATGGATTTCCTTCTTGGTTTTATCTCCTTGAAATTCTAGGGTAGGCATATCTGGTCGGGTAAACTTAACCATTTTCTTTCGGCAGTCTACCTGGGTATAATGCTTAGATAACCAATTCATTCCTAATATTGCATCATATCCCTCAAAGGATAAGGTGATCAAATCTCCAGGTAATATCGTGCTCCCTATGCAAATCTCACAATCGGGGTACTTTTCCTCAGTGACCCTACTCACTCCCATATGTGTGCAAACAACTAATTGGTAGGACATGCTACTAGAGATTTTAGGGATATGTTTTATGAAATGCATGCTCACAAAAGAATGCGTAGCTCTTGGATCAATTAATATTTTAGCAGAATGAGAGAAGATATGGATAGTACCTTCAACTACTTTTGCTTCACTGTCCAAGGGTTGCCCATCCAGGGTGTAGACCTTAGCTTTAACTTGCGGTTTGTTGTCTCAAGCTACTGGCGCCCCTACGGCATTTGGTGGTCGTCACACTCCTCTAGGCGTTCCTGAGATTGTTGGCTACCCTCCAGGGTACTGTCTCACAAAGTATCTAGCCTTTACACACTGAAAACATGTTCCTGCCTTTTGATAGTATGCTTCCACCATGTGTCCCCCACGTCCACAATAAGTACAAGTTGGACGATAGAGTAATAAAAGTCTACTTTTATTATAATGTTTTGGTTATAGTTTTGCTTTTTTATTCAAAGAAATTAATGAATTTTACTACTATTTTTTCTGCTAAGAATAAGTTGTGGAGATTTGACTGATTTGAACTTACAAGGGGCTATTTTGGAATATCTTAGAGAAAGATCTTATTGCAGAAGATTGTGAAGAAGATATTTACTTGATGGATTTTACCAAAGTAACTGTTGAAGACCAAGTCAATTCATGTACTCTAATAGACAGAAAGTCAAAGCAGACATTGTAGATTTTTTTATCTGATTTTTTGGAGTTTTAAATAAGTTAACTTTCTTGGTATATTTTATTTTAAGTTGTTAAGACGGGAAGGAAATCATGTGATTTGATTCTTCCAATTGAAACTTTGTTAGGAAAAAAAAGAAAAAAAAACCACTATAAATAGGTGGGAGGAATAGAAGAAAAAGGAAGAGGAAGAAAAGAGAAGAAAAGGAAAGAAGTCTTCCATTAGATTAGTTCGCTCAGATTATTTCAAAGTTATGTTTATCACCGTGAGTGACTAAGTTTTCTTATTATGATTTAAGGATTTATTTCAACTACAATTTTTGTGAGGATATGAGCTTATATTTATTTTCTTAGTTTTTAATTCAAGTACTTGTTGATTTATTTTTTTTTTATGAAAGCGAATGTTTGATTTGTCTGACAAATTAATTAAATATTTTCTTTCTACTGCTACCATTAGTTCTTGATCCGAAATTGTCAAGAACTCTTGGCACTAAGTAGCACTTAGGATGATTATGTATATTAGTGAGACATTTGGATATGCATAATTAGCCTAAATTTGGAAATCAACAACACAAAACTAAATAATTGTAGCTATGTAGATTATTTGAGTTTTTGGTTCAACTACATTTTCACTATGTTTATTGCTATCACAATTTAATATGGAATGCTATCATCCCCAATTGAATTGTGGTAAGTATTGATTGAATGCTTGGTTTAATCAATGAATTTAGGAAAATATAAGATTTATTAAGGCTATCTGAATAAATCTAAGGTAAAATGCTTGAACAAGTAAGATTACTATTTTAGCTGATGATCAATAATTTAGTTGAATAGAGGTGACCCCTTAAATCAGAATTTTTCATAATAGTATGTTATTCTCTAGTGATTTATTATCTTATTCACAAGAAAATCTCCCCATTTTACTACTTTTTTTCTTAAGTTAAGAATTAAATTATTAGTTCCCTTGGGATTCGACCTGGTTCCCACTAATACTACAAATTTATCTTGGTCTGACAGGAATTCAGATTAATTTTGAGGGTCTCGACAAACCTGTCACGAGGGTTTCTTCTCATAGGGTTCTAGCGGTTCTCATTCCCCGTTCGGTTATCGCTTCGTGGTTTATTTGGATATCCGGGCCTCTAATGTCCGTATCCAGGTTGTTTGTGGGACTGTGATGGAGCACCTTCACCACTGCTCTCTGTTTTGCCATTTGATCAACTATTTCAATTCTTGTGGTATCTTCAACTATAGCAACGAAACTCATTGGTGGTAGAGTGGCTAGTGCATGTTGTAGTTCTACTCATAACCCCTTCACAAACTGGCATATCTTATGCTCTTCTGTGCCTATGAGACACAGACAATACTTAGCTAGACGATTAAACTTTGCAATGTACTATGCTACTATCGTCCCCTCCTACTTTAGCTGCTGGAACTCATCCTCACGACATTCTCTTATCCAACGAGGTATGTATCTTTCTTAAGTTCCTCTTGAAAATCATCCCATGTTCACAATTGGTTTCTTAATCTCGGGCTTTAGAAATCCTTAGCCACTAGTATTTTACTGCTTCCCTAAGTCGAAAAGCGACAAAGGTTACCTTCTTGGTGTTATCATACTGCAGAGTATCATAAATATCGTTTAACTGTTCTAAAAATAATTCTGCCTTGGCTTACTTTTCAGCTTCGCCATAGAATTCTGGGGCACGAAATCGTAAGAATTGTTCCAAAGCCTCGTCATTACTAATGTTCTCTGTTCGTTCCCCTCTTCGATTCGCCAAAGTAGCTTCCAACAACTCAGTCATTTTTGTCATGAAATTTCCAATTATTTCATGACTAGTGGGTTCCAGATGTTGAGTTACTTCTCTCACGATATCTATCAGTATGTGATGTGAATTTTCGGACATAGCTTCGTTTCCATACTTGGGGAGTGTGATCCTGACATCTTCCTAAGCCAAGGATAAGTTTGAACCTAATCAAAAGAGATCCTTAAAACAAAATATAATCATATAGAAAACACCTTTTGTTAAGCATACCTACTTAGAAGATATTATTTAATACAGGGAAGATCTAATACAAACAGAACTATGAAGTCACACTACACATAGAAAATATCCAGCTTATTTAGTACCTACTATCCAAACATCAAGATCATAAAATGTCCTGCCAAGATTTTAACCCTGTCGGGGAAGACGACTACTAAGGCCCTTTCGGCGAGCTTCAACCTCCGTCGGGATCTTATTCGCCGATCTACTTGTCGTTCCTAACCAACGTTGTCGGGGCATACCATGTTGCTGTGCTCAAGGGTCCCTCTCATCTGTGCTACCACAACTACCAACCTGTCTACCCTCGCAATCTCAAACTGTCTGGCCTGACGGAATGAGTAAAAATGCCTACTCGTCCTAGCTAACTCCGCTTGTAGAGCTGCAGTCTAGCTCTTTGCAGCCTGAAGTTTCTGGTCTAAACTAAGGTAGGGTACAGGAAAACATAACCCCGCAATCTTAACTAAGGGTGGAGAAATAGGCAGACCGAAGGTCGAACCCCCATACAAACAAGTAGGTAATGTAGGGATAATAGAGGTAGGCTCTATTGAAGGTTCCTCGGACGTCTCCACTCTTAATACATCCTCTAACCACTCAGCGGTACCCATTGCGGACCCTGTGGTAGGCTCACTAGGATCCTCCTCTATATCCATCTCAGTGCTGGCTAGTCCATTTACGTCTTGGAACCTGAATCAGGGATATCTACTACTGCCACCGAAGGTCGTTCCGAATCGATCTCCTTAAGAAAATAAGAGGAGAAGGTGTTGAGCCGGCTGATCCTATAACTATGCTGTCGTCCTGGTAAATCCATCTATGACTGGGTCGTGACATCTTCAACCTACAAAATAAAAGCTTAACATCAAAACTCTAAATAGAACACTGCCAAATCTCCAAGTCATAGAGTCTAAGTGGTCATCTCTTAAAGCCAATCTAGGAACTAGAGAACCTAGTGTCGAACCTAGAACTCTGATGCCACCTGTGATACCCCATACCCTCCGCTAAGTTAACAACAGCAGGGTAAGGTACCTGTGGGCCTCTCGGCATTGGACTTACAGAAACATAAAGCTAGAATACAAGCGTGAGGAATTAGAACGCATCCCTCTAAACTAAACAGCGGAAGAAGAAAGTAAAATATAAACCTAACTTTATAATAAAAGACTTCTCAAAACTTATACATAGGTTTAAGGCTGTGAGGGCCAAGATCTTCATAGATCAAAATCTCATGGCTAGAGGTGGAAGAACTAAGACTAAAGAATCCAGCGGGCCTACATTGGCTCAACTAGTCAGATCTGGTTACCGAGTCATCTGAAAAAGGGGAAAAACATTTGAAAGACATGAGCGAAAGGCGCTCAGTGAATTCACATGCACGTGTGTTTTCGTGAGTATTACATATGGTAAAATAATCCTTATAAAATGGTTTGTCATGTCAGAAAAAAAACGCTTTCATAAAATCTCTTGTATGCAAGTTATAAACTTTTTGAAGGGTTTGGGCGCAGCCGAAAAGTCAGAGCGAATCAAGACACATCGGCACTTCTGCGACACCCGAGCTTTCAAAACCATGCATGTACCATAATAGGCTCAACGGATAGAGTCCGAAATCTTAAACGGGATCATCAGGCACAAGTTCCAGAATCCCGTAGTCAATACCAGCCGGAAACCCAAAGCACAATAGACGAATGTTCGATTTCACAAACCACCACACACACCGTTTATACACAAAACAGTTAACGAGCCCTAAGGTACATACCAGGCCGCCCCTGTACTACCCTAGCCAGTGAGCCCCTCCAGACTCAACCTGCTCGAAAATAGTCATACCACAAAGCATGATATAGAGTCAAACGTAATACCGTCTTGGGTCTAACCCTCCCACATAATACGCCCCTATCAACTGGATCTAGATCAAGAGTACACCTACCAAGCATGTCGTTCGGAAGAGGCTCTCGTACGGGGGACTAGCCATGCACAATGCAATTCTCTCGATATGTTGATCAAAAATATATATACAAAGCTCCTTCGGCCGAACTAGGGTTTTACCTGATTTTTATAAAGTCATAGGCCATCTCACGGCCACATAAATCTTTTCATGTATCGAAAATTCCTATCCGCCAGGAAATATCGCAAAACCCGTAGACACGACAAATGTAACATGCATGCAATTCACATCATGTCTTTATAAAATCTCATAAAAAATTTTGTGTTTCCCAAATATTTTCAAAATTATGTAAACAATGAAACTATGCGTATATGACCTTTGAATGTAACCTTTAGACAGAACATATTACCGGGTATAAAATAAGCTATGCTAATTTGTTTTTAAAAAATCATGATAAATATTTCTCAAAAGGAATTATTAAATACTTCAAAAAATTATAGTAATATATGAGTAAAACCATAAAGAAATATTCCTTAAAAAGAAAGAGTAAATATTCTCGAAATCATAATATATGAATATTTTAGTCATGGTAAAAGTATTTCTTAGAAATCTTTTAATTTATGCTATAGTAAACTCAAAATAATATAAAAATACTTTTAAGAATAATCTCAAAGTAATATAAAAATATCTTAATAATTAAAACATATCTCAAAACCTTATAAGAATATTTAAAATATTTAAAATATTATTTTTAAAAAGAAATAATAAATACTTTTAAGATAATGCCTCCAAATAATTTTAATGATAATATATAAACCAAATTATAGTGAAAATACTTCTTAAGAAATGTAATAATTAAAATCATGATGATATACAAATAATTTAAACAATATAAGTATGTTTTAAAGAATATTTTAAATACCATAAGGATAATTTTAAGATAATAATACAAAATAGTCACAAAATATTATAAGATTATATTTAAAATCTTCTCATAAGTTATTAGCAAGATTATTTCTTAAAAGGAAATAATAAATATTTTAAATGTAGAACATATTTGGCGTAAACCATAATATACCACCGGTAAATATTTTGTAAACTTTGTCAAGATCCAACAATGGAGAAATATGCTTTCAAGAAAATAATTAAATTTCTCATAAAAGAAAAAGGTTGGTGAACTCACCTTGAGCCTCTAAACGATTCAAACCTACGAAAATAGCATTCCAAACTTATTCAAATATTACCATAAAAATATAAACATGACCCCATGATGACCTTAGGGTTCATCTAAACATATTCTAAACCCAAAGGAACTCTAAAAAAAAATTCCAAAATAATTTCATAACAACTCCTTAAAAATCATGGGTTCCTAAAATAAATCCATAAATATTAAAATTTACTTTATTTATTTTAGAAAAATAACTTAATAATAAAAATAAAATAAAAACTCCCCATATAACAACGTTTAACTTAAAAAAACAAAAAACTTTTACCTTAGTGAGAGGGAGAGATAGAACCGAGAAAGAGAAGAGAGAAAGAAGAAAAGAAAGACAAAAAGTGTGGAGAGAGGAGAGAGCTGCCAAGAAGAGAGGGAGAAAATGGGAGAAGAGTGAGAGAGAGAGAGAGAGAGAGAGAGAGAGAGAGAGAGAGAGATATATATATATATATATATATATAAGAAATTGGATCATCTTGGCCTCCTCTTCACCTCCTTATATAGCCATGTATGCATGGCCTGGTCACATGTGGTCAAAACACATGGCAATTACAAGCCATGTGTCCACAAATCACCAACCTACTTGGCACCACTAGTTTACGAAATTGCAGTAAAGTCCTCCAAATTTTTAGACTTTCAATGTTGGCCCTAACCTTAAAAATTACTTAAAACTCATATTAAACTTAAAATCCCACTCTCCAACTTAAAGCATTAAATACTAATAATCCTAAAATATGCCCAAATAAGTTTTCCACAAAAATTCTTCATTAGATTTTTTAAAAATTACTAAATGAACTCAAAACTTTCTATCTTTTTAAAACAACCCAAAACTTTGTTTGAACTCACCGCGACTTATGTTAACTTTGAGGTGCTTAGTTGGGATATTACAATTAGGGCTGTAAACGGGACCAAACCCTCAGGGTACTCCCAGACCCAAAACTTTGTTTGAACTCACCGCGACTTATGTTAACTTTGAGGTGCTTAATTGGGATGTTACAATTAGAGGGTCATAGCGAGGGCCAGACCCTCAGGGTACTCCCAGACCCAAAACTTTGTTTGAACTCACCACGACTTATGTTAACTTTGAGGTGCTTAATTGGGATGTTACAATTAAGGCTGTAAACGGGGCCAGACGCTCAGGGTACTCCTAGACCCAAAACTTTGTTTGAACTCACCGCGACTTATGTTAACTTTGAGGTGCTTAGTTGGGATGTTACAATTAGGGTTGTAAATGTGTCCAGACCCTCAGGGTACTCCCAGACCCAAAACTTTGTTTGAACTCACCGCGACTTATGTTAACTTTGAGGTGCTTAGTTGGGATGTTACAATTAGGGCTGTAAACGGGTCCAGACCCTCAGGGTACTCCCAAACCCAGACCCATATCCTTATAGTGAAACTTGGACACAGACCCGACCCATACCCTCCTGGTATAAAATTTCTAGACCCAGACCTGACCCTCCAGAATCCAGGGTAGGGTCTGGGTATGCCCGTACCCGTATAACATTTTTCTATTTTTTTCCCTGTTAAACAAAAATATATTAAACAATGTATACTCCTAAAATAAAATTTTTTAACATGATTAACATAATCTCCTCAACATTTCTTTCAACAAATACATTTAACATATACATAACTGAATAGAGATATAGACCCCTTTAACTATATTAAATCAGTCTGTAATCCAAATTCCTGGACAACCTCTGAGCAAAGAGTATATGTAATATTACGGTGTCGGGTAATAGATAAGTCAAGGAGTAGCATATAAGATAGAGAATGGCAAAGAAAAACAAAGAAAAATATTGTCCTTTTTATAACATGATCATATTTTCAGCAGTCCAATGAAATAAAAAATAAGAGAAAAATATTACTATCATAAATTTCTTTACACGGGATGAAAGAATATATTTTTATATTTAGTACAAATAAATTATTTGTGAAATGGCATTTGAAATAAAGTTGAAAATAAATAAATAAATAATTTGAAAGAGGTTAGTTGGGCCAAGTCCATCAACTGAAGAGGCTCTATTTAGAACTGAAGAGGAGAAAAAAAGAGAAAACATTGACAACAGCAGGATTTGAACCTACACGCATAGCCCACCAAATTTAGAGTCTGCCTCCTTAAACACTTGAACATACCTCCTTAAAATATTGTCCTCCATCTAATATAATATATATAAATATATATTATTATTTTATTAATACAGGTCTACGGGTATACGGGCCTGGGTATTATCATACCCTGCCCAGACCCATATAACAGAATAAATACAGGTACGGGTCCGCGGGTATAAAATTTAAACTTTACCCGCTAAAAACGGGTAGACTCGCCCCGTCTATAGCCCTAGTTACAATATACATAATGCCATCAACAACATATTGTATCTTATATTTTTCTCTCCCTTTTGTCATGAATCAAAAAGCATAAGAAATATAAAGGATCATTAAAATGGAACTCTCATTATTAAGATATCATCATCAAGTACCAAGAATAGGCAAAAAGACAAGGTTTCATAGATAAGCAAAGTAAAAAGAAGTTTCAAAACAAGAGTTCATAGATAAAAAATAAGCCCAAAAAAAAAAAAAAAAACAACATGAGTTCCAAAGATAGTTAATAACCAAAAAGAAGCAAAAGCTATGAAACTTAAGAAGTTAACGCATAAGGAATGAAACATAAGCTTAATAAACTTCAAACTCCCCTTTTCTTCACTCTTTTGGAGATCCACGGTTCCTCAATTGTCTTCTTCTCTTCCTCTTGCTTCTAACCTCATTACCCTTTCTTGAATACCGATATTCTTCCATCAAGAGCATCAAAATGGCTATTCATTGAAGCTTGCATAGAGGCCACCATCTCCATAAGTTGAGACATATTCCCGAACAATCGTCTTTCATCAGCTCTTTCTTTTCTCTTTTCTGTCGCATTTCCTCTCTAGAAGTTTCCTCTTCAAGTTCGTCTTTACTAACCTCTTCATCCACATTCATAGCATCTTGCCCCTCATCTTCTTCTTCTTCTTCTTCTTCTTCTTCTTCTTCCCCATCACTTTTATCATCATCCTCTTGTTCTCCTCTCACCAATATACCTTCCTCATTCTTGGAAAATCCCATTCCTTTGAAGGTGTGCTTGTTATAGATTTTCCCAATACCAATATGATCACTAATTCCAACCAAATTTACCACAAAGTATTGGAAAACTTTTTGTGAGAAAACAACTATATGGCAAACACCTTGTAGAGGAGGTTTGAGTAGCTAGTATATGTTCAATGGCCACAAACCCAAAATTCATTCTTCTATGCTCATGTAAAGCTAGCATAACAAAAGAGTGCATGTTTGTGATAGAAGACTAGTAACCCACGTTAGGAATAATTATTTTGTAAATCATGTGGTGCAATAATCTTCCATAAGAATCAAGTTTCTTAACATTCCTATCATCATGCCTCTTTAGAACTTCTCATTTTGTAAATAATTCCTCAATCTTTTCTCACTATAAAGGTTGGGATCAAAGCATTTCTTATTTTTGGTATAAAAACACATACCATTTTTAGGTGTTCCAAAGATGGTATTTAACATTCCGTCATCAAAAGATATATCTCTACCACCCACTCTAGAAGTAACCCACTAATGAGTAACATCTCCAAGTTTTTGAACTCTTCTTTTGTGTAAATTTGCATAAAATTCTAACTATAAGCAAAGGTCCCAACCAATTTTCTCAAAAAGATTAGGAATAATCTCCATACCTCCCATATCAAACAAATCAACTCTGTGCCCTAGAGCAATCTTTCTCCTTTTTCTTGTCCATTCTTCAAAATTTGCGGCTGCTTTAATGAAATGAACCTTTCTGGAAGCCTCACTTTACTTGCCACTTTTTTCCCTTTTCCCTTTCTAGTTCTTCCACCCCTGCTACTCCCTCTTTCTTTATAATTTTCTCCCTTTCCAACATTTGTATTCTTGACTTTCACCATTTTAGAGAAATTGAAGTAGGAGATCGGTTAATCTTTGACAGAGAAAAGAGATGGGTGTCGGTTTTGAGAAGAGAGACTTGAGTCAACAGAAAGGATTTCAGAAAGAGAGAGTTCGACTGTGAAGGTTTGAGAAAGAGAGTGAGTGTGTCAATGGCAAAAACCGATTTTGGGTATGAGAGAGAAAGAGAAACAGTTGATTGAGGGTTTTTAGAGAGAGAGAGAGAGAGAGGATGTGTGGATTTTTAAAGAGAGAGAGTAGTGAAAGAATGAAAGATAGTCTCCCTTTTTCTTGTCATATATAGAACATCCGAAACAAAAGAATCAGGCGACCGATTTTCAAAAAACCATCATCCAAAAATTTACAAACAATGAAAAACGGACGTTTGATTTTTTTCGAACTCGTCCGGTTTTGTAGTCCGAACGTCTCGGTTTAAAAAGTGAGAGAAAAAAAAATTTGAATGCAAAGAAAGAAACGGACGTCCGATTTTTCTGGACTAATCTGATTTTGTAGTCCAAAACTCTCGACTTAAAAAGTGAGAAGAAAAATTTTGAAAACTCAAAAACATATCAGTCATAGAATTTGCCTATACCAAGTAATTTTCTTAAATAACAAAAGTGATCTTCAGAAAGTGGTTTTGTAAAAATATCAGCAATTTGATCCTCTATGCAAATATATTCTAAAAATGAATCTCCTTTTGCAACGTGATCTCTTATAAATGATGTTTGATTTCAATATGTTTTGTTATTGAATGTTGCATGGGTTTACAGAAAGATTTATAACACTTGTGTTATCACATAGAATAGGTATGTGTTTGAAAACAAAACCAAATTCAAGTAAAATGTGCTTCATCTAAAGTACCTGAGCACAACAACAACCTGCTGCTATGTATTCCGCTTCGGCAGTTGATAAGGACACACACGATTGCTTCTTGCTGTACCAAAATACTAAGCACCCCCTTAAGAATTGGCAATTTCTGCTAGTACTTTTTCTTTCTACCTTGCATTTAGTATAATCTGCATCGGTATAAGCAATAAATCCAAGCAAGATTGTTAAGAGTACCATAACCCACTATCATAAGAAGATATTAAATATCTTAAAATATGCTTAACAGCAATTAAATGAGATTCTTTGGGCAAGCTTGGAATATAGCATACAAACAAACAGCAAACATAATATCTGGCCTACTAGTCGTTAAATAAAGTAAGCTTCTGATCATACCTCTATAGCGTCTTTCATCCACCTTTTTACCTTTTTCTTCTTTGTCGAGTTTTAATAATGAGCTCATTGGAGTTCCTATTCCTTTTGCATCGCTCATCTCAAATCTTTTGAGAAGTTCCTTTGTGTACTTCTCTTGGTTGATGAAGATACCTTCTCGGTCTTTTTAACTTGAAGTCTAAGAAAATAGGTTAATTCTCCCATCATGCTCATCTCAAACTCCTTTTGCATTATTGAGACAAAATCTCCACACAAAGAAACATTAGTAGCTCCAAAAACAATATCATCCACATAAATTTGGGCGAGTAGAAGATCATTGTTACAAGAGGTTTTTGTAAAAAGGGTTGTGTCCACCACACCTCTTGAAAAATCATTTGAAAAGAGAAAGCCACTTAGTTTTTCATTCCAAGCTCTTAAAGCTTGTTTTAAACCATATAATGCTTTTGAAAGTTTATAAACATAGTTTGGAAATTTTTCATGTACAAAACCGGAGGTTGTTCAACATAAACTTCCTCTTTAATATCACCATTTAAAAATGCACTTTTAACATCCGTTTGAAAAAGCTTGAATCCCTTAAAACAAGCAAAAGCTAAAAGCATTCTTATGGATTCAAGTCTAGCAACCGAAGCAAAAGTTTCACCAAAATCTATGCCCTCTTTTTGATTGAATCCTTTGGCAACAAGTCTAAAATCCCATTTTGTACCAATAGCGGGGTGATCACGAGGTCTTGGCACTAAAGTCCAAACTTTGTTTCTTACAAATTGATTAAGTTCCTCTTGCATTGCAATAATCTAAAACTCATCACATAAAGCATCATCTATTAAGTTAGGTTCAATTTGAGATAATAAAACAAAGCTATCAATGAAATACCTCCTTGTTCTTACCCCTTGTGATACATCACCAATGATTTCATCCTTGGAGTGTCCCTTTGGTTGTATCACACATCTTTAGGAAGATTTTGAGTTTCTTGATCATTTTCTTGTTTCTCCTCAATCTTCTCTTCCTCCTTTGCATGTTCTTCCATAGCTTGAGTGTGCAATGTTTGGTTGCTCAAAGAATTATCTATATCATCATCATCTTTCTTTTCAAAAATGTTAGATTAATCAAAGTTCACATGAATCGACTCTTCAACAAATAAGGTTCTTTTGTTCTAAATCCTATAAGTTTTCTTATTTGAAGAGTAACCAAGAAAAATTCTCTCATCGGATGTTCTATCAAACTTTCCAAGGTTGTCCTTGGTGTTTAAAATAAAACATTTACATCCAAAAACTTTGAAATAGCCAATTGAGAGAGTTTTGTTAAAAATAACATCAAAAGGATTTTTCTTAAAAGATTGTCTCAAGAGAACATGATTCATCATGTAGCAAGCATTGTTAACGGCCTCGGCCCAAAAATATTTTGGTAGGGAGTTTTCACAAAGCATTGATCTTACCATTTCTTGTAAAGTACGGTATTTCCTCGCCACAACACCATTTTGTTGTGGGGTTTTAGCGCCCAAAAAGTGTGTAATACCAAAATCATCATATAGTTTAGTAAAATATTGATTGTTATATTTTCTCCCATTATCACTTCTCATAGAGATCAATTTAAAATCAAGGGAGGTTTGAAATCTTTTGAAAAGTTTGACAAACTCTTGAAATGCCTCATCCTTTTGGCTTAAAACAATGTCCAAGTGAATCTTGAAAAATCATCCATTATGACAAAAGCATACCTCTTATCACCAAGACTAGTGGTCCTCATTGGTCTAAATAAATCCATGTGAATGAATTCTAAAGATTTTGAAGTAGAAACCATCTTCTTTAGTTTAAAAGATGTTTTAACTTGTTTTCCAAATTGGCAAGCATCACAAAGTTTAGTTTTCCCAAAATGTAGTTTTGGTAAACCTCTAACAAGCTCTTTTGAAGAAAGATGGTTTAGTAAATCTATGCTAACATGGCCAAGCCTTCTATGCCACAAAAATGCATCATTATCATGAATCAAGAGACACTTTAAGTTTTGAGAAATAAGATCTTCAAGATGAAAAACATAGACATTTCCAACTCTTTTTACAACAAAAAATAGTTTTGTTTTCAAGCTTATTAATGATAGAAGAAAAATCACTTTCAAAAACAACTTTGCAACCGCTATCACATAGTTGACTAATACTAAGAAAATTGAACTTTAAACCATCAATTAAGAGAACTTCCTTAATTAAAGAAGAAGAACTGTTACCGATGTTACCTATACTGATGATTTTTCCTTTCTTCTCATCTCCAAAAGTGACAAAGCCATTTTCGGTTTCCTTAAACTCACTCATGAGAGATGCATTACCAGTCATGTGTTTTGAACATCCACTATCCAAGTACCATTTAGTTGAGCTTGGTTTGTGTTCTTACAATAGAAGAAATAGAGATGACTTTTGGTACCCACATTCTTTTGAGTCCAAATAGTTTTTACTCCCATTTCAATCTTTCTTTTTATAAAGCATGTAGTGGCCTTATGACCATTCTTTTCACAATATATGTAACAAAGATGTGAAAAAGATGAAGAAACTTTTACAAAGCGTGTTTGGTTTGAAAAAGTATTGGAGTGATTATATTCAATATCATTTTTGTCAAATGGTGATCTTTGAGAACCAAGAAGTTTTTCAAAATTTTCTTTTCTTTTTGTAAATTTTTCAATACACATGGTGAGATCATTCAACCTTTTTCTTCAAATCATTGTAATCAACCATGCATTTCTCAAGAGAAAGAACTTTTTCACAAAGATTCTTGTTCTCTAAAAACAAGTTTTTGAAATTCTTTGTTTGAGAAATCCTTTTCATTTTGCAAAACTTCTAAAGATTCAAGAAGAGTTTTGTTTTCACAAACAAGTTTGAATTTTCATTTAATAATTCATCAATCTTGTTTTTCAACTCCTTGTTTCTTTTGGAAATCTTTTTGAGCTCATCATACATTTCACTAAGCATAGAATTAGGATCATCAACATCATCATCAATAAAACTAGAAAAGTTAGAAGGTGAAGATTGCACCTCACTTTCTAATGCCATGAAGCACATGTTTGCTTTTTCTTCTCCTTCACTCTCACTTGAGTCTTGATCCCAAGCTCCTTAGGCCTTTACCTTTCTTCTTTTTCTTTATTGCTTCAAGCTTTACTTCTAATGCTCCTTTTTCCTTTTCTATGGCTTTTGGGCAATCGGCTACTAGATGATCGGTGCTATTGCATTCAAAGCACCTAGCCTTGAAAAGTGAGGAACTCTGT
Source organism: Catharanthus roseus (assembly GCA_028651295.1). Lineage (NCBI taxonomy): Eukaryota > Viridiplantae > Streptophyta > Magnoliopsida > Gentianales > Apocynaceae > Catharanthus > Catharanthus roseus. Next base: position 2,917,891 of record JAPQWS010000047.1, read on the forward strand.
CCTCCTTTCTTGAATAGAGTTCTCTTTCCTCTTTTGTTGAAACATTTCTTGTAGAATATTTTCACTTTTGAACCACCAAAGCCATATCTTCATCTTCATCATTTTCATCCTCATTGTTGGATGAACTTGCTTGCTCTTCCTCATTTACTTTGAGTACCTCACCTTTTCTTCCTTTGTCTTCTTCTTCCATTTCATTTAATCTCTTTATCTTCATCTCATAGGTAAGAAGGGATCCTATGAGCTCTTCAATGGGAAGAAACCTCAAATCTTTGGATTCTTCTATGGCAAGAGTTTTCAGTGTCATGCCTTTAGAAGTGCATCTAGAACTTTCTATTTACCTCTCCCCTTGTGTATTTTTTCCCATATGCCTTTATCTCATTTGTGATGTTGGTGAATCTTGTGAACATGTCATTAATACATTTATTTTATTTCATCATGAATAATTCATAGTCTCTCACCAACATGGTCAATTTTGATTCTTTACTTGATTTGTACCTTCATGAGTGACTTTTAGCAATTTCTACATTTCATGAGCCGAATCACATCCACTCACTCTATTGTACTCATTTGCATTTAAAGTACAACTTAATATATTCATGGCTTGAAAATTGAGAGTCATCTTACTTGAATCAAATTCGTCAAATTCTTCAACCTTATTGACTCTTCCATCATTTTGAGAAACAAAAGGTCATTTTTTCTACAATACTCCAAAGATCAAAGTTAATAGAGCAAATATAGATTTTCATCCTTGACTTCCAAAAAGTATAATTAGTTCCATTAAAAAGAGGAGATCTATTTGTAGAAGAGCCTTCTACATAAGGTAAGTTTGAAATACTAGGCATTTTACAAAAGATCTTTTGCTTCTTAGGATGTTAATCCTTTTGAAAGAATACCTGCTCTGTTACCCCTTACGGGGGTGAATAAGGTTTTTGACTAATTAAAAAACTTTAGCACAACTAAAATATAGAACCTTCGATTTGTTTGAAGAAGAATCTAATAACTCTTTTAATAAAATTCCTAACGGAACAAAATCTCTTTTATAAAAGATGTTCAAATAATAAACATATAGGCAATAAACAAAAAAACACAAAGAGGAAGACAAAGTATTTATAGTGGTTCACTCTCTCAATAGAGCTACATCTACTACCTTGAGACTTAACTCAAGGATTTCACAAATTCCACTAATCACAAGTGTTTGCAAAACACTACAAATAAGAATCACCCTTCATAGGTTTTGCACATGAACCTCAAAGATCACAAATCAATACAAGATAACAAAAATCAAAGGATCACCCAAAGGATTTTAACAAAACCTTAATCACAATATGAGGTGAGAAAGTAGAGATGGAACAATATTACCAAAGAAGCTTGATAAGAGAATGATACAACTTTGAGAGCTGATTCTACAAGCTTCCTTTCTTCCTCCTTGAAAGATGATCAATAAATGTAGCTCCAACAAGTTTTTCTTTTGAATATGATAAAGATGATTGAGAATATACTTTTCAATGCTCTTAAATGTGTTATTAAAACTTTCTCAACAACTTTAAATTCATGGTTGATCAAAAGTCCTTTTATAAGTGAAGGTAGAAAACTAGCCGTTACAGCAGAAATGGTCATATTTTTGACAAAGAAAATAGAAACTGAACGTCCTACTTTTAAAATAGGTCGTCCAATTTTTTTGGGAACAAAAAATAGGATGACCGATTTTTGTAAAGGACAAAAATAGGATGATCGATTTCTTTAAAAGGTTTAAGAAATTCGGACGTTCGATTTTACAAATCAGATGACTAATTTTATGAGTCTTCAAAAACATTTTGGACGATCGTTTTTAAGAATTGGACGACCTATTTTTTTTTTTAAAAAAAAATGTTTGTAAAACACATATTTTCCTTCACTTTCAAAACATTTATTCTTGATGCAAAAGCTTATAACATGTAACAACTTTAAATCCTCAAAACTTTATCAAGAACACTTAGTTTTTCAAGGATAATTTCTCAAAAAATATTTCTTCTAAGGAGCTAACATAAATGATCAAAAATCAAAGAAACAAGCTAGGGAGTTTTACATAAATACCTTATAAAGCTATCTCTAACCATTCTTCTAGTCTTCAAGGTCTTTTACTTATCACTTATCTTCAATAAGTCTTGTAATCTTGAATGATCTTTTGCTTCTTTGTACATCATCCTTGAGACTCCTTTTGTGCTTCTTTGTTCTTCTTACAAAATTACTTCTATTATCACAAAGAACAAGTTAATCATAATCAAAATACTTAAATAAATATACCCTTAGGGCTTACAGAAATTGCAGTCCCAAATGTTGCCCGACCTCCTCTCTCGAGTCACCAATTGAAGCCCGAAATTGTGATATTAAATCTTCAATTCTTGATCTCCAAGTCTTCAATTATAGAATTTCTACTGATTACCTACCTAATTGAAGATGAATTTAGGGGGAAAATCTAACCTAAATTTGCCCCTAATTAGCTCTTTAAGCCCTAATGGCGGAATTCTCTATTAATAGAAGAAAAATTACACTAAAATAGAGTTAAAATTGGATTATAAGTGCTACAGCTGGGACCTACTGTGCATGGTAGGTCGAGCCCTACCGTTCGCGGTAAGGTTCTGTCCAAAATTTCTTCTATGTCGTTGGGACCTATCATCGACGGTAAGGGTAGTCTACCATCGTCAGTAGGTTTTTGTCTAGCTTTGGCTTATGGCTTCAGGACCTACTGTCGGTGGTAGGTTGGCCTACCTCAGGCGGTAGGTCAGTTTCAACTATGCCCTCAGTTTCTTTTTCGTCGTTTTCACTCCGTTTTCAACCGTTTTGGTTTTTTTCGTTGTTTTCTTCTTTTGAAAGGCATCTAAGACAAGAATAAAGGGTATTAGTATATAATATGAATTATATATATTAAAAACATCGTAAAATGATAAAAATAATATATAGAAATATAAACAATAAAACACATATCAACGTACAACTTGTAGCAAGTACTACAAGAGACACATTAAGTGAGATCATGTAAAATACAATTAATAAATATCTTTAATTTTTTGTACTTAGATAACCTTGTACTTGTCTTTAATAGACTAACACACACAACAGAGAAAGACACACTTAGTAATAAACCTCGGCATTCTCTGTTATAAAAGTAGGCACTCCTACTTATGAAAGTAGGCACACCTAATTACAAAATTTTGACATCGTGTTAAAGTATCGAAACACATTCCCACGCATATTGGAACACCCTTAACGTACAAAACCACAAAAATGACTATAAAATCCCAACAATGCAAGTAAACAAACATATATATAGGCAAAAAATGCCACTTGAATAATATATAATATTGAAGGCACACATAGTTATAAAAGTAGACACTCTCAGTTATAAGAGTAAGCACTTCTAGTTATAAAAGTAAGCACACCTGTTTATAGAAGTTTGATGTCGTGTTAAAGTATCAAGACAGTCCTTCGCACCATATTGGAACACCCATAAGGTATAGAAGCAAAAGGGGATCCAATAATACAACTCAACAAATCATCTACATATACAAAAAATGTCACTTGAATAACACACAGCAAATGAAAGGCATACTTTATTATAAAACTAGGCATACTTTGTTACAAAACTAGCACACTTAGTTATACGAGTATGCATCCCTGTTTACAAAAATTAGCAACAAGTTAAATTATCGCAGGACACTTTCTAGAAACATTTGACACTCATATAACATCAAAACCACATATAAAAATTGTACCAAACAAACTCTTCAAGCAATGAAATTATTAAATCTAGATAAAATTTATGAATGTCTGTAAAGTACTTGAAGTTTCCACATTACTATAGTTAGAATTTCCTAAACTAAGCTGACATTCACTACTTTGAGCTTTACAACCCTTCCGAAAGATTCATTGTTCATGGACAATTGGACAACCGTTTTAATTCTTGAAGCATGCGTTAAAGCACTCTTCCTCTTCCCTTTTGCTTGATTGCATTTTATCTTAACAATGCTCTTCTTCCTTGCATTACGTTCTCCTTTTCCACTCCTTCCAACTGGATCTTTAATATTAGAAGATCTACTTTCATTCTCTGATGATCAACATTATTAGTCTCACTTTAGCAATGATCTTATCCTTCATCGTTTTAAACCCTTCTTCTACGCATTCTCGAGCATTCACATTTAATTCGCTATTAGAAATCAAATTTGAAAACTTCCTTAACATTTCCCTCCTCCAAACACTTGAACCAGCAACATTCTTCTTCTTAACTTTCTCTATGTCACCAATTTCGCTACTGCCCCTACTTAAAGTAATATCCTTTGTTCATCTCTTCAATACATACTTATTCAGAATGGCTTAAACACAGTGAAAACTGAAGACACACAAGTAATGAGAACAAAGAACCCAACTTCGTTGAACATCTTGCATGTGCATTAAGTATTTAATGTGTTCTCATTATAAATAACTGTATGTCTAAAATTGGTTATATCAGGACGCCAAGCCTCATAACATGCTTGCCATCATTGGACACGGCAAGCCCTTGGCAATACTCCAAGAATTTTTCATAAACTAGTTTTCAAATAGCTTGTATGTCCCAATAGTATATAATCCATTAGCATGTTGTAGCAATTTTGAGGCAGGGACCTTCAACTCAACAAGCCCTTAATATTACAATGAAATGTGTTACTCTTCCATTCGAAACAACTTCATCAAAAATCCAATAAATATCGCACAACGTAGTTGTTTTCCGAAGCCTTCTGGAAATAGCATAGTTAGTTGCTTCACTCCTTTAAGATGATATAACCCTTCAAGAAAAGAAGTCCTTACTAAAAGCTGAACACCACTTCTCTCTCAAATTGTACAACTTATTCAACCAATTGTCATTGTGGCAACCAAAATTATCCATCAAACTACAAAAGCAAAAGTAAACATATCACTTTCATATAGTAAAATGAAAACAGATATACTTGTAAGGGTGCGCACTCTTAGTAATAAAAGTGGGCACTCATATTATAAAATTAGTCACTCCTAAATATAAAAGTAGGAACACATTGTAGAACACACCCTCTTAACATGAAAACACCCCTCCACTATGTTTTCAAAGAAAGATGACAGTAAAAACTAGCATATAATTGAACAGTAAAGATGGACAAAAGAATCTACATATATAAAAATATAACTTGAAAAACACAAAACAGTGAAGCGTACACTTAATCATGAAAGTAGGCACTCCCAGTTATAAAATGTACTTCTAGTTATAAAAGTATGCACTACTGTATAATAAATAAAAAAACAAAGCTCAAACACAAAAAGAAGAAATACAAGTTCAAGAGTAGTATAAATTACCTCTTCCAATGAAACTCAAATTCAAAACCTTATTTTTCCTTCAATACATGGTTAAACAGATTGACAATGTCTTGTTTGGACCTTAACCCCATAATGTGCTTCTTTAAATTTTCCCCCATATGTCAAATACACAACCGATGTCGTGTCTTAGGAAAACTACGCCAATAGTAGCAGTCACAGTAGTGGATTGGTCGATCATCAACATAATAGGATATTTACCTTCCATAAACTTCAAGAAGGTACTAAATTACCATATAAATGACTCTTTTTTCATTCTTCAAGAACCCACAGCCAAACATAACATTTCTACAGTTATTATCCATCTCAACAAACGGACCACAAATCATTTCATATTTGTTCGTGCGATAAGTCGTATCATGCACCAATAAATCCCCAAAAACATCATAGTCACACCTCATCCAACCATCCCTCCAAAGCAGTATAATGAGGATTATAGTCAAATTCAAAGTCGAAACAAAAATCATCTTCGTTTTCCTTCCTCCACCTAAATATCTGTATAAGTGCATTTACTTCCCACCATCCAAATTGTTTGATCGTAAGCTATTATACGCATCCCTTAACGTAAAGCCAATAAAAGGAAAACCTCTAAACTGCTTCTTCAAAGCCCTCAGCCCAGCAGCAACGGAAGCCTCACTATCCTTCAACTCTTGAAGATAACTAGGATTTTTTTTTTTTTGTCACTCCCTTTGAGAACGCATAAAATGCTCGGTACAAATATTAACTTTGGTATAGGACCTCTCCCCCTTCTTTTATCACACTTCTTCTCTTGGTTGTAACAATAAAACTATTTTAAATACTTCATAGTAATTTTGGCCTTAAACTTTTGTTTGCCCTTACGAACACTAAAACTCAATCTGAATACATAATCATCATATAAGTTGAATGTATCTTCCTTAGATGCTACATTGGAGATTTCCATAACAGCTGCATTCCACAGAAAAATAAGGTTAAAACAAATAAAAGATATAAATAAATTTAACAAAAAGCACCTAAATACAAAAACAAAACAGAAAGTTGAAGCTTCCACTAGTTATAAACATAGGCATTTTCAGTTATAAAAGTAGGCACCCCTAGTTATAAAAGTAGGTACCCTCAATTATAAAAGCAAGCACAACTAACTACTAAAGTTCAAATACATAATATAGTATAATGAAATAACCCTGGCTATATTAAAAGTAATGTAAGGTTGAAAATATAAAAAAACTTTACATTAAAACCAACAAAAAATATTTAAATATAGAAACAAAACAGAAAAGTTGGACATTGCAATGGTTATAAATATAGGCACTCCTGGTTGAACAATTAGACACTCCTAGTTATAAAACTAGGCATACATACATACAGTAACACAGAAATCAACAAACGACAACCAACATGGAAAAAATATGTCTTAGGTGAAACTCCTTCCTCCACTAATTTCGGAAGCACCAAAACACCATCTTCGTACACCAAAGGGTTGAAAACATCACAATTCATATTCTCCACATCCACACACAACAAAACAAACATTTTTTCACAGATCTCCATAAAAAAAAAAAAATTGTAGATGATGAATAATCCACCGTTGACTGCTGCTGAAAAATTAACAAACAATAAGAAGATTGAAACACCGGTGGTTGATGAAAGTTGATCGAAGAGATCGCGGGAATAGGGAAAGAAAAGATGAATTCTTTTCCAGACAAGACGTATGTGAGAGGAAGAAATAAATGACTAGTTTTAATTATAATTAAATTATAAAACCTAATCAAATACGTAGTTTCACTCATTGAGTACACCTAAGTAGGAAAATAATAGTATTTTTGAAATTTTTGAATGAAAAGAAAAGAATTTTACATGTCATGTCATTAAATTTTTTATAAGGAAAAAATGGAATTACGGGAATAGGGGAAGAAAAAAAAAGAATTCTTTTTCAAACGACATGTGCTTGAGGAGAAGAAATAAAAGAACGATTTTAATTAAAATTAAATTATAAAATCTAATCGAAATTGCGTAATTCCACTAATTGAGTACACATTCCTAAAAAAATAATAATATTTTAAAATTTTCAAACGAAAAGAAAAGCATTGTCATGTCACTAAATTTTTATAAGAAAGAAAGAAACACATATTTAAGGATAAATCGTATTCCAATTTTAATTTCATCACCTTATGTACACCACAAGCTTCCATTACAAAATCATAAATCCATAATTAACAATTCTAGAATTAAATTAAAAATACATTATTATCACCAAACTAATTTCTGTCTAGTTAAATCCAAAGAAAAGAAATGACTAGTGATGTAATCTAGGGTCCAAATGGATGAGTTCATTAGTCTATCGTCCGTCTTCCTCGTTCGCACCCGTTCCTTTTGGTTCCCTTCAAGCCGGATCACATTCAACCATCCTAAATGTCTAATATTGAATTAATTTTTTTCCCTTCAAGTTTATCTAATTTACAATTACATTTTTTTTACTTTTTATAAATTATAAATACATTTTTATCATTTATATATATTTATAACTCATTAATCTTTATTATTAATTTTAATACAAATAATTATGAAAATATGATGATTTTATAATAAAAAGTTACAGTATTAATTTATATCTTCATATTTTTTTTTTTTTTGTATTTCTATTCATGATGTGGTAAAAGTAATTGATGGTAAAAGTAACTGAGAAAAGAAAAAAAGAACCTAACATAAAATGTCAAAAATTGAAATTATTATTCAATTGCTAAAAAAATAACACTACAAAACAAATTCCAAAATCCCAATAAGCAAAAGAGAATTTACATATGATGTCATGAAAATCTTAGTAGAAGAAAACACTCATTTTAATTTACAACACCACCACCTTGTGCAGACCACAAGCTCCCATTATAAAATCATGAAGCAAAAAATTTAACAATTTCCAAAAGTAAATAAAAAAATATTCTCCTCATATTAATTTTATATTTTTAATTAAAAAAAAACCAAAAAAGATAATGCATGAAATTACTTGTTTGGAAGGAATGAATGTGATATGGTCCATATGGATGACTTCACTCGTCCATAGTCGTCCTCATTCGAGCGCGTGCCAGCGCTTCTCTTCCTACGCTTTCCACATTCAACACCTAATAAGATTTAGGCTCGAGCACGATTTTTTGTCTGATATGCAACAGATAAATTTTTAACTATTTACTCGAGATAAGTGGATAAGTTTAATTATTTGATCTATAATATTTTGACATTATTTTTTGCGGCATATTTATGCATAATAATATATCATTTCCTGTCAAAAATATTCTTTACTTATAATCTGGCCAGTGTGGTATAGTGCAACATGGCTAATGGAATGAGCATATAGCAGCAATAAAGTGTATTACCAAAAAAGTATGTATTTTCTAGCTAATAAGTTGTACATAAGAAGAATCAAGAATTATATATTACAAACTTAAATAGATTTTACTTTTTTATTTTAATTCAGGAGGATTATTAGTTTTTTTTTAAGAACAGAAAGATTGTTAGTGTTACATAAACAATTAAGTACGTACAATTTAGTCGATAATTACTATTTTTTAAAAAATTATACTATTATTAAACTGCTAAAATTATTTGTTGAATGTACTCTCTTATTGTGTTATTAAAAGTCCAATTCTTGAAATTCAATTTATAGCCATTAGGGATTATAAATCATTTTCTTTTCAGCCATTTCATATGTGAGTAGAGAGAGAGTAGAAATTTTAGTTTTCTTCTAGTTGAGGACTCATTTTTATGTGGACAATGGGATGGTCATTTCTTTTCTAATTGAGCTGAAATTTTTACTAATGGTAGAGGAAGGGTGTTTCTTCAATTTAAACGACGGTAGAGATTATTTTTTTTAACGATCGGATTGGAAGCTATTGCTTTCGGACTAAAGGCTCTATTTTGGGTGATTTCTATCCTTTCTTCTCGTCTTTGTATTTTTTATGAAGTTTGTTGCATCCTTGGGCTATGTTTTCAGTGTATTGTGATTAAGACTCTCTTATCTTTACTAATTGGTTGATTGTGGAGGTTTTGGGAGTGGACTCAAGGGTCCCGTGGTTTTTCCTCTTCGCCTTGGAAAGGTTTCCAAATTATTGGTGTTCTTTTGTTGCTTGAGTTTTTTATTTTCTTGCTACTTATTGCATTTGTTGATTATTATTTCAGATTCTTATTATATTCTTACAAGTTAGGGAGAATTTGTCAAGGTTATTGATTTTTAAAAATTGTTATTTTGTTTGGCAATTTTAAACAGATTGTGCTTGTTTTGTTTTTCTTTTTAACACTATTAATGTATAATACGTAAGTAATATCCGTTTCTTATCATATTAAAATTCTAATTTTGAATCATATCCCTCATTTTGATGCATAAAAAAACTTCAGATTGTTGTTCTATTTTTTTTTTTATTGAGGCTGTCTAATTTCGTTTGTTTGCGAATACATGTATGTTAATTTAAATAAAAATATCAAATATGATTAGTTTAAGTCTAAGAAATTTTATAAAATTTAGTAAGGAGTGAATCTAAACAAAATTGAAATTTCATTTAAAATCTTAATCCAAATAATGAGAAATCCCAAGCATGTCTTAGAAAAATTCCTTTTTAAATATGAATTTGTTAAACATATACTCTACTGATTAGCAAAATCCTTTTGATATACAATATGTTTTATTAATAAAATCTTTGGACTAAAAAAATGAGAGAGAATTTATTTGGGGGCCCTAGTCATTGACTCCCTGACGTGGCCATTAAGAGCACGTCAGTAACCAATATGGCAAAACATCCCGCCACGTGGCCAACTATATATTGCCTCCACTTTATCCTTTCGTCCTAACTTTCATCTTTCCACACACCAACTTTTTCTGTCACCCAACCTATACATACACCTGTAATAGATACAGATATTCACTTGGCTCTTTTGGGGTTCTTAGTCTGAGACAAGACTTTTCTTGATTTTTCTTCTGGGGGGCAGACAAGATTGCCTTCATGAAATCTGAATCTGAAATCACGAACCAAATTCAAACGATTTTTTGTTGGTGAAAAAAATTTGGGGGAATTTTGGAAATTACCTTATAAATGGCGATGCCATTAACGGCGGCGGGGGTTCAGAACGGCGTCGTAGGTGTGATGCCTGGTCCGGGGATGAACCAACAGATTGAAATGGATCAGAATGGTACGGTTAATAGGCTGAAAAGTTCATCGCCGATTCGTGTTTTCTTATTCTTTCACAAGGCGATTCGGGCGGAGCTCGACGGCCTTCATCGGGCCGCCATGGCATTTGCTACCAAGAGTGACGATAATGGTGATATTAAACCTTTGCTCGAACGCTATCGATTTTTTAGGTCGATTTATAAACACCATTGCAATGCTGAGGATGAGGTTAGTATTCTATAATCTTTGTGAAATGCATCATTTCTGAATTTCTAGAGCCTATTATCAATATGTGCTTACATGTGGTTGTCTATGTAACTCATAAATTGAAATTTTTTGGTTATCTGTACTTAGCTGATCTCCCTTTTTCCCTGACTAATTTTTACAGAATAATTTTGTTCATTGATGGGTTTTCTGGTGTTTAGTTTTGCTTATCTATTGGTTCCTTTATATGATTTCCTGGGAATAGAGTTGATATTTTTCTTGTTAGGAGCCGAGCATGTTGTCTGGTGGCCAACAAGTTAAAACCTTTCAATATCTAAAGACCAATTGGAATGAAGAGCTAGTATCATTTCATAGGAAATTGCAGCTTGCAGCTTGCAGCTTGCTTGAACTATTCTAAACTCAGGAATGTACTATGGGGTTAAGCTTTTGTTGGCTTTAGCAACATTGTCCAGCTTTATTTATTATGTTTTCTTCTGGCCTTTTGGTTTCCACTGAGTGTCAAACTGTGGCTAAATTGTATAGTCTCAAGTGAGTAAAGCTTCTTCTCAGTAAATTTATTGGGTTTGTGTTCTGTTTAACAGAATGGTTACTTTCTGGTTGATATCGTTTAGTGTCATGTGTGGAAATATCTATTTTTATTATTTTATTTTCAGAGAAGAGAGAAATATCTGATTGTGGGACTTTTTTTTTAGATGTGTCCGTATTATCGGAATGCTTTTACCATTTTATGTTTAGTAGAAAGTGCATATCACATTTTCTTGAAATATCTTCAAGTTCCTTGATAAATTGCTAGCGATCTTGTTTTGAATGCATTGTTTCTAGTGAGTATGATAAGATGCATAGATATGACCTTATAATTAAAGTTAATAGGTTTCTTCCTCACATGCTACATATTTCTTAATTTATTTGTTTGGTTGTCGCAAATTACTTCACATTATGTTGAGGTCAAGTATCATATACTATACGAGCTCCCACCACCATATGTTGGATAAGGAGATATTCAAATGGTTTGTGGTTAAAAACTTTCAGAAATTTTCTAGTTCTTAGATATCAACTGAAGGAAGGACTTCTGACCTCATGTGTATTTTTATCTGCCAAATACCAGGTAATTTTTCCTGCTCTTGACATCAGAGTAAAAAATGTTGCTCGGACTTATTCTCTTGAGCATGAGGGTGAAAGTGTGCTTTTTGATCAACTGTTTGCATTGCTGGATTCTGGTAAGCAAACCGAAGAAAGTTACAAGAGGGAGTTGGCTTCTTGCACTGGTGCACTACGAACATCAATTAGCCAGCACATGTCCAAAGAAGAGGAACAGGTGGTCTATTGATGTGTGACTACATTTAGCTTGTTCTGGTTTGTTTTTAACAAAATTGTCTAATGGTGTGATTGGAGCTTTATGCTGCAATTGTTTGAAAACTTCGCCTGCTTATTTTATATCATGTAGTGTCGCACCAGTAATCTTTTCTTCATATGATGTCAACATTTATCTTGTCTACCATTGCATGACATAATGATGCTACTGAGAGCAATATGTACACAGTCCCTGTATAAATCTAGCAACTAGTTTATTAGTAGGTGCAGGACATTGAAATTGGGGCCTGTTCACTCCCTAATTACCTTTATGATTTTCTAAATGAAAATTTGTTAAGGTCAGGAAAAGGGCTCGTTTTGTATAGTCTTCCCGTACTCCTGAAATGATCAAGTGGCATCTTGGAGCTCCATTTTGCACAGAGCTTTCTACTCTATAATTTCTTGGATATACCTATTTGGTCACTAGTTTCACCAAAAGGCAATTATTTTTGTTTGGCAGGTCTTTCCCCTGCTCACAGAAAAGTTTTCATTTGAGGAACAAGCATCATTGGCTTGGCAATTTTTGTGCAGCATTCCTGTGAATATGATGGCAGAATTTCTTCCATGGCTTTCATCCTCCATTTCAGCTGATGAGCGTCAAGATATGCGTAAATGCTTGTACAAAATCATACCAGAAGAAAAACTACTTCAGCAGGTGAGGACATTCAGGTGCAGAATGCATAAGATGCTTCTATCAAAGTATACCTTTGCTGACATAAACTTATTTTTATGAAGATTATATTCACCTGGATGGATGGGTCAAAGATTAGAAAGAAGCGTAAAATTTGTCAAGATGATACTGAGTCCTGTAGTTCATCAGATTACAAAAGTAACGGCTTAACTAGACCAACTGAAGGTGGGGAATGTGCATGTGAATCTTCCACTGTAGCAAAAAGACATTTTGCAAATTCTGATATTTTAGAGCATCCTATATATGAGATATTGCATTGGCACAAGGCAATTGAGAAGGAACTAAGTGACATAGCTGAAGCAGCTAAACGGATCCAGTCATCTGGGGAATTTTCTGACTTGTCTGCCTTTAGTAAGAGGCTTCAATTTATTGCTGAAGTATGCATTTTCCACAGGTATAATTAAAAAATTACTCCGATTCTTTTTTTTCTCTCAGATAGAATGCCATGTGTTTAGTGGACTCAATGGTGCAACATTGAGTATAGCATGTCATGAGAGAGTACACTCCTAAGCTTATTTTCAAGCTATAGAAACTTTCTGTTGTTTTTTCTAATAGTTATATAAAGTTTTCTATTTGTATGAGAAACTAATGTCCTTTTGTTCAAGGTTTATAAACAGATTAATTGTCTTGGACCAACTTAGAGTCCAAATGTTGAGAAATATGAGAATCTTTTAGAAAATCCTATATCTGATCCTTTGTATGATACAGCTCTTGAAGCTTGCAGCTCGTCTTTTATTTTACATGCAACGTAAAACTGTGAAAAACAGTTACTTTTAAGTAAGCTGCTTTCTTATGCTCAACTATTCTGGTGAAAGCAAAGTTTTGGCTTGTAACTTTTGTTTATACATTATTAACAACCTACTATTGCTACCTGCTTGTTGGATGATGATCATATCTTGTCATCTTTGATTGCAGTATTGCTGAGGATAAAATAATATTCCCTGCCGTTGACACTGAACTATCATTTGCTCAGGAGCATGAAGAAGAAGAAAGTGAATTTGATAAGTTGAGATGCCTGATGGAAAGTATTGAAAGTGCAGGGGCAAACTCCTCTTCTGCTGAATTTTGTTCTCAGTTATGTTCTCATGCTGATCGTATAATGCAGACCATAAAGAAGCATTTCCAAAATGAAGAAGTTCAGGTAAAGTTTCTTAGCTGTCAAAACTTCGGAAAATATATGTATTGCTTTCCTTCCCTCAATCCTTCCTGATCAAAAGCATCATTTGTTTTTCCTGCTTGCGTGTGCATTACATATTTCAAGTTTCTTGATTTACTTGTTCATAAATATATGGTTTCTGTAAAATTTCTTAGCTCTTTGTAACTCTATTACAGGTCCTTGAACTTGCCAGGAATCATTTTAGCCCTGAACTGCAGCGGAACCTTCAATACCAGAGTTTATGTGTAATGCCTCTGAGGTTGATCGAGTGTGTTCTACCCTGGTTGGTAGGTTCACTAAGTGAAGAGGAAGCAAGGTCTTTTCTTCAGAATATGCAAATGGCAGGTTCTATATCGAATTTCTGCATTAACTTTCATTCTATTTTCTTTCCTCTTTTGGCAGAGTATTCTCAAAACATGTGTCTCTTGTCAGCCTCTAACTTGAGTTCCTAATGTTACAGCTCCGGAGTCAGATACTGCATTAGTTACACTATTCTCTGGCTGGGCATGCAAAGGGCGTCCAAGGAGCATTTGTTTATCCTCTAGTGGTAATAGTTGTTGCCCTGCAAAATTGCTAAAAGAAACCCTTGAGAAGTTGGATAAACGATGTTTTTGTGCCTGCAACTGTTCAAGCAGAATGGCTAAACATTTCCGAACTGATCAGGCAAATAATTATGAAAGGCCAGTTCAATACAGAAATATAACTTCAAGGGAAGAAAATAATTGTTGTGATTCTTCAAGAGCTCTAGGATTCCAGAAAGAACTTATCAGTAACCAGTCCTGTTGTGTTCCTGGGTTAGGAGTGAACGGCAATAATCTAGGTACAACTGCAGGGAAATCTTTGCGATCGTTATCTTTTAGCCCAAGTGCTCCTTCGCTTAACTCGTCTGTCTTCAGTTGGGAAACAGAAATCAGTTCAGCCGGCAATGGTTGTGCAAACCGACCCATTGATAACATTTTTAAATTTCACAAAGCCATCCGGAAAGATTTGGAATTTCTGGATGTTGAATCTGGGAAACTTGGAGATTGTGATGAGACCTTCATTAGGCAGTTCAGTGGTAGATTCCGTCTCTTGTGGGGATTATATAGAGCTCATAGTAATGCGGAGGATGATATAGTGTTCCCTGCTTTAGAATCAAAGGAAACGCTTCATAATGTTAGCCACTCCTACACATTGGACCATAAGCAGGAAGAAAAACTATTTGAAGATATTTCATCTGCGCTTAGTAAACTTTCTCAACTTTATGAAAACTTGAAGTTCAAAAATACAACTGGAGATCAAAGTGCTAGGGAGTTTGATTCTACTACATTTGGTAGTAGTTTGAAAGAATACAGTGAGCTGGCTACTAAAGTCCAGGGCATGTGCAAATCCATCAGAGTTACATTGGATCACCATGTTACACGAGAAGAACTTGAGCTCTGGCCATTGTTTGACAGCCATTTTTCAATTGAGGAGCAGGATGAACTTGTTGGTCGTATAATTGGTACCACAGGAGCTGAGGTTCTCCAATCAATGTTGCCGTGGGTGACATCTGCTCTTACACAGGAAGAACAGAATAAAATGATGGACACATTCAAGCAAGCAACAAAGAACACAATGTTTAGTGAGTGGCTAGACGAATGGTGGGAAGGGACTCCATCTGCAATTTCTCAGATCTCAACATCTAAAAATAGTATGCCACCAGGTTTCCATAGTATTATTGCTTCTGCGATAAATTTTTGCTTCTCAATTTTTGCATTTTTTTTTTTTTTTCAAAATTCTCTATATTTTCAACTAGAGTAAAAGGTGTTGCTTTGTAAGATAAGGAATGAACTTTGAGAGATCACATAGTAATGTCTCATTCCATATTGTAGCCTATGATCTCCATGAATCACTGGACCACAGTGACTATACATTCAAGCCTGGTTGGAAAGATATCTTCAGAATGAATCAGAATGAGCTTGAATCTGAGATAAGAAAGGTTTCTCGGGATTCTTCTCTTGATCCAAGAAGAAAGGCCTACCTTATTCAAAATCTGATGACCAGGTTTCTCTTTGCTTTCCTATCGATTTGTCCTTAATGTGTGATCTACATGCTCTAATTGATGCATCTATTTTGCAGTCGATGGATTGCTTCTCAGCAAAAGTCACCCCATGCTAGGATAGGGGAGTCTTCTGGTAATGAAGACATCCTTGGATGTTCTCCATCATTTTGTGACCAAGAGAAACAAGTATTTGGTTGTGAGCATTATAAAAGAAATTGTAAGCTCCGTGCTGCTTGTTGTGGAAAGTTGTTTACGTGTAGGTTTTGCCATGACAATGTCAGTGACCATGCAATGGATCGGTAAGCTTCTCAGAACTTTATTTTCTTTTCCTTCCCTTTATCTAGTCCGTTTATCTCATTATCGTATGACATCTTGCAGGAAGGCAACATCTGAGATGATGTGCATGAAATGTCTCCAAATGCAGCCTGTTGGACCTATGTGCAGAACTCCTTCTTGCAATGGATTTTCGATGGCAAAGTATTATTGTAGTAGCTGCAAGTTTTTCGATGATGAGAGGTAAAACTTTTGAGTGTCCCACAGCTTGTTAAACATAGTAGTATTGTGATTTCAAAGTATTCAATTAAGTGCATCAGTGAAAAAATACTGCTCATATTAATTTTTATCCTATGTTTATCGATTAAGAAAACTGTATAATCTACCCATAGCATTAATGGTTTTTTGTCTTAATTTATATGGAAGGATTCTTTGAATGAGCTGTCTATATGTAATTGTTGAGGGTGTTGGTGCTAATTCGTGGTAAAAATGAAGTTGTAAATCAAGTTGGGTTGATTTTTTGTTAAGAAAAAGAAGGGTTCAGACCAGAATATTGGCTGGGTTGGGGCTATAATGTCAGGACAAGGAAAGAGAAAAGGAGAAGAAGTTCTAGGAATCTCACTATTGCAACATGTGTAGAGTCTTGCAACATCAATGATTTTGCTCTTTGGAAATTGATTTCTAATTGGTACACTGTTGTAATTATTTCCAAAGAAAATGCAGAACATCGGATCAATGCAGATGTCAAAACCATTTGAGCATGTCCTTTTGCTATTTTTTAGTCTCTCCCATCCAGACTCCTTCCCAGTGGAATTATTCCCTTGAAACCTGAATGTTTATGAGGCACTCTTCAATTGTTTATGGAGGACTGGATGAACTCAAGCTTACTTGTTTTCTTATTTTTTATCAATGCTTACTCTCCTTCAAGTTTTCATCTTAAACCAGCTTCACTTGGATTAGACCCTTGGTCTAAGTTTCTGGAGATCTGCTATAAGTTTACATATCTCTGTATGCAGTTGAATGTGTCTCCTAACAATTCTTTCTTTTTATATTTTTTTTGTCATTTCAGGACAGTATATCATTGTCCTTTTTGCAATTTATGTCGCCTTGGGAAGGGACTTGGTGTTGACTTTTTTCATTGCATGACCTGCAATTGTTGTCTGGGAATGAAATTAGCGGACCACAAGTGCAGGGAGAAAGGTCTCGAAACCAACTGTCCAATTTGCTGCGACTTTTTATTCACATCGAGCTTAACTGTCAGAGCTCTTCCTTGTGGCCACTATATGCATTCAGCTTGTTTCCAGGTTATTACATTTGCTTTCCCCAAATTTTTGTGGTCATAAGTGCTGAAATGAGGTGCTACTGTTACTGGTCCTTACACTGCTTGATTTTCTCTTGGCAGGCATACGCTTGCACACACTACATCTGTCCTATTTGCAGCAAATCTATGGGAGATATGTCGGTAAGTGGTTGCTTTGCCTATTTGGCACGCTGTATTCTCTTATAATTTGCGAAATTTTACCTTGCAACCCTTTGATGACATGGTTACAAGTATAAATAAATAATTAAGACTTAATTCTTCTAATTGAAATGATATTTTTAATCTTTGGCATGTTTTCCTGACTCATACCTAAGCACAACAGTTTGTGCACGTTGATGTAGACAAACTTGATTTCTTTCAATTGTCTTCCCGTAGTCATTTTTGTTTGTTGATTAATCTTGTGATTCTCTCTCTCTCTCTCTCCCCCCCTATGAAATAGCAGTTTTCGTTCTTAATCTCAAAGCAACTTTGCAACTTTAGCTTGTTTCACCATCTCAAGTTTGAAATTGTCAAAATTAAAGCGTCTGTGAACTCTTATTCTCTTCTGCATTCTATTGGTTGACTTTTTAGATGTACCTGAATATCCTTTTTCTTTCATTCAGGTTTACTTTGGAATGCTTGATGCTTTAATGGCTTCTGAGGTGCTTCCAGAAGAGTATAGGGATCGCTGTCAAGTAAGCTATGCTCCCTGTTCATCCTTCGATCATTTTGCTCTGAAAGATGATAAGCAAAGATACTGAATGGTAGTAATGCCAATAGTCATAACATAATCAACAATGTACTCTCTGGTTTTTCAGGACATCTTGTGCAATGATTGTGATAAGAAAGGATCTGCACCATTTCATTGGCTGTATCACAAGTGCAGCTTCTGCGGATCCTACAATACAAGAGTAATCAAGGTAGACACTACTCCGAATTGCTCAACCAGTGAAACTCATCGAAGCAGTTCTTGATTGATTCAGCAGTTCAGGTCTGTAAATACCGCATTGTGAAAACATCCACAACAAAACAACGTATATTCATACGTTCCACAAGTTTTGCTATTACTGTAAACACAAGACTGCTTTTCTACGTATACTTTGTCAATACACAAGACGAGGCTTTGCTTCTTTCTCATTTAGATATTATTTCTGTAATTTAAATACCTACTGTCATCAAAGAGGAGATATATAGAAGCGGCAAACTGGGTTTTTGAGAAGAGGGAGAAAGGACTTTGTTTCAGTTCATTGTAAAAAGTTTGAGCAAATTTCTTTGAGAAAATCTGGTTGTGGCTTGCACTTTCTTGCACAGGGAAAATAGATGAGGCCTTTGGGAGCCAGAATTGGTTTTAAATTTGAAAAGGAAACTGTCAAATATAGAGCAAAAGAAAAAGTAGGTTTTTATATTACCATTAAAAAGGGAAAACGAGGCATGCAAAACTTCAGTACTGAATGTGTATTGCTTGAGTGGAGACCAATGTGAAGAATGGGATCCGATTGATGAAATTCAGGGATACATTATCCTAATTAACCGACCGGAGTCGATTTATGGGATGTTTGCAAAGTGTGATCTTAAGTGGAGAATAGGGCTTAACCAGTAAAACTGTAAGGTTTAAAGCAAAATGAGATCTTTTGAGCTGATAAAAATATTTTACCAATTGAGCTATTATCATACTTTATCATACTTTATGAATTAAATTGAAGTGTTACGTCTTATTTTTATTTACAAACTACACAAGTAATATATTTGTTATGAATTTGATGATCATAATATAATGCGTAGACACAGATTTTCAGAAATTAATCACTTTATTCATGTATTTCATAATGTTCTATTTATAAGCACAAGGTATAAGAGATAGTAAAACTTTAAAAGTAAGGTTTGGAAGTTATAGCTCTTTTCATTAGTTTCATAATACTTCCTTATCTAGTGAAGAAAAAAGAGTACATTATTCATTATGCCTTCGTGAATAAATCTTCAGGATATGTATCATACTTGATCGATATTATTGCATACCAGTTTTATCTTACTTATAAAGAAAAATGCCTATCAAGTCCTTCAAGGATTTGAAATAAATTCTTAGAGTTTAGTGTGCTATTATCTAAACTCAATTCACCATCATAAATTTTATTCTTCGTATTAATATTACTAGGAACTTTACGAAAAATCTTATATTATAATTTATGCAAGTTCGCACTTTATTTATTAATTCTGATCCTTATGGAATTACACTTCAGGTGTATAATTCCTTCGGGAAATATATGTATACTTCAAGTGTTCTTAATAATTGTTCGAACTTTTCATAATTTTCATGCGAACTTTTATATTATATTTTGGCCAAATATCTCTAATATACTATAATCTCGAGTCTGCAAACTTTGTTTCAATATCCTCATTCTAATATATCACATGTACATAAATATCATCAACATTTTGTGCTATTTTACAGTTCCGTGTCTTCATATCAGGACATGACACATAATTTTATCTTTGTCCGATTATATAATTTCTCCTCTTTTCAATATCCTATTCCATTTCCTTAATCAGAAATAGGGGGCAGGAGATTATCCCGTGCATATAAGAATTTAGGTATTTTTTTTCATAGTAACAGTAGCTACAGTTTCATTGCTTCGGATTCCATCCCGATGGAATCCTCGCAACGGGGGGCTGCAGTATGTCTGTGATGGAATAATATATTTATGTAGCACATATATAAATATTAGATGGAAAATATTTGATTCCTCACCATGAACCAATTATAACGAGGAGAACTTAATTAAGATAATATGTTGGCGAAATACAGATAAGTACTACAAAATATACATCCATTAACTCAAGGCACTTATGATTCTATAAAATCAGTTATTAGGTCTATGAACATATTCTGCAGGAACGTTCAATATTATAGAAATACTGTAACATCATTAATACCATTAGAATAAATCATATTAATGGGGGAATCTAATATAAGCTGATTATCTAGCAAAGTTCAGCTTGCAAGTCAATCGTAATATATATATATATATATATATAAACATGGTTCGATGCATCAACATATTTTCTCTCAAAAGACATCCAACCCTAAATAAATATTGATGATTTATAAAAATTATTTTGACTTGAAAATTAGTAGTACAAATAAACTCTATTTAATAAGGAACTTCTAGTCCATAAAATAATTGTCACAAATAGTTATGACAATTCGTACTTTAATGGTTTGAGACAGTCCAACCGGTCATGCCAACATTTAATATTTTTAAATTAGTAAACTTCAGGGTTACTCAATAATGCATTACAATTGCATCAATTTAGTGAATTACAAAACTATACTGGGAGAAAATAGTAATTTATGTAATTCACATTTATTTTATAATTCATGATAATATAACATAATTATAATGTGACATCTATTGTCAATTTACTCTTCCAAGTCTTTTAAATAATTAGTTCTTCTAGAAGTTTATATTAACTAACTCTTCTGAGTCTTTAGTAAATATGGTCTTCTAAAGCTTTCATTAAATATCTTAGCTCTCTGGAGATTCTAAAATATTAGCTCTTCTGAAGCCTTTTATTGATTAGCTCTTGAGGAGCTTTAATTTCAATGTATTAGCTCTTCTAGAACTTTATATTAATTAACTCTTCTAGAGTTTTAGTTTATATTACCATTTATTCTCTCAATATATATCTTTTTCACTATTCTTGAATATATAATAAATCAATGGGTATGTATATATATATATATATATAATATGCAAAATTCATATAAATCACAGACAAAAAGTAATTTCTTTTCTCGAATTATTTTGAGGAATTGACTACATTAACAAGTCTATATATCAATAGACATGATTAATATATAAGTTCAATAATAGTATAACATACCAGATATTTAAAATTTTGTTTGACATACTACAGGTACGTTACAAACTCTCTTTTATATTGCATTAAAAATATTTATTTGAGATTATATATATATATTCTTTTTTCCTTTTTCATTATTATCACTTCTAGTGATAATTTAGATATTAGGTTCATGAGTCATAATAATTACAAATTATTATAAATTTTATAATTATAATCACGAATATAACATATTATAGAAATAAAATTTCTAATTACATTCGCTTGTGGGAATGACATAAAATTCTTAGGAGTATTATAATATTTCATCAACAGTGACTCAATCCTTTATTCAGTCTCAAATGTGATCAACAAACTTGAGATCTTTTCTATCAATGTTGCTACTGCAAGAGCATATTTGAGATATGCAAAACTCCATGCAATCGTATTGATAACGTGTTATGAATTTGATGATCACGATACATGATTTCCATAAGAGTAGAAGAACAAAGAGAATAAAAGAGATAAAGAGTAGACATAAAGTACAAGAAGTAGTAAAACCTACAAGAAATGGGCTTTATCATTAAGGAGTCAGAACCCAATTAGAGTTGAGTTTTAGGAGTTATAGTTCTCTTCCGAAATTATATTTAAACATCACTATATATTCATTAATTTCATGACAATGTTGATATTTTTAATCTATTATATGAATTAAATTTAAGTGTTTTATTTCAGAGCGTCATAATCAGTTGCTATTTTCAGAATCTGCCTTTGTTGTACATAACACGAAAAGACTCCTAAAAAGATTTTGCTTTGCACTTTTGCGTGAAAGAAATAGGAAAATGTTTTGTCATATACTTTTCTCAATAGAAACTTGAAAATTGGATTGGTTAGTATCATATTTTCTTTACACAACTAATTATATTTCAAGAAAAATAAAGATAAAAAGATATTTTTTTAAAATAGAAATATTATAAAAATTAAGTGAAAAAAACATTTCTTTTTCTTTTTTTTTTTTTTTTGGGATAAAGAAACAAACATTTCTAAAGTAAACATTTAATTTTCAATCTAAAATTTATTATGTTAACGACAGAAAAGAACGGTATAGAGAAATAAGCTGCAATACTTAGTTGTATTATGAGATATGTTTAAAATATATACAATTAATTCCCTAATTAGAAGATCCTAATTAGGAGACTATTCCCTAATCCTAGTCTATCAAGAATCTGAGTAAATATACATACACAAGATAATTTACTGATCAAACTAGGTAACCGAATAAGATACAATGACCAAAATAGGTAATAGAATAAGATATAAATATGCTTTTCATATATTGCCATATCTCAATACCCCTCAAGTTGGAGTATGCAAATTGCAAATGCGCAATTTGCCCAGAAGAAGATGAATTGAGACTGTCCTAGAGATTTGGTAAAAATGCATGTTGGTTAAGCATACGAGGGAATGTAAGCTGGATAAACTTGGTATGCAAGAAGCTCATCTTGAACAAAGCGGCAGTTGATCTCTATATGTTTAGTCCATTCATGAAACATGGGATTGGAAGAGATGTGTAGTCCACCTAGTTGTCACAAAACCGAGGTGTAGGAGAGGTTTGAGGAACTCGGAGTTCGTGTAGCAACTAATGCAGCCATTTCAATTCACAGCAAGTAACTGCTATGGAGCGATATTCTATCTCGGCTGAAGGACGAGAAACTGTATGTTGTTTCTTAGACTTCCAAGAGATAAGAGAGTGGCCGAGGAAAATAAAAAAAACGGATAAGAGACCGCCGTGTAATAGGACTACTCGCCCAATTAGAATCATAGAAAGCTCTTAACTTCAGGTCGAAGTCAGCACGCAAAAAGAGCCCCCATCCCAGAGTACCTTTGATATAGCGTAGTACGTGGAGTGCCGCATCCCATTGTTCTTGGTCAGGCTTATGCATAAATTGGAAAGTACCTGTCTGGATAGGCCAAGTCGGGTCGAGTAATAGTGGGATAAATTAATCGGCCCACAAGTCATCGATAGGAATTTGGCTGAGTAAGGAGAGAACCCTTTCCTATTCCAAGCTTGTGATTTTTCTCCATAGGAAACGAGGAAGGTTTAGAAGCTAACATGTCAGCATTAGTGAGAATATCAAGAGCATATTTTCACTGACAAAGATATATATCTTAGTTATTTCGAGCAACTTTGATTCCCAGGAAATATTTTAGTAGACCTAGATTTTTCATATGGAAACAAGAACTCAGGTGAGTTTTAGTTATTTCTGGTATTCAACAAGTCATCCACATATACCAAATCATAGAGAAAGACCGATCATGCAGAATATGTAAATAAAATTCTGTAAATAAAGAATAATCCGAGTAGGACTGTTTGTTTAGCGAACAGCAACAAGGAGCTTGTTTAAGACCATATAAAGATTTCTGCAGACGGTATACTTTCCCTTTCTTACCCTTGGAAAAACCAGGAGGTAGTTTCATATAAACCTCCTCATCAGATCCCCGTGAAAAAATGCATTATAGACATCCATCTGATGAATTTTCCATTTGCGATCAGCCACAAATAACAAGGTGCAAACATTCTCCGTTTTTGCAACAGAGGCAAAAGTTTCATTATAATCCAGTCCCTCATCTGAGTATTTCCCAAAGTAACCAATCGAGCTTTATAACACTTGATACTGCCATCAGATTTCCGTTTGATTTTGAATACCCACTTACAACCCAGGGCTTTCTTGCTAGGGGAAAGAGAAGCTAAGCGCCAAGTGTGGTTGCCTTCAAGGTTATTAATCTCATCTTTCATGACATCAGTGGGTTTAGGGAAGAATTAGTAGAAGGAGGCAAGGAATTATGGGATAAAGAAACGAAGAATTTGGTGAGGAATTAGGTAGGGAAATCCCACTTAGAGGGGAGCCCACCGCTATGAAAGAGGAAGTGGCCTGGGCTAAAGGAGTAGTTGCCCAAGTTGTTGGGCCAAATGGATTTTGGGCTGGAGTAGAAGTAGCCAAGGGTGCTGGGCTGAGAAGGTATGGGGTTGGAGAGTCAAGCCCAGAACCAGAAGTTGCATGGGCATGTGATAGAGGCATGGGACCAAATTTGAGGGAGGGAACAATGAGCTTCGGAATTTCTGAAAAGGAAAAAGAATTAGCAAATGGAAACTAATCTTCAATAAATTCAACATTCCGAGAGACAATTTTTTTGGGTTTCAAGATTATAAAGTGTCCGCACTTTCTTTCCATATAGGTAAACAAAAAAAATACAACGCTTACTAAGAGTCTCAAACTTATAAGTCGTACGATTATAAGTAAAGCATACACACCCGAAAACCTGCAAAATGAGAGAGAAGGAATTTTAGAAAATAAAATTTCGAAAGGCGTCTTGCCGTTGAGAATGAAAGAGGGGGTACGATTTATGAGGTAGACTGCAGTTTTAACACGTTTCCCCGAAAATGAAGGTGGTAGGGGAGCTTGAAAACAAAGAGCCCAGGCAACATTAAGTATGTGGCAGTGCTTTCTCTCGACTCGCCTATTTTGTTGGAGAGTATACATAATTGTAGTTTGATGTATAAGAGTAAGGAAGAAAGATTTCAAAGGAAGAATTGGGTCCCATTATTAGTTCTGACGTTTTTTTTATGGTTTTGTTGAATTGATTTTTTATAAATAGAACGAAATTTTCAAATAAGGTGGTGACAAATACTTTTATTAGCACGTAAATATACCCATGTAGCACGAAAAAAATCATCAACTTTCATCAAAAAATAAGAGGAGCCACAAGAATATTTTGTTTGATATGGTCCCCAAATATCACAATGATGTTCAAAAATATCACTAGAAAGAGAATCACTTAATGGAAAAGAATGTCTGGCCCGTTTAGCTTGAAGACGAATAGTGCAAGTACTAGGAAGCGATTGAAAATTAACAGAATTCAAAATAGTCTTATCGAATTTAGCTAAAGCAGCAAACGAGGGATGACTCAAGCATTTGTGTAGTAAATCTAAAGAAATAAAAGAGGCATAATTAGCTTGTGCTTGTGTAAAATGGTACACCCCATGAATTACTCTACCTGCTCCAATCTCCGTCTTCGAAGTAAGGTCCTGTATAACACAAAAGTGCACATCATACGTAGGATAAAAATCTAACAATCGAGAGACTGGTAGCAAATTACAAGTAAGGTGAGGAATGTAAAGAAAGCGGGGCAACACAAGTTTAGGCCCCAGTTTGATAGTACCCTCAAATGTAGCAATAGTATGAACACCGTTTGGCAATCCAATATAGCAAGGAGATTTGGGGTGTAAATTAATCAAAAAAATCATGTTTTCCACTCATATAAGAGAGACACCAGAATCTAAAAGCCAAGTAAGCATACTAGATAATTATCGGAGATAGAAGTCAAGTTTTCTTGCCCACTAGAAGGAGGAAATGGCATGGATGACCCTACCCATTCATAAGGATTCATGGATTTTGGGCCTCCATTTTTTCCTCCATTTGTGCTTGGTACCCACTGCCAAGTACCACTCGAGCCTGCCATTGTTGAAGCTGCTGGTGTTGTTGAGGAATTCCATGGAGAGTTGAGAATTGATGGCTGGGATGGCATTGCAATGGGAAGTGACGTGGCATGTGGCCCCCACAATTGCAATTATTGAGCAACATTAGCAAAAACTCTACCAGTAACATGGTTCCCTCACCTTTTGGAATTTCGATTCGACACTTTTCCGAGTCCTCCTCCTGTAGAGGAACCTTTTTACTAATTTTAGATTTTTCCCACCAGTCTGGGAAACCAATAATATGAAAACACTTGGATGCAAGATGACTTGATTTGTTACATACCGAAAGAGAATAGAAGATTTTTCCATATTACGTGTGGCAAAAGTGACACCCTCGGATCTAGTATCTTGGCCGCGAGTAATGTCATGAGGCAATTCTTCACGAGTAATAATTTCATAACTGTTATTAACATAAGGGAGATGTTTCATATCAATAATTTGAGAAATAACAGTACGAAAAGAAGAGTCTAGCCCCAAGAGAAAATTCTCTTCCTCCTTTTGTCGTTCTGTATCTGTGATTCATGTACAATTTTGTCTTGTACAACAATTGCGCTCAGAAACTTGTTCATATGCTTCCAGTTTGTCCCACAATATCAGAGTCGCCCAAAATAGTTGAGGACCGTGTCGCTTGCAATTTTCCAAGGTGCCTTTTGAGTTCATAAATTTGGGTCCGTTATCAGCAAAAAAATGATTTTTCAGTCAATCCCATAAGGTTTTCTCCTTATTTTTGTAAGGGACTGATGGAACAAAAGAAGGATCCAAAGTAGCAAAGATCCATGAGACGATAAGAGAGTTCATGGTTCCCCAATCTTTAAAGTCCGCAGAGGTGGGATTTGGATGTTTTAGAATGCCATCAATAAAGCATTCCTTTTGTATACCTTCAGGGCTCCGAGAAGGCATTCAACCATTTATCGTAATTTGCTTTGCATAATTTATATGTGTTAGAAAAATGCCAAAAGTATCATTGGATATCAAGGAGTAAGGATTGAGGTCACTTATAGTATGAAATAGACTTGCTTTTGTCACGGCAACTGATCAGGGTTGTCATTGTCGATCAGGAGACGGTCTTGTCATCATTTTCCATGATCTTTCCTTTTTTTTTAGTTTGTCTTTGATACCATGTTAAAGAGAGAGAAGAACGGTACAAAGAAATAAGTTGCACTACTTAGTTGTATTATGAGATATGTTCAGAATATATACAATTAATTCCCTAATTAGAATATCCTAATTAGGAGACTGTTCCTTAATCCTAGTCTTTCCATTTATTGCCATATCTCAATAATTATTCAAAGTAAACTGATTATTTGAGCATATTAAGTGTTTATTAAAAAATTTATATTAAGTCAACAGAGAAATTCAATCCACAATGGATGAAGTATAATTTTATAGAAATTATATAAGGAAAAAATAACTATGTTAGTTTTCAAAACAAAAATAATTATCTACAATATAATAATTATTAAAATAATAATTTAGTAATCAAAGATTCTATCTAGAATTAAGTAAAAAGAACATATTTGGTAAGAGTATAATTAGTCAACTCTCTTTCTCTCTCTCTCTCTCTCTCTCTCTCTCTCTCTCTCTCTCTCTCTCTCTCTCACACACACACACACACACACACACACATTTGTGCTTTTGGGACGAGTTAGACTTGCTCCTTTAACAGAGAGAGGCACTCCATGTTGGGGCCTTTTTATTGTAACGAGGGAGAGGAAGGATCACTCTTTCTGGCTCTACTTTCATCTTCGTGATTGATACATGTTGGCAAGTCCAACCTGCTCTTTTGATGGCAAGCGGCACTTCATGTTGGGGACTTTTTCTTGTCAGTGAAGGAGGAAGAATTACTTGATTTGACATACGTAGTTGAGTTTTTGTGATTGTGTTGGGTGATGTTTCAAGTTACTCTTGTTGTGGGTGGGTTTTATTCTTCCTCTTCTTTTATCTGGTGTTGGGAAGGATACGTATGTGGTATTTTATTTATTTGTTTCGGCTTCTTCTCTCTGTGGTATGCTCTACAGAATTTTGGAAACGAAAACTAGTATTGCTAGTGACCTTATTGGACAGGTAATGGTAGTAATTTTGGCTTTAATGAGATGAGGATTCCAACTTCTTGATGCTTTGGACTACACTTTCTTCACTTCTATTCTTGGTAGTGTTCTTGTCAGTGAGATATCTACTACTTGGTGATAAACTCTCCAGTGTTTTGCCATGTTTCAAAGGAGGTTACCCACTCGTCTGTTTATGTGTGTATTTTGTGGCGTGCTTGTTTATTTCATGCTTAGTTTAGCTTGTTAAATTGGGCTTTTCGTTCTTATTTTTATAAGTTATTGAAAAACTTGAAACTGTATTTTTTAATACATTAGGTGAGGAGATGTAGTTTGATCTTAGGACTTCTACTCTAGTAAGGAGTGTCCCAATCACTGGGGTTGCTACCTTACCACTTGAATAAGTAGTTATGGTGTGCTAAGTTCAATCTCTATAATTAAACGTACATTTAAAAAATGACGTAATAGCCTTTATAGACTATACCCTAATGTTGTATTAGTTTAGCCTAAGTTTGACCTCTATGATGAGGTCTTCCAACTAGAGGTTGGGAGGTCAACTACTGCTTGATGCGGGATGTTAGTCTTATTTATAAGTTTATTCTCTTCATTTAAAGGATTGTACTTGTGCTTAATTTGATTTGATTAATATAGTATCACTCCGCTTGTATTAAAAGAAAAAAGTTTGGACTCTATGATTGGTTGAATATTTCAAAAAATGATGTAACAACTAATAACCTTCCGTTGTAACCCAATATTGCATCAGTTAAGTTGAAATGAAATTCGAAAAGTCAAGTTTTAATTCAAATCACCGTATTGTACTAAGATGATTCTATTCTTTTTTTAATTAAAACAAGAGACTTTATTCAGTAACTGCAATAAATAGAACATTGGGAGGTACAAATTGAAGAACAGCGCATCTCGTACAACCATAAATTGGCTAGAAACAAATAGACCATATTTACTAAGTTATGTCCTACAATTCGATATGTTAGAAAAATTTCTAGAAACTAACACCTAACCAATCTAAAACAACACTAAAAAGCTTTACAAGGTTGACCACACACAAAGGCACAAGCTAAGCCAAAAAAAAAAAAAAAAAAAGACTAAAGCCTCAATCCAGCAAGGCAAACCATCGCAACCAACCGAGCTAGGGAATCAAAGTCGAGCATTGCGCCAACAAACAGCTGTCATGCCACAACAAGCTAAGCGAATTGGCGGCGAGAAAAACGACGCCTACTTCTCATCCAAAGCAGACTCTCCCAAAACTTGCCCCCTCTCCCCTTCCCCGACAGTGTGAAGCCTAAGAAAAACACCCCGGTGAAGAAAGACCACTCTTTAATCACTATCTTTCTTAGTCAGAAGCCAAAAGACGCGCCCTAGCAAGCCATTACGCCTCCAACATCCCGCAAAACAACTGTCACTAAAGACCAATCACTCGCTACAACACGACCCACCACCCTCAAAGAGGGAGCAACACAGAGCTCCGGACACCCAAGGGAAAACAAACAAAAGGAACAAATCTTGAGCAGAGCACGCGGCGAATTGGTGAAACCATCCAAAACATCAACGAACCCCACCTATCTACCCAAATCCACCCAACCACACGCCATGACCCTTACCTCTGCCGCACTCCAGTCCTCATGCTGCATACAACCAAAACAAAAAAAATCATAAAACTTTACAATCTTAAAAACCTTAGAATCTTGAAAGGGAATCGGGACCTAAATAGAAAAGAAGACCTCAACCAACCAGAATCGATCACCCAGCGTTAAGGTGCGGATGAGTTCGCTTAGGCAACAGTCCTCTGGAGAAAGGCCTTCACCCCTCCTCTCCTTGAGGCATTCCATTTTTTACCGTTACTAGATGATTTAATTTAAGACTCAAGATAGATTTTTTTCTTTTGACAAATTATATTTTACAATATTAATGATAGAGAAAATAATTTTCAATCTAAAAATCTCCTAATTGTTCTTTAAAAAAACTCCTAATTTTCAATTCTTTAAAAAAATTATTTGACCATACTTCTTCCTTATTTTGCAGGCTCAAAGAAATATTGTCTATAAACAAAAAAGAAATAAGAGTTTATTAAAAAAAAAAAAAAAGCAAGATATTTCCAGCTACTACTTGTCTTCAATTTTTTTTTTTATTTTTTGAATACCTCTAGTCATTTTGGGTTCGAAATATTGAGACGCTTTCTTTTTTTTGGTAATAGTAGTATAATTATTGGCGTTTTGTAAAAGCCCAAAAAATAGTAATTGAAACTGAAGAAAAAACATTAAAAGGGAGACAAATATTGACGCCATTCTTTTGAGCTTCAGCTAAAATTTCGTTCTTCTTCACAAAGGAAAGTGAAGCCCGCTTATTCCTTAGGTAATTTTTCTTCTCCTCAGCTTCATTTTATCTTGTACAAGTCTCGAAGCTCTAATCTTTATGGGAACTTGTGTTGTGAGTATTTGTCGCAAATGATTATAAGTAGATCTTCTTTAACTGTTTGAATGAATCCCAAGAAATTAAATTCAGAGATCCAAAATGCGTTGAAGTTAGTGAAAATCTTGATTAGTTATTCTTCAATTTGCTTACAAATTTTTTATGGGCTTTGTGTCTGTATAAATTGTTCTGCTCGTAATTCTGCAGACAAGAGGGCTTTTGTCAGAAGATTGCGTAGCAGGTGTAGAACAGGGTGGAAATTTGAAGAAGGAAGGGTTAAAGAAAAAGGTGCCTAGACGGCGTCAGAATAAAGGGGAATGGCGGGTACGAAGATGGAGGGGCCATCGGCCCCGGCTTTGAGGAGAGATCCGTATGAGGTCCTTTGCGTTACAAGGGATTCTTCTGATCAGGAAATTAAGACTGCCTACAGAAAGCTTGCTCTCAAGTAAGTAGCTCCCTTCCCGTCTTTAATGATTTCTTTTTCTTTTCTTTTTTTTTTGGGGGGGATAAATTAATGATTTCTCTTTTACTTGAATCGGTTTCTTGTAGGTTAATGTTCCGTTTGATGTTTATCTTCTAATTGGAGATGTAATGTAAGGTGGAAAATTATAGGGCTTTTGGTTGTGTGTTATATGACTAGCACAATCTATTTTGGTTGAATTTGTCTTGAGCTGAATTATTCCTCAATTTATTTACTGTTAAGAAAGGTCATTTTTCTGGTTAAGATCATTAACTGGTTTGAAAATTTAAAAACGCTTTTATATATTTCTACTTCAGATTGTCAAAAATGAGTTCTTGGACCTTTGATTTGCTGAATATGAGATATTGATCTCAGCATAATGTGAGTTCTTGGTTCGTTTGAGTTCTGTGGTTATTGTTCAGTGCTGGATATTAATAACATAAATTCTTATTAAGATGGAATTGTATGTAACAATGACTGTAACTACAAAATGGACTTCTTATAGATTTCATTTCAACAGTAGAGTTCTAATTTCGCTTTTGGCAGGTATCACCCAGATAAAAATGCTAGCAATCCCGAGGCATCAGAGCACTTTAAAGAGGTTGCATACTCATATAGTATTTTATCTGATCCGGAAAAGAGAAGGCAATATGATAGTGCAGGGTTTGAGGTACTTTCTTCCTGTTTACATGTTTATTCTATGTAGCCGTTAAAATGTATATTTATTTATTTATTTTTGATCAGTAAAATGTTTATTAATGGCTGGCTGGGTTTTGTATGAAGTTTATCATCAGTCCTGCTTTAGTGCTTTTCGATAGTTAGTAATATGTTTTATTGATATCCCACATTGTTTAGTTGATGAATGTGATTGCTGTTTGCTAATAGGTATAATTTTTATTTGATAGGAAAGAAATTGTGAAGGTCTGCATGATATTTTAAACTACTGGAAAGTCTTGTAAGCATAAATATTTTGACACTGTTCAATACTTAGAGGAATGTTTTTGTTACCCTGCCCAGATATGTGATTTTTTAAAAAAAAAATTATTTATTTATTTTTATTAATTTATTTCTTTTTTGACATTTGAACTTCCACTGGTTCTTAGTGGTATCAGTACTTGGAATGGCATGATGATATAGTTTATTTTGTGCTTTATTTTGCCTCTAGTTTTTGTCGCTTTAGGGAGATCAGTTCATTTTTAATGTGGAAGAAAGGGGTTTTCTTATTGATACTTTGGCAGAAAATGTGCGGAATGATTTCAGTTGGCTAAAAGGGTATCCTTTTTTTTTTCACTAATCTATACTCCATGCTTATTTTGGACTTGCATGCTTCCAGGTTTGTCCTCAGTATTTCCTGGATATGTGCAAAGTTTTCATACCTGCAAAGATATTTGTGTTTGACCTGTGTATGGATTTCAACTGGTAAAGATATGCTTAGGCTGTTGTTTAATATGTGATTTGATGGTTGTTAAGGCTCTTGAGGCTGATGGAATGGATATGGAAATAGACCTTTCTAATCTTGGAACTGTAAACACAATGTTTGCAGCACTATTTAGGTAAATTTCTCGTTCAGTTTTGGCATCATGTTATGTTCTATGCAAAGTTTTTAGTTATTAGTTTTTTTTTTTTTTTTTTAAATTTTATTTATCTATTTATTTATTTTTGTGGGTATGTGAGCTCACTTGTCTATTTTGGATAGCAAGTTGGGTGTTCCTATCAAGACAACTATTTCTGCTAATGTTCTTGAAGAAGCTTTAAATGGGACGGTCACTGTTAGGCCTCTTCCAATTGGAACGTCAGTGAGTGGGAAGGTGCGTCTATATATAAATATATATTTGAATTTTACATAATCTATGAGTTCATTTTTTATGACTTATGTACATTTTGTTGCAGGTAGAAAAGCAATGTGCTCATTTCTTTGGTGTAACTATTAGTGAGGAACAAGCTGAGTGTGGAATAGTAGTAAGAGTTACTTCAGCTGCACAAAGCAAATTTAAGGTATGTTCCATACTGTTCACTACTAGCATCTCCTGAATAGGACGGAAGCTCTCTGCCAATAACCAGTTTTTTTTCTTTTACGTGATTGTTGCAATATGGAACATTGAAATTTGTTTCTCATATTACTTGCAGCTCCTATATTTTGAACAAGATGCCAATGGAGGTTATGGACTGGCCTTGCAGGTACTTAAATATAGATTTTTGCTGATTGTCTGTGTAATTGACTACATACTATTTCTTTGCAAACATCTAACAGTAGATTCCTTTCTAAGGAAAGATGTTTATATGTCATCTTAACATTCCTCTCACCACCCCCCCCACTGCCCACCCCCCACCCCCCCCCCAAACGCACACACCAAATAAGCAATGCATCATCTCTTTTTAGGATGTGGTTTTTCTAAATAATCCATCTTGAAGACATGGTTGTCTTCTCCTCATTAATATAGTCCAAGAATAATGTTTTTACGTTGTAGATTTTGGTTGTGGAGGTGGGTGGGTGGGTGGGTGGGGGGGTTGGGGGGGGTGGTGGTTAAGAATGAGCCATTGTGTATGTACTGTCAAAATTGTTCATTACAATTTTTTTGAGTCAGTATTCCTTCATGGGATCTGCATACAACTAGCTCAACTTGCCCATGCAAGGTTCTAGGACAAGTTTGCAATATTCTTTGATTGTGATCACTTCATTTATTTACTGTTGCCTTTGCAAAAAATTATTTTCTGATCGCTGATGTGTATGAGTGTTGATGGAAACCATTAGTTCTGAATTTGGCTTGATTCTTTCATGGATCATTCCATTGAAAATCACCAGATTTTTCAGCTGCATTAATTTAATAATGTGTGTGATCCTTGTCTCTATTACAATTTAGTACAACAGTTTACAGAAAAATAATTTGATTTGGAACATATCTATTTCAAAATGAATTGAGTAACTTTATTAGAGAAATTTACATTTGAAGGTTAAATTGCGTTCAAATTCAGCTTTGTTCTAGAGTTAATCATTTATAGGAATGATAAATTGGACTTTCAAAGTACATGGTATGTTTTCATATGAGAGCTGCTTGGCTCTTACTAAGACATAGTGCATGGAATCACTGATGTGTTTCATTTAGCTAGTACAGCTTGTATTATGAACTAAAGCAACCATGTAGTATAACCATTGGCCATATTACTGTTGTTTTTAGAGCACTCAAGATTCTCTAATACAATTTTTAGTACACTTCCTTTAATAGTAATTTTCCTCTTAAGGTTTATCTTTTAGAGTTTAGGGTTTATCTTTTATTCTATAAGATTTATTAATAAAACTACTATAAAAAGTGTGTTGTAGAGAAAATGTATTAGAAGGTGTAGTAGACGATCTTGACCCTTTTTTAGAGGCCTGTGAAATCTATGGTTTTTTCTTACAATAAGCCCCTTTTTGGACAGGGTGTCTAATGTGGCCTTGTTCTGAGGACAATGTCCCCGTTTGGCTAAAATGCAAGTGTCTTTTCTGAGAAGATGACACAGAAAATAAAGGCAACGCTAATTAGTAGATGAACACTAAAACATGACACTGTGTGTTGAAGAAAAGCTCAAGATACTCGTGTTTTGGCCAAACAGGGACATTGTCCAGAGTACAAGGCCACTTTAAAGGGGACCATTGTTAGAAAAAACCCAAAAAAATTAAGTCTGTCATAGCAACATAGCAGATAATAAGCTCACCTCACATTTTAGAGTCCTGATACTGAGAAAATCAATGGTTCATACCAAATTGCTAGTGTGCATGAATTGCAGTCAACCAATCCAATTAATTAGTCTTTTACCATTTCCAACATAAATAATTGAACAACAAATGGCAAATTGGAGCTAGATTTCTATCATGGCAAATGAATACAGCAATTGTTTCCAGCTATATCTTCAATTCCCTAAGGCACTTACTCAACAGAGTTAAAAATATAAAATAAATAACAGCTAATCAATTGAGCTTAAGATTCCTCTTTCTTCCTCTTCTTCTCTAGTTTGTTTCTCTCCCAGCCTTCTGCTGCATTGTTTTTCAGTCTAGGTAAGTTTTATCATGTGTTTTCCATCTGTTCTAGCATGAATCATGGCAAGCAAGTCACATTTCAGCAGTGAATAAGGTTTCCTATCTGAGTTTGGCATCTTCGCTTTGATCTCTGTAGGACAATTTCTTGAGGGACTCTGAGATCTGGCTGCATTTTCTCCCATCTAGTAATTTAACTTACCTGTTAATGTTGGTGGTATTTATTCTGGCTGCCGGTGATGGCATAAAGGTCAAGAATTGAAACATGGTTCTATTTCGACCTTTCTTTGTATTTATCTCTGCGGTGCTGCAGTTGGGTGGACCTTGAGCAGCTTGATTCCGTCTGAACTTCCTTAGTCATAGTTTAGGACTCCCCTATTATCTTCTTCATGGTTTTCAGATGCTTTCACAGCATTTTTTTTATATATATTTTTTTGGGTGGGGTGGCAGTGGAAGGGTAGGGGTTGGTTGGGAGAATGTATAGCCACTGCAAGTTTCATGTCTTTATGTAGAGAATATGTGAGAATTGTATTCTAATCAGAAATACTTCTCGCAATGAGTTGAAAAATAAAAAAAGCATAGTGGTCAAACTTCATCATGGCAGGGTACAGAATGTTGCAAAGTTGAAGAAATGAATATTTCATCTCTGACCCGGTAGTTTAGACTTTGAGACTGTTTGGACAGGAACAAATTTAGAGAACTTAAGAGCTTTGTGAGAAAGTTGGAAATATTATTTGTGAGTTTTATCTGTGTCCAAAGCCCAGTTCATTTGCCTCTCCAACTGCAAGAAATGCAAAGGAGAAAAGAGGGACCCAACGAAGATCATGATTATGACACTAGGATGCCGTTTGGATGAGAAGAAATTAAGAGCTTTATAGAGAAAGTTTGGAATATTCTTCCTATGGGGGTTTTAGAAGATAATGGAAGAGAAGAAAGGGAGAGGAAGTGAAAGTGAGTCAGCATAGTTTGGATTATAATTGGGAAAATGGCTATTAATATACGCAATATTTTCGGATTTGTAGTTTTATACATCATCTTTACTTTCATATATTTATATACATTAACTTTTTTTGGGACGTTGTTTCTATCTGTCGTTGGTCTTTTCGGTGGATTGACTCACACTCTTCTCAAGTGGGACTGATTTTAGGGACAAGTAAGTCACCGCAATCCCTTCCCACCATTTAATCTAATCGAAACTCCGACCCAACTCAATATTTCGGTTATCGGATGACCCAACAATATCTTAAATAATGTCTTCTTTGTAAGGTTAAATGGAGGAAATAGATTGTGGTAACTTTTTTGCCCCTCAAATAAGTCCCACGTGAGAAGAGCCTTAGTCAATCTGCTGTGAAGACTGGTAGGGGTAGAAATAGCGTCCCATAAAAGTTAATATATATAAATAAATGGAAGTAAATGTTATGTATAAAATAGTTTTCCGAAAATAGTTAATGGATATTAATAACCATTTTCCCTATATTATATCAAATCCTCCCTTTTCAAAAGAATTCTCCTAGCATGAGTTGCAGAGAAGACATTTCTTTCTTCCCAACTCTAAACAAATAAAAACAAGATTATTTCGTTTCTCTCCTAAACGTGCAGATTAAATTACAGCATTTCTTCCTTCTCTGCTCTTTTAACTTTCTTCTTTCTCTTCTGGTAAAAGTATGGCAACCTATAGTAGGGAGCTTCATGTTGCTTTCAAATGAAAAAGCATCTTTGGTATTAACACTTTTTCTGGCGGTCCTCTAACAATGAGAAGGAAAATGTGAACAAATAAAATGTTTTGTCTTCTCAGTTTATTAACATGCTGATTTTATTGATCATTTACAGGAAGATAGTGAGAAGACGGGCAAGGCGACATCAGCTGGAATGTATTTCTTGCATTTTCAAGTGTACAGGATGGATACAACAGTAAATGCAGTATGTTTTCTGACTTTCTCTTGAATATTTTCTTTCTTCAGTTCCATTTAACTAAATGTTTTGTGGTGTTATAGTTGGCAATGGCTAAAGACCCTGAAGCTGCATTCTTCAAAAGGTTGGAAGGCCTTCAACCGTGTGAGGTGTCGGAACTAAAAGCTGGCACGCACATATTCGCTGTATATGGTCTGAAATGCCCTTTTCGTCTGTATGGTTTTGGTCTCCTGCACTAGTCTTTGAAATCTCAAGTCCAATTTATTTTTGCAGGAGATAACTTTTTCAAACCTGCCACTTATACAATTGAGGCTCTTTGTGCAAAGACGTACGAGGATACTACTCAGAAGCTTAAGGATATTGAAGCGCAGATTTTAAGGAAGAGGAATGAGCTACGCCAGTTTGAGACGGAATACAGAAAGGTATTTTATAAGGTTTTCGAGCCACAGCTATACTATGCTGCTATTGAAGCTTGGCCTCATGTCTAAATTCAGTGTTATTTTCTTATGGTGTTTGTAGGCACTGGCTCGGTTCCAAGAAGTCACCAACAGATACAGCCAGGAAAAGCAAGCTGTAAGTGTTTCCTCTCTGGGCTCATGTCTAAATCAAATGTTAGTGCATCATGTCTTCTTACTAACTGTTTTTGGAAACCTTTTAAGAGCCTTATTCAGAAAGCCATGAGGAAGTGGGGAAGATAAATAAGACAAGTTTATATGGATACTTTCTTAGATATGATTCATGTAGGCATGTAATGCAGTCTTAATAACATGTAGTAGCTTTCATCCATTAATAAAAAAAGAGGGGATTACACGTAGCTTTCTGTAACATACTCAGAAAATTTCAATCAATAGCATCAGTTACATTTGCATCCCATTTTGTTTAACTATCAAACCATTCAAGTTCCTTCTGGATTTGAAACTATGTTAGATCCCATCCTGCAGCATGTTTCTCTATATCATGTGAGCGAATTTTTCCACAACTAACTACTATTGGTCTTTGTTGTAACTATTGTTTTTGTAGTTCTCTTGTCCTGATTTCATCTAATGCCTTGCGTTTTATCATAATGACTGTTATTATTCTGTGTAATAAAAAGGTTGATGAGCTGCTGAAACAGAGAGACACCATACATTCCTCGTTTAGTGTTGCTAGGTCACTCGTTAGTGCTAGTAGCAGTGGTTATTTTAGTAATGGAAGTAGTAGTAAAGTTCCCTCGGAAGATTTTAAGGCAGATAGCCCAGGGGAAGACAGCAGCTCAGATGCAAAGGACAAATCAGCAAAGAAGAAATGGTTTAATCTCAATCTAAAGGGATCCGATAAAAAGTAATGGAAATTGCCTTGATATTAGATCTTATTTTGCTTCTTTGGTTCGGAATTTCACCCTCTGCATGTGAGAGAGCCCCGAGTTTATTTTCTGCCGAAGTCACCTTTGCCCATTGGATATATTTCTCTTGCTTGGGTTCTTCTAAGTTCTTCATGGCCTTTCATAATTCATTGAATTGAGGTGTTTATGCTTTGTATCTAGTATGGCTAGTATATTTTTTTTTTTCTCGGCTTTAAATGAAATTGAGGTGGAAAGTATCAGTCTGTAGTTCTTTTATAGCTTATATATAGAAAAAAGAATGGGGGAACTTTAGTTGAAGTTGCTCGGTTTGTTGTAAGGATGATTCTTTTCTCCTGAAACAATTATTTATTATTTTTGGTATAATTTGTTTCCGCGTGGGACAGGATTGTATTCGAATGAATTGTAAGGAAAATTCCTGTACGAAGATTGTATGCTTGTTTCTTATATTTTTGAAAGGTTTGTATTTTATTAAGCAGGAAAAGAAGAGAAATGTTGTATACATTGATTATGGTAGACGTGGAGACTTTCAGTTTTGGGCATGTTGTTCTGAGATTGTCCCCCTTTCCTTCTTATGTCATGTCGGAGAAAGAGTTTGAAGCCAGTTTTGCTCGTAATGGTTCTACCATTTTAATTTTAATTTTTTTAATTTTAATGGATGATATTTTATTCAATAAAAAAAAAAGTTTTGGGCATGGTATATGCTGTTTATAGATTGTTGCTTGCGTTGTATTCAATCCAAAGGGTTATGAAGAGGATAAGGACCTCTTATATCATATTAGCTATATAACTTATGTACTAGATTCTTTGTATGAATCATATCTTTATTTATGAAAATATGGATATTAATGCAATAAGTCATGTAATTTAATATGGTTTAAGAGGTTTGAGTCTCTGATTTTAATTAGTTGTTAGTTCTCTCTCTCTCTCTCTCTCTCTCTCTCAAGTTGTAAACCCTGCATGGCAAATGGGTTGCATTGTCAATCCTTGCTTGGGCTGGTCCGGCCAGCAAGCTTAGGACTAGACTGGCAGGTTTAGTTTGCCGGTTCCCTGGCTGAGCTGGTCTTCAGTTTTTAAATTTTGGGATGAGCACAGTCTGGTCCGGTCGTTAACAAAAAATTTTCCATTTTTTTTAAAGCACAACTAAAAATCTACAATTAAATAGCATTGCCTAACACAGATAACAATTTTACACAATTTAGGAGGATTTCAGTCAAGTTTCTGTTGTGCAAGAAAGTTTGGAAATGACCATAAGACGAGGTCAAGACAAGAAATTGACAATTGAAACCAAATGAGCGAAAGTTTTTTACAAAATTCTCCTGCCGCCCATATTATTATTTTTTATGAACCTAGGTGGACGTGGATCAGACAAGGACCTGTCTGAAACAAACTTTCTGCACAAGATTCTTGTTTAACTGTAGTAGATACTTATTAAAAATTTTACGTTTATTATTTTCAATACACATTTTTGCCTTTCTTTTTCATCTTATTATTATTATTATCATTCATAGGACTTTGTTTAAAGAGATGAAAGGTAGATATGGACAAGTTTGATCAAGATTCATGAGGGAGCTTTAAGCTTTTACCTAACTCATTGTCCCACCTAATAAGCTAAACTTGTAGGTCTCCTATATATATCTTAGGCTTGTTAATTACTTGTTTAAGGTCTTCCTAGGGTATGGATTAGTACTATAATCAAGTTGCATTATAGGAGTATATATATATATATTAATATGTCTAAAGGAAGCCACTTGGTAATAGTATAATAGCTAGACATGTTTTAAGGGAAAAAGAACTTATGGTTTATTAAGATAAAATAAGATATAGTACAAGTTATATCATGCAGAATGCATCTGATTATTTGAAGTTATTATTAGAATCTAATTAGCAGATGGACAGAAACATTGTCATTCATTTTTTCATTATTAATAATAACTAATAACAAAAAATTACTTGCAATAAGTGCTGATTTTAAATTATTTGTTTCAGTTGAGAATTAAAATAAAAAATTTTAAAAACAGATGACTATATATATATATTATACTCATAACTCACTTGACCAACAATAGTTTACTAGGGAACTTCTTGTCATGACTCTTGTAGAAAGAAATTCCGTCAATTGTTTACTTATTTTGTTGGAACCAAAGTGCATCTACAATCGGATTCCTTTTATGTGACAAATGTGACAAATGCCTCCAAAAATTCAAAGATTGTTTATCTAAAAGTCTTTCTTAAAGTATAAGCTCATCATGTTGTGAAGGGTTACCCTTCTGAATAGTTTACTAAAAATAATATTAGAATAAATTGGGAAACAAGTCCCCACATGAACATGTGTGTGCCTCCATATTGGTAATGCCTATGTTTTTTAAACAATTATGTCACTTTTTGTAGCTTTGCTACTCATTAGGCAAATCAAAACTACTCAATTAGTATTCCAATTCCTCTATTCAATAAATATTCTTTGTATTCTTAACTTGTTTTTCTTGAAAATAAAAGGGTTTTTTTTTATATTAGTTAGTTTTACATGGTGTTCCATGCACTTGGGCTTCTCACATGTGGGTTCATGAAATCCACTCATCCTCCAATCAACATTTGGGATTTAGGGTTACAAAAGATGATTCTTGATTGATGTAAGATATGTAAACTATAGAAGAGTTGGAGGAAATTTCATGTTCAAGTATGTTTTTTACAGATTGCTCGCGTATGAAATTAATAATATGATAGTTTGATACACTGTATTCATGAATATCATATAAAATTTAATATTTGAATTTTTATAATAGTGTTATATTGTGTTAAAATTTTTAAACGCTATATACATTTTAAATATCAATATTAAGTTTGAATTACTTAAAATTGTATATTTCTGATTATGAGTAGCTTTAAGAATTATAAAAAGTTTAGAAAGAAATCACACTCTACATAAGAAGATTGCCTAGACAGGTGGACTCATCAAAACCATCCACGTGCCAAACAAAATGTTTAAATAATAAAATAAATTATTATCACTATCCATGAAATTAAGGAAAAATAAATAAAGAATTAGAAAGATTTAACTAAATTATAGCCTCTGACATGTGAAGATGCCCCCAACGAAATGTGTTTGCGTTTCATGTTATGTGGTTTTTATGTAGCCGTCTAAGTGTCTACTTTATTAGCGACCCAAACCACATTTTATTTGTCTTACTCTTTGACCATTTTCCCATTCCATTCTCTCAATTCACGGGACTTTAATCAACTTCTCTCACACACACAAGATAATTACAATGCGTTTGTAAAAAATATATATATAAATATTGATATAATTATATAAATACTTGTGGTCAACTTAAATATTAAAAATAATTATTAAAAAAATTGTAAATGCTATATTTTTTAAAAATAATTATAAATGCTATTAAATTTATGAAATATACAATAGACTCTCCCACTACTTCCTTCCTTTTTCCTCCCCTTTTTGTTCTTATTATTAATATATAGTATATATCATCATCATCGAAACATATAATTTAAAGTCTAAAGTCCCCCCTAGAATTTTACTTCCATATGCTTTTGAAAATCTAGACATTCTAGATATTGTGATCTAGGCATTAGACTTGATGTCGGAGATCACTAATTATTGGCATTAATTTATCCACACCATGTGTATTTTAATATGTAGTAGCTTTTCCTAATGGAAGGAAAAGAGAATTATTAGAGGAAACTATATAGTTTCATACATATCTTAAAAGTAGCAGGGTTATGAATTGTCTAATTTACTGAGAAAAAAAAAAAAGGAACTCTCTAATTTGAATTGTAATATTATTTTTAAAATAAATTTTTTTTTCTGAAGTAAAGACTAGTTATTCATATAATTTGTTTCAAGAGAAAGGTATTCAATTTTTGTCCATGCGGTTATATTATACTTAAATATTTATAAGCAGTTAAGAATAGAATTTGGACAATTCTCCTTTTATTAAAATACTTTTTAGTTAAAATTGTATTCTTATATGTTTTTAACATGATATTAGAATCACTTTAATATTAAACCATTCGCGCATATATAATCTTGGAAAATTTATTGCTTCATTTTAGATAAATAATTTTGAGTATAAATCAGAATGCGTGTCCTTGTAAAATAATTTTTATATGTAAATTAAATTCAGATTCAATATTATAACACATTATTATAATGCGATTTTATGTAGAGAAAAAATTATACATACGAATAATCTAGGATTTTGTATTGGTGGGTGGTGGGGCAGGGGATGGGTAGGGAAGGGAGAGAGAGAGAGAGTCACTTCACATGACTTAAAGCTAACTCCACCCAACCTACACCTTTGGATATTAAAAGAAGTAGGTAATGTCACTTGGAATACATAGAGGGACTTATTGAGTCATACCCACATTGTTTGGGTTAATTAAATACTATATACTTTGAACATATCCAAAAAAGGGATTACAATTTGAAAACTAAGTCACAATTTTGGGTTCATCTTTTATATCCTTTTTGGATCCTTACAAAGTAATAGTTTGCAAAAGGGTACAAAAGATGATTTGAAAGTTAATGGAGCTTGTATTATGATAGCTGGATTATATGTCTCTAATTAACAATCTTATGCTTAATTAACTGTAATTATAATATTCTTTCATTGGTTGATTTTCCTTGATAAGCACAACTTGGCGGGCCATTCTTCTGATTCGGGTGATCTTAAATGATAATATTGGCATCAATTCAATCAACAACCCAAAGAAAGCATGATTAAGCTCTTTAAAAGGTGTTTTTACATATATATGGTGGAAACCATTAACAACAAGGCTTTTTTTTAAGCTTCTCGTTTGAAGACACTTATAATGAATCAACACCGTGCTTTTTAAAGGTTTAGTAAACCAGAGATCTGTGAGATATTCGCGGTCTTTCTTAATTTTATCAGCAGTTTTGAATTTAAAATTTAAAAAATGTAGTTATGTGAAAGAGTTTAATTTTTTGTCCTTGTAATCTTAACTTGAATATAAATTAATTTGAGTGTGATAAACTTTTAAAAGACAATTACTGTACATGCATGCCCAAAATACCTCATAATTAAACTAAAAATCTAACAATTTAAATCTTTTGATCAATTTTAAAAAATTATATAAAACTCAGTCTTACTTTTTCTACCCAAGATCCTTTTTTATTTGTCTAAATCTCACGTCTCTTTTCATAAATAAATAATTGTTACTTTTTCTTTTTCCATTCTCAAAACAAAATTATCAAAAAAAGAAAAAAATCCAAAAATTTTGAATGTTATGAATATTGCTGATCATTCTCAATTTGAAAATTGAGGACTTTATAAGTATGATGCTTATAATATATTTGTGGGGTCTATACCAATTGTTGACTCAACATTCTAATGTGTAAAAAGGGTCCTACAATATGTTTGCCCTAATATAAGCTTTTGTTCACATGTGTTTCCTACATCAGTGGGAGTTAACCATGTGCTTCTCACATAATCTTCCCTAATTTCTTCTACACCATCTATTATAATAAAAACCTCTACATATATATAGTCTTATTAGTTGCTACCTTCTCAAAGCTAGCTTGCTTCAATATAGTAAGTCAAACAAATTTGCTCATCTTAGATCCTGTTCCCCTCAAGACTCTCAAGAATAGCTTTGTCCTCATCTTATAATTATACATACACATATTTAGATATAATATACAATTAATTGTTAATTATTAAATCTCTTTAGCTTCTTTTAGAATATGATCAAAACAATTAAGTAATATGGGCTAGAAGCTAAGTCATGAATGTAATGTAGGTTTAGCCATTAGAAAGCTAGGTTTTTCGAGATAATCTTGAATAACTTTTAATTTTCTTATCCAACTCAACCTATTTTCTTATATCTTGCCACGCCATTTTCATGTCTCCAATTGTATTTTCTCTTCTTTTGATTGTATACCGGCTTAGAATTCCAAATTAACTAATTAGTGAAAAAATAAATTTTTGTAGACAATATTTTCTGTCTAAAGGTATCTTTTTATGGGATTAAATTCAAGTCCAGAATTTTAACGATATCAATATATTTCTTCAATATGTTCATAGATGAAAGGAGACATTTAATTTTTTATGATGGAAGAAATTATATAAAGAGAAATTATCAAAATGTTTGAGGAGCTAATTAATTTTTTCTAAATAATACCTATTAAACTTAAAAAAAAAAAACGAAATTATAAAAGATTTTTACAACTGTTGGTGGTGACTAGGCTCGATCGTCTGTACTATTTTTTAATTTGATATATATTATTAATAAAACTTAATAAATAAAAGATAAAAATTAAGAAAAAAATAAACTTTAAAAAAAATTATTATTAAAAAAAATGGTACACTGACTAGTATACAAATGGTACGAATGCTCGTGACCCGGGGTGGATGCTATCCTTTATTCGGTTTTTTATTTTTTTTAGTTATTATCTTGTTTTTAGAAGGCTTTGTTTCATTTCTTGAA
This sequence comes from Catharanthus roseus, assembly GCA_028651295.1. Lineage (NCBI taxonomy): Eukaryota > Viridiplantae > Streptophyta > Magnoliopsida > Gentianales > Apocynaceae > Catharanthus > Catharanthus roseus. The sequence goes on from JAPQWS010000047.1 coordinate 2,962,441, forward strand.
TTCGGGTTTTTTGATGTGTCTAATAATTGCCCCAACATGAGTCGATGACAAGGGTTTGCGGTCAAAATTGAATGTAGACAAAAGAAGTTTGGCAATCCTAGTTTGAAATTGATTAGCTGAGATTTGATCAGTGGTGAGATGAGGCTTTTTTTTTTTTTGCCTGTTTTTCAAACTTGAATTCAAGTGGTAGCAAACTCTAGTTTGACCCGCCAGAGAGAAGCTCTAACTAGAAGTACATGTAACCTTGTCGTAATGCATTAAATTCCTTGATGGAAAAGCCATTTATATATATGGAGTATGAAAATGACCATATATGCAAAGTGTAATGCTATAGGGATAAGTTTACCCAGGCCCCCAAAAAAAAATCTAGAGGGATAATATATGTGTTCAAATTTTAGTCGGTACTATTAATTCTAATGATATTACTTTTTTAGAGTTAATATCTATACTGATTGTTTAGTTGGTGTAATATATTCGTTAATAAACATGAGAGCTTATAAACATATGATAGCGAGAGAATTATTAATATTAATTGTCTTTACTAACAAACCAATTCCTTTTTAATTAAAAAAATGATATAAGGATTAATGTTGTTCAATTAATTGGATAAAACGAATAGGGATAAAAGTGTTATTTTATTGTAAAAAATATATGTACATATATTGGACAGGAAATATATTTTTCTTGTTTTAATAATTTTATCCTCATTTATAATTCAATCGATTGTATCAATTTTGATTCGGAAAAGTGTGTTTATATAGCAACCCCCTTGAAGAAAGGGAGAAGAAGAAGAAGAATATGTAGTCTTAACAACTCTTTGAAGTCCCAACTTTTAGAGAACAAAAATTGAGAAGGTCACTTCACTTCAATGGCACAATTTTCCCTTTTTAAGTCAGACCAAACTTAATTATCTTGAGCCCCATGGCAATGGTTATCATGGTGGCCCAACCCCTACTTTGTTATAACTTCTAACCTTCCTAAAAAGATAGAATGGGAAGAGGAAAGAAAAAGAGAGAAAATCATTGGATCCCTATATAGAGCAAAAAGTTATAGTTAGGTTTATAGTTTTTACATTATTTTCTTGTAAGGTTTTATATATATGATGATAATTAATGGGATCCTAATCTAAGTTGTCTCATAAATCTATAGCCATAATTTCAGGTCCCCTATAAGACTAAAAAATCCCCCACTAATTTGGTCCCACAATTATAATGCATGAATGGTTGCTCACAACTATCCCATCCTAAACCCTACCTCCCTCCTTTCAATTTCGACAATCAATTTTGACAAGATGAAAGTTTTTTGCCAGCTACACTAGTAGCTTAATTTCTAGTATAAAAATCCATGGAACTAATATCAAACAAAAGTCATGATTTTTTAATGGTATATGTGATTTGTTTTAAACAGCAACCCGATCATCATGATTGAGATTTTTGTTTTAATTTAATTAAAATTTTTAATTTTTGAGTTTGAATATTAAGGATGTAACTATTTTATGAGAAAATTTTAATTTTATTACCCTTATAATTTTATTTAACTTGAATGAGGATTAAACTAAATGCGATAAGGCTTAATTAATTAAAGTACCTCATATATTTTTGTAAATCTATTTACTATAACTCATGACTTGGTATAAAAAAAAAAAAGAAAAAAAGTATATGGTGATCACATTTTTTTAAGGAGAAATCTATAATCTATATATAAGGATTGACTATACATATATGTATATTACTAGTATATAAAGGGGCCAATACTAGCTATATAAGTAAGGATGATTCATTGACAAAGAATCGAACGGTCGAAAAGAATGAAAGCTTGGGGAAAGAAAAGGTATTAAGATTGAAATCCGAATTTAGAGAGAGAGATGAACAAAAATTTAATTCAAGTTTTCTTGAATGGGAATTTTTGACTAAATTGAAGGAAGATACGAAGAAGATTAAGAAAAGAGGAGACAATGGTGGGTCATATTTGGAGTTGTGGTGAAGACTTCGGAAAGAGCTTTTGGGTTAATACATCTATGCTTTTCTAATCTATGCTTTTCTAAGTCACCTTTCTCTCACTTTCTCTCTCTTCATATCTATATATAAAATGTAGAGTTAGTAAGATTCGGAGAGATCTCTCCAACACTTAAATATTATATATTTCAACGTCAATCACGCAAACATCCTAAACAATAATTCATCATCAGCCACGTAATGGTAGGCCCTCCCTTTTCTAACTTGTAACACCTGATCAACGTTCATTCATCCTCCTTCATTTTCTTCCATACTATACCATAATCTTTTAATATTCATTCTAATATATTTTTTATAATATTTTATAATATAAATTATCCAATATACATTTAAAATACATATTAATACAAAAAATACATTACATATATTAATATATTTAGGAAATTTAAAACTCTTCAAAAAGTTATTAAACTAAAAAAAAATTAAAATAATAAATTAAAAAATTAGTCCACATAAATATACAATAAATATGTCTATAATCCTCAAGAGTCTACATTTAAAATCTTTTCTTTTTCTTCTTTTTACTTTTGTCCTTATTCTAAATTTTTAGTAATTTCGAGTGAGATATGATAATTATAACCGGACACGTATATATTTGTATTCTTATTAATCTTAATTGTATATATACGATGAGGGACTGTATATAAATACTTAATTCGTTATACTTTGATTAATTAAAATTAATTAAGATTAGAGTTAATCGATGGATCTAATGTGAAACATATGATATAAGTAATGCTAGATACGCATGAAGGATATGATAGTGACACGTGGGCCAAGGAAAGGTGATTAAGCTGGGCCGACGGTGCTAGATCTTCCATGTATCTAAGCTTAAGATAATTATGGTGCATAAGCAATCATCATATTAATATTCCCGGGGACAAAAATGTCTTGGTATATATATTTCTTTCAAATTCTTGCATGCATGGGATTGTCTTGACTTTTCACTCTCTAGTTTTGTGTGTGTGTGTGTAGTTTTGTGTGTGTGTGTGTGTGAGAGAGAGAGAGAGAGAGAGAGAGAGAGAGAGAGAGAGAGAGAGGCAGTTGGTGTGTGTCGGCCCTAAGTTTAAGCCAATGTTGCTTCATGCTATAAGTTGAGGTGAAAGCGGGGGAAAATGAGATAAAAAAAATGAAACATATATATCATGCGTCATCAATCTCTTAATACTTCTATTCATTTGGTCATCTTTGCTTTTGATACAGAAAATGTTCTAGAAAAAGTCATAGTCAATATATATATATATATAGTATTTAAAACATAAGTTTTTTTTTTTTTTAAAAATGATAAATTATTCGATATTATCAATAAGTATTTTTATTCTTAACGTATAAAAGGTACTTTGTTTCTAAAACAAATTCTTATTTTTTAGAAGCATTTATAACATTGAAATGTCAAAAAAAATTCTCATATTTTGAAATCGATGGAGTATTATATAATTTATAACTAATCAAATTTTAACATAATTATTAATCAACAACAAGAAGTAATAAAAATCTTTTTTAATGATTTTATGTTAAATCTTTATCAAGTTCTTTTTCAATATATAGAAGTAATTAAATTATTATATATAAATTCATCTTTCATGTTTTTATAAAATAAATTGAAAAAGATTTAAATCATTTATTATTTTTTAAAGCTGGTCATTCATTTGGAACCATGTTAACGACATAATTCCACACTATAAAACAACTGCCAAATGGCGATGGTAATTTCCGTTGCAAAGTCATTGCAAATGGTCATACTGCGACGCCTATGCGACAGAAAGCGTCGGTCCCAATACCGGCGTCGCAAGCATAGTTTTGCGGTAAAATAGCAATGCATTGATGGGTATGCGCCCACATTTGTTAGTGATAGAATTTCGAACATGACGGAATCACGACGGTCTGTCATCGCAAATCCATCAACAAAAGGTGCGATGGGCGTTCCGTCACATATATAAATTTTCTTTAATAAATTGTTTATTTCTGAATTAAATCATTTTAAAAATTAAAAAATGGACCAACAAAGATCAACTGTACAACAAATAAATATTTCATAATGAACCATCAGACATTAAAAGCAAAGTATATATATGAAAGCCCCAAATAATTCCTCATTTACTATACTATAATAAACAAATAAATATATATATAATGTTCAAAATATATAAAGTACGTAATAAAAAGTATAGCAATGCTAACTAGGAGGGATCTCCTCATTCCCGGCACCCTCATCCTCGCCATCATGACCACCGTAGCCGCTCGTCTCATCGGCCTCACGATCAGGCATCAACCATTTGGGAGATGGCTCAAGAGGTGGCATTTACGAAGGATCAAGTCCCATACTACGGAAGTTCTGGACCACCTACTCATAGATGATATGATGCGAGTAGCTAATCCTTCTCTGCCACTCTCGTCACCACTCTTGCTCCATTATATCATTAAAGATTTGACGACTGACGACGGCCATATGCTCCTCATAACTACCAAGGAATGGGCGGCCTCTAATGGTAGTGCTAGGACTGAGCGCGCAAACGGGCAAACTCTGCTGCACCGAAGCCATAGGCGTGCCCCTTCTTTAGCGCATCATTGAGCTCTAACATCAGCTCGTGGTCAGTGGGCATAGAGGCACCGGTGGTTTTATGTTCATGCTCCTTCTACTCCTTAAGCTTGTAGAATTTATCCTGAAATTAAGAAAATATTTTATAAATAAACGATTATATAACAAGATTAGATTTCAAATCATAAGAACATAAACTTAAATAAGAAACAAATATATAACACTCACCCAAAACTCTTTAGGTGGCTCATCGACGAACTGTCCCTCCTCGTGCCCTTCTCGATGAACGTGAAGCTTTTTGTAAAGCTTCTCGTGAGAAAAGTCAGCCCCCAGCAACCGAACGCTAAAAATTACAAACAATTACAAATAATATCAAAATCATACATATATGCCTCAAACCTGACACTAAACAAAACCGTATACATAATAATAGAATTACCTCTGATGCTTTCCACTCAATGAATGAGTGAGAACCTGTCGTATGCTTGCCAGGACCCTCGCTGCCTTATCCCTCAATCTTGTTTTTTGAGGCCTTCTTACACCTAGCCCATCATAAACATCCTAAGGTATCCATAATGGCTTCTTGGAATCTATCCGCACGTCATGCATCAATTGTCTATACCATTTTATGGCGGTAGCATGAAAACCGTCCTAGCTGTAGTATTGAGCTAAGAATCCCAACGAAATTATTTCTATGATAAAACGAGTTAAATGTCAACAAAATAAATGGAATAAATATTATTTGTATGATAATTAACGAAAATATTCATTATTGTACTCTTACCGAGAACTCAACAAAACACATGCCCGAACTGTCAGAGGTAGAGTGGTCCAAGAGTCTTATGGTGTGTCTAAATGTGACTGGAATATAAGCTTGAATCACGTAGTCGCAACATTGAACTGTACAAAACTGAAAACAACATATAATATAAGTAACATGATTTCTATACTTGTAATAAAGTCAATAAATAGTATTTAGCTGCCGGGGATAGGATACAACACGAATCTGGTATCACCAAGCTGTTGCTAAGGCTCTAGTGTAGGCAGGTTGATAGGTGCTTGGGACGGTGCGGCCTCCGACTGCGGAGGCTAAGTTTCTGCAGCTTGAGAAGTGGATGGCCGATACCAACTAGTGTAGGGTAGGGACCGAAGAGCAGAGGGTGATGCCTCAGGCTCGGATGGCCGGGCATTAGAAGTAGAGGGGCGGGCCTGTGAATTAGATGGATAGGACTGAGATGATGAGGGCCCGGCCTGTGAAGTAAGTGGTTGAGATTGAGATGATGAGGGCTCGGTCTGTGAAGCAGGCAGTTGAGACTGAGATGACTGAGGCCGAATCCATCGAGGCCCTCATCATTGCAGGGTTGGGAACAATGCTTCATGTATTACGGTAGGTCGAATCGTAATTGGTTGGTGCTACGTGATCAGAGATATCGGCACGACACCCAGAGTCGGCATGAATTGTGATGTCGTGGGATATGCGCCGATTGACTGCTCCGGTCCAGGGGGGACATCTGCCGATGTGGTGGATGTATCGCGGGCAATAGTCGAGCCCTCAACATCTCCATCCCGGACCTTTGACTCCGAATCGACAGATGTGTAAGTGCCGGCCAAATGTAATTGTCGAGTCTTCCTATCCCGAGATGCCATACCTGCAATTTCAAAGAACCAATTAGGTTAGATATAATAAATAAATCTATAAGAACTTTATTGAAACATTAAGACAACATTCATTTCAATCAAAGAACGATACTTGCAAACAAAGATGATATTTATCAAATTCTCAAATTATATGTATCGATTCGATCATTATAAACATATTAAGTAGAACCCCAAAATACACTCAACCAACAAGTAGAAAACTAAGAGTCGGAATCATCATTCAATTCATATTCTACATCTTCTTCATTGTCTTCGTTTTCAGACTCTCATTCCACCTCGTCGTTGATAAAATGATTATCCTCTTCAACGTCATCATCATGTCCTCCAATAAGATCAACCAAGTCAGATAAGCCTGACTCATGAGCAAGAGGTCCTATATCTTCAATCTTGTGATCCATTAATGACGTCTCGGCGATGCCAACATCCTCTTGAAATGCAACTTCAACTACATGCACATCGAAGACCTGAGGTCTTGATTTTAGGACTGCTCACGAATCGATCTTTTGTCTTTTAACTCTTAGGTCTGTAATGTAAGAAACTTGTTCCACTTGGTGAGCAAAAACGAACGAATCGTACATGGGGTATCTATTCTTAGAGTGAAGATCTACAATTTTATACTAAGGATGCATCTTTAGATGTCCATAAGATAAATCCAACTAGTCACATTTCAAAAGTGTAGTCATCTGAATAGGTGTACCCAGAAACTCGACCTCAATAACTTCAGTTAATATCTATAGTACTCGTTTCACACGTACACTGCAATTACTAGTGGATTTCCTAGAGTCACTATCTTTTGTATTAAATCTGTAGCTGTTGAAAATATAACTACTTAAAGATTTTACAAATTTTGAAGGACCCTAACTGAGATTTCTGAGTGTTTGGAGACTACTGAACATGTTGCCAGGTTTGTACATCTAAAGTAAATGCATATAGGAATCATTATAATCATATTCGAGTAACTTTTATTAATCAAGACTTAATATAATTACTTTGTCTCTGAACCATTTTGCGAATTCATCACTGATCCTTTGTTGTATATCTCCTTCTGTTAGACTTGGATGACGTGGTTTGATTTCTGATGAATATTTCCTACAATTAATAGCATATGATAATCATTCCAAACAAATGAAGTTAAGCTAATCTCGTGTTAATGCACAAACTTTCACTACTTACTCAATGTAAAGGTCAACCTCGTTGCAATAAAGAAGAATGTAATTCATTATTACCTTAAATTCCCGATCTATTAAGATTCTCTTGATCATCTTACCATATGCTCTTTCCGATGCTTTGCAAATTGAGACAATGTACATGTCTTGATCTATAGGCTGCTCATTATCATCATTGTGTCCAACAACTCTAGTTCTAGTTTTGATATTTGGTTCAAAGTAGTAGCTAAAGAATGTCATTGCCTCTTCAACTAAGTATGCGATACATAGCTTTATTCTTGATGTTTTTCTTAAGGTGTTTCAAATACCTAAAAGTATATAGTTTAATACAAAAAAAAAAATTAAGTAAGATTAAGGACAAGAACTCTATTTCTTTTACCTCTTAAATGGATATATCCACTTGTATTGAACGGGACTACAAGCTCTAGCCTCGTACGACAAATGAACTATCAAATATTCCATTACATCAAAGAAGCCAGGAGGAAACATCCTTTCCAAATTGCATATCAAGATTGGGATACTCATCTCCAATTGGCGCATATGTGTCTCACTTATCTTCGATGCACATAAGTCGCAGTAGAAAACGCTCAACTTAGCCAATACACTCCAAACCTCTAGAAGGAGGATCTCTCTAAAGGAAATTGGTATTGATCGCTCCATGAAAGCATGACAATCAAGACTTTTCATCCCGAACATCATCAGTTTCTTTCAAATCCACACACCTCGCTAAGTTAGAAGTATAACTGTTCGGTAATTTCAGATCCTTCACCCACTTAAGAACACATTTTTTGTTGTTCATTTGTTAACGAGGAACATACTTTTGACTCTAAACTCTTCCCCCTGCTCTATTACGGATAATCAAATCTGTTCAGTTACAATACCTAAGAAGGTCTTCTCTAGCTTTGACATTATCCTTTGTCTTGCCTTTCATATCCACTACAGTGTTGAACATATTATCAAAAACATTTTTCTCATTGTGCATTACGTCAATGTTGTGACAAATAAGGAGAGTACGCCAATAGGGAAGATCCCAAAATATGCTCCTTCTTGTCCAATTGTGATATTCTCCTCTACCATTTCCCCTACCGAGCTCGATACCGTTCTCTGTAATTTTTGGCGGCTCACAAACTCTTTCATACATTGTTCACCCGAAAGGTGCGGTGGCAGAGGTTTGTAATTTTTGGCGACTCACAAACTATTTCCCACATTTGTCCACCCGAAAGGCGTGGTTGCAAAGGCGAATGATCTTCTTAAAAGACCCTGTATCTCTTCTGAACGAATGATCGGGTGGTAAGAAGCATTGATGGCAATCAAACTAAGATTGTTTTCCCCCACTAATTAATCGGAACAACTTTGTTTGTTCCATGCAATACGGACATGCGAGTGCCCCTGCAGTACTCCAACCACTCAACATTCCATATACGGGAAGGTCACTAATCGTCCAAAGAAGGGCAGCCCGCAAGTTGAAGTTCTGTCTCTTGGACATGTCATATGTAAGGGCTCCAACCTTCCACAAATTCATCAACTCTTTTATTAACAGTTGCAAATTATGCATTCAATTTGCTTTTCGGATTCTGTGGACCTGGAATAATGACAGTAAAGAACATAATTTCTTTTTTCAAGCACATTCATTGAGGCAAGTTATAAGAAGTCAAAATAACCGGCCAAGAAGAGTATTGTTTCCCGGACATTCCAAAAGGAGAGAAACCATACATACACAAACCAAGTCTAACATTTTTCGATTCAGCAGAAAAAATAGAATGTGTCATATTAAAGTGTTTCCATGCTTCCCCATCCCTAAGATGGCTCATCATATCCGCTTGTTGCTCAGTTTTTGAATACCATCTCATATGCTCGACGGTTCGTTTTGATGCATACAACCTTTGCAACCTAGAAGTTATGGAGAAGTAATACATCTTTTTCTGAGTTATCTCTTTTTGTCTATTATCCTTAGTTTTCTTCTTTTTTTTTGTACCAGTCATAGCCACAGAACTTAAACTCCCTTCTATGAGAGTCTTCTTTCCAATAAAGTATGCAACTGTGAAGACATACACCAATCTTTTGAACCGGCAAACCTAAGCCGGATACTAAGTTTTTTGTTTGGTACCAGCCATCAACCGCCTTATTGTTCTCCGAGAGTAAACACTTTACTTATTGTGCTACCTGATCAAACAACTTCTCAGACCGATTGTTCTCGAATTTAATGTTCAACAACTCTGCAGTTGTAGATAACTTTGAACTCCATGTACACCCTTCATACAATGCCATATCAACTGATTTTAACATATCATAAAATTTTTGTACCTCCGAATTAGGTGCTTCCTCATAAGTATAGTTGCACAAATTGAGGTCGAAGCTTGGTCCAATAGCATCAAATATTATCTCATGATAGGTACTACTTTCTCTAGTTTTACTCAAACTTATTTCCTTTACGGTACTCACGTTCGTTCTCACATCACTTCTTCATGGCATGTCCAATTATGATAATCAGGCTAAACCCCCACTTAAACAAATGCAACTTCAAATCAACCACCATTATTAACTTCCTATATTTACACTTCACACACGGACACCTTATCTCACGTTCCTTACCATGAAAGACACCAATCTACAAATCGGTGTACCCCATTCACAAATTCGCTACTAAGTCCTCGAACACTGGGCACACATTTCCTATACATCCAGCTTCTTTCCTGCTTTATAACTTTTCTACATTCAAAGGAATAGAAGGAAAAAGATTAATCTTATTCAAGATAAGAAGGAAGCGAAGACATATGTTTAAAGTAAGAAGGAAGTGAAGAAATATAGTACACATACAAATGAAACGTTCAAGAATGAACTACTCGTCTAATAGAAGAATAAAGACTTCTACTTTTGATTTAACTAAGAAGTAAAGAGAGAATATAAACACAAACACTTCTATTTCTAGATTTTGATACCATTGAAACGTTCAAGAATAGAAGAACTAAGACTATTACTTTTCATTTAACTTAAAAGTAAAGAGAGAATAGAAGCACATATACTTCTATTTTTCAATTTTGATACCTTCGAAACGTTCAGGAATAGAAGAACAAAGATTTATACTTTTAATTTAACTTAGAAGTAATGAGAGAAGAATAGAAGCACAAACACTTCTATTTTTTGCTTTTGATGACTTATAATGATAATTAGACATCTAAGTATCATTCTATAAGATTTGAAAAATTTTTGACAGTCTCCCCTTTAATTTGAACATTGTCTTTGTTTTAAACCCCATAAATAATTAAATGTTAAGAGTCTGGGCTTCCCCATAAACAATTGAATATTAAAGAGTTTGGGCTCCTCCATAAACAATTAATTAAAAACATTGGTAACTAAACACAATTAAAAGTACTTCAAGTTTCTAATATACTTCATGTTTACAAGTTTAGCAATCCTGAAGTTTAATCAAAATCCAATTCTAATATGTAGTCATTCTTAATTTCATAACCAATTTAAATCAAACCAACAAAATCCCAAAACATAAACAAGCAAAAAATAATCAAAGATCAACACATAAACATAAGAATTCAAGAGAAAGTCATACCTTAGCAACAAAAGAAAAGAATCAGAACTTTGATGCTTAACCCTCGGAAGTTCGATTAAAAACTTCCCTTTAAGATTTCAAGAGAGAAAAATTCTTAGAAATCATAACTAAAATGACTTACAAGGCATAATTAGAGAGATGCAGAGTGCATTATTTAACATTTCAAATGGACATATCAAAATTCCTCCACAAATGTAATAACAAAATTAGGATGTATAGTGTATTATTTAACATTTCCAATAAATTTAAGAACAAGTTGTTTCTACAAATATACTATGAAAATATACTGTCTAAGGTCAAAAGTAGCAAATAATTCCAAAATATATTTTAAACATGGCTTATAGCATGTATATAATGATGTTTTATAAAGATGGCTTACATGTCAAAAATATGATATCCAATGTTATAAATGTCAAATAACAACAAAATTTTTATATTTTTGCTAGTGAAATATTCCATGTTTTTGTGCTTTTAATGACTTTTTGTAGGTATTTTTAGAAGTATATTACAATTCGGAAGTACAAAAAATCAGGAAGTCAAATCAACAATTTCCTCAACCAACTATGTATGAATCAAGGGACAGACTAATCAATACCAACTTTCAAGTGTTTAGAGAATAGGGATTTTGACAAATAAAAGTCTTTTTAGTCTAGAAGAAAAATTCTACTAAGCTATTTTAACCTATTCTTTTTTAATTAAAAATCATAAAGACAAAGGAGGCCAACTGTCTCTTTTTGTATTATAGATGATGCTTTTGCACTTAAAGACACAAAGATACCAAACAAATAAATGCTTCAAAATTTTAAATATTCAAATTTTCTGCTTACCTTCTTTTTACAAGAAAAGAAATAATATTCCAGTTTTTATAACAGTTCAACATTTTCAGTTTCCATAATTAAAACATTTTGTCCACCAAAAAAGAAAGTAAAAATATTTCTATACATGATACAATTTTCTATTCAGAAAAGAAGATATTTGTGATTTCTCTTCCTTTTTTTTTCCTACAAAATACAAAATCAAGTTATTCTGTTTTGAGAATACATCCAAAAATAAATCAGTCCAGTTCTGTTATTGTCTTAATCAATTCCCTCTGTTTCTGCTACATATTTAGAAATTTTTTCTCAAATAAAATTTTTCATTTTTGAAATGCAATCCAAGTTGAGCTTAACGAGTCTTAAAAGCAACAGAAAGCATACACATAACGAGTTCTCTGTGGATATGAAGAAAAAATTGTTCCCTTTGAAGTATAAACATATATATATATATATATCATCAATACATCACAATGCATCAATTTGAAAAATAACAAATCCATTGTCTGCCTAAAAATAACAAATCAAATTTCCAAAAATCATAAATTCATAAAATCTTGGGAGAAGAACTTTTCCCTCTAACACCTCCTTTCACTATTTTCAGAAATTCATAAAGCTATTGCAAAATTTATAAATTATTCATCTTCAAATGTAAAATATATAATTTTCACACCATTTTTAGTGATTACAAAAATTTAAAATACATTGTCCATATATAGAAACTACCAATTTCTTAACCCAAAAAAAAAAAAAAAAATGGTCTCACCTCGTCACTATTCCGACAGCAGCTTGAGGGAAGAGGTCAAAATTTTGGCAGCGAAGTAGTAGCAGAGGTAGCACCGACGACAAAGAGAGGAGAAGGGAGAAAACCAGAGAGAGGAGAGAAGATAGAGAGTAAGAAACCAGAGAGAGGAGAAGAGAGGAGAAGTAGGAGTTGGAAGTGACAGTCGTCGTCGGAGTTGCAGTGAAAGGCATCGTTCAGTGGCTGGGGGTGGTCGCAGGGGAGAAGAGAAAGGTGAAGAATTGAATTGAATTGAACGAAATGAGGTAGGGAGCGATTCACAGGTGACCTGATTTAGGACATATTATGACCAAATGGTGACAGCATACCGGTCACAATATTTAAAAAATTTACAACTATCAACATCGGCGGCAACCCGCCAAGAGCGGTCGCTATCTTACTGTTTTTTTGTAGTGCCATCTGTCATTAATGTTAATGATGGAATGTTGTGTTTTGTTGTGAACGATTGATGACAGAAGTTGAGAATAGATTTTCGTTGATAATCATTCATGACAGAAGTTCTGACAGAACTCTATGGGGAAGGTATATATATATTCTTTTAAAAGAGACTATTAATGACGGAAGTTGGTCAACATTCTGTCGAGAATGGACTTTTTTTATTATTTTCTCCTTTTTTTTCTTTTAACTTTTTTACTTGCTTGGGTCTGTCAAACATCATCTCCTATGCATCTGACTCATACGTAAGAGGGAAGCAGAGGAGGTTCCAACTATCACAAAGTCAATTGCGAATGCTCGCAATGATGTTTGACTGACATAGCTGTAGAGCAAAGAACCAGTTACCAACAACCAGTACAAACCAAATCTACCACAACTTTATATATTCCTATCTATTATAAGATTAACGAAATACGAAAGTAATACAAATTACAGATTTGATAAATACAAAAGAGTCAGTGAATAGGGAAGACGAAAACTCTCAGGAGACGGACCTGACACACTAAACAAACTCTCACGCAGACAAACCCTCTTACTAAAAGCTCCCTCAGGTATCGGTCATAAGAAAAAGCCGATAAGATACTGACGACAACATGTTCAGAGGACGGCACAGAGGAGAGTTGGAGAACAAAGAGGATTCAAGGAAACCCTAGTAGAGAGAGAGAGAGAGAGAGAGAATAGAAGAATCAGATTAGGGCAACAAAGGGAGAAAGAGAGGTTATATAGAGTACACCTCAATATCTAGTCAAAAAATCAATAGTGAGGTCCAACCATCATCATTGGGTATAAGAATTGTACTTTTAAAAGATGTGGCCAAATAAACTTACAAACTCCACCTCGAACACAACTCAAACAAGAACCAACATAAAAATGACTCATAAGAGTCATTCTTCATCAATATGTGGAGTAAATCCTTGCACAAAATAAACTTGTCAGAAGTCACGATTTTAGTTCCAAAATCAGCAGGATTATATTTTGTGTCAATCCTATTAACATCAACAATACTAGTTGTGACCTTATCCCTAATGAAATGGTATTTAATATCAATATGTTTAGTTCTTTTATGATAAACTAGATAATTTATACAAATGCAAATAACTTTGACTATCAATATAAATAACAGTCCTATAATGCAGAAGATGCAATTCATATAAAAGACCTGAAGCCAAATACCTTTCTAGATAGCCTCAGTAGCAGCGATGTATTCAGCCTTGGTGGTTAAAAGAGCAACCACATGCTACAGTTGGAATTTCCATAATACATAATTAACTAGCAATGGTAAAGAAATATGAGGTAGTGGACTTTCTATGGCCCCTATCTCCAGCAAAATCATAATCCACAAATCCTACAAGATCAAAGGTATTGGACCACTATGATAATGTACAAAACCTCTATTAGCTATACTATTTAAATATCTCAACAGCCATTTAAGGTAGTCCAATGATCCTTACAAGATTAGACATGAATCTACTAAGCAAGATGATAAAACAAGCTATGTCAGATCTAGTAGATATTATAGAGTACATCACAGAACCTATAGCCATTCTATAAGGTATATCAGCCATGTTTTTTTTTTTTTTTTTCATTTTAAATTTTAGGACAGGTTTTAAAAGATAATTGAAAATAGCCAACAAGAGAAATACTCACAGGTTTACATTGATTCATAGAAATTTTAGACACAATTTTCTTTATGAAAGATTTATGGGAATAAACAAAGAATGATCAACTCTATTTCTATTTATGTTCATGCTAATAACTCTAGATTTAGAAACTAAATCTTTCATATCAAATTTTGTCTTCAATAAGGGTTTTAACTTGATTAGTTTATCTTTATGTTTACAGGTAATAAGTGTGTCACCAACATAGAGAAGCAGATACACTACAGAATCAACAGAATTGCAACAGAAATAAAGACAGCGACCATAGCTGCTCTCCACAAAACTAGATTTTAACCTAAAAGAATCACACCTCTTATACTTTTGTCTAGAGTTTTTAGTAAACATGTCATATTTTCCTTACTTTAACCTCAAAACCAAGAGGTTATCTTATGTATATGGTTTATTCCAACTCACTATGCAAGAAAGCAGTTTTAACATCAAGTTGCTCAAGTTCAAGGTCAAAATAGGCAACAAGAGCAAGTATAATTCTGATTGTTTTATACTTAACAACAAAAAAGAAGATTTCATTAAAATTAATGCCTTCAACTTCTATTCAGCAAAAAGAAAAAAAAAAGCCTTCAACTTGTCAAAAACCTATAGCAAAAATCTAACCTTAAATCTGGAAGGTTCATTAACAAACTCAAATTCTTTGATTTTAAATATCCATTTACAATCAATTAGTTTTTACTTAGAAGGTTTAAGCACCGACTCCCAAGTTTCATTGTTATGTAAAGAGAAGATTTCTTCTTTCTTAGCTTGCATCCACAAAGTGTAATTAGGACTTCTAAGAACATTATTAAAGCATATAGGTTCTTTTCTTAACAAAAAAAGCAACAGTAAAAGCATATGAAGCAATGTAAGAATAGCCATATTTAGAAGGTGGCCTGAAAGCCCTTCTAGCTCTATCCCTAGACAATTGATAGTCTCTAAGAGCCTGAGTTTGGGCTTTAGGATTTTCATCATCATTGTCAGAATTTACTCAGGCCCAACAATTTTAGGTACATAACCTGGGTTTTCCTAACCTAGTGTGGTTTTTGTTTATGGGTCTAAAACAGTCTTTGGAACAAGTGTAGTCTCAATGGTCTGACTAAAGGTGTCCTCTACCTCAATTGGGACACTTCTAACAGAGGGAAGATTAGTAGTATTAACAGGATCATGAGTTGTTTTCTAACAAGGCATGTCAAACTCATTAAATATATCATATCTCTACTAATAACTACCCTTACTCCTGGTTCACCTCTAAACCAAATTTTATAACCCTTAAACCACTAAGATACGCTAAAAAGACTTCCTTTTTGGTTCTTGGTCAAGCTTTCCTTTCTTATGATGTGCAAAAGTAACACAACAAAAAACCCTAAGGTGAGACAGGTCTATTAGTGTACCAGCCCACGATTCAATCAGAGTTTTGAAATTAATGGCATTAGAGGCTGATCTCTATTGATTAGATACACAACAGTTCTAAACGCTTTACCGCAAAATAATTTAGGAATCCTGAAGAAATCTTGAGGCACATATCCTTATCCATAATGGTCATGTTCATCCTCTTAACAATACCATTTTGCTGGGGGTTGTGTTTAACAGTCTTATGTTTAATTATACCACATGAAGCACATAGGTCATTAGATTTCTTATTACAGAATTCCAAACCATTATTAGTCATAATTATGCATTTAAGTTTCTTTCTATTTAATTTTCAACAAATATTTTCCATTTACTGAATTTTTAAAAGTTTGGTACTTAGGTTTTGACAGAAAAATCCAAACATGCCAGAAATATTATCAACAATGGACATAAAATACACATTACTACCATAAGTGGTCACTCTATCAGGGCCCAAAAATTACAGTACACATAATCAAGATATCAGAAGACTTGTGTGTGTAAGTGGAGAAACTTAATTTATGCTATTTATCAAGCACAATGTGGTAAAAAAATCCAAGGTATCAACATTGTCATTATTAAGAAGGTTTTGCTTACTTAAATGATATAGAGCCTTTTCACTAATATGGCATATTCTCCTATGCCACAATATGCATTTATCGGAAACATGTTTGCCAAACAATGTAGAAGAGTTACAGACAGTGTTGCCAAGCGAAGTATATAAACCAGATTTCTTAACACCTTCAAGAGTCACCAAAAATCCTTTGCAAACTTTCAAGCAGCCATTTTCTGCCTTACAAGAATAGCCAGCAGTATAAATAATGCCAAGGAAAATTAAATTTCTTCTAAGACCAAGGACATATCTAACATTTGTTAGCTTACTGTCACACCATAATGCATTTTTATATAACTGACCCAATCCTTTTAACTTGACAGACTTTATTGTTATCCATAAAAGCCTTACTAGAAACTTGTGGTTTAAATTCTGAAAACCAATCCATGTTTAGACTCATATAAAAAGTGTATCCAGAATCAAGCACCCAATCATCAGGTACACATACACATGAGAAAGAGGGAGAAAGGGAGGCACATAAGACTTCATAATACATAGAATTACCAATCGTTTTAGGCTCGCAAGACTTTTTGTCATGCAGTTTATTGTCATTTCCATACCTTTCTTCCCCTGTTTTTCATCTCTAATTCTTTTGAAACATTTATTTTTCATGTGATCCTCTTTGCCACAATAAAAAACTTAATTTTACTCTTGTTTTTATATTTTGACTTTGACTTACCCCTACCCTTGGATTTACCCGTCACTGTTAATTAGAATACCTTTTATCTGGCCTACCACTAACAAACAAATTTTCACCATTATTTTTATTTTTTTTCCACAGGTCTAGATGCTTAGATTTTACAGCCTCTTTTGCATCAGATAAAGACAAGTTATCACGACCATATTTAATAGTAGTCTTGACATCTTTAAAAGACTCAAACAAAGAGTTTAACAAGATAACAACAACATTTTCATCAAAGGTGCCTTTTCTTCAACATCTTTCAAATAACTTGTACAATTTCATTTAAATCATCATGGGTTTTATCAAGAGATTTAAAGGCAGACATTTCAAAGCAAAAAAATAATTCTTTCAAATAGGTTTTGTTGGAAAGGGATTGCCCTAAATAAAATTTTTCCAGTTTTGACAATTTTATTTAATCATCTAGGGTTTCATCAAGAGATTTAAAGGGGGAAATTTCAAAGCCAAAAAATTATTCTTTCAAATAGATTTTGTTGGAAAGAGATTGTCCTAAATAAAGTTTTTCCAACTTTGACCAAATGTCAAAACTAGTATCCTTTTCATCAATTTCTCTCTACAGATTATCACAAAGTGCAAAATGAGATTACTATGTGCAAGTTCAAATTTTTCTCTAGAATTTCGCCTTTCCGTGACTCAAGGTAGTTATAAGGACTACAAATAGAAGGTTCAACTCTATTTTGAATAAGAATAGCTTTAATTTTTCCTTCTTCATGTATTGAAATCCCCACGACCATGAAACTTTTCAGTTTCAAGTTTTGCATTGGCCATTACACACACAAAGAGAACAAATAAAACAACAAATAGTAGAAATTATAGATAAAAGATAGGAACAAAATGCACAAAGAAGTTCAAAATATATCACAGTGACAAAAATCTAGTCACAAAAGTCTAGTGATCACAGACAGGAACAATGCAAAGAGAACAAACTAGAACACAAAAGTTTCAGAAATCACAGGTTGAAACCACCAACACAGAAGATTCAGCAAACACAGGTTGAAACCACCAACACAACTATAATGCAGAAGATAAATTCCAGTAGTCACTTATCAAAGAAAATGGTTTTTGAAAAACAAGAAAACTTCCGAGACATAAATACGATGAGTCTCAATAGAACTCTTGTTAGGCACGGGTTTTGATTGTTTTTGAAAAATGAAAGTAATTAGATATGATCACTACAAAGATAAAGAAATTTTGAATGTAAGAAACCGGTAGATCTGAGAAAAGAGGAAACTTCTCTGATGCGGAACTCAAGATTCTCGCCAGAGCTCAAAATTTTGAACTTTGGATCGAAGATCGCCCCCGGAGGGTTCAATGACTGAAGTTGATCTCAATAACCGAAGGTCACTCGACGGTCTTCCACAGCCGGAATAGCGTAGCCGACAACTAACAATCAGAATAAGGGTCTCTATTAGCCGAAACAAGGCTCTGATACCACTATAGAGTGAAAAACCCATCACCAACAACCAATGCAAACCAAATCTACCACAACTTTATATATTCTTATCTATTACAAGATTAACGAAATACAAAATCACAAATTAAAGATTTGATAAATACAAAAGAGCCAATGAACAGGAAAGAAGAAAACCCTCAAGAGATGGACCTCATAGACCAAACAAACTCTCACCCACACAAACCCTCTTACTCAAAACTCCCTCAAGTATCAGTCAGACGAAAGAGCTGACAAGACATCGGCAGTAACGCGTCCAGAGAATGGCGCAATAAGCTGGAGAACAGAAAGGATTCAACGAAACCCTAATAGGGAGAGGCGTGAGAGAATGAGAGAGTAGAGAATAATATTATAAGGCAACAAAGAGAGAAAGAGAGATTATATAGAGTTCACTTGGGGCATGTCGAGCAAACCAACCTTCCCATCAAACAAATTAGTTCAGCCCAAAATCAATAGTGAGGTCCAACACGTCCATCATTGGGTACAAGCAGGGACGGAACCAGAACAACATTGTTGGGGGGGCTGGAGAAGAAAAAATTTTTACCAGAATTTCATCTATAAAATGATGCATTTCATGTACAAAAGACGTTCAAACAATTCTAAATTTACATATAATATAGCAAAAGAATAGGTAATCGCCCATTACCAATAAAGAGTGATCACCTATCACTCACGAGGAATGATTACCCATCACTCACGGGATAAGCATTATAATTCTAAATTTACATTATAATCATATTTTTGCCAAAAAACATGCAAGAAATTTTTTTACTATCAAAATCAAAATTTAAGCACTCAAAAATCTATTTACCAAAATAAAAAATGTTTCTACATAGATTAATCTAGAAAACTTACTTTTTTTATTCTTCAAAGTTTGAAGAACGGGGAAGCGAAGCTGCCGGCCCGTTGCCATCCTCCGTCTGCCTGATTGCTGGTGTTGCTGCGCTACTGCAGCTTGCAGTCCACGGCTCCACCGTCGCGAGGTTTCCGTCGCCGTCGACACCACTTGTCGTCGAGCTCGGACCGAGGAAGAGGATTGATTGTTTATGCGGAGAAGGAGGAGGGAATCGGAGAGAGAGAGAGAGAGAGAAGAGAGAAAGCTGATTTTTTTTTTGGTTTCTGCTGCTACCGAGGTTTTCAGGTTTTTTTTTATTTTATAAATCAGTCCCTAAGTTTTGTGGGGCTAAATTAAAAAAAGAAAATTTGAAGGGCTTAAATGTAAAAGCTTAAAAGTTTTTTTAAAAATAAAATTGTTGGGGAGGCTTGAGCCCACCCGAGCCCCCCTATAGTTCCGTCCCTGGGTACAAGGGTTGGTCTTTTACTAGAGATGTGGGCAAATACCTACAATAGCCATAACTGATTTGACGAGGGTCTAGAGTGATGAAAGAGGTGTAAATGTTAAGTTATTTACCTTTAAGTAATGTCTCAAGCACTCCTAGATGATTGACCGAACACCCCTCACTGTAGCCTCAACCTTCTCCTCAACAACTACATATTATAGCAACCTGATCGCATGTGTTGGTTGGCATGAATGTACTAGAAAAGGCCATCCGACTCAACTCACAGATGGTATGACTTCGAACAAACTCCCTAGAAGTGGCCTCTAGTCATGCCACTCTACCTGATGCAATGTATATGAGCTCGAGGTCATCGAGGGTAGGAGTATTTGTCGCATGAGTATCATCCTAAGTCATTATGTACTGTTTTAAATCATTATGTACTGTGGAAATATAAAGTATTAAAATATTTTCAATAATTTATCCAGAACTGTTCGGACTTATAATAAACAAACTATCTCTTCTTATTCCCTTAATGGTGGAGATGCAGGTTCTCTAACTATGTGCTCTTTTCGATGACGTCGCTTAAGTGTTTTTATTGCAAAATGATAAGATTATTATATTGAAAAAATCTTCTACCGTGACATATTAAAGATTTCTTAGTCCTACACCCGGGAGCGGATTCTCCACCGACAGGAGGACAGGAGATGACCATCTCAAGGCACATCACGACCTACAGGCAACACCGGCGAGACCTGGGAAAGCAACCTGATTAGGAGTCAGAGGATCCATAGTACTTGCAGTCTCCCGGACTTCATATTCATCATTTTTGAAAGCGGGGGGAAGGGATCTCTTTTCTGCAACGGAAAAAAAACGGATCTTAACACCATTTTAATTTATAGATAAGGATCATTTGAACAAATACCCTCGTAATATTAGAAAAATATTAATAAATTTCATTAATTTTAATCTGTAGAAGAAGAGATTCATAATGCCCTGAATTTTATTTTATTATAGCTATTTATACGTTTATTGAATGTTTGTAACAATTTATTTTTTTAAAATATTTACTAATTTTAGATTATAATACAATGGATTATTCATTTCATTTAGATTTTGAATAATAGCTATATGACGATATCAAATTTAGAAAAGAAATCATCATTCAATTTTACCTTTTTTATTAAATTCATAAAATAGCAAAAAATAGCAAAAGAAGTTTAAACTTATTCGAGTTGAAAAGAATTAATCGTAGATGGAAAGGCATGTTATTTTATTTTATTGTATGGTACTCTACTAGTATAAAACCTATTAAAAAGAAAGAAGATATTAATGATGATTTGAATTAAGTGGTATACGAGTTATGGCGAGATCCGGCATCGGTGTTTTGAGCAGCGCAGCAGCAGTTGGCAATGCATTATCAGAGGTTTCAGGGGACAGAGACAGTACGTGCATAATACCATATACCATCACGGCACCTCATTGGGGTTCGTTCCACTGAATTTCAAATATGGAGACAACTTAATTTAGAATTAAGAAATTATTAACTCCAGCTGAAGGAAGTAGCCAAGACAGAAAGCTCTTGTCCTACTTCAATCAATTTGTCAACTTCCCATTGGAATACTACCTTAAAATTGTATTTTTAACAAGCAACTACTGATTACCTAAATGCTTCAATAATGAATTATATTTCTTTTTTAAAAAATATTATTTTAACATTTCTGATTTGGTCAGTGGGAATTATATTTCAACTGTTTATGATATGAATTTTAACTACAAGGAGATGTTATAATTGAAAATGCTGAAGTTGGAGTAGGGTCCAATTCCAACTCATTATACATGATCCAATAACTTATATATTTTATAAAATAGTAAAATTTTCAATTTAATTAATTAGTTTCTGAAGTGTATAATTAATTAATTACTCAATGTCAATTAATATATTAACTATGTTAGCTAGAGGATCATATTGTTTATTTGGAGGAGAAAGGCTTCAATTGTCATGTAAGATAAATTCCGATTTTAATTATCTATTTTTCTTTATATATGCGTATGATTGGTTTTTACTTTTCATGAGTGCCAAAATTAAATTGCACATATTAGAAGTCCACCAATGAGGATATGCAATTATAAGGTAAATCAAATGTAATTCTTGATTCCAACTTTGCTTTCATTTTCATGTGTTCTAATGAAGTAGATATCATAAGTTCCAGTTCGATTTTTTTAATATTATTGTTGACTGATTTTTAATATTATTGTTGACTTCTGAAATTATACTTACCTCCTTCCGCTTAATATAAAATAAATATGTTTGTTAATAAATATAAAAATTTAAATATAAGATCGTGAATGTCGAAAAGTGTATTGGTTGATAAATTGAGTTGCCTCTTAAAATTAATTAATTAAGAGGTTATTGAATTAAATTTTTTTGATAAAAGATATTATTAAAGTGTTAAATATTTAAGTGCTTTTGATAATAATTTTACTTAATTATTTAAAATGTGCTTAATTGTAGATTATAAATTATTGAGTTTTTTTGCCTAATATATACACATATCATTTGTCAAATTATTACACTTTTTTGCATATAATTACTAGTTTTTAATTAATTCACCTTTTAGATTCAAATTTTAATTTTTAGATTTAATATTCAAACTTAATATTCAAAATTTAGATTTTAGACAATTAAGACTTCAAACTTCAGTTTCAATTTTATCAAAAGAGGTTTTAGCCTTCAGGGGTGTAAACGGGTCCAAACGTTTACAGTACTCTGTGTACCAGACTTGAACCCTTATACTGAAACATAGGCCCAGACCAAACACAGACCTTTTGGGTATAAAATTTATGAATCCAAACTCGACCCGACCATCTAGGGTCTCGGATAGTATTTGGGTATACCCGCACTCATATGTCATTTTTCTATTTTTTCTCGTTAAACAAAAATATATATAAAACAATGTATAACCATAAAACAAAAGTTATAACATGATTATTATAATTTTCTCAACATCTCTTTTCACAAATCAATGCTTTAACATTTCTAATTCAAATAATTAAAAGTCAAATATACACAAATACGATAAAGTTATAAATTATGTATTAATAAAAAATATAAAAATAATATAATATATTATTTTATTATAACAATAATACGGGTAAATGGGTTTAAGTATTATTATATCATTCTCAGACTCAATTAATAGAATCTATACAGGTACGAATACGAATTCGGGTGCGCGGGTATAAAATTTTAACTTTACCTACTATAAACGGGTATAGATCCACTCAGATATCGATAAGATCCGCCTCGTTTACAGCATTACTCCTCACTGCTACATTCTTTTTATTAAAAAAAAAAGTAATTCTTATCTGAATAGCTAGGGTTTGAATAGGAAATTTTTTCTTAAAAAAGTCAATATCATATATATATATATATATTCTTCTTGGAATTGGATTATATTTCATTAATGAGTACATACATGTTCAAGAAGCATACTTATGATCCATACAATATATATCATTCAATTGAAGAGATGTAGAGTGATATTATAAATTTGATTTAATTATTCAACTATATGGAGCTATATATTTTGCCTCATTCAACTATACATTGACTGCAATTGTGATGCCAACTATGAATCAAAATGGAAAGTGATCATGATATCTATATTTATTGTGATATATATGGACTTTTGTTTATTAATTATATTATTTATTTTCCAAGAGTTGTCTACACTAACCATGAGGAAGTGAAAAACAGCTAACATTTTTATTTTTTAAAGAAAAAACTTTATGCAAATGAAAAAAGAAAAGTTGAAAACAGTGAATATTAACTCAAAAAACAAATGTACAAACCCAATCATTTGAGAGCTCAACCACCCTACAACATTCACATGCATCACATTCTACTATAACTCAATGTCTTTCTACAAACATCAAGAAAATCAAAAGAGAAACTTGTCATTAACCCTAAAATATCATGCAGAATCTTGCACATTAAAACGACAATTGAAGAGGTACATTAAAAAGACAATTGAGTAGTACCCTCCAGTCAGAAATACATGTCCTTTAGAACGAATTTGGATGATTAAATTATTAGGTTTTAATAAATACTTAGTATGTAATTTATAATTTTATGCATATGTTTTAATTATTTCATATAATTTCTTTCTTTTTTTTCATTATTTATTAAGAGCACAAAAAATATTTGTATTTAAAAATTAGTATTTCTAAAATGAATACATACTTCCGTTATTAATCTAGGGTCTATATATAGGCTAGATTAGAATCACATATATTATATTAAATCACATGAGAAATTTTAGTATATCAAGTTTATATATTGTGACTTACTATAATATCTCTTAAGGGATCCATATTCTAACTTTATCTTTTCAAATTAATTCTTAATTCTTATAAGTGAATCTAAAAAGACTTATCGTGTATACTTTTTATTGTAATATTAATTTTTCACCTCTAAATTACTTTTACCATTTTTATCATAAGATATTATTGTCTTTTTTTTTTCAAAAGTCTTTTTCCAGTAGTACCTTAATTTCTAAACTCTCCCTACACAGTAATCACCATAAATCATTATATTCAAGGCATCTTTCACTTAAGTCTTCAAGCTATCTACACTATCTTCTTTCTTATACAACAAGTCTAATTACTCTTTAATTATTTTCTTAGTTGCAGCTTCATTCTCAATTTATTGCTCTATGTTTTTAAGATAAAACATTTGAAATATTTTAACTAATTTTAAAAGTATATATGAATTTTAAAATTTCTTAATTGTGTAAAAAAATTAAATTAATGCCTAATAATAATATGAAAGAGGTTCAAAATCATTTAATATATCTTTTAATATATATTAATATATATTGTGATATAATTTATTTGATAGTAACTTTTTCTTTAATTTTAATGTTTATTTGATATTTTATTAATAAAATTATTAATATAAGCATAATATATTAGAAAATGTTTTAAACTATAAGAAGGTATAAAATGGAAGGAAAGGGAGAGGGAGTAAATTAGAAGAAGGGCAAATAAGTAAGTTGGGGTATGTTGAAAGAACAAAGTGGTAGATGATGTCCAAAAAACAAGTGCAATCCATTGGGTCCCCAAGTGTTCTTGGGTCGTGTTCCTATTTTTTGCACTTACTTTCTTCTCCTTGGGATGTCCGCAACCATCTCTCTCTCTCT
The DNA here is from genome assembly GCA_028651295.1 of Catharanthus roseus. NCBI lineage: Eukaryota > Viridiplantae > Streptophyta > Magnoliopsida > Gentianales > Apocynaceae > Catharanthus > Catharanthus roseus. The sequence goes on from JAPQWS010000047.1 coordinate 2,987,716, forward strand.
CTCTCTCTCTCTCTCTCTCTCTCTCTCTCTCCTGCCCTTTTAAAGTTTAAACCCCCTTCAAAACCTGTATAAATACCCCTCCACACATGCAACAACATCTTCCTTAAACTTGCATAATATCCCCCACCCCCGTTAGTTTCCTCTCTCTCTCTCCAAATTCTCTCCTTCCCTTTTATATGGCGGAGTTAGATAATTATCATCAGAGTTCTAAACCTAATAATAACACTACCACCACCAATGGACGTTTAAAGCTCTTCGGCTTCAACGTAACCGAATTAGATCAGGAAGAAGTCGATTCGGCCAAAACGCCGTCTTCTGGTTCGCCGGAATCAGGTACTTTTCCGGCCTCCGATGGCCGGAAATACGAGTGCCAATACTGTTGCAGAGAATTCGCCAACTCGCAAGCTCTCGGCGGCCATCAAAACGCTCATAAGAAAGAGAGACAACAACTTAAACGTGCTCAAATGCAAGCCAGTCGAAACGCCGCCGTTTCGTACATGCGAAACCCTATTGTTTCCGCTTTTTCACCTCCGCCTCATCTCCTAGCTCCGGCCGGTTCCGTAGTGCTTCCTGCTGCTTCTCCGTCGTCTCCGTCGTGGGTTTACGTTCCACGCGCCGCTCCTCCCTTCCACGTGTCGCACGGATGTGTTTTTCCAACAACGAATGGAGGGAGATCGAGTGTAGGGAACTTAGCTTATGCTGGCAGTGTAGCGGAATCTAGCTTGACGAGTGTTGGGCCTTCTCAAGTTAAGGCACATAGTGGACGCCTTGATGGGCCGTCATTGAGTAGGTTTACTAGAGGTGATGATGGGCCTAATTTTGATGATGCATTTGGGTTGGATTTGCATCTTAGCCTTGCTCCAGCCGCGCCGTGACTGTTTTAGGTAGTAGATTAAAAAACTTAGACTGGCTCGGAGGCGGCTGCCTGGTTGGCTTGGCTGGCATTAATGGCTTGGCTTTGCTTGGAGGAGCTGATACATAGTTGATTTATTTATTCCGAGCCGGCTCTTGTAAATCTTTTCTGATTTATTTATTTAATTTTTTCTGAGGGAAGAAACTTCTTACTTGCTTTCTGAAATTACAGATTTACCCCCTCTTCCAAGTTCTACAATTGAATTGAAGTTTGTATCCCCACAAGGTTGGTTGTACGTGCTTGTACATATATGTATTTTCAATGAGAAAAGGATTAGGTTTTGATGAAATGTTGATTTTCTCGTTTGCAAAATTCAAAATTTTGTTATACATTAGGTAGTTACTAATTTTGGCATGTTTTTATTTGTTCTCTAAAATTTATGAATTTTATACTTTTGAACAAGTACTTAGTATATGTTTCTTACTTTTACTCAGTCTTTGTATCTCTAATTATTTATTATAGGTATAAATAACATTTAATTTAAAAATATTTTCTTATTTTTAAAATCTCAACTCCTTTACACACGTCCAAAAGGACTTATACTAACAAAGTCTGGAGGTAGTAGTTAGCTAACTTAGCCTTAGTTTGATTTGCGGAGGGAGAAGGGGAGGAAAAGTGACACCATTTATTTTAAAATTGTTTGATAGGAGCCCTCCGTTTGTTTGGGATGAAAGTAGAAGATAAATAGTTTTTATTATATACAATTTACTATTATATCCATTTGCATAAAGTTAGTAATGTTATATATATAGGGAAAGAGTTTAGGATAAATTTGTAATAAACTAATTTGTAACAAGATAAAATAGACTTTTTAGCATCATTTACGTCTCAATTCGTCCGTTTAAAGAGGGGCTATGGAGGGGAGAGCTCTCCCTCCTCATTTACATCTCCTCCACTTTTATATTACAACCAAACGACGTAAATAGAATATTTTCTTCCTGATGTACATCATTTTCTGCTCTTCTCCCTGATTTCCCCCAAACCAAAATAAAACTTAGCCCTAGTTCGGTTCGCGGTGTGGGAAGGGAAGGGGAAGGGAGAAGGGGAGTGACACCCATTTACTTCTACTAGGGGAAGTATATCCATTTACTTCAAAATTATTTTGGTAAGGGTGGGACATTTACTTCCCTCGGTTTGGTTGGAGTGAAATATGGAAGGTAAATTGTTTTATTATATACATTTCACAAAGTTATGAATGCTATATATATGGGGTAGGAGTTTAGTCTAGGATAAATTTGTAATAAATTAAATTGTAAGAGGATATAATGGACTTTTTAACATCATTTATACTCAAATTTGTTCGTTTTGGGTGGAGCTAATTTGCTAACGTGGAGGAGGACTCCCCCTCCTCATTTGCGTTCCCTCCACTTTTATATTGCAACCAAATGACGCAAATGGGACATTTACGTCATGATTTACAACCCGTTCTACTTCCTCCCTATCATTCCAATCAAACTAAGGTTTACCGTTGATTAGAAAACTAAAAATGGTAGTGTATTAGTATCTTAATTTTCTTTTATTAGCCATCTTTTTTCCATCTTTTGAATAATTAGTTAATTAATTATACCTCAAGTTTGTTGCTTTAAACACAAAACAAAGGTTTAATTAATTAGAGGATTTTTTATGATCACCAAAGCATCTTGATCATCTAATTCCCTCCACCAAAAAAATATTGGTAAGAAATCAAAAGGTGTTTCAAAGGTCTAGTCATGATTTCAATACTAAGAGGAAAACATCAAGTGAGAGTTTTTACAAAAATTGATCGCTATCTTACGTTATATTTAAATCCTTGGATATTTTTAATACAAAATTCACATAAATGTACGATAAATGATCGTTCGTTTAGAAATTAAGATTGTGTTGATTTTTCTTTTTTTTGAGTTGTTTAAATTTGATCCTAGTCTCATGAATTACGAGTCAGTTATTAAATCTTTAAACAATTATCAAAACATCTACATTCACCTTTTAAATCAGTGAACATATTTTTAGGCTAAATTATTTTGGTTGAAAATCACAATTTGTTATCCAATTATCAATTGCAAAAGAGATGTGTAATACTCAATTGACAATTCTTTCAAATAAAAACGGATTCTTTTTTAAGTTATCATTATTATAATCACTTATAAATTATGGTAATGATATTCATGATTTTTAAATAATTTGGATCTCTGTAATATTTAGTGTAACATACTTAATTTTTTTTTGAGAAATCTCATTTAACATTTTTAATATAGTATTTTATTAATAAAATTTATAAATTAAAAAATAGGATAAAAAAATATTTCCGAAAATATTACCTATAATATTTGAGGAAAAATTGTTTGTGATATATCGTGGGACCAAAAATCACATGCAAACAAGTTGTTTCTCTCCAAGATTTAAGAATAGGATATTAATTGATTGGCTGATGGGATGAGATTAAAACCTTATAAGTAGTGTTGGGGCTTGGGTTTATATTAGTCAAACAGTACAATTGTCCTTTGCTGTCTCTCCTCCAATACTCACAGCACAGATATAGGCAGGGATCAATCCCAAAATCACCCCCAAAAAAGCTCATCAAGAATTGGCTTCCAAGAAAAAGCATATATAATAGTTGAAAGAAAAAATAATTGTTGGAATTGAAGTGGTAACAAATTAAGAAGATTGGCTTCTTAAAGTTGTGAATCTTACGTAGGAGTCAGCAACCAATGAGTTTGTGAGTTTTAACCAAAGCTTGCGTGTAAGCACGAAAACAAGAAGCATACAAGAAAGAGAAGATAATGTATATTTTAAAAAGAAAAAAATATGAATTTTTTAGTTTATGTTTGAGATTCACAGATGCAGATAATGTATATTTTAAAAAGAAAAAAATATGACTTTTTTTAATTTATGTTTGAGATACACAATTTTTTTTTTAATATATTAAGAATGTGAAGTATTTTGAAATATATCAGTTATTTAATCGTGAAAAGAATATGTGATTCGAATGTAGTGAAATATAAATCTTATGACACTTGTAATATAAAAAAAAGATAGAAATATGAATTAAAGTATAAAATTAAAAAAGAAATAAAAGAGATTAAAAGAATTATAAATTGGAATTTCTTTTTAAAAAGTTCATTGAATAACTTCAACAATAATAATACAAAATTTACAAAGGAATAGAACTATGTCGCCATACATAATTCCCTTTCTATATATATATATATATATATATATATTAATGTGTGCTTTCGGACATAGGACAGACATATCCATGTATTTATCATTTAATTTCATGGGCAAAGAAAGCACCCACACCCATCTCTATGCTTCATGTTGAAGTCGTCCACAAATTAATGTAAAACAGCTAAAAAATAGTCAAAAAGGAACCCTTGAAATGCCATGATCTCCACCTTCAAGATATAGCACCTTATTTTCGGTGCAAAGTGGAACTTATTACCCTTTTTTTTTTTTTTTTGGCCACAGGTCGGCGCTACCATTGCATACACATTTCTTTCTCGCTTCTCTCCTCTCCTTCCCCCTTTCTTCCAACCCCCCCCCCACCCCCCCCCCTTCCCCCCCCCCATCCCCCGCCCCCCAACCTCACCCTCAACCCAACCACCCCTTGCTTGTTTTTCTATGTACTTTTGCACCATGCATCATGTGTAATGTGATGAAAAGGCATTGGCTGTTTCTTGGACGTACATATTTAAATAGTTTGATCCATATGTATATATATACATATATATGATGTATATACATATATGAGGGGATATGGAGTCATATGACCCATCGGTATCAGTCTAATCCGGTTTGCCAACGTCCAATGGCAAATAAGGAGTTGATCATGTCAATTTAGTTATGCAAGATTAAAAATAAGTTAACACGACTTAAACAAGTGTTAAGAACATTAAGTTAATTTTTCGAAGTTCTGACTTGTATTGTGTCAGGTAATAAATAATAACACAGTATAAAAGAAGACAACATGAACACAAAAGTTGTTAACGCAATTCAGCCAACAATGTCTACATCTGCGGAGCCATGATTATCGACTCATTCTACTAAATCAAGAAAAATACAAATGGACAGTTGTACAATCATATTTAATTAACAACCCAACTCTAACAACAGACAAAAGTTCAGTGGAACAACTGTGCTGCGTGTTAGAACTATGCACACTAGGTTAACACTCCCGGCTGCATTACAAAAGTGTTTAGAAATGAAGTAATCCCAACCCCACTATCTATTACAAAGATATAATAGAAGTAACACGTTGTTGGGTGAACAACAGTGACACAACGTTGAATATTTGACACTATTGCTACTTTAGAATTTTCTCATGAAAATTTTCAGAATTCTTCCCCTCGAATGTATGGATATGGTCTCTTAATTTTGGTGAATGGATGAGGCAATTTATACCATGTACCTAGTTACACTAAGCACGGTATACCTAATTATCAAAACAACTGAAATTAGGATTTAAAACCCACCACTCCTTACGTGCTCCTTTCTTTCTCTAACTCTGTTACATGCACTATGAAAACATTGGAGAGTTCTACACAATTTTGAAAGCGAATCGAAGTTTTCTTGATGTTGAATCTATTTTGCTTTCCTCTACTTCAAGAGCATCCACTTGGTCTAATTCTGCTAATTTCGAAAGTGAAGAATTAACTTTTGAAGATGATAATTCTGAGAGGAATTAGCCAGTTAGAAACAGTCTTGAAACGAAAGAGTTGTTTTACGGGTAGGCGTAAAAGGATTTCCATAAGAGATGATCTACTTACTGAAGCTACTACTTTGGCTGATTTTTACAAGCTACATTGGAGAAGACATCTTCTGCAGTCAATTGAAGAGATTTGTAGAAATAAAGGAGAAAGATGTTTTGTGCCCACCAACTGATTGATTAAAAAAAAAAGAGAGGGTGGAGGGGAGGGAGGGGGGAAGGGGTCATTTACATGTAAAGGTTAGCCCCAAAGGTCATTTTAAAGACATAATGCCATAATTAGATAGAGTTACAATTTCTAATTTTAAAACTAGGCATTCCTAAATTCTAAAGCTAAGCGTTCCTAGTTTTAAAAACTGGGCATTTTTAGTTCTAAAACTAGGCATTCCTAACTTTGAAACTCGACAGTCTCAGTGTAAAAAGTAGACATTCATAAGTTTTAAAACTAGAACTGCCTAGTTTTAGAACTAGACATTCTCAATTATAAAACTAGGCATTCCTAATTCTAAAATTAGGCATTCCCGAATTTCAAAACTAAGCATTCCTAATCTTACAAGCTAGGCATTCCTAATTTTAAAATTAGGCATTCCTAGCTTTGAAACTCGGCATTCTCAGTGTAAAAAGTAAGTATTCGTAAGTTTTAAAACTAGAAGTGCTTAGTTTTAGAACTAGGCATTCTCAGTTATAAAATTAGGCATTCCTAGTTCTAAAATTAGGCATTCTCAAATTTCAAAAATAGACATTCCTAGTTTTAAAAATTAGGCATTCTTAGTGTAAAAAGTAGGCATTCATAAGTTTTAGAACTAGAAATGCCTAGTTTTGGAACTAGGCATTGTCAGTTAAAAAACTAGGCATTCCCACCTTAAAAACTACGCATTCCTAGGTCTAAAACTAGGCATTCCCAAAATTTCAAAACTAGGTATTCCTAGTCCTAAAAACTAGGCATTCCTAGTTCTAAAACTAGGCATTCCTAGCTTTGAAACTCGGCATTCTCATGTAAAAAGTAAGCATTCATAAGTTTTAAAACTAGAAATGGCTAGTTTAGAACTAGACATTCTCAGTTATAAAGTTAGGAATTCCTAGCTTAAAGCCTAGCATTTCTAGTTCTAAAACTAGGCTGTCCCAAATTTCAAAATTAGATATTCCTAGTCCTAAAACCTAGGCATTTCTAGTTCTAAGGTTAGGTATTCTTAGCTTTGAAACCCGGCATTCTCAGTGTAAAAATTAGTCATTCGTAAGTTTTAAAACTAGAAATGTCTAGTTTTAGAACTAGGAATTCTCAGTTATAAAACTAGACATTCCTAATTTTATTCCAAAATCTTAAAACTAGGCATTCCTAGTCTTAAAGATTAAAAATTCCTAGTTCTAAAACTAGGCATTCCTAGCCTTGTAACTTGGCATTCTCAATGTAAAAAGTGGGCATTCATAAGTTTTAAAACTAGAAATGGCTAGTTTTAGAAATAGGCATTCTCGATTATAAAATTAGGCGTTCCTAGTTTAAAAACTAGGCATTCTCAAATTTCAAAACTATGCATTCCTAATTTTAAAAACTAGAAATTCCTAACTTTGAAATTCGGCGTTCTCAGTTTAAAAAGTAGGCATTCGTAAGTTTTAAAACTATAAATACTTAGTTCTAAAACTAGGTATTCTCAATTTTAAAACTAAGCATTCCTAAACTACATAAAAAACAGGCCATTACCGACCGAAACATCGGTCGGTATTTGGTCAGTATTGAGCAGTTACCGACTGATTACTGACCGAACTGGTCATCGGTGATTTTTAGTCAAAAACTGCCTATGACTGAATGTAAGTTCAGTTGGTAACTTTTACTGACCGAATTTCACGAAGTACCAACCGAATAAGCTGTGCTAACTTTATTTTTCTCATTTAAAATAACCAATTTAAAAAATATAATTTACAGATTGATTTTAAACCTTGTTGACCGAAATTTTGGTTGGTATATTTTATTTACCGATTGAATTTCGATCGGTAACTCTGTTACTTTTTATTTTTTAGTAAATAGTTATCAACTGATTTTCCGTCAATATCTATCGGTAATTTTTGAATTTTTTTAAAAAATATTTTTTTTATAATTATAATTATCCACTTGAAATTTAAACCGACAACAGTAACAAACAATATAAAATGAATACAATCAATATATATAATCTTCTTCCAATACGATAATAACAAAAACGTCTTGAAATACATAATATACAAATATCAAATACAAACCAAAACAAGTCTAGCATATATAATATATAAATATCAAATACAGAAATAAATGAGTAATGAAACGAATACTCTAAGTATGTGAAGTATAAAACCATATAATAAATGAAACACATAAGTACCAAAGTACAAAACACATAAGTATCAAAGTATTAACAAAAACGTCTTGAAATACATAATATACAAATATCAAATACAAACCGAAACAAGTCTAGCATATATAATATATAAATATCAAATACAGAAATAAATGAGTAATGAAACGAATACTCTAAGTATGTGAAGTATAAAACCATATAATAAATGAAACACATAAGTACCAAAGTACAAAACACATTGGTAGAGGTGGGCTAGAGGACGAGGGAGGACCGATCGGTAGCTGAGGATTGTCTAGGTCATCCATCGGAGGGAAATGAGTGAAACGAGTGGGTATCGAATCCATTTGTACACCACACTGAGAGGCGAACGAGGTCATGAAGTCGGAGAACTTGTTCTGTGCTTACTGTATATATCCCCGCAACTTCTTCTCCCTTTCAATGCAGGCATCATGGGCAGTCGCAGAAGATACCGATGGAACCGATGACAACCTGTTGCTGCCTCCCCCTTGCTTGGCGGTAATGACTGCAAATTGTGAGCCAAAGTTGTAGACATGGTCCTTATTGCTACCATCGGCAGGAATGAACATCAAATGCTCGTCAGTTGGTATGAGTGAGCTGGTCTCGATGTGAATGCATTCCCCGTCCGCCTTTAGCTCATGATATTTCGCGTACAAGAAAGAAATTAATAAGTTATTGTTAAGTAATATACAAAAGAGTAATAAACAATAATATAATATTAAACTAAAACTATTAAATAACTTTACCAAAAATTCGTTAGATTGTATATTGATCCACTGTCCTTTTCGCTGATGTAGTAGGACGTACAACTTTGATTGTGCAAATGCCTCGCCCATTTTCTCCTAATGCAAACATTTAAAGGATAAATGAGATTTCAAATATCAAGAAAGTTAAAAAGAACTATAAGTCATAAAAAAAATATCGTTGTAAGTTAAAAAAAAATAGAATAATTAAATATGGAAAAGATGTAAGTGACTTACCTACTCAATGAATGACCTAGACCCACCAGTGTGCTTGCCGAGCCCTTAGCCACCACTCCCCTGCAAACGGTTCCTTTGTGTCGTCTCCCGCTTCTTCTTGAAAGCACTTGAACTCCATATATCACAGAGACTCGTTTACTGTGTTGCAGTCATCCATTTGGGCTGATACTTGTCCGCTCGAACCTTGTATATCAAGTCCTTGTAACGTAATGAGGCCCGTTTCTCTCAAAAATCCTATATGGCACGCTCATGTAACGGGTCCCATTGATCATTTTCTGCAACAACACATACTTTATTAATGAATATAAGCTTATATATTTAAAAGTTCCTATAATGATAGTTATTTAAACACTTACCCGAACTCTGTATACACATGTTCTTCATTATGTCTGGGATTTTTCCAAAACTTGCATGAGCCGCAACAAACACTACAAAAAGAGAGTTAATTACGGGGGTTTATTTGTGACGATTACATAAACCTATGCTATTTTGTAATTTGCGGTGGTTTTTGCAGTCGCCGCAAAATAGAAATTCTTATGGGATCTTTTGCCCTCTCATAAATACTAACCCATGATGCACCAAAATATTTCCGACCTTCCCAGCAAAATCGGCAATACGCTCTAAGCCCTAGTCTTTAGTGAAGCTACCTGCTCTCAGCAACATCCTCGATCCTTAATTTCCTTATCTGGCAGCACCCCTATCGATCACTCGCAGCACCGTCCTCGATTACAAATCTCCTTGTCGTTGATTTTCAGTTCGGTAGCCACGACAACACCTGAACATTGATCGTGTAGCTCAATACATCTTTATTACTGGTCCTTCTCTTTCTATACCTCCTCAAATCTTGATTTTCAGTTCGGTAGCCACGACAACACCAGAACATTGATCGTGTAGCTCAATACATCTCTATTACTGCTCATTCTCTTTCTATACCTCCTTAAATCTTCTGTGGCTTGGTTTTTATAGTTAATATTCATTTATTAAGGTAGGTTAATGCAGGAGGTTGGTGATTTTGAGTGTTTTCTAGAATCCTTGATTTATTTTATGCTTTTGCTCTTCAGATATTGGTGTTTTATTTTTCTTTTCCAAAAATTATTGCTTGAAATTTTAATATGGGCTTCAAATTTCTAGAGTTGAGTCTAACACTTCAAATTCAAAAAATAGGTTTATATTAGTTCATGTTTCTTTAAGTTGAAATAGGCTTTTTCCCCTCTTTTGTCTTCTCCTACCAAAATCTGTGTCAATTTTATGCATGACCAAATTGATTCTTGGTTCTTTGATCAAAAGAAAATGTTTTTTGCGTACTTGATTAGGTTTAATTATATAAATTTGATTCTGCAACTTTGTCTGTGTTTCTAGGACAGAGGAAACCGAGGACTTCTGCTAGAAGAATCCTCTACAAGAATAGAAAATGCTTGACATTCCCGTTCTTTGTGATTGTTCTTACCAATTAAAGATCATTACAAATAATCTGTGAGCATTTCTGTTTGTTTTCTTGATTGATTTTATTTTATTTTTTAATTTTTTTACTAACCAAGTTTTAAGGCTTCCAAACTTCCTTCCCTTGTAGGTGGGTAAGATGTGTGAACGAGTTTTTCGATGGTTTACATACTAGTCCCTGTCTGTGTACAAAGAAGGTACAAATTGTTAAATAATTACAAATCATTATAATCACCTCATTTAAAAGCATAGATCTATGGCAAGGTAGGTTTAACTCAAAAAGTGATGTTAATAACATGACTTTTTATTCTGAACATTCTCAGCTCCTTCAAATCAACACATTTGCTCAAGTTGGAGGCATATCCATCCGATAGTTTCAAGTCCTTCACCCACTCAAGTACGGCTTTCCTTTGTTCTTTTGTCAAAGTGTAACATGCATTCGATTTTGCAGAACCTTTTAGTTTTAGTTCGGGCCAATTAGAGTATCTTTGAACATCTTCTCTAGAATTCAAGTTATGCTTCATCTTCCTTTTATATTCATAACTGTGTTAAAAACATTATCAAAGGCATTCTTCTCATTATGCATGACGCGAAGATTGTCGTGAACTAGAAAAATACGCGAATATGGAAGATCCCAAAAGATACTACGCCTTGTCCAATTGTGAGATTGTCCTCTGCCATCTTCCTTATCCATCTCCGTTCCGTTTTCTATAATCTTTGGCATGTCATGAACCCTTTCCCACAATTGATCTCCGTTAAGACGAGGTGGCGGCCCTGAATGATCTTCTCCTCTGCCCTTCTTAAAAGACCTTGAATCCCTCCAAAAGGGATGATCCGAAGGTAGAAAGCAACGATGACAATCAAACCAAGATTGTTTTCCCCCACTTTCTAGCCTAAATGACTTTGTTTCTTCCATACAATAAGGACAATCCAATGCGCCAACAGTACTCCAACCGGACAACATCCCCTAAGCTGGAAAGTCACTAACAGTCTAAAGAATAGCAGCCCTCATTTTAAAGTTATGTTTTTTTGAAATATCATACGTGTTAACTCCATGTGATCACAATTGATTCAACTTTTCTATCAACAGTTGCAAGTAAACATTTAACTTATGTTTTGGATTCTGAGGGCCCAGAATAATACATGTTAAGAACATCACTGAAGTTTTTAATCACATCCAAGGAGGCAAGTTGTACGACGTAACAATTAGTGGTCAAGAACAATACTGCTTTCTAGACATCTCAAACAGTAAGAAACCGTCGGTAAAAATCCAAATCTTACATTTCATGCTTTGGAAGCAAACTCAGGATGAGTACTATCAAAATACTATCAAGCTTCTCCATCCCTAGGGTGACTTATCATATCCGGCTCAGGTATGCTTTTTGAGTGCCATCTCATATACTTAGCCATTCTTTGAGAAACAAACAACCTCTGCAGTCGAGGTGTTAGAGGAAAATAATACCTCTTCTCGTACGAAATGTCTTTAGAATTTTTCTTTCTTCTTATGTAACGGTCATGGCCACAAAACTTACACTAACTTATTTGGGCATCCTCTTTCCAATTCAACATGCATCCATTAACAGATATATCAATATTTTGCATAGGCATATTCAAACCGAAAACCAATTTTTTCTTTTGGTACCAATCATCCAACACCTTATTACCTTCAGGGAGTACACCCTTCAAAAACTGTGCTATTTGATCAAAGCACTTTTCATATATGTTGTTCTCTGACTTGATGTTTAGCAACCTCGCCATCGCGGACAACTGTGACTACTATGTACACTATTCATACAATGGTGTATCAACAAATTTTAACATGCCATAAAACTATTGAGCCTCAAGATTAGTTGCCTCTTTATAATTGTAGTACGCTGCATTAGGTTCAAAATCCAGACCAGACGCATCAAAAATACCCTTACAGTAAGTGTTACTTTCAACATTTCTTGTAACACTACCTTCCCCAACAATCGGTCAGTAACCCCACAATGGTTCTTCATGTGCAGTCTAATTATAATAATCAGGTAAAACTCTAATTTATAAAGATGCAGCTTCACATCATCCTCTTTAAGATACCTTTTGTTCTTACACTTTGCACATGGACACTGTAACTCGTTACCTATACTAAAACTGTAATTAAGACACCAGTTTTATAAAATACTTTACACCTAGTTGAAACTCACTACTAATCCCCATAACCTCAGGCACAGTTCTTCTATACATCCAACTACGATCCTCCTCCATAACTTCACTAACAAAACACATTCATTTAAAGTTAAAAATTCATTACTCATTAAGCATTAAATTTAAAGTGTTTAAATATGCTTCATGAAATATTTAGAGTTTAAGAGCTTAAAAACTCCTCTAATCATTTGAGTATTACATATATACCAAAATTTTTGAGAGATTTTGATTTTAAGAGTTTTACATATAAACTTATAGATTAAGATTTTAAAAATTTTTGACAGAGTCTCCTTTGTAAAATGGATATTTTCCTACCACAACGGCCAATCAAAAGGAAACATTCAAGATAATTTAAAAAGTCCGGGATCCCCCATAAGCAATTTAAATTAAAGAGTCTCGGCTCCCCCATAAACAATTCAAATTATAGAGTATGGGCTCCCCCATAAACAATTCAAATTTACTTTCAATACTTTGAAAACTTTATAAAACCTTAATAAGATAACATGACCTTATAAACCCAAAAGAACATGTTTTACAAGTTTAGAAAACCTCAAATTTAATCAAAACGTACCTCTAATATCTAGTAGTCCTAATATCATAAACCAATTCAAAGCAGTAATACTTAGATTTTAATAATTAAAAGTGCAAATAGTTGACAAAAGTAGGGATTTCATTATCCCATAAGTCCATTCTTCCACATCCCTCATAAGAGTAAAAAAATAAAGAAAGATGGACTTTCTAAGTATAAACTATGTAAATTTCCAACAAGAAAAATCCAATCTAAAAGTGTTACATCAACCATACAAACAAAAACAAATCTAACCAAGTTTTAAGAGTCCAGACTCCCCCATAAAGACAACAAATTATTCATAATAAAAACAAATAACTAACTATTTAAGAGTTGAAGGAGATGAACAATTTAACCACAATTTTATTAAGGAGATGAAGAACTAATTCTAACTAGTTTTCTTATCATTTTTTACGTTCAAAGGACACCCTTTTTTGTTTTTTTTCCGTCTCATATTATTTCCTCAAAGAAAAAGTCAATATTCATGTAATTATTAGAATAAGTATATTTTCTTTCTAAATTTTCATAATTAATTCAATTATTGTGCCATATATATTTGTTATTCAATAAGAAATTATTGAGCAATAAAGTTCCCTTAACTTTAAAACTTTGATAGAAATAAATATATAATTCTAAAATATCCTCCAATGGAGAGAAAAACTTCAAGAATATAAGTTAGAAAAACTTTTAAAAAAATATTAAACATATAGAAAAAATAAACTCTATCAGTGAAATTAAGAGATTTGACATCTTTCTTATAGAGAAAATTGAAGCTGGGATAGATAATTCCAAACTAGATAAACAACATTTAGCTCAAAACCTAAAACATTTTACAAAACAAGCATGGTACTTTGCTTTATTGTTTCTCTTTTTCTTCTAGCAAAAAGTATTGTAGATTGTTGAACTTTTCCAAACTATAAACTTAGACCCCGTTTATTAGTAAGCTTTTGACATTCAAAAGTTAAATTATTAAAAGGGAATTTTCTTCTTTTTTTTCCCCAATCTTGAATTCAAAAAATTGAAGTCATTTCCCTCCCAGTTTTAGTGAATGAATCAATCAAAGATAAATACTTTATCATACAATGCAAATAGATGGTCACCAAAAAATTTAAAGTTTTCTGGTTTCAAGCTCAAACGAACTTCTGAAAGCAATGCTATCAAAAGGAAAGCATAAAACTCGCAACAATGTTGGCACAAACTCAAAATTTACAAATCATTATTCAATCAATGGAGTTGCAAATCCCTAGTTTTACAAAACACAACCCTCTAAAGTCATTTATGCTAATTGTCCAAAAATAATATATACAAAAAGGAAACACAAAAGTAGTTCAGTTATATATAGTTTATAGGAATGATTGTCCCTCCATTGATTTTATAGTGGAGAAGCAAGTGATTGCTAATGACATTTGATTTTATCACAATGGCATTTAAAAATTTAAGAAAAAGAAAGTAGAAGAATCACAACTTTTGTTATCACTTAAAAAATATATTAAAAAAAAAAGTTGTTAAAATATCTTAAAATTCTAAATTGAATTCGAAGTGGTATATATAAATGAAAAATTACGAAACTACTTTGAAATTTGAAGTACAAAAAAAAGAATATCTAAAATAACTATTATTAAAATTATGTTTAAACACATTTGGAAGTAGAGAAAAGTGGATGTATTTGGATTTTATTGATTAAAAAGGAAGATTAAGGAAAGAGTTGATCACATGTTATAATTAATTTCAAGAGTAGTACTTCAGGTTATAAGCTGGTTAAGTTACCCAAAAAAAAAAAAAAAAGGTTATAAGCTAGTTTTAATTGTTTAACAAGCAAAACTTTTACTTACATTGATATCAGTTCCACAAGCCTACTGTATCTCACACACAAATCATCCAGTCAATTTCTTCATTTCTCAAAACATATTCTCCAATCTATACTGACGGATCACCCTACGGTCAGTAGTCAATCAGTAACTAAATAAAGTTACCGATCGATGCCAGTCGGTTAGTAAATTCAATCGCTAATTAAACCATGTTTTCTCATACATCAAGTCCTTGTAAAGAAATAAACCAAAGCAGCCATAACGACAAAACAAATTCACCAAGACACCATAATCGAACCAGCCAGGTTGTAAACCAGAAACTAAAAAAATGCATCTAGAAATACACACTACAAAACCAGAAATTCTCAGCAATAAAACACCAAATAGCCAATCCGATGCAGCAGCAACAAGCAGAATTCCAATTCATCAAATCGAACCAGCAAGGTTCTTAACTTGATGTTTCAAATCATGTTAAGAACCTAATTCAAAGCCATTAATGAAAGTACCTTATTATTCAGCTATCAAATTAAATGGACAAAATTGCTAAACCTAGCTGATTGTAAAAAAAAAAAAAAATTAACAATTACCTTCTCCAGAGACCAAACAAGACGCAACAGAGGACGACGACGGTGATGGTTAGGGCTGCAAGAAAGTGGAGAAGTTATTAGAGAAGGGAGATAAGAAGAATAGAAGTGAGAAGTAAAGGAAGAAGAAGAGAAAAGAGTAGGGAAAGAAGAAGAGAATTTAGCAGTATTAATGTCAGTGAGGTGTGGTGCTGTCGGTGGAGTGTTGCCTTCGGTAGAGAGGACGGAGTGAGAGAAATTAAAGGGGAGGGGGAAAGGAGGGTTCCAGAGGGATCGATGCAATTTGGGGAAGAATGAGGGAAAATCTCATTCTAAAGTATTTTAACAGGTACCGACTGATTATTCACCGATATATTCGGTCGGTAACTCCTGATTTAATAATCATTTTTATAAAAAAAACAAATGCAACGACCGATTTTTTACCGCAATTCGGTTAATAACATTGGGTTGGTAGGCAAATGACCGAGTCAGTTGGTAACTTCAACTCACTTACCGACCGATTCCTAAGCAATCGGTAATCGGTCAGTAAGTTAAAAAATTACCAACTGAATCACAATCAGTCTGTAAATTCGGTCAATAAAAAGCTATTTTCTTGTAGTTCTAGGCATTCCTAATCTTAAAACTGGCATTCCTAGTTCTAAAATTAGGCATTACTAGCTTTGAAACCTTACATTATCAGTGAAAAAAGTAGGCATTCGTAAGTTTTAAAACTAGAAATGCCTAGTTTTATAACTAGGCATTCGCAGTTATAAAACTAAGCATTCCCAAATTTCAAAACTAGGCATTCCTAGTCTTAAAAACTAGGTATTTCTATCTTTAAAACTTGGCATTCTCAGTATAAAAAGAGAGGCATTCGTAAGTTTTAAACTAGAAATGCCTAGTTTTAGAACTAGGCATTCTTAGTTATAAAACTAGGAATCCCTAAACTAAAAATTAGGCATTCCTAAATTTTAAAACTAGACATTCCTAGCCTTAAAAACTAGGTATTCTCAGCTTTGAAACTTGGCATTCTCAAGGTAAAAAGTAGGCCTCCGTAAGTTTTAAAACTTAATATTTCATAATCCAAGAAATTTTAATAATTTTATATGTTTAAAAAATAGAAAATAGATTATAAAAAAACTAATATACAGTTTGCAAGACCGAAACATAAGTATAAAGCATAAAAAATGAAAATATACATATACAAGTATTCTCTTCTCAAATTCCTCTATCCAATTTCTAGTGAAAGACGTAGCTTTTAGTTTTCCATCTCTTCAATACCAGTACATACAATGATGATGGAGAATTTTCATCAATAGTATTAGCATCATATATCTAAATTCAAAAACCATCCACAGATTTACAACGTTGTTCCATTTCAGGTGGATGATTCTGTCTCAAGATTGGAATTATCCTTTGATTCACCAATTCTCTTGACAACAATAGCCTACACGAATGATCGACATTGCTTTTTAAGAATTTTCTCTATCAAAAGTTCACCTATGATGGGTTTTATGATCCTGGAGGAGGAACTGAATGCTTTGTTCTTCCCCTTTTCTCGATTGATCAAAATTAAGCTCTTTTCTTCTTGATTGTTTTTTAGGTTTCTTGAATTCTAAACTGCAAGTTGGATGAATTTTTGGAAGGTGGATGGTTTTGAAAGGAAAACGTGGGTGTTGCGGGGGGAGACGAGTGAGGTGTAGTCACGTGTGTTGAGAATAGGTTTTGATTTTTGCCCAATCGGTCGATTTTAGTAAAACAATGCTGTTTTTGCACCAGGTACACCTAGCATGGTGTACTTGAGTGCAGAGTATAAAAACTGTATGAATGAAGTCTGTTTTCTCCATATAAATAGCGATATATTGAAACCTTGTTGAGAGGTTTTCTACACAAGATCAATTACTTCAATCTAGCTATTATTCTTCAATATTATCTCCAAGATTTCTAACTTATCTTCAAGTCTTCTAAGTAATCTTTAATTCTTTTAAGATATCTTGGAAAGATATGGATATAGAACTCCTTAATCAAATAGAACTTTTTGCTAGTACATATCCAAATTATGGCGATACAGTTCTAACATAATTAGGAAACAAATTTCCTAACAAGTTACATGTATTTGGCAGATCGAATCAATACATAGATCAAAATGTCTAGAATCCCATATGAGAAGCAGAGGTAATATAAACTAGAGAGAGATAATATTACAGGTACTTTTTTCATCATCGACTATTCACTTAATACTGAGCCATAATTGCTTACGATTAATTTATTATTAATGAAACATTTACTTAATCATTAGATTCTTTTTGTGAGTATAATTATTCTCTTGACTCTCAACTTTTGTCTCGAAGACACATAATGAAAACCAATATTTATCAATCTTAAAAGGTATATAGTATATGTGGTTGATTTAAGTGAAGAGTGTAAGATGAGAAACATAATTAAATACAATAACATCATATAAAATTAGACTGTCAAGCAATCTGGTGCAGTCGATATAAACAAATTGCTAATGTTAATACAAAGTCATAATTTAAGTCGATTATTTAATTGCATCTAAATTTAGAGTTTAAAATATTCTAATATCTTGATACAATAATGCTATATATAATTATGAAAACCCTTTCCTCCAAAAAAATAATAATAATTAAAACCCTTACAAATATAGAGTTGACATGAGTGACTCAAATTCTAGATTAGTCCTCAAATGTCCCCCTAATGTTCTTAATTAGTTTGGAAACGGCAATAACATGTAATTAGAATAGATTTTAGTTAGATTTCATTAATCTTTATTTATAAGTATCTATGTTTTCAAAAATTCTAGAAGGGTTAATCTAAAAAGTACTCCTTTGTTTGACAAATTGTCAATCAAGTACTCTATCTTTCTTAATTGTCAATTGGCTGACTAATTCATCTTCCAACCAAACTAATGGACTAGAAACCACTACGCTCTAATTATAAATTTTCACTGGATAAAATAAAAAAACAAAGTTAAAATGATCAGGAAGAGTTAATGAATTTGATTTTGTTCTGCCACTGAGGAAACAACGGAGCATTGGCGATTGTTTACAGTTATTAGTAGCATTGGTGGTGTCTATCAATATTGAGAGGATCAGATTCTTTTTATCCCCTAAATGTTCAAAAAGTGGTTTGTGTATTATTATATATGTTGTGGTGTAAACCGGTGATGGTAGTGTGAGGTGTTAGTGGATATTGGGTGAAGTATGACTATGAATTGATGGAATTAAACAAATAAAACCCAAGAATTAATCTTACTCAATAGATTATTTAGAATAATGAATTGAAACATGTATCTTGATCCATGGCAGTTGAGTGATTTGAAGATTGGGTTTGAATCTTCTGATTGTTACGTACGCAGCCTATTTTCCTCAAAGAGATGGGGGCTTTTAGAGGTGGCTAATGATCTAAGCATACATGCAATTAGGGACCATAACCCTAATATATAGATGTATTTGCTAAACAGCCCATTATAGTTTTGCAATACAATCATTAGGTTTCTACATATTTATAAAGAGACCCCACACTTTTATTAAGATGACAGACCCACCTATATAAATATAGATTACCTTAATTGAGTCTTAATAATGTATATATATAATAACAAATACATAATTAAATTAAGCAATACATGTACTTCTTTATGTCCAAATGCTATATAAATACGTGTGCACATTAATTAAGTCCAAAGATCTAACAATCTCCTACTTAGACTAATATTCATGTATACACTTGTCCAAATAATTATGTGATTATCACTATAGTAGCTAGCACACTTTAATTTGTCATATTAAACCAACTTTGTCCATTAATTTTATTAATACACGGATAAAAGAGACTTTCACTGCATTAAAAGAACAGTTAAACCCATTATTGGTCACATGCAATAATTCAACTAAACAACCTGAGTTGAGTGTGGATGTGTAGCATGGAAATTACATGTGAATGTAATCTATGCACGTTTATTTCCAACAGGTCCAATAAAATTGAGATCGCTGTGAGATATAAATAGGAAATGAACAACTCAATAACTAGTCTCAATGAGCAAATGGTGGAAAATTATTGTCATAATAACAATAATAAGTAAATAAAGTATGAGAATAAATATATATACAGACTCCCATTGAACTTAGACACCATCTAAAGAAACAACACCCATATGGGTAGTATGTTCTGTAAAGACCTTCGGTGTCAATGTATTAGTTAGCAGATCTGCAAGCATGGAGCTTGGCCCAATAAGCTCAATACTAATTATACCATTCTGAACTCACTTTTTTACAACCAGAAGCTTGAGGTCTATATACTTAGATTTTGTTGAACTCCTATTATTGTTAGAAAAGTAGACTAGAGCTTTGTTATTAGAAAATAATTTAAGTGGTCTCTCAATATTGTTAACCACACACAGTCTTGTAATGAAATTATGCAGCCAAATAGCTTGATTTGATGCCTCAAAACATGCTACAAATTCTGCCTCCATAGTGGAAGAGGCAATGAGTGTCTGTTTGACACTTTTCCATGATACCACCCTTCAAATAGCAGAAAAATATATCCTGATGTAGATCTCATTCTATCTTGACATCCATCTAAATCGGAATCTGAATACGCAATGATCTCAAGTTTATCCGACTTTCTATAAGTGAGAATGTAATGTTTTGTTTTATGCAAATACCTCATGACCCGCTTGGTTGCTATCCAATATGCAGTACCTAGATTACTCAAATATCTACCCAACATACCAACTATGAATGCAAGGTCAGGACGAGTGAATAATTGTGCATATATAAGGCTTCCAAATACTGAAGTATAAGGAATACCTTCCATTTGCTTGTATTCAAAGTCATTATTAGGATACTGTTTGAGATTAAACTTATCTCCTTTAGCCACCGGAGTATCATGTAGTTTACAATCTTGCATTCCAAATTGCTGTGATACCTTCTCGATGTATTCCTTTTGTGATAATCCAAGAATTCCTCAAGGACGATCTCGATGAATTTGGATCCCTAATACAAAAGACGCTTCACCAAGATCTTTCATCTCAAATTGCTTCGAGAGAAATTTCTTAGTTTCATGCATTAAACCTACATCGTTACTAGCAAGCAAGATATCATCCACATAAAGTACAAGAAAAATATACACATAAAGTACTAGATATCATCGACATAATGTACTTATTTTTACAGACTTGTAATATACACAATCATCCATAACATTTATATCAAAACTAAAAGATAATATCACATTGTGAAATTTATAGTACTACTAACGAAAGGCTTGTTTGAGCCCATAGATGGATTTCTTAAGTTTATAACACAATTGTTCAAAATTTTTGGATTCTAAACCTTTAGGTTGTACCATATAAATTGTCTCATCAATGTTCCCATTGAGAAAAGCTGTTTTGACATCCATCTGATATAACTCAAGATCTAAATGTGCCACTAGTGTTATAATTATTCTAAAAGAGTCTTTCAAAGAAATAGGAGAAAAAGTCTCTTTGTAGTCATGCCTTCCTTTTGAGTGAATCCCTTAACGACTAGACACGCTTTATATCTCTCCATATTCCCTTTGTGAATCCCTTTTGGTTTTAAAAACCCATTTACAACCAATTAGTTTCACACCTTCTGGCAAAAGAACAAGATCCCACACGTTATTGTCTTTCATGGATTGAATTTCTTCACCCATGGCATTTATCTATTTACGAACATTCGAGTTTTCAATAGTTTGACAAAAGGTGATTGGATCATCTTCTGCCGAGTTAAAATTTTCCATATGCTCATTAAGATACACAATATATTCATCTGAAACTGCGCTTCTTCTTTCTCGCATGGATCTTCTTAATGGCACTGGTTCTTGAGGTTATTGAGGTTGCTTTTTAGGAACAAAAGGTTGAGGAGCGATTGGATGATAAATTTCAGGCAAGCTTGTTGATCTATATTATGAGGAAGCACAACATTGTCTTGTATTGAATTTTGTTCTTGAACAAGATCAGGAGCGAGAACCTGCTTATGTTCAAGAACAACATAGAAACGAGAACTTAGTTCTCATCAAAGATAAAGTTTCTTGCCTTATCTTCCCTCCCAACCTCAATATCCTCAAAGAACAGGGCATTTTCCGTCTAAAAAAATGTTCTGTTTTGAGAACTATAAAACTTGTAATCTCGTGACCGTCCAAAGTATCTAACAAAATAGCAACTAACTGTTCTTTCATCCAATTTCTTCTCATTAGGCTTATAAGGCCTTACCTCAGCTGGACATCGCCCTATCCTTAAATGTCTTAAGACAGGTTTCTTGCCTGTCCATAACTCATATGGGAGTTTTTGTTGTTGCTTTAGTTGGAACTCTATTAAGTATATAGACTACAATTTTAAGTGCATCGCCCTAGAGTGATTCTAGTAAATTAGTATGACAAATTATACTTCTTATTATGTCCTTAAGAGTTCTATTTCATCTCTAAGCAACTCTATTCATGCTAGGTGACCCCGACATAGTATACTAAGCAACGATCCCACACTCTTCTAAGAATTTGGCGAATGGCCCTTGACGTTGTTCACCTGAAACATCATTTCTGCCGTAATATTCACCTCTACGGTCAGATCTGATGCATTTAATCCTTTTGCCTAGTTGATTTTCAACTTCAACCTTAAATGCTTTGAACTTATCCAAGGCCTCTGATTTCTCATGTATCAAATATAGATCACCATAACGAGAGTAATTGTCTATGAACGTTATAAGGTACTGTTGACCATTTCAAGAAGCCCCAGAGAATGGTCCACATTTATCCGTATGTACTAGTTCTAAGACGTCATTAGCTCTCTCGGCACCTACCCTTTTCTTGCCTGTTAATTTACCTTTAATGCACTTGACACATATTTTATTATCCGAAGTGTCAAGCGTGTCAAGAATTCCTTCAGACACAAGTCTGTCAATTCTCCTTTGGAGATATGACCTAATCTTTTGTGCCATAATGAATAAGAGTTCTCATTAGTTAATTTTCGTTTGGTACCACATGTACTTACATGCAATGATTCATTAGAAGAAGTAGTCTCAAGCTCATATAAATTATCATGAAGATATAAAAAACCAGTTCCCAACAATTTAGAATCAAAATAAAGACGACACTGTCTATTACCAAATGAACAGAAAAAACCTTTTTTTGTCCAAAACAGGAATAGAAATTAAATTCCATCTAAATGACAGTATAACAAATGTCTCTTTTAATTTTAAAAATAAACCAGTCTTTAATGACAATTTAAAAATGCCTATAGCTTAAACTTCTGTCATACTGTCATCTCCCTTATAAATGAATCTTCATCGTCCCTTGATTGGCTGTAACTCTGGCAACCTTGCATAGATATACTTATGTGAGGAGTGGCAGTCGAATCTAACCACCAAGTATATCTTGGCACAGAAACTAAATTAACCTCTAAACAGACAAAAGTTAGAGGCATACCTTTCTTCACGCGTCATGCATGATACTTGGGGCATTCCTTCTTAAACATGAGAGGGATCTTTGCAGAAAAAACACTTTATATCTTTCGACTGTTCCTTCTGTTTTTTCTTTGTTGATGTATTCGCAGTCATTTTGCCCTTTCTTTTCTTGTTACCTTTTGAGAAAGTGAAATTAACATTCTCTTCCTCTTGCACTAAATGTGAGATGAGTTCGTCCATTTGTCCTTTTGACAGTTGTAACTCACCTGAAACTGACCAAAGAGATATCATAACAAGGTACCCGAGCAGATCATCAGGAAGATCCAACTTCAGTGTCTTAAATTTTGATATAATATGAGACATCTCGAGAATGTATTCCCTAATGTTTTTCGAGCCAATGTACCTCATGACAGTGAGTTTTCGCAATTGCGTAATAATCTCTACCTTTTCGCTTTTTATAAAGCGCTATTCCAACTGTTCAAGAAACTTAACTACATTATTCTCATCTGTCATGTTAGCAAGAAAAGTCTCTAGAATTGTACTCTTCATGATCATTAGACTTAACCTATTTGACCGTTCCCATTGAGCCATTTCTCTCCGTTGTTTAGAGGTACTAGTATCCGTCAACTCAGTTGGTCGTGACTCCCTAATGGCCAAGTCCAGATCCAGACAACCCAAATGAATTACAACCTTGTCTTTCCAAGCTTTAAAGTTGGTACCATTTAATGGCGGAATATTACTCAAATTAATAGATAATTGAGCAACAGAGATACTAGTAACTGTAACATAAAACATAATATAACAAAAATAAATAAAACTCGCTGATATATATATAAAACTTTAACAATTCATGGGCTATATTCATAACAACGTCCAATCACAAGAATACTGGAGACTTGATAATTCAAGAACCAACAAAATTCAAGAAAAAAAAAAAAAAACAGAATCCGCATCTGCATGCTGTGAGACATGCCGTCATACAGAAAAAAAAAAACAAAATTCAAGAACCAATCTCATAATTGATCCATGATGCCTGCAAAGTTTATAACCTATGCCGAAAACCGAAAACTGTAACAAGCAATGAAGCCGTATTTCTTTTTTTTAATATTAGAAGCCAAATAAAACACAGAATCCGTAACCGAAACCAACCAACGGAAACAAAACGGTGGAAGATTCATCCAATTGTCAAGATATATTGGATCGGCAATGTTTTCTTCTTCTTCTTCTTAAAATTGATTTCCGAAAAACAAATCATAAATCAAGAATCTATACAATCTCTGATGCAAAGAGGATCTGATACTATTGATGAAATTAAACAAATAAAACCCAAAAATTAATCTTACTTAATAGATTATTTAGAATAACGAATCGAGACATATACCTTGATCCATGGCAATTGAAGGATTTGAAGATCAGGTTTGAATCTTCTGATGGTTATATATGCAACCTATTTTCCTCAAAGAAATGAGACTTTTAGAGGTGACTAATGATCTAAGCATACGTGCAATCATAGACTATAATCCTAATATATAGATGTATTTTCTAAATAACCCATCATAGTTTTGCAATATAATCCTTAGATTTCTACACATTTATAAATAGACCCCACACTTTTATTAAGATGACACACCCACCTATATAAATATAGATTACCTTAATTGGATTTTTAAAAATATATAATAACAAGTACATAATTAAATTAAGCAATACATGTACATTTATATGTTTAAATACTATATAAATACGTGTACGCATAAATTAAGTTCAAAGATCTAACAGTTGGGTATAGTATGATTATGAATTGTGGTGAGGTTATGCTGTAACGGCATTGTTTGTAAGGCGGGAAGGAGGATCGATGATGGAGTTAGAAAAATAAACGGATTTTTTTTTTTAATAGTTGAGCTTTTTTTTATTTTTTTTCTTTTTTGGAGCCATCTAGATTTTTTTTTCTCAAGAGTTTTTTTTTTTTCGAGAGGAAGAGTTGTGATATCGGATAGTTTTTTTTTTTTTTAAATTTAGTTTCAATATATTCTTTAAATTGAGAATGGAATTGATCTTTTACTCGATTTAAGGGGTAAATTAGGTATTTCAAATTATCAGTCCAATAATTTCACTATAATGTTTATGTTGTCATTTGAATGTTAATTCAAAATAATGGGTACTTAATTAACAAAATCTCTAAACAAAAGGATAGTATTTTGAAATTAACCCATTCTACGATGATGACTAAGCTTCAATTATTATGAGAAGACGACTAATAACTAATGTGGGGACTAAATAAAAACAGCATATGTTAGTTTTGATTGGATACTTTTCTTATCTTTTGAAATTTGGGCGATGACGGTAAAACATATCGATCGAGAGAGAAAAGTTTGGGATTTAGTAAAGCACAATGATGGAAATTGAAAAACCTTGGTGCACTTCGTTAGGGAAAAAAATGTTTCTTCTCCTTCTAAAGAGTGTTTTTTTTTTTCTTTTTAAAAAGAAACTCACGCTCACAACTCGAAAGTATTATATAAATTTCATCTCGTGCAATAATATCCAAATCACATTAGGTAAATCACATAAAGCAAATTCTTTTTATTGTAAGGAGTTAAATTTACAGTCACTATTAAAAAATATGTATTAAGTAAATTCTATTTCGTACAATAACTTATAAACTATATAAGAAGATAAATTATACTAAGCAAGCTTCATGCGACGATGATATCAAGTGAGAATAAAAGTTTAAAACATAAAGGTTTTAAACTTTGGTGGTGAGTAGAAAATGTTTACTAATTTACTCTAAGGGATGCTTTTGGCATATATAAGAGTAGTACAAAATGGAGCTAGCTACAAAAGAAAAAGTGGTTGGTGAGACAAAACAGATGAGAAAATACATACAAACACAAGTCCCATTCCCACAACTTTGCCTAAACAAAAATACTTAGGTGTTACTTTTGGGACCCAATATAGTTTCCTTCATCAGTGCAAATTCTGAGTAGTGATAGAGACTACCACTTCTTCATCAATTTAATCGATCTCTCCTCTTTCCAACAACTTTATCTTAGGTGGGACTTTGTAGTCATATGATCTTCCAATAGAGTGTAGATGTACAAATATAGAGGTAAAAAGTTCAGATGCTGGGACTCACTCAATATTATATATGATGATCATATGCCGACAGTACTCTATCTATTATTGATATTTCTTAAGTTGGTTATAACTTCTGTCTGGTGTCCCATAGACTCACAGTGAGTGAGAGCTAGCTAGCTCCCTCTCAGTGTGGCAATCATGCTGATTTGATTCAAACAATGGGATTGAATTCATGATCAGCCCAAGACCCCAAAAGGACGGAACCAAAGGTGCAGTAGGGTAGCGGTTGGTGTACGTTCTTCTTTCTTTTAACTTTTCTCTCTCATAAATAATTTACTATTTATAAAATTTAACAAAATAAAATTTTAAATTTAAATTCGAAGATATGATCAAAATTCATGATCTATTAAGAAATGTTTCTACTATTAAATTATTATTTTATCATGATAAAATTTTAGTTAGTTATAAAACTCTGTATGTATTGAAATCTCTCTTTAAATTAAATGTATTTTTTCCTTTGAGAAAATTATATTATACTAGAATTCAGTGTCCATAATATTATGCAAGTAAAGTCTAAACTCAAAACCGAATAAAAAGAAAAAAAAAAAGGTCCAAACTAAAAATCTTGAGTCTCTGGCACTATGAGTTGATAATCGAAATTGGTTTTAAATATCACCCATTAGAGACAATAAACCTTCAAAAAGATATAATCACAGCCCTTCACATATGCCTTGTTCCCCCAAATCTATTGTCTAATGCTTCTGTATATATATGATCATACACAATCCCATAAATGAAACTAATTAAACTTTAACTGGAATTACCTACAACTTTAACTTTGCAAAGAAAACGATTTATATAAAGAAAATTAAGTGTTAGAAATGTAAATTTGGTTGAAATTTTCACATTGGCTCCTCAATAAATAAAAATTTTTTTTAAAAGTTTGAACAATTCTTCCCATCTTAAAGTACATTTTTTAATGTGAATTTAGGCCTAAACTCATTTTTAACATGAAAGTCACCTAGTACAATATTGGGCGGGCTAAACGTGTCCAATTTTAAAAATTTTTGGACTTGATCAGACTCTTTATAAATTAGTAAGTGTTAATTGCAAAATACTCTTCTTGGGTGGAGGGCTAAATATATCTTACCCACAAAATTGAAAAATAGACAGTCTACCTCCCAAATATATAAAATGTCCAAAATACATTTTTAAGTAAGTTATAGTTTGTTGCAAAATGATCCGTCAAGTGTAATATTAAATTATTTTAGTCCACAACCTAATTTATAGTTATATTTTATTACAAAATACTTCCAAAAATTTGTGATAATATCTTTTAGTCTATATTTTTTAAAGATTGATTATTTTATTTCAAAAAAATTATTAAGATGAATTTAAATTTAATTCAATGAACAAATAAAATATTTAAAAGTAAATTACTAAAATTATATACAAAATTTTAATTTTTTCTTTTATGGTAAATACAATTAATTTATAAAACTAAATTAGTTAAAAATTCTAACAGTTTATTTACTTTTATAAATAAAATACTCTTTTAATTAAATAATCATTTTAAGGAATATAGACTAACTAAAAAAATATTATTACAAAATACTTATATAAAAGTTTGTAACAATATTTTTTATTCTATATTCTTTCAAGATTGATTATTTAACTTTAAAAAAACTTGACTATAAGGAAAAATAAGGTGACTTTAAGTTAATAATATTTACTATAAAGAAAAAATTATAAAATTTTTGTCTATTATTTTAATACTTTACTTCTGAATGTTTTAGTTTTTTTATAGAACTAAATTTAAAATAACCATGCTAATTTTTCTTAAATAATCAAATTTTTAAAATTAAATAATTAATCTTTAGAGCATATATACACTATAAAGGTATTATTAGAAATTTGATAAAAATATTTTTTAATAAACTATAATTATAAATTAAGTTATGAATTAAAATATTTTTATATCCAACTTTTTGAGGTTCTTTTAAAAATAGAACATAACTTATATAAAATGATATTTTACATATTTTGAAGGTAAACTACCTATTTTTCTATTTTAGAGCGAAAGTATTTTTACTCAAGGGTATTTTGTAATCAACCCTTTGAGTAATCATCTCTAAACGGGGCTTTAATTGGGGATTGAGTTAGGCCATGCCCAAGCCCATATTTTTCATAAATTTGACCACAAAAAAAAAAAAAAGAAAAAAAGACCAATGACTTTAAAAATTAATACATGGGACAACACTTTAACAAAAGAGCCCTAGGAGCCTAGTACACTTCTGTATGATTTTAATTTAGAGTTTATTTTTAAAATTTTAAAATTTATTTAGAATTTATGAGAGTGTATATGTATTCATGAGATGATTATATAAATTGACCTTTAAAAGGTAAAAAAAAAAAAAATTGGTTTCGGCATAAATGTTGCAATTAATGATGACCAATAATATTCCAAAGGTTGTTTAGTGGTTGACTTCATCAAATACTATGTATTAGGGCTGTAAACGGGTCCAGACCCTCAGGGTACCTTCAGACTCGGACCCGTACCTTTATAGTGAAACTTGAATCCGGACCCGAACCCATACCCTCCAGGGTATAAAATTCTAGACCCAGACCCGACCCTCCAGGGTATACCCGTACCCGTATGACATTTTTCTATTTTATTTCCCTGTTAAACAAAAATATGTAAAACAATGTATAATTCAAAAAATAAAAATTTTAACATGATTAACATAATCTCCTTAACATTTCTTTCAACAAATAAAATCATTTAACATCTTTAATTCACATAATTATAAGTTCAAATATACACAAAATCGTCATAGTGTGAGTGTGATGTGATGTGAGTGTAGTTGGTTGGTAGGAAGGTAGAGTAGAGGTAGTAGGTTAGGATTAAAGATAAGAGTAAAATAATATGTTAAAAAAATTATAAATTATACATTAATATAATATAATATATAAAATATATTATTATTTTATTAATACGGGTATACGGGTATACGGGTCTGGGTATCACCATACCTTATCCGGACCCATATAGCAGTATAAATACGGGTAAAGGTACGGGTCCGGGTCTGCGGGTATAAAATTTAAACCTTACCCACTAAAAACAGGTACAGACCCGTGCGAATACGGGTAAGACCCGCCCGTTTACAGCCCTACTATGTATGCCACCTTTCCATAAAATTGTGCTTGTAGTTGTATATGGCCTTTGCTTTGAAAAAATTTTGACCCTAGAAATATATGCAGAAATAAATAATATGACCAACGAACGGCGTTAGATTTTTTTAACTAGTAGATTGCTAAAGATCATGAGCTGCCCCTATCAGACCTCAATCTGCCCAATTAATTGTTGTATGTATAATTAAGCAGCCACTGATTAATTATTTATTGCATTGAGAATTGATGATCATCAGTAGTATTATTATATTTATACCCCACATGAAGAAACAGTACTACTATATATATATATATATATATATTTTTTATTATGGTTAAATATTAATTAAATCTAATGCAAGTTGGGACTACAACATTTGTGTAACAAATACAATTCTATGATATTTTAGTCCAAAAGGAGGATAGATTCAATGCTCATTTCCTGATGAATGCCAATACAATTCCAATGCCGGACACACACACACATATATATATATAATAATACACACATATATATATATAATAATGTACCAGATTCTAATTCATCCTTGTAACATATGAGATAAATTTTTTTATATATACCATATATATGAGCTGTTATGGACTGTTCGATATTTTTTCTTTTAATAAAGGATTTATAGCATTTTTTTTCTTTAAGGTTGGTTTATATATCCGTTTTATTTAAATTATAAATATATTTTTATTATTTATATTTTTATATTTAAATAATTTGTATTTTAAATTATTTTTAAAAAATTAATAAAAATTGATTTTATATGAAAATTTTTTAAATTTTTCTAAGATATCATCATTTTGCGGGTTGAATAAACATATATTTTAGACAATGATAATCCTTTATTACGGAAATTTGACCCATAAAAATATTTTAAGAATGGTATATAAAGACTTAATACTTGACTAGCTAGTAATAAGCATTAGGTCTATAAAAAGATATTTTAGGAAAATTTTTGCTATAAACTTATTATTTTTTATAATTTATTTTACTAAAATTAAAATTAATGTTAGACGTTAATTAATTATGAATATATAAATAATAAGAATGTACTTCCAATTTATATAAATCTCGAAGCCTCGAAGAGAAAAATATAATGAAAACTTTTTTAACTGTTGAAAAAAAAAATTCTTTTGAAACTTTATTAATAGTTTTATTTTTAACAACATCAATAAATAAAAGGGTTAATTATATTTTTCCCTTTAGATTTGTCCAAATTATAATTTCATCCCTCTATTTTATAGAAATTACAAATATATCCTTATAATTTATATTTTTATAACTTATTAATTCCTACTACTAATTTGAAGAAAATTTTTTTAAAAAAAGTAATAATTATGCAGTAAAAAATTTAAAAGATCTTCGTACAATATCATTTTACAAGTTTACTTCTCGTTTATTATCATATATAAAGAAAATAATATCCTTACTAAAATATTTTTAATTAGTCTAATTTTTATAATGAAGGATTTTATTGCTTAATATATGATAATAAATACGAAGTAAACTTGCAAACTAATATTTTTGATAAAATTTTTACTACACAATTATTGTTTTCTGATAAAATTTTTCATTGAAATTAGTAGTAGGGATTAATAAGTTACAAAAATATAAATGATAAAGATGTATTTATAATTTATGCAAAATAAAAAAATGAAATTATAATTTGAACAAACTTTTTAAAGAGGAAGATGTAATTAACCATAAATGAAAACAGTTTGGAAAAGCAAATTTAGGGGTAACATTTTGAAAGCATACATTTTTCAACTTTTTAAGCTAAAGAAAGAAGTAATAAACAATAACTTAAAAATAAGTTATGACTTTCCTAAATTAAATGCAACTTATTTTAAGGAATTGATAATAAAACGAGTTTTTCATATTTAATTTTCAAATTAATTGAAATGATACCGTCAAAATTAACTAGGCTGGCTCTCCTTGTAGCTGAGGTTCCAAGCAAAATCAGAAGTAATTCAAGGATCAAGCAGAAATATATATATATATATATATATATATCTTTTAAACTGAATGGACAAGAACGGAATGAAAAGTCCATTTGTTATTGGTTTAAAACAGCAGAAGCTTAATTATAAATGCAAAAAAATGTAATTGTAGGACCAACATATATAATTGATGTTGCATTATCATCTGTTTAAGAGAGTACTTTTATGTAACTACCTTTTCTTGCCAGTTAATAACACAACTTTTTGTGCCCTACAACTAATTAAGGACGGAATGCGATCGTAGTTTTCAATATTTATAAAATATTTTATAAGTGTTATTTATATTTTTAGGCATGTATATATTTTTCTTTACCTTCATCTCTTAATATTTTGAAAAAACAAATTAATATAAATTCTTACCCAAGAAAATGGAAGTCAAATTCTTAACCATGAACATGGCTATATAAAACCAAAACCGAACCTAAGAAAAAAGCTAATACATAATCAATTATAATATTAATGCAATTAAAATTCAGTAACTTGACATAATAGTTAAGCAAATTGTGAATAGATAGGAAATCTAATGTTTGAATCTTTGTCATAATACTGTAAAAAATTAATAGATTCTAATTCCATAAAAAATTAACAGACCCTAATTAGGAGAGAGTGATATCTGTGAAACTTCTGTTAATCAAGTCTGAATGTGTTGAAATACCCCTAAATATTTGACATCGGTTAAACTAGATATAAAAAAGTAATGTTAGATGCATTAGGTACCAACACGTACATGACACTGAACTCCTACCAAGAGACAAATAACTGTGAAAGATGCATTTGCTCATCATCAAGTACTGTTGCGTTGTTGTCACACAGGTCTTCGATGGCTCAATTTCAGCTGAACCAGTTCGGATAGAGATAATATATATATATATATATATGCATGCATTAATTTCCTAATGATCAATTCTACTATAATTTCAAGTTGATCACAACATTAATGGTTGTGTATTATCTTCCCGAATCTTGACGATACTCATCACCAATTACTCTCAATTATTACGATCACACTTGCATTTAATATATCTTCTAATATACTTCTGTTAATAATAACTTTTCTTTTAGGGTTTATTTTTTAAAGTTTAAAAAAATTTATATTAATAAAATTACGATAAAATAAATATACAACAAATTGCACTAGACGACCCCGACCACTACAATTGGCCTTGCTTTGCAACAACAAATATCCCAAAGCAAGAAGAGTTCATAATATTAAGGATTAATTTCATAAACCTCTTTGTACTTTTAGCCCATTGACATTTGATTACTTAAATTTTTAAATTTTAATAATTAAGTATCTAAAATTAGGATTTCATTAACATGTCAGCTCGTAATTTTTATGAAACCTTAATTTACGTACTTTGATTGTCAAAATTAAAAGTGCAAATACTACATTTTTAGAATTAACCCTAATATTAAATTTGTCCATATTATCCAGTCTTTATAGTAGTCAAGCGAATTACTAATTAACAATCAACATCACCATGTTAGAATTAATATCACGAATTAAGAAGAGACATTTAAATTTATGATCAATCTGTTGGGAGAAAAACACAACAAACACAAGTTGTACAAGATTATCAAACAAAACAACAAATGCCACAAATCAATAATCTTGACAATTCTCCCCAGTTTGTGAGAATATAATAGGAACCCGAAGTAATAATCACCGAAGATAGTAAATAGCAAGAAAATAAAGCAACACAAGCAATAAGAGAACACTACAATATTTACGTAGAAAATCTCTCCAAGGCGAAGAGGAAAAACCACGGGACCCTTGAGTCCACCACCAAAATCTCCACTATCAACCAATTAGTGAATACAAGAGAGTCTCAATCATAATACATTGAAAACACAGCTCAAGGAAGCTACAAACTTCATCAAAATACAAAGAGAAGAGAAGAAAGGATAGACATCACCCAAAACAGAGCGTTCTGTCCGAGAGTAATAACTCCCAATCTGACCGTTAAAAACTAATCTTCACCGTTTAGATTGAAGCAATGCCTCTTCTCTACCACTAGTCAAAATTTCACCTGAATTTGTAAAGAAATGATGACCTGATCATCCACATGAAGTTGATTGCTCGGCTAGAAGAAAATAAAAAAAATCTGCACATTCTCTCTCTCTCTCTCTCTCTCTCTCTCTCTCTCTCTCTCTCTCTCTCTCTCTATTCTCACATATGAAATGGGTGAAAAGAACAGGGTTCATAATCCCTAATGGGCCATAAATAGCTTTCAGGAACTGGGCCTTTTAATAACACATAGGAGGGAGTCAAACCCAACAAATCTCCCATTCCCTACTATGTGGAAGAACTAATCACCTTACCCGGCAAGAGAACAACAAACTTCAAGCTTCCATCTTAGCAATGCCTTAGTCAACATGTCTGCTCCATTATTATCTGTATGAAACTTCTCAAGATCTACCAACTTCTCATTCAAAACATCACGTATCCAATGATACCTCACATCAATGTATAGACTTAGAATGAAATGTTGGATTTCTACCAAGATGGATAGCACTTTGGCTATCACAATGCAAAACATACTTTCCTTGAGAATATTCAGGTTCCTTCAGAAACTTCCTCATCCAAAGTAACTCCTTGCGGCCCTCTATAGCTGCAATAAACTCAACCTCAGTAGTAGACAATGCAACACATCTCTGCAACCGAGATTGCCATGACACAGCTCTCCTTGCAAAGGTAATCAAGTAGCCCGAAGTAGACTTTCTAGAATTAATATCTTCAGCCATATCTGAATCAGTTTAGCTTTCAAGTACACACTTGTCATTGCTAAAATACAGTCTCAAACTAGAAGTGCCACTGAGATATCTCATAATCCACTTTACAACTTCCCGATGTTCTCTTCCAAGATAAACCGTTGACAACACCAACTGCATGAGCTATATCTGGTCTTGTGCATACCATATCATACATCAAACTACTAACTGCTGAAGCATAAGGAACATTTTGCATGTCTCTCTTCTCTTCTCCAGTAGAAGGGCTTTGTTTGACACTTAACTTGAAATGACCAGTAAGAGGAGTACTCACAGCCTTGGACTTATCTATTATGAACCTCTGGAGTACCTTTTGAATGTAGCTCTCTTTAGATAACTAAAGTTTCTTTGCCTTTCTACCACGAGAGATTTTTACTCCAAGAATCTACTTTACCAGTCCCAAGTCTTTCATAGTGAAAGACTTGTTCAACTCTTGTTTCAACCTGTCAATCCTGTCAACATCTTTACAAACAATAAGCATGTCATCAGCATAAAGCAAAAGAATGATAAAATCATCATTCAAAAAACTTTTGCACAAATATACAATGATCGGAAGTAATCTTCATGTAGCCTTGCTTGCTTATAACAGGCTCAAACTTCTTAAACCACTGCGTCGGTGCTTGATTCAAACCATACAAAAGTTTTTCAATCTGCAACATAATATTCTTCTTTTTTTTTTTTCATTTCAAATCCCTCAGGCTGTTCCATATAGATTCTTCTTCAAGATCACTATGAAGAAAACCTGTCTTGACATCCATATGTTCAATCTCTAGATCAAGACTAGTAGCTAAACTAAGCACAACTATGATTGATGACATCTTCAAAACAGGAGAAAATATCTCTGAGAAGTCCATACCTTTTCTCTGACTGAAACCCTTCTAGCTTTGTACCGTGGGTGTGAAGAATGTTCTTCATGCTTTAATATGTAAACCCATATATTCTTCAAAGCTCTCTTACCCTTCGACAGTTTCACCAAATCAAAGGTATAATTTTCAAATAATGACTTCATCTCATCTTCCATAGCATTGAACCATTGTTGTTTCTGCTCACTTTCAATAGCCTCTTCATAATACTCTTGTTCTCCCCATCAATCAAGAGCACAAACTCATTAGAAGGATGCTTGGTAGAAGACTGTCTAACTCTGGTAGACCTTCTAAGTGGAGCTTCATCTGGTTTTTCGAGCAAATCAACAATTGTTGGGGGCTGCATATCAGCAACATCATCATCTGGATTGCCTATATCATCCATATCATGTTCATCAATTTGAGGATCACCTTCTGTCTGTGTGGCACCTTTAACTGTATCAAGTACATTGTGTGTAGGATCCTAATCCAAATCAACAAGATCATTCTGACTCTCTGACCCTACTTTTTGACCCTTTGCAAGATCATCAACTGTTTGGTCTTCAACGAATACCACATCTCTGCTTCTGATAAGTTTCTTCTCAACTGGATCATATAACCAATATCCAAACTCATCCTGGCCATACCGGAGAATCTACCTTAGCCCTTTCATTCTTTGGAACATGAACATAGGCCTTGCAACTAAAGACTCGTAGATGATCATAGGAAGCTTTCTTACCTAACCAAACATTCTATGGAACATCTCCATCTAAAGCAGTAGTAGGAGATAAATTGATGACATGAACAACTGTATTCAGAGCTTCACCCCAAAAGGACTTAGGTAACTTATCCTCTGAAAGCAAACACCAAACTCTCTCAACCATAGTTCTGTTCTTCCTTTCTGCCAAACCATTTAATTGAGGAGTCTTAGAAGGAGTCTTTTGATGCCTTATGCCTTGCTGCTTGCAATACTGATCAAACGGCCCATAATACTCACCACCATTGCCAGTCCGGATGCACTTGATCTTATTCCCAATTTCTCTTTTAACAGAAGCCTGAAACTGCTTGAACTTTTCAAAGACCTGATCTTTAGTCTTCAAGGGATAAACCAACAGTTTCCTTAAAGGATCATCAATAAAGGTCACGAAATACGATGCACTACCAAGTGATTGTACCTTCAAAGGACCACAAACATCAGAATGAATAAATTCTAACAACTTTGACTTTCTTGAAGGAGGGTTAGTCTTTAAAGAAACTTTGTTCTGCTTCCTTGCTAGAAAATGAGCACACTTTTCTAGCTTTGTTGTACTTACTATATAAATTGCATTTTTTTTTTAATCAAACAATGAAGTCCTTTCTCACTAATGTGACTTAATCGTTTGTGTCATAGATTAGTTAAATGTTTACAATACACCATATTGACACTACCACCAAAAATTGAAGCTTGTGTCAAATATAGTTGAATACTTCTTTCCACAAGCCATAATAGAAGAGCCCTAAGAGAGCTTCCACTTTCCTCTCTCAAAACTATTACAAAAGCCATCATCGTCAAGTTACCAACTGAGATCAAATTTAGTATGATATCTGGAGCATGCCTGACAACCCGAAGCAATAACTGATTGCCATTATTAGTCCTCAAGTATATATTACCAATGCTAATTACTTTAGACAAACCATCATTACCCATTCTCAATATTCCTTAGTCACCAGAAGCATAAGAAGAAAAGACCTCTTTCTTGACTGTAACATGAATGTGAGCACCAAAATCTACTACCCAATCAGTGTCCTAAGAAGTCATACACAATAAGAAGCTCTTACGAAGTAGTAGTAGCAACATGATCACTGTCGCCATCCTCCTTTGTTTCAGAAGTACTACCATTTTTTTTCTCTTCTACTTGAAACAATTTCTTTTAATATTTCCCTTTTTGCCACAGTAATGACATTCAACATCACTGAATCTAGACCTAGACTTTCTTTTACTTCTATCTCTGCTCTTTTGATTTTTATCTTTAGTTCTCCCCCTATTTTTAGTAACTAGTACCTCAGAATGTAGAGCTAAGACACTTTTTCTTCTAACCTCTTCATTGAGTACACTTGCTTTAGCATATTCCGAACACATTACACCAGGAGGAGCAGTATTGGTGTAAGAAACACGAAAAGTTTCCCAGACTCAGGTAAAGTGTTGAGCAACTACAGCACCAAAATTTCATCTTCAAATTTAAGTCCCGCATTTGAAAGTTGATCAACAACACCCTAAAATTTATTCACATAGTCCATAACAGCAGCGCGTTCTTTATATGTCAATTATATTATTCTCTTCAAACAAAATAACTTGTTGCTGGTTTTAGAAGTATACATATTTTCGAGCTTATCCCACAAGACTTTAGCATTAACGTCATTTGCAATATGATTTCGAACATTCTCCTCAACCCAAGATCTAATATATGCACAAACTTGTTTGTGCTCAAAATCCCATTCGTTATCAGATTTAGACTCATGTTTTTCAGATTCAAACAGTTACCGACCAACATTTTATTCCATCAAAGCCAGTTACTGAAAAAAATACAGCGACAGACCGAATCGGTCGGTAACTGGCTTTCAGCGACCGATTACCGACCAAAATGTCGGTTGGTAATCTGTTAAATTCTTGTAGCGATAGGTAAATGAAAACTCTTCATAAATAATAAGTTTTGCATTCTTCTCTTCCAGTGATAATAATTTGAACAATTCAAACGTACCATATGAGCATTATTCGGTTCCATAATTCAAACAAGCAGATAAATACAA
This sequence comes from Catharanthus roseus, assembly GCA_028651295.1. Classification (NCBI taxonomy): domain Eukaryota; kingdom Viridiplantae; phylum Streptophyta; class Magnoliopsida; order Gentianales; family Apocynaceae; genus Catharanthus; species Catharanthus roseus. Next base: position 3,025,303 of record JAPQWS010000047.1, read on the forward strand.
GCAACCATTTTAACCATGGCTTCCATACCATTGTGTTGGGAGAAAAACACAACAAACACAAGCTGTCCAAGATTATCAAACGAATAACATTAACAATTCTCCCTAGTTTGCAAGAATATAATAGGAACACAAAATAATAATTACCTAAGGCAGTAAATAGCAAGAAAATAAAACAACACAAGCAACAAGAGAACATCAAGAATTTTTACGTGGAAAACCTCTATAAGGCAAAGAAGAAACACCGCGGAAACCTTGAGTCCACCATCAACACCTCTACTATCAACCAATTAGTGAATACAAGAGAGTCTCAACCACAATACACTGAAAACACAGCCCAAGGAAGCAACAAACTTCATCAAAATACAAAGAGAAGAGAAGAAGGGATAGAAATCACCCAAAATAGAGCCTTCTGTCCGAGAGAAATAACTTCCAATCCGACCTTAAAAACTTATCTCCACCGTTCAGATTGAAAAAATGCCTCTCCCTATCACCAGTCAAAATTTTAGCTCAACCAGAGAAGAAATAACCACTCGATCGTCCACGTAAAAATGACTGCTCGACTAGAAGAAAACAAAAAAATTCTGCATACTTTCTCTCTCTATTTTTCTCTCTCTTTGGTTGTACACTCTCTATTCTCACATATGAAATGGCAGAAAAGAAATGGTTTATAATCCCTAATGAGCCATAAATAAGTTTCAAGAATTGAGTCTTTTAATAACACATAGGAGGAAGCCCAACCCAACACAATTACATCACATACTTAAATAAGAGTATCATATTCATACGTTATTCTTACAACGTTTATTCTCATCAAATTTATTATTTTATGTGGAGCAGAATATTACAATTACCTTAAAGAGGTGACATATGTTTTCTCATATATGGGTTCATATGAATGAGGTCCCTTGAAGGGGGCTATAACAATAAGGGAAGAAGTATATATATATATATATATGTATATATATATATAGTACCAAAGAGAGAGGGTAGCATATACTGCCGTTCTCCCCCCTCCCCCCCTCCCTCCAAAAAAAAAGGTAGATTCCAGCTTTGTATTCTACCTTACAAATTAATGTTCAAAGATGTACTAAAACAAAAATACATGTGTTGCATTGCTGAAAACACACATTGATCGATATAGATTCATTGGTCCAGCCATTCTAGTTCTAGTCACGAACAAATTAATAAACTAGCCTCGATTCTAGTTTCATAAATTTGATTTATTTATAATTTTGGCATTTCTTGTTTAGTACACAAAAAAATTATCTCAGTTTCTATTTTAAAATATTTCTATTTACTTAATTTCTTGAATTTTTAAAATCAACATATATATATATATGTTTAATATAACCCTCCTAATTTAAGGATAAGGTTAATTGGTGCAATTAAAAATCAAGTGGTCAATATAGAAATAAAAAAAAAATATAGAAATCAATACAATGTGGAGTGTAGACAAATAAAATAAGACATTACTTGTTTCAAGAAAAATGATCAATATTGATTGTACCTGGATAGGAGTTTAGTTTGGAAAAATTATATTTCTTTTAGGAATTCGTAAAATATAAATATTTCTGAGGAAAAATATGGGTTTATCAAATTAAAAATATATACAAATATATCTCAAAAATAAACTTCTGTCCAAGTACACTCTGAGTCCTCAAAGTTTGGAGTCAATCTTACTTACATCCTTAAAATACCTTTCACCTATATGGTCAGAAATATTTGATCCTAAATATATTTTGTATATCGATAAAGTAGTGTATTGTACGCCTTCGTGTATTGTTGCACTTCGGTGAAGAAACGGGACCGTCCCATTAAAATATTAAAAAATCAAAAAATGTATCATAGTCGCAGTGAAAGTAAATGACGCACACGGGCGTGAGATATTTCATAGGTTATGTATTAATGTTTCATGGTTGATTTGTAAATGTTCCATGAAAATATATTGTATGTACATGCAGGTCTGAATGAGTTTTATGCTAAATTTGTTTTGTTGTAATGATGTTCCATGTATTATCTGTTAGGTGGAACCAATAACATATAACTTTATCACCACATATACTACAAATAAAATACATCACAAATTAATATGTTATGTACAGTTACTTATGTGATCTTAGGACTACAGTTATATTCTCATAGAACATTAGCAATTGAAAAATGTAGCTGCATTTATATTTTCATGAAACATTAGCAATTGAAAATATCAACTTTACAGGAAAAAATATCGTTAATATGAAAACAAAACTACTACTGCAATTATGGAACATTAGCAATTAAAAAAATCAACTTCACATAAAAAAAATATCATTAATATGAAAACAAAACTGCTACTATAACTACAAAACATTAGCAATTGAAATATGGAACTATAGTTATATTCCCATGGAATATTAACAACTGATATTATATGGAAACAGTATTGGTGTTTCATGGATTATGTATTAATATTCTATTAAAATATAACACATATTTCATATCAGTTCTCTACGGGTTTCCATGAATTTTGTGTTAGGCTGTATTTGTTGTAATAATGTTCTATGAATTAGTTGTTAATATTCGATAGGAATAAAATAGATGTTCCATCAGCTCTCCATGGGTTTCCATAGTTTTGTGCTAAGTTTTCTTTATTGTAATAATGTCCTTGGATTATGTGTTAATGTTTCATGAGAATAAAATATATGTTTCATACATTCTCTTGAGGTTTTCTATGAGTTTTCCACATATAATACACTAGAACTTAAACAACGAAAAAACCTCATCAATCGCACAAAAAAAAAAAAAAAAACCATTCTTCCTCCTCATCTCCTCCAAATAACGATTTTCTATAATTCTTCACATAATACACTAAATATGATTAAAAAATATCAAATGATATGAAAATAAAACTGCTACTACCATTATGAAATATTAGCAATTGAAATATGGAGCTATAATTATATTACAATGGAACATTAGCAATTGAAATATGGAACTTCATAACTCCTGTGATATATAAAACTTTAACACCCACAAAAAACATCAATTACACAAGAAAAAACAATTATTCATCTTCATCTTCTATAATAACGATTTTCTCATAATTCTCTATAGATTTAACGAAGGAAGAGGCGCGTGGATACATAAAATTTTAATAATTTGTAACATAGGAAACGACATCGTTCCACTAAAGAGAGTACTGTGTTAGGTACATACGGGCTGTACAATATAATTTTCTTTGATAAAGTGATTCTATCACAATTTTTTTTAACAAATTTCGATAGAGAGTTAACACGTGTCATTTTATTAAGGCGTATAGTTTTACAAAAGTGCTTTTTTAACTCAAAATTAATAAAAAAGAATTATGACAAAATTATTTTGGGAAAACATAATTATCAATTTTCTTTTAATACGAGAAGTGTCATACTTGGTGAAAATTACATCATATTAAAAAAGAGGATAACTCATGCATCTGGAGTCGGACCTTCAACCTCCCAGTTGGGAAGCCTTATATCTTACCACTCGAACAAGGCCTCACAGGCAAAGCATAATTATCATATTAATTGAAAATTCTTTTGAAGAAAATCTATATGAAATTGATCCTAAACTTTAAACTTTAAAGTCTACATTGCTTTCCAGCAAAAGAAAAAAAAATCCGAAAAAAAAAAAAAGAAGGTTTTTTTCTCTTTAGATTTATAAGTAATATGAACTCTTAATTGAACCCCTAAGTTAAACAAGGGTATATCACAATCAAAAAGCTTGAAGATCTTCCTTGGGAACATCAAAGTCCCACAAAGATATCCATTCATGTTTCTTTTCTTTACGAGACGGCGCGACATTGGACGTTAAAAAATGACCACCCATCAATCAATCAACCCCTTTTCCATTTATTTTCCACAGAGAAAAAAGTTTTTTTTTTTATTTAGAAAAAAGAAATAAAGAAAACATGATGATTTAATTCCTTTGTCCACTTGTTGAGTACTGAATAGTGAGTGATTCGTGCCTTCATCTTTAACTTTAAGTAACATACCTCTTCTTCTTTTGTACCTTAAAATGACGATTGCCTTGTGGGTTTTCTCATCGCTATGAGCTGAAAGTTCTTCATTTTTCATGTAGATTTTAGTACACGAAAGAAATTTATATTTAATTTTCTTTTTTAAAAAAAATATTTCATTTTATAATTTTCACCATCGACAACAAGGTGAGATTAATAGAGAATTATGTTATAAATATACATCATATTAAAGTGAAAACAACAACTTCACTTATGAAAAAAAAAAAAGAAAAGATTAGTTATAATCACGTCACTCATGTAACTTAATATAATTCAAAAAATTTATATCATCATAAATAGTCGGGTCCATGACAAAATTTTTCAAGATAAAATAGCATTCTATATTTCAAATTTCAGTTTTAGAACCTATAATTCTATAATTCTATCCAAATACATGAACCAAATATTGGTTGGGAGAGTGTCAGTTTTTATCTCAAGACTCAAAAGCCAAAGCTAATTAATTAGTTTAACATGAAGGTTTCTTTTTGAGTAAGTAGAACTTCTTTAAAAAAGTAGGAAAATTACACATAAGGATAATAATGCAAGAGCACATTATTCATGGTAACAGAAAATAAATCATACTTAACAACAAGAAATAAAACAGACTAATAATAACTCTTCCATTTTTGTTATTGCAGCTCTTCTTGAACTTCAACATTAGAAGCTCAGTGCTATCTGGATGCATAAACAACCATCTACAAAACTTTGGGTGAATCAATTGTCTTGAAAATAATCTAAAATCAAGACGATACTTAGCGAAAGAGCCCAAATTTGCTCCGAGTATAGAAGTCTCTTCTTGATAAAGAAGAGAAAATTCTAGATCTGAAAAAATCAAAAACACAAACCACTAATGAATTAGAAAAGTTACAAACCTCCAATAAAAAAAATTACTCAAGTTGAGGACAAAAGAAATAAAAAAACAAGAAAAGGGAGAAATTTTCAACCATAACCGACTATGGCCAAACAACAAGAGTTTGGAGGCGAGAGAGAGAGAGAGAGAGAGAGAGAGAGAGAGAGAGAGAGAGAGAGAGAGAGAGAGAGCACCCATGAATTAGAAAAGTTGCAAACCCAAATGAAATAAATTACTCAAGTTTGAGGACAAAAGAAATAAAAGAAAAGAAAAAAAAAGAAATAAATTACTGGATACACAAAATCACATAATCAAAACTATTGATATGCCCTTCGAAACAATGGACATTGTCCACTCCATTGCCCTAAATTGCAAAAGGAGATAGAATCCCAATTGCTCCAATGAGTTTTGTGTGACCTCTCCCTCTATCGTTTTTATAGTACAGTTAACTTTAGTTAAAAATCTCGGACATATTCTGAAAGTTTCCAGTGGGGAAAACAATCAATTTTTCTATGTATTATTGCAAGATAGTTTATATTATATACTTGTCAATACTTGTGACAAATCCTAAATAAATTACAACTAGGAAACTAAATCATATAAATATACATGGTTTAGAATTTTATAAGAATATGAAAACTCACATAATAATCATATTACAATTCTACATAATAATCCTTAAAATTCCCCCTCAAGTTGGAGCATGAAGGTCAGAAATGCCCAACTTGCAAGCTAACTGATTAAAAGAAGCAGGATAGAGAGCTTTCGTAAAAATATCATCAAGCTGGAACTCACTGCAAATGTAGGAGGGAGAAATAAACTTGGCCTGATATGCATCCCATACAAAATGACAATCAACTTCGATGTGCTTAGTACGTTTATGAAAAACTAGAAGGGCCGCAATGTGAAGAGCAGCCTGATTATCACAATGTAATAGAATGGGGTAGGTATATGAAGATCCCGAAGTAATCCAGACAGCCACTTCAATTCACAAAAGGTCATGGCCATAGAGCGATATTCAGTTTTAGTAGAAGAGCGAGAAATAGTACATTGTTTCTTTATTTTCTGAGAAATAGGGGAACTGTCCAGAGAAATAAAGTAACCTGTGACAGATTGGCGATTAACTGGACAAGTAGCCTAATCATAGTCACAATATGCGGTCAACAAAAGAGGAGAATCAAAGCAAAGAAAAATACCAAGATCCGGACTTCCTTTAAGATAGCGAACCACATGGAGAGCAGTATCCTAGTGATCACTCCGAGGGGCGTGCATAAACTGAGCGAGGATATGAACTGCATATGCAAGTTCAGGACGGGTAAGAGTAAGATATATCAACTTGCCAATGAGCCGGCGATAGCGATTTGGTGCATCAAAATAAGAACTTGAGGATCTGGCCGACTAATAATTTGGTTCGATAGGAGTGGAAGCTGGTTTAGCCCTGAGCAAATCAATTTCAGAAAGAATTTCCAAGGTATACTTGCGTTGGCACAAAAATAATCCTGGAGGGTTCCTAGCAATTTCAATCCCTGAGAAATATTTCAGGGGACCCAAGTCCTTCATGTTAAAACACATATACAAGGAGGCTTTAAACTTGTTAATAGAAGGTAGAGAATGACCAGTAAGTAATAAATCATCCACATATGTGATAACACACAAAAAAAATATTATTCTGATAATAGGTAAAGAGGGAATAATCCGCATAGGACTGGGAAAATCCTCACTTGCAAAGAGTGGCAGTAAATTTGGAGAACCAACACAGAGGGGCTTGACGAAGGCCGTACAAATATTTCTTCAGAAGACAAACTTACCCATGGAGAAAGGGACGAAATCTAGGCTTCTTCCTTTAAATCGCCATGGAGAAAGGCATTGTGAACATCCATTTGATGTATAGGCTAGTTTCGAGCGGCAGCCACGAAAAGCAAAGTACAAACAGTGACCATTCTAGCGACAGGGGCAAAAATGTCAGTAAAATCAATACTTGTTTGTGTGTTTTCTAAAATCACCAAGCAGGCCTTATATCTCTCAACAATGACGTCTGCTTTGTATTTAATGCGGAAGACCCATTTACTCCCAAGAGCACGTTCGCTAGGAGGCAAGGACATCAAGGACCATGTGCCATTCTTTTCAAGGGCATCAATTTCTTGTTGCATTGCAGCGCGCCATTTAGGGTGAGAGACAGCTTCAGAATATGTAGCAGGCTCTGAGTCTGTGGCAACAGATGCTAAAAAATGCCTATAGGAGGAAGAAAATTTTTCATAATCCACAAAGCTTGTTATAGGATAAAGGGAAGTACCTGAGAAGTCCGAAGAGAGAGAGGGAGCAGAGGAGGAATGGGATAAAGAAGACTTTCATATGGCATTACAATCATAATCTCGGAGCCGAGCAGGAACAGTTCTAATGCAGGTGTTTTTTCTAATGCCAGTAGTAGTGGCTGGCTGTCCTTAGAAGTTGTTGGGCATGTACTTGGCGGATCTGATGTAGTTGGGCCTCATGGAGGAGGACTGCAGGATTCTAGGCTGCGAGGAGAATGGGGTGCAGCTGGGCCAGAAGCAAAATCCCTAGATGGGCTAGGAGCAGCTGCAGATGGACCAGGTGAGGCGAATGGACCGTATGAACCAGCGTTTGGGCCACTTAAGGAAGCTACAGCGGGACTGGAGTTTTCGGGTGCTAGATCGCGCGCTTTTGGCCCGTTGGAAGTGCTTGCTAGATCTGAGACTAGGCCACGTGACATTGGCCCATGGGAGTTGTCCGTTGGAGCTGGATGGCAGCTAGAAGGAACTGGGCCAAAAGGTGCCGGCCCACGAGGATCTAGGCTGCTGGAGGCAAGCTGTCTTGTAAGTTGGTCTTGAGCCACTGATGCCGGTAGCTGGGCTGCAGTGTCTGTTTGCAAAGAAGAAGGGCTCCCCCTGTCTTGGGTTATTGGGTCCGTAGAACTCAGAATTTGTTCCCCAAAATTGTAATATTAGGAAAAATTCAAAATATACTCCAGAGTATCCGAAATTTCTTTACAAGGAAACCTTGTCTCATCAAAGATTAGATCTCTGGATAGAATAAATTTCTTATTTTTCAAATCATAGAATAGTCAACCTTTCTTGTTAAAAGGATAGCCAAGAAAACACACACGTGGCTACGGGCATGGAACTTATCTTTTGGTAATTTATGATCATGGACATAAGTTAGGCACCCAAAACTTTTATGTGAGAATAGGATGGGAGCTTCCTATATAATAATTCATACGGTGTCTTGCCATCCAACAATGAAGATGGAGTACGGTTGATGAGATATCGACCGTCAAAACACATTCTCCCCAAAAATTTTTATGCAGGTCAGCTTGAAAACGTAAGGCCCAAACGACGTTCAGTATATAAGGATGTTTGCGTTCCACCCCGGTCATTTTGTTGTGGGGTGTCAACAATGGTTGTTTGATGTATCATACAATGTGCTGCAAAATAGGATTTTAGACAAACAAATTATCTTCCATTGTCACTCCGAATAACTTTAACTATTTTGTGGAATTGGGTTTTCATCATGGAAAAAGACTCTTTTAAAAGTAAGGTGACTTCACTTTTCTCATAAAGTAAATATATCCATACTACTCTAGAATAGTTATCCAATATAGTAACAAAATATAAAGCTCCTATAGTGGAAACAGTTTTGTATGGTCTCCATAAGTCACAATGAATTAAATTAAAAATTACAGAAGGTTTATTTATACTTAAAGGAAAACAATCACTAGTTTGTTTGGCACGCAAACAAATATTGCAAGGAGCATTCCTATTTCTAGATTTTGCAGAATTTCCCAAAAATTTGTTCACCACAAAGTCCGACAGATGACCCTACCGTATATGCCATAATGTGCTTGAATCCAAGACAACACTAGAAAAAGCAAATAGGGAGGATAACTCCAAATGTTTGTTGAAGAATATCTCATTCCACTGCTCACCCACTCTATTCGGCCTCCTCGAGGTACGGTGCTGTTTCACGCAAAAATTATCAGATAAAGTGATAAAACACTTTGAGTCACGTCCCAATTGAGCTATAGAAATCAAATTGCATTTAAGCTCGTGAGTATAAAACACACTAAGAAGTTTAAGGCGAGGATTTGAAGAAACTATTCATTCTTGTAGTACAATTGCTTTATCACCATTATGCAGACCAACAGTATATGGATAGATAGTATTTGAATTAGTTAAAAAATCCTTCCTACCAGTCATATGATGAGAACAACCTGAATCTAAAATCCACAAATTTTCCATACTAGATAATTTATCAGATTGACTGGGATTTTTGAATTGTTTAGTATGGTCAAAAGAGCTGACCACTGCTCATTGTTCAGATTTGGGAAAGCTGTTTTAGTTACAGCTTTGTCATGGAAGTCTACTATCGGAATTGTGCCACTACTTCTGTGTGTTGCCGCTGCATTTGCCTAACCAGTGTAGCGTCTCCAGTTCGTTGGTGTCCGGCGTTTATTCGGTCGGTGCGATCTCGGCTGTAACTGCCCCTTCCTCGGATTCCCAATCCTCCTGCTGCTACGCTGTTGCGTCCTCCACTGCATATGGTCAGCATGCCATGGCTACCTCCTTGGTTTCCTTCAGCGTCGTCCACTTTGGGCCACTTGAAAGGACCCATCAATGTTGTGCCCACTTCGATTGCAGTGGGTGCAGTGAGCTCGCGACATAAAGGAAGAAGGCTGATCTGGTCTTGCAGCGGGGACGGTGAGATGGTTCCAGTCCGTTCTTGCAGCTACAAAGGCGACGTCGCCGCTGCTGCGTTCCGCTGTTCGAGCCTATTCCAATGCCGTTCTTCTTTACAGATCTGGGTGAGAACCGTTTTTACCTTTGGCATTGGTTCTTGTTGAATTAGATGGGAGCAAACAGTTCCAAAAAATGTACCGCTTAATCCCATTACAAATTGGAAAACTTTTTCTTCTTCTCTTTCATTTGTAATTGCTATCAAAAGTTCTATATCTGTGGAGGAAGGGAGTTGAGAGTAGTTTTTCAATTCGTCCCATAATTTTTTTAAACGCGAGTAATACACGTATATCAAATCTCCTCCTTGTTTACAGTTTGCTAAAGCGGCTTTTAATTCATATTTTCGCCGTCCATTTCCAACTAAAAATCTTTCCTTTAAATCTATCCACAATTCATCAGCCCTCTCGGAGTAATTTATGGAAGATCGGAGAAAGGGCTCTATAGTATTGAGAATCAATAAATCCACCAAAGTGTTAATTTCCCACCATTCTTCCTTTTTGTCTGGTGTCTTCTGGAATGGGAATTGTTCTGTCCACAAATCCTAACTTTTTCTTCGAACGCAAGGCCAAGCGCATAACTTTTGCCCACTCGGCATAATTATTGTCTTTATCATTCTCTTTTAATTGGATTGTCGTTATATCAACCTGGGCCCATCTAAGGATGCTACAAAGTAAGTATCTTTCCTTATTTTACGAGCTTGGCTTTCTTCAACAACGTTATTGTCAATGTGGCCAGTTTCTTCTTTGTAATAACCCATTATGAGAAGTTAGACGAGAATGACTCTGATACCATGAAAGTTTTCAATGGGGAAAACAATCAATGTCTTCTATGTATTATTGCAAAATAGTTTACATTATATAATTGTCAATACTTGTGACAAATCCTAAATAAATTATAACTAGGAAACTAAATCTAATTACAACTAGAAAACTAAATCATATAACTATACATGGTTTAAGATTTTATAAGAATATGGAAACTAACATAATAATTCTATTATAATTCTACATAATAATCCTTAACATATTCATACCGAAAAATAGGTTATCTGTGGTTAACTCGAACCGGGAGTAACCTGCTGCTCTTTATTGGCTGTTTTAGGAGGAGGAACTTGTCCAACAGATGCAGAAGGCTTTTCTTGTTGAGTTGCAAGACTTGATTTGTCATTTTGAACAACGGGAACAGCAGCAGGCTTTCTTTGTTGAGTTGCGACATCTGATTTTTCATTTTGAACAATAGGAGCAGAGCAGGCTTTTCTTGTTGAATTGGCACACAAGGCCTCCAAATCGTTTCTTTCCCCACGTCCATAGGCACGATTCCTTTGGCTACTAAATCCGCCCTAATTTGATCACTTCTTAAAAACTCTTCGTTTTTCCTTGCTTGTGTTCTGTCCTCAGTAGAACAAGAGACATCCTCTTCAGTCAACCCTGCTCTCTTTAATGCTTTATCTTTTAATTGAAGCAAAACCTACAAAAGAAAACATCCAAGTTAACAAGTCTACGATTCACAATAGTGTAGAAAAAATCATCAAAGAAATTGATATATCACCTCAGAGTAAGTTTTACTGGACAGCAGCCCAAAGATGTCCAGGACTTGCTTTATTTCTCTCTCTAAATCAGTAAGGGACCAAATAGCTGATAACAGTTGTTGCTTCTGCTTCTTTTGGCAATGGCTCAAGAGAAACAAATTAGTATTAAACAAAACAACACATAAACGTACACAACTCGGGTCAGTTTTTAAAGGTATTAGTAGTCTCTACCTTGAGCGTGTTTAGAGAACTATTCATATATCTCAATGCCTCTTGAAGAGCAGCATTCAATATGGTAGACGTGTGAAGATCATCTGACATCTGTCTCAAATTCATCATGAAGTCTCTTGATGCATTCATTGCCAGCAGGCACCATTTTTGCTCTGATAACTTCAGCTTCTTTTTCTCGAAACTCCAGCAAAGCATCGTTTGTATCTTTCAATGTCTAACCAAAAAAATGAAAAGCACCCAGAGCTTGTGTTAACATAACATGAGATCATACCATTAAGTTTCCACAAGCTGTCATTCACGAAGTAGTGGTTCCACGTAAGATAATTACATAATAAAATTGGGAAACACACATGGCTAGAGCCTAGATATATGCTTCCTACATCAACAAGATGATGTAGGTATCATACTAAGGAAAGGAATTTTTTAGAAAATCTTCAAAGGAAACTGTAGAAAACTGCTAAAGAGAGGAGAGCACACTTTGGTACTCAGAGACCATACAAGAAGCCTTGGGGGTTAAGGATCATTTAACCATCTAAGCAGATTACAAGTATAAATAGAGTGCATATATATATATATATATATATATATATGATACAATTAATCTGCAAGGAAGAAGATTACCAAATATCAAAGATTGCAAGTGGCAAAGATGTCTTTTACCTAATATATGTAGAAAATCGCATCAGATGAGTTTTCTATTTGTGAAATAGTGTAATTGACAGGAGAACGATAGTGCATCATCAATAAGAAATGCCTCAAGGCAAGGTGATGGTACAGCTTAGTAACCTACAAAGCAGGTAGAGTGAGCCAGAAAAACAAAAAGAAAAGGGCTAAAAGAGGGAACTGAAACACAGCAGCAAGAGAGAACTAGAAGAGAAGCTCCAAAAATTGAGAAGCGAAGAAGAGAGCCAGAAAAACAATTCTACTTTACATTTTAGTTTTTTTTAATATAATTGGGGCTTCTTTAAGAAAAATGCATTAAAGTAGCCAACTTTGTTTTTTTTTTATTTTTTATTCTAGAAGAGGCCATAATGTAAAACATTGTGCATTAGTTACTATGATAACTAATACGTGTTGTGAGTTATCAGTAATCAAGAGTTAAATGTTCAAATTAATCTTAATTAAAGACGTGGAGATGATGTGGCAATAGGGTTGGCCAAGCCGGACGATAATGCACAGAGCATGTGCGTTATCATGACCAATAACAGTCATGATAACGCACATGATGTGTACGTTATCAATATATCAAAAATCCCTAACCTAGCATCCTCTGCAACAAACATCGATTTTTTCTTTCCCATCCTCACTTCCGCCCACTGTTTTTTTTTTCTCCCCCTCGCGCCGCCACAATCTTTCTCCTCTCCTTCTCTTCTCCTCCTTCCCTCCCTCTTCTTCTCTTCTTCTTCTTCTCCTTTCTACAATAACGCACCAGTCCTCTTTTTCTTTTTTCTTTCTTCCTCCGTTCCTCCCACTACTGCCGCTGCCGTTTGCCACCGCTGCTGCAGCTGTTGCCGTTCATAGCTACTGCTGTCTTCCTGCCACTATAACTTGCCAATTACATCCTTGGTTTCTCCTCCTTCTCTTATTTCGGTAAATTTCTAATTGTCTATATGAAATTATTGTGTTAATTTCTATTATTGTTTATATGAAATTATTTTGTTGTGGTTTGTGAATAATTTTTATGAATTTTATTTGGATAAAATTTTTTGTAGTTTATTTTTCTAATTAGGATTTTTATGATTATGTTAGAGTTGTTATTGGTAAATTTGTGCATATTTGATTATGCTATTAATCTAGTTGTATTTTCTATTAGAAATGTGATTTGATGAAATGGGTGATTTTATGTATAGGTTACATAATTTATTTTATTTTTGTCATAAACTGTGATTGTTTATATTTTGTAAAATATTGTTAGCATGTTTATATTGTTGCATTAATTTCATATAATTTTATATTGTTAGCATTTATATAATTTTATGTTATTAGAATTCAAATTTATCAAGATATTTATTTTAAAAGAAAATATAGACTAAACCGTAAAATCCTAAACTATAAAATATAGCATTCTATATGATTAAAACCCTAAAACCCTAATATATAAAATATAGCATATTTATATGATTAAAACTCTAAAACCCTAATAATTGAAATCCTAAACCCTAAAACCCTGAACCCTAAACTATAAAATATAGCATTTATATGATTAAAACTCTAAAAACCCTAATATTGAAATCCTAAACTGTAAACCCTAAACCCTAAACTTGATATATTAAACATTAAACCCAAAAAATTTAAACTTTTTTAGACTAAACCCCAAAACATGAACATTAGAAATTATGTAATAATACTTTATATTAAATATTGTACTTGAAGTTTAAACTCGTGAAATTGATAAACTTAGAAAGTGTATAACCCTAAATCGTAAAACCGTAACATTAAAAATCTAAAACCCTAACATTGAAACCCTAAATCATAAATCTTAGAAAGTGTGTAATAATACTTCACCATAACATTGGAATTCTAAAACCCTAAAACCCTAAACTCTGAAACTGTAAACCATAAAATAATTGAACCATAAACAATAAACTTTGCAATAGAGAGGATTTTTGACAGCTGGTAGACAATTTTTAATATTCTACCAAAACATCTACGGACAATAAAATTCAAACCCAAGGACTGTGTAGGAGTGCATGCATCACAGAACTAACAGTCCCTCAGACTACGTTTTTAAGTTTCTTTTTTGATATTTCTCACCTTGTGTAAACGATCTTGAAAATTGTCGGCTGGTGATTTCTGTGGATGACACTCATCTTCGGGGACTATATAAGTACATACTATTAATTGCAAGTACATATGATGCGAATAACTATTTGTTTCCACTTGCATTTGCAATTATTGATAAATGGTCATTCAAAAGTTAAAATTGGCTCCTCAAACTTCTATAAGAACATATTGTCACGGATATTTCCGATCGCCACACGGGAATTTATCTCCTATACAAAATCAAGCTTTGTGGCAACTTCCATTAGCAGTTTAGGTTTTGTCTACACCACATTCAGGCAAATTTCAACGAGACGTTCAAGAACATCAAATTAAAAAGCTTAATGTTGCAAGTCGGAACGGAAGCAAAACAGTGGAAATTTGAATGTTTGATGAGTGAAATCCAAAAAAGAAATGTTGATGCTTACATTTATTTAGCAAAGATAGACTTGGAAAAATGGACACTCTTACATGATGGTGGGCACAAGCACGGAATGATGGCAACAAACATTTCAGAAACACTTAACAATGTGTTGAAAAAAGTTAAGGTCTTACCTTTAAAAAGACTAGTTGAAATAATATTCAACAAACATGTTAAAAAGACTTCAACCAACACCGTGAAGAGGCCCAAAACTCTGTGCATCCGTTCCCAACAAAAATTTTGGACAAGTTCCTTCGAATTGAATTAAAATCAAGAGAACACATAGTTACAACCTTCATTGCACGAGAAGGAATTTACATGGTCAAGTCACCATTATGCCTTGACAAAAACAACAACAATGTTTATACTTTAAGGATAAATGAAAAATCATGCAATTGCGGTAAATAGTGAAAATATACATTGCTTTGTTCTCATGTTCTTGCAGTATGTATAGAAAACGATACAAGACTAGATATTTATATGCCAGATATATATTAGAGAGAAACTTACCGACGAACATATCAATCCAATTTCTATCGTCCAAACATGAACAATCAACGGGGTAGAAAACAGAGCACAATGTTTCGGGGAAATAGATGATCGAAATCCAGATTTTCTCCTAAGATGTAGCAAATGCCTCGCCAATACATAATAAAAAAAAATTGTAATAACCCCAATTCAAGCAATGCATAAATTTCATTTTTTCAAAATGTTGTAATATTTTAATGTTTCTATTAATGATATTTCTTCTTTGAATTTCTTCTAAGTACTTCTTTATAACTCTATTACTTAAATCGATTATAAATTATTATAGTAAAATTTACAACAAATAATAAAAATTTAAAATGCTTTAAATTATTTCTTCATTTCTTTTTAATAAAATGGTTGTAAGTTAAACATATTTTCTTTTAAAATGATTATAATTATTATCATAAAACATACAACAAGCATGTTAAAAAGAAATACATTCTTTTTTTTAAGAAAATGACAACTTATAAATTTTGCCCAAAAATTTCAGTTTCGCAAAAACCTGATATGGCAAATAAGGCATGTAATTTGTGTGTTATCACATAATATAACGCACAAAGAACGTGTTATCTACCACGTAACCGTTGTTAATGGGTAAACTTCTAATTAAGCAATAATGCACATTGCATGTGCGTTATTCTTAATGATAACGCAAAAACAATGTGCATTATGGCCAAATTAACAATAAAAAAATTCTGACCACTGTAGTAGCTTTTTTTAAAAACGTAGCTATTCATATCAAAAAATACCCCACATTTTACCTCACGAATGGCGAAGAAGTTCCCGAGTGACTTCGACATTTTCTCATCATCTACAGTCACAAACCCATCGTGTACCCAATAAGAGATATGGCTCTCTGGGCAAGCAGCACAGCTCTGTGCAAGCTCATTTTCATGATGAGGAAAAATCGGATCCATCCCACCGCCGTGAATGTCGAAAGTGTGTCAAGTAACAAGCACTCATAGCCCTGCATTCTTTATGCCATCCAGGTCTCCCAGGACCCCCATGGGCTATCCCAACTAGGCTCATTAGGCTTCGCTGCCTGCAGAAAAAGAGAGATTCATAACATATCAGAACTCTTGCAAAAAAAATTTATTAACAAAAAAATGAGAAAGAAAGAAAGAAAAATCCTTAACACTTTTGGTTGACAAAAAAAATATTTTCCCATGGACAGCACAAAAAACATATCATGTATGTTCCTGCAAAAAATAGGTGTCCCTCTAGGTTCATCATTGTAATTCTGTTTATCTATCCCATCTTGTTGGCGAATAAGGTGGTATATAGGAGGTACGGTTGACTATCAATATGAACAGCTTAAGGGTTAGCAAATATTGAACCTTCTACAATGCAAAATCAGCAACCCGCTCCCCAGCTCTATTACCTTCTAGATTAAGTTTGGAGAGCTTCCCATAGGTTGGGAAATTGTCAATAGAGAAATATACATCCCCATCAACAGCATACGCACAGCCGTTACTTATGATCTGCAGAATAATCATAAATAAATAACAAGTCAGTAACATATAAAAGAACAAATGATACAAAGAGACACTATACTGAAAAATAAGGTGCACAAAATACAAAAAGAAAGGCAGAATTTCATGTGTGGCCAACTATAGTTTCACATTTTATATTCTGCAACAACACAACCAAGTTACCCATCTTATGTAAACAGCGAGGAAAGATGGACAAAAAGAAGCCGATGAGTGTTGTGATCATACTAAAAGAAAAGAGGGCCAACAGAAAGCAAATTCAACTTCAAAGTTAGACTTACAAATGATACTACTTAAATCTATTTGAATTGGTTTTCAATCCAAAGTTTTTTTTCATTTTGATCCCACACATGTTCACGCAAACAATTTAATTTTCATGAAACCCAAACAGAAGAAAATAAATAAATAAATCAATTTTTTCAAACTATACACCAATACAAATAAAGCCTTACAGTCCCATCAATATAGGGTGCATATGGATTAGATTTTACTTAGAAGTGAAGTTTTTTCATTGGATTGTGTAAAAGGTAAATTGTTCATCAGAGAGGACGTGGAGTCCAAAGTAAATAATAATAATAAAACCGTTTTTGTTTTTAAAAACTATCCAAATGCACCCTATTTCCACTTTCCTACAGCTTCCATACTCTGTTAATCTCATTCAGCCACAACTAACAGGCAAATCAACAAACTCAAATATCCATACAAGTTTTTAGGTAATAACAGAAGCATAGGGAGCAACAAACCTTATCGACCATTTCATTAATTTGGACAATGTGATCAGACACACGGGGCTCATGTGTAGGATGAAGGCACTGGAGATCATCCATATCAACCAAGAACTCTTGGCAGAAACGACCACTCAGAGCTATCGGATCTTCTCCGCGCTCATTTGCTCTGTTAATAATCTGAAAAGATTAACAAGGTCAGAACAATTAAAAAGCTAAACAAGTTTACATATGAGTGTGGGAAATAAGCCATGCAACAATCAGAGCGCTCAATGGTTGCAAACTCCACATTGTTCCCAATATCTACCTCTAAAGTTGTAAATTTTTTATTTCACTATGACTTCTTTCTACAAATCTAGACATAAAATCAAAGAAAAATAATATGGTTAGATCATATATCTTCAGGACAAGATACTGAAAGTTCCATTCCAGTTGTTTTGTTACCATCACTTTGATAAATTACATTGACACTTGCTGTGTCCATCTGATGCGGGACAAAATCAGTGTTTAGTTAGGTTTAAATCAGTCTTTAGTTAGGTTTATTATTGTCTTATTATAATTTAGAATCCCAGTATGATTTAGTTTCCATATTAGTTATTTTTTTAAAGACAAAGAATCCTTAATAGGTTAGGTTACTAAGATTACTCTCTATATAATTCTCTTATTCAGCATTGTAAAGACAGTTTTATATCTTTACATTAATATGAAATATAGCCTTTGGCTTTATTCTTTTTTAAGAAGCTAGGGTTTGCTAAATTAGCCCATAAACTAGGTCCCACTGGTTTTTCCTCAAACAACCATGCTCGATATGAATAGAAGGGCCTACCCTATGCTTCCGCAGTAATCAATTGGTATAAGGATCCTTGATGTGGCAACTAAGTTTAAAGAGGATTGAGGTACAATTGATACGAATAGCCCCATATCTTGATGAACTCATTGATCGAGAGATAAATCAAGATGGCTACGATGATCCAAACATGTCGGAAGGTAGTCATGGAGAAATTCATCAAGCCGCTCTTCCTTTTCAGAGATCGGAAAATAAGGAGATTGATCGGAGTTTGACACTAATATTTGATAAATATCCTGACGATGATGTTATTGAACAAATAATTACCCTTTTTTCCTGTTCTCCATCTTTTGATAGTGAAAAATATTATTGAAAAAATCGATGGTGATAATTCCATAGAAAACTTGAAGGTGTTTGATGAATTCCCCGTCGGAACTTGTTCAACATTACAAGGTACATTTTTGTTGGTTAAAGAACTAACCTTTTTAACTTCTAATGATTGTCAAAAGGCGTTCTTTATGAAGAACCCGATTTTGACAGCTTATGGAGATGTTCATGGAGTACTAAATCAGAAACTTTACTGCAAGGAGCTAGTTTTCCTGATCTAAATTATTCCTTTAGTTGTCCAATTAATAAGCATCTAGAAGCTTGGATTATTCTTGAAGTTGGATGTCCTTATCTTTGGAAGAGGAGAAAAAAGGGATGGCAGAATTTAATTGGACTGCAGGTTGATCGTGGATGGTTCATTTAGTTTCCATATTAGTTATTTTCTTAAAGACAAGAATCCTTAATAGCTTACGATACTAGGATTACTCTCTATATAGTTCTCTTATTAAACATTGGGAAGACCGTTTTATATCTTTACATTAATATGAAATATAGCCTTTGGCTTTATGTTCTTCTTTAAGAAGCTAAGTTCTACTAAATTAGCCCCTAAACTAGGGTTTCCACTTGTTTTTCCTCAAAAAACCATAGCTCCAATATGAATAGAAGGGTCTACCCTCCTTATGTTTCCGCAGCCATCACCATCTCAGAACAACCCTGACTATAGAACATTTATCTCAACCCAAGCTACTGCCATCTTTTCACTGCTATTGATCTAGTTTTCTTGTTCTTCTTCAAAATTGCTCGGTATATAATAAACTAAGTTGACATGTTTTCTGTCAATCATAGACAAAGCCAATTATAGAAGAACATTTTTTCCTGATATCAAGCCACTTATTAAAGATATTAGTCTATTTTCCTTGTTTTCATTCTAAAGAGGTTGTAGGTTTGGTGGTCAGATAGTAATTTCTGCAGAAAGACGATAAATAGAAACAAACAGAATGGTATAGATTTCGAATGAGAATAAAATAACTAAAAGCTAAGGCATTGGTAATCACCAGTGGAACAAAATATAGAAAACAAGATGACAACAGAAGGGTTTCTGTATAGTTTGTTACTGAAAGAGGAGACTCTGGGCTAGTGCTTAAAGTTTGACATGAAAAAGAAACCACCATTTTTTAAATCTGGAAACTTATTGGAAATATTTGTGACCTCCTTCTATCTTCCCATATCTGCTAATTCATCTTCATTGCTCAGATTACTGCCCATCTTCACTGATCAGACTACTACTACTACTCAATCCAAAGCTTGAGATATCCATCTACGACTGAAAATAAACAGTTCAGGAGAAAAAGTATAACTGTCATTTAGATCAAGGAAGGTTTATTTATGTTGCTCTAATTAACAATGTATAAACCATCTTAAACTACATGATACAGAACTCAGCTAACACATGGTTCAAAATGAAACTACCTTGAATCATAAATTTATAAGTTCCGTAATCACATACTTCTTCTCAATCCTAATTCAGAATAATCAACTAATTGCTCATAAAAGGGGGAAAACATAAATTATCTCAAGAAAAATATTATCGATGAAGAAAAGATTTTCTTTCGTTTTGCAAAGAAAGATGCTATTCTGGTTGCCTCTACAATCAAAACATAAGCTTCAAACAAAAAAGAAAAAAGAAAAGGCTTCTGACCTTGTCATCAACATCAGTGAAGTTGCGCACATAAACAACCTCGTATTTCAAATGTTTCAGATACCTAATGAAATTTTAACACCAAACTGTTAGGATATTATGGGGTTTCTTTATTGGGCAAACAAACTTCAAGTTAAAAGCACAAATTTTACTTGTGCAGAAGTATTTCAAGAACAGAGTTCATCCCAAACCACATCAAAGGTTTATCAAAAGAAATTGAAGCACAGTGCACAGATGCAAGTGATAACTTATATAGGCATATTTAGTTAAACAAGCATAAAAAGAAACCTATTGGTAAGCCAATTAAAGAGCCGCAAGCATCAAGCAGGATCCTTTATTAGCTGGATGATCATGGGGCAGGTCACCTTCCTGCCTCTTATGTGCGCAGAATCAAGCACATCATGCAAAATCACTATATATTAGCATAAGTCATGTAGGAAATCAGCAAGCAAGCATGGTACGACTACATACATATATAATGTAGTAAGATGTCATTTCCTAAATAACAGTTTCAAATTTCACGATTATAACAGGTCAAACAAAAATAGCCATCACGAAAGCCAACATACTGAAGAAGTAGCACGGAAATCAATACAAAGAATAGCTAGGAGAACTCAAGAGGCTCAGAATGACAAAAATGTCGACTATAGTTACTTTCATTCATGATACAACAGGCATCAGTACCTCACCAATCAATTTATCCCACTATAGTATTCATCTAGATTTTCCAACAAATCACCGTCCTATTGCACCTACTCTGCTACTAATAAGTAATTTAACAAAACATCGTAGTCTTCCCTACTTTGGAAGACTTAAGAGACAGAATAGAATATTTCCCAAGTGACGTAATCAATTTTGGACAACAAATTACAAATTTTACTTGCACCCGACTCTCATTCATATCCCAGTGACATCCCAGAAGGGATAAAAAATTGTCCACTTATAAAATGTAAATTTAATCAAACTAGCACCATCTTATAGTATTTTATATATATGCCCTTTCTCTAGGTGGGGGAGCTCCTCTAGATTAGCTGATCATGTCTGCTGGTTTAAAATGAATTAGATACGACATAATCAGTTATCTGAGAGGGAGAAAATATAGATCTAAGACATAGATTACCACAATGTTCACCATATTAAATGCTCCAAACATCTTGAAATTCAGCAGGCATAATAATTACATGAATAAATTAATCCACCAATAAGTCTATTAAAAGTCAACATTAACTCAAGATTCACAGGCTTCTATTTGGGAATTGTAATCAGAATATGTTCTATAAAATGCCACTATTACCATTATTTTGATATCATATTGATTTCATTGTTCCACATTATAAAAGAATCATATAGAAAATCCTAATCAATTCGACCAGAAAGTACAATCAATACTCCATCAGAAAGAGAAATCAGTAGAATAACGGAGATTGTACCTATAGAGAACATCAAAGGCCACATTGGCAAGAGCATGGCCAATGTGCTGTAATCGTAAGCTGTAACACCACAAACATACATTTTCACCTTGCCTTCCTCCTTCGGATTGAAGACCCCCTTCTGCTTCATCATAGAGTTGTACAACATAAATTCCCGTTTTGAATCCATCTTCCTTGTCAATTGAAATTGGGATATGAGGATTCTTTTTCTCTGTTGATGGATCCGAAAACAAAATGGAAAAGCTTAAACCTTAAATTTGTTATTAAATAAGTAATTATTGAGCAATACACTTCCCTTGACTTTAAAACTTTGATAGAAATAAACATATAATTCTAAAATATCCTCCAGTGGAGAGAAAAACTTCAAGAATATAAGTTAGAAAAACTTTAGAAAAAATATTAAACATATATTAAAAATAAACTCTAAGAGAGAAATTACGACACTTGACATCTTTCTTATAGAGAAATAGAAGGTGGATAGATAATTCCAAACTAGATAAACAACATTTAGCTCAAAACCTAAAACATTTTACAAAATAAGCATGGTACTTTGCTTTATTGTTTCTCTTTTTCTTCTAGCAAAAAGTATTGTAGATTGTTGAACTTTTCCAAGCTATAAACTTAGACCCTTTTATTAGTAAGATTTTTGACATTCAAAAATTAAATTATTAAACGGGTATTTTTCTTCTTTTTTCCCCCCAATCTTGAATTCCAAAAATTGAAGTCATTTCCCTCCTGGTTTTAATGAATGAATCAATCAAAAACAATATTTTATCATACAATACAAACAGATGTTCACCAAAAAATTTAAAATTTTCTGGTTTCAAGCTCAAACGAACTTCTGAAATGCAATGCTATCAAAAGGAAAGCATAAAACTCGCAGTAATGTTGCCACAAACTCGAAATTTACAAATCATTATTCAATCTACGGACTTGCAAATCCTTAGTTTTACAAAACACAACCCTCTAAAGTCATTTATGCTAATTATCAAAAAATAATATATATATATATATATATATAAAAAGGAAACACAAAAGTAGTTCAACTATATATAGTTCAAAGGAATGATCGTCCCTCCTTTAATTTTACAGTGGAGAAGAAAGTGATTGCTAATGACATTTGATTTTATCACAATGGCATTTAGAAATTTAAGAAAAAGAAAGTAGAAGAATCAAAACTTTTGTTGTCACTTAAAAAGTATATTAAAAAAATTTTTAAAAAAAAAGTTGTTAAAATATCTTAAAATTCTAAATTGAATTTGAAGTGGTATATATAAATGAAAAATTACGAAACTACTTTGAAATTTGAAGTACAAGAAAAAGAATATCTAAAGTATTATTAAATTTATGTTTAAACACATTTGGAAGTAGAGAAAAGAGGATATATTGGGATTTTATTGATTAAAAAGGAAGCTTAAGGAAAGAGTTGATCACATTTTATAATTAATTTCAAGAGTAGTAATTCAGGTTATAAGCTAGTTAAGTCAGCCAAAAAAAGGTTATAAACTAGTTCTTCAATTGTTTAACAAGCAAAACTCTGAGTTACATTGATATCAATTCCACAAGCCTACTGTATCACAAACACAAATCATCCCGTCAATTTCTTCATTCCTCAAAACATATTCTCCAATCTATACGGACGGATCACCCTACAGTCAAGTTACCTACCGATGCCAGTCAGTCAATAAATTCAATCGCTAATTAAACCATGTTTTCTCGTACATCAAGCCCTTGTAAAGAAATAAACCAAAGCAGCCACAACAACAACACAAATTCACCAAGACACCATAATCAAACCAGCCAGGTTCTAAACCAGAAACTAAAAAAGTGCAGCTAGAAATACACACTACAAACCCAGAAATTCTCAGCAATAAAACAACAAATAACCAATGGGACGCAGCAGCAACAAGCAGAATTTCCAATACCCAAATCAAACCAGCAAGGTTCTTAACATGATGTTTCAAATCATGTTAAGTACCTAATTCAAAGCCACTAATGAAAGTAACTTATTATCCAGCTATCAAATTGAGTGGACAAAATTGCTAAACCCAGCAGATTTTATTAATAAAAAAAATAAAAATAAAAAAAATAAAAAAAACCTTTAACAATTACCTGCTCCAGAGCCCAAACAAGACGCAACGGAGGACAGCAATGGTGATGGTTAGGGCTGCAAGAAAGTGGAGAAGTTATTAGAAGGGAGACAGGAAGAATAGAAGTGAGGGAAGGAAGAAGAAGAGAAGAGAGGATGGAAAGAAGAAGAGAAGAGAGGAAGGAAAGAAGAAGAGAATTTACCGGTATTGATGTCAGTGAGGTGCAGTGCTATCCGTGGAGTGTTACCTTCAGTAGAGAGGAGGGGCGTCGCAGTGAGGTAAATTGAAGGGGAGGGGAGGAGGGTTTCGGAGGGATCAATGGAATTCGGGGAAGAATGAGGGAAAATCCTCTTCTCTGAAAGTATTTTAATCAGGTACCGACTGATTACCCACCAATATATTCGGTACGACCGATTTTCGACCGTAATTCGGTTAACAACATTAAGTTGGTTGGCAAACGACCGAGTCGGTTGGTAACTTCAACTTACTTACCGACCGATTCCTAAGCAGTCGGTAATTGGTCAATAAGTTAAAAAATTACCGACTGAATCGCAATCGGTCGGTAACTTCAGTCAGTAAAAAGCTGTTTTCTTGTAGTGCTAGTTCTAAAACTAAGCATTCCTAGTCTTAAAACTGGGATTCCTAGTCTTAAAACTGGGATTCCTAGTTCTAAAACTAGGCATTCCGAGTTCTAAAACTAAGCATTCCCAAATTTCAAAACTAGGCATTCCTAGTCTTAAAAAGTAGGCATTCTTGATTCTAAAATTAGACATTTCTATCTTTAAAACTTGGCATTCTCAGTGTAAAAAGAGAGGCATTCATAAGTTTTAAAACTAGAAATGCCTAGTTATTCCTAGTTCTAAAACTGGCATTCCCAAATTTTAAAACTAGACATTCCCAAATTTTAAAACTAGACATTCCTAGTTCCAAAACTAAGCATTTCTAGCTTTGAAACTCGACATTCTCAGTGTAAAAAAGCAGGCATTCGTAAGTTTTAAAACCTAATATTTCATAATCCAAGCAATTTTCATAATTTTATATATTTAAAGCATAGAAAACAGATTATAAAACAGCTAATATATAGTTTGCAACACCAAAATGGTTTTGGAAGGGAAACGTGGGTGTTGTAGGGGGAGACGCGTGAGGTGCACTTGCGTGGGCTGAGAGTAGGTTTTGATTTTTGCCCAATTGGTGAACTTTAGTAAAAAAACGTCGTTTTTGCACCGGGTACACCTAGCATGGTGCACCCGAATACAGAGTATAACGACTGTATAGCGACATATTGAAACCTTGAGAGGTTTTCTACACAAGATCAACTACTTCAATCTAGCCGCTATTCTTCAATATCATCTCCAAGATTTCTGACTTATCTTCAAGTCTTCTAAGTAATTTTCAATTCTTTTAAGATATCTTGGAAAGATATGGATATAGAACTCCTTAATCAAATAGAACTTTTTGCTAGTACATATCCAAATTATGGCAATACACTTCTAACATAAATAGGAAACAAATTACATGTATTTGACAGATCGAATCAATACATAGATCAAAATGTCTAGAATCCCATACGAGAAGCAGAGGTAATGTAAACTAGAGGGAGATAATATTACAGGTACCTTTTTCGTCGTCTACTGTTCACTTCATGCTGAGCCATAATTGCTTACGATTAATGTATTATTACCAAAACATTTACTTAATCATTAGTCTCTCTGTGAGTATAATTATTCTCTTGACTCTCAATTTTGGTCTTGGCCTCGTAGACACGTAACTGAATCCAATATTTATCAATCTTATGCATGAGCAACAGATATCTTCCTAAATATCAGTAAATAAAGAAAAAGTATATCTTAAGTGTCTATCTACGTTCATTGATGAGCAAATAAATAATAACTTAAAATTTAGGAAGAATTCTACTCTTCCATACCTCTGACATGCACTTATATAGATTACTATTTTGCTAACAATGGGATCTTACAAAGGTAAGCTGCATGCTCGACAAAGTTATCTACACTAAACCATTCATTCTGGAAGAAGAATTTTAAAAATTAAAAAATTAAACATAAAAAATTACAGGAGGCTGAAATGCAGAAGAATTAACTTTTATGAGTAAGCCATGATGTGAAACAAAGTAGGACAAAATGAAGAATCAGTACGCACATAATAACATTAAATTAAATACCCTCAAGAATACTTTTATTGTCTTAAATTAGACCCAGTTCCCTCCAAAAACAAATGCTAGCCACTCAATTCAAACATAACCCATCGGAAAAAATCGAAAACTAAACTTCGAAAGATATCAACTAACCTTCAGATGGACTCAATGGCTTTGCTCTCAACTGCACTCAGTTGAGTCAAGCTGTTGAGACCCTCCAAACAAGAAACTGATAGCACTGCTGTGGTTTTAAGTTGAAGGCTCGAGATGAAGAAGAAGAGAGAAGAGGTTGAAGGAAAGGCCGGCGTCTAGTCGACTGAAGAGTGAAAGAGAGGACTGAATTCAGTCGTAGATCTTCAAAATAGACAATCGGTAGTTCCTCTTTTGTCCATTTTTTCAAGAAGGTAAAATAAATATTGCTGTTACTATTAATCCCATCTATTAGAAATGTTTCTTTTTCTCATATAAGGGTAAATTGTTAAGAAATAAAGTTATATATTGACCTTTTTGTTCTGAGTTATATTTTGACCTTAACATTGTCCTTAAACACTTTAAATAATTAGATATATGATTTCTGGGTATTTTTAAGTTGTTTTTTTTGGGGTATTAGATACAGGTATCAAGCCATTGAAAAAGTATGTGTATTAAGTAATTAATTTGAATTTATCTTTTTAAAATTTAAGTCAAGGATTAAAGAAAAATAAATATTATTTTATTAAAATTACTTTAAAATAGCTATTCAAAAGCTTCACAATAATTGCTATTTAAACGCTATTTGGTCATATAATTTTTTTTTTTTTTTTTTGTATCCAAAGGTGAGCATACCAAGAACTTTTATGAAATTAGTGTGACGTTTCTTTCTAATAGAATTTTCATTTTTAAATTTTAAATCATTCAACATAGAAAAAAGTAAATAGACCAAAGAATCCATCAAATGCCCAGAAAATCTAAGGGTGTATTTAAATTAGTTTGGAAAAATTAAGTTTTTTGTTTTCTAGTTTTCCGAAAGTTAAATTGTTTGTAAGAAGAAATGTAAGACTCAAAGAGAAAAAAGAGAAAACATTTCTGTCATTAGAAGCCGTGTTATACGAGGTAATGAGAATATTTTTTTACTAATTCCTCTCTCTTAACAAGTTATAAACCTTCCTTGCAATTCAACCACGGTTCAGCTGACAAATCTGCCATTGCTGATTTCTGTCCTGAAATTTTTCTGAAGTTTCAAGGTATGATTGACCATAAAATCTCAAGCAGATCTACATACATAAACTTAGATTTTTTAAAATCAACATCAATAACAACATCTGCCAGATTGAATTGGAAATAATTTAGTAGCTCCAAAACAGACATGTCAACAGCTCCTCATCACCAAAAATTGGTTCCATAGACTTTCATGAACCTGCCTTGAGATGAAAAAACTAAAAAAGGAAAGATACTATAGCTGGAAATGGTAACCAAAAGATCAAAGGATTAATTGTTAAAAGGGGCGACCCAGAGTCACAATGGCACATAGCAGATCATGTTGATGCAAATTCAAATGTAGATAAAAGAACACTGCTCTGTACAAATTAACTAAATCCGCTATTCACAAATCTTTTTAGAGAAAAGATATGAATTCTACATATCCTAATTATGTGATATAATATATAGCAAAAACTGGATTGTCTGCACCTTGTATACATTCTACAAGTAGTTCTAACAAAAGTGTAGAAGAATAGCACCAAAAAACCACAAAATAGCAGATCTTTACACAGAAATTATCAAATTAGAGTCTAGAGAGGCTAATTAAAAACTTACATGACTAGTAACTAGGCTGGCTGACTGCTTGCCGACAGGTGGTGGCAGGTAGCGACCCCGGCGCCTGGCGATGGCGGCTACTGGCATTAGGGCAGACAGGTTGCAGCTTGCTGCTGGCTGGGAGGCGAGCTGCTCTGTCGGCTGGAGGCTGGAGTAGTGGGGGCAGCGCGAGCAAACGGTGAACTGGGGGAGGATGCGCTGGCAGCGGCCGGCTCGGCGGGAGCAGAGAGGGAAGGGTGCAGTTATGCTTCTGCAAAGTCAGTGGTGGGTGAGTGAACCGGCGTAGAGAAAGAGAGAACAAATTAGTTAAGAAAAAAAAAAAAAGAAAGAACGAGCTGAATCGCCATCCGTGTTCGCTCCGGCCCGCGTTGGCCAACAGGTAAAATGGAGAAGGCCCAAACGGCCTGCATTGAAACGGGCCAGAAAACAGTACCTCTTATACATATATGTATTATGTACAACACAATGAAATGGCCCGCCCACAAACCCCTCGGTCCTCTTTGACGTTCATTCATAACTAGCTAGTTTACAAAAATACTCTTGTATTTTTAGTAAATTGTTATTAAGTAGTTAAATTTTTAATTTTTTAAATAAGTATCCAAAAGGGTTTTGTAAAAGAAAAATTAACAGTTGATAAAATTAACGGTTAATTTTGACAATTAAGTACCCAAATTAGGGTTCTATAAAAAATAAAAAAAAATAGGTTGAACCTTGATTTGGACACTTAATTGTTAAATTAAAAGTTTTTTAGCAGTTATTTTTCTTTTACGAAACTTTAAGTTTGGTACTTATTTGTCAAATTAAAAGTTTAATCACTGAATTGATAATTCATTAAAATATAGGGGTTTTTTTAAATAACTCTAAATCATATGAAATATGAAAACCTATACAAATTGTTAAACCATAAGAACATTTTAGTTTTGAAAGTTATAAGAAACATAGGAAGCGAAAAAATATTGTATTATTTTAGTAACAATTTACCTTTTATTAATTAATAACTTTTTGCTCAATTTTGATACTTTATTATTTTAGTGACAATTTACCTTTTATTAATTAATAATTTTTGCTCAATTTTGATCCAATAATTATGTGCTTGTTAGATTCTTTTTACTGGAAATTTGTTTGCTATGGTTCAAGAATGTATACAATAATCTTTGTACTTTGTGTTTGTTAATTACTTCATACCCTAAAAAAAAAAAAAAGAGTCTCGGTAATATATACCTTTTAAGTTCATTAATTCTATATTAGATTACCAAAATACCATTAAGGTCACAGTAATCTCTAGTAAAGTTATTACTATCATAGCTCATATATCAATTTTTTGATTCTATATTTTGTATTCAGGTCCCGAAGATCAACACAAACTCGGAGTTGTCTATTTTTCTTGCACACAAGCACAATGCTAGATATCTATGTTGGGTATTTGACCTCACGAATAAACTCAGCCTCAATTAATTTGTTGACCTCATTTTCAATTTGAGGAATCAATTCAGGACGAAAACGCCTCTATGCCTTCTTTATTGGCCAAACACTTCTTTTTACAGACAAATGATAGACAACAACTTTTGAATCTAGCCCTAGCATCTCTTTGTTTGTCCAAGTAAAAACATCATTGAATTCACGCAGAAGTTGAATGTAAGATTTCTCCTCTTTCGGCGATAAAAGTGAACTTATGTAGATTTGGCATTTATCATGATCATTGCATAAGTTAACTTCTTTCAAGTCATCCACAATGCTTTTAACACCTTATTCAAGTTCAGGAGGAGCATCTTAAGCACCTTCTTCTTCACAGTTTTCTAGATCAACAATGCTGATATGATTAGAAGTGACAACTTCTTCATCACCTTCCTCGTGAACTTCTCTTTTTGCAAGATTATTTGTGGAATTATCCATACCAAAACGGGCAATACTTCGAGTTCTTCCATTTTCTGTTCGGATATTTTCCATAGGAAAAGTTGCATCCCTTTGAATGTAGCCAGCTCTGATCGATCTTTCAATTTCCCTAACAAATACCATGGTTTGTCGAGAAATAGGTCGAGGAGCAGTACTGTGTGAAATGGCAACTGATATGTGCATTATTGTATTATATTTACATATATTATTTCCATCATTTTACGATGTTTTTAATATATAAAATGTATAATTTATACCATTTACCTTTATTCTTATCTTAAGTGCTTCCCAATTAAGAAGACGAAGAATAAGAAGGAAAAAAGGCGAAAACGGAAGCCATTGGCACCAAGGAAGGAGACCTATGCCGACCGTAGGCCAACCTACCGTACGTGGTAGATAAACAGAGGCAAAACAAGGCTGCCAGCAGAAGCCTACCCGAACGGTAGGCTAGACCTACCGCACTTAGTAGGTCCTGAAGATTTTAGCAAGTTTGCAACAGAACCCTACCAGGGACAGTAAGGCTTGACCTACCAGACGCGATAGGTCTTGTCATTTTTGTGTGTATTTATATCAATTTTTCCTCTTAAACTATTTTAAGTTTAGAGATGAGGAATTAGAGTCGAACTTTGACCAGAAAAACCCTCTCAATTCCTCTTCAATTAGGTATATTCTCCATAATTAACATCAAATTGAAGCTCTTGGAGGAAGATTTAAGAGATTTCATGGAGCAATTTCGGGTTTTATCAAGTGAATCGAGAGACGAGCTCCGATGGTATTCGGAACCGTGGATAAAATCATTCTTCAGCCTAAGCTTTTTTTTCTTTTGTGAATTATGATTTCTATTGTTGAATTGAATATTTTTAGGACATTTATTAGCTAATTTTCTATTGTTTGAATTGAGGGTTGAACCCTAGCTTTTGGATAAGATGATTTTTTATTGAATTTCATGAAATTGATGTTTATTTATTGGTTGTTGTTCGATTATGTTTTGGTGATAATTGATTTGCAAGGAATCGATTATTTCGCAAGATTAGTTGGAATTGAAAAAGGAAGATCAATCTAAGGCAACTAATTGAATGATAAAAGTTGGCAATTGAATAGAGATATTAAATTCATTAGGTTATTAGATCTCCTAAGTTGTTTTTGCGTTCATAATCGGTTAGGAAGAGAAGATAATCTCCTTTAAAGGTTAAGTGAGTGGAGAGACCTTCACCTAGAGATAGAGATTGCCCAATTTTTGTGTGATAACCCAACATTCATTTTCAAACACATTTTATGAGTTTTTCAATTTGAATAGTTGACAAAAGTTAGGGGGATTGTTTTATTCAAACTATTTTCCTAAAATTTCATACCTTTTAATTGTTGCTCCATTTAATTATTTTTAGTAGTTTCCTAAATAAATTCTAAAAACCCAATTTGTTAGACTAAACGTTGGTTAAGACGTTGACTATTTGAGCTTTTTTGTTCCCTTAGTTCGACAAATTAGATGTATCTCTAATACTACAGTGATAGGTACACTTGTCTGTTACATTCATTTTAGTTATACTCCGTTTTAAGACATCAAGTTTTTGGAGCCGTTGCTGTGGAACGACAACTTAAAGAAAACCGTTATTCTTGTGCTTTAGTCATTTTTTTATTTTTTTTATTTTTCTTGTTTTTGTTTTTGATTTTGATTATTCATTATTCTTGTAACTATTGGTTTATTGTTGGCTTATATTTTGATTCGGAATTTATTGTTTGTGGACTTGATTGGATTTGTCTGTTTCAGGTTGGGTAACTAGTTTATGCCCCCAAAGGAAAAGGGGTGGATTAGTCCCATTCGATCCGAAACCCGAGCATTTGTTGCGGAGTACCCGCCGCGCTCTTCTATTTGAGATGGCGAACAACAACGCCATCGTCGCCATCGAGAAGACGGAAGAACACAAGAGGCTCTACATTTTGTAAATCCACTGTTTGTACCACATCCACCATTACCAATAGCAGAGAGAACAATGGTAAATTATGCTTGACTGTCCATCTCTGGGATGCAATCAAGCATAGCCAAGCCACAGTAGAAGCAAAAAACTTTGAGATCAAGCTGAACATGATGCAAATGTTGTAGAACAATGTACAGTTCGATGGACTCCATGAGGAAGATCCTAATGTGCACATCGGCAATTTCTTAGAGGTATGCGATACATTCAAGATTAACGAAGTCTAAGAAGATGCCATTAGACTTCGTCTTTTCCCATTCTCTCTAATGGGAACGTGAAATCATGGCTCAAGTCATTATCTTCTGGCTCGATTACATCATGGGATTCACTAGGAAAGAAGTTCCTAGGGAGGTACTTTCCTCCTGGTCGTACGGTAAAGCTTTAGAACGAGATTCTGTCGTTCCAACAAATTGATAGAGAAAGCCTCTATGAGGCTTAAGAAAGATGGAAAGAGTTGCTAAGAAAGTTTCCCCTCCATGGTTTAGATTTGGGGATCTAAATACAGTCCTTCTACAACAGAGTTTCATTTGGGACAAGACAACTAATAGATGCCTTTGGTGGTGGTTCTACAGATCACAAGACTCCTCAACAGGTATATGACCTTATTGAGCAAATAATTATGAATAACTATACATGGAGAGGACAGAGATCCAAGCCAAAACCTGCTGGAGTCCACAATGTAGATGCTATCACCGCCATAGAAGCTAGATTGGTAGCAATGATAGAGCAGAAGATGGGAAACTTGACTACTACACCTAACACTGTCAAACGGGCTAAAGCGAACCGGACCGTATTAAGCTCGCACTTAAACAGTCTGGTCCTGTCTCGGCTTATTTTATGACGGGCCTAATTTAAAAACCCATAACCGTCCGCAGCCAACACACGAGTAAATGAGCCAGCCCGCGGGCTTTATAAAAAAAAAAGGTCAAAAACAAAAATGTTCTTTAAATTTAGTCCCCTAATCATTATATATTTATCTTAAAACACCTAAATACAAAAACCTAAATATTAGTCTAAGATCCAAATATTACAAACCTAAATAAACTATAAACTTATAAACATACATAATAACATTTGAATCCATTAAATATAATTAATACCAAATCATTCCCAAAACACAAACCAAAATAAACAAGTTAACAACAATTATCCAACTATCCAAGTCCAACAAGAACAAGTACACAATAACTATCCAACAAGAAGAAAAGAAATAACAACAATATCCAAAGATAAGCACTTCATAGGTCATAGCCACAAAATAGTATTTATTCTTCAACATCATCTTCATCATCTTCGTCTTCAGAAACATTCAAAAAATTTGAATCCACTTTAGAGGATAATGATTCCTTTAATCTCGATACCATCATTTTTTTATCATCATCATTACCTATAAAAACACAAAGTAAATAAAATAGTTAGTAAATAATAATTATAAATTAAATATAAATGAAGAAAATTTTTACTTACTCTCGGAGGAATGAAACCATGGAACCAGTTACGTACACATATTAAACCTTGTACATGTCGGGGAAGAAGACAGCTCCTATACTTGTTAAGAACTCAAGCATCAATACTAAATGCAGATTCTGAAGCCACGGTAGTAATTGGAATGCTCAAAATATCAGAAGCCATTAAAGCCAATTCAAGAAACATATATGCATTATCTTTCCAAAATGTCAAGACGTCTAAACTTGCAAAATGGCTCCATTCATAATGTGGTTCCTCTAAGTAAATCTCCAATTGAGATTTCTTACTAGTTGTAACAATTTTCCTAGATATTGACCAAAAGTCCTAAGAAAACAAGTACACAAAGAAAATAGTCAAAATTTAAGTGGCATATTTTTAGGAGATAACATTTAAAGTTGAAAAAATTTGTTTAAAAAAATAAGAAACTTAAAACAATATCATCGGTGTCTCCACTTCTTTGTGACCTAGTAGCTTGAGCTTGTGAGGAATTACTAGATGGTTTTGAATATTATGAAAACAACATATGCAACTGGCTTTTGAGAAGATCCACCTTCTCAGAATCAGTACTTGGATCAGACGCTTCATAACATACCTCCACCACTCTCAATTTTACTCTAGGATCAAGAACCGCCCCAAGTGCAAGAATAACACTGTAGTCCTTCCAGTACTTGTCAAACTTAGTCTTCATCCGGAAGACCATGTATTTTATGATAGCATCTGAATGATCCATATATTTTACCAATATGGTTTCGATTTTCTAAACTTGCTCAAAATACAAGTTAGAAGTTGGATAATCAGAACTAGAGATCAACTTAGTCATTTCATAAAAGGGACAGAGAAAATCACACATCTTTGGGCCCTTGACCAATCTTCTTGAGAAGGACAAGACTTGTAATTCTTATCACTTAAAACATGACTGGAAAATGCAAGTTGCTATTTTAAAGCATCTTCAAGCATTATAAAAGTAGAATTCCATCGGGTGGATACATCCAATCTCAAATGAACCCTCATTTCCAGTCCCACTTTCTTAATACATTCTTCAAAAACGTTTGTTCTCCCCTCTAAGCCCTTAACATACTTGATACTTTCTCTAATTTTAAGCAAAGCCCCACTAGCTACTTTTAGACCTTCTTGCACTATCAAATTCAAGATGTGTACTGAGCAATGAATATGGAAAAATTCACCATTGCACAACAAACTATTTTCCAAACAAAGTTGTTCACGCAAAATATCTTGTATATTATCATTAGAAGAAGCATTATCCAAGGTTATAGAAAATATTTTCTTATCAATTTCCCACTCTCTTAACGAATAATAAATTTTTCTAGATAATTCAACACTTGAATGTGGGGGTGGAAAATTAGAAAAAGCAAGTATGCAACTATTCATTTTCCATGTAGCATCAACAAAGTGAGCAGTCAGATAAATATAACCTTCAGATGTGCGAGCAGTCCAAACATCAGAAGTGAGACATATACGACTAAGAACGTCAGCTAAAGTTTGTTTCAAGCAATTTTTCTTATTTATATAAACTTTCCACACATCTGATGCAGCTGTGTTCATTGAAATGTGTTTCACATCGAGATTGAGATAGGTGAAAATATCTCTAATCCCTTCGTACTCAACAAACGAGAAAGGAAAGTCATGCTTTATGATTGCCAAAGCAAATTTTTCACGAAGAACCTTTTGAGAAAAATTTCTTTTTCTTGCCTTCCTCGTAGTGCTGTCCATAATCATATCACCCACATCCCGAAATTTAGCCCTAATAGCAACACAATCATTTGTATGACGCTTAAGGGTAGATGTCCCAAATTTACTCCCTCCTGCTATATACACTTTCTTACACCAAGAAATTCAACCCTCTGCTTACCATCTTTCAGACTTATGCTCCCAGCATATGTCCATACATTTAAACTTTTAGATTTTTTGACCTTTTTTGAAGATTGTGCAGCAATTGATTTATCATGTTCATTATCAACAACATTTTATCCATTTTCTACAGTATTTCAATTCACAATCATATTCACATAGCAAACAACGGTGGTTTGTAAGACCTAATATAGAACAAATTAACTTATCACTTAAACATTTTTTTACATATGCAATTTAAAATAATTGCAGTCTGAAATAACAAATAAACCAGTTGTGGGTAATTATAACTATTTTATTAGAATCAAATACCAGCAATTATTGATTGACATCAACTATAAGTTCCTGTTCCAATAGCTCCTATCATGTGTTGTTATTTATTTAGCTATGATACAACTGTAGCATTATGCATTAAACATAAAAGAAGAAAATTTTAAAACAAAAGAATACCCCTTTATAGTGCACAAAAATAACCAATATTCAAATTCAATAAATTACAAAAATTGGCTTCTTCAAGAAATTGAGAACGAACATTGTACCTGCTTACAAAATTGAAACATAGTATGTAATGTCAAGTGTATTAATCACAAAGTGAAGAACATTGTATTTGCTTACAAAACTAAAATATAGTATGTAGTGGCAATTAGTAAGTGAGATATATGTGAAATAGCAGTGGTACTTCTCAGTACAATCAAATCTGCCAATTCAAATTCATTTACTTTCTAAATCTCAAACAAACAAACAAAATGATCTAAAACAATAAAAAACAGACTATTTCAATTCATTTAATAAAAAACAGGGGACAAATAACTTATCCTTATCAAAGCCATCAAGCTCTCATAAACAATAATATTACTCTATTTTCTTGTACCATCATTGTTGTGTCATTTGAGTAGAAAGAATCAACCAAACAAGCATAGTCAAGGGAAGGAGTATCAAAAATGAAACAAGTAACATAATGAATCACTCAACCACTAAATATTTCCCATTGTCCATTAGAAACTCAGCAGCCCCAAACAAGTAATTTGGCAATACTCATTGACGGAGCATGAATAGAATTGCCTAATTTAAACATACCATAATCATATAACAACAAAAGTTGTATAGAAAATGTATTAGTTACTCATTAGCGCAAATACAAAGGTAACTGTAAATGTCAAGAGCTATAATTCCTTTAGTTCTACAAATCAGAATATAAAGGAATACTAATCCATGGTCCAAAGACCAAATTAAATCTCTCGGAGAGCACACTAGGAACTGTAAATCTAAAATCCTAAACTTTAAGAACAGACACAAAATATCTTTTTAAGAAGGAAATCGAACAATCATAAATTTTTTTATGAATTTTTAAGCATTAGTTAGTCTTACATAAGACTAGGGCCATACAATAAGTACAGGAAAATATAATGTGCTTATAATCACTAAACTCTATAGAAACTATTTGTACAACTAACACGAAGAAAAAGTTACACCTACAGAGTAAGAAAAGCTTACTAACCAATAGAAATCTCCTTAGCGATCTTGGTAAGAGTTGTCGGCTACTAGTGTTGTCGCTGGAGTGCGCATATGGCCTATGGGTGGAGGACTGGTAGTGGTGGATGGTTAGTGGTGACTGGTGAGATTCGAGGTGTGTGTGCGTTTGTGTCGTGCACAAGCAGAGATGTTGATTAATGGAGAGTGGCAGCCGGTGGGTGGTTGCGACGGCATGAGGTGAGGTCTAGGGACATCTTGGTGTGGTGAGGAAGAAGGTGGTTGTTGTAGTGTGGTCTAAGAGTGAGAGAGAAAAGCTAAAGAGCTGAAGAAGAGAATTGTAGCTATAGGGTTAAGAAAACAATTGTTTTCATTTAGGTCCTTAAGAAAATAAGTAATTTAAATTAGGTCCTAAAATAATTAATATAAAATATGTTTTTATAACAGGCCAGCTTGTGAACAGGACCGGACCGGCCCGTAAAAGCCCGTGTCTAAACAATCTGATTTTGACGGGCCAAATTTTAAAAACCTATATCCGTCCGTTTTGCTGGCCAACCCGTAGGCTTGAGCCCATTTTGACAGTGATAACTACACCTTCGAATAAGAATAATCACCTAGTCATATTTTGCAACTTCTGTAGTGGAGGACATCCCAATCATGAATGCCCTAGTATGGGAGGCCCTATGGAGCAAGTGGATTTTGTGCAAGGGAACTAGCAGGGTAACAATCACTACTCCAACACTTACAATCCGGGTTGGAGAAACCACCCCAACTTTTCTTGGGGTGGGCAAGGACAGCAAAGACAACAAAGATAGCAACAATCTCCGAGATTCCAAAATAGGGGTCCTACCCAGCCACTCCCGTATGGTGCAACTCCACAAAACTCTCCACCAGAAAAAACTAATTTGGAAGAGCTCATAGTGATGTTCATGAACGCCACTGACACCAGAATAAGCACTATAGAGGCTGCCCAACGAAACCAAGAGGCCTCAATTTGAAATCTGGAGAAACAGATTGAGCAGCTCGTCAAATTGGTATCAGAGAGGATTCTAGGAACTCTCCCCAACAATACTGAGTGAATCTGAGAGAGCATGTTAATGCTATGTCGGTAAAATTTGATGAGGAGGCCAAAAAGATGAAAAAGGTGATGACCATACACTCGAAGAGCTGTGTTAAAAAAGAAATAAGATCATCCGAGACTCTTGACTCTGAAGCCTTAGAGCCAAGCAAAGAAGAGAAGAACGAGAAGCTGGTGATTACTGAGTACAAGCCTAAAATCCCATTTCCGGCAGCTTGTTTGTGATTGTATCTAGGACAACATGAAGAAGTTCATAGAGATATTCAAATAATTGAAAATAAACTTACCCCTCTGTGATCTATTCTTGCAGGCACCCAAGTATGCTAAATACTTGAAAGAGATTCTGACAAAGAAAAGCAAACTTAAAGATGCATCCACACACGTCCTGGGTGAAGAATGTTCAGCTATCCTTATCAATAAGGATAAATTACCACAGAAGTTAGAAGATCCAGGGAGTTTCTCTTTTCTGTGCACTATTGGTAGTTTCTCAATTGATAAAGCTTTAGCTGATTTAGGCGCTAGTATAAACGTTATGTCATATGCTGTGTAAGAAGCTAGGCCTAGGAAAGCCAAGGCCCGTCAGGATGTCAATTAATTTGGCAGATAAAAGTGTTAGACATCCTAAGGAGGGTCATAGAAAATGTCCTAATCAAGGTTAATAACCTCTTATTTCATGTAAACTTTGTCATTCTCAATATGGAGGATGATGTAGACTTCTCTATTATCTTAGGATTTTTTACGTACCCAAGGGGCTTTAATAGACATGGAGAAAGGGAAGCTGATCTTAAGGGTTGGAGAGAACGATATAATGTTCAAGTTTCCTTTGAATCCAACTCCCCCTTCTCAAAGTCAAGATACTTTATGCTACATTAATCATGAAACTCAAGAAGTGTCTTTGCCTTTGTAGGAAACTCATCCAAAACGGGACAATAGCCCGAAGAAATCAAAGAAAAAGGGAAAGATCCTTTCCCATGAATTGAAAGCGAGATTGACAAAATGGGTACCTGTTCAGCGTATCGAGAAAGAGAAGGTCAAGAAGAACTCGGATTGTTATGATCTGGGAGGTGCTTTTGGCACCTAGAAGGGAGTATTCCTTACTAATCTTTGTAAACTTATCGTAATTGTACGCTTGTAATTTGATTTTCTCTCATTTTCCACTTTGATCATTTTGTTGTCGCAATGTGTTTTTTGAGAGATGAATGCTTGCTTAAGACCTATTTTGAGCTTAAAACAAATCCATAACATTGGCAGCATGAAACGGCGTTAAAAATCGTAGAAAGAAGAAAATTCATAAGAATCCGAGTAAACAGGTGGGGTTGACCCAATTTCACTCCAATCGACAGATAAAACCCCCAAATTTTCTGCAATTTCCCCTAATCTCTTTCTCTCACAATTCTTAACTTTTCCCCATTCTTTCTTTTCTTCATCACTCACGGTTTTCTCTCGGTAGTCCCTCTCCCTCTCTCATCTCGGTTCTCTTCTTTTCTTCCACCTCTGGCGAACAACTTTCTCCACTAGCGACATTTCTCTGACGTCCGACCATCTACATTGGTTTGCACTCTCTCTCTCTCTCTCTCTCTCTCTAGTCTCATGTTCTTCCTTTCTTCTTCTTCTTCTTCTTCTTCTTCTTCTTCTTCTCCTCCCCTTATTTCACACACTACCCACCATCAGCCTCTATTTTTCTCCTTTCCACTCCACCAAAGCCCCCTTCACCCTCTACCGAATTTCTTCCCCTCCACCCCATTTTTCCCTTTCTTTCTTTTTCTTTTGTTCCCTTTTGTTTTTCTACTTCTTTTTCTATTTGTTGCTTTACTAACACTTGTATTATCTTTTGTTATGTTTTTCTAACAAAAATTTGCAGAAAAATTCAACTGGCGAAGATTCCGGCAATTTTAGCAAAACTCTAGCAGCCCACCACCAAGGCAAATTGTGCGTTTCACTTGAATAATGGTGTGTTTCAGGCTAACTCTTACACCCTTTGCCTCACTTTAGTTTAGTTGATTTTGCTTGTTATTTGTGTGCATTTTTTCGTTGTTTTTGTGCTTTGTGTTCATTGTATTTCGTTGTTAGTATTCAATTCGTTGTTTTCCTTGTTTCTCTTTTGTTTATCTTGTATCACACTTCATCACACACAGGCGACATGTAGGACACTTTGCACATATGGGCTACGTTTAGTTTTGATATATTCTCTTTTGTGTGTTAATTGTATTCTCGGTTCATCTGTGTTGTGTTGTATCTTAGTACTTCTCTTGTCTCGTATTTTTGTTCCTTTCTGATGGCACCTAAAAATTCTACAGCTTGCTCCTCCAAATTCAAAATGGCTCGGGTTGATGGTTCCACGCCCTACTCCACCAACCCAGCTATTTCTTCCTATCCAGAGTACCTCTCTACAACAGCTCGGAAATGGATAACCGATAGGGAACACCTTAAGCTTATAATCGAAAAATCTTTTGATGCTCCCATTATCGAACAGTTAGGATTAGATGCTCTTTTGGTGGTTTAGGATAGGAACATCTGCTACATATTTATGGAAGTTATTACTCTGAGCTTGTCCGTGAATTCTATTCCAATATGTTTCACAAAATGGATAAGCACCTTTCTACTATAATTTTCATAGTCAAGGGGGTGAGGATAGTATTAGATAGGGAATGTCTAGCTTCTATTCTTGGGATTACCAATGAGGGAAGTGCCATAACTGTAGATTCTAATAAGGAAACAATCGACGAGGACCAAGACTGGAACTGCAAGGCGACTTGTGATCGCCTCGAGATCCAGCCATGTTCGAGTGATCAACGACGTATCCTTCACGGGAGTGATTTTCCCCAACTCCTTCCCCAAGTCTTCACATACTTCTTTGGAAACTTTAGTCCAAAAAGGGGGTAAGCAAAGTGATGTTCGAATTCTCGATCTTTACATGATCAACAAACTTCGAAAACAGACCCCTTCTCCGTCGCATCCCTTATGATACACACTATGCGCAACACTAGTTGTGACACCACTCACACACATGTGTTCCATTAACTGGTGATATTCCCACATGTATTTGTTGTTTTTAATATTGGCTTCATATGGGAACGGCGAGAGTAGGTGGGTCAACCATAGATCATAAAATTCACTACATTCAATAACTGCAGTTATACTCGGGATGAGGCCAACAAGATTTTGATACCTCCGGCTGAGGAGGATCAACTGCAGGAACGCAACATTGCCAGTTTTCGTTCGATAAAGAAAACCACAAGAACTCGCATTGGAGCATCCTCCTCACAGGCCAACGATGATGAGAGTGAGGATGATGAGTCCTATGACCTCTCGGCCGAGGGTGCACCTCCCACAATCCCCATGGACGAGTTTTAGACTAAGATGTGGGCTGTTTTCACGCAGCTCGGCCTCACCCAAGATATCCATAGCCCAATTGGCGGAGATACAGGAGTCGACCCGTCGCTAAGTAGACGAGTTGGCGCATCAGAGGCCATCCATCGACCGCCAAGAGGTGATGTTGGCCCGGCTATGCAATCGATATCTCCCAATCAAGGCAGCAGTGGCGGTGGCAGTGTGGACTTTGGTCCCGAATGAGGGAGTTTATTTTTCTCTTTCCTACTTTTATTTCCAATTCCCTTATTTGTTTTTCTTTTCTTGTTTTGTTTGTCTACGTTTTCTTTACTGTTATTTGTTTCTTTTTATATTTTGACTTTTTCGTGGGGATTGCTTCCCAATATACTTCTATCCCTTATATCTTTGGGATTATTTCCCATGTATGTGTTTTTACCTGTGTTTTCACTTCGTTCTGGCCCTACATTAAGGACAATATGGTTTTAAGTGTGGGGGTATTTGTGTCTTTTGTCTATTCCTTTTTGTTTTTGTTGTGTGTTTATATTTAGTTTTTGTTATAGTCTATGGAGTCATTTTTCTCTTTTTCACATTTGAAAAATCCATAAAAAGTAGATAATTTGAAAAAAACGCAAAAACTTTTCCTTCTTTTCTTTTTTTTAGTCTTCCAATACTTAGAGAAAAAATCCAAAAAGACTTTTGTTTTGGTCAAATTCAATGGGAGTCTTGATTACAAAACCCGCAGGATTTTAAAAAGGCGTTTAACTTGATCGCTTGAAAACCGCACTTACTTTTTACTCTTACAAAATCAATGATTTTATGCACTTGTAAGTGTCGGTTAGTAATAGAGGCCTTGGAATCTTAGGGGATTAGCATAGTAAATTCTTTTTCGAGTCTTTACCTTCACTCTTATATTTTTCTTAGCTTTGAAGCGACAAGGTTTGGTCTAGGTTAATCCCAGAGATGATGGTCATAGGCCTTCTTTGTACCGTTTGTGCCTTTCTTGCCTATCCCTTATATGAAATCAAACCCTAGTTCCCTTTTTATGCCTTTATGCCAAGAGTTTAATCCCTTCCATTCTTTTCTGTTTAAACTCACACTATTTAAAACCTCAATTCGTTGAGCTAATGATTGTATACTTTTTAGCCATTTTGAGTGAGGAAAATAGATAAGTATAGGGGTATTTGTGTAAAGAAGAGTATTCTTGTATAAAAAGGGTATTATTGGAAATATTTGCAAGTAAGATATATGCAGCGGTTGAAAAGAGAGAAAGCTAAGATTGAAAAAAATCAGAGAAAACAAAGAAAAAATGAGTATTTAAATATCTTTTCATTTTGTCTCTAAAAAATATCGAGCTTCTCTCTCTTATCCTTGAAAAATATATGGTTCGTGAGAAATAGAAAAGTGTTAGGTGGGTTGTGCATTATTTGACCGAAGTAAGACGTTCAAGGATAGATGGGAATGAGCGAAAAGCGGCTAGAAAGTGTTCATAATGTTTGATATCTTTCCTTTTGTTTGTATTAGCTCTATCTCAATTGCTTTTGTCTTTTCTTGCCCTTCGTTTGACACCTCTTACGTCCAAAGCCTAAAATTACAAGCTAAAAAGTCCTACCTAACCCAGGAACAACTTAGAATAGAGTGAAAGGTTTTGAGAAAATTGAGTTATATTGTGCATTCTTCAATAATGATTTTCACTATGTTGATAACCTGACATTCCTTATTTTCTTTGAAAAGCGACTGATAGAGTCGATTTTTTGTACAAATAAACACCTCAAGTTTTAATTATTAGCCTTCAAAAATATTTTATTTATTTATTAGTCATAATTATTATATTTAATTTATTTTATTTATCTTTGTGCAGATTTCTAAAAAAAGAATGGAAAATAAAGATTCCATATGAAATTTGGTAAAGGGAACCTGCAATATTTGAATCCTTTAAGAATTAGGATTAGAACTTTAAGAATTAGGATTAGAACTTTAGTAGAATCCTTTAAGGATTAGGATTTTAGTTGAATCCTTTAAGGATTAGGATTTTGCTTCTCTTTTGTCTATATATAGAAGAGCCACATAAGAAAGGTAGGGGGAAGATCAAGAAAAAAATAGGAGAGCTGCAGGGGGAAGATCAAGAAAAAGAAGGGAAAGCTGTGGGGAGAGACAGCGGTAACTGCGCAAGAAGCTGCCCGAGCTGCAACGAGAGAAAAGGAGAAGCAGCCGCAAGACGGACACAATTTGAAGCAGCAAATCTAAGGAGCAACAACGAAAAATTATTTAGAAGAAAAAGGCCATGATCTACAAATTGGTTCCTTCTTTCTCTTTAACCATGAACTAATTTTCTTTTTAGAATCTTGATGAAACTTTAGCTATGTAATTTTGGTTTATTTTATTTTTGGAGATTTATTATATTATTTATGTAATTGCATATTTTGGGATGTTTATTGGCTTAGTGCAATTAATTCTTTGTGATTGTTCTTGTAGAAAAATTATTTAGGTTAATTGATATTTTTATCTATGCTTAATTCTTGTAGTCTTGAGTATGAGAGATATGTGATTTTTGCAAGTATATTGTGGGTTTTAGAATTGAATAGTCCATGCTAATTTTAGATGATTTATGTCATAGAATTGAATAGGTCATGCTAATGGTTAGATGGATTATATCATGCATTTAAGCACAATATATTTCTTTAGTGAATCGAAACTTGTAGCCTAGTTCACCACATAAAGGTTTAATCTTTTC
Organism: Catharanthus roseus; assembly: GCA_028651295.1. Lineage (NCBI taxonomy): Eukaryota > Viridiplantae > Streptophyta > Magnoliopsida > Gentianales > Apocynaceae > Catharanthus > Catharanthus roseus. The sequence continues at coordinate 3,068,710 of JAPQWS010000047.1, forward strand.
TCCTAAATAAAATTAAATCATTGTTATATAGGTTAGTGGTGGATTCAAGGTTCTAAATCTTCTCTTTGGTTAAAACTCTTGTTATTTTTAATTTATTTATTTTATTCATTAGTTTCAATTAATTTAGGAATAATAATAATAAAATTTCATTCTTATTTTTATAAAATTAATTTAAGAAGATAATAATCTAAGGAGTTAAGCCTTTCTTTGTGGTTCAATACCATAATACTTCCGTATTACATTGATCTTGTGCACTTGTAAGTATTGAGTTTAAAGCTTAGTTAGAAAATTCCCGATCAGCGACACAAGCAATTCACACACACACACATTGTTGATTATTAAGGATATTAGAAAGATAGCGGTGGGATTGTAGATTATTGTGTTTCGTCTTTTGAAAAGTCTTTATGTGGTTGACTACTCATATTCCCATCGAAGTGATGTGTTTAGTCATTTTTATTTTTGTTTTGTTTACTTTTCTTTCATTCGTATAGTTTTCTTTCTCTTTGGTCGTTTGTGTTGTTGTTCTTCCATATGTTATTTTCAATGAATAAACTTTGTGCACTTCTCTTTTTACATTTTCTAGTTTTTGCTTAGCTTTGTGTTGCTTGAAGACAAACAATAGATAAGTGTGGAGGTATTGATATCTGTCATATTATACTGCATTTACATATATTATTTTCGTCGTTTTACGATGTTTTTAATATATAAAATATATAATTTACACCATTTACCTTTATTCTTATCTTAGGTTCTCCCCAATGAAAAAGACAAAGAATAAGAGCAAAAACGGGCGAAAATGAAGAAAATGGAAGCCATCAGCACCAAGAAAGGGGACCTACCACCAATGGTAGGCCAACCTACCGCACACGGTAGGTACCAGAGGTAAAAAAAAGGCTGCCAGCAGAAGCCTACCACATATAGTAGGCTAGACTTACCACATGTGGTAGGTCCTAAAGATTTTACTAAGTTTGGAACGAAACCCTATTGCGGACGATAGGGCTTGACCTACCAGATGCAGTAGGTTACATTAGCAGCAGTTAATGCGTTTTTCTTGTATTTATATCAATTTTTTCCTCTTTCTCAAGGGAGAACGGTTTTAGGTTTAGAGAGGAGGAATTAGGGGTGAACTTTGGCAAGAAAAAACCTTCTCAATCCCTCTTCAATTAGGTAGATTCTCCATAATTACCATCAAATTGAAGCTCTTGGAGGAAGATTGAAGAGATTTCACGGAGCCATTTTGGGTTTCATCAATCGAATCAAGAGATGAACTTGGGTGGCATTCGAAACCGTGGATACAACCATTCTTCAGCTTAAGCTTTCTTTTCTTTTGTTAATTTTGATTTCTATTGTTGAGTTGAATATTGTTAGGATGTTTATTAGCTAATTTTCCATTGTTTGAATTGAGGGTCGAACCCTAGCTTTTGGATGAGATGATTTTTTATTGAATTTCATGAAATTGATGTTTGTATATTCGTTAGTTGTTGTTCAATTATGTTTAATGATAATTGATTTGTGCAGAATCGATTATTTTGCAAGATTAGTTGGAATTGAAAAAGGAAAATCAATCTAAGGCAACTAATTGAATAATAAAAGTTGGCAATTGAATAGGATAATAATTGCACATTTAGGTTATAGATTACCTAAGTTTTTAATCGGTTAGGGAGAGAAGAGATTCTCCTCTAAAGGTTAAGTGAGTAGAGAGGCATTTACTTAGAGATTGCTTGATTTTCGTGTGATAACCCAACATTCATTTTCAAACATCGTTTTATGAGTTTTTCAATGGAATAGTTGACAAATGTTAGGGGGATTTAAATATATATATTTCCATTATTTTACAATGTTTTTAATATATAAAATGTATAATTTACACCATTTACCTTTATTCTTATCTTAGGTGCTTCCTGATTAAAAAGACAAACAATAAGAAGGAAAACAGGTGAAAACATAAGCCACCGGTACCAAGGAAGGAGACCTATTGCCGACCATAGGCCAACCTACCGTACGTGGTAGGTAAATGGAGGAAAAAGAAGGCTGCCAGTAGAAGCCTACCCGGACGGAAGGCTAGACCTACTGCACGCGGTAGGTCCCAAAGATTTTAGCAAGTTTGGAATAGAACCTACCGGGGACGGTAGGGCTCGACCTACCGGACAGGGTAGGTCTTGTCAACATCGCATTTAATGTATTTATGTGTGTATTTATATCAATTTTTCCTCCTAAACTATTTTAAGTTTAGAGAGGAGAAATTAGAGGCGAACTTTGACAAGAAGAACCCTCCCAATTCCTCTTCAAATAGGTAGATTCTCTATAATTAACATCAAATTGAAGCTCTTGAAGGATGATTGAAGAGATTTCACGGAGCAATTTTGGGTTTCATAAAGTGAATCGAGAGATGAGCTCAGGTGGTATTCGGAACCGTGGATAAAATCATTTTTCAGCCTAAGCTTTCTTTTTTTTTTTTTTTTTGTTAATTATGATTTCATTGTTGAATTGAATATTTTTAGGATGTTTATTAGGTAATTTTCCATTGTTTGAATTGAGGGTTGAACCCTAGGTTTTGGATGAGATGATTTTTTATTGAATTTCATGAAACTGATGTTTATTTATTTGTTGGTTGTGGTTCGATTATGTTTTGGTGATAATTGATGTGCGAGGAATCGATTATTTCGCAAGTTTAGTTGGAATTGAAAAAGGAAGATCAATTTAAGGCAACTAATTGAATGATAAAAGTTGGCAATTGAATAGAGATATTAATTTCACGTTTAGGTTATTAGATCTCCTAAGTTATTTTTGCGTTCATAATCGGTTAAGGAGAGAAGAGATTCTCCTTTAATGGTTAAGTGAGTAGAGAGACCTTCACCTAGAGATAGAGATTGCCCCATTTTCGTGTGATAACCCAACCTTCATTTTCAAACACGTTGTATGAGTTTTTCAACTAGAATAGTTAAGAAAAGTTAGGAGGATTCCTTCATTCAAACTATTTTCCTAAAATTTCATACATTTTAGTTGTTGCATCCATTTAATTATTGTTACTAGTTTCCCGAATAATTTCTAAAAACCCAATTTGTTAGACTAAACTTTGGTTAAGACGAAAACTATTTGAGCTTTTTCGTTCCCTGAGTTCGACAACTCGGGTATATCTCTAATACTACATTGATAAGTACACTTGCCTGTTGCATTCATTTTAGTTATACGCCATTTTAAGACATGAGTAACGAAGTTGGATGACCCTACACTTTCTTCATCTTCTTCCTTTGGCCTAGTCTCCACAATAGTGTGTAAGTTGGCTTTCAACACGCTATCATAATCCACAAGAAATGTAGTTTTTCTCCTCATTCTAGGAGGAAATATTTTACTGTAGTTGTTTGTACCGTCATCCAAGCATGGCACGGTTCCCATCATTTCTTTTAGTGAGGATTTCTTCAAAAATCCATGGATTTTGAAAGACGAATTTCTTGTTATTTTGACTGCCTTTCCCTCCAAACGCTCATACACCAACCCACGAGGACTTTTATTCCCTAGTCGATCAAAAATAGACCTTGGGTTCACTTTTTAATCTTCATCTTCCATAGAGATATAATAATTGTCTGCCCTTTTTATTTTGATTTGCACAGGAGGAGATGATTTATATCCCAACCCAGCACGCGAACTTTTCATAAAATATTCATTTTCTTTCAACATTCTTCGAGTTTCACTCAAGCCCTACACTTTTGAAACAGTTACTTCAGGAATGAGCTTACCTAAAGTATTCAAGCTTCGAGGATCATATCCATCTTTGGCCAGAAGTTTGTATGTATTGGGGGGCAAATCCTTCCTCAATTATTCTAATAGGGATGTGCTATGCTTCACCTTCGGTCCTTGTTCAGGATGCACAAATCCTTTCAAAATAGGCTTGATCATTGGTTTGACTGCTTCAATCTTAGTCAATGATATAGTGTAGTCTTTCAATCCATCCACTTCAACTAAAGCAGATTGACCATTTTTCCTCAGTGATTTAGGGATATATCGCAGAATAGGAGAGTCCTCTCGCGTCAATTTGATAGACTTTCCGTTGTCATCACTTGAATTTTTATTTTGCGAAATGTCTTTTGAACTTTGAGCTTCCAAGGTTGTTGACACTTGCTTTCCTAAAAAGGTTATTAATTTTACTTTGCAAATATAGTTTAACATCTGCAATGTAGGTATTCGCTTCGGTAAAAAGGCATTTCATCAGCAACGATCTTTCTTATTACTCCATTACTAGAATACTTAAAGCATTAATGAAGTGTAGACGTAACAAATCCATTGTCATGAAACCACAACCTCTCTAAAATATTATTGTATGAAGGTTTGGCATTAATAACATGTAAAAGGACACTGGATTTCATTTCATCAATCATCAAGTCCAAACAAATTGTGCCAACTGCTCTTTGCCTCCTTTGATTGAAACCTTGTATCATGAGGTGGCTTTGTGACATTTCTTCTGTAGCAATTCCCAATTCTTTCAACGTTCGCATAGAAAGAATATTAATAGTAGAACCTCCATCCAACAATATTCTATTCACTTTCTTTTCATGTGTATAGCCAGACACAAACAAAGGTCTATTGTGAGGCTTTGAATCCAGTAATAGGCCGTCATCATTGAATGTCATTGTGACCATTCATTTTGCAGACTTTTGTGTAACCATATTTTTGTCATGCTTGTCATATAGTAGAGGAGATTTGCTTGAAACAATATCTTCCTCTTCATAGTGGATAGCAAAACAAGATACAACCTTAGATTTATTCAACAAACCTTTCCGAAAGAATTCTCTAAAGTAATTGGTTACCAATTGTTGGAATGAGTTACATCCTTAAACTCGGCTCTTTTGGGAGCGGCAAATTTGTTTTGAGTCGCATTTCTTTTTACTAATTTATTTTGTTTAATTATTTTACCATTTTCTCGCTTTGGTTTTCCTTCTATCTAGAAAAAGGGTACATTTTTTCTTGCATTTCTTTCAAGGTTACCTTCTATCTTGCACTATCTTGAATGTTGTCTACTTTCTCTATAAGATTTTTACTAACTTTTGTAGAAAACTTAACAGGTGGCACAATCGTTGCATTAGATTCTTTAGCCATCGAAAAATATTTGTTGAATTTCTTGATGTCTTGCTTCACCTTCTTATATGGATCTAAAAATGGAATACTTTTGTCTCCATGTGCTTTGAGACTTAGTTCTATGTCATGCGTACGAGTGGCCAATTCTTCAAAGGTCCTTGGCTGAATTCCTTTAAGAATGTATTGGAGACCCCAATTCATACCCTGAATACACATCTCAATTATAGATCTTTCAGAGAGTTTGTCTCTGCAATCCAAACCTAAACTTCTCCACCGATTAATGTAATCAATCACAGGTTCATCTTTCTATTTTTTGTATTGCTTAGTTCTAGCATACTTACAATGTGACGAGTGTTATGGAAGCAATTCAGGAACTCAGTTTCAAGTTGCTCCCAGCTATCAATGGATTATGGTGCAAGATCGATGTACCAGTCAAACACATTCACTTTAAGAGAGTAAACAAATTGTTTGACTAGGAGATCACCATAAATTCCTGAATTGTTACAAGTTTCAACCAAATGTACAACATGCTACTTGGGATTTCCTTTGTCGTCGAACTATTGTATCTTGGGAGGTTAATATCCTGCCGGCATTTTGAGATTATCAATCCTTTTGTTATAGGGCTTCACATATGCAGAGGAAGATTTAGCAGTTCCCTCATATTTATCTTTGATTGTTCCCATGATGACACCCAATGGAGTTAAGTATTTGTGGATTGAGATGTTATGCTTGGCTCTAATTTTTGCAATCCAAAAGTTGAAGCATTATTTTTAACCGCACACGGTACATCTAATCTCCAAAGCAAATCCAATCAGGTATGTGATGACAAAGCCTGTCCTGTCTAATCGTCTAGCAAGGTGGTATTTATAACTCTAACAATTTGAAATTGTATATGTTCCTCAAAAGGCTGTTAAGAGACAAGTGTTAGCTGACTTTTTAGCTGAACACCTTCTACCGGCAGAATGAGAGTTGACTGCTGATTTACCTGATGAAGATGTGTTTTTAATTGAAATCTTACCTCCATGGAAGATGTATTTTGATGGTGCTGCACATCAAAATGGAGCTGGCGCAGGAGTAGTGTTCGTCACATCTAAGGATAATATCTTACCATATTCATTCATCTTGACTCAAAAGTGCTCAAATAACATGGCTTAATATCAAGAACTCATTCTTGGATTAGAAATGGTTGTGGATATGAAATAATTGCACCTTAAGATCTATGGAGATTCAAAGTTGGTCGTCAATCAAATTCTTGACATTTATGATGTGAAGAAACCTGAATCGCTTTCTTATTATAAATATGCCAAATTGATGATGGGTTGGTTAGGAGATGTGGAAATTGAGCACATTCCGTGAAATGAAAATAAACAAGCAGATGCATTAGCGAAGCTCGCATCTATTTTGTGCTTCTCAAATCCGGAAACACAAATATCAATTTGCCAAAGCTGGGTCATTCCGCCGATATTTGAAGATGAGATGAAACATAACAACAAGAAGAACATGAAACTCATGCTGGTTCTGTTACTAAAAATGAAAGATAAGATTAGCATCAGATAATAGTCGACTAATTGTGCTATGGTATTTTACCTGATGAGCCACGAAAAAGGAGTGATGTGCGAAGATGATTTCAAAGATTCATCTAATACAAATATACACTTTATAGGCGATCATTTGAAGGTGTGCTTTTGCGTTGCTTAAAAGATGAAGAAGCTATGCAATAATTGGAAGAAGCACATTCTGGAATTTGCGGAGCATATAAGTCTAGGCCAAAACTCCATTTTCACATCAAAAGAATGGGGTATTATTGGCCTACAATGGTGAAGGATTGCATGGATTATGTTGTCGATGTTAAGTTTGTCAATTTCATGCAAATTATATTCATCAGCCACCAGAACCATTGCATCCGTCTATAGCATCTTAGCCATTTGACGGGGACTTGATATAGTGGGGCCTTTACCAAAATCTTCTGGCGGACATGTCTTCATATTGGCAGCAAAAATTACTTCTCCAAATGGGCTGAAGCAGTTGTATTAAAATAAGTCAAGAAGGAAAATATGGTCAACTTTATTCTTGGTAATGTTATATTCTGTTTTGAAATTCTAAGATATATTACCACTGATAATGGCAAGCCTTTTCGCAATAGTTCAATGATTAAATTTTGCAAAAAAATTGACTTCAAGTAGTATTATTCTTCAATGTATTATGCTGCTACAAACGATTTGGCGGAAGCATTTAACAAGATTCTGCAACTTAATAAAGAAAGTCATTGATAAGTCTAAGCGAGATTGGCATCTTAAAATTGAAGAAGCTTTGTGGGCTTACCATACCACATTTTGAACTCCTACACAAGCTACACCGTATGCGTTGGTCTATGGTGTTGAAGCAGTTCTTCCACTTGAGCGCCAAATTCCTTCTTGGAGAATTGATGTTCAAGAAAAGCTTACAGAGGAAGAAAATGCTCACCTTCGTGTTGAAGAGTTGGAAGCGCTTAATGAGAAAAGGTTGGAAGCTCATCAATGTTTAGAATGTTATCAAGCTAGACTTTCTATAACATTCAACAAGAAAGTTCATCCTTGATCTTCAAGTTGGCAATATGGTACTTGTTTGAACACCAATTATCTTTCCTCGAAAAATAAAGAAGTTCCCTCCAAAGTGGGACGGTCCATATGTTGTCCAAGAAGTTAATACAAATGATGCATAAAACATTGTTGATAAAGATGGATTGAAAGTTGGTCCCATTAATGGAAAGTTCTTAAAATACTATTATCCGTGAAAAATACAGAAAGAAAAAAAAAAGAGAGCTTATGGCTCAAAGAAAAAAATCAAAATGCAAAAAAAAAAACCCACCAAAGATGTTGTATGTGGATAAACAGCTAACACATCCCAGCAAGTCCAAGTTGGTAAAAATGGATGATATTGGCCCACACGAGCTTAAAACTGTGAATGACAACCACTAAAGATGTTGTACATGTTTAAACTGCTAAAACATCCCAACAAGTCTAAGTTGGTAAAAATGGATACTCTTGAACCGCAAGAGTGTAAATTGTGAACGGTAAATACATTTGACATGATTCCCATTTGGATGCGCAAACAACTTAAAATGCAACTTTTAAGTCTAGTCATACCAATCCAAAGCTCTTTTCTTTCTTTTAAAACTTAAAATAATTGAAAGAAAGTTAGAAATAAAAATAGACAAAGCAAGGAAAGATAATAAAAGGAGAACTTATGCATTAGATAAAAAAAAAAACTTCAAATGTTTTTGTTAAAATAATACTAGAACTAAAATCGAATAACAAATTTATAATCTATCAATTCTTGTCTACTTTCTAAAAGAATCCCTCTTGAAGCTTCTAAATTCTACACCACTTCATCAAATTTGAAAGGAGTATTCTCCATAACAACTTCTTCTTTCTTTGACCATGATTCTTTGTGCACTTTCTTCAATTTCTCTTCATATCGCGAGTAGATGCACAAATTCCTTGCTTACGTTCCTCTAGTATGTCGAGTTCCTTTTGAAGCTCATTGTGTTTATCTTTGATGGAGTGAAGCTCCCCTTGTGAATCATCTAACCTTGATGTAATGACTTGCTCCTTTGATGCAATCTCTTCAAGCTGCCTCTTCACTCAAGAAAGAGACTCAAGATATGCCTCCTTAGTCATCATATCACAAGTCTCAGATCTTGATGCATCACAGCTTTGAGCTTTATCAAATAAAGAAATCAACAATTTTTTCAAAGGAGCTTGGCATCGACATTCACTCTCTTCATATTTGCCAGGATCATATCACATTCTACTCCAATGGAAGATATAGATTCGATTGGAGTTCGCAAAAGCCTATCAGCAATTTTGTGCCATAATATTAATTTTGACACTTTCTAATCACAACAACTCCATGGAATTGTGAAACAGCAACAGGAGGTTGTCCTTCCAAAGCTTTCCCTCTCCTAATAGATGAAGGCAATGGATTTGGTGTTTGTTGTCTAACATGTGCTACGACAAGCTCACCAATAGACGAAGGAATAAAATCTAGACTCTGGACTGTGTCTTCATCACTCTCACCAAAATTGATGTATGTAGGTAAGATGTCTGTGTTTTCACTATCAAAGGGGATAGCTTCTTCAAGATTGGGAGAGATTTCAAGCGTCTTCAACTAAAATATTTAGAGTTAGTGTAAGAATTTAATGTAAAGCGAAAATTTTTTTTTTTTTAAAAAAAAGACTTACATGAACAACCAAATCTCGAGGTGACATGTCTCTACTAGGAACGCCTTCCAAGAATCCATCTAATAACAGAATAGGAGCTTTAGAATTATTCTTCTTTTTAGAAGGGTGTCGGTTCTAACGATGATCTCCATCAGCATCAGTATTACTAGATTGGGAGCCAATGACCATGATAGTTGGACTGGATGCTTTTGGCGGAGGATTAGCTTCAAGAATTGTCAAAGACGAAGTCTTTTAAGGAGCTTTATATGAACTACTAACTCCAGTAGCAGGTAGAGTTCTTGTAGAACTTGGAAGATTGACCTTGACTGCCTTTGAAGTTTCATAAATCCTTGAATTCCACCAAGTATGATATTTCGTGGTAGAAAGTGGATTTGTAAGCTTCGCCAGAATAACCACTTTTGACTTCTATCCAGGAGTGTAAATAATTCCCATAGTTGCTAAACATTCTCAAGAGTTTGGGAAGAAGACTTGCTTCTAAAATCAGCATGAATCTCTTGACAAAATTTGAATTGCCTACAAAATCGATGAGGACTGTAGGGTTGTATTTGTAAACATTATTCTAGTGACAAGTCAAAAACTGGAGCAGAGACTAATGAAATAATCAATCCAAGTCAATGATAAGCTCCTATCATCAATTAAAGTTCGCTCTTCTTCTTTAGACATGTTATTGCAAATAATGAATAATGGATTGATATTTTGAAGAAGATCTTTTGCTTCAAAAGCACTAAAATATCTAGCCATCTTTTCTCCATGAAACCTTGTGATCTTAGCTCCAGATAAGTGTTGATCATTTGTGTGATGGGTGTTGAAGTATCGAGCGATTCATGCATACACAATGAATTGGAAGGGTAGCTCGACATGTCTTCAAAGATGATGAATTCACTATCATATTTAAACCATAGTAGATGCTTGCTAAAATAGGGGTAGCACGAGCAAATTTTGTCCCTGAAGCCATCAAACTTGCAACTTTGAACACAATGGCACGGATATAACCAATCTATTTTCTAGGAAGAAGAAACTTACGGATCCAGCATAAGAGAAATGCTATCAAGTATGTTTCTTTCCTCAAGTTATTTGGGACATCAAGAATAATGAATGGTTCCTCTACTCTAACATATTTCGAGGGACGAAATTCCAAGTCCATGGTTGTTGGATTGCAAGTTACCTTTGGTTTTCCTGATGCCCTCTTCTAGTTTTGCCGTAAAGAGAGAGATGTATATTTTGTTATCCCTTTGAACCCAAATCGAGTTCAAGTTTCAAAAGAAACGATATGCGGGTCACTACCGAAAAGTCTGGCGAGTACAAAGAATAAGAATTTACAACATGGAGGAGTTCCTTTATCATCTCTACCAAGAAGTTCTTTGGCAGAAGGAACAATTTCATCGAAAAAAGCTCCATTGATTGGAAGACCGCCAAGAGATCGCAAGTCCCAAAGTGAAATAGATATTTCTCCTTGAGAAGTATGAAGAGTATTCGTGAATGGACACCAAAGTTCACAAAAGGCGCGCATTACATTGCCACAACGGTCGTAAGTGAATTAGGAAACATAAAGAGCGTTGTAAATTCTTGACTCAGAAAGCAAGTTCATGTACTTTGCAAGAATATCTTCTAACCGCTCCTAATAGTTTGTTGTGTAAGAAGTTTCGCCAAAGTCAGAAGAATGAGCATTCCAAAAAGTCTTGTCAGCATTGCAATGAGCAAAGGGAAGGTAAACTTATTGTCATGAGTCGAAGACATCATCAATTGTACTCGCAGAGTCAATTTAGACAACTTAAGGTCAGCCACTTCCTATGTAGAACACGAAGACCATTGAGTAAGATGAGAATTTACTTCAAGAAGAGTTGGCTCAATGCAAGGTGCTTCAATCAATGAAGGATAAACTTCCAAAGACAAAAGGCCTTGTGCGAGATCTTTTTTAAGCATCAGAGATGAAGATATGTTGATGTGGCTTATTGTAATCTTTAATCTCCATTATAGACAAATGGAAATTTTCTACAAATCAAAGCAATAAAAAAGGGAAATTCATGCAAGAAATCAATAAAATAAAAACTCTTAGTGAAATTTTAGTTACAAGTAAAAATTAGCACTTCGAAATGTTGAAGTTCTCCACGAAGAGGTCCGTCAAAATCTCCAAGAGGTCCGCCAAGGTCTCCACAAAAAGGTCCACCAAAATCTCCAAGAGATCTACCAAGTTCTCAATGAAAAGGTTTGCCAAGGTCTCTACGAAAAAAGTCAACGAAGGTCTCCACGAAGAAGTCCACCAAGTTTTGAACGAAAAGGTCCGCCAAGGTCTCCACGAAAAGGTCCCAAAGGTCTCTATGGAAAAAAAAAAAAATCTGCCAAGGTCTCCACAAAGAGGTCCTCTAAGGTCTCCAACCAAGTTCTCTACAAAAAAGTCTGCTAAAATCTCCAAGAGGTCCGCTAAGGTCTCACGAAACAAGTCCGCCAAGGTCTCCAAGAAAAGGTCCACCAAAATCTCCAAGAGGTCCGCAAAGGTCTCTTTGAAGAGGTCCGTCAAGGTCTCAATGAAGAGGTCCCAATGGTCTCTATGAAAAAAAGTCCGCCAAGATCTCCAGAAAGAGATTTGCCATGTTCTCTAAGAGATTAGCTAAGTTCTCTACGAAAAAGTCCGCAAGAATCTCCAAGAGATCCCAAAGGTTTCCCCAAAGCAAGTCCACCATGGGTTTGAAATTGAAGTTTGACCCACGAAGCAAGTCCACCACAAGCTTGAAATTGAAGCTTGACCCACAAAGTAATTTCCATCACAGACTTAAAATTAAAGCCTGACCCACGAAGCAAAGTCCACCATAGGCTTGCAATTGAAGTCTGGCCTCAAAGCAAGTCCTCCGGAGGCTTGAAATGGAGGCTTAACCCACAAAGCAAAGTCTACCACCAGTCTTGAAATTGAAGCCTGGCCACAAAGCTAAGTCCACATAGACTTGAAAATGAAGTCTGACCTAAGAAGTAAGTCCACCACAGCCTTGAAATTGAAGCTTGACCCACGAATCAAGTTTACCACAAGTTTGAAATTGAAGTCCTACCCATGAAGCAAAGTCCACCATAGATTTAAAATTGAAGCTTGATCCACAAAACAAGTCCATCATAGGCTTGATATTGATGTCTTTCCTACGAAGCAAAGTGAGCTACAAGTTTAAAATTGAAGTCTGGCTCATGAAGCTTAGGGCACCACAAGCTTAAAAGCCCCTTGCTTGCTCAAGTAAAGGTTTTGCTAAAAAAAAACCGGTCAACAAGTAACTTTATGTGAGGTTCCAAGTCATTTGGGATTAAAAAAAAACTCTACAAAGCATGAAAAGAAAAATGTCAAAGGCAGCTATTCAAAAAGAAGAAAAGAAAGAAAAAAAGTTTGTTTACTGTGAAGCTCCAAGTCATTGGGATTGTTTAAAAAAATGATGAGAGCTGGGATAAAAAGGAATTGAAATTGAGAAGCTTATGGCGTGGTGAAAAGTTTGGACAAGTCCATTGATCAGAGCAGAAACTTTTGTTGAAGAAAAGTCTTTGGATGTTTAATTCTAGTCAAAGCTTGATTATGTGATACTTATGGCAAGCAAAGAAGAGGAGTTTGTTCAAGAAAATATGGTGAGAAGAGCAGCAGATTTTGTTCGATAAATAAAAATCCAATCTCATGCAAGAGAGGAAATCAAGGGTACATGAAGTGAGAAAATAAAGAAAACTAATTTGGGATTAAAATTTGAGTCTGTCAAGAGACATGTATATTCAAGTATTGATTTTGAGAAGTATAGGTGTGTTTGCTTGGTCAACTATAAACATGCAACGATGAATTAGCTATTAGAATGAAACAAAGGATAAAGCGTAAGGAAAGATAAAAATTATGGGTGCATCGATTTGAGTCAGATGGTGGATTTGTGATACCAAACATAAGCATTGAACCAAACCCTTGTGAAAGATGATTTAAAGAATCTGCCATTAAAGAAAAAATCAAGGTGTTAGACAAAAATAAAAGGAAGAATAATTCACGTGTTGTTGTTCGGGAAAGGAATAAAAGGTTATCATTTCAAATGGAACGTTGATAAAAAGATATTCAAAAACTCGAATTGTTGCATAAGTTGATTTTTCGACGTTGTTGAATGACAATTGAAAATTGAAAACTAATTTTTGGTAGAATAGCAAAGTGCATGATATGATCAGTATATATTCAGAGGCATGGTACTGTGTATGCTTTTGACTCTACTTTCAGTCAATTCAATCAAATTAAATAGCCAAGAAGATAATCTGATTCAAGCAAACCAGTGATCACGTACTGCACACTTGGAACTTTGGATTTCGGGAGTCATTACAAATTGAACAGTAAAGCCAAGAAAGAAAAAAAAGAAGTTACCGTTATGAGTTTGCAGACTTTTTCCAAGATGAAGACCTGACTGGTACAATGCTTTTTTGAGAGATGGCTGATGTGAGTTGCACCTCCTAAATATGAGAAAGGGTTGAAGGTTAAAAAAAATGTCATTGCTCAATGACATACATGTAGTGGAATTATACGATAAAAAAATACTCACGTTCAAAAATAGAGGCGAATAGATTTTGGGAAAAGACTCCAGGAAAAGCATATACTTCTGTTTGGCTCCGGTCTCACCCTCCTTCGAATAAAAATGCAGGAAAAGAATCATGAGCATAGGCGTTTCTTTTATAGATAAAGTGATTTGCAGATTATTGGACTTTCAATTTAGTTGAAATTCTGAAGTAAATTTATTAAAGGATTTAAAGACTCTAAATTTGACTCCGAATATTAAGAGGAGTAGTTATTGCCCATGGGAGAAAGCAATTCGTTGAGTATAAATTTATAAAGTTTTATAGATGCTCAAATTTGCAGAATATGTCTATGCATGGAGTTTATTGGTTGTCAAGAGGAAGTATTATAGATGCTCAAATATGCGGAATATGTCCATGTGTGGAGTTTATAAGAGGAAGTTGATCCCTACTTAACCTACCTTGGAGTATGTGATGATGAAAAAGTTATAATCATTTTTTATTATTTCATCATGTGAGAGTAAAGAGCTGCAGTGAGTTTCTATGTTGACTTTCAAAAGTATGATTGATGATGAGACGATTTAAGTTTAATTACATTTCCTCAAAGAATTCTCCTACGTGGATTAGGATATTACTGCCAATTCAAATCTCTAATTTTTGTGTGATGAAAGAATCCGATTTGGTCCTTATCACATTCGGCTAACTCCTGTTATCAAATATTCCTACCAATTTGGGAGTTTAATTGCATCGTGATCTTGGAGTTTGAGATGAAGGGACCGTGCATCTTCATTGTCAACAAAGAATTGCAGGGGACTCCTATTCTAAATTTCATGCTCAAACACAATATATTGGGAGGGGGTCAATAAGGATAACTCGAAAATCTATAAGGATAACCCGAAAATTTTCATTGTAACTCAACACTTTCTCTCTCTACAAACTTTCTCTCTAACATCTCTCTAAAAAAACTCAAATTTTCAACATCAAAACGAGATTTGAATAAAATATGGATTTCTTTGAAGAATCTTTGGAAGAAAATGTTGGTTTTGAGGTTAGAAATCGATTGAATTTTTTTTTCAACTTCTGTACCATTTTCGCTGGGCGAAAATGATGCAGAAGCTTTTTTTTTTTTTTTTCCGATTTTGGTAATATTTTCATTTTACATTAACAGGCTGATGAAGATCCAAATACGTTTAAAGAATTTTTAGATCCGGAGTAATATATTGATCTTAGACATTTATTCACAACTGACCGAATATTTAGTTCGAAAGATAAGTTGGTGTACTGGGCAAAACAAACTGCAATGAATGCGAAGAAATATTCAATCATAACTCCATATCAGAGATCAAGAACAGCTGACTGGCGACCGTATTGAATTGCGAGCGTGGAGGTTCAGTTAAAAAATATAAAAAAGCAATAGTTGATGATGAGGAAGAAGAAGTTCCAAAAAAAAGGCGGGGACCCTATGGGATGAAAAAATGTGGGTGTCCATTTAAGCTAAAGGGAGAGCAAATGGCAACAAACAAAAGTTGCCAATTGTTCATACACAATGGGAGGCACAAACATAAAGTAGCTGTTTTCAATAACGGTCATGCTCAGGCTGCAAGACTTACGGAGGAGCAGTTGCAACAGACTGAGCAATTCAGGAAGAGTCATGTGCTGCCTTGCAATATATTACGATTTCTCTGAGAACAAGACGTTGGCTGTGCAGTCAGGTAAGTTTAAAGGGAATTATTTTTAATACTTTATTTAAATATTAAATATTTTAGATTTGTTTTTATTCCATTAATAATTAGAAATTTATGATGTATGTAGTGCCTATAAAATTTACAATGTTGTTGCTAAGATTAAGAGGAAACAGATGCAGGGAAGAAACACCGTAAAGGAAGTTCTCTGCCTAAGTGCAGAAAGAGGCCACACCATTTTCCATAGAAACCGTGAGGAGAGCAACGTACTTAGTGATATTGTCGTTGCACATCCAACATCGATTGCAATGATTAGAACGTGGTCATATGTACTGATAATGGATACCACGTATAAAACGAACAAGTAATTACTATAGTGGATTAATTGTATTATTAGATATCTTTATTAATTTATCTGCGTAAAAATTTAAATTTATTATGTATGTAGTGGATATTTGATATTTTATAATATTTTTTTAAAGAAATAGTTAATAATATTTTGAAGTATGTCTGAAATAGTTGTCAATGTTAATCATTAATTTTCCATTTAATTTTTAATTAAGGTACAACATGCAACTATTAGAAGCTGTAAGGATGACTCCGACATGAAAGAACTTCATAGTGGCAACATCTTTTATGTGCAATGAATAGGCAACGATATACAGATAGGTTCTTGAACAAATTAAGCATTTATATTTTACATCTGCTACGTCAAATGGCTAGGGTTCAATATCAATGAAGGAGAGCTACTAGTCATTCTTACAGATAGGGAAAGCGGACTAATGCCGGTGATTGATGATGTGTTCAGAAATTCATACCATATGTTATGTAGAAGACACATCGATCAGAATGTGTTGGCAAAGTTGACAGAGATGGTGAAAGATGAAGAGGTGGCTCAACGGTTCGTGAATGGCTCGTGGAAAAAATTAATAAATGAAATAGATGAGGTTGAATATCAGAGAAAGTTTGAGGTGTTGAAGACCAGGTGGAAAAGCAGGCCAGACTTTCTGCATTACCTGTTCAGTACATGGTTGAATCCATTTGCCCATAAATTTTGCCGAGTTTGGATATGTCAAGTATTGTATTTTGGGGTAGAGACAATGAACCGTGCTGAGAGCGAACATTCTGCGTTGAAGGTGTGGCTATAAACGTGTCACGGTGATTTGGACACCGTATTTCTGAATATCGACTCTCTAATCCAAGGTCAAATTGCTGAAATTAAATACACATTAGAAATTTCTAAAAACTTAAGGAGAAGTAGGGCGCTAAGAGTAATGCCATATTGAAGAATTTAAGTAATAAAGTTAGTCAATTAGCTTTGAAGAAAATAATAGATGAGTTAAAGAAAGCACGTAAAATGGTTGAAGAACCAGGAAGCAATTGCCTACATTACTTAAGGAAGTTGCACGGTCTACCATGTGCATGTGAACTTGTTCATAGGTGTCAATATTTAATTCCAATCGGAGAGGAAGATGTTGACATTTTTTGGAGAAGACTAGAAATTGGTTTTGATATTTCTAAACAACACGATAGAGACATGGATTCCAAAATGCATGATCTCACCTCAATAATACATGAGATTAGTATGGGTCCAATTTCTAAGGTACGGGAAGTGAGACGCCTCATCAAAGGTGTTATATTTCTTGTGTTGCCTGAAGATCCCTGTCAGCCATTGACAATACCCCCAGAGACCGCAATCACGAAGGGACAACGGAAGACGAATTCTACCAAAAGGGATAAGTCTCAGTGGAAATACGTCTCCGTCGCACATAGGAAGATTGGAAAGTCTAGCGGATTAGGTTCTGGATTAGGAAGCGGTTCAGGTTCAGATTCTGGTCCTAGTTCACGTGGAAGAGGTAGGCTGCCTCGTAGCGGTAGGGTAGGGGCAGGAGACATAACAGTGGTAGGTCCAGTCTATCATCTGTTGTAAACCCGGATGCCCCATCAATGCCATGCCTTTTAACAATGCATTTTCCGAGATCATCTACGAATTCATACTAAACTGGAATAATGTGGTTGATGATGGTAATTGTGGATTTAGGGTTGTATCTAATTTTTCCTTCGGGGATGAAAATCATTGGGTTAAAATTCGGAGAAGAATGTGCTTTGATTTACACCACCGTATGAACGTATATGTGCAACTGTTCGGATTAGTAGAACGTGTCAATGAGTGGACAAGGCGAACCAATTGGGAAGAGGGTTCGGTGCCTGCTGACTAGGGCTGTAAACGGGTCCAGACCCCCAGGGTACCCCCAGACCCGGACCCGTACCCTTATAGTGAAACTTGGACCCAGACCCGGATCCATACCCTCCAGGGTATAAAATTCTGGACCCAGACCCGACCCTCTAGGGTCCAGGGTAGGGTAAGGGTACCCGTACCCGTATGATATTTTTCTATTTTATTTCCCTGTTAAACAAAAATATGTAAAACAATGTATAATTCAAAAAATAAAAATTTTAACATGATTAACATAATCTCCTTAACATTTCTTTCAACAAATAAAATTATTTAACATCTCTAATTCACATAATTAAAAGTTCAAATATACACAAAATCGTCATAGTACATTAATCGAATAAAAATAAAAGAGGAGAGAGAGAGAGAGAGAGAGAGAGAGAGAGCTGAAATGAGAGGAGAGGTGAGGAGTGAGGTGAGGTGAGTAGTAGTCTGAGTAGTGTAGTGTGTCTTTGTAGTGTGTGACAGGTAGTGTGAGTGTGATGTGATGTGAGTGTAGTTGGTTGGTAGGTAGAGGTAGTAGGTTAGGGTTAAAGATAAGAGTAAAATAATATGTTAAAAAAATTATAAATTATATATTAATATAATATAATATATAAAATATATTATTATTTTATTTATACGGGTATACGGGTCTGAGCATCACCATACCTTACCCGGACTCATATAGCAGTATAAATACGGGTACGGGTACGGGTCCGCGGGTATAAAATTTAAACCTTACCCGCTAAAAACGGATACAGACCCGTGCGGGTACGGGTAAGACCCACCCCGTTTACAGCCCTACTGCTGACTATTGGATGGATACACCTGATCATCTTTACGTCATCGTGAACACATTCAATTTGTGTGTTATTTTTCTTGCACGGTTAAGGTCGACCACCGTCCTACCTCTTGTTTCTAACATGGATGGTAATGCTGGAACAATATTCATCAGATTCATAGAGGAACAGCAGTATTTCATACAGGTATTTATTACTGTGATTTATTTTAAATTATTGTAATTATTATTCTCATTCATTACATTTTCAGCCAAAGCTTATATTTAATTCATAATAATTTATTCTGCAGCTACACTTGCGAGATGGATGCCCTTGGCCTCCACTACAGGTGCAATGGGAATATCATCGAGACGTACGAGTTAGTGGTTGGGCAGTCCCATACCGTGACCGGATGTTTGATAGGGTTGCAAGATACCGTGAAATGTATCCGCCTCAGAGTCATTCGCATGTTATTATTAACTAGGAAGTTTAGCATTTTAATGTATAATTTATAACGTGTATGTGGTTGGTTTGTTAATACATTATATTTTTTTAGATTTGATTTTATAAGTATTTATTTTTTAAATAATGCACAAGTACGTGATGAAATAAAAATAATGAACAGAACAAAATTCACTAATACTACATAAACAAGAATGTAAAAAAATATGTAAGAACACTGCCTACACCAGAACTGTCTCAAAATATGGTCAGGCATGTACGGCTCGACGCAGTAAAAATATACAATAAAGTCGTGCCATGTGGAAACCCAGCAAGCCTGAATCTTCTGCATCCTGTACGGCACCCACCTAACCTCATCAGCTGTCATCATATTCAGTCTTAGGCGAATATCCAGTAGTTTATTCTTATTCTTATATCACAATATTGGAAATTGTTGGATGTATGGCTTGCAGGCTTCAGTACCCGGTTTAACTGGGGGTGCAAACATCAGAAAGTACGGATATATCCACACCTAAAATATAAAATATGAACGTAAAAAATAAAAATAAGTAGTATAAATGTGAAAACTATTAAAATATATATTAATAAGAGTTATAAAATAAATATAAATTATCTAAACCCTAAAATATAAAACATAACAATTCACGTTACATTTAAAACACATACCTCTAATAGTGACCAGTACCCAGCAAACTCCTTTGCATCAACCCTGGACGCCTGACCCAGATTCCTGTACAGATACGCAAGACAGGCAACACCCAAAATGAACCTCCCAACTGAACTCGCATCCTGCAACAGTGGCCATAGTCTGGCAGGAACAATGTTGCCACTCTTATTACTGAAGAGTGAGCTACCCAAGATGTACTGTAGATAGCAGGCAACCCTGACATGAGGCGATAGTGAAGTCTGTCTACTAGTGGCAACAACGTGAAGCTCCACTACATTAAACCCTACACCACCGGTGAGAGCTAAACCTAGATCATCCTGAACCAACCGTAATAATTGCTCCCTAGATAATCTCGAATCCACTACCGAACCATATGCAGGAACCCCGAGAATAAGCTCCACATCGTGTAGTGTAACGGTCATCTCACCCCATGGCATGAGGAAGCTGTTTGTGTCGGGCTGCCACCTCTCAACAAAGGCCGACAACAATGCAGCATTGGGGTGTTAAAACATGCACGATCGTAGGTACGTAAGACCGGACCCAGAAGCAAAGGGCTGAACATGTGCATCAGTAAGTTCCCAACCTGTGAGTGCCATGTAACGCGATCGGAACTTCAATGAACCACGATCATGAACATAAAATAAATAAATTAATACAATTTCATTACATTATTATAGTCTATTTATAACAATAAAAATATTTTACAGATTAAAGAATAATAAAAATAATAATAATAACATGCAACTTTAACATAAAGAAATTTATCTATCCACACCATATCGGACCCTCAACATGTCCACCTTATGATGGGATAAGCTCCGGGTCAACAGGACCTCCCTCTGCTGGCTCTGTCTGCTCCCAATCTGAAGGCTTCACTTTCTTCCTCTTCTGTGTTGGAGCCGGAACTTCACGAGCTACTTCGGGTCTTTTATTACGAGACCCTACAATCTTACTCATCATCGACATAAAGCTGCCGGTCAACTCTTTCCCTTTCCCGTGACGAGGACGTCCGTCGGATCCACTAGCATGTGCCACAGGTGCCACGGGCACGGGTTGCTCCTTATCACCAGCATCATCACCCTCATCTTGATCATCATCACCACCATCATCACCTCTCTCATCCGTCTCTCCCTCAATATGTAGGGATCCAACTCTTTCTTGCTCCTCTCCGAACCCCCTATCACCCTCAAAGCCAATATCACCCTCACATACCCTATCTGCAGGTCTCGGTACATGAGGAACAGAAGATAAAACACCATACTCAGTATGAGAATACCAATGTGTGCAGCATGAAGAATCCTAAGGGGCGGCACCAAACATCTGATAAAAAAACTCAGCCACTATCTGCATTGGCTAACCAATAAACTCCAGTATTAGCTCCTGGGTGGCATATCTATATGGTATGCGAGGTCGTATAGTCAGAGCATGTAAGTATGGATCATATACTGTGTCTGTGGGGTGTGATGATGGTATACAAATCTATATGGCTCATAGGGCACAGGGGTGTGAGAAAGATGGGGTTGGAGGGGAGGTCGAGATCTAAAAGGTATGACCAATGGTTGGGCAGAAGGCTCGAGTTCACCTGTACCATAATGGAAACCAGGTGCAAAATGGGTAGGAGTAGCGGGGAGGTCAGAGGTACTATGTCGTCCCCTCACACCTTTAGACGAAGCTGTGACAGTTCGCCCCTCAACTCAGCCTGTCTTGTCCGTGACTGGACTAAGATCATCATCTCCTCTGCAGCCGCTAGGTTGAACCATCTTTATTTATTCAAGCACGTTAATAGCTGTTTATCACATATTTACTTTAATATCTCTTATTATTTTATTATTTATTATTATCGGGATCTATTATTTCATTTCTACTATTTCTTTCGTATTATTATTATTCATCACTAATATTCTTTAGTGATATTTATTAATTTATATATTATTCAATCTTACCTACTAAATCCTAAACCTAAGGCCATTCATCACTAATATTATTTAGTAATATTCTTATGTAATATTTATTAATTTATATATTATTCAATCTTACCTACTAAACCCTAAACCTAAGGCCAAGAATAACGATCAATTCAAATTAAAATTCAAATAGTTCGGCAGTTACATAACACGTTTTCTTATTAAACACATAATTATAAGCAAACAATTTTAAACTAGTTACATTTACTTTACATACACAAAATTCATTTCATATTATTTACAAAAACATATTCATTCATACTCATAATAATAATTAAACATTATCATGTTAAAAAAATTTAAATAACTGGTCACAGTCATTCTACATATACAAAATTAATTAACAATTCAAATAATCATTTATGAAAAAAAATTCTAAAAAAAATGCACTTTCGCCAGGGCCGGATGAAAGTGCACGATTTCAACCAAAAAAACATTTTAAAGCTCCCATTTTTTTAATATTAAAGGGATATTTTCACGATCTAAACCGATAAAATTGTAGATAAATGATAATAGATTGAAGAACTAACTTTTTTTTTCAATTTTGACGGTCGGATCTTCCAAGATCTGAGTTTGAATTAAGGAGTCCTAGAGAGAGCTTAGAGAAGAGAGAGGAACGGTTTAGGTGAAAATGAAATTTTTTGAATTTTTCCTTATAGTTTTCCGAGTTGATTTTATCGATGCCCTATTGGGAGACCCTAGTTTTGGACTGCTCTTTAATTCATCATAGCAGGTTTTGGTCATTAAATTGGGTCAATTAATTGGCCCATGACATTTAAATTATATGCGCTTTGTATTAGATTGGCTGGCATTGGTCCACTCAAAATATATTCCTTAGCTCATATCCAATTAATTATTTACACTTGTCCACTTAAAATATAGCCCAAGCCCGTTAAGAAGTCTCAAGGGGCCAATTTGTAAGAACAGCAAATTTATAAATTGAATTTGGAATTCTATTTTAATTCCAATATTTCTATTTTAATTCTCAAGGGGCCAATTTGGAATTCTATTTTAATTTCAATATTCTCGACTAATCAAATTGGGACAATTGACGAGATTGGAAAGCTCTAACCAATAAGAAGTCAAGAAATGGTCTACCAAATCAAATTATGCCACGTCATTCATGACAAATGACTTGGCCAATCAAGAAACTTTAATTCATAAATATTTATTTCTAATAAATATTCAAATTTCAAAACCAATTTTTCTCCCTCTTTAAGTTGTTCCTATAAATAGAAGGCCAAGTCTAAGGGAAAGGACACAAGAATTCCATCAAGTAGAAGTATTGAAGCACCTAAGCATTCTCCATTTCCAAAAGCATCCAAAGCAAAACTAGCCTTCAATTTCAAGGCTAGAAGTTTCTTTGAGTTCTTCTTCAACAAAGTAAAAGAAGAAGCTCTTTGACAACTCCAAGATCAAGCTGCGAAGGCCCTCGGAACAAGTTTTCAAAGAGAAGAATCAGCAGACTTTATTCTCTCGATGAGAATTTTCAAAGATTGTAACTGCTTTAAATTTTATAATTATTATTTGTTATAATATTATTTTGCTTGCTTTAATTATTTTGCAAGCAAGAATTCTTTGTGAGCAATATATATTGTAAATGTACATATTTATATTACTTCTTCAACTATTTTATGCTTTTTCAGAAACATTTCTCACAAAAGAAAAATAGAGAATTTGTTTGACCATGGTATATAATTTTATATTTCACAAATATTTCCCATAAAAAATGAAGAAAATTACATAATTATTTTCACTAAGATTGTTTCTTTATTTTTAAAATCACGTTTTAATTATAAAGAAAAATAGATACCAATAAATTGAAAATATATTAATAAAAAATAAAATTCATGACTTTCAATAAACATTAATGAGTAATTATTCAAATTGAACCTCAAACAAACTCATTTAAAAAATATGGTCATAAAATCATTAAGACACATGTTTTAAAAATAATAAGAAATTTTATTTATATTAGGCTTATAAATGAAAAGAGAAAAAAATGAAATTGTATTGAGTTCCTTAGAAAAATTGGGAAAAAATGGTCTATAAAGAAAGTTAATTGTTATAGCAAGATTACAAGCATTATTCTGTGAAAAAAAAAAAAAAAAGAATACAATTACTATTTAATTGGAAAGAAAAATAAAAAATGACATATTTGAACAACTTGCAATGACATATATATTTTTGCTAATAAGGGGATTGAATATAATTACCAAAAAAAAAAAGTTACTCCTTATACAAAGTCTAAAATTAGGTTTAATCGTAGTATAGTTTAGCATTCATAGAAAATCTTATTGACATCTGGGTATTATTACAAGCGATAAACTTACTTATAAATAGAGATGATGAGCGATAACTGTACATTTAACCAAAAAAAAAAGTTAAAAGTACATTTCTTTTTTATCAGATGTTAAAAGGGAAAAAATTATATTCATAAACTAATTTCCATCGTGCTTATAAATATTAAATCTAAAAGTCAATAATATTAAAAAGAAGGACATACTCAAATATATTTTGAGGAACTCATTAGCTTCAACTCAAGTATCTACAACATAAAAATTCAACAATAATAATCTCATAAGAAAAGAAAACAAAAATAGATTAATATAGTCAAGAAATACAAAAAAAAAAAAAAAAATGACTTGTATAAGTACATCTCATCTTCATCACATGTTAATAGGAAACAAATAAATTCATAAAGGATTTCTTAAACCTGTAAACTTAAATATAAAAGTCAGGTAATTTTCCTTTTAAAAAAGAAAGTCAGATATACCCAAATATATTTTAATTCATTCATTAGTTCAACTCCAATATCTGCAACTGAAAGTTTAACAAAGATAATCTCATAAATAAACAATGTAGTAGCTATAGTTATGTACACTATAATTTAACCTAAAATACACAAAAAGAACTTGATCATTAAATTTATATCAGGCTACGAAGATCCAATCTTTTAACAAAATGTAAACTCATGAAAAAAAGAGAAAAAAGAATTATATTAGTTCTTCATAAAATTATACTTAACATAAAAAAAATGATAGTCCCAAAAAAAAAAAAGAATCGCAAAAAAAAAATTCCGATTTGTAAACACTTTCCTCATACTACTCTGAAGAATTGAAATTTGTTCACCTTTCACACTTTAATATGTGATGGCGTAATACACATAATTATCACTCACGGAACGAAAGATTAAAAAATGATGAATAGAGAAGCCATATTGAAAATGCCTTGCTGATGAAAAATATCGATGGTGGTGGAAGTTTGGTATTAGAAGAGAAGTCAGTTTAAAAAAGAATTATATTTAACATCAACTTATAAATACTAATCTAGAAGATAGTTCCAAATATCTTAAAACTTTCAAAATGCCTTAGTGCTAAATAATAGGGATGACATCAGTTGTCAACCAAAATTAAATCCCTTTCATTTATTTATTATATCTCTTATATGTTTCAAAATTTTAAAAGTATTCTACCCCTAAATAATAGGGAGAGTATAAGATATATTTTATTTGTTATTGTCTCATATTTTATTTTTTTTATTTTTGCATGGAGAAAAAGAGAAGGTATTCCACATGGCAAGTTATTCTGGCTTTATATATATATATATATATATATTATATTTTTTCTTGTGAATATTTCAGATTTATTTTTTTTAAAAATTTAAAAAGATCATTTGTAATTTTTCGGTTGCAAATTAAAATTTTCAGATATTAAAGCTTTTGAATTTATTTTATTAGATTAACTTGATCAGCAAATCAAGTTTTATTATCAAATTAAAACTCCTCAATTGTCATTACGAAATTAAATTCTTTAATTATTATGTATATCAAATTCAATATTATATCTTTTTTTTAAATTAAAGTTTTTTAAGATTTATTTTCTGAATTTAAAAATTAAAATTTTTGGATTTATTTTTTAATATATTTTTAAAAATATTGTAGTTTTTTTACTGAAAATTAAATTTTTTGAAAATTAAAGTTTTCGCATTTATTTTATTAAATTAATTTTTTATTAGATTATCTTGCTTCTTGCAGGATAATAAAGTTTTATTATCAAATCAAAACTCTTCAATTATTATCTATATCAAATTCATTATTATCTCATGTTTTAAATTAAATTTTTTGAATTTATTTTTTTAATATATTTAAAAAATGATTATAGTTTTTTTACTGCAAATTAAATTTTTTGAATAATCAAAAGTTTTCAAAAATTTTTTATAGATTAATTTTATTATTAGATTAACTTGCTTTTTTGTAGAATTCGCAAATCATCAGCAAATAAAGTGTTTTATTATCAAATTAAAACTTTTCAGTTTTCATTATCAAATTAAAACTCTTTAATTATTATCTATATAAAATTCAATATTATTTTTTTTAAATTAAAGTTTTCGAATTTATTTTCTCATTTTCTTTTTTTTTTTGTTTATGAATTTCAAAAATTAAAATTTTCGGATTTAATTTTTAATATATTTACAAAGATATTGTAGTTTTTCACCTGCAAATTAATTTTTTTGGAAATTAAAGTTTTCGAATTTATTTTATTATATTAAGTTTTTATTAGATTAACTTGGTTCTTGGTGGATTATCAAATCGTCAGCAAATAAAGTTTATTATCAAATTAATACTCTTTAATTATTATCCATCAAATTCATTATTATCTCTCTTTTTTTTAAAATTATATTTTTTGGATTTAT
This sequence comes from Catharanthus roseus, assembly GCA_028651295.1. Taxonomy (NCBI): domain Eukaryota; kingdom Viridiplantae; phylum Streptophyta; class Magnoliopsida; order Gentianales; family Apocynaceae; genus Catharanthus; species Catharanthus roseus. The sequence continues at coordinate 3,094,975 of JAPQWS010000047.1, forward strand.
TTTTGTATTTTTTTCTCAATTTCAAAATTAAAATTTTCACATTTATTTTTTAATATTTTATTATTATATCTTTTTTACAAATTAAAATTTTTGAATTTATTTTTGCATTTTCTTGTTTTTCTCAATTTCAAAAAATTAAAATTTTTTGAATTTATTTTTTTAATATATTTAAAAAATATTGTATTTTTTCGGCTGCAAATTAAGTTTTTGGAAATTAAAGTTTTCAAATTTATTTTATTAGATTAACTTGGTTCTTGCAAGATTCTCAAATCATAAGTAAATAAAGTTTCATTATCAAATCAAAACTCTTCAATTATCTTTATCAAATTAAAACTCTTTAATTATTATCTATATCAATTCATTATTATCTCTTTTTTTATTTTTTTATAATAGAATAGAAAGAAAAAATGTGAAGGTATCCACGTGGATGCCAACTGGTGAAAGTGTGTCACGTAAAATTTCTTTTATATATACATATATAGATTATTACTCTTTTCGTTTTTATTTGCCATGCTGTAAAAATAATGCAACATTTAATGAACTTTTTCCCACTATATCTTTTCATTAAAAACAAATCTCAAACTCTTTTAATTCTTCTCACATGGAAACTTATATATATAATAATAAGGAGAGGATAAAATTTTGAAGGGCGTTCTATATATAAAAAAAAAAAAAATCTAAAATTTTATATTTTTTAAACAATGTGATGTTCAAAATGTGACAACTAAATAAAAATGTAGGGAGTAGTACATAATATCAAATTTAATATTTTCAATTCTTTATATTCATATTATTGATCATATTAAAATTACTTCAAGTCATTAGTTCAGGTTAGAATTTGTACAGAGAGATTAGATAGCATTTTGAGTTAGAAAGAAAAAATGAAAGAGAAGATGAGATTTCATCGATTGCAATAGTAATTTGGTGGATGTAATTTTTGTTCATATTATATAAAAGTATTTCAAATTATTAGTTTCGATTATAATTTTTATAGAAAAGTTAGTGAAAATTATGAGGTTTTTTTCTTTGTTTAGTCCATTCTCAAAAAATGGATACTAAATTGGTTTAATTTTTTTTTAATCCTGCAATGGCCATAACGCAGAGTTATTGTACGTTATCACCTGAGATAACGCATAATGGTTGTGCATTATCACTAATAACCGGATTAACCCGCATTAAAAATCATGTTTAACGACGTGGCATAACCGTTTACTGAGGTGGCGTTGAGTTGTCGATAACACATAGTGATTGTGCATTATCAGTAAATATAACGCACTACCATTATGCGTTATTACTAGTGATAACGCACAATGACCGTGCGTTATCACGTTATAAACCCTACTGGCCGCCGCGCCTCCTTCTTTCTTCTTTCTTCCCCGAAAACCTTTACTTCTTGTTTCTTCTTTCTTATTTCTTCCCCGAAAACCCATCTTCTTTCTTTGTTCCGCCGCCGCTGCTTGGTAAGTCCTGTTCCTCTTCCTTTTATTTTCTTCCTTCTTCTTATACTTATATCTTCTGTTCTTCTTATACTTTTGTATTTTATTTCAAAATTTACAGAAAAAATTTAGTTCAATTTTTGAAATTCAAGTTTGAATATGTGAGACTTTCCTTAGAGTACAAAGGTTGTTAGAGTTTTGGAGTGGAAAGCGATAGACAAAGCTTATCGGTACGAAGGTGCATTTTTAATTTTCGGTTAGTTTTTATTTATTTAAATTATTTAGTATATTATGTATTAATTTTAATTGTTTATTTGGCTTTGTTAATTGTTGTTTGTGAATCATTTTTATGAATTTTATTTGGATTATTTGTTAATTTGAATTAATTTATTTTTGTGCAAGTGGGGTTTGGGTTTATGTTTAAATTTGTTGTTATGGATAAATTTGTGTAAATTTGATCATTTTATGTATATAATTGTGTTTTGTATTGCAAAAGTGATTTTAGGGTGATGAATTATTTTGATGAATTTATTAGGATAATTAGGTAATTTTTTTTACTTTACTTTATGATTATTTGGATTATCTTATTTATTTAGATAATTATTTTGCATCTTTCTTAAAAGTTTTTTAGTAAAAAAGATGGGGATTTGAAATTTGGGTGTTTTTTATCTTCACTTGTTTTTTTTTTTTTTTTATAATTAGTAGAATCGAAACTTGGAAATTTAGGGTTTAGTAATTAATTGTATGTCATTATCAATATGAAGACTTTTATTTTTTAAAAAAAAAAAATATATATATATATATGGACTAAACCCTAATATTGAATTTATCAAGTAGTAGAATACTTAGTTATAAAATATAGCATCAATAACCCTAAAAAACTTAAAAATTCTAAACTTTAAATAATAAAAAACTTAAAAATCTATTATTAAAATCCTAAATTTTACATTAAACATTAAACCGTAAAACTCTAAACTTTTTAATAGTAAACCCTAAAAACCCAAAATCATAATATTAAAATTCTATAGCGTAAATTATAAAAGCCCTAAAAACCCAAAATCATAATATTAAAATCCTATAGCGTAAATTATAAAAACCTTAAAAACCCTAAAATTGATATTTTAAATATTAAACCGTAAAACTCTAAATTTTTTAACAGTAAACCCTAAAAACGCTAAAATTGATATTTTATACATTAAACCGCAAAACTCTAAACTTTGCAAAAGTAAACCCTAACTTTGATATTTTAAACATTAAACCGTAAAACTCTAAACTTTTTAACAGTAAATCCTAAAAACCCAAAATCATAATATTAAAATTCCATAGCGTAAATTATAAAAATCTTAAAAACCCTAAAAACCCTAAAATTGATATTTTAAACATTAAACCGTAAAACTCTAAAGTTTTTAACAGTAAACCCTAAAATCTTAATAGTTTAAACATTAATCGTAAATTATGAAAACATTAAAAACCCCAAAAGCCCTAAAAACACTAAACTTGATATGTTAAAAATCATACAAACCCTAAAACCCTAAAATAATTGTACCATAAACAACTTACCTTAAAGAGTTTGGAATTATGATTTATTTAAAAATTTTTACTTTAATTTATAGATATTGACCGTGACTCAAACTGTAAATAATGTACATGGAAGAAGTCCCAGCCTAAGTGCATCCGGATCCCATAGTCCCTGATGTTTTGACAAGACAACACGAGTACCGGTCTGGTTGATATGGAGTGGGGACCATGAGACGTGTTTCATAGATCTTCAGTGTAAGCGTTTCGGTCGCAATCTATTCCAGTATTACAGTACGGCTTCCCGTAGGTTGGTAGAACTTATTGACAGGATTGGTTTAGGGGGAGTATTTAGATGTGGTTACATTAGGCTCGATCACGCTCTTATTACCGCATTAGTTGAGCGTTGGAGATCGGAGACTCACACATTTCACATAACTTTTGGTGAAGTCACAATAACCCTTCAGGATGTGCCAGACATTATGGGGTTTAGGGATAGAGGGTTTTCCCATTACCGGTCCTAGTTGGAGTGTACACAGTAAACAGTATTGGATTGAGCTGATTGAGAGACTCCTTGGCGGTCATATGCTTCCCGATTTCTTAGGGAATTTGGTTCATGTGCGCTACCTCAGTTTATTAGAGGATATTGATGCCATCAGAATATATAGTTGGGATAGTTGCGTACTTGGATTTTTATATAGGCAGTTGTGCACGACAGTTTTAGGACGTGCACGACAAATAAGGGGTGCCTTAGTCATAGTACAGATTTGGGCGTGGTCGCGTATACCTATATTGCGGCCTTAGCTGATGACGGATGTTCAGGCCGACCCTCTTGCTCCTCTTGGCGCTATATGGTTCACATCTTTTGACTGCAGCGAACTGCCCACTCACACCCTAGATACATACAGGGACCAGTTAGATTTCATGTCATCTGATCAAGTTCGCTTTGAAATATTTCGTATTATTTGTAAGTAAAGAAAATTTTTTTAAGCACTTATGTTTATATTGATTTTGAATTTTGACTTCACAGTTTGTATGGCTCCCTTATCATGACCGTGGTCTGGTTCCTAGATATGGGCTCGGGTTCTCCTATAGATGACCTTGTAGAATCTAGTACCATACGGTTACTCGATTGGAACGATTCCATGATTGACATACAATTAGGCATGAGATTCGTTGACAAAGTATAGGTAATAAGTGCAGTTCGTAAGTGGTCTATCAGTGTGGGACGTGAATACCGAGTTCTGAAAAGTAAAAATGATACATGGACCGCGAGATGCTACCATCACAGTGATAATAATTACTATTCGTGGTACACCCGTATAAAAAAAAATAAAGCAACGTACAGTCGATGGGAAATAACCAGATTCGTAAAAGAACGCACATGTCTTATTCAAATTGAACAAAATAAGCACAGAAACTTGTCCTTAAAATTTATTTCAATGTCAATATCACACCTAGTTGCCAACGATCCTGAGATACCTGTGTCAAACATCATCCAAGAAGTGCAGGTATTGTTTCAAACGAGATGTACTTACAAGCGGGCATGGTATGCTCGAAAATTTGCCATAGAGAGAGTTTTTGGTAATTGGGAGACAACCTTCAATATTTTACCGAAATACTTACAAGCTGTACAGGATTTAAACCCGAGGACTATATACGAATTTTTGCATCACAGAACAAGCAGTCCCCCTAATTATGTTTTCAAATTTGTTTTCTCGTATTTCTCACCATGTATAGACGGATTTCCATATTGTCGGCCGGTGATTTCTGCGGATGGAACACACCTAAGGGTACCATACAAGGGCGTGCTGTTAATTGCAAGTACGTGGGATGCCAATAATCACTTGTTCCCACTTGCTTTTGCAATTGTTGATAAGGAATCCTTTGAAAGTTGGAATTGGTTCCTTAAAAACCTGCGAGAATACATTATCAACGATCACCACGTATGCCTCATTTCTGATCGCCACAAAGGTATTTTCTCTGCTATTCAAAGTCAACCTTTAGGCAACCACCATTTGCAGTTCACCGGTTTTGTTTACGCCACATTCGAGCAAATTTCAACAAGACTTTTAAGAACACAAACTTAAAAAGCTTGATTTGGCAGGCCAGAACAGAATCAAAACAATAAAAATTTGATCGTGAAATGAAAGAGATTCGAGAAAAAAATGTGGATGCTTACATTTACTTGATGACGTTGGACCCAGAAAACGGACACTGTTGCATGATGGTGGTCACAAACACGGTATCATGACAGCCAATATTTCTGAAGCACTTAACAGTGTGTTGAAGAAAGCTAGGGTCCTACCTTTAAAAGCCCTGGTTGAACTAATATTCAACAAACTAGTTAAGTACTTTCACCAACACCGTGAAGAAGCTGAAAATTGTGTGCATCCATTTCCAACCCGAATTTTTGACAAGTTCTTGTGGGTTGAAATGAAATCAAGAGAACACAAAGTTACAACTTATAATCCCAGAAGAATATACATGGTCAAATCTCCGATCCGGATTTCTGGTACGGGCAACAACGTCTATATATTGCGAATAAATAATAAATTATGTAGCTGTGAAAAATGGCAAACATATACATTGCTTGTTCTCATGTTCTTGCAGTGTGTAGAGAAAATGGGTCAAGAGCAAATACTTATGTGTGGAGATATATTCGTGACAAACGTATAGAAGAACTTACCAAGAGAATTTTCATCCAGTCTTGAGTGAGAACTTTTGGAGGAATGTTCCTTTTAATTTAACATTTTATCCTCCAAACATGAAAAATGAACGGGGTAGGAAACTGGGCAAACGATTTTAGGGGGAAATAGATTACAGAAATTCGGATTCTCCCCCAAGATGTGACAAATGTCTCATGCCAGGACATAATAGAAAAACTTGTAATAACCCCGGACCGAGCAATTTATAAGTTTGCCATTTTCTTGAAATTGTTGTAATAAAACAAGTTTCTATTAATAAAAATTTTCTTTCAATTTATTCTAATTACTACATCATTGCTCTAAAATTTTACAATATCTTTAGTGTTACTTCTTCAATTAACTTGAGATGAAATGGTTGAAAGTTAAAAATATTTTTAAGCAAACGATATAAATATTATCATAATAAATACGCTTAAAATAAGTTAAATATTATAAATACAGTCTTTTTAAATAAATTATATAATTATAAGTTTTAATAAAAATGTAAAGAAATTTTTATTTTTTAAAAAAATTTAAAAAAAATAACTGACGTGGCAGATAACGCACAACCAGTGTGCGTTATTGCTTGGTCATAGCACACAACGGTTGTGTGTTATCTGCCACATCGGGGGATTACCGGGACTAAGCGTAATTATTTGATAACGCACAATGTGCGTTATCATAATGATAACGCACAACCGTTGTGCATTATGGCCAAAATAAGGATTAAAAAAAAAGCTGGGCTACTTTAGTAGCCAAATTTGATGGATGGTATATATAAAGAAAAAAATCAAATTATGAATTATAAAGAGAAAATAATGGAGAGAAGAAGAGATTTCATCGATGGCACAAGTAATTTTGTGACTGCAATTAGTAAATTCCTTGATTTTTTTCCCTTTCTTTTCTTCATTCTAAATCTTTTCATAAAAATAAAATTATACAAAAATATATGAGTTTAGTTGGTGTGAAATATATGAAGAAAGATAAAAAAGTTGAAAGATAAAATAAAAAATTTTGGGGGTGAACTTGATAACAAAATTAAACATGAATTTTGAAAATAATATATCTAAACCAAAGTGATAATTAGAAAAGAGAAATTAGTTATAAATAACAATGGACTATTTTAGCTGTTTTATTTATAAGCATGGACTTTTATTTTATTTTCTATTTATAAGCATGAACTTTTATTTGGTCTTTTCTAACCATGAACTATTTTTTACTTTCTGAAAATACCCATGAATATTTTCGATCTCTCAAATAGTTAATAGATATTTTCAGAAAAAAAAAATGTTCATAGCTAAAAGATATAAAATCAAAGTTTGTGCATATAAACAGAAGAGTAAAAATATGTCATAGTTAGAAAAAGATAAAATAAAAATTCATATTTATTAAAAAAAGTTAAAATAGTTAATGGTTATTTATAACTAATTTTTCAATAGAAAATAACGATCATTTAATTAACAATTTCTCAAACTTATGAGTATTTATTTGGAAGCAACTGAAAAATTAACTATTATTCAATCCCTTAAAAGAATTATATAAATCATTTGACCATTACAAATTTCAGTATTTAATCATCAATCATCCATTGGAATAATTTGACACATACAAATTTCAATATATATATATGTATATATATAGAGTATTGAATTTGTATGTGTAAAATATTTTAAAAATTGTGTACATTGAAAATTTTTTTTTTAAATAATTAGAAGGTTTACCGTGATCTTTTAGATTTTTAGAATTTTGTTCTTTTTTAGCTCAATTGTATTAATTCTTTAAAAATTAAATTAATATTTAATTTTTTAATAAATAATCGAATCGATTTTGGTATTGATAAAAAAAAAATTAACAATTAATAATAAGTTTGGAATCGATAAACGGTCTTACAATTAGTATCAGATTTTGTAACGGTTAATCGATAAGATATGTGTACTCCATGTTAGTTTATGCCTACAATTCTTGAGCTTTATTTATTACCAATGATGATTTGCAATTAGACCTCAAATATCTCTCTGGGTTTTGGCTAGTATTGGGATGCCGGCGGGTCAAATTTGACCCGCGCTTGGAGATCTTCACTAAATCCCCCATTTGACTAACTTGATTTCTTCCCGCTCTCTTGACTGAGAGTCTCTTGTACTCTTTTTTAGGACCACTATAAATTTTCTCTTACTCTCAAGCCCTATTATTCTTCCTCTCTTCTCTCCTTTTTTGGCCGCTTCTCTTAAGCTTTTCTGCCTTCTTCTTCATCCTTCTCATCTATTGATACTCTTTCTTGCGGCCTTTGTGCGCCCTTGCTGGAATTACAGCACTTCACGCTTGTTTGATTAACGAGAATACTTATTAGAGTTTGAATGGTTTTTCAGAGATTCTTTGGAAGATATATTTGGTATTTTGAGTCCGACTCCTGAGGATGTTTATTCATCTTCCTCTTGTGTTCTTTTCTTTTCACCATATAAATATTTACATCTATTTGAAGATCTTGAAGCTTGACTGTTATTTTTAAAATTTTTTATTATTATTATTATTATTATTCGTAATAAATAGACTTTTAACTCCTTATCTTCAATTTAATTGTAATAGTTGTTTGGTGATTTGCGGTTCATCTCCTAACACTCCCGTTATTCATAATTTACGAGGTATAATATACATTTAAGTGGAGTTGTTGTTGGTCGTTGATCTCTAAGAATTGCTGGTATGGAACTAAACAAGAATTAATGGATGGAAGTGCTATTTATTTTATGCAATTTGCGGTCGAAACAGAAACTTCATCAACTGATGATCATTAGAATAATATAAGAACCAATAGACAGAATAAATTGGCATTTCCAATTTCCAATTTCCAAACTGAAATCACTGACATGACTATAAATGTAAACTATTGAAAATTAACAATCTTCACTTGGCTAGCTAGATGTATGCCAGGCAATATATTTAAAAAAACTAGAAAAAAAAATCCCCAACACAAAAACTCATGGGGGAGAGACACAAAAAAAAAAAAATGATAAAAAAAATAAAATAATTGAGTAATTAACAAAAGATGCATTAAACTGAATCCGGTGAACTGTCCAAGTCTGATGTTAATTTTGAACGCTCCGTAAGTAAGTCTGAATATGGTCCAGTGAAATTCTATGATCTAACCTTAAATTGAAGTTATCAACCATCAATATGAAGCATTAACGCATTAGACCTCAAAACAGAGTGTTGTCTCTGCAATCTCATATCCTCATAAAATTTCTCAATGAATTTCTCAGCTCTTTCATCAATGGAATCATCATCAGCTTCTTCCTCACTAAATTCTGATGAAACATATCCTCTTCCAATTAATGTATTCTCAATACAAGGCAAAACCTTAACCTCCAGTGGGTAATTCTTTTTTCTGCCTAAACATTTTCCAAGGAAAAGCAAATTCCCAATATGCCCTTTCTTCTTAAGTATTGGGTTTCTTCTGTAGTAGTAATTCTGAATAAAAGGACTATTTGAAGGTGAAAATTCATATTCTTTCACATACCCATAATTGTAATTATGCCTAAGCAGCATCGATTTCTTCATCTTCCAGCTTGATTTCTTCAGCGGGATTATGGGTTTTCCCAATCTTGATATTAAGATTGGGACTTTTAGCAATCTGGAAACTCTCTGCAGAAGGGGTGACCTTTTCTTGAACATTTTTCTGTTTCTGTGTGGATAATTTCTTGAAGGCCCATTTGAATATTGGGTTGGGTGTGAGACATTTATTAGTGTAAAAAGGTCACTTTTTTGAGTTTTTTAAAAGGACTAAAATTGGGGTGGAACTGGAATGGAATTTGGCATATTGGAAAGCTAGGCTGGAAAAAGTGTTAAGGGTCGGTGTCAATTTGGACATATTGTATTGGGATCTGTAAGTAGCCGTTTGAAAGCCCGCTCTTCCTCCTGGCTGGCCCTGCCTGCTATCAATTTCAAATCTCTCTCTTAATTTTAATTATTTTACTAAAAGAAAATCCGATTCCTTACTTGGTTCAGAATGTACATGATGAGGTCATTTTAAGATACAATTGCCTTGCCTTTCTTCTAAGTTTATCTATGAATGTTGTTTATGTTTGTTTATTCCTCATAATAAATTGATGATGCTCATATCTGGTCTACTCTATGTTGGATGAATCTGTCCAATTCTTTTGCTTCTAGTTTTGCAGGTCAAATAATGTAGAAGCTTCTTTTTAATGTAACACTATATTTATTTTTTTTTAAGGGAATCCGTGATCAATATTTGAAATTGTCGAGGAGGTATTATGTAAATTTGCAAGATGTAAGACCTCTAATTAAGTAGTAGAGTTCACTATTTAGTGCATCATTTGCCTCATGTTTTGTAGTGTGTATATTCTTCCTTATTAAGTGCTTCAGATTGATTGTAATTGAATTAATAATAATATAATTAAATTATGACACTCTCTTATATTAAAAATATCACTCTTTGAATCTCGCACTAAGTAGTTCTTATCTCGTACTATTAATGCTTACTATTTTTTAACTACACTGTCTTGTATAATATAGTATATATATTTATTTATTTTGTATTTGCTCTTTGTTTATCTTAATACGCTATATGCACTAAGTAGTCTTCATTCATTGTATTTATTTTTGCTTATCTTTATACGCTGTATGTTTTTGGTGTGGATGTATAACGCGAAAAAAAATCATTATTTTCCCTCCTCTTTCCTACTCTTTCTCTCTCTACACAATTTCTCTCTAACTTCTCTCTACTCCTTCTCCACTCTAAAACTAAAATCTTTAACATTGAACTTGTATTGTAAGTAGATATGGATCATTATAAAGAATTTGTAGAAGAAAATATCGATTTAGATGTAAGAAAAGTTGAAATTATTTTTTTTCAAAACTAGGGCTCGGATTGCCCGGACGGGCGACTCGGACATGAGCGGATCGCCCAGATGGGCGACCAGCACATGTCCGGGTCGCCGGTCCCGGTGACCGGAGCCTTTTTCTTTTTAGGAAGAAAACTTTTTTGTAGGTATTTGAAAATTTTGAAACATGAATAACTCTGTGATCGTAGGTCTGTTTCACGCGTATGAGTACTCGTTTTGATGGTTTTCGTAAAGAAAAACGCAATGACATCGTCGAAAAAGTCATCCGGACACGTTTCGGAGGAAAAAATTTCTCGTATAGTCGAAAACTTTGACGGGACATAACTTTGCGCTCGAACGTCCGACTGAGCCGATTCTTATGGGCATTTTATGTATTTTTTCGAGATCTACGCGATGGAAGCAGCCCTAACTATTTCCACAAAAACGTCCTTTTTTCGTTTTAATTTATGTTTTTATAATTTTTTAATATTTTCTCTCTTATTAACTAAAAAATTACGGCACCAATTTAAAAATTAAATAGAGGAGCAGTTTTCTTTTTGCTGTAATTAAAAATTTAAATAATTGAAGTTGGTAAATGTGGGAATTCTTTTTGCACTCAATTTTTTTGCCCCGAAACGCGTCTGGATCACTTTTTTGATAATGCCGTTGCCTTTATCTTTACGAGAACCATCAAAATGAGTGGTCATACGCATAAAACGGACCTACGATTGCAGAGTTATTTATGTTTCAAGTTTTCCAAATATCTACAAAAATTCTTTCTTCCTAAAAAAAAAAAAGGCTCGAATCGCCCGGACCGGCGACCCGGACATGTGTTGGTCGCCCATCTGGGCGATCCGGTCATGTTCGAGTCGCCCGTCCGGGCAATCCGAGCGCCAGTTTTGAAAAAAAAAATAATTTCAACTTTTCTTACATCTAAATCGATATTTCCTTCTACAAATTTTTCTAATGATCTATATCTACCTCCAATACAAGTTCAATGTTAAAGATTTTAGTTTTAGAGTGGAGAAGGAGTAGAGAGAAATTAGAGAGAATGAGTAGGAAAGAAGAGGGAAAATAATAATTTTTTTTCGAGCTATACATTCACATTCTCGAATTAGATTTATCGACCCTATGTTTTTTCCTAAAATTTTTAATATGTAATTACTTATATCTATATTTTAAGAACTCATAACTACTTAGTACTTACAAAGTAGTTTCTAGTTAAGTAATACACCTACTGGTAAGTGGGCTTATTGGGAGAATAAAATTGAAAATTAAGAACATTTCATAGCCAAAACAAAGAAAAAGAAAAAAAAAAATACATGATCTTAATTTCCTAATTTATCCTCTTTAACAAGCCCACATTCTCATAATATATTTTACTTGCAAACTGTTTTGAAGAGTAATCGTGAGTCCTTAAAATAGTACTATTAGAAATTAAAAATTTTAAAATAATAAATAATGAGAACTAAAGTTTTCAATATTTAAAATAATAATTGAAATACTTTTTTTAAAAGTATTTTCTTTCTTAAAATTTATTTTTTATTTTAATAAATTTTGTTAATAAAATATCTCAAAATATTAGATAGGGTATGTTAGAAAATATGTTACTGACTATTTGCTCCCTTTATGACGCGCGTGGGAGTTGTTTTCCAAGGTCAATAAGATCGCTAATTCGTTGTGGTCTCTGGAAACAGAAAACGCAGGTGCAAATACCTGTGTAGCTTGGGAGCTTTCTTTCACTTGAAACATTCTCTGTTTGGTGTCACTTTCATTTGAGATATACATATTTTTTGGCATCCCTATTTATAATTTGATATTGCTGGTTGAGACTATTCTTGTTTGTGAACAAGCCAATGGAATAGAATCAAATGGATTAAACTTTAGTATGACAAACAAAAGTATGTTGTTCTCTGTTATCTTGCACTCACTCTACCAAGTTAGTACGTCTCTTAAAATCAAAAGAGTAATAATGTGATCTCCGTTCAAAGTTGGGTGTTTTGTACCTTGGACTAATAATATACAGATCAATATTGATATGATTGAATCAAATAAAGATTAAGGTATTATTTATTGTGAGAAGTATTTTTTACAAATAATAGAATAAAATGGTCTAGTTCTACAAATATTGGGCCACGTGTTTTCACCTACAAACGTCTAACTCTGCATAACTTCACGCTTCAAATGTCTAGTCCTTGACGTGAAAGGTGTATTTAGAATCTCACATCAATTAGTTAAAGAACTGGATCTCACAAGAAATAATGAGACATTGTTATGGATATCGATGCTGACAAATGGCAAGAGGCCATGAATGTCGAGATTAAGTCTATATGTTTCAATTAAGTTTTGGATCTTGTCCAAGCACCTGATGATATAAATTGGATGCAAGTGGGTTTACGAGAGGTAAAAAAGTTCAAATAGAAAGGCGGAAACTTTTAAAGTTAGGTTGGTTGTAGAAGGTTATAGTCATAAAGAGGGGATCGACTATAAGGAGACCTTTTTATCAGTAGTCATATACTTAAATCCATCTGCATACTCTTAATCATAATGTGTCATTATGACTACAAGATATGGTAGTTGGATATCAAGACTGCCTTCCTAAATTACAATCTTAGTGAATACAGAGCAACTTGACAGGGTTATTGCCAAAGATTATAACATGGCTTGCAACCTTAAAAGGTCCATTTATGTACTTAAACAAGCATCAATATCATGGAATACACATTTAGATGAGACTATTTATAAGTGATAGGCCTAATATGGCTTTTTAATTCATTTTCACATGTTTATTTTGATCTAATTATTTTGTAAATAGTTAGTTTTTATTATTGTTTGGATTTTGTATAGAAAAAGTCCATCTTGGAGAAAAATGAGGAAAACGGTTAACAAATTATTGAAATTTTGAAAAATGCTTAAAGAGTTGGATAAGTCAAATGCTCTAAAAATTTCGAAGTTGGAATATTTTTTGAAAATTTAGCTGGGATAGAATCTTATTTTGTTAAACGTTGTTTAGATTTGATTCTTATTCAGCTGATTAGGATCCTCTCCTACCTTCTCCTCCCTATAAATAGAGGATTCTAGACCTCATTAAAGTTGGTGGACTGTTTAAGAAACAAAGAACTCAATAGAGTCTTGCTATTTTGAAGATTGGTAGAAGTTATTTCCTTTTCAATCAAGTACTTACTTCTTTCCCCTTTTCATCTATGTTCTTCTACTTTGCTTCTCGTTTGTTGAATTAAGAATCATTGTACATTTACTTTCTAACTCCTTTCACATGCTTGATTGTGAATAGGGTTTGGTATAGAAATAAAGTGAACTACCTAAACAATCTTCTACTGCAAAGTTAGTTTGCTAGTAAATTGCCTAAACAGTTTTCTACTATACGATTAATTTGCTAGGAGGAAGTATGACTAAGTCAATTGTTACATCTTATGTGTAATTGATAAGTAACAGATTTATACTCATATTGAAACACTATAAGTGATTGGCAATTGCTTCTCAATCGAGTTTGCTTGGTAGTTTGAATTATCTGGCATCTCCAATAGTTCATGTCTGAGAGTGTTTTGATTCCTTCAGCTTTGAAGGTAGTCGAATTGTTTACTTGTGTTAGAAGGGAGAATGCTTTTGCATTCCTGAAAATTGAATAATCGAATTTATATTTGGTCTAAAGACACTTTTACCCAACTTAGTTATTTTCTAAATATCCAAGTAAAATCTTTTTTTTATTATTTTGGTTTATTGTAAAGGAGTTATAACTTCCTTTAGCTTCGATTGGGTGTTTACTATTGTTCTACAAATCTTTGGATTAATAATTTATTTTTTGTGATTTCAACACTCGTCAATAAGTCTTATGACTTCATTCAAAACATGGACGAACCATGTGTCTACGAGAAATTGGTGGAGCCAATGTATCATTTTTGGTACTTTATATTGATGTCATCCTACTAATTGGAAACGATGTAGGGAGGTCGTCATCTATAAAAGTTTGTCGTTCTTATCATTTCAATATGAAGGACTTAAGAGAAGTCAATTAGATAGAAAGTAGAGAATATTTGGACTTTTCCCAAGCTACATATGTTGACAAGATCCAGTCAAAGTTCATGTGAAATCCAATTCTACATGGGACATATATCCAATATTTGAATGGTATATAAGCACGTGTCTGAGTATCAATGGTAATCTTGAGATATCTATTTTAGAATAGCAAGGGCGGTTGTTAAGTAGGACCCATGTGTGCTTCCAGGCCCATGAGTCACGCTCTCAATAGTAAGGGAACTCTCATTTGCTCCAGCCATGGTCTATTGATATGAACTTCCCTAAGCTTAATTGAAGTCTAACTCCTTCCCAAGATGCTTCTCTCTCAAGAGGAACTTTGAAGAATTTTATATGATAAATGGATAAACTAAAGCGAAAAATTGCAGGAATAAACTATGGAAAACGAAAACAAAACCTTCCTATCTTGAGGGAGAATCAGAAAGGACTATTAAAAGACTCATCTATTCTCCACCTCCAAGGAAAGACATAACTCTAAGCAACACTAGCTATAGAGCTAGCACCTGAAGGAGATATAGGAATTTGGGGGAGAACAAGAACTCTTGAATGAAGATTCAAGAATTCCTTGTCTTGATTTTACAATTAGGAATCCCTATTTTATTAGGAAGAACAAGAAACTATAGAATCCTAGGCTTACTCTCAAACTTTAATATATTTCATTCTATCTTTAAAATGGCTGCAAAAGATATATATAAATGTCCTTGCATGATTAACATTCAACCCTAGCTATTTGTTTAACTTAAAAGAAGTAGATGGGAACTTATTCCACTTAATTACAAGTCAAAAGAAGTTAAGAAACCAAAACGAGGGGTCAAAAGGGCTTAAAGCCCTTCAATCCTTTTGCCCTGCCGAGATCTACCGTGGACGATAGGTCTCGTCCTACCGTGGACGGTAGGTTATGTCTTCCAATTCTCCTTGGTCCAGAATCCTACCGTGGAAGGTAGGGGATACCTACCGTCAAGTAGCTTCAATCTTGCCTCTATGTCCATAACCCTACAGTGGACGGTAGATTTCTCTCACTCTTGAAGTTTGAGGCCGCTAACTCTTTTGCACTTGTTTCTTTTGGTTGCATCACTTGCACCATGGAGAATAAAAGTTTTTGTAGCCTCTAGAATCTTCTTCTTGCCTTTCTAACAAAAGCCAAGCAAGATCTTGAATCATCTTCTCGAACAAAGCCATCTTCCCTTCGTGTTCTTCCTCTATCTTTCTAGTCGTTGCCTTTGTGACAGGTCCTTGTAATAATTCCACCGTCTCTTGTACATCCTAGGTTATATCATCTATCTTTATCTTCTAAAATATATCAATCGACACAAGAAGAGAAAGAAAGAATTAGAAGGATTACATACGTTAAGGTGGTTGGAGCAAAATCATCAATTGGAAAGGCAAAAGCAAAAGGCCCTCTCCTTTCTCATTTGAACTCTTATTGCTAGCTTGTAGGTTGATTGGTTTATCTTATCATCTATGCCCAAACTTAGGCTAATCTGTACAGGTTCTAACTCAATTCATACACAAACCTCGCAGGGACAACCCTTGGATCTTCAGTTTCAAGCTTTCTACGATTCTGTTTGTCAATCGAGCTTATTGAGTAGGGCTAATCAGCTTGAGCTCGGCCCGGAATATATATGGAGCCCGAGTCCGAGCTCAGCCCATATTAGCTCACTAATAATGAGTCTGAGCTCGGTCCATTCTAGCTCAAGCCAAGTTCGATTCAACCCGAGCTCTTTTTAAATATTAAGTTGAGAATTAAGTGAAAGAAAATGAGACCAGTTCTTATATGTAAAATTAATTAAAGTTAATTATTTAAAAATGATCAAACTATATTTATTAATTAAACTATTTCATCATAGGCCTTTTAAAATTTAATATCTAAAATATTAATCTTATATTGGTGCATGTTAATATGCAAATTAATTATTATAAAATAATGGGTTAATTACATTTTCCCCCTTAAGGTTTGTCCAACCTACAATTTCATTATATTACAAATTCATCCTTAACGTTTATATTTTCATCACTTATTAATCCCTCTACTAATTTCAATGAAAAATTTTTTATCAAAAAATAATAATTATGCAAAAAAACGTTTAAGATCTTCCTACAATACCATTTTACAAGTTTACTTCTTGTTTATTATCATATATAAAGACAATAAGACTCTGTCTATGTTTTTTAATTAGTCTAACTTCTGTAGTGAAAGATATTATTTTCTTAGTATATTATAATAAATAAGAAGTAAACTTACAAATTAATATTTTAATAATATTTTAAAGCTTTTACCACATAATCATTATTTTCTGATAAAACTTTTTCATTGAAATTAGTAGTAGGGACTAATAAGTTATAAAAATATAAATGACAAGGATGTATTTATAATTTATACAAAATATAATGATACAATTGTAATTTGGACAAACCTCAAGAAAGAAAATGTAATTAATCTTAAAATAATAAAACTATTTATTCGGTAACTTTTTGGATCAAATTATTCTTCAAATTTAATATTAATTATAATTTTTTGTTAAATTATGAAACTTTAATATGCTTGTATTTGAAATGATAATTTTAATTACAAAATTTTAAAGTATTAACCAAATCATTAAATATTATCCTGAGTAGCTTCATTAAAAATTATACTTTAACATGATAGTATAATAGAATTCATATCCTGTTATTTTTTTTTATTTTTTTATTTTTGGAAGGGATATCTCTTATTAGTTACTTTACCAATTATGCAATATGAGCATAAGTGATATGTAATCATTAATCTAAAGTGTTTGCAACTAAATTTGATTATAATACCTAAAAATTTAATATAATAAGTACATGTATCATACATTCGGGCCGAGCTAGCCTAGGCCCATTCGAGCCAAAAAGAAGCCCAAGCCCAAATTAGACTTGGTTGAAAATTTTTTGGCCGAGCTTAGACTGATCCCACGTCTTAATTGACAATCCTTATTCTGATCGAGTTAGTTGTTCTATTACTCTGCGTTTTTTGATTGGTTACTTTATGTCTCTTGATAACTCTCCATATCTTGGAAGACTAAGAAATAAAATATTATTTCTTGTTCTTCCGTTGAGATGAGTATCAGATTGCGGCGGTCATTTATTGAAATAGAAAAGTTGAAAAATTGGAACAATAACAACACAATAGTTACATAAAGTAATAGCTCTAAAACCACATAATGGGTGGACATATCAATACTAGTAAAATAATGGACACAATAATTTTTATCGCAAAGTTTTCTTCACAATTTTCAAACTACATTGACGAGAAAAACTCAAAATCATCATCTTCTTTAATTAGAACTCATCCATTTACAAAGCCGTTGGTGCATCAATAGCTTTCAAAATTTCCCCAGAGAGATATGAAAATCTAATGAAAGGCTCATTTCAAATTCAAATTGAAAAGTCGTTCGGAAGAGCAAAACAAATACCCAATCTGAAGCGTGTCCTAAGAACATATGTTAATATGAATGAAATTCACAAAGTAAGATTCCAATTTTCTTAAGGTTCAACAATTTTTTATTAAATTTCTTATATTTCAAATTTTATAAGATTTATTAACTTTGGTGGAAGTGCGAGCCTTTTGATTTGAATGTCCTTAAAGATGATGTTTTTCACATCTTTTTCCAATCTGATGATGCTGTTTAATGTATTATAAACTTAATACCCAAGAATTTTGGATTATAGACTAGTTGTGGTAAAGCCATGGGACCTCTCCTATGCCTCATGTCCTCGTTGATTGCACTATGTATTGGATCTATATTGTAGATTTGTCGTACGCACTTGAGGTGGGGAAAACATATGGATCCTTGGCACTTAATGAATCTCTCTTCTCATAAAATTTTTTCGACCAGAACAGGACACCTATCCAATCTCGTTATCATTTGCATCGTCAAGAGTCTTTCCTCCATGCTTAGGTATGTTGTTAGTAATGATAATATCATTGGCTTGAAATTTCATAACTCTTGATATTCTATCTCTCATTATTATTATTATTATTATTATTATTATTATTATTATTATTATTATTATTATTATTATTATTATTGTTGTTGTTGTTGTAGATGATTGTATTCTATTTTGTAGAAGTCAAAGAACGTCTTAAATAAGTATGCTTTTATCATATGGAGACGTTACTTTGTCTATATCAAATCTCTTCCTTAGTAAAACTAATCCCAATAAAATAAAAAATATGATTTGAACATTTTAAATATTTCTTCAGAATTCCAAATAATCTAGTCTAGGTCTGGCTCAAGATCAGTTGAAAGGGATTTCTCCCTCAATGAGAAATGTGAAATCAAGATATCGAATGTTAATGGATTTAATTAGGAATTTTTCCACTGGGTACTAAGTTATATGCAAGAACAACTTAAAGAATCTCTTCTTCTACTCAATTCTATCTTCTGATCAGAAACTTTTATTGTGCTAGGTTGTTTGGTATTATAGCTTTGACTCATCTGAACTACTTGAAATGAATAATTACATTTTTCATATGATTTTGTGACTCAACTCAAGGTACTTCTATTTCTAAGCAGGCAATCCTCTTCCTTCACTTATTGAAGAATATATCTAGTTCTTAATAGTAGCGAAACTTCCCTTTAAGTGGAAACCTTCTGTCTTTATAATTGTATTTGCTAATAGGAAGAATCTCTTATATGATGGCCAACCTTTTTATGTTTCTTAGCTTTGGTCCCCCTTCTGAAATTTGAACCTTTTTGATCCGTAACTATTTTATAACCTAAATTTTTCAACCTTTTTATTCAATTTTACCAAAAGTCAACCATTTATTCTTTTTTACAATAAATAAGAAGGGGTAAATAGGAAAAACATTAAACTATTCAAAAAAAGAAAAAGATAAGTCGGATTTTAGAAAATCAAAAGCCATGTGAGTGGTTATGTTCAGAACCCATTCTCCAATACCATTCAAAATCAAAGATTAGAGAAATTAAACCCTTCTTCATTGGCGCTTCGGAGAAAATTGCAGAATTTTTTTGTTTTTATATGAGCAAGAAGAAATTGCGGGCTTGCTTGTGCGAAATTTCTTCAAAGAATCGAAATGGGTAAGCGACCCAATAATAAAGGAAGAGTGAACCCTCGTTCGAGTAGTGGCAATTCCTGTGTTAGAGGGCAAAGGAGGTGTCAGCGTCTCAGCGATTCAACCATGTTAGACAGCCAAATGTTTGAATATTATCTTTGTAAGTCTTCTATTTCTACTATTTGATTATTTTGGGTTCTTCTCACTTCTATAACTACTAGATATTGTAGGTTCTTTTTCGTTTAAGTCAGCAAATGAAATTGTTGGTATTCTACTGATGATAGGCTGCAAATTTAAAGGTCACCAGGGAAAGTTAAGATGAAACATATTAGTTAAGAGATTTTTTCATAGTTGCTCGATTCATGAATTGATGTTATGTTATGAGTACTAAAAATTTTGTTTTTGAAGTTGTCATGATTTCACCTTTTAATTTCATTATTGCTTCATTTATGGATTGATGATAATATATTTTTACTTTCAAATTTTAGTATAATACGGAATGGGTTGCCGGTAGCTAAGAAAAACATAGCAGAACGTCTGGATTCTCTGTACTTCAATCTATATACCACCAAAAAAAAGAAAGGAAATATCTTGAAATAGATCAAGAAGGAGGACATATTTTCAAAGAAATAGATAACTATTCCAATTTTGATTTGGTATGTTTAATGTTTATATTAGCTCCTTTTTATTTTTATTTTCGCTAATTCTCATATTATAAAAAAAATTAATATCCTTGCTGGTTTTATTTTGAGGTCACGTTGGTGTGTCCTTATTTATGACACTTCATGGAACAATCAGAAGATAGTAAACTTTCATGGAACAATCAGAAGATAGTAAACTAGTGATGCTACTATTAGACTCTTTGCATACGATTAATATTAGCCTGGAACCTGAAATTAGAAAGTAAGTTTATTTCAATAACTGAGATGTATAATGAGTTCATATTGAATGAAAACTGAATATTTTCTTGAGTGATGATGTGCTAAGTTTGTTTTTGACCTGCCCAAACTATACAATGAAGAAGCAACTAAGGATTCAGTTAAGAACATACCCTATACCCAAGGCAAGTTTGATTTTGCATCAGCTATTCATGCCTTTTTTTCCTTACAGCATTTGAAGTAATTAGATGGTTTTGTGTTTTTGTCAAAATGGTCTAGGTTCCTCAGCAAAAGGGTGGAGTTGATTGTGGATGGTACTCACTCCATTTTGTTAAGTTATTTGTTGAAAATGCACCTGATCATGTTTCTATTGGTGGAGGCTATCCTTACTTTGTAAATTATTCAAATGAATCATTCTACTTTGTTTAATAAATTATTTTAGCTTATATGTATATAAACGTATTGTAATTGATCATTTGTATAGATAAATGATAACTGATTTTTTGTTGAGGATTTAAATGATTTACAGGATAAAGCTTGTGGAATTGAGGTTGATGAGGATGTAGCTGGTGTGGAGTTTACTAAAATTTTAGAAAGAAAATGGGAGATGGGGATATATACATTGAAGAGTATCTACTGAAACGCTACAAAAAAAAGAACAAAATGATAAAAATGTTGTGGAGAATGATAATAAGGTTATGGGGGTTGATGAAATGTTAGATAAACAAGATAATGATATGGATGGGTATGGTATGGATGCTTAAATTATTTGCACTGATAAGGGTGGTGAATTTCTTATAAATGGGAGATTAGTTTGCAAAAAGAAGCAGATTTAATTGATAGGACTAATGAGAATAATATCAATAAAGAGGTAACAACTGATGATGGTTCAACTAAATCTTATGATGATGGTTTTCTTGATTCTGATTTTGAAATGAGTGATGATGATCATCTCATTGAGGAATTTGTTAATAATGGTTTAACGATTTTTTATGCAAGTATTTCTTGGGAGTTGAATAAGTTGCAGGATCCTGAAAGAAGTTCAAAATGTGAGACAAAGAACGCAGCTCAGTGCAGCATGAGAAAAGAAGAAAATGCTGAGAATATTGATAAAGAAACAATGGTAGATGTGCAAGTTCAGTCTTGTGATGTAATAAGAGTGGCTGAGTTTAAAAGAATGCAAGTGATGTTGGTGCATCAAGTGAGAGAAAAGTCACTAAAACAGAAGGTATGAAGGGTCCTCACAAGAAATAGCTTGGTACTCACAATGCTACCTATTTTGAGGAAGAGTTTTAGGTTGATGCACTGGATTTAGATACAACCAAATCTCAAGATTCAGATTATTTGTTTGATAAGTCTCATTCTTCATCTGATGAGAACAGTATTACTGAAAGAAGACAAAAAGAAATAGCAGGTTTAATGGAGAAAAGATGGATTTGATCCTAAGTTTAAAATTAGAATGAGATTCTGCAGTAAAGATGAGTTGAGGGAGGCAATAGTCAACCATGGAATAACTCATGGAAAAGAAGTTACACTTAAAAAGAATGATGGACTTAGAATTAGAGCTCGTTAGGTGCTAATTGTTCTTGGACTATGTATTGGAGGAGAATGGATGGTACGCAAAATTACTTGATTAAGACCTTACAACCAGATTATAGTTGTGGAAGATCTTTGAGTCATAAGCTTGTCACAGCCAAGTACCTAGCTACAAGATACTTGGAAAACTTTAGATCTGTCAAAGGTGTGGATGTCCAGGAATTTCAGAACAAATTCATAGGGAACTACTTGTTGATGTTAGTCAGTCAAAGATTAATAGGACAAAATCTTAGGCCATGGCAATTATAGAGGGTAAGTATAAAGAGAAATACAAGTTGTGGTGGAATTATTGTGAAGAATTACATAGGAGTAATGCACTATAGTCAAAATGAAGAAGGTGGAGCAGCTATATTTAAAAGATTATATGTGTGTTTGTATGCTTTGAAAGTTGATTTTAAAGATGGATGTAGAAAAGTGATAGGACTTGATGGAAATTTTTTTGAAAGGTCCCCATCTTGGACTATGTATTGGAGGAGAATGGATGGTACGCAAAATTACTTGATTAAGACCTTACAACCAGATTATAGTTGTGGAAGATCTTTGAGTCATAAGCTTGTCACAGCCAAGTACCTAGCTACAAGATACTTGGAAAACTTTAGATCTGTCAAAGGTGTGGATGTCCAGGAATTTCAGAACAAATTCATAGGGAACTACTTGTTGATGTTAGTCAGTCAAAGATTAATAGGACAAAATCTTAGGCCATGGCAATTATAGAGGGTAAGTATAAAGAGAAATACAAGTTGTGGTGGAATTATTGTGAAGAATTACATAGGAGTAATGCACTATAGTCAAAATGAAGAAGGTGGAGCAGCTATATTTAAAAGATTATATGTGTGTTTGTATGCTTTGAAAGTTGATTTTAAAGATGGATGTAGAAAAGTGATAGGACTTGATGGAAATTTTTTTGAAAGGTCCCCATCCTGGAGTTCTTCTCACTGCTATTGGCATTGATGCAAATAATGGGATTTATCCCATTGCATACTGTTATGGAAACTGAAAATAAATCGACTCGGAGATGGTTCATTCAGCGTTTGGTGGCTGACCTTGAGATTGACAAAGGGGAGTGTTGGTGTATCATTTCAGATAGACAAAAGGTATATGAATCTCATACTTGAACTTTTTTATTGTTGATTTACTTGGTTATTGAGAACAAATCTGATTTTACTGGGTACTTTGTTTTTAAAACTAAAAACATGGTTTTAATTTTTTGATTTAGTACCTGGTAACAAACTGAAATTTAATTTAATTTTTGCATTTAATACTTGGTAGCGAAGTGAAATTTAGTTTTAATTTCTGCGTTTAATAGAATAGCAAATTGATATTTGATTTTAATTTCTTCATTTAATTAATTGAAATATGGTTTTGAAAATTTTATAGGGGTTGCTGCCTGCTGTTGAGGAGTTCATTCCTTATTCTGAACATAGATTTTGTGTGCGCCATCTATACAACAACCTCAAATGTGTCTACCCCGGAGATGCAATCAAAGATATGTTGTGGAAGTGTGCAAAGGCAACTTACTGCAACAAGTTTGAAGCTGAGCTGAAAAACCTAAGAGGTTTTGATGAGGGCGCTTATAATTGGCTTCAATCTTCCAGCAGTCCTGAGCATTGGAGCAGAAGTTATTTTAGAGAAGCACCAAGTGTGATATATTTCTCAACAACAATAGTGAAGTCTTCCACAAGAATATATTGCAGCAAGGTCCAAGTCCATTCTGGGGCTACTAGAGGGAATAAAGATGTATTTGATGCTTAGATTGCATAAGCAATGATAGTGGATATCAAGGCAAAAGGGAAGAATATGCCATCGTATAATGAAGAGATTAGAGAAGTTAAAGAATGCCTCAGCCATGTGCTATGCATCATATAGTATAGGCAAAAAATTTCAAATGACCTAGATGGATATGGAACAATTTGCAGTAGATACACAAGACAGAACCTGCACTTGCTGCAAGTGGAATGTGAGTAGTATTCCTTGTATTTATGCCTTGGCAGTCTTAGGGTTTGAAAGGGGGAATACAGAAGATTATATCCATGATGCATATAGTATTGCAGCATATAAAAGGGCTTATGAGCCCATAATCTGCCCTACAAATAGGCCTAACAATTGGACAAAACCTTCAAAGCCAGAATTACAAGCACCTCAAAAGATAAGACTTCCTTGAAGGCCAAAAAGAAAAAGAAGGTTAGAGCTTGATGAGAATGAGTACAGGGTATCTGCAAATAGGGTTAAGAGAATATATAGGGCTGGAATTTCCAGTTTTAAGTGTAGGGAATGTGACAAAACAGGCCACAATGTCAAAAAAATGCCCTCAAAGAAGTACTGGAACAGTTAATGAAGTTGCTCAAACAACTTACGGGCATAATCTCAACAAGTGTGGACTTTGTAGTGAGTTGGGGCACAACAAGAGAAGCGACAAAAGAAGTCCAGCCCCAGCAATTATAAAGAGTCCACCTTCTGTAGCCACAGACCAAAACCAGTCCTTAAACCTAATCCCGACAGAAGTTGATGAGCATGCCAACCCAGAAACAACCTATAATCTAACTAAAAGCCTAGTAAAAGCTCATTTGCAGCCCAGCCCATCATCAACTCATGTGGTGCAGCCCATTCCAGCAGAATTTCATGTGGTCCGGGCTGTCCAACCTAGCATAAAAGAGGTATTGCAATTTTCTCTCGTTTTCATTTCAATGTTTTATTTAATACCTTGTGCATTTAATGCTTACTCATCATCCCTTCAACTTATATGCAGTCCAAGAAAAAGAGGATAAAAAGACCACAAAGATGTAGTTATTGTCATCAAGCTGGCCATAATAAAGCAAAGTGTACAATGGGGAGGGACATTCATACATCCGAAGATTAGCTACTTTGACACATTACAAAGGAAGATTGATTGATGTTGGAGCAACAAAGGAATTTGTTTTTTGGGATATTATTTTTGTGTAAACGTTCTAGTAAAGAGGGTCTTGTAGTGTACTAGTTTTGACTGTACTTTTGAGGATGTTAACTTCATAATGATTTTTGTTGAACAATGGGATTATGACAGTTTTATGTTGGTTTATTAGTACACTAGAAGATGAAACTATGTGGAATGGGCACTCTTTTGTGGCTCAATGAGATTTCAGCTTCAAGTTAATATTCCATGTTTACTTTGAGCTTCATATTATTCCCCTATGTTTGTTTTTAGCTTCAAGATATTCTTATGGTTTAGAGTCGCAGATTTGGTCTATTTATTTGGTTAGTGTATATCTTGTTGGCCTTATATCATTAGATTGAAATAGAGAACACAAGTTCATAGGTTATGCTAGAAGAATGGCTTTAAAAATAGAGAATACAAGTTCACTAATACGCAAAACATGTTTCTAGCTTCTCTTATCCCTTTTCCTTTGTTCTCTTTTGTTAAGAATTCTGAAAACAAATCTGAACAAGTTAATTCTATAATTTCCATTTGATTAAAATGCCATTACATCAATGTTGTCTAACAGAACTCTAAAAATAATAGAATTCTAACATCACTAATAAAAGCTATATTAGAACATTAGCTAATCAACTACAACATACACAAAGGCTACGAGAAACTTGACTAATGAAATACAATATACACTAAGAATTAAAAGTGGACCAATTATGGTAGCCATAAAAAATAAAACAGTCCAGATCCTCTATATTTTTTTTCTTGCCTTTTCAGCAGTTGTTTTCAATAGTCTAGGGATAACAATGGTAGCTCTTTTACATATTGGCAGGTCCATCCACAAAAAATAACCACAACCAAGTTTTCTGTAACCGGAAAGTATTAATTTTTAGGTTTTTTTCTGGGCCTACCCAGTTTAAAAAATTCAGTATTGAATTGGGTCGTTTTTTTTTCCAGCCTTGGTCATAACGCACAATGATTGTACGTTGATAACGGACAATGGTTGATAACGTACAACCATTGTGCGTTATTAGTTAATTAAGGAAATCAGCCTATGTGGCTGATAACGCACAATCGGTGTGCGTTATGATAGGCATAATGCATACTCGTTGTGCGTTATTAGCCACGTAATTATTTTTTTATAATTTTTTTAAAATTTTTTTAAATGTTATTTTTAATTTTTTTTATTTTGTTTAAAATTTTGTTATTTAATTTAATTTATTTTTTGAATGAACATTTTTTTTTTTTTTAATCAAAATTTCTTTTGGGAAAACTTATAATTGTATAAGTTTTTTTTAGTAATTTGTTTATTGAATTTTTTTTTTAATGAAAATTTGTTTTGGAAAAACTTATAATTGTATAATTTTTTTAAAAAGAGTGTATTTATTATATTTAACTTTTTTTGCGCTATTTATATCATTTTCTTGGAAAGTATATTTACATTTTGACCATTTCATCGCAAGTTATTTGAAGAAGTAATGCTAAAGAAACCGTAAAAATTTCGAGCAACGATGTAGTAATTAGAAGAAATTGAAAAAAAAATTTCATTAATATAAACATGTTTTATTACAACTATTTCAAGAAAATGTCAAACCTATACATTGCTCGGTCCGGGGTTATTACAATTTTTCCTATTATTTCCCGGCATGCGACATCTACCACATCTTGGGGGAGAGTCCGGATTTCTATAATCCATTTCCCTCTGAAATCGCTTGCCTTGTTTCCTACCCCGTTCCTTTTTCATGTTTGGAGGATAGAATGTCAAATTAAAAGGGACATTCCTCCAAAAGTTCTCACTCAAGACTAAATGAAAATTCGCTTGGTAAGTTTTTCTATACGTTTGTCGCGAATATATCTCCGGTACATAAGCATATGTTCTTGACCCATTTTCTCTACACACTGCAAGAACATGAGAATAAGACAATGTATATGTTTGCCATTTTTCGCAACTACAAAATTTATTATTTAGCCGCAATGTATGGACGTTGTTGCATGTACCAGAAACTCGGATTGGAGATTTGACCATGTATATTCCCTCTCGCGGATTGTAAGTTGTAACTTTGTGTTCTCTTGATTTCAGTTCAATCCGCAAGAAGTTGTCAAAAATTCGAGTTGGAAATGGATGCACACAATTTTCTGCTTCTTCATGGTGTTGGTGAAAGTACTTAACTAGTTTGTTAAATATTAGTTCAACCAAGGCTTTTAAAGATAGAACCCTAGCTTTCTTCAACACACTGTTAAATTAAAAAATAAAATTAAAAATACCAAATTACAAGTTCCCATTTTTTCTAACATTCAAATTAATTATCTAAATAATTGAAATTTTTTTTCTAATAATCATAAAGTAAGAAATTAAACCGAATCATCCAAATAAATTAATGAAAAAACTCTAAACCCACTATCTCGTTTTAAATGAAAAAAAATTACATACATAAAATTAACAAATTTGTACAAATTTATTAAGCTACAATTTTAAACATAAATCCAAACCCCACTTTCACAAAAATTAATGTCAAATTTTAGATTTTAATAATAGATTTTTAAGTTTTGTATTACTTAAATTTTAGAATTTTTAAGTTACCACAACAAAGTTTTCATATTTTCTACTATTTACAAAAAAAAAAAAAACAAGGTTAAAAATATCGAATTACATGTTCCCATATTTTCTACTCAATAATTTATACGAAATATGCAAAATAATTATCTAAATAACTAAAAAAAAATTTCTAATATTCATAATGGTAAGAAATAAAAAATCTATTGTCCAAATAAATTCATGAAAATAATACGTCATACTAATATCACTTTTTAAATTAAAAAATAATTATATACATAAAATTATCAAATTTGTATAAATTTATTAATAACAACCATTTTAAACATAAATCCAAAACACAATTCCACAAAAAATAAATTAATTCAAATTAATAAATAAAATTCATAAAAAAATTTAACAAACAACAAATAAAGAAATAATTACACTTAATAAATAATATACAAACAAAATTTTAAATAACTAAAAACTAACCGAAAATGTAAAATGCAGTTTTAGTACTCCAAATCTTTAATAACCTTCGTACTCCAAAGAAATTCTCCCAAATCTGTAAATTTCGAATTAAAATACAAAATTATTACAAGAAGATAAATCAAAGTGTAATAAAAGAATAAAAAAAACACCTTACCGGGCGGCGACGAAGACGGAGGAAAACAAAAAAATTGAAGCGGAGGGGATGAAAAAAAGGAGGAAGAAAAATGGGGCGGAAAGAATATAGGAAGAGGATGCTGGAAGATGAAGAATGAGAGGGAAGAGGTGGAAAAAATTTGAGGAAGAAGCTAAGGAGGAAGGTGCTAAAAAAATTAGAGAGAAGAAGAAATAGGGGAGAGAAGGCTGGAAAAAATAGAGAGAAGAACGAATAGGGGAGAAGAAATAAGGAAGAAGAAGAAAAGGGGAAGGGGCAGCCGCGGCTAGGGTTTCACCTTTTATAAACTGATAACGCACATCGATTGTGTGTTATCAACTTGATAACGCATAATGGTTGTGCGTTATCAAGGGTGATAACGCACATTCATCGTGCGTTATCGCCAAACCAGTGCCACATCAGCGGCAAACATAATTAGCGCGTTAAAACTCGGTGATTAGGGATAACGCACACTGATTGTGCGTTATGACCTATCCAGGAAAAAAAAAACTAGGCTATTTTAGTGCCCAATAATTTTAGGTGGGCCAGACCCAGAAAAAAACCTAATTTTTATGGTATCTCTTTCACCAGATAAAACTTAAAATTTTAGAAAATAAATTAAAGAAAAAGAACAATAATTTTACTTTCTTCATACTTTCAAATCGTGGGAAGAATGGAATTGTCTTTTGCAATTTTGGTTTTGATCGATTAGCAAAGTCGTCAATAAAGTATCCCTAACACAGAGCATTTTGAAAATACAGGTTCTTCCTATCACTTCTGCAGGCCTTTTTTTGGACCTTATTCTCCCAATCTTTTTCCCATTTTTCCAGCCCATTAATTTTTATCCTTATGATGTTACTATTGGGCCACAACAGATTAGGTTGTTGAATTGGTCAGAGATGCCGGCCCGGCCCGGGCTTGCCCGTTGTGACTCGATCTATATCAACTCTCTCATCTCCTCGGCTTACATAATACATGATCTCTTTTCTCTTTCTCTTCCTCTGCTGCCCGTTGTGTCTCTGTCTCTTCTTCTTCCTTTCTCGGTTTCTGCGGCTAGCTGTAACCGCTGCCTCTTCTCCTCTTCGGCTTCTGCACCACTGCTTGCTTGTACCAATCATCGGTCTCTTGCAATCGTTTCTTGATTGTTGTTTGCTTGAGAGAGAGAGAGAGAGAGAGAGAGAGAGAGAGAGAGAGAGAGAGAGAGAGAGAGAGAGAGAGAGAGAGAGAGAACCGTGGCCCTTAGATTGAGGGAAAACCTCCATTTTTCACTGATCTCTTCATATTTTTCGCAGGCACCTCGATGTGACTTGTCGCTCTTGCCGCTGCTCGGCGCCGCAGATATTCTGGTACGGTGGTTCTTCGCTAGCGGTACCTACATCACTGCGGCAGATAAGGGTGCATTTATCTCTATTATTTCTTTCTCTTGACTGTTTGTTTTGGCTGCCATTTGGTCTTGCCATTATCGGCTTGAACCGATTTACAAGAAGAAGAGGAAGAGATTATAGTAATAGACAGGGTTTAATTTTCTTCTGTTTTTAGTTTTTATTTATAATAGTAAATAGATTGATTTGTAATAGTAATTAGTTTCTCAACAAGTGGTATCAGAGCTTGGTTTGGCTCGTCGGCGCCGGCAACCATTGGAAGATTGTAGATCTGAGGGAATTGTTGAGTTTCTCAGATCTGGCGAGTGAAGTTTTTCTTTCACTTTCTTTTTCCTTTCAGTTACTCTTTATTGTTTTTGTGTTGCGTCTTGCCACCGTTTTATTTTTTGTTTTTGTTTTTTTTTTGCCGTTTTTATTTTTTTGTTTTCACTTGTCCGGCTTGCCTCTGGTTATTGCGTCTGTTTATGTTTTTCTGATGCTTTGGCTTGCCGCCATCTGTGTTTACTATTGCTATTTTTTTGCTGAATTGTGTTACTGTTCAGTTGTTCTGTTTACTATTCTAGTATTACACATGTTTCTGTTCTACTGCTGCTGTTGTGGTTTTCCAATTGTTTTTCAGTTTTTCAAAAACTATAAAACCCAAGCCTGACTTGAATCCGTGAGATTTCAAATATCTGTGTCATGGTGCGTTTTTTTTTTTTCAAAATTTTTTAATTTTTATTCCCTCTGTTCTTTGTCTTTTTCTGTTTTTGGCAAGTAGTTTTGCTGCTGCCGTGTTTCTCGTTATTTCAGTTATATTGTTTGTTTCTTGGGTTTCGTGCTTCACATTGTTGTGCCGTTTTTTAAAAAGAAAAATAGAACAAATCAAGCAAACTAAAACAAACCAACGCCGTTTTTCTTGAAATTGTATTTTTTTTCTATTTTTTCGAAAAATCCAGGCAGTTTTATTCTTTTTCAAAACTTTTTCAAATCTTTCATTTTTCCTAGGCATTTAATTACACTTATTTACCTTCAAAACATGTCAGTTCCAAAAATTGAAACTGATAAGTTTGATTGCGAATCTGACTTTGTAATGTGGCGGAGGAAAATGAAAGCAGTTTTGGTACAAAATAAAATTGTACCCGCTATTTGTAGCCCTGAAGAGTATCTAGAATCTTGGAAGGGTGAAATTCTTCCAGAAAAACTAGGTGATGCTCACAGTTGCCTCACCTTGCATTTAACTGAACAATGTTTTACGAGAAATTGATGAAAAAGATCATGCTTTCGAAATTTGGACTAAACTGGAAAAACTATATTTGGGAAAATCACTTTCAAATAAAATTTATTTAAAAAGTAGCTTTTCAGTTTTAAAATGAGCGGGTCAAAAACACTTTCAGAAAACATGAATGATTTAAATAAAATCGTTTTGGAACTTCAAAACGTTGGAGAGAACACCTCTGATGAAAATATTGCAGTCATTTTATTAAATGTCTTACCTGAATCTTTCAACGATGTCAAATCTGCTATTAAATATTGCAGAGATGGCTTATCTCTTTCCGATGTTAAAAATGCTTTGAAATCTAAAGATTTGGATTTACAAAAAGAAAATAAATCAGTGAAAACCTTTTTGTACGAGGAAGAGTTGACCGGAGGGAACCTCCTAGTCACTGTTTTAAAAGTAAAGGGCGATCCAAATCTCGAGAGAAGAACAAAGTAAAGTGTTTTTATTGTGGTAAAGAGGGTCATATGAAAAACAAGTGTATTAAACGGATTAAAGATGAGAAAAAACGTAAACATGATAAAGGGAGTAATAAAATCGACAAAACCCACGATTTTGATTTAGATGGTAATTCTATGTTTTCTGAGGTTTTGTGTGTTTCTCTTTCCCCTTCATGTTCTAAAGTTGTTGATCATTGGGTTCTTGATTCTGGTTGCTCTTTTCACATGACACCCAACAAACACTAGTTTTCCAATTTCAAACCCTTAAATCAAGGAAATTTTTTCATGGGAAACAATCAAGTTTGTGATATTAAAGGCATTGGTAATATTTTCATTAAAATGCATGATGGTGCGACTAGAAAACTCACTGAGGTGAGATACGTGCCCGATTTACGTTGAAATCTTATCTCCCTTAGTTATTTGGACTCTTTGGGTCTTTCTTTCAAATCCAAAAATGGTATTTTACATGTTTGTAAAGGGAACCTAGTCATGCTAAAATGTTTTAAAAGAGAAGCCTTGTACATCCTTATTGGTAAAACGGTTTGTAACTCCATTGCATTGATCTCAAAAACTGTTCCCGAGAAAACTATGTTGTGGCATTGGAGGATCGGCTACATTAGTGAGAAGGGACTTTATTATTTACAAAAACAAAATCTTTTATGTGATGACAAAATTGATTCCTTAGATTTTTGTGACCACTGTATTTTGGGAAAACAACATAAAATCAGTTTTTCAATCAGCACACACAAGTCTTCTGCAATACTTGATTATGTGCATTGTGATCTATGGGGACCTGAAAAGGTTCCAACTTATAGTGGTAATGTTTATTTCTTGTCAATTGTTGATGATTTTTCAAGGCATGTTTGGGTTTTCCTTTTAAAAACTAAAGATCAAACTTTTGAAAAGTTTTGTGAATGGAAATGTTTTGCCGAAAATCATTCTAGAAATAAACTAAAAACTATCAGGACCGATAACAGTTTTGAATTTTGTAACCGTAAGTTTTCTGATTTGTGTGCATCGCATGGCATCCTTCACCATAGAATGGTTAAACATAACCCACAGCAAAATGGAGTTGCCGAAAGGAAGAACCGTACCATTATGGATAAGGTTAGATGTCTTCTTGTTTCTTCTGGTGTCCCAAAACCTTTCTGAGGAGAAGCTGTTAGTACAGCTATCTACCTCATTCATAGATCCCCTTCTACAATTATAAACTTTAGGACTCCTATAGAACTCTGGTGTGGTAAACCTCCTAACCTTTCCAACTTGAGAATTTTCAGGTGTGCGGCCTTTGCACATTAGAAGGAGGGAAAACTAGATCCAAGGTCTAGAAAGGGAGTGTTCATAGGATATCCTAGTGAAGTGAAGGATTATAAAGTGTGGTTAAAGGGTGAACCGGGGGTGAGGGTTGTTATCAGTAGGGATGTTATCTTCAATGAGCTAGAAATGCCCTGTCTTAAGGATAAACCCATCTCTGATAGTCCACCAAGTGTTCCCACTCCTAGTAGTATTCCTGTTGAGGTGGAGGTCACCTCTGCACCTTCCTTAGAATGATCCCTGGAACCCAAAACCAATCCAGAGCTTCCTGCTCCATCCAGTAGCACACCTAATCCTCCTAGTATTCCTGAAACCCTTGATCTTGTTTTATAAGGTTCTGATGAGGAGGAAGAACACCTTGAGGCTCAAGCTCAAGCCCTTAGGGATTATCAGCTTGCGAGAGATAGAGGTCGTAGGGTACCTAAGGATCATCCTCGGTATGGTTACTCCTATATTGTTTCATATACTTTTGTTGTTACATCTTATGTGGAGGAAAAAGGACCATTATGTTTTTCTGATGTTTTGAAAATCCCTAATCGTGTTTTATGGTTACGTGCTATGGATGAGGAAATGTCTTATTTAAACAAAAACAAAAACCTGGATTCTTGTTCCAAAACCCTCAAAACAAAAGTTAGTTGATTGCAAATGGATTTTCAAAATAAAAGAACCTGAGTCTTCTAATGAACCTCAAAGGTTCAAGGCCAGGCTAGTCGCAAAAAGTGTTTTCACAAGTAGAGGGCATCGATTTCAACGAAATTTTTTCTCCTATTGTCAAATACAAAACGATTAGGATTATTCTTGCTCTTGTTGCTTTCTATGATCTTAATCTTGAACAACTTGATGTTAAAACCACTTTCTTATATGGTGATCTCGAAGATACTATATATATGCGATAACCACCAGGTTTTGAGGTTAAGGGTAAAGAACACATGGCGTATTTTTTGAAAAAGTCCTTACATGGGCTTAAACAATCACCCAGACAATGGTACAATAGGTTTGATTATTTTATGATAAAAATTGGTTTTACTAAAAGCAACTATGATAGTTGTCTTTACTTTTCTGGTAATAATGTTGATTATGCCATTTATTTATTGCTTTATGTGGATGATATGCTAATTGCTTGCAGGCATAAAGCTAAAATCGACGATCTAAAATCCTTGTTAAAATCTGAATTGGATATGAAGGATTAAGGTGTTGCATCCAAAATTCTTGGGATGAGTATTACAAGAGATAGATCTGATCGTTCACTTTTTCTATCTCAAAAGTCCTTCCTTCTGAAAATTGTATCCAAATTTTCAATGCACTTGTGTAAGCCCGTTATAACTCCACTTGCAAGCCATTTCAAACTTTCTGACAAAACCTGTCCTAAAACCGAAAGTGAGAAAAGAGATATGGCTAATATTCCTTACAGAATAGTCATAGGCTCAGTCATGTACTCAATGATATCTACCCGTCCAGACATTGCTTTTTCTATAAGCTTTCTCAGCAGATTTATGTCTAACCCTGGGAAAGATTACTGGGCTGCTCTCAAGTGGCTCCTACATTATCTTAACGGAACCTTAGATTAAGGCTTACACTATCATAACTGATCTGACTTTGAACTAATTGGATTTGTTGATTCATATTTTGCAGGTGATAAGGATGGTAGAAAATCTACCACATCCTATTTCTTTACCCTAGCGGATAATTATGTCTCGTGAAAATCTCAATTGCAGCCGGTAGTTGCCACATCAACTACTGAGGCTGAATACATCGCAGCAACAAAAGCGATTAAAGAAGCCATCTGGCTTCAAGGGTCATTGAATGAATTACAAGTTTTACATTCAAAAGCTATTATTTATATTGATAGTCAGAGTTGTTTGTATTTATGTAAAAATCTTATTTATCACGAATGGACAAAACATATAGATGTTAAATATTACTTTATTACAGAAAAAGTCTCTAGTGGTATAGTTGACATAAACAAGATTAGTACTGATAATAATCCTGCAGATTTTGGTACTAAAATTTTAAACACTGACAAATTTATGTTTTGCAGAGATTTCCTTCACTTGGACATAGTCTGGTTCTTGGTAAGTTAAAACAACGGTTGGAAAAATATTGTTCAAAGTGGAGATTGTAGGCCTTTTTTTGGGCCTTATTCTCCCAATCTTTTTCCCATTTTTCCAACCCATTAATTTCTAGCCCTATGATGTTACTCTTGGGCCACAACAGATTAGGTTGTTGAATTAGTCAGAGATGCCGGGCCGGGCCATCCCTGGCTTGCCCGCTGTGACTCGATCTATATCAACTCTCTCCTCTCCTTGGTTTACCTAATACATGACTGATCCTCTTTTCTCTTTCTCTTCCTCTGCTGCCCGTTGCGTCTCTGTCTCTTCTTCTTCCTCTTCGGCTTCTGCGCCGCTGCTTGCTTGTACCGATCATCGGTCTCTTGCAATCGTTTCTTGATTGCTGTTCACTTGAGGGAAATAGAAAGGGTGAGAGAGAGAGAGAGAGAGAGAGAGAGAGAGAGAGAGAGAGAGAGAGAGAGAGAGAGAGAGAGAGAGAGAGAGAACCGTGGCCCTTAGACTGAGGGAAAACCTCCATTTTTCACCGATCTCGTCGTATTCTTCACCGGTGCCTCAAAGCGACTTGTCGCTCTTGCCACTCGCCGCAGATATCCCGGTACGGTAGTTCTCCACTGGCGGTACCTACATCGCCGCGGCAAGTAAGGGTGCATTTATCTCTATTATTTCTTTCTCTTGACTGTTTGTTTTGGCTGCCATTTGGTCTTGCCATTATCGGCTTCTCAACAACTTCTCCTAGATTCTAACCTCCATTAGAAGGATGAACTCTGATTTCTTTCATAAAATTTGACATGGTCTCCGTAGTGGCAAGAGGAATTTCATTTTTGTGAAGATTTTCAGGAAATGAATTTTGGAGAAGAAAATGATTTTGAGGGAAATGGGTTATGAAGGAAAGAGTTTGGGGAACAAATGACTTTTTGATTTTTTTTAAAATTGCATTTATCTTTTTTAAGTGAGTTTAATGTTTTTCCTATTTGCCCTTCTTATATATATATATATATATATATTCATACTGAGTGCTATAAGAACGTCACATGGCACCTTCCCTTTTTTTCTCCACATGCAAAAATGA
Source organism: Catharanthus roseus (assembly GCA_028651295.1). Classification (NCBI taxonomy): domain Eukaryota; kingdom Viridiplantae; phylum Streptophyta; class Magnoliopsida; order Gentianales; family Apocynaceae; genus Catharanthus; species Catharanthus roseus. The sequence goes on from JAPQWS010000047.1 coordinate 3,130,629, forward strand.
AAATAAGAGATAATTAATAGTGATAACTATATTTATCCTCCTCCATTCAAGGTGGACTATATTAAAATTAATATAAAACAATATCAATCAAACTAATGTTGTAATAAAAACAAATTATTGACAAGATTAACTTTTTTTAAAATTGAATAATTACAAACTTTAAACTTTAATTTTTTGTTTTATAATTTAAGATTTAGAACAATTATCTAGTCATTAATACTTATATTAATTTGATAAAATAAATATTTTTAAAAATTATAATATATATTAAGACAAAGCCATAATGAATATCATAAGACTGTCACGTGGACACTCTCTCATTTTTCCCCCAAATAAAAAAAAAAATAATATAAGAGATGATGATAATAATAATAAATAATAATAAGTGTAAACAAAATAATATAAGAGATAATAACAAATAAAATACATTTAATTTTTTTTGAAAATAGATAATAATAAAAAATAATTAAATAAAAATATGTTATTGATTGTCAAATATTAGACATCTATCTGTATATTCAAGAAACTCATGTGAATATATCATATCTTAAAAAATAAGTTAGCATAAAATAGCTTCACTTAACGGGACTTCCTAAATAATTTAATTTTTAAAAATAAAAAAATTCCATGAAAAATAAGTTTAAATAAGTGATAAAAATTGACAATTAGGTTTGATTTTTTCCCCAAAAAATAGATAATATAATCATATCATTTTTAAAAAAAAAAAACTAATGTGGCTGACTTTTGTGACTTGGCGTTCACTTGGACACTTTTTTTTCCTTTTCATGCCCAAAAACAGAGATAATAATGTTTTTTTTATAATAATAACAGAAGAGTATTAATTTGATACTAATCTACGAGTTTTCAAATATTAATGGAAGAGTTTTAATAATGTATCTAATTTGAATTTGATAATGAATCTAACCCTCTTCATCAATTTGTTGGTGGAAAATGGGATGCACCAATTTGTCCAACTTACAATCTAAATAGGCAATTTCGTTTATTTAAATGGTGCAAGATGAATGTTAAGCTTTGGAATGTAATTTTCTTGATTTTTTAATACATTTTAAATTCAATTAATATTTTTTAAAAATAAATATTTTCATGTGGATGTAAATCTTTAATCTATGCAGAAGAAGCCTTTAAAGTTAAAACTCATGTAACTAATCAGTTTTTAAAAAATTTTCAAATCATATGAATACTAATCTTTGGTCATGTTTCTAAATCCTAAACTTTCTAAATTTTAATTTTGTAAAATTGGATAATCCTTTTTTTTACCTGAATAGTATTAGATAATCTTTAAAATGAGTGTATCAATTAGTCTACTTCGTATATATTAGTTAGAATCATCTCCACCATTTACTTTACCTTCAACCACTATCAGTATACTTCCCTATAAATATTATTTGTGGAACCTAATTAGAACCTAAATTAAAGTTCTCCTCTTGGTTCATAAAATCCTCAATGCCGACCTCTTGGGAATACCTATCTAATTGAAGTTATAGCAACTTGATTTTGTCTCATGTGATTTTATCATTGGTATGGTTTTGGTTTTTCTTTACAAACATTTTTTTTTTTTTTGGTCTTAGTTAATCATTCATACACATATTAATTTTGCTATTTGTTATTTGTTTTTCGTTGATGATCTTTGTCATTTTCACAGCAACTCTCACGTCTGCAGCGGTATGAATGAAGCCTACGCATACTTTTGGGCATTGTCTGAGATATGTTAGATATTCATTAGGAGGAATCCCCAGGCAATTATTTCTTCTAAAACTGGATAGTCCATCTATTTTTTTATTTGAATTTTGGTCATAACGTACAATGGTTGAACCTTGACTTCATGAAAAATAATATAAAGGTTGACGAACTTCATTAAAACCAAAACGCTCAACGAATTCATTTTCCAAATCAACATAAATAAGATAATATAACATATCATTGTGCGTTATCCCTTGCATAACGCAGTTATGGCTAGAATCCGAATAAAAAAAATAAAATTGGTCTAAAATAGGAAAAAACCGATTTTTGTATATATTCTCTATGAAGGACAAACTAAGTAGCTTGATTTTCCTCTTAAAATCATCTTTTAATACAAGGTAAAATTCTTTAGATTTAATTGTTTTTCTTTTACTATTAAAAATTTCTTATTCTATATACATTCTTTTGTTGTTGTGTTTTGGAGTACGTCAGAATGCATTGACTCATGGTTTTAAGATTGCAGAATAGTATATGGATAATATGCTTGATTTTTTTTTTCTTTTCAAAATTCTTTTCTAGAGTTTTGGAAAATTCAAATTAGATGATTTTATCTCACTTTGTATATTAATACAATATGTAAGGTAATTTTGAGAATCATAAATTAAAAGAATTATTTAATTCAAATAAAAAATTAGTATACCATGTCACCTATATATATATATATATATGACGTCGCATACTTTTGCCACTTAGCATCTATTTGGACACCTATATTATAAAAAAAAAAAAAAGAGATAATACATGAGATAATTAATAATAATAACTATGTTCCTCCATTTAGGGTGAATTACTTAAAATTGTTATAAAATAATATTAATCAAATTAATATTATGATAATAACAAATTATTGGCAAGATTAATTTTTTAAGGATGGATAATAGAAAACTTTAAATTTTAATTATTTTATACTTCAAATTTATAATAATACATAACTTAGAAAATAGAAAAATTGTAAGATTTGAGAAGCCAAGAATTAGAAAATATATATATGTATATATTAAACTAAAACCATACAGAGCGTCATACGAGTGCCACGTGGCATTCTCTTCATTTTTTCTCCCCATGCAAAAATAAAAATAATAGATAATTAATAGTCATAACTATTTTTATCCTCCATTTAGTGTGGGTATTAAAATTAATATAAAAAATATCAATCAAATTAATGTTCTGATAAGAATGAATTATTGGCAAGATTAATTTTTTTAAGACCGGATGATAACAAACTTTAAATTTAAATTTTTTTATAATTTAAATAAATATCTTTTAAATTATAATTAATATGTATGTATATATAAATATATATATATATATATGAAAATAAAGAAATCCTATATGGCATACTTTTACCATTTGGCCTCTACGTAGATATCTTCTCCTTTTTTCTTTATATTTTATTATTAAAAAAGATAATAATGAATTTGATGTAGAAAATAATTAAAGAGTTTAATTTGATAATAAAACTTTTATTTGTTGATGATTTGATAATCCTACAAAAAGTAAGTTAATCTAATAAAATGTTATCTAATAAAATAAATAAAAAAACTTTGATTTCAAAAAAATTAATTTGCAGCAAAAAATTACAATATTTTTTTAAATATATTAAAATATTAAATCTGAAAATTTTAAAATTTGGAATTCAGGAAAAGAAAAAAGAAAAAAGAAAAAAGAAAATGCAAAAATAAATTTAAAATTTAATTTTTGAAATTCAGGAAAAAATAATGAAATGCGTATAAAATGCTAATGATGCAGTTAGTTAAAATAATTTGTCATAATTTATCATTTTTTCTTTAACATTTTACATAGTTCCCTATCTTAGAACTAGAAGGCAAAGTAAACCTAAATGTGATAATTTTATTCTATTAATTCGTCCCAAAAAAGGGGGAAAAAAAACACAAAGAAGCTTCTTCATCGGAAGAAACCCAGTTTTGTCAACCTCTGCCGGCTCTCCCCCATCGTCATCGGAATTTAAATCCATAACCTCCTGTCACTTTTTTTTTTTTTTACTACATTATTTGCATCTTTTTTTCTTTATCTTTTTTGTTTCCATTTTATTAGTACCGAAATTCTGTTGCAAATTAAACTAAAAAATCATTATTTGTTTGATCTCTTTTTTATTATTACCACGTAATATTACTAATTAATAAAGTAGAAAACTTAGGATACAAATCTAAGATACTCTAATCTTTACTAGATTTTAATAAAGATTAGTATCTATTTCCTATAACCTTTCTACTATAAAAATACTCATTATGAACATTTATGCTCCAAAAACCATTTTGCTATTAGAATGTTTTTCTCCTAGAAATATTCTTTTGCTAAAACCTCTGCTCCTACTTTGGCATCTTCATCATCAATGGTAAGTTATAAGTTATTTTTTAAATAATACTATTACTATTACATTATAATCTAATATATATATATAATGATACAGGAAATTTGAAGTCGTAAACAAAAAATATGTCTCCTAAAGAATTAGATGATCTGATGCTCCGAGATTTGATAAAGGAGTGAGATAAAATTATAGAAGAATTAGATGAGTTTGAAAAATGCCACAAAAAAATCTTGAAAATCTTTAAAAAGTATTTAGAAAAAGAAGAACAATGTACCATTTCTGAAGTCGGGTAAATGGATCCTTAGAAAGTGTAAGGAGCTGGAGCCGGGGTATCAAAAAATATCAGAAGCAAAAAGAAAAGAGTGTAATTTAGATACTCAATTAATTAAAAGTTTAGATACTCAATTAAAATATGGTTTCTGTTTATTAAGTTTTAGGTAAGTGATAATTAAATGTCAAAATAAATAATTCACCTTTAATGAAAGTAATCTACGCTCCAAAAGAGGAATCAGTGGGTGAATCAGTGGTGCCATGTCAAGAACCCTTCCAGACATAGATGGAGCTTCAAGAATCCTGAAAATGGGAATTGAAAATGGTGTTGAATTTCCACGTAAATGGAAAAGAAAAATCTTTGTAGCTGGATTTTCATTTACAATTTGGTGAAAATCTCTAATCTTAGTTTTTTCTTCTTGATTTCTGCAATATGTAGTTATATTCAAGTAATAAGTGCATTCTAGAAGTTTGGTAGTCCTACTTTTAGTTTTTTTTCTCCGGGCTGTATTAATATTTTTCATGTTTAGCAAATTTATATTTCCAAGAAGATCTAAGTTTTGATGAATTAGATATGATAAAATTAAAATAATGATATGAATTAAAGAGGGTAAGATTGAATAAGAGCTTTTAAATAATTAAAATTAACAAATATATACTTGTATATCTATATCAAATATCTTATATTTATATCATTCTCTTTATCACTATAAAAAACAGATTAATTAATTGAATCCAAGGAGTAATCTATCACAAAAGACCCCCTCTATATCAAAGTATGTCACCTATCACAAAAGACCTCTATCTCAAAAAGTTAGCAAGTTGTCTTTGTTTTGGAGTCAGCATACAATATAAAAAGAAAAAAAAAAAAAAGAAGATATCCTTCTATCCCACAAAAAAAAAAAAAAAAATAAATAAATAAAAAAAAGATATCCTTCTACCATAAAAAAAAGAGATATCCAGAAAGTCAGGCGTATCTCTCTCTCTCTACCCATATATTCTACTTATATTAACCAATACGTATATTTGGTTTATCAATAATTAATTTATAAGATTAAATAAATATTTCAACTTTACCATTATCATATTTAACACACCACTCTCCTATAAATAACACTTATCCTACAAACTAAAATATATTATTCTTTAAAACTCAAAACTCACGGATATACGTTCCAAAGAATACAGTCAGAAAAGTCCAAGTCACAAAACTTCCAATTCAATTGAAGAGGTTACTTCTATTTTTTTATTATTTACGAATTCAAAATTTATTCACATGTTTATAAAATCATACTTTACTGATCTTCTCATAATTATTCTAAAATGACTTTTCTCACAATAATCCTCATATTGTTGTGATTTGAATAACTATATGTAACACTTATATATGTTTGATTATATATATTGCTTTTAGGTTATGGCAAGAAAGGTGTTTTCTATCAATTACATACATTTGTTCAATGAAGTGCGTCAATTTTATGAAATTTCAAACTCTACTTTCTAGATGCTTACAGATATACAAATACAATCATTATTTTTTAAAATCCAATAACTCATGAATTCAAAGAAATATAGAGTTATTATTATCAAAGAGTTATTATTATCAAAGGATCAAGGACGCTAGACTAAATGCCGCTAAGCAAGCTCCCTTTGTTTTACAAAATTGGTTTAACTTCGAGTTTGATGATTTTAATTGTGATCAAAAGCATAATTTCAAAAGACACGATGCACTAACATGCTAAATAGGATTCAACTTCTTGAATAAGAAATTTGGAGTTTATCATAAAAAGACATTTAATTATCTGCTTATGATTCTTATTTTAGAATAGTTTAGTCAATGAACTAGCAAGAGAGATTCTGCAAATTGTATAAGAGCTAAAAAAGTTTCTCCCGAAAAATCTTTTTATTTTTTAGTTTGTTCTAAACATTTTAACAAAAAATATATTTCTATAAGCACTTGAAGCATTTACTTTCAATATCACAAAATTTCTCAAGAAAAATTAATTAAAAAAATAGGAACGAGAAATGGGGAAGAGGAAGAAGGGAAGGCATAGAAAAGAAGCAGGAAGGAGGGGAGCAGAGAAACTATCTATTGTGGTTTGCTCGGCCGGCTCTCAATATCACAAAATTTCTTAAGGAAAATTAATTAAAAAAACATGAACGAGAATTGGGAAAGAGGAAGAGGGGAAAGCATAGAAAAGAAGCAGGAGAAATGGGAGCAGAGAAACTATCTGTTATTGCTTGCTCGGCCGGCTCTCAATAACAAAAAATTTCTTAAGGAAAATTAATTAAAAAAACAGGAACGAGAATTGGGAAAAATGAAGAGGGGAAGGCATAGAAAAGAAACAGGAGGGAGGGGAGCAAAGAAACTATCTGTTGTTGCTTGCTCGGTTGGCGGTGGCGAGACACGGCGAGGCGTAGGTGGTGGTGACTGACGCGCGAAATCAAGCATCAACAAAGGGCTTAGTTTAAATTGAATTTGGGGAGTTTGAAGTTAACTAAAGATATAAGAGAAGAGAGAGAGAGAGAGAGAGAGAGAGAGAGAGAGAGAGAGAGAGAGAGAGAGAGAGAGAGAGAGAGAGAGAGAGAGAGAGAGAGAGAGAGAGAAGATAGCTATTGTCTTCTGGCTGGTTTCTCGAGCCGGAGACGGAGCTGCAACAATGACACCAGCAACGGGCTAGGAGGAGCACAGGTGGCGTGAAAGAGAGAGCTGGATCTTAGAGAATTTGGGGATAATTTCCAATTCATAGAGTAACTCAGATATGAGAGGGGAGAAAGAGAGAAACAGTGAGTTTTGTTTTCAGTATAGATTGGGTTAATTCTAAATTCATCCCTGAAAAATGGTCTTTGTTTCAAGTTCTTAAACTTTCAAATGTTTCTAAAGAATCCCTGAAAAGGACATTCGTGTCTCAAGTTAGTCCCTCATGTCTTAACTTGATGAAAACTAACAATTGACTTGAATTAATGGACTCAAACACACAAGTAAGAAATTAGAGGGCCAAAATAAAATAAATTAAAATATCATCTTTCCAAATAGAAGAATAAAAAACCACCAAGTCCCTACCTACACATATAGATTTAACTCATAGCACTTTTTTATTTTATTTATCAAAAAACAAGAAAAAATTATAATAATTACTCATAAATAATTTACAATTTTTTATTCATAAATATTTATTTATTTAATTTATACTCAAATACAATTTCTCTCCAAATTCTCATATCATAAAAAATTATAAATTGTGAAAAATTATATTAAAATAAAAGTTATAACAAATATTAAATAAAACTTTTCATCCCTAAAGAAATAAAGTTAAAATTTTGTTGGATTCATTAGCAATTCAAATACACTCGTACTAGGCATCACCACCCACCAAAGTCCTTTTTCAAACATACATTTAAACATCTTTTGATTTATCATTTAAATTTTTTTTTATTTACTTAATTGCAGAGATTGGTGCAGCATTTGGTTAACAACTCATAGGCGAAAGAGTTTTGCTCCACTATTTACCCTTCATTTATAACTTCATTCAAGTGATTCTTTACCCTCATTTCCACTTATACGTAATTATTTACATATATATCTATTGTCATGAATGCTGAAACTTTCATACTCTTTCAAGTTTTAGTTTAAAATTCTTTAAATTATTATAATAATTTATTTGAATATTTTTGCCGATTAGCTTTAAAAAATATATGGTATTGCAAATATTGTATATATTTATAGATGGATCTTGTAGATCATGATAGGCTTGCTAAACATGCTAGGCAACTGAGAAAACCTATCATGAAACAAAGAAGAAATAAGAGAAGATTAGTGACAAATCAAGTTAATTCTTCAATCAATGAAACCTATGGTGCATCATACCATGACGGTGTTGTTTAACATAATCATAATTTCATACGACTGTTAATCAGTCAACCTCCAAGTTATATGTTCATGCCTCATTTTCACATTTTCGACAAGTTTTATGAGTCACACCGTCCCAAGCTTTTCAAGTCAATCCTTTCCAAGTTATACGAGTGCAGTGTTTCCAAGTGTTCTAGGTCAAACCTTTGTAGGTCAAAGCTTGACTCAAGCAGATAGCCTCCTTCAGAAAGAATTAGTACAAGGGACTGTACAGTTAAAATAAGAAACTCTAAGGACATAATGAATATAGCTACTAATTCAGTATTTGATAATTATTCAGTTAAACTTATAGAGCATAAAATATAATTTTAGTTTTAGATTTTTTAAGACCTAATTTAAAGATTTTTTTGACTTTACAAATGACCCAAATGGAGGATATCTAAATAGTGAGCCTATGGAAGCTATTCATGAACGTACGTAATATCCTAATTAAAAATTTTAAAATAGTCTTAGCATATATTGATAATATTGTCAAATGATTATATTTCCTTTAATTATTAGGAAAATTTATGGAACCATGGGATTTCAGTTGTCCCGATCAAATTTGTTGTAAGTGTGGAGTGATCTTATGGTACCAAGAAAGAAACAATAAGATAACATGACCTATAATTCAGAAATTTACTACATGTTGTCGTGACAGTTGGGTTAAACTAGAACCAGTAGCAGATGCTCCCAAGTGTTTCAACAGTTACTGGATTATGAAAGTGATAGAAGGTCAAAGAAATTCAAGGATAATATTAGAGCCTATAGTTCAATATTTGCGTTCTGTTGATAAAAAATATCAATAGATATAGTGGACCGTATGTTTTTCGATTGAATGGACAAAATCATCACAAGATTGGCTCTCACTACCTCTTAGTGGACAACGATTGCAATTTATGCAATTATATATGTTTGATACTGCTAAATAAGATTATTAATAGAATGAATGCTTTGGGTGGAGAAAACAGAGAAAGTAATTTAGACAAAGAGATAGGTCGAGAATTGAAGAAATGCTTGATGAGCATAATCCGCTTGCAAGGGTATTAAGTATGGCAATGGATAGGTTTCAAGCTTCCTGTTATGTTTTTTGCGGTTAAGATTAATTGGCACTAGGCAAAAAGATGGAAGATAATATAATTTGACAACTTCATTAGAAGTTGTTGCCCTTATAGTTGGTGATGGACAAATCTCTTGTGGAAATCAAGATATAATAATTGAAGAAAAAGGAGGTGGGTTGAAAAGAGTCACATAACTGCATCTAAGCGTTATGTCCATGGAGTATACCATTTTATTCCCTTATGCTAAAAACAGATTTCTTATGGATATTCCAGCAAATATTGAAAATAGTTATGCAATCACAAGTAAAAATCATAAGCATGAGAGAATATTATGCTTACATGATTCAAAATAGGGTAAATGAGTGTAAAACTCTACTTTGTGGTGGTAGACTATTTCAACAATTTGTTGTTGATGCATTCACTTGCGTTGAAGAGTCGAACTTACAACGGATTCGTTGTAACAAGAAAACTTGGAGGGTTGAACTGTACAACGTTTTGTGAGATGCTATAATTAGCGGTGACACAACTCCAGCTTCTACGGGGCAACGTTTTGTTTTGCCATCAACGTTCACAGGCGGACCCAGATATATGGTGAAAAATTATTAAGATACAATGGCTATATTTAGATATTTCGGTTGTCGAGATATTTTCTTAACATGTACGTGCAATCTGAAGTGGCCTGAGATTACAAAGTGTTTAGAATTCATACCTGGACAGAAAGCTGAAGATAGACCGGATATTGTTGCCCGTGCATTCAAAATAAAATTAGATGAGTTCATGAAAGATTTGCGAAAAAATAATCATTTTGGCAGAGTTATGGCAGGTAATAATGGTGAAATATACTATTAACTTTTAGATTCGTTAAGATAATGTCCTATGCTTAATTCATTTTATTTTTACAACAATATATACTACAGAATTCCAAAAAAGAGGACTATCGCATGCCCATATATTGTTTATTTTGCACCCTGATGATAAGTATACGTCAGAATCAGATATAGATAGAGTAATATCAACTGAGTTGCTTGATGAGAGCACTGACCCTGTTGTACTCAATTCAGTAGTACAATTCATGATTCATGGTCCATGTAGTTCTGCCAATAAAAATTCTCCCCGCATGTCTTATGGTAGATGTTCAAAGAATTATCCAAAAAAGTTTAGTGAATAGACTACTATTTCCGAATATAGATTTCCTATTTATAGAGAGAAATAATAAGAGAATTGCTCTTAAAAATGGAGTGACGGTTGATAATAGATGGGTTGTACCCACAATCTTGACTTAGTTGTCAAATATCAAGCTCATATTAATGTTAAATGGTGTAATCAAAGGAAGGCAATAAAATATTTGTTCAAGTACATTAACTAGGGTCAAGATAGAGGACTTTTTATTATTTAGAAAATTGTTGCAAATAATCTTATTGATGGGTCTCAAAGTATCAGAGAAGAACATGAAATTAAAAGGTACTTAGATTGCTGTTACATATCTACTTCTACAGCATGCTGGAGCTTGTTAGAATTTGAGATCAAATATAGGAATCATTCTGTTGAGAGATTGACTTTCTACCTATCCAATGAACAGACTGTAGTTTTCAATGATGATGACCATTTAGATGACGTGGTGAATAGGGATAAAACTCATCAAACAATGTTTACTCAATGGATAACATAACGATAATCCATATGCCAAAATGCTTATGTATGTTGATTTTCCCACGAGATTTGTTTAGCATAAAAAGGAAAAGATTTGGTCACAGAGAAAATCTGGAAGGTTCATCGGTAGGATTTTCTACGTATATCCATCTACAGGTGAAAGATTTTATTTACGTATGTTGTTAAACATAGTAAAAGGACCTAAAAGTTTTGAAGATATGAGGAATCTTAACGGTGTGATTTATCCAACATTTAAGGAAGCATGTCATGCTCTATGTTTGTTAGTGGAGATAAAGAATGGTATCAGGCATTGAGAGAAGTATCACAATGGCAAACTGGAGAACAATTTCGAGTGTTGTTTGTAACTATCTTACTATTTTGCGAAGTCAAGGATCCATTAAAATTATGGGACGGGAATTAGGAATTACTTTCAGATGATATTCAATATGGACAAAGAAAAATATTGAGCTCTGAACACATATCTCTAACATCTGATTAATTGAAAAACTATGCTTTGTTCGAGACAGAAAAGATATTGAATGGAAACAACAAGTCTTTGCGAGAATTTTTTATGCTGTCTTTTTCTCAAGTTCAGCTGAATAGTGCCTTCACAAATAGATTGATTTTAGAAGAGTTAAATTATGACAAACCATCCCTTGCTCAAGAGTATTCTACATTGTACATAGGATTAAATGTTGAGCAGTTGTCTGTTCATGATACTGTTCTAGATTATGTTGATAGAGGTTTTGGATGGTGTTTACTTTGTTTATGGAAGTTTTGGAACGGGAAAGACATATTTGTGGAGGACATTAATAGCTTGCCTTCGTTGTCAAGGCAAGATTGTACTGGATGTTGCTTATTCTGGAATTCCTTCACTCTTATTGCCAGGTGGAAGGACTCGCATTCAAGATTTAAGATTCCTATGAATATTGATGATTATTCAACATGCTCTATTACTCAGCCATCTCATTTGGCTGTACTAATTGTAAGTCTTCTTTAATTATTTGGAATAAGGCACCAATGTTACACATGAATACTTTTGAAGCCATAGATCGTTTATTTAGGGATATTACGCGATTTGCAGACTCAGAATGTGAAAATAAAATATTTGGAGGAAAGACTGTTTTGCTTGGGCTTCAAAAAATTCTTGCCGGTCATACTTAATGGTAATAGAGAAGATATTATTCGTGCTTCCATAAGCAATTCCAGGGATACATGGGAGGCGTATAAGGTCTTTTCTTACAACCAAGATGCGATTAAGGAATGTATTTCTGAATTTAAGTGAAGTAATTAAAGAGTTTAGTCAATGGATCCTAAATTTAGGTGAAAGGAAGCTACGTGCAATTGCATTAGAATATGAAGACGAACTTACGTAGATTAGTGTTCCAAATGATCTTCTAATGGAGAAAGGGACGAATGCGACTGAGCAGATTGTGAATAGCATCTATCCAGATTTGCCGAATAGGTTCACTGACATGCAATATATATGCGAAAGAGCAATTCTTGGACCAACCAATTGTGGATAATGTTAACTATTACATTATTTCCTTATTTCCTGGTGATATAAAGACGTACTTGAGCGCGAATAGAATTTGTCCCAGTACCGCTTCATTATATGATCAAGCGGGTTTTTATCCTCTTGAATTTCTCAACACGTTAAAATTTTCAAAAATTCCTAATTATGCATTGAAATTAAAAATTAGTGTCCTGATAATTCTCTTGCGTGATATAAACCACAGTAAAAGTTTATGTAACGGGATAAGGTTAATCATCATAAAGTTAGAAGAAAGTGTGATAGAAGCATAAACAATTACAGGAACAAGTACAGGAATTAGACACTACATCAATAGAATTGATAAATTTCCGTCAAATTCAAAGTGACCATATTTATTTGTAAGGAGACAGTTCTCAATTAAAGTTTTCTTCGCAATGACAATAAACAAAATTCAAGGAAAAGCATTTCAAAATATTGGTGTATACTTGCCAAAATTTGTATTTTATCATGGCTAGTTGTATGTTGCTGCCTCTAGAGTTACTTCACGCAAAGATTGAAATTCTACATTGACGATAATGGAAAGTGTGGAAATAATATGGTTAAAAATGTTGTTATAGTGAAATATTCAACAATATACATGAAGATAAAATTAATTGTACATATTTTGAAATATATTGTTATTACCATTGTCTATAAGACAAGGTATTTCTATAAAATTAGATTGTTTTCACTTTTATTATTCCAGGTTACTTTTCTTATTTAATGAACATTGTTATTTACTATTGTAGAGAAAATAATACGTATGTAGTTGACATGATACACAATCAAAGAGATGCTGAACCAATTGAAAAAGTTATTTTCAGAAATCGAAAGACAATATTTGAGCTTTTTTAATTCGTCTCTGATGCTAATCTTGAGGTAATCATACATCATTTCTACATTACACATATTTTTTTAGAATTGTTTGCATAATATATTCTATAATGCAATATCAAAAGTTTATTATTTTCAAGGTTGAGAAATATTATACTTGCAAGGTTATTGTGCTAAGTATCGACATGAACAACTAGTTCTATTACAAGTCATGTATGGTATGTTATAGAAAATTGGTGGAGACTGGATCAAAATTCTACTGTGGTAATTGCTCCGAAGATGTTGATTATCCAAAATCAACGTATTTCAATATTATATTATTCACACAAATAATAGTTGACATATTAACATATATTAATGTGTAGTTTATAAATATTTAAACATAATGATTATATTTGTAGTTGTATTTGTATGAACTTATTCTATTAATAAATATTTTCTAAGGTATATGTTGAAAGTTTTAGCAAGTGACAAAACCGGAAGCGCTTGGTTCATGCTTTTCGATAAAGAGGTCGAAAAAATTATCGGAAATGATATTGAGACATTAGTTTAATTATATCTTAAAGTATGATTTATTATGTTGAAATTTTTTAAGTATTTATAAATCAACTATTATTATTATCATTTAACAGATGGCCTATATATTTTTTCTTTTTATAGGATGGATGAGCAAGCAATACTCTGAAATCATTAATGAACGAACTGATAACTCATCAATTTATTTTTCAAGTAAAACTCAATGATTACAATATCTAAAGAGGTATTCGAAGGTTTACAGTTTTATGGTTGCTACCATATAATTTTTCGCTGGAATCTAACTACATATTGAAACAGGTACGATTCTAATTATATTCATATATTTATTGTAATATCTTATGTCGTAAAAATTAATAATGTTATATGTTATATATGTTTTTGCAGATTGATACATGGAGTAAAAAAGCCAATCTAAGATGTGAGCCTGTCTATGATATTATAGATGTTGATGAAGGAACATCATTAAACAAACAAACTAATGAAATCGTCGAGTTACCTTATTAAGAAAATATATGTCAGAAATATTATTTATAAATATCTCATCATATAAAAATATTTATTCTTATATATTTTTCTTTAACAGGGAGGATAATAATTTGTTATGAGATACGAACAAATGTTGACGCAGTAGAGAATCATCAGATGAGTAGTATGAGTTATGTATATTTATTAGGTATATTTATCAAACATTTCTCATTTTTGAATTTATGAATATTATTACATTTAAATTTTTTGTTTCGGTATATTACAACCATTTATGAATATTAACATTTCCATAATGTTATAGTGTATACACCCATGCTTCACGCACGGGGTCACAACTAGTATATATATTAAAACAAAACCATATTGAGTGCTATAAAAATGCCACGTGGCACCCTCCCATTTTTTTCTCCCCATACAAAAATAAAAATAAAAGATAATTAATAGTGTAATTGTCTTTATCCTACTCCATTTAGGGTGGGCTATATTAAAATTAATATAAAACAATATTTTACTAAGATTAACTTTTTTGAGAATGGATAATAACGAACTTTCAGCTTTAATTTTTTTTTATAATTTAAAATTTAGAATAATTATCTAATCACTAATACTAATATTAATTTGATACTATAAATATTTTTTAAAATTATAATATATATATATATATATTAAAATAAAGTTGTACTAAGGAACATAAGAGTGCACACATGGATACCTTATCTTTTTTTCCATGCAAAAATAAAAGAAAATGGTAATTAATAATGATAAATATCTTACTCCATTTAAAATGGACTATATTAAAATTAATGTAAAATAATATCAATCAAATTAATATTCTTGTAAGAACAAATAATTAGAAAGTTTAACTTTATAAAAATGGATAATAACAAGCTTTAAAATTTAATTATTTTATAATTTGAATTTAAAATGATTATCTAATCATTCAAAATTAAATATTTTAATTTGATCTGATAATAAATCTTTATTTGCTAAAGACTTGAAAATCTTGCAATAAAAAATTTTAAAAAATTAATCTAAAAAATAAAATAGAAAAATTTTAATTTTCGAAAAATTTAATTTGCAGCAGAAAAGCTATAATATTTTTTTAAATATATCACAAAAATAAATTTGAAAATTTTAATTTCTTAAATTCAGAAAAAAAAGAAAATGCAAAAATAAATCCAAAAAATTTAATTTCCAAAATTTAGAAAAAAATGTTAAATGGAGACACTACTATTACTCATTTGAAATTTTAAAATTGAATACTACTACTATAATAATTGTACCTGAAAAGAGCAAATTAATCTAATAAAATAAATTTGAAAACTTTAATTTTCGAAAAGTTAATCCTCTTCTACTTTTTGTTTATATTCTAATATAAAAATAGATAATATAAAAGTTAATTAATTACAAACTTTTTGTAACTTTATCGTATATCTACATAAAATAATTAATTTATTATCAAAATATCTTTATCAAAATTCAAATTCAATTATGAAGGGGCTTAATAAAAGTATTTTGATTAGGATATCTCTTATTCAAAATTTTAAAATAAAAAAAAAATTCCATGTTTAGGGAACTTTTTTTTCCAAGTGGGATGTTTATCAACTTTGTGTCTACAAATTTAGAAAATAGTCACTTAAATAAAAGAATAAATTTATCATCTGCTAAAGTAAAATTTGATGTTAATTTTTCAAGATTTTTTGAATTTTTTTAAAACTTTAATGATCTATTTTTCCCTTCTTTATTAGTAAAAGTATGAAAATTATAAATTTAACATAATGATTAATTCAAATAAGAAGATGATGATGGGTTCTAGAACATATATTCATATCCTTTCTACATTTTATCTGTAAATAATAACTAATTTTGTTGCTTTCAAATTTAAAGGCTAATCTCAACTTTTCTAAAAAGGTTCAAGGAATACCCGATTTTTCTTTGTCGCGGCTTCCACCAAATCACCAAAACAATAATGCAACAACATAATAGTACTCAATTAATTACATAATTATCCTAATCTTTCTCTAATATGCACAACACCAATCAATGCGTTTTTTCTTTTCCTATTTATTTTCCCTTTTATTCTGATGAGCATATTTTATTTCTATTATTTTTAGCACCATTAATTTTATTATTGCATGTTCTTATTAATGTTTTATAGGTGAATATTAATTTTTGGATTGGGTCTGTTATTTTGTATATTTTCCCATTGCTTAATCTACTACTACAGGTTTGGTTTTTATATATTTCCTACCATTTTAGTCTTTTTATTTATTTATTTTCAAATTAATATTTTTCCTCAATGTCTCTTTTATTGTTGATTTTTTATGTGGTGACATTTTTTGTGTATATTTGACAGGAATATAGAGGTGTATTACAATGATCTTAATTAAGACTCTCCTCCGTAGCCAACATAATGACTTGGTAATATTATATTAACAAAGACTCCATATATTGTATTTTTTGTACTAACTTTTATTAACAATCACATTTCATGTCAAATATTTACTATTATTAATTTGGTGAAGATGCTATATAGATGGGCAAATATTAATTTCTTTACTTTTTAGTTAAATGTTTTTCTTTTGTATGTGGATAATAATTTTTGTTATATGAGTTGAGATATAGGATGTATTGATTATATGCATCTATAAGTTCAATTCATCATCTCCATGTTTGAAGATTGTTGGAAAGTCCTCTTTAAAAATACTACTAATGGAGTAAAAGAAAGTTATCGTGTTTCTAATTTTTTTTATTGTCTATCATTTCAAACTTTTGATATGCCAATCGAATAAGAATGCCAATCTTTTTGTTTTCTTTACATTTTCTTGGACTGTCTCTTGAATTAGATAAAAGTGTATTTTACTTCATGAATTATAAATTAGTTGTGAAAAAAATATGGGACCTAAAATAAAAAAAAAATAAAGGAATGTACTTAGATAGGGGTTTATAATAAGGTTTTACAATTTTTTATTTATTTTCATTCTGAACTCACCTCTCCCATCATAAACATTTCATATCTTTATTTTTTACCAACTCTCAATCCAATTTATATATATATATATATATATATATATATGAAAGCCAAAACATGAAGACTCTACCTGGCCTAAGCCACTTAGCAAATCAGATTTTAAAAATTTAAAACTAGATTAAAAATACTATTCAAAATTAAATTTAACGACTATTCTTAAATATATCTTTAAAGGGTTAAAGTCCAAAAACTCATGAGGTTTTATTAACTAAGGTCTTGAACTTTATTTTCTAACAACTAGCCCCCTAACAACTAGCCCCCAACCTTCTTTTAGCTTTACAAATTTGATATTGGAATACGTCATAATTTCTAAAATACCGTTTAATAGAGAAAAAGGGTTTTAGTTTCAAACCCAACAAATTTGTCAATTAATAGTATAATTATTCAATCTTCTTGAATATATAATTATGATATTAATTGAGAACTCGAACTTATATTCCAAAAGTTCTTCTCTTCATTAAAGGGTATTTTAGGAATTATAAGTTTATTTCATCAATTTTTAAAAGTAAAAGAAAGTTGGGGACCTTAGTTTGCCAAATCTCCTAACTTCAAGAGTTTTTTGGACTTATTACTTTTTAAAAATTTGAAAATCATATTAAAAATGAAAATTGGATAGAATCTTTCTCCTGACTGCATAAATATTAGTTTTAATTAACCAACTATAGTTAGTTCGAAAATTTTCCTAATTAAAATACAATTCTATCTCTATTCCTCATTTGTATATTATATAAGTCAAGTTTTTGTTTCCTTATCTTGCAGAGAAGATGTTTCACTAATGCAAGATGAATAATTACAAACTATAGATTTTGATTATTTGATAATTTGGGTTTAGAATAATTATCAAATTAATTATTTCATCATTAATTTTATTAATTTTTTAAAGCTAGATCTTTATCTTTGTAGACGTAAATCTTAATAAATTATATTAAACTCAAATAAGACTTTTCAATATTAACTAATCAGATTTTTAGTTTCCTTTTTGAAATTTGTTGAGCAAACTACAATATCCATTCTCAAATTAGATTATATGGAAAAATATATCAATTAATATTTATGATAAGATAATTTATATTAGAGATTATTTTTAATGAAAGAAAATAAAATATAAAAGATATTACAGATTTCAACATGAATATTTAGTAACTATCTCTAAAATCCTTAACTTTTTTTAAAAGAAAAATCTATCCTGAAATCTTATGATTTTATAATATATACATATATATCTTTAAAATTTGTTGGCTCCACTAGTTATAATTAAGCTATTTGGTTAAATATAAAAAGACACCGACATAGAGTGCAAATCCCAGACTATAAGTGTAGAGAACATATGCGTATATAAAAAAGAAAAATCATGAGAGCCTGAAATTTGATTCATAAAAAGGGATTAAGTGGAGAGTATTACTAAGGGTAGTATGGTAATTAAAGAAAATTTTGCCTTGGATAAATCAACTTCCCTGGACTTATTGTTTGATAAGAAATACTTTTGATGAATGAAGTTAATATTTCTAATATATACATATACTAGTTCAACTTATAAAATACAAAAAGTAAAATGAAAAATATTAATTGTGATTAGCTTACACTTGGAATTTAAATAATCAATAGTTAATAGATAGATATTCATATTTAGAAGTGTTATTTGCATAAAAGCATTAATAGATATCTCAATCTTGAATTTATTTTTTAATTTTATAAATCAAACGAAACTAAATAAACCTTAAAATCGAGTTTCTCTACATCAAAATTATTTTGGTTTGGATAAAATGGAAATATAAAAAAATAATAGTTTTAAATTTTAAAATAATTTTAATATTTCATAGTTTAGTTAGATTTATTGACCTTAGATAAATTTATAAAGATAATTTAAGTTTATGTCAAATAAAGAGCTCTAAGTAATTAGTGCAAACAAATACCTTTTATTTTATGATGTTAGTAATTTTTTAATAATTAAAAGAATTTTTAAAAAATAATACTATTTTTATTTTTGTAAAACTAGCTTCTATAAACAAAAAGGTATTTTGATCATAAAGAAATTTTTTGAAGTATAATCTAATAGAAGGTACTAAAGTATTACAAACATAACGTTAGGATACTAAAGTAAAAATAACCTAAAATATTATGGTACTTTAATGTAATTATATTAATATAGAATTAGTTGAAATAAAAATATTCATCCGTGCTTCAAACACGGAAACATAACTAGTTTATAGTAAAAAAGAATGAATCGTGACTTTTGGTAAAATTGGATAAAAAAAAGATGAAAATCAAGTTATAAAATAATTAGAGGTCAAAAAAGTTCAAATTTCAGAAGGGGGATAAAAAATAAGAAACTTAAAAAGATTATTCTTCCTGCTGATAATAAAATTAGCTTCAAAATTATTGTACCTCGGGATTCCACTTCTAGTTCAAGGAGCCCCTAAAACAAGTCCTCTTGATGTCGCCTTTGGAGAGTTTCAAGCTATTAGTAAGGGTTACGTCGCTGCAATAAACTTGGTTTTCAAAATATTAATTTATTGGTCGAATCTTTTGTAATATTTTTAATTTAATATATTTTTATTAATAAAATTAATCAAATATAATATAATACTTGAGGTATAAGGATAAACTTAAAAAAAAATTATAAAATAAAATATTACGAGAAATATTATAAAAAATATTGTATACGATCCTAGGTGCTTAGAGGGACTCCCGCTTGCGATAAGCTATTTTCAAAATCCTGTTCAATTTTTCTAAATTTAGTTTTTTCTCTCACAATTTTTGAATTAATCAATTAAATAAATCTTTTTTTCTTTAATTTTTCTCAATCTTATAAAAAAGGGAATAGTACTTACTTTCTTGCTAAATTAAGTTCAAGGTTTAAAATTTACTACCTAATGAATTCATAGCATTCACTTCTTACTAAAAAAAGATTTATTAAATATAAATAATTTATATGATATGTTTTATCTATTTCGTAACATTCGCTTCTTATAAAAAAAATATTTTTTAAATATAATAAATATGTAGGATATTTTATTTATATTAACCTCTGCCCTAAATATATTAAATAAATCCAAATTCAAATTCTGATAAGTAACAACCCAAATAGAAATAAGCTGAGAAGAAAACAATAAGTTATTTTTTTAATGAAAAGAAAACAACAAAATTATTGTGTTGAACATGTTTTGGGCATTTGGATTGATGCTTCATTTTGCCTCACGTATTCCTTTCTCACTATGGATTCACTCTTACAAAATCAAAGACAGAAATATCCAATCACACTCATGGAGTAATTTCTTAACTTGTTAGGGCATGTCCAAGAACATGTAGTAGGAGAGATATCCCTCTTTTACTTAAAAAAAAAAAAAAAAAACACTAAACACTTCTATGAGACACAGATTGATAGAAAGGCAAAGAGAAGATGAGCCAATATATTAGACACTGATACTGATGATCGTAATGCAAATTGCAAAGAGAAGATGAGCCAATGCCAATGTATTTAACTCAAAAGAATGTTTCCAATCACATTACTTATTCCAATAATCACAAGGAAAAGAAAATATGAACAGAAAAGATGATCCCAAAAAAAAAAAAAATAGTAATAAATTAGCATTGCCTGGAAAACAGAGCTTTCTTTCTTTCATTCTTTGTTTCAGCACCAGAGGAGATCCTCACACTTTCCACGAATTCCCTGTTTCCAAAAACGTGGTGTAGTGTGGTGTGGTGCATTAAGCCGATCAATCAGTAGTTGTAATTCACAATTATACTTCGTTGTTTTTAGTCAGAAATCAAAACCCATCATCCATCCTCTGCAAGAAATCCATTAATCAAACTATCATCAAGAACAAGAATGGCACCAAAATTAATCAATCATCCAAAAACTGCATTCTCAATTTCTTAGCGAATTGAAAAGTCACCTTCCGGTTGTCTACTGTGTTGTTTCAGGAACTTTGTACATGTCAGCTGTAATCTCTGTCAACCACAATCCCGGAAACAATGTCTGCCCAGGAAAACCAATGAAACAGTAAATTTCAAATCTCAGCAGATGATCAAAAGATTCAAAACAGAAAATCAATGACTTAAAGAATCAAAATTTGCATAAGAATCCCAAATAGAATTGAAAATACATAACATTTGTACACATTAGATTAGATTCACTTACATCGAGTTGTTTCTGGACGTACTTAGGCCGTTTTTGAGGTCTCCGAGGGGGTCTCCGACCAGCAAATGCCAAGAAATCCTCTTCGATCTCTCGTCGTGCAAGCGGCACAGAAAATTTAACCCTCTCTTTCTCCTCACAGCTTGGCGACGCCGCGGTGGCCACACCACTTCTCAGCCGAGGAGACTTATTGTTTTCCGCCCTCAACGGTGATAAACTGAGATTGGGCTTCATCACATCCACCTTCAAACCTTTAATCGACGGAGCTGCTGTATTTGTACCTCCGCTACCGCTAGTTCCCGCCCCACCGGAGACGAACCCGTTGGCTGTCGTCGGCGGCGCCTTACATGCTGCCCTTCTAGTGCGTAAGTTCCAAGGTCGGAGCGAAGCATCGGCGGCGTCAGATGAAGCCACAGTAGCCGTCAAAGTCGGAGCTAGCGCCGGCGCCGGCGAAGGTGGGTCTTCAATCTCGAATCCCTCCCTGAAAATCGCGTCTTTCATTTTATCAGCGGCTGTTTGGAGATCAAACATTAGCTTCTCCCTTACCGCAGCGATCCCATCACGGTCCCCATCTTCTTCTCGGCCACCAGTCTCCGTCGACCTAAATTTACGGCAATACTCAGTGGCAGAGGACGATGGCTGCTGAGAAGGAGCAGGAGGAAGCTTGAAATTGAAACCCCCTTTCTTATCATCGGATCCGCGTCGGTGGTGGTCCGACGACGGTAGAGATGATGGGTCCTTAAATAATTTCTCCCTCTCTTTCCTTTTTCCGATAATCGAAATGAAATCGTTTGAACCCGAAGCCATAGAATCAGTATTATTAACATTACCCTTAGAAGCGGCGGAGGAGGAAGGACGGCGTTCAACGGTGGAAATTTCACCATTAGAGTTAACCTTCATGCACCTCAAGAATCTCTGATTCCCCCATCTCAATTCACAAGGTAAGGTAAAATTATGCAAAGGCTTCGATGATGATGATGATCTCTCAGGCCCCATCGCCATCCAACCCACCTTCTCTTCTTCTTCTTCTTTCTTCACCTCAATAATACTGTAATTTCTAGTACTATTCAACAAAACCATTCAATTCTTCAAAACAGGGAGTCTATGAAGCCCAAGACTCAAAACTCCCTCTGTAAATAATACATGTATTGTTGAGAAGAAAAAAAGGCCTAATTCGGATTTTGGATGAGCTATTGTTGATGGTGGTGTAAAGTTGTGTGTGATTTGTGTGAAATGGCCGGGAACGCAAGTTTATATATGGGGTTGGTGTGGTCTTTCGCGGCGGGGGGGGCCGTGGGCGTGGGGAACGTAAGGGAGAGAGAACAGAGCAGGGGGCGGTTTTAACGTTCGGGCTTATGTTTCTGTTTAATTAACAGGGGCGCAAGGTGCTATAATGCGCACGACGCGAACCGAGTGCTCTTATGGACATTCACCAACCAGAATTTGACGTGAAATGGGCTTCCTTCTTTTTTTTTTCCCCCCGAGAAAGGGCTTCCGACTCTGGCTGGATTGGAATTTTTTAAAAATATATATTATTAAATTTTTTTTAAAAATGGAAATGAATAAACTTCAACATTTATTTTAGGAAAAAGATACTCATATATTATCAATATAAAAAAGATAGAAAGAGTTATATCATGAGAAATGTTACTTTATCATTTAAGAACAATATCAAAGTGAAAAATAATGCTAGGTATAAAGTGGGTAGAGCAGTTGCCGTCTGATATACATGACAAAGCTCCACGAAGGACCTATCTGTGCAATAAAGAAAACAGAGGCCATATCGGGCTCATTACGATCAAGACTAGAAATAGCTGAGAGTGAATCGCTTTCAACTATTATATGTCTTGTCTGACAAGGAAGAACTTATACTGTATTCTTTGATAATGCTTAAAAAAGTTCACCATAATCTATTATATAACATTCATGACAAGATATAGCTTTAACTAGCAAAGGTATTCCCTGATAGTTTCTTATAATGATGCATATACCAATCTTTCCATTAGAGAAAACCACATGAGTGTTAGTTTTCAAACATCCAGCGTTGGAGGCTTCAAGATCCGAGGGTATGAGGCTACTAGGTTCCCAGCAGGTGTGGCAGAAGTATGTAGATTGCGGGTAAAAGATTCATCTAGCAAATGTAGAGCTTGCAAAGCAATCAATCCCTAAGTAGAGCAGGAGCTCTCATGAAGTTTATTCCAAACAAACCGTATCAGTCATGCATAAGTGCCAAATAAAGTAGCCTCTTACTTCTCAGAGTTATTGATAACCAAGTGCATCATATCTAGGGCTGTAAGCGGGTCCAGACCCTCAAGGTACCCCCAAACCCAAACCCGTACCCTCATAGTTAAACTTGGACCTAGACCCGGACCCATACCCTCCAGGGTATAAAATTTTGGACCCAGACCCGACCCTCCAAGGTCTAGGGTAGGGTATTGGTATACCCGTACCTGTATGATATTTTTCTATTTTTTCCTGTTAAACAAAAATATATAAAACAATGTATAATCCTAAAATAAAAATTTTAATATGATTAACATAATCTCCTCAATATTTCTTTCAACAAATACAATCATTTAACATATACTTAAATGAATAGAGATATAGACCCCTTTAACTATATTAATTTCAGTCTGTAATCCAAATTCCTGGACAACCTCTGAGCAAAGAGTATATGTAATAATACGGTGTCGCCTAATAGATAAGTCAAATAGTAGCATATAAGATAGAGAACGACAAAGAAAAATAAAGAAAAAGATTGTCCTTTTTGTCATGATCCATATTTTCAACAGTTCTATGAAATAAAAAATAAGGCAAAAATATTACTACCATAAATTGCTTTTACACGGGATGAAATAATATATTTTTATATTTAGTAAAAATAAACTATTTGTGAAATGACATTTGAAATAAAGTTGAAAATAAATAAATAAATAATTTGGAAGAGGTTAATTGAGCCAAATCCATAAAATAAAGATACTCTATTTAGGACTGAAAAGGAGGAAAAAAAGAGAAATGACTGAAAAGAAAAAGAAGAGGAAAGGAGAGAAAAAAAAAGAAAAGGTTGATAGCAATAAAATTTGAACCTACATTGCCAAGCCAACCAAGTATTTAAATTTACCTCCTTAACCACTCAATCAAACCTTCCTATGCACATTTATTACCCTCCATCTAATATAATATATAATATATATTATTAGTTTATTAATACGGGTCTACGGGTATACGGGTCTGGGCATCACCATACCCTGCCCAGACCCATATATTAGTATAAATACAGGCACGGGTACAGGTACAGGTTCGCAGGTATAAAATTTAAATCTTACCCGCTAAAAACGGGTACAGGCCCGCGCGAGTACGGGTAAGACCCGCCCTGTTTACAGCCCTAATCATATCCTTGAAATTAATTTCACCTAGTCTCAATCATTTTCTCCCAAGAAGTAATTGATGTTAGACCTTCTTTGCAAAAACACAAAAAGAAATGCATGTCTATCATCTTTAATCTAGTGTCCACAATGGCACATTTTGTCCTTTCATAAAGACCTTTTCTACAAGATTCTTTCCTATGGGCAAGATATTCTGAGAAACTCTCCAAATAAAGGTCTCAACTTTTGGCTGGACAAGAAGCCCATGAAGTGAGTTCCAAAATCTACTTTCATAAGACAGATCTGAAGTATCGTGAGTAGTTGGGGTTTTTCGAACAAAATCCATACCCACCTTATATCATATCGCAGTGTAAACCCCATTTGGAATGTGATGCCATATCAATTATTCTTCTAGCCAGGCAAGACTCATAGGAATTTTCAAGATTGCTTAAACTTCGTGATGTAGGAATAACTACTTGATTTTGTCATCCCTCTAGAGCATTGAATATAATGGATGAGGTTATCAGCCATCTTTTAATGTTCTAGGTCATGAATGTAGGAGATAGAGAAAAATCTGTGAGAGTGCAAATCCACTTGTGAATTCTAATGTTAGTGGACAATCCATTCCTGATACGATATCGAAGACCCAAAGAGAGGAGATTATGTCTCTCCAAGATGCTTCTCCAGAGAAAGGAGGCCTACGCTTTGGCAAAGTGAACATGAAGTTTTAGAATGAAAGTATTTTGCATAGAGTATTAGACCTAAAAAACAAATAAATAAGATACCACAGAATAATAACATGAAAGCAATAATGCAAAGACACAAAAATTTACATTGTTCGGTCAATCAACCTACATCTACGAGCGAAGGAGAGACAAATCCACACATTATGAAGAATTACAATGTAGAGTAAACCCTCTCAAACCACAAAGTCAAAGACCAAAATACAATTCAAACGAAACCCAACAAGAATGGTTTATGCTTATAACTAGGCAACTATCCCATAATTAAGCAACTAGCCCATAACTTGACAAATGGCCCAAGCCCCACTTGTTTCTCATACTCTAAGGGACTGTTTGGTTTAGGGATTTTGGTGTGGAAAAGAAAACACTTTTCTTCGAAAAATATTTTCCACTGTTTGGTAATGAGAGAAAATAGTGAGGAAAATTAAATGGGAAAATGGTAAAGAAAAATTACTTATTCAAAAAGGAAAATGAAAAAGGAAAACGTGAATCTTGCTTTGATATTTCTTCCATTCACACTTTCTAAAATTCACGTTTACTTTCTTCTTCTAAAATTCATGTTCACTTTCTGTCTTTAAAATTCAAAACACTTTCTTTCTCTAGAATTCACGAAACTTTTTCTCTCTAAAATTCCTGACACTTTCCCTAAAATCTACGATAACTTTCTCTCTCTAAAATTCACGATATTTTCTCCCTAAAATTCACGACACTTTCTTCCTCTAAACTTCACGGTCACTTTCTCTCTCTAAAATTCATAGCACTTTTCACACTCATTTTCTCATTCTAGGGTTCACGACACTTTCTCTCTCTAAAATTCACTTTCACTTTTACCTAAAATTCACGAAAATTTATTTTTCTAGAAGTCACGACACTTTCTCTCTCTAAAATTCATGCTCACTTTCTCTTTCTAAAATTTACGATACTTTCTCTCTCTAGAATCACACTCACTTTCTCTCTCTAGAATTCATGACACTTTCTCTCTCTAGAAGTTACGACACTTTTTCTCTCTAAAATACACAACAATTTCTCTCTCTAAAATTTATAACACTTTCTCTCTCTAGAATTCAAGAGAATTTCTCTCCCTAAAATTAATATCGTAAAGTGCTAATAATAGTTTGTTAAGAATAGAAATAGTTCAAAATTATATATCTTTTGCACTGTTATCTTTTTAATTTTTCTCTTTCCACTTCCATCTTGAAATCTACAAACCAAACAAGAGAAATTTCATTTCTTTAGTATTTTTCTTATCTTATCTATCCAAAAATATATGGATTTTAGTTTTCTAAGAATTTTATTTTTCTTTTCTCTCTTTTCATTTTCTATACCAAAATCCTTGAACCAAACAAGGCCTAAAAGGCTTAATCTAAACTCCTTTATATAGGCAGTATTACAATATTAGCTCTTATGAGTAACCAATGTATGACTAAACTTTTTCTCCTTTCAGAAACTTCAAAATCCTAATCAAATTGAATTAGGAATACAAGTCAAAATCCTAACATGGAGAAACTTTACCACCAAAGATGATGGTGAGTTAGTAAACCGCCAACATTGATTGGCGAGAAGGGCAAAATTAAAACCTTCAATGTCTCTAAAACCCATGCTCACCTCCCCGAAATTATTTAGCTTACAAAAGTCATGTCAAGATTTCCAACAAAGCTTTTTTGTTTCCTTCAGACCCATTCTAATGAAATTGGAGAACCATAAAGGTAAAAGATTTAATAATATTTGTTAGAAAAAGAAAAATAAGACATGATATAGGAAGATATAGCCTAAACCACACTCTTGACAAGGACTTCCTTATCGCTTGTGAAATGACTTTTTCTTTCAACCCATTTAATTTTTTCTAGAATTTTTCATAAGACAAAGTAATCCCAGGTACTTACCATAATCCTCTTTAATCTACCAATAAATAAACTTCAACTATTATTACTTTTCGAAAAGTAGCCATATTTTCATTTACCTTTTTGTATCCCACCATCACTCGTATTGACAATCCACAACAAAATGAGTCATGTGAAATGCTTTTGACCTTTTTTTGAGGAAAAAAATGCTAATTATATTATATTAGCCTGAACGCCAGCCAAGATTAGAAAAGAAACTACCTCCACATAGAGTTAGAAGGGTAAGTTGAAAAAGCTTCTTGACAAAGCAAGCATGCGAAGACATTCTAAGCCTTCGTAAAAGATAAATAACAATGAATAATGGCTAAGAAGTTGCTAGTCTGGCTATGAACAAGAACTAACAAACAAAGAACAGAAAAGTAAAACAAATGGAAAATAAATGGGGAATTATTTAGAGCTTTCATTTGGCTTTTTAGATAGCTAAGTGTCACGGTTCCCAGTTCTCGACAAATCTAATATGAGTTATTTATGGACCTAGGCGGTGTCGCATAGAAACCTCTGCCTATGAAGAAGAAACAGAATCATTAGATGGCATTCACTGTCTTTCTCCTTTTTGAAACTTAGGAGGATGATTGTTGTGTAGGTTCTTATGCTAGGCAAGTGTGTCTATCGTTCTAGTTAGCTAGAAAAGCCCCTGGATTATCGAACTTACAGGACAGCCAAACACTAGTAATTACTATTTGTCCACTGTTTAATCCATCAATTAGGATGATAAATATTAAAAAAACTAATTATGAAAATAGTAAAAGTCTAAAACTACGGATTCGGATCAACATAATCAACGATTTAGAAAATGTTTATTAAAGGTTTGTTCAAATGAAATAATCCCCCTAGTTTTCGTTAGTCGATTCCTGATAAATTTTAGATTTATCTATATTTTATACACTTTTACACTTGACTTTGTGAAGGAAGTGGATTTATATATATGTTTTAGCGTATAAACTTGTATAAAGATTCACGTATAATGTTATTTTGATGTCAGAGGCATAATGGACATTTTATCCGTCAAAAAAGAGCAAAATAGCGCATCAGGACTAAAAAGAGGAAGATCACGCAAGAGACTAGCGTCAGAATTTTAGCATTTAATGAAGAAAAGTGAAACAGAAGAAGATCGATGCTGGACAATTCCAAAGACTAGCATACTTCATTATATATGAGCTGAACATGGGCGACTTTCCAAGGATTTTTTCCTTATTTTCTTTGGATGTTGTTCGATTTCATGCCTCCTGAATTGATTTCTTGCCTTATTAAACTTCTAATTTCATATCTTAGTAATTTTCTAACTCTCATAGGGTTAGAGACTTTATAAATAAAGCTTTTCTAGCCAATAGAATCAGTTTGGAGAGTTGGGTAGAGAGTCATTATTCAATTATGTAGTTCTTTATTTTCTTCAGTTTTGGGTTTTAGCCATTAGGGCTAAAACCTCAGTTCTTGTTTTTTTTTTTAATTCATTGGAGATCAAGATGGCAAAAAAGGAAGATGACGAATTTAAGTTCTCTCTGTAAGGCTTGTTTTCTAAATTTACGATTTTTCTTCGTAAATTATTTTTATTTCTAAACAATATGTTTCTATTTATTTTCACGGATATTTTGGCTAAAGTTCTTTAACTTGAGCTTATGTGAAGATTATGTGTTTTTATTAATGTTTATGTTTTAGTTAATTCTTTTTACCATATTCTTCATGATTAATCCTCATTACTTGATCTTAATGCTCGTGATTGACTAGCCATCTTTTGCTTTATCTAATACTTGGTTTTGAGACCTAGCAGAGATAAATTGAGCAGGAACTAGGCAATAAGAACATCTAATAAAATTGGCAAGATATTGCCGCAATTTCTAGGTGCGATTCATGTGTAATTAATTTATGAAAATTGTGAAAACTCGGAATTACACAGATCTTAATGCGTTTTAATTAGTTAACTAATCTACATAGAAATATAGTAGGTTATTAATTAAATATAGGGTCTTTGTGCCAAGAGATTGAACTTAGTTCTAATTAAGGAGATTCCGTCGTAAATGAAGGTAAAATTTGGTTTACTAAGAAAGACCACACCTTTACATTAATAATTCACTAATTGGATCGTTAGCCTTAGTTAAGACTTTTCTCATTAGTTTTTATTGTCATCTTTCATTAGTTTTAATTAATCTTTCACTAAAGTTTGGACGATTTGAATTAAGTTAAATAGTAAGAATTGGTAATTGGATACAAATCGTTGTGAAATTGATCTTGATTATACTATAATTGAACTAGTGCACTTGCTAGGTTAGTTTTAGCGACATCAAGTCCTTAGAACAAATTAAGTGGATAAGATCTATTGGTTGGGTTCATTCTCTCTATTAGAATTAACTCCATCTCTAGGCGAGAATATCACTACAGCAAATCAGTCTATTGCAACGTTTCTGTACCGATGTTTTTTGCAAACGTCGTCTAAAAACTAAAAGAATAGTCTAAAACGTCAATTTCTATAAACGTCATTATATTTGGATTTTATACGACATTTTATAGCAACGTTCGACATATGTCGGAATATATTTGTCTATTATGACATTTTAAAAAAAGTTATTGACATTTAAATTAAATGCTGCTGGGAAATCAATTTTTACGACTCTTGTAGTGACATTTATGCATCATGTCGTTATAACATACGACGATTCCATATAAACGTCACAAAATGTAAATTTATTGTGACACTTTTACCAACATTATTAACAAACGACGTATTTTTTAATATATATATACATATATATGAACTAGAGTAAGATTTTTCATAAACCTTTCATTATTTAAATTTATTGCACATTTTATAGCTCACTATAGAAAAATAAGAAAAGACTTCTGCTTACACTCAATTATAAAATATGGTTAATTATATCAAAATTATGAGAATTACTCATTCTTCACGAAATATCACAGCCACACGTCCGTATTCCTGGGTATAAATTTAATTGCAATTTTATAACTATGATTGTTAATCGTGAGAATACGGTATATGTTCAATAATTTTACTTTATTCTCCCTATCTCAACAACTGTCAAGAGCTCAAATATTAAGAAAATTTTAATAAGTCTCATCTTAATACTTAATATCCAATATTTATATCTAACACAAATACATGACACAAACAACCATCCTATTACATGACCAAATACTAAGGTATAATCAGTAAATTATACAAATGATAATAGAACTGAACATCTCTAAAAAAAATACAAACCAAAATAGAAAACTTTCGGACATGCTCTTAAAAAACACAAATCAAAACAAACCACCATCCTGCTACATGACCAAATGCCATCTTGCTACATGACCAAATATTAAGATATAATTAGTAAATTATACAAATGATAATATACTGAACATCTCTAGAAAAAAACACAAACCAAAACAAAATACTTAAATGTTCATAAAAAATACAAATCAAAACACACAAGCATCCTGCTATATTTATCCTTTTAGGCATAACTAAGTGGAACATCAACCCAGTTCCAAGTTCTTGCAAATCAAATCAAACAAAAGCATATATCCTTATGCATTCTTAAATAGTATGCAAGTGTCCTTTGTGTCTTCGCAACACCTTCTTACCCTTTTTGTAAAAGTATACTACGAGCTCAATCCTTACAACCTAAAAGGAAAAAGAAAAGTCACTGAGGAAAGGTTGAAGAACTTTGTACACAAAGCTACTATTCTGCAATCAAAGAAAAAACAAAAATTAAAATATATTCTAAAACAACATTATATATAAACATATTTCTCTTATCACTCCTTAGCATTAAATCAACAAGAATCTTAGTTACTGCCTTGTTGAATGAAGTAGGTTTAAAATTGGTGTACTATTTTGAATGCTAGAAGAAGTATATAAAGATTGATAAAGTAGCAAACAACAACATCTTAATAATATCTACCCACCTGAAAAAGGTAGATAAAATATCTAATTTTAACTTGAAGCAAAGATTTTAAGCAACAAGAGTAACAAAAGCTATTGTTACTAAAACATACCATCTCCAATTTCAATTTACTAGAAAAATAGAGGCGAAAAATTGATGCATATCATCTTCTTTTATATTATATATGAGGTACGTAATTTAAAACACGCAATAAATAGAAGAATAGGTTATAAAGAACTTGTAAATCTCTCGACTATGAATAGAAAAATTATTCTTCCTAATTAATATGTTAATCACACTACCTACATATGAGAAAATTATCTACACACGTCGAAAACTCATAATATTAAACTTTGTAGATGGTATGATAATTAATGTCAAACAACATCAAGATTACTGTAAAATAATTCAAGATACATATGTTTTGTTAATATCAAAGTGCATTAGCAAACAAAGAGCTAACATAAAAAGGAAAAAACTAACTGCTATGAGCATTGTAAAGTTCAGCCACAAATTGAATTTACCTCTCTAATCTCCATGTTGATTGTCCTCTTTAATCAAGAAGTCAAACACTCAATGATATATCATTAGTGCAGCCCATTGACTCTAAATTAGAGAAACAAGAGATCAAGATGTGAGAATAAAATTTTTTCCTTCCATTGATGAATCAAAGCCCAAGCTATAATAATACAAGCCTAAGTTTTGATGGTCTTAACTTATATTAAAGCACTCACAAAAGTGTAAGTTCTAATGGTCTTAACTTATATTAAACTATAAAAAATATGAACTTACCATTCCTCTTCAGATGAATGCCTGTGTTATTTATTCTCTTCTAAGCGAACATGTCGACTATCTACATCATTTCTAACCCAAATAACTTCTTCAATTCTTGAACTACGCTCTCCTATGATCTCAACATTATCAAACTGATGTAAATGATTTGATTCAATAGATAATTCATCACCCAGCTCATAAATATCTCGAGGCTTAGTTCTAACGACAACATGCCAATTAGGTTGCAATATAGCCTAAACATAAAACACTTGTTCCATTTGTGATGCAAAAACAAAGGGCGCATCAGTTAATTTCAAACTTGTATGAACTAACTTTGACAAATTGACATGAGTATATCCAAATGGGTTGGTTTTTACTCATTTTCCTCACTCCATATCTACCTAATCACATTTGAATAACACAAATTTGAACCTATCATAATAATTTAATTCAATTATATCTTTCAATACACCGTAATAAACAACATCTTCGTTTGAACTAGATGTTTTAGTCTTGATAACAACACCGCTATTTTGAGTTTTTCTCCATTCTTCAGTTTCTTTGGCGTGGAGATATTAGCCCTATGCATTGTTATTTCAAGTTTTATTGCAACTAGAAATCTATATGATCAAATATTGAGTATCCAGCAGCAAAAGAAAAAAAAAAGAAAATAACCTTCAAACAATAAAAATTGCCTTCAAATTTTCATATGATGCGGAACAGAAAAATTTTGAAACCAATATTTCATGCTTATAACAATGTGGCCATAGTCATATAAAATTAGTAGAAGGGTTCCAAGGGGTTCTTGCGAAGAATGTCTCAAGCAGTTTGGATGACAATAACAATGTCCTTAGCGATTATCTTGCAAAATACAGCCATTCTCTTATTAGAACAAAAACTCGATCGAAATTTCAATTTAAAAAACAACACTAGATTTCCCTAGAAATTGCAAGAGATAGTGGACGAATCATCTAAGTATATCAAGAAGGGAAGTTGCAACGAATATAGGAGAAGTCTAGAAAATCTAGAACTTCTCTAATGTCGGGAACACAATGTCTAATAGTTCTCTAGAATATGATTTCAAGCAAACCATGTACAAAAGAATATGAATATTCAAATCTATGGCAGTAAATGTCTAATAGTTCAACAGTGACAAAGCCACCAGTATAAAATCAAATCAAAAAAGAAAAAGGTTGAGGGAACAGAGTAAAGAAATCCAAAAATTGCCATAATTGAACAAAACAAACTCAGAAAGTTATGATAGGGCAGAACTTTCATACCAAGATATCTCATATCAAATTTACAATACTTCAATTACAAAGAAAAAAAACCATGTTTTCAATTTCTGCATATACTATTTCATAGCAACATATATAACTTGGAATAGTTTTATAGCCTGGTGTTAATCAATAAAATAGCCCATAGTAAAACCTTATTTCAACCAACTGAAAAAAAAAAATAAAATTAAGGAACTTGTCAAAGTACAATTCCAGGCTGAAGGTAAATTGCTTGAAGGAGATTGAAAACAATAAAGCCCCTAGGAAATTGAAGTTTTTAGTTTTAGATTTTACAAGGAAAACATTGACTGAAGCCTGTTGAAGATATCATAAATGCATAATCCTTGTTCTGAAAGTTGCAATTTGAGAACAGCTTAAAGAAAAAAAAGACAGAAAACGAACGAAACAGAAAGATGATGCCGCCAGGCTGAGGGAGGCGCGACTGGTGGTGGAGTAGCAGAGAGAAGAGAGAGGTGAGAGCTAGGACAAAATTTGAGAATTTTTCTTGTGTTTCAGACTTTCAGTTTTAGTCGTGAAGAAGAGCAGATTGAGGAGAGAGAAGACATCTGGGTGATTTGATTTTCAGTTTTCTTTAAACAAATAAATAACACAAGCTTAAAAAGCACAAATAAGAGAGATTATACCTTAGAGGAGGGGGTGGTAGTTTTAGAAAAAAAGTTATTCCCAAGAAATTTTAGAAAATTCCCAATAAATATTTTTTTAATAAAAGTTAATTTTTGGAAAAACACGAAATTAAGGTTTTGGAAATTGATTAATCTGAAAATTGAAATTAGTGGGGTCTTAAGAACTTTTTCTCAAATATTCAATAAATAAGCAAAATTTCTCAAATTTTCAAGACTTTTTAATCTTATTTTAAAGACGAAAAATTAATTTTTGATACTAAATTGTCGAAATTAGAGGAGAGCGTACTTAATTGTCATTGACCTTAGACTTAGTTTCATAATTATTTTTCAATAATTGTAGTGTCACCATTATTTTGCCTTCAAAATTATTAGTCTCTATCACCATTCTTGTGCATGAAAATGACAAATTCTTAATTCTGCCACTGTATGGGTTTTCGATCAACAGCAAAATTATCAATCTCTAACCTTCTTTTCATACGTGTGTTCCTAGCCCTAGACTTGGGGCCCACCTTTTTTTTTGGAAAAAAATTAATGAGTTTCTCAAGAGGACTTCAGATAAATTGAGATATGAGATCTTGGTCCCTCCCATAATGTTTTAAAACACTAATCGTAATATATATATATATATATATATATAAATATACACCACTAGACCTCATCTTTTTATTTAAAGTTGCAAAATTACTTTTCATATCACAAGTAAAAAGTTCATATAGTTAGAAAAAGTTTATACTAAAGTTCATAGCTATATAAATTGAAAAGTTAAAATTGTACATAACTATTTATACCTAATTTATCTTTTTTTTTTTTTTTTTGACAAGCAAACATGAAAGTGATTATTACGGAGAACTATTCTCAGACCAAACTATTAGAATACAACAACCATCCAGAAATATGACTCGAAAGAGCCTAAAGCATAGATGACCAAACAATGAGCCACCATATTACGATGTCTAGGGATAAACCTACATGTAGTGCCGGAGCTATAAAGGGGCCTAGGGGGACCCCGGCTCCTCAAGTTTTTTTTTATACTTATATGTGGTATAAAATGATATTCGTTTTTTATAAAAATTAATATATTTTTCTATAATAGACCCCTCCAAATAAATAAAAATTAAATTATTAAGTACAAAAAAAAATATTAATTTAAATTTAAATGATGCACCAAATTGTTGTATTTGAACTTTGGGCCCTTAAGAGTCCAAATCTGGGGTTTTTTCAGTTTTAGCCAGTATTTTAAAAAAATTTACTAAAGAGGCCACAAATTTTTTTATTCTTAACGGGGCCATAACGCACATAGAGTGTGTTATTCTTAATGATAATGCACATGCCATGTGAGTTATCTCTAATCAATAATTAAATCTCTAGATTAATCTTGATTAATGACGTGGCAATGATGTGGTAGTGGAGGATACTTAGGTGGTTAATAACGCACATGTTGTGTGCGTTATCAGTAAGGATAACACACACAATGAATGTGTTATTCATACTAATAATGTGCACGCCGTGTGCATTATCATCATCATAAAATGCCGAGCCCTAACCGGTGCTGCAACATTCTCTTCTGCAATTTTTTTCCTTTCCCCGCTACTACACAATTCAAAAATCTATCCCTGCTGCTTCTTTTACACTCTCCTCCGCCGCTGCTTTCCTTCTCTTCTCCTCCTTCCTTCCTCATTTTCTTCTCTTCCTCTTCTTCTCTTTCCTTCTATTTCCAAAATACTCATCTTCGGGTTGTCAGTATTCAAGCACCTGCGTTGCACCCCCTTGGAGTACGAAGATTGATGGGTTTTGGAGTGGTGAACAGTAGAGAAAACTCTACTAAATAACATTGATTTCAATTCATTCAAATTTTTGGTAAATTTCTTCTTACCTATAATTATTTTTAATTTTTTTACACTATGTGTTAATTTCTAATATTATTCATATGAAAATTGTTGTTTATTGTGATTAATGAATAACTTTTATGAATTTTATTTGGATTATTTGTCAATTTCTTGTAATTTATTTTTCTAGATGTGGGTTTATGATTATGTTCAAGCTTATTGTTATTGATAAATTTGTGCATATTTGATTATTTTATTAGACTAGTTGTGTTTTTCATCGGAAATGTGATTTGATGAAATGGGTGATGCTTAATTTTGCTCACAATTTTGCTACTAAGATGATATAAGTTATATAGTTTATTTTGTTTTTATCATAAACCATGATTGTTTATTTTTTGTGAAAATTTGTTAGCATATTTATATTGCTCTATTAATTTTATATTGTTAGCATTTATATAATTTTATATTATTAGCATTTAAATTTGTTTCGACTTTTTTTTTACCAAAAAAAGAGAATATAATCTTCTCTAAAACCCTAACATTGAAACCTAAACCCTAAAACCCTAACGTTAAAACTCTAAGCCCTAAACCTTAGAAAGCGTGTAATAATACTTCACTCTAAATATTTTACTCTAAACCCTAAACCCATTAAGACTTAAATTTATAAAGTGTATAATACTATACCTAAAACCCTAAAACCCTAACATTGAAATCCTAAACCGTAAACCCTAAAATCCTAAACTTGATATATTAAACATTAAACCCTAAAACCCTAAACTCTAAAACCTTAAATCATAAACTTTAAAAGTGTGTAATAATACTTTAGTTTAAATATTTTACTTTAACTTCTAAACTCGTAAAGATTTCAATTTAGAAAGTGAATAACTGTAAACCATAAAACCCTAACATTGAAACCCTAAACCATAAACACTAAATCTTTAACCCTAACCTTGATCTATTAAACACTAAACCCTAAAACCTTAAAATCCTAAAACCCTAAACCATAAACCTTAGAAAGTTTGTAATAATACTTTACTCTAAATTTTTAACTTTAAATTCTAAACCCGTAAAGATTTAAATTTAGAAACTGTATAACCGAAAACCCTAAAGTCCTAAAACCGTAACATTAAAACCCTAAACCCTAAACCATAAAATTTAGAAAGTATGTAATAATACTTTACTTTAAATATTTTACTTTAAATTCTAAACTCGTAAAGTCTAAATTTAGAAAGTGTATAACCCCAAACTCTAAAACCCTAAAACCCTAACATTCAAACCCTAAAACTCTAAACGTAACATTAAACCCTGTAATCTAAACCCTAAATCCCTAAACCATCCGATCTTAGAAAATGTGTAATAGTACTTTACTTTAAACATTTTTTTACTTTAAATTCTAAATATAAAACATGTAAATTTATAAAGTGTATAATACTATACTTAAAATCATAAAACCTTGTGATATAATGTAGATGGAAGAAGTCCCAGCACATGTGCATCCGGGCCCTATAGACCCTGATGTATTGACCAGGCAACATGAGCATAGGTCTGGGTTGATATGGAGTGGGGATCATGAGACGTGTATTAATGATCTTCAGTGTAGAAATTTCGGGAGAAATCTATTTCAGGCTCACAGTACGGCTCCTTGTAGGTTGATTGAAATTATTGATAAGACAGGATTAGGGGGAGTTTTTAGATATGGTTACATAGGTCTCGACCACACACTTATTAATGCTTTAGTTGAGCGTTGGAGGCCTGAGATCCACACATTCCACCTGACTTGTGGTGAGGTAACTGTACCTCTACAGGATGTGCACGTCTTATAGGGTTTACGGATAGAGGGGTTGCATGTTATATGTCCTAGTTGGAGTGTACATCAAAACCAGTATTGGATTTAGATGATTGAGAGACTTATTGGTGTTTGGTTGTCTCTTACTCACTTCTCCAGATATAAGCTTCAGAACGAACCTTTAGAGGCTTGGACCTTGAGAGAGAGTTCACTGGATCAGAGAGTGATGGTGACCTTATCTTGTGTGCCCCGGGATTTATTTTCTTACTTCTTGGAGGTCATATGTTCCCTGATATGTTGGGCATCTTGGGCTCACGTCCGGTACATCAGTTTGTTAGAGGATTTTGATACTATCGACACTTATAGCTAGGGGAGATGTGTATTAGGGTTTTTATATAGGCATCTATGCTCGGCAGCCTTAGGGGGTGCACGACAGATAGGGGGAGCCCTCGTGCTACTTCAAACTTGGGCTTGGTCGTATATTCTTGTATTGCATCCTCAGCTAGATCGGCATGTGGAACTAGAGCCTCTTGGTCCACTTGGTGCTATGTGGTGCACATAATTTGATCTCAGCCAGTTGCCTATGCATGTCCTGCTTACGTATAGAAATCAGTTAGATTTCATGCCATCTGATCATGTATGACTTTCAATTAAATTTTTTTACTTTCTTATTATATTTTTTAAATGGTTATTATTTATTTTCTACACAGTTTGTATAGCTACCATATCTTGACCGTGGTCTAGTTCTATCTAGTTGTGGCAAATTGATGGTGGTCACAGGCACGGAATGATGACAACGAACATTTCATAAGCACTTAACAATGTCTTGAAAAAGGCTAGGGTCTTACCCTTAAAAGCCCTAGTTGAATTAATATTTAACAAACTTTTCAAGTACTTCAACCAACACCATGAAGAGGCCTGAAATTGTGTGCATCCATTTCTGACAAGAGTTTTTGACAAGTTTCTTTGGATTGAATTAAAATTGAGAGATTATACAGTTACAACGTACAACCCACGAGAAGGTACTTACATAGTTAAATCTCCAATATGCCTTGTTGAAACCGGCAACAACGTTTATACTTTAAACCTGAATGAAAAATCTTGTAGTTGTGGCAAATGGCAAGAATATACGTTCGCTTGTTCTCATGCTCTTGCAGTCTATAGAGATAATGATACAAGACTAGATGCTTATGTGCCGGATATATATTCGTGGAAACTTACAGAAGAACATATCCGTCCAATTTTAATCCGGTTGGGCACGAGGACTTTTGGAGAGATGCTCAACATGAACAATCAACGAGGTAGAAAACAGGGTACAAGGTTTCGAGGGAAAATGAATTATGAAAATCTGGATTCTCCTCGAAGATGTAGCAGATGTCGAATGCCCAGGCATAATAGAAAAAATTGTAATAACCCCAATTCAAGCAATGTATAAGTTTCTTTTTTTCAAAGTGTTGTATATTTTAGGGTTTCTATTAATGATATTTCTTCTTTGAATTTCTTCTAAGTACTTCTTTATATATCTTTTACTTATATCAATTATAAATTATTATAGTAAAATTTACAGCAAGTAAAAAAATTTAAAATTTTTAAATTACTTCTTCATACTTTTTTTAATAAAATTTTACTTTTAAAATGGTTATAATTATTATCATAAAATATACATCAAATAAGTTAAAAATAAAATAATACTATCTTTATTAAAAAAAATTATAATTATAAGTTCTGCAAAAAAAAATTATGAGTTTTGCAGAAAAAAAAAATGATGTGGCAAATAATGCACACTCTAGATGTGTTATCATAAAGGATAACGCAAACATCATGTGCATTATCTGCCACATAGAATACTTAACATATAAAATTTTGAATTAGTAATAACTCACACGGTATATACGTTATCCTTAATCATAACGCATACACCGTGGCGAAAATAAGATTAAAAAATATTATGGCCACTTTAGTAGCTTTTTCAAAAAAATTGACCAATAATAGCAAAAAACCTCCAAATCTAGCATCGCCCCTACCTACATGTA
The DNA here is from genome assembly GCA_028651295.1 of Catharanthus roseus. Lineage (NCBI taxonomy): Eukaryota > Viridiplantae > Streptophyta > Magnoliopsida > Gentianales > Apocynaceae > Catharanthus > Catharanthus roseus. The sequence goes on from JAPQWS010000047.1 coordinate 3,170,385, forward strand.
CACTTCAATACCCATTCGTCCTAATTTAAACAAATCAATAAAGGACTCCCAATGCGGACAAATTTTGCACAATACCTAGGCTATCCATTCAAAGATCGCCCTTTGCAACCCAAATTCCTCCACTGTAATCATTCCTTGTAACAAAGTTGAGACCTCAACGTGCTCTACTATACCGGCTTGAATGTTTGTACCACTTTTTCTACTCTTCTCTGTACCACATCATAATTTGATATATTTTATTAATAAAAAATATTAAATAAAAGATAAACCTTAATGAAAAAAAAGTAAACTCTAAGAGAAAAATGTATTATAAAAGGAAAGTGGTACAAGGATTGATTAAAGAATAATATCTCCTCTCTCTCTCTCTCTCTCTCTCTCTCTCTCTCTCTCTCTCTCTCTCTCTCTCTCTCTCTCTCTCTCTCTCTCTTTAACTTAGTTATGAATGCCTTAAGAACGTGAATGGATTAGATTTATCCAATTGAACCTAAGGATAACAATTATTATCTCTAATAAATTATTAGTCTCTAATGCTCAATTTGTGCCCTAAACTATTTTTCCTTTCTCAATTCGAAATAATTAATGCAAATAAACCAGTCCTTCACAACTGGCGACGAATAAACGAATTAAGCAACCTCCAAATCATAAAAAAAATCCATCAAGAATTATCCATAAGTAAATCATATTAACATCCATTAGGGTTTTTCCTCATTCAAACACCACTAATCTAGCTATTGATTATAATCTCTTTTACAATCATTAAATACGAATAATTCATAATGAAAAAAGAGTAGAGAAAGCTTATGATGTTTATATCACGGTTCCAGAGAGTGGCCCGAACGATCCTCTCGAACTGTCATTCTTCATCTTCGAAATTGCTCTGATCGAAACTTACAATCTCCTCTAAAAAACCTAACCTAATCTATGAATTGAAAAGTTGCAAAGGAATTGAAGTGTTTTCAGGGGAAATAAACTGAAGAAAATTGTCCCTAAAAGTTACCTTGAAAACCCCAAGTCTAAATGCCATAATAAAAACCATAAAATCCAACTTAAAGAATATCAAAATCTAAGAAAAATCAGGAGACTGTGCGACAGAGCCGGCCACAGCCACCCTCTTTCCAATTGGTGCCTGTTTGAAGAGTTGCAGCCCGCCATGGCTGGCTTGTCCAACTGGCCATGGTTGGCATCTGCTTAAGTAGTATATGGGCTTTCTCTTCTCGTTGTTCCACCATTTTCACTCCTTAGGCTCCCATTTAAGCTTGTATTCACTTCTAAATTCTTCAGGATGTATCTAAATCAATAAGAGAAGATTTATTGGTAAATTTCCATTTTATACACTAAATACTTCGAAAATCAAAATAAATAACATATAAAACTACAACTATAATAGCCATATTAATGATCGATCTTTGAAACTGGCCATTGTTTCTGTCCACAGTTTGTTGAGGCCTTCTTGGTTTGGGCTACAACTTGAGTGGCTCTTGCTTGTGGCTGGCTGACTATTTAGTGCAGGGGCGCTTGCTGCCCACTTTCTCGGTCAAGGAACAGCGCTCGACTGATCGAGAGCGGTCACCTTTTATTCAATCATAATCTTGAGAGGAGAAAAAACGCTTCCTAGCCATTGATTGAAATTCATGTGGTTTAAAATTAACAGTTGATTTAATACCACTATCTGTTTCAAACAATCTGAAAGGAGCGTGGTGCTTTCCTCTTTTTTATCAACCTTAAGCCATGCACTGAATTATTCATTGTCACAGTCAGCTTTTGAAATTCTATTTTGGATAAATGGGAAAGACATAATAATATATAAACATTTGTAATAGAATGGGGTAGGCTATAGTAGAGGATGGCTCCTTGAATTTCTTCATCAACTTGCTACTTAACAGTGAAATCCGGCAGATAGGGATGGTAACATTGATTTTTGCCGAAATCTGAAAAAGAGATGATATTTAATCTTCTCTCTGATTCGAAATTTACTACAGTTAATAAGCGTCTTTCTCAAAATTCAACCAACTTCCACATAGTGGTATTCCCGTGGTAGCTCATTAATATGGAAAGAAAAAGGGGCATCGGGTGAATGTGGAGTCAGAAATAACCATACCAGATTCCCATTTTTTTAACACAAGCATTGTAGATTCAAATCACAGTGGTCCCTGATTAAGAGGATTAGTTTGACAAAAGTTGTTCGGAAAAAATAAACCTATGAGTGTTGTCATGAATTTGAACAATATCTAGATCTATATGTGATACCCCAAATTGAGCACTAGCAAGTATACTAGACTGCAGTAGTAAATAATAAGGTTGTCCCACAGAAAATGAGATTAAAACTACTCCAATTATGAATCCAAAACTTAACTTAGTCCAAGAAAGCAATTAAAACCAATTGAATATTTTTAATTAATTAAACTAAGAAACTAAACTAAAGGTAGTAAGTTTCTCAACAAAGATTAATAGATCTAAGCCATATGACTTCACTAAAGAAATCGTTATATTACCCTAATGGTTCAGTATTTTCAAGTAAATTTCATTAACTGATCAACAACCAAAATAGTCCAGTACCTCTTGGTCCAAGTCTACCAAACCTATTTTCATTAAACAAACCAATCATAGGTCTATGTATTGATTTTAATTCAGAGAAAATATTCGCATATGATGTCATCAAAGATTGCAAAGATCACACAAATATAGGTCTATATCTTGCATGCAATTTATGGCCAAATTACTTAACTTATTTTAATTAAAATTCTCTTGGTCAGTTTACTTAATTAACATTAATTCAATTTAAATAGTAGCTAATCATTTAAAACTTACAAGTATTAAGAACATAACTTGTCACTAAATATATAAACTATCAAATAATAAAACCAAAAGAAATAATATAACTGACTAAACTTGTTATATTATGGCCTTAGAACAAAATATTAGCACATATTGAAAATAATAAACAAGTTCCAAATAAAGAACAGAGTTATAGAAAACATCCGTGATCAAATAGTCTTCAAAATTGCATCAAATAAAGCTACAATCTTTGTCTGGAAAATTACCAAATTAAAGCCTAGAATTTATGAAGAAAAACTATTCTAGAAACTACCCTAAACTACTCTAAAACTAAACTAAACTACTCTACTAATATTGATCTAATTAAAATTGGTCAGCCCTAATGGTTGCCGATGCTTTATTTATAGAAATTTATTAGAGAGAAATTAGAAATTTACTTAAAATAAATTACCTAAAAGGAAATCCTAATCAAAAAGGAAATTTATTCAGGATTGAAAATAAGGAAATCTAAAAAAAAAAAACCGCTACTGCTTGGATTGATTTCAGCACACCATATTCCACACTTGATGAACTCGATTTTTTTAAATTGCAATTTAGTTCATAGCTTTTGAAATTTGTACTTTAGTCCTAAACTTTCTAATATTTTCACTTTGGTCCCTAATCCTCACTGTGCAAAATTCAGCTCCTTTTTCATCTTCTATTATTGTAGTTAGTCCTTGAAAGTTAAATTTTCTCTTCAAATCAGCTCTACAAATGTAAATAAGTATAGAAAGAGTTATTTATTCAAATTAAACTCAATTTTCACTGGAATTGACAAAAAATAACCATCGAATAAAGTGTGTTTTCTATTGTAAGATCTCATATATCAATATTCATTCCCAAACACAGCACTAAAGTATCCTAATACCCATGGCATTCACTGGTTTCACATTACTGTTGGATTCCGTAAACAAAAACATAATAAAAGAACCTACGAAAAACCACCAACATGATCCGCATATACTAGAAAAACCGATTGGAAAAAAAGTTAACTCAATGTTTTTTATGTCGCAAGGTGTGGAGGTGCTGTCGTTTATGCTTCGCCATCTACCGGTATCCACGTGACAACCTCCTCTATAAGTGATCGGGATGCTAGCCCTCAGCATTCTGAAAACTATTTAGAACGAGCCCTAACTCTCTGGTAATACTTTGGAATTTTTGGAGATAGAGGCAGGACACAATTCTGGCTGTTCTAGGGTTTAAAGTTTTTAATTCAAAAGAAGTCAGGCACGAAAGAAGGTTAACATAACCTTTTATAACTGTCAACATCAGAACCTTAATTATCATCTAATGACAATGTTAATCTCGCCTGTTTATTCCTATAATTATCCAGTGGTTGGATGAATAATATTAAGTAATTAATTTTATTTATTTGATAAATAAATTAGTTACTTATTAACTTACTAAATAAATACAACATGGAATCAGATCCCCTTTTTGTATACATTCAATGAACTTGGACACGATCTAGATTCATTGGACGTGGATATCGTGCTCACAAGATCGTCTATGCGTGTGATCCTGTAGGTTCACTTAACGCTGACAGTGAATGAAAAATATCCTAGACATTTATCCACAAAACATAAGTGGCCTCTAGCAAGATATTATGCTTATCCAAGTAAAAGATATGATAACCTAACATCAATTTTAATATTTACTCCTTTTGTTACACAATATCCTAATTAAGTATAAGACATGGATCGAGTCATCCTTATAAAGCTTAATTAACCATTTACTTCATCACCAGGCAGACTGTTCCAATAAATAATATTAATAATATCTTATTAATACTTATTTGAGCATGGCCATGCGTATTCAGTCTTCCTTATCAAAGGTCCTATGGATATCTCTCCCTAATAAGAGAGGGACAAATCCCTTTCACTATCTCTAATATTCAAGCTATGAAAAGAAAATAGCCCAACCAATAGCCATAATAATTACCTAATTAAAAGTGACGTTTGACTATGTCAAAATACATTTTCTCCCCATGGAAGAAGCATTAGAAACATTAGGTCAAAGGATACCAAACATAGAACGAGAAGAAATACTTATGACTTAAACCCATGCAAATTTCTTCTTCACTTTGTGTCATGTCCAATACAATATTCTCAATGTATTTATGAATTTATTTTATATCTCATATTCATGATCAGTAAAATTGATCATCAATCAACTTCATATTAGTTTAATAACACAATATGTATAAAACTAGAGACAAACAATAATAGTATTTTTATTAGCAAGAAGGGTTTTACTATCAAGTCACATACTTTATGACCAAGAGCATAAAATAAAATTCAAAATACATGCTTCATAAATAACCAATATAAATGTAAGTCAATTGGTCTAGGGTATATAACTAACAATTACTTCCTTCAAAATTAAATCAAGAAATAAAGGTTAAGAAGCATATTTTACACTCAATATTTCCAATTCAAGTTTAATTTTGGAAGATGGAAAATGTTATGTGTTCTAACAAATTTAACAATAGAAAAAATGTTATCATTTCATGCGGAAATTGTTCTTAAAGTAAACAAGAATAGTTTAGATATATAAACATTAGAGTAATTGTTGTTTTCTTCCTAACATATTTACCTTTATCAAGTTTTTTCCTAACTATTAATTTTATGTTTTTTGGTCATCGGCTAATTTACAGGCAACATTTTTTGTCATTTGGACGATTTCTGACATGTTTGACTGGTGGTCAATGACTTATTTTCGAGCATATTAAAATAACATGGGGTAAAAATGCACCAATAGGGGTGATCACCGGTTAAACTTTTCTTTTTTGAGAAAATGATATGTATATTATCACAAAAAAATTACAATAGAATGTACAAGACATAATGAGTGTATTCTTTGCAGCCATTGGAGCTGACACATAGTTTTGCAGAAAAACCTATCCTAGCACTAAAGGACATAAGCATCCTCTCATCCCTCCAGTACCATATCCAATGGCAAAATATTCTGAAGATGACTATCTAATCCAACTCAAACAAAAGAGAGTTCCAATGCTGGGAGAAGTTCCAATCAATCCACCTCACAATATTAGCTTCATCGAAGAAATCCGCCAACGATGTGGTGGAATAACTAACTTCCATACAATCGCTGCATCATCGCAATCTGTCAATGCATGTAAATCAGATTCCTATTTATTCACACATTTTAAACAATATGGTTCTACTATTATATCTCTTGATGCCAACATCAAACGGGTTTTCAAGCTTTTCCACTGCAGTTGCCATAGGAGTAGAAAATCTCTGTGGGCCTTTAAATTTGCACACTACTCCCCATTATTTCTAATTAGGTGGTGCCTTACCAAGTTCATTTTTATGACAGATCGGCAGAAAATTTTCCATTTCCCTCAAGGGGCCAGAATGGTTTGTCAATAGAATATATGTCACTCACTGGGTTAGCCAATAGTAGCTTCTGTCAAACAGTGCTATGAAGAGAATCAACGTGGGGTATAGCCTCCCAAGAACCACAATCTAAGTAGCAAGACATGACTTTCAAATGAAGCTGTGCAATCTCCATTTCCAAGGGGCCAAGATCCTTCAAACTCCCTGTGCCCAACCAATCATCCGCCCAGAAAAGCACAAACTTACGCTGCCAAGCTCCCAAGTTTCTTCCACAGCACCTAGTGGCCGATCAATAAGCTTCACCAGAATGGGATGCTGCTCGCATATTTTTTCCCCAATCATGTTCTCTAATGTCCTCGTATTGTCCTTGCAATACTTTCGCTAAAAGCTAATCCCAATGCATGAGTAATTGCCACACTGACAGAGCTCAAGTAGTATTGTCCACCTCTTTTATTTGCCTAAGATCCAATCCCCGTCTATCCTTCGATTTGCAAACCTTATACCCAGCCACCGTATGAAGTTCCCGTGCACCATCCAACTCACCCCAAATGAATTGTTTATTCACTTGCTCCAAAAGGTCTAATGTGTGAAATGGAAGTAGAGATGTTTGATTAGCATAGTTTGCAATTGTAGAGGTGGAGGACTGAATAAGGATAGCCCGAATTGCCATAGACATTTGCCTCCCCTTCTATGCACTGAACTTCTTTCTCACCTTTTCCACCAAGAAAGGGTATGTGCCTTTCCCAACTCTCTTATGAAATGTTGGCATCCCCTAATATTTACAAAAATCAAATGAAATTGGCTTCTAAATTTTGAAGCTAGCCTAATAGCAGTAGAATATTCCACATTGGAGGAGAATAAAATGTGAGACTTCTCCATGTTAATTCTTTGCCCAGAGATTTTGCAAAAATGTTGAAGAGTGTGCTCTATCACTGAGGCTTGTTTTTTCATCGCCATATAAAAAAGAAATAGGTTATCTGCAAAGCATAAATGAGAGAGAACCGGCCTGGTCCAAGAATTCAAATACCTTGACATTCCCCTGGTGCATTAATTTTCTGACTCAAAATTTCCATGCAAAGCACAGCCAAATAAGGGGAGAGTAGATCGCCCTATCGAATGCCTCTTGAGGGCTTGAAACTCTCAAGCTTTTCAACGTTCCAAAGAATAGAAAGGTATGCCAAAGTTGTGTATTTCATGATTAACTGAACCAAATGCCCCTCAAACCTAACATATCAAAGTACTACTTCAAGGAAATCCCCATTCAATTCTATTGTATGCTTTCTCCAAATCAATTTTGACTGCCATAAATCCATGCTTACCCTTCAGACTCCTTATGGAGTAGAAAACCTCCTGAGCAATAAATATATTATCCGTTGTTTGCTTGCCTGGAATAAAGCTGCTCTATATCTCACAAAAAAGCTTAGACATGAGAGGTTTCAACCTATTGGCAATAACTTTTGTTACTACCTTCATAAGAACATTACACAATGCAATAGGTCTGAATTGAGAACCAATTCAGGACACTTTGTAACATCCCGACTAAGTACCTCAAAGTTAGTTTAGGTCGCAGTAAGTTCGAATAAAAGTTTCGAGGTTAGTTTATAAAGAATAGTAAGTATTGGGGTTATTTGGTAATTATTAGAAAAATTAGGGGAAGAATTTTTTTCGGTGGAAAACTTTTCGGACATATTTTAGAATTATTCTGGTTTAACTCTTTAAAATAGAAATGAAAATTTTAAGTTTAGGATGAATTTTTAGTCATTTTTAAGATTTGGGGCCAACGTGAAAATTTTAAGAAATTGAGGGACTATTTACTTGGAGAGGAAGTAATGACAAGGCTGGCAAGGCCATGTGGGCTGAGGATTGAGGGACACTTTGCTGGTATGAACGTGTGAACAAAGGAGTGGGTGACACATGGCTGGTTGGTGCCATGTGTCTCATGCATGGAAAGCCAAAACCATGCATTAATGGCTATTTAAGGGAGTCCAAACGCTGAAAAATAAAATAAAATACAGCACTACACCAGCCTTTTCTTTTCTTTTCTTTTCTCGCCCTCTCTCTCTCTCTCTCTCTCTCTCTCTCTCTCTCTCTCTCTCTCCCACTTTTCTATTTGTTTTTCTTATATTTTTTTTCTTTTCTCTTTTTTTTTTTTTTTGCTTCTCTCGGCTCACCTTCTCTCCAGGTATATATATTCTATTTTTTTTTTCTTTCTTTCTTTTCTTTGTTTCTTTGGGAGCTTTATTCTATTTTTTTTATTAGATAATATTAAGGTATAATAGTTTTGAATTTATTTTGGGAACCCATAATTTTTCTTAAGGAATTATTATACATTATTTTGGGGATGGTTTTAGAATTTCTTTGAGTTTAAAATAATTGTAGGTACACCCTAAGATTATCATGGGGTCATGGTTATATATATATATATATATATATATTGGAGCTATTTGATTAAGTTAGGAATTATTATTTGTAGGTTTAAATTAAATCGCGGCGCCAGGTGAGTTCACCGATCCCTTTATTGTGGAAAGAAATTTAAATATTGTTCTTATAAAGCATATTACTTTGTTATTGAATCTTAACAAAATGCACAAAATAATTATCGGTATTATATTACGGTTATACTAAAATGTGATAAGTAATTAACGTATTTATATTTTAAATATTCGTTTATGGCACTAAAAAAAAATATATATTTTAAAGGTTAGTGCCATATTCTTATTATTGCTTCTACTAGCAACATTTCTTTTAACAATCCTTTTATTTTGAATTTTAAAAATTATTTTGAAGAAAACATTTTCAAAATAAGCGTTATTTCTTTTTGGAAAATAATATATTTAAATAGCTTAAATTCTTTTAAGGTTTTAAGTTTTTAAAATGACTTATTTTCAAAATATTACTATTTTTTTAAGAAATAATATTCTTAATTCTTTTAAAAGTTTTTGAGTTTCAAGATTATCTTGAGAAATTATTTTTAAAATATTTATTATTTCTTTTTAGAAAGAATATTTTTACATATTTTATATCTTCGAAGTTTTGAGTTTTAAAATTATTTTTGAAGATTATTTTTATTTTTTATCCTTAAAATATTTATTATTTCTTCTTGGGAATAATGTTATATATATAAATACTTTAAGTTTCCTTAAAAGGATTTCGAGATATATTATTTATTTGGAAAAGTTATTTTTAAAATAGTTATTATTTATTACTTCCTTTGGAAATAATATTTTAAATATTTTAAATATTTTTATAGGGTTAGAGATTTAAAATTATCTTTAACATATTTATTATTTCTTTTTGAAAATAATACTTTACATATTTTCTAGATATTCTTAAAAAGGTTTTCTTGAGTTAAGAGAATATTTTCATAATACTTTTACTTTAAATATTCTTAAAGTAAGATTTCAAAAAATGTTTACTAGTTACGTTTAAAGAATATTTTTCTACGGTTTTATTCTTACTTTAAATCTTGGAAGTATTAATAATTTCCTTTCGAGAAATATTTATCATAATTTTTGACACGCAAATTAGCATAACCTATTTTATACCCGGTAATGTGTTTCAAAACTTACATTCCAAAGTCACATTTGCATGACTACGAGTTTTGCACAGCGGATAGGGATTTTTTGATATATGAAGAGTTTTATGCGGCCGATAGATAGCCTATAATTTTATAAAAATATATTAAAAGCCCTAATCCGGCAAAAAGGGGCATGGTATATACTTTTTATCAACATGTCGAAAGGACTTGCACTGTGCGTGGCTAGTCCCCCGTACGAGGGCCTCTTCCAAACGGCATGCTTGGTAGTGTTACTCTTGATCTGAATCCAGTTGACAGAGGGCGTAGTATTGTTGGAGGGATAGGCCCAAGGCAGTATTGCGTTTGACTCCGTATCATGCTCTGCGGTAATGGCTATTTCCTAGCAGGTTGGGTCTAGGAGGGACCCACCGGCTAGGGTAGTACAGGGCGGCCTGGTAAGTATGCCAAGGCTCGTTACCTGTTTATGTATATGTTGTGTGAGGTTGAAAAATCGAACGTTCATACAGTGTGTTTGAAGTTCAGGCTGGTATTGACTACAGGATGCCGGAATTTGTCCGAAGACCCCGTTTCAGGTTCCGGACTCTGTCCGTTGAGCCTATCGTGGTGCATGCATGTTTTTCTTAAAATTTCACTTGTCGTGGCACCGCCGATGTATCTTGATTCGCTCAGACTTCCCGTCTACGCCCGAACCCTTCAGAAAATTTATATTTTGCATAAAAGTTTTGAAAGCACTTACTTTGCTGGGATGATAAACCGTTTTATATATATATATATACTTTTCCCGTACGGGAAGCTCATGAATAGCACACGTGCACGTGAACTCACTGAGCGTCGATCGCTCATGTTTTCCAAATGTTTCTCTCCCATTTTCAGATGACTTGGTAACCAGTTTGGGTTAGAGGAGCCATGGTGAGCCATCGAAGCCGGTATATTTAAAGGCTTCCATCTCTAGTCAAAAGATTTTGATTATGTAGACTATTGCCTTAGCGGCCTTAAACCGATGTATAAGTTTGAGAAGCTTATGTTATAAAGTTATATTCAAACCTTTATTTTTTCTCACATTATTAATATAGAAATACTCATGACAGCTCCTCCCAGTCGTACCTTAGTCTTGTATATTTGTAAGTTCAGTGCCGAGAGGCACGCAGGTACCTTACTCTGCCGCAGTTGACCTAGCGGAGAGGTACGAGGTATCACAGGTGGTATCAGAGCTCTAGGTTCGACACTAGGTTCTCTAGATCCTAGATGAGTTTTAAAGAGATGACTACTTTAACTCTATATTTTGGGAGTTAGTAGTTTATTTGTCCTGTCTTGTTAGACAGTTAGAGACTGTAGGGTTGAGTACAGCTAAGATAACATAGATGAGAGGAACCCTTGAGGCTTAACAGTAGGTTATGACTCGATGACGTTAGGGTAGGATCGGTGAGTGGGACGGCAAACGAGACCCCGGCCAAGGCCGAGGTTCACTGGAGAAACTTTAGTAGACGTTTTTCCTGGCAGAGTTAGAATCTTGATAAGATATCCTATGATTTTGATATTTGAAGTAGTAGTATTAGTAAGTTTGATATTTTTATATATTGGGAGCAATTGTTTGCTCGATTGGTATTTAACTTTCTTTATCAACCCGTGTCTTTTGAGTATTTAAGGCTTAATAACAGTATGATGTCTTTCCAATTATTTTTCTTAAGTTTGATATTTAAGTTTGGGATGTTACGTGTAAGCTATAACTATAAACTCAAGGATAGCATTCCTAAGTTTTCTTGAGATTCGAACTATCTTTGGTTTAGGAAAATGTCGGGACCACACCTCTCCGAGTCACGAAGCTGAAGCTATGCCAGAAAGTTCTTCGCATGGACGGACAAATGCTGCAAGTCATGAAATAATAGGAAATTTCATGCCGAAGATGACGGAGTTGCTGGAAGCCACGTTAGCAAACCGAAGAGGAGAACGAGCGCAGAATACTAGCAATGACGAGGCTTTGGAAAGATTCCTCCGATTTTGGCCCCCGGAGTTCCATGGCAGAATGGAACAAGAAGCTAAGGCAGAGCTGTTTTTAGAACAGCTACACGACATTTACGATACACTGCAATATGAGAGCGCCAGGAGGGTAACCTTCACCGCTTTTCATTTGAGGGGAGCAGCGAAAGTCTGGTGGTTCAGAATTTCCAAAGCTCGGGTATTAAGAAATCAGTTATGGACGTGGGAAGACTTCCAAGAGGAATTTAAACAAGAATACATACCCCGCTAGCTAAGGGAATGTCATGAGGACGAATTCCAACAACTGAAACAAGAAAGGATGAAAGTAGCACAATATACTGCAAAGTTTAATCGTCTAGCCAAGTACTGTTTACGCCTTATAGACATGGAAGAGCACAAGAATCGCCAGTTTATAAAAGGGTTGCGAGTGGATCTGCAACGTGCCCTAGCCCCTTTACCACCAACCAGCTTCGCTGCTACGGTTAAAGCTGCTACCAGGACTGAAATAGCGGATCAAATGACAAAACGAAGAACGATGGCACAGAATGCTTCATTCCATCCCTACAAACGATCGGGACAAGGACGCTGGAGACCCCAATATCCAAAGAAGCCATGAAACAATAACCAAACGGGGAATAGGAACCGTCAAAATCTTCCGATGCATCTGGAGAAGGACTAGGGGCGGTACTGATGCAGGACAGGAAAGTAGTTGCCTATCATCTCCCGAAAGTTAAAAAATCATGAGAAGAACTACCCAACGCACGACTTGGAATTGGCAGCCATTGTGTTTGCACTCAAGAAGTGGCGTCATTACCTTTATGGGGCCAAGTACGAGATCTTTACCGACAACAAGAGTTTGAAGTATTTGTTCTCCCAAAAAGATCTAAACATGAGACAACGAAGGTGGATGGAACTGCTAGAGGAATATTGGTGCCGAATCAACTATCATACCAGAAAAGCAAACGTGGTAGCTGATGCTCAGAGTAGAAATGCAAAGTTAACAAGTCTAATTGTAACTTCAACCTTGCAACAAGAGATTAAGGAAGCGCAAAGGAGTAATGAGGAATTTCAAAGATTTAAAACTCAAGTGGAGGCAAAGAAATTAAACGATTTTCAGATCTTGGATACTGAAGGAAGTTTGTATTTTCGAAATCGGTTATGTGTACCGAATGAGGCAGAAATTAAATGAATGATATTGGAGAAAGCGCATAAAAGTAAGTATTCCATACATCCTGGTGAGAACAAGATGCATCAGGACCTCAAAAGAAGATTTTGGTGGAACGGAATGAAGAGAGATGTGGCAGAGTATGTGGCTACTTGTCTCACCTGCCAAAGGGTGAAAGCAGAGCACAAGAAGTCTGCAGGACTTTTACAGCCATTACCCGTCCCCGAATGGAAATGGGATTATGTCACGATGGACTTTGTCACGGGGTTGCCACGGACAAAAGGTTACAAGGATGCCATCTGGATCATAGTTGATCGATTAACGAAGATAGCACACTTTATTGCCATCAACATAACGTACTCCTTGGAAAGGCTAGCTCAACTATATGTAGAAGAGATTGTAAGATTTCATGGGGTACCGGTAAACATTGTGTCAGACCGAGATCCGAGGTTTACTTCGAGATTTTGGCCTAAGTTCCAGACTGCATTGGGAACTAATTTAAGTTATAGCACTGCCGCACACCCCCAGACTGATGGACAATCAGAAAGAACAATCCAGACTTTGGAAGATATGTTGCGAGCATGTGGTTTAGAGTTTGGAAACAAATGGATTGATAACTTTGTCTGGGCAGAGTTCGCTTACAACAACAGCTACCATACCTCAATCGGAATGGCACCGTTTGAAGCTCTGTATGGGAAGAAATATAGAACGCCTTTATATTGGGATGACACCGGAATTCGCTCCCTTTGGAAGCATAATAGTTGGATGCTAGAGTTGGAAGAGGCACAGAAACAGGTAAAAATAATTCAGGAACAGCTCCAAGCTGCTAAAAATCGACAAAAGAGCTACGCTGACAATCGACGATGAGACTTGGAATTCAAGGTGGGAGATCGAGTTTTTCTAAAACTCACACCACACCGAGGAAATCCCAGACACCTAAGAAAAGGAAAATTAAGCCCCCGATACATTGGACCATTTGAGATAAGCGACAGGATTGGTGAGGTAGCTTACCGACTGATATTACCGAGAGAGTTATCGGGCACTCATGACGTCTTCCACGTCTCCCAATTAAAGAAATATCAACCGTCGCCCGAGCATGTCCTGAATGATGACCCGTTGGCATTACAAACTAACCTGTCATACGAGGAAAAGCCTAGTGGGGTTGTGGAGCGAAGCCTAAAGGAGTTACGTGGAAAGAAAATTCCGACGTGCAAAGTGTTATGGAGGCATCACGGCATCGAGGAAGCAACATGGGAAACCGAAGAGTTTCTACGTAAAAAACATTCGGAGATTCTAGGTACGTGAACCTTAAAATTTCGAGGACGAAATTTTTCTAAGGAGGGTAGAATGTAACATCCCGACTAAGTACCTCAAAGTAAGTTTAGGTTGCAGTAAGTTTGAATAAAAGTTTTGGGGTTAATTTATAAAGAATAGTAAGTATTGGGGTCATTTGGTAATTATTAGAAAAATTAAGGGAAGAATTTTTTTCTATGGAAAACTTTTTGGACATGGTTTAGAATTATTCGGGTTTAAATCTTTAAAATAGAAATGAAAATTTTAAGTTTAGGATGAATTTTTAGTCATTTTTAAGATTTGGGGCCAACGTGAAAATTTTAAGAAGTTGAGGGACTATTTACTTGGAGAGGAAGTAATGACAAGGTTGGCAAGGCCATGTGGGCTGAGGATTGAGGGACACTTGCCTGGTATGAACATGTGGACAAAGGAGTGGGTGACACATTGCTGGTTGGTGCCATATGTCTCATGCATGGAAAGCCAAAACCATGCATGAATGGCTATTTAAGGGGGTCCAAATGCTGAAAAAAAAAAAAAATACAGCACTACACCAGCCTTTTCTTTTCTTTTCTTTTTTCTTCTCTCTCTCTCTCTCTCTCTCTCTCTCTCTCTCTCTCTCCCCCACTTTTCTCTTTGTTTTTCTTATATTTTTTTTTCTCTTTCTTTTTTTTTTTTTTCCGCTTCTCTCGGCTCACCTTCTCTCCAGGTATTTATATATTTTTTTTATTTATTTTCTTTCTTTCTTTTTCTTTGTTTCTTTGGGAGCTTTATTATATTTTTTTTATTAGATAATATTAAGGTTTAATAGTTATGAATTTATTTTGGGAACCCATAATTTTTCTTAAGGAATTATTATAAAATTATTTTGGAGATGGTTTTAAAATTTCTATGGGTTTAAAATAATTGTAGGTACACCCTAAGATTATCATGGGGTCATGGTTTTATATATATATGTATATATATTTTGGAGCTATTTGTTTAAGTTGGGAATTATTATTTGTAGGTTTAAATTATATCGCGGCGCCAGATGAGTTCACCGATCTCTTTTCTGTTAAAAGAAATTTAAATATTGTTCTTATAAATCATATTACTTTGTTATTGAATCTTAACAAAATGCGCAATCGGTATTATATTACGGTTATGCTAAAATGTGATAAGTAATTAACGTATTTATATTTTAAATATTCGTTTATGGCACTAAAAAAATATATATATTTTAAAGGTTAGTGCCATATTCTTATTATTGCTTCTACTAGCAGCATTTCTTTTAACAATCCTTTTATTTTGAATTTTAAAAATTATTTTGAAGAAAATATTTTCAAAATAAGCGTTATTTCTTTTTGAGAAATAATATATTTAAATAGTTTAAATTCTCTTAAGGTTTTAAGTTTTTAAAATAACTTGGAGAAATTAGTTTCAAATATTACTATTTTTTTAAGAAATAATATTCTTAATTCTTTTAAAAGTTTTTGAGTTTCAAGATTATCTTGAGAAATTATTTTTAAAATATTTATTATTTCTTTTTAGAAAGAATATTTTTACATATTTTATATCTTCGAAGTTTTGAGTTTTAAAATTATTTTTGAAGATTATTTTTATTTTTTATCTTTAACATCTTTATTATTTCTTCTTGGGAATAATGTTATATATATAAATACTTTAAGTTTCCTTAAAAGGATTTTGAGATATATTATTTATTTGGAAGAGTTATTCTTAAAATAGTTATTATTTAATACTTCCTTTGGAAATAATATTTTAAATATTTTTATAGGGTTTGAGATTTAAAATTATCTTTAACATATTTATTATTTCTTTTTGAAAATAATACTTTACATATTTTCTAGATATTCTTAAAAAGGTTTTCTTGAGTTAAGAGAAATATTTTCATTATACTTTTACTTTAAATATTCTTAAAGTATGATTTCGAAGAATGTTTACTAGTTATGTTTAAAGAATATTTTTCTACATTTTTATTCTTAGTTTAAATCTTGGAAGTATTAATAATTTCCTTTCGAGAAATATTTATCATAATTTTTGACACGCATATTGGCATAACTTATTTTATACCTGGTATGTGTTTCAAAACTTACATTCCAAAATCACATTTGCATGACTACGAGTTTTGCCCAGCGGATAGAGATTTTTCGATATATGAAGAGTTTTATGTGGCCGATAGATAGCCTATAATTTTATAAAAATAAATTAAAAACCCTCATCCGGCAAAAAGGGGCATGGTATATATTTTTGATCAACATGTCGATAGGACTTGCACTGTGCGTGGCTAGTCCCCCGTACGAGGGCCCCTTCCGAATGACATGCTTGGTAGTGTTACTCTTGATCTGGATCCAATTGACAGAGGACGTAGTGTCGTTGGAGGGTTAGGCCCAATGCGGTATTGCGTTTGACTCCGTATCATGCTCTGCGGTAGTGGCTATTTCCTAGCAAATTGGGTCAGGAGGGGCCCACCGGCTAGGGTAGCACAGGGCGGCCTGGTAAGTACGCCAGGGCTCGTTACCTGTTTATGTATATATTGTGTGAGGTTAAAAAATCGAACGTTCGTACAGTGTGTTTGAAGTTCAGGCTGGTATTGACTACGGGATGCCGGAATCTGTCCGAAGACCCCGTTTCAGGTTCCGAACTCTGTCCGTTGAGCCTATCATGGCGCATGCATGTTTTTCTTAAAATTTCACTTGTCGTGGCAGCGCCGATGTGTCTTGATTCGCTCAGACTTCCCGTCTACGCCCGAACCCTTCAGAAAATTTATATTTCGCATAAAAGTTTTGAAAGCACTTACTTTGCTGGGATGATAAACCGTTATGTATATATATACTTTTCCCGTATGGGAAGCTCACGAATAGCACGCGTGTACGTGAACTCACTGAGTGTCCATCGCTCATGTTTTCCAAATGTTTCTCCCCCATTTTCAAATGACTTGGTAACCAGTTCGGGTTAAAGGAGCCATGGTGAGCCATCGAAGCCGGCATATTTGAAGGCTTCCATCTCTTGTCAAAAGATTTTGATTATATAGACTATGGCCTTAGCGGTCTTAAACCGATGTATAAGTTTGAGAAGTTTATGTTATAAAGTTATATTCAAACCTTTCTTTTAATATAGAAATACTCATTACGGCTCCGCCCGGTCGTACCTTAGTCTTGTATATTTGTAAGTTCAGTGCCGAGAGGCACGCAGGTACCTTATTTCGTCGCAGTTGACCTAGCGGAGGGGTACGGGGTATCACACACTTTTTTCGAAAATCAGAGATATTAATTTCTCATTCAGAGCCGGATAAAAATCACATTCCCGTAATATCCGTTGAATAAACTCTGTACAAGAATCTCCTAGAATATCCCAGAAGCGTTGATAAAAGAGAGGAAGAATATCATCTAGATCTAGAGCCTTATACGAACCCATATGAAACATTGCATCTTTAATCTCCTGGTCTACAACAAATTGGTTCAACCGTCTTAGGCCATCTTGTTCCAAATTCGGGAATTAGTTCAACTGCCTCAGATCATCTTGTCAAACACGCTAGATATCATCTAAAAGGATTTAAAAAAAGTTTCTTCTAAATTAGTTTAGGGCAAAAAAAAATATAAAATTTAATAGTTGAGAATTAAACTGGACAAAGGTAAATATGTTGAGGATGAAAATTAACTTTACTCTAAAAATTTAAATAAAAGAAAGTGATCACTTCTCCAACACATTAAACAGTTGAAGGTTACTTCTTCACATTTTCATTTTTTTGATACTAGTAAAAAATCTGTGTTATGCATAATAATTGAATTTTTGTAATAAAAAAGGTGTACATATATAATATTCTATTTTTTAAACTAAAAATATTATCTAATTAAAAATACTATATATATTAAAAATGAACACTAACAATTCTTCTTTCCCACCACTAAATTCTGAAAAATTAATCAAGGTTTAAAAAAAAGTTCATTAACCAAGGAGACTAAAAGAACATGTAGTCCATTAGTTTTTTTTCTTTTATATCATCCATAATTAAGGTTTCTTTTCTTTTTCCTTTTTTTTTTTTTTTTTTTTGGAAAGGAATAGTTAAGTTCTACCTATTTAAGGTGTCTAAATGAATTTATATAAATAAAATGGGAAAAATAATATTAAATAAAAAAGAAGTATAAGAATATTATGAAAAAAATGAATGTTAAAAGGAAAAACATATACAATTCATAATAATTCTCTTTCCTATTTCTAAAAAATAAAGCTAAGATTTATAAATAATATCCCTCCCCAAAATATTGAACTTTTCTCTTAACCCAACCCTCTCCGGCTCCTCTTCCCTCCCCCTTTTTTTCCCCCCAACACCCTTGTTCCCCACCTCCACCCCTACCCCTTCCCCTTTCCCCATTCTTTTCCCGCTCAAAATTAACCCCTCTTTCCCCCACCCTATACTCTACCCCCACCCTCTCCCCGGCCTCCCCCAAAGGAAAAAAAAAACACCCTCTTCCCCCGCATACCCTCTTCCCATGCCCGCAGAAGGCTAGCCTGCAACTGTACCTTTGCGCCGAATCGTTGCTCCTGCACGGGTTTGGGCAAATAAACATTCGCAAGGCACAAAGAGAAGATTGGATTTTGATGGCTCTGATGGCTCGCACATGCTCAACGATGTAAGAGAGCTGCATAAGAAGCAGAAACTTATGGTTGATAAAAATTTTGTTTCTTGTGCTGAAACTAATTCTTATGCACCAAAAGTGGAGATTGCTCAGCAGCCCCACTTAGAGCCGTGAATATTATATGTCAGAATTGCCTGGGTTTGGGGAGCTCTTGGATTATTCAATTCCTTAAAGACCTGTTGAGAACGCAAAGTAATCCCCGTATTCTTTTCTTTCTGAAACTATTTGTAACAAGCTCTCGATTGAATCTATTCGCATTTCTTTAGGTTTTTGTGTTTGTTTTATTGTTGAAAGAAATGGACAAAGTGGAGGGCTTGCTTTGTTTTGGCTTAATGATTTTGTAAATGTGCATATTTTGTCCTCCTTTGTTGGTCATATTGACGCTCAAAGTAATATTCTAAATCTATGTGGCAATCTACCAGGCTTTATGGTCACCCAACCACTGATGCTAGAACCCACTCTTGGACCCTTTTGCACTGGCTTAGCACATTGCATTCTCTCCCTTGGCTTTGTGTGGGTGATTTTAATGAGATTTTATCTCATGAGGAAACAACTGGCAATAATCAGCAATCTAATGCCCAAATTGTTGCTTTCCGAATTGTTAGATTATGACCTACATGATCTTAGGTTTGAAGGGAATCATTTTACATGGAGTCATCATAGGGGCGATCCACATCTTGTCCTAGAACGATTAGATAGATTTGTGGCTTCTCCGTCATGGATGGCTCTTATTCCTTCTAGGGTTAATTACCATATTTTAAGCCCAGTAGCGGATGACATTCCTATCATGATTCCTAACCATGCTTGTCCGTGAAAAAGATCAAGGTGTCGAAGGCGACAAAATAGACCGAAACGATTTGAGCCACTATGGCTTCAAGAGCCAGAATCTATACAAGTAGTTGAGCTATTCTGGAAATCTCCCCGACCTCTCACAGGTCCTACTTTCCTTAACAGTCTAAATTCTGTTTGTTTGAGACTTCATGAGTGGAGCAGACAGACCTTATGGAATTTTCAGAAGCTGCTCCCGGAAAAGCTAAAAGCTTCGGAAATCCTCCAAAAGCAGTATTCAAGAACTCACTCTAGTTAAGGATGTTGAGAGGTTACAAAATTTAAAGGACATTTATTGGAAAACCTGGAGTCGCATATCATGGCTAAAGGATGGGGATCGTAATACGACTTATTTCCATCATACGGCCTCCCAATGAATAAAGAAAAATTCCATTGTGGCTATAAATAATGATATAGGTCAGAGAGTTGAGGATGAACTTGTGATATGTGCTATTTTGTCTATATTTCGATATGTTATTTTCATCGTTTTACGATGTTTTAAATATAAAAAATGCATATTTTAGACTAATATCCCTTATTCTTGTCTTAGGTGCTTTCCAATGGAGAAAACAATGAAAACAGTCAAAAACAACGTGAAAACGACAAAAACAAAGTCGACGATATAAATAAAGAAGACCTACCACTTGAGGTAGGCCAACCTACCATCAATGGTAGATATTGGAGCCAAAAGAAACAAAGAAATAGAAGCCTACTAGCAACGGTAGGCTACCGTTACTATCAATAGTAAGTCCCGATAACACAAGCACCGATTGGAACAGAACCCTACCGCGGATGATAAGGCTCGACCTATCATACACGGTAGGTCATGGTTGTAGCAGTTTTAATGTGTTCTTTAAGACTTTTTAATTAAATTAGTCTTTCATTATTAGAGAGTTCCGCCATTAAGGCATGAAGAGGTGAAGAATGGTGAGTGAACCTAGGTTAGAAAATTCCCTCAAATTCAACCTCAATTAGGTAGAAAATCAGTAGAAAAAATGCAATTGAGAGTTCAGAGATCAAGAATTGAAGATTCAAAGGCGCAATTTCGAGCTTCAATTGGGCAACTCAAGAGACGAGCTCGGGCGAGCTCAGGATCACGATTTTGGCTTCAACTTTCTCTTGAGCTTTCTTTTCTTGTCTTTTTACTGAATTTCAATCTTTAATTTTTCAGTTTTTAATACAATGTTTAGTGGCTAGATTTTTATGTTTGGATAAGGGTGGAACCCTAATTCTTGATTACTATGATTTTGAATTAATTTACAGAAATTGATGTTTGTTTTCAATTGAGTTTTATTCAATTGTGTTTTTTTGTAGTTTAATTGTCGCTAAAGTTAAATTTATTGCGAGAGTATTCAAAATTGAAAAAGGAAGACCGCTCTAGGGCAAATTGGGGGTTAATTTGGGCAATAGATTAGAGATATGAATTTACACTTTTAGGGCCCTTAATCACCTGTAATTACTTCACTCATAATTGGTTAGGTAGAGAAGAGATTCTCTTCTAAGGGTTAGTAAGTAGGGTGCCTTTCACCTAGAGATAGGGATTGCCCGACTAGTTGTGATGACCCAACTCGGTAATTCAACATCGTTTTCTATAAGTTTTTCCAATTGAACTAGTAATAAGGATTAAAGTGATTCCAATATCTAAACTCTTTCTTTAGTAGTTTTCAACACTTAATTTCTTGTTTGTTTACTTTAGTTGAATAAACTCGTTTTTAGCCTTTTAGTTTTTTCTTCTTCAAAACGATCCATTTTAGTCTAAACATTAGAAAGAGCAATTAGTACTTGAGCTTTTATCGTTCCTTGAGATTCGACACTCGGGCATAGCTCGATTACTATAGTGATAGGTCCACTTACCTGTTACTCTAGTTTAGTGTTTACCCCATTAATTTAGAACTGTACACATCAACTTGAAATTGAGAATATAGCTTCCAATTATTTTACTCAGACTTTTCAATCTCAGCTGCGGTTTGATGAAGTTCTTATCACCAGACAGCTCGCTAAAGAGGATATATGGTTTCTGAGTATACCTTATTCTAGGGAGGAAGTTCTTCATGCTCTTAATCACATGCATCCGAAAAAGGCGCCTGGACCGGATGGTATGCATGCTTGAAAGTACTCAATAACGGGTTGGATTTATCAGTTATAATTCATACTCATATTTCACTTGTTCCAAAAATAGAGAAACCAATTGTGATGGCTCATTATAGGCCTATTAGTCTATCCAACATTCTTTATAAGATTATTTCAAAAGTTTTGTCCAACAGATTGCAAAAAGTGATGAATTCAGTCATTGATGAAGCCTAATGTGCATTCCTTCTTGGGAGACTGATCACTGATAATGCGATTATAGCATTTGATGTTTCCCATAGTATCAATAGCAGTTCATAGAAAAAGACCCTCACATGGCCTTAAAACTAGATATAAGTAAGGCTTTTGATCGAGTTGAATAGAGACTTTTGGAGGTTTTATTTCAAAAAATTGGTTTTCATAGTCCCTTCCACTACCTTGTTATGAGTTGTATCACAATAGTCTCATACTCTATCCTTCTTAATGGTATCCCGACTCGACCTTTAGCTTCTTCTCGAGGTATTCGGCATGGTGAATCGCTATTTTCTATCTCTTTATCTTAGAGGGTTTAATTTTCGGAAAGGGAAATACAATTTCTCGTCTCCTTTTTGCAGTTAATTCATTACTATTTGCACAAGCACACATTTCCTAGGCGGTGAAGCTAAAGGAAATATTTGCAATTTATGAGGACTGCTCTGGACAAACTATCAACTATAAAAAGTCAAACTTATTTTTTATCAAAAGGGCCCCAGATGCTTTGCGACAAGAAATTTGTTCTTTTCTTCAGATGCCGGAAGGAAGGGGAAATAATAAATATTTGGGCCTCCCATTTATGACTGGGAGATCAAAGAGGGAGATTTTTAGCTATCTCCATGATTAAGTTTGGAAAAAACTGAATAGCTAGAAAGAGAAGACTTTGTCTCAAGCTGTGAAAGAGGTGTTAATCAAATCAGTTGTTCAGGCTATTCCTATATATGTCATGTCTGTTTTTCATCTCCCATCCTCCATCACATGTTCCATTACTGGACTCATTTGCAATTTTCGGTAGGGAGGTGGTGATAAGCATAAAAAAATTTGCTGGAAAGCGTGGACGGATCTTTGTCAGCTGAAGAGTAAGGGGGATTAGGGTTTCACACTTGGAGTCTTTTAACCTAGAATTTCTCTATAAGTAGGGGTTGCAGAATTCTAAAAAACTATTTTTCTTTGCTCTCTCATGTCATGCAAGCGAAGTACTACCCGTTGGATGAGTTTTCCTCAGCTTCTCTTGGCCACAGCCCGTCCTATGTCTGGAGAAGCATTCTTGTTGCTCGACCTCACATTCTGCAGGGAATTCAATGGTGGATTGGCAATGGGCGTTCTGTTAGTAATATGGGAGGATAAGTGGCTTACTACGCCATATAGTATTAAGCTCTCCTCCCAGTTAACATGACAACATTTGAACGCATCTTGAAAGTGTTTCAGCTCATAGATTTTGAGCAAGTGGCTTGGAAACATGATCTTATTCAACAACATTACAATCTATAGGAGGAGGAAGAGATACTCAGCAAGGTGCTGTTATGTGATGATTGGCCTCGGGATGAACAGATCTGGGCTTACAATAGGTCCCGGCAGTTTACTGTGTATTCAGCATATAGGCTTGTTCTTCAGTCTAAGACTAATCCCGCAGATGGGGATTATTCTCCTATGTCAACCATGGTGCATTTTTGGACTAGTCTGTAGGTACTGTGTTGCCCCAAAAGTAAGGATTTTTCTCTTGAGTTTGTTTAAAATATTCTCCCAACATTAAAACCTCTCTAGGAAGATCCCTTCCATTCAACCCTACTATCCTATTTGTTCAGATCATGTGGAAAATGTGGTTCATGTCTTTCTTTCAGTGTCGGGTAGCAAGGGAAACTTGGTTAAGTTCGCCATTCTCTCATTTATTGGGCTTTTTTCAAGGTTCTGCCACATCTGTCCTTGATCGAATATTGGAGTGATCGACTTATGATAGTACTCCTTTTGCCTAAATTTTATGGTGCATTTAGAATAGCAAGAGTAATATGCTCCTTCAGATAACATATCCAGTTCCATCCCGAATTGTCTTGCAGACCTCTAGACTTTCGGAGGAGTACTTATGCTTACATCATCATTTAGGAGATAGACAAGCTTCAAGTTTGTCTGCAATTGAGATTCTAGCCAACTATGGTCCTCCACATACTGACAAAGGGAAGGTTATTTTAAATTCGCACTTGGAAGATGTGGGGTCTACACGGGCTCCTAGGAAGTCATCTAGAGAAAGTGTTATGCCTTCTCCTTATGGATGTCACTGGCGGCCTTCAGATTCATGGAAGTTCAAATTAAATGTTGATACTACATGGAATATGGATCGTGCAGGTATTTGAGGCCTTATTTGAGATCACAGGGACAGGTACAGATTTCTTTTGCAAGGAGTCTGGCGCACTCGCCCTTCCTGAGCATGCCGAAACAGTAGCTTTCGTGAGGGACTTTGTTTGGCGGAGAGCTTTTGTTATACTAGTTTCGCAGTTGAAAGTGATTGTAAAGGGGTTATTGACCCGCTGAAATATCAATATGAAGCTCTTGGTTCTTTGGGGCATGTCTATAAACAGATTTTCTCTCTAGGCAATAGAATTAATGTTTCTTTATCTTTTGCTCGATGTAGTGCCAATGTACCGACACATCTTTTAGCCGCTAAGGCTATTTCGACTTACCTCTCCAATGTTTGGATGAAGGAAGTGCCATATTTTTCCTCTACTGCTTTTCAAGCAAACTTAATTTAAATTTTTTTACCCTAAAAAAGACATATAATCCTCCTAGGAATTATAGTTAATGAATTTTGACCAATGGGGTCTAATGTCTCAGCTAATTAGGAAAAATGATGAATGCATGTTGTAACTTGTGTGAGATTGTAATCTTGAAGGTTCGGGTCCATATAATATAGACCTATTGCAGGTATACACGCTAGTCTAGCGTTCTTTATTTGTTTATTTTTTTGAATTTTGTAAGTCTCAAATGTCGAAATATCCAAATTATTTTGAGAATGATATTAAACATAAATAATTAAATGGTTTAAAGTTTAGTTATTTCTAACTTAGAATACATTAAGAGATGGAACTTTATTTTATTTAAAAAAAAAAAAAAAAAACCTCATACTATGCACGAGAATGGACATTTATTTAAGAAAAAATAACTATTAATTCTTATAAAAAAATTCATAAAAATTCTTTTTCCTATTCTTAAACAATTAATCTAAGATTAATAACTAATATCTCTTCGCAAATTAAACATTCAACCCTCTTCCTCCTCTCTCTCAATCCCTCTCTTTCCCCAACACCCTTGGCCACCCCTTCCCTGACCCAAAAAAAATTCCCTCTTTCCCCCACACCCTTGCCCCCCTTCCCTCACCCTCCGGTCTCCCCCCTTCCTCTCCCCCCCCACCCCCAAAAAAAGAAAACCCTCTTTCACACACACCCCTACCCCCATTCCCCTCCCACTCCCAAAAAAAAAAAAAAAATCCTCTTCCCTCACATACCCTCTCAAAGAAAAAAAAAAATCGACTAACATATATATATATATATTTATAATCCTCCTATTCTAAAATAATAATAATAATAATCCTCTAAATTCTAATAAATGAATTTTGATCAATGGGGTAAAATGTCTAAGCTAATTAGAAAAGATGATGCATGTTGTAACTTGTGTGAGACTGTAATCATAAGAATATCAAAAAAACAAATAACTTATCAAAGAATATTCAAGCTATTTTGAGAATGATATTAAACATATAAATAATTAAGTAGTTAGTTAGTTAGTTAGTTAAAGCTTAGTTGTTTACAACATACATGAGTGGTTGGACTTTTTATTTTTTTAAAAAAAAAAATCTGTGCACGGGATTGGACTCTTCATTTAAAGTAAAAACAATTGTTATTTAAATTATTAAGATAACTTCTTGTAGGGAGAGAAGACTACAAAAATAAAAATAACCTTTTTTAACACAATAAAGATAACTTCTTGTATAGAGAAAAAATAAACTTATTAATACTTTCTCCTAACAAACTCCTAAAATAGTTTCTTTTAACCTCCTAAAATAGTTTCTTTTAAGCGCATATTTTTTTATATAAAAAAAAAAAGTGAATTAATTTTTTTTAATTGATAATGCATGAACTATTAATAAGTCTTTAGACTTTCAGGCTAAGGCTTCACATTGGCAACAGCCTCTCCACTAATATTTGGATGATAAATGGTTCTCCTTCTTAAGTGAGTTTACTTCATCAACCCTCTTCCCTAGAAAGGAAGAGGAAAGAAAAGTGGCAGAGCTCATTCATTTTAATGTTGTTGGTGAAAAGACAGAAATAGCCATTTATTTTTTCACCACGAATAGTATCTAAAGTGACTTGACACGTATAAAGTAAGAATGAACTTTACCGGAATCAATACCTAGAATGCAGGTCCATCCAGTGTGCATATGCGACAGAGGATGATCACATGCACTTTTTGAATGTACTTTTGCAAGACAAGTTTGGTATTACATCCCAAATGGGACCAAATGGTCAAGGTTTGTTACTGATAGTTTCGAAGATCTCGTGTAATTTCGATTCACTTTACCAAAGAAGAAGCTGCAGTGTTTTCTACTTGTACGCGGCTCATTTTGTTTGCCCGAATCAGTCTGAGGAATACTTAAGAACGACCCAAGGTCCTCCTACCAACTTATTTGTTTTTTTTTTTAAGAATGGCAACGGTACATTTACCAACTGATTAGCCGATACCGATATTGATTTTTATACCATTTACCAATTATCGATCGGTAATTTTTCTTGTTACCAATATTGAAACCATTCAGTAAACGTTAACCGATTATCGTACCAATTACTGATTAATAATTAGAATTTTTATTTTTTATTATTTCAAAATAAAATAAACCTCAAAAAATATTAAAAGAATCCCAAATCACATATTGTTTAAACAACAAAATCTTAAAAAAAAGTACATAAATAACTAAAAAAATAACTAAAATCCAAATAAAAGTACAAAAGTTCTAGTAAAATGTTCACAAAATCTCCATAAAAGTACCAACTCCTGTATGATATCTCCAAAAAATCAACTAAGAAAAACAATAATATTATTAATTACATTAACTATTCATAAACCAACTATAATGCAAACAGTAAAACAAAGTATAATGCTTTAATTACCTCAATTCACATCATCTTCAACATAGGAAAAAGATTCTGGTACTGAATTAGAGCATAAAGGATATAAGTAGTGGAAAAAATATTAGCAAGAGCACATCATGAGATAATTTTAAAATGCTAAAGATGAAGATAAATACCTGATATTTCATTCCATAACATGTTCAGTGAACACATTAATGCTTCAATTGTATCCGGATGTAGCCTACTCCTATACAAACTAACAACTCTTCCCCTAGTACTAAAGACTGATTCAGATGCAACTGTAGTTACTGGAATGGTTAGAAAGTCTTTGACAATCAATTGCAAAGTTGGATACTTGATACTATTTGTTTGCCAATAATTAAGAATATCAAAATCTTGACTCCATGGCAAGACAAGTTCTTCTAAATAATGATCCAGCTCTGACTTAATATGAACATTAGTAGAGCTATTACTAAGAAATTGAACCAACCTAGACATGTTTTCTCCTTCCTCCTCAACACTAGATAAATCTCCCAAACTAGATGATGAGTTAGACATGTCAAGTATAGAGGTAGACTTTTCAGGCATATGCTTAGATTGATAGTCCTGTGGTACCTCATAATAAATATTCTTAACATTTTGAATCTCATAATGGGCAAGCTCACCTTAAAAGGATGAAAAGAAAACTTTACCATCTTCATCTTGTATCTAGGATCCAAAACAACTGAAATAGCTATGACAACATGCATCACACTCCAATATTTCTCAAACTTATTACATTTTATGTGACATTGCAACAATTACTTCATCTTTAGATGTCCTCCATTTACACAAAGCATCTCTAATCTCATAAATTTTGATAAAATAAACATTTGAAGTTGGGTATTTAGTGCCTGAAAATAACTCTGTTAAATTGAAAAAAAAAAATCTAAGTTTCACACAAATTCTCTTAGCCAAATCCCACTCTTCTTCTAATGGCACACAAGAATACAATTTTTTTTCCCTAAGCTTCATCCTAGGGAAAACATCTTTATATTCCAAAGCTGTTAGAAGTATAAAATAGGTAGAGTTCCATCTAGTTTTACAGTCAAGACTCAACTTCTTAGACTAATTAATTTTCATTTGAAGTGCCATTTCTTCAAATTTCTCAACTCTAGAGAGTGTAGCAGACCAATACACAACACTATCGTGAATATGTTCAATTTCCTTTTCAATAACAGACAACCCATCCTTCATAATAAGATTCAAAATATATGCACAACATTGCATATAGACAACCTTTCCATCAAGCAAAAAATCAGCAAATAATTTCTCAACAATAAGGTTTACCATAACATCATTGGTAGAGCAATTATCAACGGTGATAGTGGACAACTTGATCTCCAAATTCCATGAGGTTAGCCCACTAATTAAAGCTTCAGCAAGCACATCCATCGTATGAGGTGTAGGCACATAAACAAACCTATATTCAAGCAAGAAAACTTCTAGACACATAAATATAAATTACAGTAACAAAAAAAGTATGAATAAACAAGCAGTATATATTTAAGAAGGAAAGTAATACATCAAAATGCGACTTTGTAGAATCCAATTATTGTCAATAAAATGTGCTGTCATACTCATATACCCCTTCTTTTGGTTAGAAATCCACATGTCAGTAGTGAATGCAATACGACTCCTAATCGATTCCAAAAGACTTCATTCTATCCTTTTCAATATCATAAATATTCATGATATCCTTCTTTATGGTATTAGGAGAAACCATATGGAATAGAGGTTGAAGACGAGAAACAAACCTCCTAAAGCCAACATGTTCAACAATAGAGAGGGGATATTCATGCAAGACAATAACACGTGCAAGTTCTTTTCTTGAAACTTCAGGATCAAATGTAAAGCTTCTCACTTGTACTTTTCCATCAACAAGCTTCTCAACTTGTACTTGTTTTTTCTTTTTATGTTCAAAAGACTCATTTATACTTGGACATTTTCTTGCTGGATATTTATCTATGTGATTTTTCAATCCTGTAGTTCCAGTTTTACTATCATCTTTAAATTCATTTTTGCAATATTGACATATTGTAACTTCAACACCATCTTTCATCTTCTTTTCCATTTGATTCCAAACAAAACTAGTCAACTTTCATTCCCTAGAAGGTTGCACCTGTGCTCTAACGTCTATAGCTCTAGATGGTGTAGTCAAACTAGAATTTGTTGTCTGTGTAGTATTTAGCTTTGAGGGAGCATTAGAGTTAGAAGTTAAAAAATTGACAGAGTAACTAGATGTTCCACTGCCACATTCATCATGACTATCAACTTCTTGAAATGTCATGATTAAAAAATCTGGAAAAAGACAAATGAAAAAAAAATTGGAGCATAGCATAAGCAACACACATTATATAAATTTCTATACTTCATATAGAATAGCTCAAAAAGTTTAAAGCACAAAAAGCATATTAGCAATGAAACAGATGGGTTAATATACACATAACAATTAATTAAGTAAAACAAATTCTATTAGAAACATCAAGAAAAGTGAAGAAAAAATGATAGGTAACTATGAGTTCCACAAAATTAGTCATGTCCTAATCAAACTAATAAAAAACCAAGGCCACAGTTCATGCACACACATATTTGACTTCACATGAGCAGAAATATGATCAGTGACAAATATGGGAGAAACCAAAAGCAAAATGCAATGCATTCTATGTCTCTCTTGGAAAAGTAATTAAGTTGTTTTATCACACAAATTGAACTAATTATGAATATTGTTCTATTTATTGAACATCTTGAAACTATGGATAGGCCGTAAATACTGAGAAAACAGTGACAATCTGAAAGAGTGAAAAAAAAAAGAAGAAAAGAAAGGTCTTTCTAGTCTTTTCCTAGGCTTCAGAAAGAATATTAGAACTGCAATCAACCAAATTTTTCCCAGAAAAAAAAAAAATCCAAATTTAAGAAATTAAAGAAATAAATTAACATCAACCATGACAATAATAATGTGAAATTTATTAGACTTGAACAAGGTTTTGGAAAAAAAACTTGCATTTTCTGTCAGTCTGAAAATCAAATATGTAAAAGAATCTTACACAAGCAAAAAAAACCTGAGAGGAGGAGTGGAAGAGGGAGGCAGAAGCCGACATCAGAGTGAGCGGCGTCGGATGGTCGGACGGAGTGGAACGGCAGTTGGAGGAGAGGTATGCAGCTACTGCTGTCTGAAATGAATTGATGGAGAGAATGCCGAATGTCGTTTAGTCTTGGGATTTATTTGGTTAAAGTTTGATGTATTTAGTTGTAGGTCCTTCATATTTTAAATAAATTAGTCATGGATCATTGTTTTTGTTAAATCATAGATTAGGATTATTTTTATGTTTTATTAAATTATATATATAAATAATAATTAGTATCGGAATTTTCTATTGGTAAAACTCTTTCACCAAAATCATTCAATATCGGTATCGGTTGATCATAGTAATTACTAAATCCATTCGAAATTACTGTCGATCAAATAATCGGTTATATAATCGGTTGGTTACCATTCGGAATCAGAAAAAAACTATATCGTTGCTATTCCTAATTTTTTCTCCGATGTGGTCTTCTTGAGTTTAGAAGCCGCCAATCCCTAGGATTATTAAAATTAATAGTGATTTAGCTTTCTCAAATGATAAAATCGGTATTAGTATTCTAGTAAGGAATCACTTGGGTATCCCTCTTTTGGCTCAGGCTATACCTCATCGAAGTCATTTCAGTATTGTTTCTAAGGAATTTTTGGCCATCATTGAAGGTTGTCACTGGCTCCTCTCTCAAGGAACAAATTCTTATTTGAAAGTGAGTATCTGCTAGCGATCAAAAGTCTTACCTCCAATAATATTGATTTCTCATAACTTGGTGCTTTATCTTTTGTTTCCCGCAGTAGTATAGACTCTACCTCTTTCTCACTATATTGGTCTGGAAATAACCCAACCCATCTTTTAACAAAGTTTTTAATTTCTGATGTTCCTTGTGCTTAGAGTAAGAACTTACCCCTTGATGTATCTCAAACTATTTTATTATATTAATAAGAGGGTCAATAAATCTAACTCAGGAATCTATATGAATAGCGCGAAAAAATTCATTATTTTCCCTCCTCTTCCCTACTTTTACTCTCTGTACAAAATTTCTCTGTTACTTCTCTTTACTCTCTCTACTCTAAAACTATAATCTTTAACATTGAACTTGTATTGGAGGTAGATCTGGATGATTATGAAGAATTTGTAGAAGAAAATATTGTTTTGAGGTAAGAAAAGTTCAAATTAATTTTTTTTCGCCACTGGGGCTCGAATCGTCGGGGCTGGCGACCCGGACATCCGTCGTTTGCCCAACCGAGCAGTCCATCTTCACTGACGGTCACCCAAAGTCGCGAACTGCTCAGGTCCAGACTGCCGGCCTGGGCGACCCAAGCATAGGGTTTTTATTTTTTAGAATGTTACTATATGAAATTTGTGTTTTTTATGCTTTTTTTTTCTTAAATGTTAGTATTTGAAATTCTTTTTTTGTTTTTTTTAAATGTTAGTATATGAAATTTTTGTTTATTACACTGTTTTTACAATTTTATTTTTAATATATAATATGTTTATATTTTAATTTTTTTCGTACTATATTGTAATAGAATGACGTAGATCCAAATTTATTTGAAGAATTTTTGGAACCGAAAGAATACGTAGATCGAGGATATTTATTTGCAACTGATCGAATATTTAATTAGAAAATAGAGTTGGTGAAATAGGCAAAAGAAACAGCTATGAAAGTGAACACGCATTTGATTGTCACTCAGTATTTAAGTTCAAGAACATCCGACCGCCGACCGTATGTTACACTGGGTTGCGAGCGTGCAGGTGCAAATAAACCGAGAACGAAGCTCGTAGTTTACGATTAAGAAGAAGAAGTTCAAGTAAAAAGGCGAGGTCCTTACGGGACTAAAAAGTGCAGTGGTCCCTTCAAATTAAAAGGCGAGCAAATGGCGACGTGTAAAAATTGGCAAGTATTCGTAATCGATGGAAGGCATAACCATTCAATAGGTTTATATACTCACGGTCACGCTCAAGCAGCAAAACTGACGGAGGAGTAGCTGATATAGACTGAGCAATATCATGTGCCACCCCATAATATCTTACGATTTTTCTGGGAACAAAATGTGGGTTGTGTTGTCAGGTATATTGCATTAACTCTAATGCATCCTGGTTTTATGTTTAGGGTTTAAATTGAGGTTCTAATAATTTGATTTGCATGATTTTTCATAGTGCCCAGAAAATATATAACGTCGTTGTGAAAATTAAGAAGAATAGGATGCAGGGGCGAAACACGGTTGAAGAAGTTCTCTGCCTAAGTGCTAAAAGGGATTACACGGGCTTCTATAGAAATCGTGAGGACAGCAACGTGTCGTTGCACACCTGACATCAATTAAAATGGTGAGAACGTGACCATATGTACTTATAATGGATACAACATATAAAACAAACAAGTAACTTGTATTAAATTTGTTATATTAATTGTACATTTATGTGTTATTTCCAAATTGACTGTTTAAAGTTATATTATAAATACGGTTTATGATTAACCCTGCATATTTAAGTTAATATTTGATGAATACTTGAATGAAATATGTTATATTTAATCGGTTTTGGTTTAAGTTTACTAGTTTTGGTTTAAGTTTACTGGGTTTTATGTTTAGTTTCTAAACAAGTTATCTGCTTTATGTATTTTTTTTTAAAAATGCATAATATGCCACTGTCGGAAGTCGTAGGGATGCTCCCGACTAGTAAGAATTTCACTATGGCCACTGCTTTTATGTGAAATGGCCAGGCTACGACTTATAGATGGGTTCTTCAACAGATTAAGCATCTATACTTTTCCAATGCTATGTCAACAGAGAATCAAGAAGACTTTTGTCATCATGAGTCGAAGGTAATTATTACAGACAAGGAATGCGGTTTAATGCTCGTAATTGGCGATGTGTATAGTACAATGTACCATATGCTATGTAGAAGGCACATCAATCAAAACGTGTTGGCCAAATTAACCGAGTTGATAAAAGATGAAGAGGTTGCATCATGGTTTGTAAATGGGTCATGGAAATTCGTGGATGAAATTGATGAGCAGGAATACTTAAGGAAATTGGATGCTCAGAAGACAAAGTGGAAAAGCAGGCCGGACTTCCTACAATATTTGTTCAACAATTGTTTGAATCCCTTTGCCCATAAATTCATGAGATGTTGGACTAAGAGTCATATGCATTTTAGGGTGGAGACCACCAACCGGGCTGAGAGTGAATACTCAGTGCTGAAGCTATGGCTTTCAACATGCCATGGTGATTTGGATACTGTGCTCCTTAATATTGACTCGCTTATTGAAGGTTAAATAGCAGACTTCAAGCATCATTAGAGTTTTCCAGGATTAAAAAGAAGTTTAACGCGAAGAGTAATCGGATACTTTTTATTGTAAGTAATAAAATCAGTCACTTGGCATTGAAAAGGATATGGTCTGAGATACCGAAAGCTGCCGGGATATATGATGATCCCAAAAATAAGTGCGGACTTCCTACGATATTTGTTCAACAATTGTTTGAATCCTTTGCTCATAAATTCATGAGATGTTGGACTAAGAGTCATATGCATTTTAGGGTGGAGACCACCAACCGGGCTGAGAGTGAACACTCAGTGCTGAAGCTGTGGCTTTCAACATGCCATGGTGATTTGTATACTGTGCTCCTTAATATTGACTCGCTTATTGAAGGTCAAATAGCAGACTTCAGGCATCATTAGAGTTTTCTAGGATTAAAGAGAAGTTTAACGCGAAAAGTAATCGGATACTTTTTATTGTAAGTAATAAAATCAGTCACTTGGCATTGAAAAAGATATGGTCTAAGATACCGAGAGCTGCCGGGATATATGATGATCCCAAAAAAAAGTGCGGGTACTATTTGAGGACGTCACACGACTTCCCTTGTGCTTGCAAGTTGATTACTCGATTTGATCACGTTCTTCCTATACAATTATCTGATATTGAGGCCTTTTGGAAGACACTAGAAATTGGCGGCCGTCATCCTTCAGCCCGACATCAGGATATGGATTTTGAGATGCGTTCTCTAACTGACCTCTTGCATCAGATAAGTCCAGGACCCATATCCAAAGTTAGAGAGATGCGTCGTCTTACGAAAAGGCTATTTAGTCCACTTTTGCCTAAAGATCCGGGTGTGACATTGTCATCACCTCCTGAAGTAGCAGTCACCAAAGGGCGGAAGAAGACGGACTCAACAAAAAGAGACAAGTCACATTAGGAGCACGTGTCAATTACTCAGTGAAAGATACAAAAGTCAAGCGGATCTAGTTCTGGTTCTGGCTCTGAATCTGGACCATGGTCGGGTTCGGGTTCTGGGTCAGGATCCCGTGGGAGAGGGAGACCGCCACGAGCTCCTAGGGGAAGGGGCAGAGGGTGCAACCATGGCCGAAGTAGTTTATTTTTTGTGATACATGTATCTCTTTGTTCCACATTTCCTTATACAAACACTTTCCCTGCTTTCATTTATCTTTTCATTAGCAATTAGAAGAACGTGATTGGTGATGAAAATTGTGGTTATCGAGTCGTGGCAGAGTTTGTGTTCGGTGATGAACATCAATGGCCAGAGGTTTGTAGACGAATGCTTTATGAATCGGAGCATTCGACGAATGTGTATCTTAATTTAGTGGGTTCAGCAGAACGTGTTAATGGGCTCGTTCATAGGATACGGTGGCAGGATGGACCTGCGCCGTAAGAGCATTGGTTGGAAACACCTAATTCTCTTTACGTCATAGCAAATATATTCAATCTGTGTGTGATACTAATTGCACAGCTTGGTTCTATGATTGTGTTACCTTTGTATTCATATTCAGATCGTTTAGGAGGTACATTGGTTATTGGTCTCTTGACAGAACAACAACACTTTATTCAAGTAAGTGTCGGATATCAATAGGGTTTTTTCGTTGTTCCATGTTATATTTTGTTTGGGTTTACAGTTTTTCTGACATTTACATATTTCTCTATGTTTAACACAGCTACAGATGCATGATGGGTGTCCGATACCTCCTTTACACGTTCAATGGATTCATCATCGTACAGAACAAGTCAGCAATTGGGCAGATTCGTATCAGGTGAGGATTGCAGATTGGAACGCGAGGGTTGCTAGAAATAGAAAGTAAATAGGAATTTATTTTTTGATTAAAAAAATTATATGTACAAACTTTTTTAACTTAGTTTTAAAACATATACACGTTAACTTTTTGGGTATATTTCCGGTTTTTAATTAATGTAAACTCGTTTTATGGTTCAATATCTTTATATTTAATGTACTTTGAGTTTACATTGCTTTATATTTTTTCTATTACAATTGTAAAAATACTGAATGCATAAAAAAAAAATTCGATCAACCAAGAACAACAACACTACAAAATAAGTCATAAACTAAAACCAATCAAGTACATAAAACAACAAACTAACGTCGAGTCTGATGATACTTATTGATCATTTCGGAAGCCCTACAAATCTTTGTAGTATCATCAATATCATCACGGTCCAACTCACGAGATATCATATCCAATATAATATGCAATGTAATGGGAGCTGCCGTCGGTAATTGCACGCCGAGGGGGAGCCTGTCTGGATTCTGAATCCTTGGATGATTGCAGTGGAGATACCAAGGCATGTAATCATTTGTGCATCGATATGAAGGTAGAGCAGGTATACTGGTCCGTGTAGACGTTAGCAAATGAGACGGTGCCTCCAACCACAATGCCTCTATGAACACATTCTTGACCATGTACACCCTGTTATTTGCTGATCTGCGGTGCTCCTGAGGACGAATAGGATGAGCTGGAATGTATTGAACCCACCCGCACTATCTGACAACCCTATCCGGCATATAGGGCTCAACACAATCAAAGTATGCAATCATCCCATGGTATGTAGAAACCCATACATCAGCAATCGCATCAGATCTGTACGGAGTTCACCTGAGCTCATCAGCAATCATCATGTCTAAACAAATGCGTAAGTCGATTAATTTGTACTCTGTTTTGTGACCCAACATCGCAAATCTCTAGATGTACAGTTTGCACAACTTCGCTCCTGGTCTCACCGAAGGTGCAAGCATAGGAAAATACAGGTATATCCAAGTCTTTAAAAAAAATTTAAAAAATCATCAACCCTATCATTAGACAAAAATAAACCCTAAAATGTAAACAATAACTAAACAGGATGAATATTATAGTGATATTATCTCAAGCAGCGACCAGTAACCAGACAACTCCTTCGCATCAACACGAGAGGACTGCCCTAAACTCCAGTACAAGTAGGCAAGTATAGCAACACCTATGCAAATCCACCAACAGAACGGACATTCTTCACGAGCAGCCGCAGCTTCCCAGGGAAATTATTTCCACTCTTGTCGGTGAAGAGCGAACTGCCAAGTAAATACAGAACGGAACAAGCGGCCCTCTGCTCCGTAAACAGTCCACTAACACGTGATTCAACAACTGATGCCAAGTCCTAATCATTTATGCTGATACTGGAGTCGGAGATATCGAGATCGCTCTGGATAGCTGCAATCAACTGCTCCTGGGAATAATGATGGTCGACGTTACCATAAGAAGATACGCCCAGAATCAACTCAACATTATACAATGTAACTGTCATCTCCCCCCGGGGCATGTGGAAACTGTTGGTGTCTGGCCGCCACCTCTCCACAAAAGCAGATAGCAAGGAGGAGTTCGAATGCTGGAACATGCAGGACCTCAAATGTGATAGTCTTGTCTCCTTGCAGGCTATATAACTGCAGAATCACTAGAGGTCCAACCGGTCAGGACACATAATGGGACCTCAACTTCAAAATGCCTCTATCCTGCATTTTAAACAAAAAAAAAATTAATGTAAACACCAAAAATAAAAAATAAACAAAATATTCAAATCTATAATTAGAAATAAAAAATATAAAAAATATTCAAATTACCTGTCCACGCCATATACCACCAGCGACATGACCACTATACGAAGGGACAAGGACTGAATCTTGTGGACCTCCGTCAGCTGGACCTGTCTGCTCCCAACTGTCATTTTTTACTTTCTTCCTCTGTGTAGGGTTTGTAGGAGGACGCGACTTCTCGGGTCTTTTTTGTTGCGACCCAGAAATCTTACTCATCACTAACTTGAAACTGCCAGTCAATCCTTTTCCCTTACCCGAAGCAGGCCTATGGCCGGACAATGAGGCCTGAGCCACAAGAACAGGCTCGTCATCATCACCGTCACCGTCACCATCATCATCATCATCATCATCATCTCCACCATCATCCTCATGCTCATCCTCATTGTCCTCACCACTATAAATGCGGAGGGAACCAACCTTGACAACCTCCTCAGACCGGGATGTACCAGAATCCCTACCTAACCTAACATCAGATGAGGGATTACCATAATCAGTGGCTCCATAGCCAGCACCGTTATAAAATGAGTCAACCGGGACAGACCCAGCAAGCTGCTCGAAGAACTGTGCACCTAACTGCAACACTAGACCACTGACCTCATTTAATGGAATATGAGTTTTAGAAAAATACTGTGTCGGATCCAGGCCAGGCATACGGATAAGCAGAGAAGGAGCATGTGCGTATTTGAAAATATCCATAAGGGTCATAGGGTACAGGGGTGTACAGATGGTGTGATGTGGTAGGAGACCGGCGCACCAGGGTCATAATACATACCGGATCTAATAGGTGCAGAAGTGGACGGTATGTATGAAGTACTGTGGCGTCCCCTAACACCGCAGTCAGTGTACGGCCTTCAACTCGACTAGTCTTGTCTGTCAGAGGACCTAAATCATCACCGCTACATACTCCAGGCCGAACCATCTAAACAAATTATCAAACATTTTCCTCAATGACATTACATCATATTTATCTAATTCATCATATTTTATACGATACAAGTAATGCATTTTTCTTCATCTTTATGTTATTAAGTTAAAGCCGTGCATAAAGCTAAATTCATTACAGTTATATTTACTACTCCATTTGCACACTTCACACTTTTTTATTAGATTGTGCTAACTCTAAACACATAAAATCTTTCAAAACAAAACCCTAAACCCAAATTGCATAAACCCTTATTTATGCAATTTGATTATGACATTTGTTTATAAAGTCGTATTATTCATATAAACTCTAAACCCTAAACTCTAAATAAACAAAATTATATAATCAGTCAAATCCACAGGCACCCTAAAAAACATAAACAAATTATGCCGAACATAATATAACCTCTAAATTAAACAAATAAACATAAACGTAATAATAATTTTTAAAAAATTACATAATCATTAATTATAATAACATAATCATAAACAAATCCTAAAAAAATTAAACAAATTAAATAACATAACATAAACTCCAAATTAAGTAAATAAACATAAACATAATCATAATTTTTAAAAAAATTAACATCATCATTAATTATCACAACATGATAATAAACAAATGTTAAAAAAATTAAAAAAAAAAATTAAACAAATTAAATAACATTATATACACATTAAATTAAACAAATAGACATAAACGAATCATAACTTTATAAAAATAACATAAACATAAACAAATGTAAAAAAATAAAAAATAAAAAATAATAAAATAAATAAAAAATAAATTAAACAAATAAACAAATAATAATAAAAATAAACAAATAATAAAAAATTAAAAATTAAAAAAAAAAAAAAACCTGGCGGCCGCGTGAACGAAGTGGATCACTGGACCAGACAGTCCGTTACCAATGCGATCGCTGGACCACATGGTCAAATGATCATCTCGATCGCTGGCTGGACCAGGCGACCTGTTGCATTTCCGGTCGCCAGTCCAGGCGACTCGAGAATTTCCAGCCAAAAAAATTTAATGCAAAAATAATCATTTTTATTCAATTGAACGGTTAGATTTATTGACCCCTTTAATAATATATAATTCCTCTTCCTTATTAAAAAAAAGTCTTTAGAACTTATTATATCCCCAGGTTAATTGATAAGTATTCTTGGGCTACAATTTTTTTTTTTTTTGAAGAAAAAAAATGTTAAATATTATGTGTTGTTGAGTTTGAAGTGTCGGTTGAAGTGGTACTAACATGGTGGCATTTAACCTCTATAGGAGCTTTTGATTCAGTCTACCTATCAAGGTCCAAGTATCATTTTGTTTTCCACAAAAAAATAAAAATAAAAATAAATAAAAAATCTTCTAGTGGTTAAACCTATGTGATAAGTTTGCATTTGCTAGTGATTTTGGCTGTGCGGAACTCAACTGATTGAAAATCAAATCCAGTCTTCAATGGCTATAATTTTCCCATTGATTCTGCAATTTTACCTTTAAAAAATTGCGCGACAAAGATAGCTGGGAGGGTGTTAAAGGAGACAAAAAATAAAAATATAACATTTGCAACATCATGATACTTTTTTTTTATCAAGTTAAAAGGAGAAAAAAAATGAGCGATTTTATGGGTGGAACTTCCAAAAAAACATCAAATTACTTTTTTTTCTCTGAAAAGCAGTATCAGATCTCTTAAAAGTTAAAAATTCTAAATTACAACTCAAACTTATTAATAAATTCTCTATATTTCTGTATGATATTCAAGTGCCTTGGATTTGTTGCTTCAGCCTTACATACTCCGGTTTCTATGCTTTCTTTGCCTTCTCCTCAAAAAGAAAATCAATGAGTTGAATTGAATCATGGATAGCAAAAATATTGCCAAACTGACTCACCTAGGAAAGTTGTGTAACGATTTGTTAGAACTGAAGCTATATATATATATATATATATATATATAGGAAAGTTTTGATATTAATGATGAGGATAGGTTTTGTGAGAGTCCTATTCATCTAAATGGGACTTATCTTTAGTCTATTAGACATTTTGAATTTAAAAAAAGATAAAGTGTGAGAGATGTATTCATCTAAATGTAATTTATGTCTCGTCTCTTAAACATTTTGAATTAAAAAAACAGATTTGTTTAAATAATTTATTATACCTAAATATGTTTGGAAGTTATTAATTAGGATTCAAAATAACAAAAGATAAGCACCATGTTTAGAGTCAGATTGTCAGTACTAACTATTTGAAATTCAAATAAAAAGAAGGATTTTCAAATTATTTAATCTATGGAAAAGCTCATTGACCAATTAAATACTTTAAAATGAATTAAAAAACACAAAAACTTAGAAAATTGGGTTTGGAGTCTTGAGAGGTTGAGGGAACTTTAGAGCTAAAAGGCCCTCTATAATATATATATATATATATTGTGTTAATTTTTTGGAGAAACAGTTATGCAGAAAATGATTCTACAAAATTAATATAAAACAACAATGGTGATGGGTTGTACTTCATTTGATATGAAATGAACAGATACTTTTTGAAAATTAAATTTGAGATATTTAATTTTCATATAGATGTGTACATAAAAGGAATGAAGATGTAATATATATTTTTTAGGGGAAGATGTGATATACTATAAATTAAAAAAAGTATGAATAAAAAATAAATTATTTATAAGTATTTGAGCTATTTTCTTACTAACAATCGATTCATCTATCAATTGAGCTATCATAACTGTAGTTAATAAGAACGAATTTTAAATGCATGTGAGGACTTTCAATTGAAAAGTTGGGGTTTTGATTCCTGCTAGATGCAAGAATTACTCTTCTTTTCAATAGGGTTGTCGTATTCCCTAATACGGCTTATGTTTAAATGATTTTTCCCATTATGATGTAATTTATACTAAGTGTGACATTTCTTGTATTAAAAAAATGAACTTTAAATGTTTTTAATATTATTTTTTATTTTTTTATCTATCATGTTTCATTATATTTCTATTTGTTACATTATAAAAAATGTAATATTTGATAAATATTTTTTCGTACTAGTAAAAAATAGTACT
The DNA here is from genome assembly GCA_028651295.1 of Catharanthus roseus. Lineage (NCBI taxonomy): Eukaryota > Viridiplantae > Streptophyta > Magnoliopsida > Gentianales > Apocynaceae > Catharanthus > Catharanthus roseus. Next base: position 3,211,175 of record JAPQWS010000047.1, read on the forward strand.
CAACCTCTATTTTAGTTGTTCTTTTATAAAAGAAAAAATTATACCAACGCTAATAAATAAGTGTTTTCCATATACTTTATATCAATGGGTTCAACTATTTTTAGTGAGGTGAGTGATTAGTTTGAAGAATATTCTACTCCATTAAGAAAAATATTTATATTCTGTATTTTTGTTAAAGAGTGTGGTGTTCTTTTAAGAAATGAAATGGTGTTTGGATATGATAAATAAAAAAATAATAAAATACACCTTACGTTTTTTTACTTGTTATATTTCATTAATGCTCGTATTTTTTTTATTTTTTACATTGTGAAAACAATGCAAAATGAAAAGGAAAAAAAAAAGATTCTCATTATATACTTTCATAAGAACTAATTTTAACTCTTTTGAAATCTTTTATTATGGAAGCATGTAGAAATAATAATGATAAAAAATATTGGTTTAGAGACATTCTAATCCATATAATAAAAAACTTTAAAATTCAGAAATTTTCGTATTTTCTAATACATGTGAATGTGATTCTAAAATGTAACAAATTAAAAAACGATAGGAATACGTGATAAGGAAGTAGTTGAATTGGTTAGTAATAGTACTCCTTGCTAAATGAGAAGTAAATTTTTTGTTCAACTCTCATGTCCTGACACCCAATTTTCACCGAGTTCACATTTTATTTTATTTGATTATTTCTCCATTGCATTCGCATGTACTATATTTTTTCAAACAATAATGAGTCGTCATAAGTTCCATAAAATTCAATAAATAATTAGCTAGGTGAAAGGTATTTGATAACCAAAAACTATTTTGAGAGTTTAAAATTATATTTGATGAATTAATAAAAGTGAGTGTAGATTTGGAAAAAAAATGTGATTGGAATACCTTCACAAAATTATGAATTGGTAAATATTTTCAGATATCAATTAATAATTATTTAAATGATATACATTAAAAGACAAAAATAATATTTACTTGTCTTATTTTATGTGTGTATATATATATATATATTATTTTGTACAAGAATTACTTTTTTTAAAATTTTGGGAGGGCCAAGATGAGACCCCAATATCAATTTGTGCCAAACTCTATCTCAATTCATGGGCTAACTTTTTATGATAATAATACTACTATATCAATATTTGGAGTGAAGATAAACAAAATATGATAAAAGCACAAGACTATTAAGGGTAGAAGTAGGATGCGATTCTTGGTGGGGTAGGGATTAAACATTATATATATATATATATATATATAATTTTGACATAAATTTTTTTGAACGTATCGACATAATTATTAATCAATAATAAGTAATGAAAATTATTTATAATTATTGATATTTAGTTATTTCTTTTTCAATATATACAACTATATTATTAGATATAAATTCATTTTTCATCCTGTTTTGAAACAAACTGAAAAAATTTAAATATTTATTCTTTCTTAAAAACAAGTGATAAACAACAAAATTTTTAAAAGCTAAACATAATATATACTTGTCTTTGGTAGTTATTCTATTTATATATATATATATATTTATATGAGAATTATTTTTTCAAAATATAGCGAGGGGCCAAGACCTGGTCCCAATATGAATTTGTATTAAACTCTACCTAGATAATTTGTATACTAATTTTTTATAATAATACTATTACTATATGAATGTTAGGAGTAAAGATATAGAGAATATGATAGTAGTAAAAGACTATCAGGGGCGGAAGCAGAATACAACTCCTTTTTACTCTGTTGCTAAGCCCTTCACTAAGCATTTGATCGTTATTGGCTTATTCAAGGGGAATTTGTGCTTCCTTTCTCAATGGCACAACAAAATCAACCTGTCAAGTTCTGATTCTCTAAAAAGGATTTGCCAGCCAAGAGAGCAAGTAAGAGAACCTACATTTACCAGTTGCTCGAACCTAGAATCAGAAACTCCTATCAGGTGACACTACAAAAAATACCTTATTTACCAATGATAAAAACCGTTGAAATTCATCGATATTTCCTTGTTACCCACGAAACACTGATGGAAAAATAACTATTAGCTGATTTTCATTGATAACAACCGGTACCAAAGAAACGACCATCGGTAACAATTATCACCAAAGAACTTCTCGACGAAACTTTTTTTACCCTTAGGGTCCAATGTCGTTGACTATTATCGAAGAAAGTTAGCCGTCAATAATTGTTACTGACCATAATAGCCACAACACCCCTTCCCTTCCTGTCGGTGATAGGTACCGACGCCTATTACCGACGAGGAAAGTCGTCGCTAAATTGTCCAATAAAAATGTATTACCGTCGGATGTTCCATCGGTAACGTCGTTGGTAAGTAATTGTTTTTTTATATATATAAATTATAAAATGGATCAAAAACTCCCAAAAAATTATAAACACAAACAAGAAATATTCGAATATTAAGAATCTAAAACATTCAGTATTAAAACATCGACAAACTAAAACTAATACATAAAATATAATATCTATAAAAAAAAAAAATCTCCATAAATATCAAACATTCTTGGGCCTAACATTACTAGAGGATCATCACTAGGGCCAAGGACAACAGTGTTGTGGTCGTGGCCAACTATAGAGAGGGGACTAGAGGAAGATCGGATCGGCACCACAAGGGTGGGGATCTCTGACTTTGCAGTAGGTGCAGTCGATGAAGATATCCACAGTCATAGAACTCTAATGAGATCCATTATTGGTAGAAGGGGAATGTATGTCAAGTGGTTTTACTCAAATAGTCACCTTATGTGCTTGTCAAACGTAGTGGAGATGCTTGAAACAACAACCCCTACACTTCGCATCATCCTCTACTCGGTATTCACACAACATGGTTCGATAGATGCCAATCGTCTAAGAGATGCAGCCCCATTGCTCTCAGCCTTCAGATGAGCTGCCTCTGAACTAACTCCACATAAGCGGCTGCGACTTATGCCTGCAGCTGCTATGAGCCATAACGTGGAGAACATTTGGCATAGCAGTGCCCGTCATGGCAGCTTTTTCCTCGGTCTTCTTCTTCAACTTGTGAAATCTCTCTTACAATATAAAATGTAAGTTATATAACTATAAGTTATAAAAAATTATATAGACTTTAAAGTTTAAACATTAATAATAAGTTATAAAACATTAATTATATAAACTTAAGTTATAAGTTTAAAGTTTTCGCTAAACTTACCCAGAACTTTGCGGACTGGAAATCTAGATACTCCCCCTTTTGATGCTTGCGGAGCTCCTCCAAGTACTTGCTTTTCGAAACCTATCTGATAAATCATTTGCTATAAAGCAACCATACAACTAACATTTTTTTGTTATAGTTAATTAATCGAAAGAATAATATTAATTAAAGTTCTTACCCTCTTCGCAAGTGTCTCGGTGAAGGAGATAGAACCACCATATGCTTCTTGGCTTCCCGTCCTCCCTGTCCCTCATTCCTATTCTTCTTATTATGTTCGGACTATGATTTGTACTTAGTACGATCTTAATGCTTCCGAGAGTCAGTCCAGAATCTCTCCTTAATCTATAGAGGCCTCTTCTTTGCTGCCTGAGCGTCGCCCAGCAAATCCCTCAACTACACGCTAGTCTTGCTCACCCATGCCTGTTGGACTCTTGTCATGGGTAATGCCAGGTCTCATACACATTTTTTCTGCATTCAATAAAAATTCATAAGATTAGATAAGAATATGACGTAGAAAAACTGAAGACATTTTAAAAACTACAAGATTGGATTCATTTACCTGAAACTCTCTCCACCACAAATTTCGAACCTCTGGCGGGACCTAAGTCCAGCTATGATAAGCCTCCATGAACCGCTCTTGAATGGTAGCTAAGATGGCTCTGGCAGCTCTCGAAGACAGATGTAATTTGTTACACAAAAATTATGTTAGTATATATTATATCTTAATAATGGCAAGTATATAGAGTTAACTAAATTCACTAATCTACAGTCAGCTGTAAAAACTTCCAAATAACATCGAGAACCGACTTCCAAGCCAAAGGACCTGTCTCGAGAGACACGGGGGGCCGGTTGGGTAGTATGAGGGATAGATATAGTGGGAGCCTTAGAAGGAGGCTGAGGAGGAGTGGGTAACTAAGGCGGCTGTGTAGGTAGCGGCAGAGGTTGAGGAGTTGCTCGGGGAGTGGGTGTCAGGGGGAATTGGTGTCTCTGTCAGCTCTACCGATGTACTAACATCCTCAGCATACTTTCTCTTCCGTCTTAAAGCCTCGAACCTGTGATATAAGGAAAATGAATTAATTAGTTAAATGGTATAATCATATAATAAACATATGTATAATCATATAAGTACAAATCTATAAGTATAATCTATATAAGTATAATATAATCTATATTAGTTAAATGGTATAATAATATAATAAACATATGATACGAGACCGTGAACTTTCTACTCCAATATTTGACCTGATTTTACCAGCTTGTTCCGCAAGAACACATTCCTCATCATGACGCCACGGTTTGCACCATGAGCTGTCCAATTATGAAAGAAAGGCACAAAACCCCACAATAAAAGATGTTCCTTCACATTGGCAGGTCTAAACTTCTTATTTTACACTTTTAATGTCCATTATTCGTTTCAAGATAACGACAAACAAAAAAATCCCAATGATGAATTCACTAGTAAGACGGTGCTCTTTTCCTCTGTACATCAAACTGCGATATGGTATTTCCATAGCTTCTAAGAATGATTAGGAGAAAGAATTGTTAATTCCATGATTCTTAAGTTACGATAATAAATCTATTTTTTAAAGATTATAAGAAATCTTAGTTTGTTTAATATTATAAGGTTTTAACCATAGTTCACTTTAAGTTTTTACTATAATTCTTTACATAATACTCTAAGTTGTTTATAAGATTAGAAAAATTTTAGCAGAGTTTCCCCTGTATTATGAACATTTTTCAGGCACACAGGCCACTCAAACAAGCAACAAACATCACCCGAAACCAAATTAAAAGAGTCAAGGCTCCCCCATAGAACTACATATATTAAAGAGACAAAGCTCTCCTGTAAAACTATATATATAAATTAAAGAATTAGGGCTCCCCCGTAAAATAACACTTAAATTTATTAAACACATACCTCTCTTGTGTATGATGGAGAATATGCCACCAAAATCCTTATGAACAAAACTGTAAGAAAAAAAAGAGAAAATATTAAATTTTAAGCTTAAATTCAAATAACTTAAAGTAGCAAACTTAAAGTTCTTAAATAACAGAAATTACTTAAACTAAAATCTACACCCTTTTAGAAGTTCTCAACATTTTAAGTTATAAATTTAATAACGTTATATGTTAAAAATCATAAAACTCACAATTGATACATAGACCTTTATGTAGCTTTTAAAGTGGAGACAAGTTATGTAGGTTTCTCATTTTAAGCTTATGAATCCTAGCTCATGTACTTATATAGAAAAATCGTTGTTCTCTTTATAAAAATATATGCACAGATGAATGTAATTTCATGTATTTTCTATTTTCTATTTTTAACAAGTTCAAGTTCTTTTTATATGATAGCACTTAGATTTTTTTGAGTTTATTTGAGTATTGGATAGTGATAATGTTATTACTCTAACACGACGTATTCGATACTTTTAAAGAATCGTCCATTTCTCTTACTTTTTAAATAAATATAATTACACTTTGTGAGGGTAATATCCAAAAGTTCTTACTAACAAAAGAATAATACATATACATATAGTGCCTTTTCCTATGTGTTGTAACTAAGCTCCTTACATAAGTTCAAAAAAAATATCTTCTACTCAAGGAGAATCAAGAAACTTTAAACACTTTTAGGTTTATAGTTAAATCATTAAACACTTTTAGCTTTACAATTATATCGCTAAACACTTTTAAGTTGACAATTATATCACTAAAAATAATCATATAAGGCACGTTCATCCTATCTTAAAAGAGTAACGTGAACAAAAAAACTTCACGCAAACCAAGGAGTATCAAAATAATTATTGATAGAAGCTATATAGTTACCTAAATCTATATCAAACACAATTTTAAAGATTATTATGAGCTATATCCAAGAAAATTGAGACTAAAAATCATAAAAGAAGGGGCAAATGGGGATTAAGGCCACTAATATCTTATTATGCAAGAAAATTCACCATCTTCATATTTCAAACCATAAGAAGGTATATCATGGCAAGAACTTAGCTGACAACCATATTCAAACTCTAAAGGAGAACATAGCTAAGAAACAAGCACACATAGTGGTTCTTCAATCACAATTTGAAAATCTTTAAGAGCCTCGACACTACAAACATGCAACAAAGGGTTTTAAGTGCCTTTGGTCTGCTCTAAAAGCAAGGGAAAACCCAGAAGACTCAAAACCCATTTCCAAAAAACAAAATCATTCCTCAAACTAACAAAAAAAAAACCAATCAAAGCAATTTTTTAAAACTTTTAAAACTAAAGAAGCTCAATGAGCTAAAGAACAGGTGCAACTATGTTACCTTTCAGCAGCCTCACCAATCTTCTGGCGAATGGCAGTAGGCCGTAAGGATGGCAAACGATAGAAGCAGAGTAGCTTCACCAATAGCAGAGCAAGAGTAAGAGAGATAGAGAGAAGAAGAAGAAGAACAAGAAGAAGAAGAAGAAGAGAATCAAAGAGAGAGAGAGAGAGAGAGAGAGAGAGAGAGAGAGAGAGAGAGAGAGAGAGATTTACATACCTGAAAGGGGAAGGCGGAAGGCGTCCAGCATGCGAGCCTTTAGTGTTGGTGGGAGGAGATGGCGTCCATTTGTGATGGTCGTCCGTGGGCAGCAGAAGGGGAGAATTTGGGGAAGGTTTTGTGAATTTAGGGGGATTTCTGAAATGAGGAGAGTTGTCTGTTTTTTTTTTTTAATTTAGTCCTTTCTTACCGATGGAACAATGACAGAGACTCTGTCGGTAACTTTAATAGATAAGCTAGCGATGGTTGCGGTGTTGCAAGTTCTATCGATAACGTAAATATATTTCTGACGGAAATAAGTTTGATCCTAATGCTGTTATTACCTTTTGTTACCGACGAGGACATCCGCCAAAACGTTCCATCAATTTATGGAGCGACTTTTTCCTCCATTTTGTTGGCAAAATTGGTGAAAATTCGACGTATTGCTATTCTCTGTCGGAAATCCATTGGCACTTTACCAACGGCAATCACTTCAGTTGATAATAATCGCGGTAAAAGGTGATTTTTTTGTAGTGTGAGTGGCAGAACCTCTTCCTATCATGCATAGCTTTGTATCATGATGCACCCCTTTCTATGGCCATTCCTTTAATATTTCTATAGCTCTGGCCGCTGATGAGCCCTTGGATCGAACATGTCCATCCCGAAGTGGTGCTTTTGCACTAGGGTCACCTTTTTTGGCCGGAAGTTTGCTTCTGGCGATTGCCCTCCCTTGAACTTGAACTGGTCGAGAAAGATGAACTTTGGATTGGCTTAGCGATAAAGCACTAGGCACACGCACCTGTACAAAAGGGTTCCTCTCGACTGCGAATTTCTTTGTGGTTATATATATATATATATATATATTAACCATTAGTTATTTTATATATTTATATTTAGTTATTTCAACATAATTATTAATCAATAATATGTACTGATAATCATTTATAATTATTTCATATTAAATAATTAGTTATTTCTTTCTCAATATATAAAAATAAACTATTAGATATAAATTCATCCTTCATCATGTTACGAAATAAATTAAAAAATATTTAAATTATGAATTTTTCTTAAAAAACAAGTGATAAACAACAAAATTTTTAAAATAAAAATATAATATATATACTTCTCTAATGTGGTTATTTTATGTATAAAATATATATATTTGTATAAGAATTATTTTTTTCAAAATATTGGGATGGGCCAAGACCAGCCCCAATATCAATTTGTTCAACCTATACCTAAAATATTTATATACAATTTTTTTTTTCAAAAAAAATAAGTGGAGCCTTGGCCCCAACCACCATATAGCTACGTTCGCCATTGAAAACTATATTATATAGGAGAATTCTCATTTCACTTTTTTCATTCGTCTTTCATTTTTCACTTTAGCCCTATTTATAGGTCAACGATTATTACTCCACAATGTAAATTACATGACCTATCAATACAATATATTACAAGAGTTACATAGTGTAGTGCGAGGTAAAGAATTGAATGAGGGACAATAGTGGCCGATTTTTTCACAAAATGAACTTCTCTTTCAAGAGAGAGAACGGTGACAAAAAGAAAAAAAATGGAATCAAGAATGAAGCTGAGCCTACTTTACCCACTTCCGCACTAAGCAGGAAAGTCCAACTACACAAGCAAGAAGGTAACCGGCTCCCTTTTTGTTGCCAGAAACAATCCAATCCATTCGGGGCTTCGCAGAACCCAAAAACGAAGTCTTTTTGACTTGTAAGAGTAAGCAAAGCTTGAAGGGTCTTTGGAATCAAAGGATAAGAAAGGAAGCGTGCAGAAGGGATTGTACCAGGTACAAAGTCAGACTCGCATCTTCTAATGGAGCAAAAAGAGTAGCGGGAGTTACGTGGACATCCATTAAAATATATATTATTTCATAATACTCCCCCTGGGATGTTAATTTTATGGAACAATGTTCATTAAACCTTTATTAGGAGAAACCCAGTAAGATGAAAAACCTAGCAAAGGAAAAATAATACGTTTTATGAAAATTACACTGTCTTGTTAAAAATCTTACCAAGAAAAAAACCAAAGGGATAAAAATATTGGTGAAGGAAAAATAGTATCTTTTTTATTGACTCCCTCTGTTGAGCATATCACTTGACATCCTTTATTCAACGGATTCCAATCTTGTAAACTAGCTTTTCAAAAGGTTAAGCAAGTAACGGCTTGGTGAATAAATCTATTAGATTGTCACACGAGCGGATTTGTTAAACACAAATCTCACTATTCTTTTAAAAGATCATAAGAAAAAAGTAATTTGGGCAATACGTGTTTTGTTCTATCACAGCTTTGAAATATCCTTCCTTCAATTGAACAATGCATATATATTATCTTAGAACCAAGTAGTAAAAGCTTTCTTGACCAAATGTAAACTGCATGTTTCTCGAATGTGTGTACATGGATCTTAACCAAACACAGTCTCAACTTGCTTCATGAATTGCTAAGAATTCAACATGACTGAATAAATGATTGTTAAAGTTTGCTTGATAGAGCGCCACGAGACTGTGTACATAAATGTGAATACATAACTTATTTGCCACCGAGCATGATGAGGATTTTCTAAGAAAACAAACAATCAATTAATGAACTTTTAAAGATTAGATTTTTACTCTATTTTGGTTAGCTTGCTCGCTGCTCGATCTCGGACTCTCGGACAAGTTACACACTGGAGTCTAAGCTTGTTGTGTGCTTGTGCAGTGTGGGTAGAATAACGGTGGGTATTAGTGGTGGTTGTGCGATGGTAGGTGAGTGTTGCTGTCATCTGTGAGTGAATATTTCTGTGTCGTGCGGCGGTATGTGAGGTGAGGTAAGGTGAGTGATATGTGATGTAATGTCATTACTTTTATATATTAATTGTGTCATTTTACGATATTTTTAGTATGTAAAATGTATAATTTATATCATTTCCCTTTACTTTATCTCAGATGCTTCCTGATGAAGAAGTTGGAGAATATAAGTGGAATGGACGAAAACAGAGCGAAAAAGGAGAAGACGGAAGCTGTCAACACCAAAGACAAGAGCCTACCACTGATGGTAGGGTAACCTAAAGCCTATGCTAGGTATTTGGAAAAAAATTGAAGTTGGACATAAGCCCACCAGTGACGGTAGGCTACCCCTACCACCGATGGTAGGTCCTGGGCTTTCTTGAAGAATTTGAGATAGAACCCTATTGCGAATGGTAGGGCTCAACGTACCACACACGATAGGTCCTGATTGAAGCATTTTGAATGCATTTTTGGACTCTTTATATGTAATGTTTTCCCTTTTTTTGACATTATTCAATTCTAGGTTAGGGAGGTGGAATTGGGGGTGAAAATTGGATTCAAAACCCTTCTCAATTCCTCTTCAATTAGGTAGATTTCATAAATTAAACATCAAATTGAGTATCTTGGGTGAAGATTGAAGATCGACAACAGAGAAATTTCAAGTTTCCTCAAGCAAATCGAGAGACGAGCTTAGGTGACTCTCATAATCGTGGAAGTGATACTTCTCATTCCGAAGCATTCCTTTCCCTTGTTATTTATGATTTCTATTATTGGATTGTGTTTTGTTAGAATGTTTAGTAGCTAATTTAGCTTGGTTTGAGTAAGGCTTGAACTCTAGATTTTAAATGATATGGATTCTTGATTAGTTTATTTAAAATTTATGTTTGATTTTAATTGGATTGTTATTCAATTGTATTTTTGGCTTAATTGATTTGTGTGGAATCGATTATTTCATAAAGTTGATTGGAATTGAAAAAGGAAAACCGATTTAGGGAAACTAATTGAATAATAAGAGTTGGCCATTGAATAGAGATATTTATTGCACTTTTATGTCCTCGTAAATCACTTAATTCTAATGCATTCACTATTGGTTAGAAAGAGAAGTGATTCTTCTCAAAAGGTTAGTGAATAGAGTGGTTTTCTTCTAGAGCTAGGGATTGCTCGAGTTAACGTGTGATGACACAACCTTGTTTTCTCAAATATTATTTTCTATTTTTCCAATTGAAGCTAGTTGACAAAATCTAGGGTGATTCCACCATTCAAACTTCTTCCTACATTTTTACTTCTCAAATCAAACTCTTTTCATTTACTTAATTATTTTCTTTCTTTGGTATTTCAATCTTTTTCTCAAATAAAAATAAATTTTTAGACTAGACCTTACAATAGACAATTAGAATTTTAGCTTCATACTCCCTAAGTTCGACAACCCGGGTAAATCTCTTTTACTATATTGATAGGTAAACTTACTTTTTGAGTATTTTTAGAGTCTAACCGATTTTAAACATCAAGTTTTTTGTGCCATTTCCAGGGAACGGCAACTTAAAGAAGACTGTTGTTTTTTTTTTTTTTTTTGCTTTAGTCATTTTTTTCTTGTTATTTTGTTTTAATTTGAATTGTGTAAGTTTTGTTCTCGCCTTAATTGGTTTTCATTTGTGGCTTCTAATTTTATAAGTTGTGTTAGTGGTATTTGTGGATAGTGACTTGTTTGTCCTTTTCAGGTTTTAGTCAACTAGTTTATGCCCTAAATTCAACGAGGTGAATTAGTTGCTTACGATCCTAAGATTGAGCGAACGTTACGGAGTGCCGCTGTGCCTTGAAGTTCAAGACAGTGAACAACAATGCTCTTATCTCCGTGGATAAGACAGAGAAGGAATATCAAGATCCACAACCCGTAAATCCCCTGTTTCCATCACCTCAAATGACGAGAGAACTATGGCAGACTACACCCGGCAATCTATCACTAGGGTGAAGTCGAGTATTGCTAGACCGCTAATGATGCTCACAATTTTAAAATCAATCCGAATGTGATCCAAATGGAGCAGAATAATGTGCAATTCGATGGACTCTAAGAGGAAGACCCAAATGTGCACATCACCAATCTTTTGGAGGTGTGCAAGACATTCAAGAGAAACGGAATTCCCGATAATGCCATCATACTTTGCCTTTTCCCATTTCTCTTACAGCTAAGGCGAAATCTTGGTTGAAGTCACTACGTTCTAGCTCGATTATATTTTGGAACTCTTTAGCCGAGAAGTTTTTAGGAAGATATTTTCCTCCTGGTCGCACTACGAAGCTTCAGAATGAGATCTTGTCATTCTAACATATTGATGGAGAAAGTTTATATGAGGCTTGGGAGAGATGGAAGGAGCTGCCAGAAAGTGCCCACACCATGATCTATATTTAGGTATCAAGATGCAATCATCCTATAATGGAGTATCATTTGGGGCGAGATAGTTTATTGATGCCTCTGTTGGTGGGTCCACGACCAAAAGACTCCATAGTAAGTATATGATTTGATAGAGCAGATAGCTAGCTACACTTGGGGAGGACAAAGATCCAAGCCTAAGCCCGCCAGGGTCCATAATGTAATTGCTATGGAGGCCAGATTAGCAACAAGATTGAGCAGAAGATGAGGAATATGATTCCTGCACCTTCAAATATAAATCATCATCAAGTCATGCTCTTTGATTTCTGAAGTGGAGGGCATTCCAATCATGAGTGCCTAGCATGGGTGGTCCTATGGAGCAAGTGGAATTTGTTCAAGGGAAACGATAGGGGAAAAACCCTTACTCCAATACTTACAATCTGGGTTGGCGGAATTATCCCAAATGTACTTGGGGAGGTCAAGGGCAGCAGAGATAGCAACAATCTCCATAATTTTAGAGTAGAGGTCGTACTCAATCTCTACCTTATAATGCTCCATCAGCAAATCCACCACCTCCAAAATCAATTTGGAGGATCTTCTCACTAAATACATCACTTCGGCAAATGCCAGAATGCAAAGTATAGAAGCTTCTCAAAGGAATCAAGAAGCCTCCATACATAAATTGGAGAATCAGATTGGGCAGCCGGCAAAGATAATCTCAAAAAAGCCCCTTGTCACTTTACCCAGCAATACTAAGAAGAACCCAATGGAGCATGCTAAAGCTGTCCCCTTGAGGAGTGGAAAAGAGTTAGTGGATACACCTCCTATGATTGTGGATAAATAGAAGGAATCTGTCAAAGCACAAGAAGAGTCCACTTCCACTAAGAGGAGAATCAAGAAAGTAAGCAAGAAGTGAAGAAGCCTTCTCCTTCACCATACAAGCCTCCCATTCTATTTCCACAGAGAGTTCTAAAGGCAAAGCTGAACGAACAATATGGTAAGTTTTTAGAAGTTTTTAAACGATTGCATATTAACTTGCCTGTGGTTGATGTATTGATGCAGATGCCTAAATATGCAAAGTTCCTGAAGAAGGCCATCTCTGGAAAGAAGAGGTTAGAAAACATCTCTTCAGTGGTGATGAACGAGGAGTGCTCAACCATGCTGAACACAAAAGAGAAGCTTCTCAAAAAACTAAAGGATTCATGGAGTTTAACTATTCTTTACACTTTAGGAGGTTTAACTGTTTCTAGGGTTTTAACTGATTTGGGTGCTAGCATTAATCTTATGCCTTCTGATTTTTTTCAAAAGTCTTAGGTAGGAGAATCTAAACCTACCAAGATGAGTATGCAACTTGCAGATAGATCTGTTAAATATCCTCGGGGTGTTATTGAGGATGTGTTAGTTCAAGTAAAGGATTTAGTTTTCTTGTGGACTTGTGGTTATGGATATGAGTGGGGACATTGAAGTTCCTCTAATTCTTGATCGTCCTTTCCTCCCTGCTGTTAAGGCTTTAATTGATGTAACGGAAGGGAAGTTAACCCTTAGGTTAGGAAATGAGAAGGTTGTTCTTAGAATCCCTGATACCATGCGTAAATCCTTAGATCATGATGATACTTTTTTCATGATTGATGTTATTAATCCTTATATTTCTACTCGTGTACAAGAATTTGTGCAAGAAGATGCCCTTCTGAGAGCTCTCCAACATGATGACCAAAGTACAGTCGATTCTAAAGATGTTCAAGCCTTGATGGAAAAGCTGAATGAATCGGATATGGAGAAGAAAATTGATAAAAAAAAAAAAAAAGAAGACTTAAAGGAACCTTCTAGACCTTCACTGAAGTCTTCACTTGAAGAACCTCCATAATTGGAGCTAAAAACATTACCAGACCATTTGGAGTATGCGTTCTTTAGGGAGAATTCACAGTCCCAGATATCATATCATCCAAGCTGAGTCAGCCAAAAAAACGGGCTTTATTGAGGAATTTGCAGAAGCACAAGAAGGCTATCACATGAAGATAGCAAATATCAAAGTATAAGTCCATCTTTTTGTACTCACAAAATACTACTTGAGGAGGATTCCAAGTCAATGATTCAACCTCAAAGGAGGCTGAATCCTAACATACAAGAAGTAGTGAAGAAGGAGGAGATCAAACTCCTAGATGCTGGAATTATCTATCCAATATCAAACAGCATCTAGGTAAGTCTGGTACAAGTGGTTCCGAAGAAAAGTGGCATGACGGTGGTCCCAAATACGAAGAATGAATTAATTCCTATAAGAGTAGTGACCAGATAGAGAATATGCATAGACTACCAAAGGTTGAATGAGGCAACACAGAAAGACTATTTTCCTCTACCATTTATTGATCAGATGTTTGAGCGATTGGTGGGCCACTCCTACTACTTTTTCCTGGATGGTTTTTTAGGCTACTTCCACATTCCCATTGCTCATGAAGACCGGGAGAAATCCCATCTGCCCATACGGTACTTTTTCTTATAGGTGTATGCCTTTTGGTTTGTGCAATGCTTCTGCTACTTTTCAGCATTGCATGATTATTCTATTTGAGGGTTTGGTGGGGAAAATAATGGAGGTTTTTATGGATGATTTTTCTATTTTCGGGGATTCTTTTGAAATATGTCTGTCTAATCTTGAGAAGTTTTAAAAAGATGTGAGAAAACTCACTTAGTTTTAACTCAGTTTAAAACTTGGAAAAATGTCATTTTATGGTCCAAGAAGGGATAGTTTTGGGTCATAAGATTTCTGAAAATGGCATTGAAGTTGATAGGGCTAAAATTGAGACCATCTAAAGGTTTCATCCCCCTTCTTTTGTGAAGGAAGTAAGGAGTTTCTTGGAGCATGAGGGGTTTTATAGGTGATTTATAAAAGATTTTTCAAAAATTTCAAAACCTCTTACTGCCTTGCTTGAGAAAGATATACCGTTCAATTTTGATGATAATTGTTTGCATGCTTTTACCTTGCTTAAAGAAAAGCTAACCAACTCTCTGATTTTAGTCTCAACAGATTGGTCACTCCCTTTTGAACTTATGTGTGATACTAGTGACTATACAGTAGGTGCTGTTTTAGTCAAGGAAAGGGGAAGCTCTTCTAACCGATCTACTATGTAAGTAAGACTCTTAAGAATGCCCAGATGAACCACACAACCACAGAGAATGAGCTACCTGCTATGGTTTTTACGTTTGACGAATTTCGCCCTTATTCTTTCTAAAGCCATAGTTTACACTAATCATTCTCCTTTTAATTACCTTCTCTCTTAAAATGATGCTAAGCTTTGACTGATCAGATAGGTGCTTTTGTTGCAGGAGTTCGATTTGGAGATCAAAGATAGAAAGAGAGCTAAAAATTTGGCGGTTGATCACCTCTCTCGGTTAGAGAATCCAAGATTGGAAATGTTGGATGAGGAGCACATTAATGATACATTTCCCGATGAACAACTTCTTTTCTGTCAATTTATTAAAGATAATTTACCTTGGTATACCGATATAGCTACTACCTTGTCGCTAATATTATGTCAGTACATACCCCACAACAAAAGAAGAAGTTCATTGCAGACATCAAGTACTACTTTTTGGGAGATCCTTATCTTTTCCACCAATGCACCGATCAAATCATCCGGAGATGCATAGCGTACCTTAAGACGGAAGATATTCTGCGCCATTACCATAAGGGTCCCGCATGCAGACATTTCAAGTGAATAGGAATGCTCAAAAGGTACTTGAGTCGCACTTTTATGGGCCTACTCTATTCAAGGATGCAAAGAGGCATGTGATGAATTGTGTCAATTGCCAACGAACAGGTAACATCTCTAAACGAAATGCAATGTTCTATGTATACTTTTCAAGTCTGTGAGGTATTTGATTGTTGGGGTATAAACTTTATGGGCCCTTTCGCTAATTCCTTCGGTAAGAAATATATCTTGGTCGCTGTTGAGTATGTTTCTAGGTGGGTTGAGGCTCAAGCCTTACCTACAAATGATATTAGAATTATGGTCAAGTTTTTAAAACAATTGTTTTCTCACTTTGACATTCCTAGGGCTATAATAATAGATATGGGCACTCATTTCTATAACCAACAGCTCGAGAAAGTGTTTAAGTGGTTGGGAGTGATTCATAAGATAGCTACTCCCTATCACCCTCAAACTAGTGGCCAAGTAAAAGTAGTGAATAGGGAAATAAAGCGGATTCTAGAGAAAATTATAGATCATACCCCAGGGATTGGAGTGTTAAGGTTGATGACGCTCTTTAGGCGTATAGAACAGCTTACAAGACCCCCATGGGATTTACTCTATTTCGTCTTTTGTACGAGAAGTCTTGTTATTTACTTGTCAAAGTTGAGCATAAAGCGCATTGTGCTATTCAATTAGTTAACTTTAATTCTATTCGTGCAGGTAAATAGCGTCTACTTCAACTCAATGAGTTTGAAGAATAGCGATTACAAGCGTACGAGAATTCAAGTATTTATAAGGAAACGAGGAAGAGATGGCATGACAAGCACTTGATTACGGAAGAGTTCAAAGATGGGGATTTCGTACTCCTCTACAACTCCCATCTTTATCTCTTCCTGGAAAGCTCAAGTCTCGATGGTCCAGACAGTTTATCGTGAATAAGGTTTTCCCTTATAGCATGATCAAGGTAACACACCCTACACAGGGTATTTTCAAGGTAAACGGGTATCGGTTGAAGCCATACTTTGAAGAGGATGTGGGAACCCTTCAAAGGATTCCTTCATTCTCCAAATGAGTGAGATTGGTTTCACTTTGAATGTTCTACCATGTAATTGTATACTGGTATTTCATATTTTCTTTTTCAGTTTGATCTTTTTGTTTCTTTGTGTTGTTTCCAAGGTCATCTATAAGTTGAAGGCATGCAAAACAAAGATTCCTTGCTTAGCAAGAGCACAAGACCTTACCGAACATGAAACAGAGCTGTAGAATCGTAAAACAAAGGAAATTCGCAGTTTGGGAAGAACCCTACAGCAGGTGGTAGGGTATGGGAATCACAAACGGGCAAGGCAGAAGCCTACCACGGACAGTAAGCCAAAACTACTGCCAGCGGTAGGTTTGAAGGTGTTTCGTTTCAAGGAAACCAGAAGCCTACTACGGATGGTAAGCGAGGCCTACCGCACACAATAGGGTCCGGACAAAGGTACGGTTCGGGATGAATTTGGGTAAACGGATTGGATCAGATTATCTTTATCCCAATTTTAGTTTTTCCCCAACTTTCTAAAAATTTCTCCCTAAATTATAGCTAAATCCCTACATTCACTAACTTTCTTCCCCTCTCCTTCTCCCGTCAAACCCCACAAGTCTTGGGTCTCTCACAGGTTTCTCTGAATTTGAAAGTTATCACTTAGTAGGTTTCCATACCAAGGCTCTCAACTCCATCGTCACCCTCTACCATCGACCATCCCCCACTCCAGTGTCCTTCATCTTCTCTCTCGGTTACTCTATTTCTAGTCAGTCCCTTCCTTCCCCTCCTTCTCCTCACATCTCTACACCACACAACACTATTCCATCTTGTCACCGTTCTTCTTTCTTCTTCTCCTTTCCTTTCCTCTTCTTCTTGGTTTCTTTTCACCACCCTCACTCCTTCCTCTCTTTTTCTTCCCTTCCTCCCCCTCTCTCCTCACCCACTGGCATTGTCACTCAATCACCCCCTTGTTCCCTCCCCTCTCTCTTTTTCTTATTTGTCTACATTTTTTCTATTTCTTCTTTACTCCACTAACAAATTTTTGCAGAAAATTCCAAGAGACACTTTTCCGACGAATTTTACTACGTCATTCTAATGGACCTCAGTATGACATACAAATAGAGGTAACGAACGAGCATCTTCGGCATCGCAGGAAGGTTTGTTGTTCAAATAAACCGAGGCTAATTCTCTAAAACCCTTGCCTTATTTTTGTATTTTTATTTTAATTGTGTGTTCTAATTGTTTTGTTTTGTGAGTCTCAATTTGGTTTCGTTTATGTTTTAATTGTCAACTGTCATAGTTTTACTTGTTTTTTTCTATTAGTTAATTTCGTGATATACTTCCCACACATAGGCAATGTATAGCACAGTAACCCATATACGAGCTACGTTAGTCTATACTATCTCTATTTGCGTGTTTGTTTCTTGGCTATCACCTTTGTGTTGAGTTGTGTTATTTGTGAGCGTTTGCGTCTTGTCTTTTGTTTCCTTCCTTATAGCCCCAAAAAATACACTGCCACCTCCACCAAAAGAACCAATATTTCCAAACGGGCTCGATTTGATGATTTCACACCCAAGTCCATCCAACCCCAACCACCCTTGCTATTCCCCCGTATCCGAAATGCCTCTCTGCGGCCAGCCAGAAATGGGTAGACGACCGGGCAAACTTAAAGTTGATTGTCAAAAAAGCCTTTGATGAACATGTCATAGACTATTTAGGCTAAGTACTCTATTTGGTCGTTTGGGTTAGGAATCTCTCTTATAGATATCTGGCATCTACTACCCTAACCTTGTCCGTGAATTTTATGCTAACATATTCCATAAAACGAATATGGATCTTTCCACCATTATTTCTATAGTAAATGAGATAAGGATTATTTTGGATAGAGAGCGTCTAGTGTCTATTCTGGGCATTAGGGACGAAGGGAACACCGTCACAATAGATTCAAATAATAAGTCCATTGATGAGGACCCTGATTGTGATTATGCGTCAACTTGTTCTCGCCTTAGAATACGTGCACATCCAGGCAACCGGAGGCGTATCCTTCATGAAAGTGACTTTTCCCAGCTCTTATCCAAAGTCCTTACTTACTTCTTTGGTCATACTTTCGAACAAAAGGGGGATTGGCAAAGTGATATCGAGATTGTAAACCTCTACATGATTGAAAAACTTCAAAATCAGTCCCTTTTTTCCATAGTGTCCTCAATGATACACACGATATGTAACACCGATTGTGATACCACTCTTACACGTGTGTTTCATTATCCTGTGATACTTTCTCGTATTTTTGCAGCCTTCAATGTTGATTTCACGGGGGAGGACTGAGTGACGACCAGGCGATCGTAAATAATTACTTTTAACAACTGCAGTTATGCTGGGATGAAAGAAAAGAAATGGATACCACCAAAAGAGAAGGATCGGCTGAGGGACCGGAATGCATATGCATTCCGAAAAATCAAGAAGACTACACAGACCGGTCTTGGGGCATCATCTTCTCAGCCAGTTGATGATCACGACAAGGATGAGGAGTTGTCCGGTGAGGATGATTCTTATTATCCATCAGATGAGGACGCTCTTCCTATCACATCCATGGATGCTTTCCAAATAAAGATGTGGGATGCCTTCGAGCAGTTCTGGTTAACCCAGGTGCGAATGAATTAGCGCACCAATGGGTGTCCATCGACCACTAGGAGATGATGTTGGCCAAACTAAGCAGCAGGTTCCTGCATGATCAGGGCTTCAATGGCAGCAGCAGCACGGACATAGGTTTGCAATGAGGGAGTTTTTCTTTTCCCTCTCCTTTTTATTTTTAATGTTTCTCTTTTACTCTTCCTTTCAATTTGATGGTTTTGTGTTTCTTGTCCTTTCTATTGTATTTTATTTGTTTGTGGGGATTTCTTCCTTGTATGTTTGCATCCTTATCTATTTGGGAGAGCTTCCCTTGTACGTTATTTTCTTTGTTTACGTCTGATCTAACCCCCACATTTAGGACAATGTGGTTTTAAGTGTGAGGGTATTTGTGTCTTTTAGCTGTTTTATGTCCAGTTTTCGTTTTAGTTCGTGTAGCGTGTTTTTTTTTTAAACACTCCAAAAATCTAAAAAAAATTAGATAATTTTTAAAAACCCAAAAATTTTTCCGTTTAGTCTTGTTTTTCCGTTTAGTTTTTTCATGTCCTTATTTTCATTCTTTCCTCCCCTTACTAAAAAAAAACACACGAAAAGATTTTATTGTTTCACTTTCTTTTCCCTTTTCAACCCTTAAAAATTTTTTTTAAAAAATCCAAAAAGATTTTATTTTGTCACAACTGATGTGGATCTTGATTGCAAAACCCTTAGGAGTTTAAAAATGATTTGACTTGATTGATTTGAAAACTATACTCACTTGATATTCTTACAAAATCAATGATTTTTATGCACCTGCAAGTGTCGGCCAGTAGTAGAAGCCTTGGAATCTTAGGGGATTAGCATAGTAATTATTTTCGAGTTTTTGCCTTCACTCTTGTTGTTTTACTTGCTTTGAAGTGAAAAGGTCTAGTCTAAGTTGGTCCCAGAAATGATGGTCATAAGCTTCATTGTACCATTTATGCCTTTCTTGCCTACCCATTTTAAAGTCAACCCTTAGTTCCCCTTTTGTGGCGTCATGCCAAGGGTTTTAATCCCTTCCATTCTTTTCTTTTTTAAACTCACACTTTATAATACCCTCAATTCATTAAGCTAATGATCTTTGACTTTTTTAGCCATTTTGAGTGAGGAAAACAGCCAAGTTTGGAGGTATTCGAGTAAAGAAGAGGAGTTTGGAATGAAACGGGATATTTTGGGTATTCTTGTAAGCAAGGTTGCATGCAGCAATTAAAAGAGAGAAAGCAAAGTGTGATTTAAAAAAAAAATTAGAAAAGAAAAAAATAATGTTACTTGAGATTTTCTATAGCTTTATCTCTCTAAGTCTTGAACTACCTTCTCACATGTAAAATTTCCTTGAAAAAATACTTGATTGATGAGAGTTAGCGCAAGTTAGAGGGATTGTATGTTATTTGAAAGAAGAAAGATGTTCAGGCTTAAATGGGAATGAGCAAAAGTGGCTAGAAAGTTGTTAATTATATTTTATTTCTTTTCTTTTGGTTGCATTAGCTCTATCTCGATTACTTTTGCTTTTTATTTCCCTTCGTTTGACACCCTTCATGTCCCGAGTCTAACATTACAAACTTAAAAGTCCTACCTAATCTAGGAATGACTTAGGATAAAACTCAGAGCAGAAAGTTTTGGGAAACATGAGTTGTGTTTGCATTTACCGTTAAAGTAATTCACTATATTTATAACTTGAAATTCCCTATTTTCTTTGAAGAGCGGCACAAGAAAATTACACACACACTGTTGATTAGTAAGTCTTTAAATGAGATATTGGTGGGATTTTCAATTCTTGTGATTCGTCCACCGAAAATTCTTTATATGGTTAAGTAATTATATGTCTATATCCCCTGTAGAAATGACTGTTTAATTCGTTTTTGTGGTGTCTTTTATTCTTTGTATTTGTTTGTCCTTAGAGTCTTAATCTTTGGTTGTTATGTTTTGTCCTTTCATTTTTCGTATTCGTTGAATAAAATTTTGCACGCTTCTCCGGTTTGTGTTGTCTAGTTTTTATCCAATCTTCGTGTTGCTTGAGGGCAAGCAACAGATCAATGTGGGGGTATTTGATATGTGTCATAATGTCATTACTTTTATATGTTAATTGCATCATTTTACTATGTTTTTATTATATATAAAATGTATAATTTACATTATTTCCCTTTACTTTTATCTTAGATGCTTCCCGATGAAGAAGTTAGAGAAATAAGTGACAACAGAGCGAAACGGAAAAGACGAAAGTTGTCAACACTGAAGACAGGAGCCTACTACCGACGGTAGGTTAACCTACCACCTGCGATAGGTGTTTGGCAAAAAAATCAAAGTTGGGCAGAAGCCTACTAATCTCAATATGTAATCTCAATACCCTTTCTAATGAGTTATTCAATCAAAGCTTTTCTATCAACATACATAGCTTTTTTATAAACATACACAGATAAGAACACTAATCCTAATGCCAATTCTGGTTCAACCATATCTCTCACTTTGTTAAATTTTGGCCAATTATGCTCCTCATGCTCAAAATCATATGGAACATCTAATGTTTCTACATCACTGATCACATAATTTTCTTGATGCTTCACTTTCTCTCTTGACCTCACATATTCTTCATATTCCTCATCTATTTCAAATACAACCAAGGAATCTAAATGAGGATCATGAAATGATGTAACATCAGGAATTTCAAGAAAATCACCATCATCCTTGTCAAGTACTCCCTTCGTTTTTTTACTTGTCACGTTTTATGATTCGTGTGTTTTTTGTTATGTCACATTGTGAAAACAATGCAATATTTAATTAACTTTTGTTTTGTCATTATGGTCTCCCATTAAAAACAAATTTTAACATATTATACTCCTCTAATTTAAAAACTTGTAGAGAGTGGGGATCTATTTCAACTCCTCAACAAGTCCCACTATTCCTTTCGAAACTCCTTTGAGCATATATTCATGACTTGATAGATTTCAATCCCTCCTATTTCCAAGAGAAACCCTCTTCCCCACTTCCTTATCTCTATGAACAACAGCTCCCCGACCTTATTTTTCGAACTTTTACTCCTGTCAGATCTAGATGATGATTTTTTGCAAAAATTTGAATCTTGATTGGATCTTCTTTATTTCTCCTTTTGTTGTATTTTATTTTTATGTCTTTTTATCTACAGATCAAAATAAGCTTTTCTTAAGGATATTTTCTTCGAGATTCAAGACTTAGAGACAAGATATACCTTCGATCTGTTTAGAAATGGGTGTTCGTTCTACTCTTCGAACCGCCTTTTCAACCAGCCCCTCCTTAAATTTCTATAGCTCTTTGAGGCAATTTTCAAACTTGCTATACTTTCACAGTTTGTAAATTACTGTGTTGTAAGGATGATAAGTCTCAGTTTTTCTTGCCAATGTGATGCAAAGATTGAGACAAAGGCGATACAGTGGAGATTATTGTGTGTCGGTTTATTTTACTAGTATTATTATATTTTGTCCACTCAATATGTGATTTTAGAGTTTTTTCTTTATGTAACTGTTGTTATATGATTATCTCAATCTCTGAGCTTTCTTCTTTCTTTATGCTACAGAAAAAGTTCAAGAATTATTTTAACTATAATAATCTTGGTCTATTTCATATCAATACATAACATTTTATTTAGAACAAAAAAATTCAAGAGAAAATGTCTAAAAATATTTCTTAGGAAGAAAAACCCAAGAAAACTCTAAGCAGTTCCATTAAAATAATAAAAAATGATACTAACATATAGGAGAAGAGAAAATAGCCCATTTACTCCATGATCTATTTGCATTTAGGTGGACTCTATCTCTAACTTTTTTTTTCAACATTAAGAATCTCTAATATATTTGCGCTTAACGGACCGAGTCTCAAACCTTTGTTTTTTGCATCAAATCTCTAACCTATTTACACGGGTTCTAAAGAATTTCCGCCACCACAAGTTCCAAGACGTGACTATTTTTAAAAAAAAAAAAAGTAAAACTTGTCTTTAGATGGGGATTCTTTAGAACAAGCATAAATAGATTAGGGATTTTTAATGTTGAAAACAACTGTTAGGGTTTGAGTCTGTTAAGTACAAATAGGTTAAGAATTCTTAACGCTGAAAAGGGCTGTAAATAGATCCAGATGAGTACGGTACGCCCTATACTGGACCCAAACCCTTCTAATAAAACATAGACCAAGACCCACACCTTACCTTAATGGGTCTCGAGTAGGGTCCAGGTATATTCATTTAAAATAGCCATTTCCTTTTTTTCCCCTGTTAAGAAAAATATGACATTGTTTTAGGTTTTCTTTCCCTGTTGTACCGAATATCCTAATTAAACATACAAAAAATTAATTAACTGAAGCAAAAACATAAATTAATTAACTGAAGGAAAAAATTAATTACAGAACACTCAAAATTTGGGAAGAATATATTGATACGTGGTCAAAGAAATCAATAGAAGACTCTATCACACAGGTGACAAGCAAATTTTCCTAGTTAGAGTAAAATAAATAAATAGGTATAATGTAAATAAATATATTATTATTTTATTTGATCGGGTCTCGGGTAAATAGATATGGATAATATAATACCTTACATATACCTATTTAATAGAAAATACTTGAGTATGAATATAGATATGGGGTATAAATCTAGGTCTCCGAATAGGATTTAAGTAAGGTATGAATAAGACCTGATCATTTACGGCTTGAAAACAAAAGTTATGAAATGAGTCGGCTAGACCTAAATAGTTTAGAGGCTAAATAGGACGTAAATAATAACACAATAGAGTTATTGATGAAAAAAATAAATAAATTACACAATAGAGTTCAGTTCAGCCGACCCTATATCTTGGCCATTTTGGAAACAGGGTAGGCTTGTTTTACATGAAGCTATATCTCAGAAGTCCGAACGCAAAATTTGACCATTTTTTATGGGCCTCTCCAAAATCCTACTGAACTTCTAAGACACTAATGGCCCAATGGGTAGTAACTTATCCTCTGAATGAGCATCTGTTGTGAAGTCAAACTTTTTGGGTTTCCTTACACGAAGGGCAATCGGCCTTTATAATCTGGTATTAGTAAATAGTAATGGTCCAGTGATCCAGTCCAACAATTAATATTGGATTCCATGGGCACACGACATCGTTTTAGCGACAGGGCTACGTGCTGACGTGCTGTTCATTTGGACGGGAGATATTATATCTTAGCAAAAAAATAAAAAGAACAAAAAAGTTGCCGGATGTTACCGTCAATATTTTTTTTTTTTTTTTTCAGCTCACATCCATAAAGAGCAGAATATAAAAAAGAAGAATATATTCTATATTAATTGAAGATTGTACCTCAAATTTTTAGTTAGAGACTTCGATTCTTATTCAACCAAATAACTCCTTATTCTTATTCGTTGATGGTGTTAAAAAGAAAATTCTTATATTAATTTTTTGAAATAAAATTTTTCAAAACCATCTCTATTTCATTAGTTTTAAAAGGGTTTTGTTGGGAATTCCATATTTACTTAAAGAATTAATGGATTCTTAATAAGTTTAGATAATTCTTTTCCTCTTAAGCTCCAATTGATTGACCGGGAAAGTGAATGAGGAAAGTAATTACTTTCTAAAATTTTAAATTTCAATGTTTGATTTATTACTTATGTTTTAAGAAAGAAATCAGATTTTTAGGAAGTGAGAAAATAAATGTAGAATCCTGGATTGTGAATCCTTACCCGTAGGGTGGTATTATGATTTATTTCCTTAGGATTAAGGACATTACACAAACACAAATTTATATAAGATATTTGTACGTAATTTAAAGTAATAATATTAAATTTTGGGTTAGATAAATGCGGGTCATTTTGGTCAAATTGATATAAATCTAAATTCATTACCTGGTTGCATTTTATTAAACTAAATATTTTAAAAGAAATCTTGTTATTTTTCTTCTCAACATTTTGATATATTCCAAACAAAATAAAGTAATATATATGAATTTACATTCTATGCATTTAAATTCCAAGTAATAACATTCCTACCTCAATTTCCTTTCCCGCTAATCAAATAGGGCCTATAAGTATTTTGAATGATTCTCTCTCTTTTCCCCTAAGAAAAAAAAAAAAAAACGTTTTCAATGACCTAAACTAAAACGACCAAATCAAGAAATATTTCTAACTATTTCCAAATGTGTCATTCGTTGCTTGGTTTTACTAAAAATATTACTATCTTTGGTCAACAATGTAAGCTTTTTTTAACTTTGCACACAAATTAAAGATGAAGAAATAATGTAATGTTAAGGTAAGATTTATAATTTACCCTTAATAAATAAGGAGAGAGAAAGAGATAAAGAGATATATATATATATAAAGAAGGTAAAGTTGGAAAATGGACAATACATACACATTAAAATGTGTAAAATGACTTATAATTTTGATCATCTAATTTTGACTAATATTTCCGACCGAAAATAGTATAAAGACATTCATAATTGAGATTCTTTTTATAAAGACATCAAAAGTTTCAAAAATCAATATCGTTAAAAAAATTCAAACAAAACAAACAATATTAGTCACTTCAAATAAAAATTAAGAAAGAACTAACTTAAAATACAATACAAATAAAATATACATTTTAATAGACTATAAATACTTAAAACTCTGATAAAATTATTGAATTATAAAAATTTTATATTTTAAATTAGAAAGTTAATTCAAATTAATATGTATTATGATCATCGTAAAAGGTTTTCTGATATAATACGCGGATAATAATAATTTAATATATCAGTTTTGTAACTTCTATTTCGTTGATTAGAAAAATGCATTTGGACTGCAAGAAGCACATGACTTTGATTTATCTCATTTGAGGGAAAGCCCATACATACATGAACTGTGTGATGGTTGGACTGAATTTAACTATTTTTCAATTAAGATTTGTTTCAAAAGATGATAAGAGATTTACAGCTGAATGTACTTTCATTCTTTTCTGGTCAAGCACCTATTAATAGAGATTAATTTAATTAAATTATAGGTGGTTTTTAACGAACGTTAATGTAAATTAAGTTTCTAAATTAAAATTATAATTTTCTTAAAGTTTAACAATTAAATTCTGAATTTTGTTAGATTTTTTAGACTTAAATTATTATATTTTATATATTTTATTCATATGTATTTTTAAATTATTAGAAAGGCTTCAATGGCATTTCTTGTTACTCTTATATTGTTGGGTTTCAAACCAACCCATAAGTATTGAAAGCACCAAAAAAAAAAAAAAAAAACCTTACATCTATGACAAAAAAAAAGGGTAATCTCCATTGTGTAATTATTGGACGAGATAAAATTACAAACTTTCACGATGTAATTTTTTGACCGATAAAATTATAAACTCTCTCATATTCAACTCGTTAACTGATTTGATTACTCACATTTGTCTTACGAGATATAAATTAAAACAACTTTTTTTTTTCATTTAAATTAGGACAACTTATTTATAAATTTTTTTCCCTTGTTTATTTTCAATATGTGATTAAAAAATCTTAATTCTATTGGGACATTGATAAAATATAATCTTAACACTAGTAATTTTTTTTTTCAAAACAGAATATATATATATACATAATTCAGTTCAGTTTACATGAAGGGAAAAAAATCTACAGAGTTAACTGATTGCAGCAGAAAAGTAATACCTAAGACAGAGTTTATATGATTGAATTCTATAAATAAGAAAACCCCAATCATTGATTAGTTTTTTTATACTTGTTTTAGATCTAAGACTTGTCTTGATCTCCCTGGTTCATTAGAATACCAAGAATTAAAGGAAAAATAATTAGAAAATGCTTGTTTAAATTATGCATATCAAGACAAAGAAAGGCCAAAAAGAAGCCTTCAAAGTTTCAAAAAGAACAAAAGGGACAGCCAATACAAATAATTATCTCCATACTCATAAAAATTTAAGAGAAAAGCATAGTAAAGCATAAAAGAAGGTGGCCTTGCTCTCTTGTCCCCTAAGCTTATGACATATTGATATATATCACTGTTTCAACCCCATCAAGATTAATCATATTATTGATTTCTTCAATTCAATTAACTTCTCCCAAATTACATTCTATAACTTTTGCTATGAGTTCTTTTTCTTTTACCTAAATGAAAAGATAGCAATAGGAAATGATTTGATTTGGATCACCATTAAAACATAGAAGGAATCATACCACTATGTCATCACATCAAAGGTGAAACGTTCGAGTCTTCTTTATAGAAGAAGCATTGTAAAACATTTAAGATCTTTTAGAGAGGGATCTTAAAGATGTTGATGATGATTCTGTTCTATTATAGTCTATCACTGTTAGATATGATTTTGACTTGTAATTCATACCGAATCCTACCAGGTTTAGCATACAGAATTCAAGACAGCTTAGCATAGATATTCAAACATGAACTAAAATGAGTAGAGAAAATGAAGTAAAAAACTCAGGGTGATTTCTTCTTCTTTTTGGACTTACCATTGCAAAACAATGAAGTGAAACCAAAAAATACAGAGTTTCTAGAAATGCAAGCATGAGGAATATGAATAACAGGACTAATTCTAATCCCATGACCATGTCCATTAACACTATTATTCTTTCTCAATGAAGGACTTTTATATGAATAATAATATTGGTTTGAGGAGGAAGATGAATTTGTTCTCTTCATGGACGACGTCGTATCCTTCTGACAATGCTGCTGCTGCTTCTGAATCATCTTTGATGGCTGCTTTGGATTTGGAGCAGAACCAGTTGAATTACTTCTTGATAGAAAATGTAAAGATCTGATTAAAGAATTTGTTTTATAACTATCGAAATTCAAACTACTGCTTCTTCGAAATTGCCAAAATGGCTTTGAATTGGATGAGAATTGGGGCTTTTTTTCCTCTTCCTCTGCATCATCAGAATTGATTAATAAAAACTCCTTTAAGCTTTTTTTCTTTGTATCTTCATTTGGGGATTCTGATCTTCGAAAACATGATGAAATTGGCTTCGATTCAAGACTTTGTCTAGTGGGTTTTTGCTTAATTGGACAAGAATTGGTTTTCTTGACCTCAACAGGAAGGATCTTGCCGTCGGCAAATAGTTCATCAGCAGAGGACAATTGATCTTGTTGTTCTTGAAAACTCTCATGACCAATGCTGAAATTGAAATCTATTGATTCCAATAACAATTGATCCGATCGACGGTGATGATATTCTACTGGGATTGAATCTGATTCTTTAAGATCATGAGAAAATGAGATTCTTGGACTAACAACATCTACTGCCATGGCTGCCCTGATTTATCAAATGAAGAATTGTTTTTAATCTTATGGTAGAAAAGAAGAAGAGAACATATATAGGCCTATAGAAAAAAAAAGCAAAAGAGAATGTTGAGGAGTAAGATTTGGGAGAGTCAAAAGAGCAAAAGAGAAAGGAATTGATTTTGTGGGAATAAAGAGTCAGCTTTTGCTTTTTATGTTAAGATTAGAGCACTTGAAAAGATTCCAAGTAGGGAGGTAGAAGAACAATGTATGTTAGGAGGGATAGTAGACATGACCTTTTCACGGTGTAGTAATAGTGGGATTTACATAATGCACAATAATAATAATAATAATAATAATAATAATAATAATAATAATAATAATAATAATAATAATAATAATAATAATAATAATAATGCAAAATCAAATATGTCATGAGGTAACAGGTAAAAATTGAATTATTTGTGAGAAAATACTTGAATTGTAAAACTAAAATTTAAAGATTTAGAACTGTATAGTATCATATTATGAGTTTAATTTTTACATATAGAGTCATATTTAAATATCTTTGGGCTATGCTTGTTTTTGAACTAGAATTAGACTCTAGACAGGGAATTTGAAGTTGTTGGAGATATCATATCAGTATGTGATTCTCCTAGATTAATCAATATAGGATTCTAACCAACCACTAATAAAGAATACTACTATAATAATAGCATAATACAAAGTATCTTAGTTATAATCAATATATGATTCTAATGTGATATCTCCAACAGAAGTGGGTTTATATTCATCTTTATCACTTTCAATGAATTATCAGTATGTGAACTACTAATACTAATGTGTGTTATGAACTCGATCCTTAAATGTGGAGTTATATTAAAAGAATTATGAATTAAACTTTTTAAAATAAGAGGTGAGATTCTATTGATACAATTTAATTTGAATTTGGATTAGTCTAATGAATTTGTAGGGATACCGAACGCAATGATGCAATGCAAGTTAAAAAAGGGAGATAGAAGAGGTAAAAAGAAATTAGTGAAAGAACTTGAGCACCGAAAGGCTATAGAAGGGATCTCCATGTCTAGGGGTCATCAAGAAACCTTTATTACTTTAGAAAATTGGGGAGAAGGGAGATGTAAAACGTTCAAGCAAGGCTCTAGGTAGAGCATGACAATGGAGGAGAGCAGAAAATCACAACTGTCATTGAATTCAGCGGCAGTGGTCGGAAAATCTGGAACTGCCACTAGCTTTTGTTGGGCCAAGATTCAAGAGATGAGTCAAAAGTGGTAGTATGAGTTTTCCATCTGATATTTTGGCTTCCATTAGTATTGAAAGACATTAATGTAACAAAAAAATTGTTTGTTAGTTTAATGTTATTATGCTGTTAGAAAAGATTTATCTTGAAAAATCTTAAAATTAGATTAATTGCGTCAGAGTTAAAAAGATTGAAAACGAAAGGGAACACAAGGGGGTAAAAAGTCTTCGGTTATGGAGAAATTTCCAACATCAGCTGCCGCTTGGTTCGTTTGGATCCAAGAGGAACATAGACCGTATGTATGTCATCAATTGGAAACTACAATAATTTGCTTTGTTTTTTCTTGACAAAAAAACAATTGAAAAAGCTTACCTCTACTGATAATGCAAATGCAAATGCTGTTTACATTTGTATATCATAGAATTAGAATTCCACACACCACGTTTGGCACACCTGGATTATATGAAATGAAATTTTTTATCATTCGAAATCGTTTCTCATCCGAATTAAATGAAATTTTATTTTCATTTTAGTGTTTAGAAGGAAAAGATAGATAAAATAATGATTCATTTTATTTGTTTGAAAAAATTATTATTTTATATCGTAATGGAATGAAATAATATATAATATGACTAAATGCACTTTTAACATGAAATGTTTTTTTTTCATACCTTGATACACATTAATGTTTCAAAAATATTAAATATTTTATTGAAGCGTAAATATTCGTATAAGATTGAAAATAGTCATGAAACAACTCCTTTTAAATATTAAAAGAAAAGAAACTATAATATATAAAAAATTAATTGAGTGCAATATATGTAATATATAACAAGTATAATAGTCCAATATTTTAAAAATGATTCTCATTTCTCCTGAAAAAACTTTTTCATAGGTTTTAGTATGGAAAGGTCTTTCTAACTTCCTTCTGGAATGGGCTTTCCCGTGGAAAGGCGATTCCTACATCTAATTTGAATACCAAACACTAAAATAGAAAGAGAAGTAGGAAAAGTCATTCCATTTTATCCCATTCCTGCGTACCAAATATTGCGTAGAATTTAAAGAATTGTAATTCTAATTCCTTTGTTTGGTAAAATTATAGAACTGTTATTGAATTTATTTTCCAATTGTAATTCCTTTGTTTGGAAGTCCAAAAAAAATTATAGTATCAAAATTCAAAATGTAAATATATATTTACTCAAAATATGTATATATGTATAAGAGAGGAAAAAATGAGTGTGAGAGTGTGTATAATTTTTACTGAGACGAAGTGAGTAGATTTTAGTGAGAGAAAATGTCATAAATTCTAGAGAGAGAAAGTGTAGTTAATTTTAATGAGAGAAAGTGTCATGAATTTTAAAGAAAAAGTGTACGTGAGCATGTAAAAAAATATAAATATAAAATTGTATAATCTATATATACATATATATACATATATATATATATAAATAAAGAAATCTTTTGTGAATCACTTTCACCACTTGGCATTCAAGTGGATACCTTCTCCTTTTTTCTTTTTATTCTATTATAAAAAATAAAAAAGATATAATAATGAATTTGATATAGATAATAATTAAAGAGTTTTAATTTGATAACAAAACTTTATTTGCTATGATTTGAGAATCTGCAAAAAGCAATTTAATCTAATAAAAAATAATTTAATAAATTAAATTCGAAAAGCTTAATTTTCAGAAAATTTAATTTGCAATAAAGAAAACTACAATATTTTTTTAAATATATTAAAAAATAAATTTGAAAATTTTAATTTCTAAATTTCAGAAAAAAATGTGAAAATAAATATGAAAAATTTTATTTAAAAAAATATATAATATTGAATTTGATATACATAATAATTAAAGAGTTTAATTTTGTAATGATCATTAAAGAGTTTTAATTACTTTATTTTCTAAAGATTTGATAATTTTACAAGAAGTAAGTTAATCTAATAAAATAATTCGAAAGCTTTAATTTTTGAAAATTTTAATTGGCAGCAGAAAACTATAAATAATTTTGTTAAATGTATTAAAAAATAAATTCGAAATATTGGCAAGAAAATATATATATATATATATATGAACAAAGCAATAATAGCTTGCCACGTGGGACACCTTCTCCTTTTTTTTCCATGTAAAAATGGAAAAAATAATATATAAGATAATAATAAATGAAATATATCTAATACTCTCCTTATTATTTATGGGTAATATATTTTAAAATTTTGAAAAATAATATAAGAGATATAATAAAAAAATAAAAGGATTTAATTTTGTTGACAATTGATGCTATCCCTATTATTAGGGGCAAGGTACTTTTAAAAATTTTAAGACATTTGGAACTATCTCCTAAATTAGTATTTATAAGTTGATATTAAATACAATTCTTTTTAAACTGACTTCTTTTCTGATACCAAACTCCCGTCACCAACGATATTTTTAATAAGCAAATCATTCTCAATACGGCTTCTCTATTCATCATTTTTTAATCTTCTATTTCGTGAGTGATAATTCTATATTTACGTTATCATATATTAAAAGTGTGAAAGATTAACAAATTTCAATTCTTCAGAGTGGTACGAGGAAGTTGTTTACAAATTGGAATTTTTTTCCTTTGAGATTCTTTTCTCTTGGACTATTTTTTTTTTTTTTGTGTTTAAAAATAATTTCATAAAGAACTAATATAATTCTTTTTTCTTTTTTTCTCTTTTTTATGTGTTTACATTTTCTTAAAAGATTGGATCTTTGTGGTATGCTATCAATTTAATAATCAAGTACCTTTTGGGTATTTTGGGTTAAATTATAGTATACTTAATTAGCTACTAACCTTTTTTTATTTATGAGATTATCTTTATTGAACTTTTAGCTGCAGTATTAGAATTGAAGCTAATAAATACATCGAATATATTTGGGTATATACTTTTAATATTATCTGGCTTTTTTTTTATTGAGAAGTATTATCTGACTTTTGTTTTTAAATGAAACATTATTTGACTTTTACATTTAAGTTTATGTGTTTGAAAAGTCCTTCTTGAATTTATTTATTTCCTTTTAACATGTGATGAGGATGAGATGTATTTGTACATGTCAAGTACTTTTTTGTAGATTTTTTGAATATTTGTTCTCTTTTATTATGAGATTATTATTGTTGAATTTTTAGGTTGCAGATACTTGAATTGAAGCTAATGAGTTTATCAAAATATATTTGAGTATTTCATTCTTTTAAATAGTATGACTCTTAGATTTAATGTTTATAAGTATGGTGAGAATTTGTTTATGAATATATTTTTTCTCTTTTAACATCTGATAAAAATGAAATGTATTTTTAACTTTTTTTTTTTAGATAAATGTACAATTATCGTTCATAGGTAAATTTGTCACTTCAAATAATGGCCAAATGTCATCAAATATTTTTCATGAATGCTAAACTATACTACAATCGAATCTAATTTTAGACTTTGCATAAGAAGTAATTTTTTTTTTTTTGTAATCATATTCAATCACCTTATTAGAAAAAATATGTATGTCATTGTAAGTTGTTCAAATATGTCATTTCTTTATTTTCTTTCCAATTTAATAGTAATTGTAATTTCTTTCACAAAATAATAATTATAATCTTACTATAGCAATTAATTTTCTTTGGAGACCATTTTTCCAATTTTTCTTAAGAACTCAATACAATTTAATTTTTTTCTCTTTTCATTTATAAACCTGATATAAATAAAATTTCTTATTATTTTTAAAATATGTGTGTTAATGGCTTTATGAACATGTTTTTTAAATGAGTTTGTTTGGGGTTCAATTTGAATAATTAATCATTAATATTTGTTGACAATCATGAATTTTAATTTTTTATTTATATATGTTTTAATTTATTAGTATCTATTTTTTTTATATTTAAAACGTGATTTTAAAAATAACGTAACAATTTTAGTGAAACTAATTATGTACTTTTCTTCATTTTTTATGGAAAATGTTTGTGATGTATATAAAATTATATAATATTCGAAAATTTTCTCTATTTTTCTTTTGTGAGAAATATTTTTTAAAAGTATAAATAGTTGAAGAAGTAATATAAGTATGTACATTTTCAATATATATTATATATATCATGTGTCCTTTGATATAGGCCAATTAGATAATTATCTAACTTTTGTACCTAATTACATTTTTTTTTTTAATAGAACATTGCAGTTTTTTAGTTTTTCTTCTTTTTGGTGGAGGAAGATGAGCTGCTGGAAGGGTGGATCACAAGTGGAAAGGAATATTAGTTACAAATTGTTACCTAATTTCTAAGAGTAGGGAAAGAGTTTTGGAAGAAAGAAATGAGTTTTTCTTTTTTGGGAAGGGGGAGGAGTGAGGATATTAGTTACAAATTTTTTCTTTATTTTTTAAATAGGAAAAGAAGCATTAAAGACTCTATCCAATTTTTTATTTAGCAAATAAAAGTCCTATTCATTTTTTTTTCCATTTTTCTTATACAATTTTTCTTTAATATTCCTTTTTATATTCTTTTTATTTACATGGGTTTATTTGAATAAACTCATAAGTATATTAATTATGGGCGGCCAAAAAGAGAAAAGACTAATTACTACAAATGTATTTTTAGTCCTTTTTTCCTTGGATCATTTTTGAAGGAATTTTTTAAAGGTGGGAAAGAAAAGTATTAGTCTTTGTTTTAAAATAATATTTATTATTAATTAAAAAACATTTTTATTTTTCAAAAAGTGAAATTTTATGTGTTTCTCAAAATTATAACACAATACTCATTGCATGATTTTTTAATATACAACATTATAATTTAATCATTTTATTATATATATATAAGAATTTCTAACTTTTATTTTAATATCATTTTGTAATTCATAAATATTTATCTCGTGCTTCAATCTGATAAATCTTTTATGAGGGGATAAGTGTATTTCTTTGATTGATTTAGAAACATAAAAATCCTCTTTAACTAATTTAAACTTCAAATTCTCATTAAATTCAAATCCTTAAAGATATAGATATATTCACATTACCATAACCTTCTAATGATTTTTTTTACCTTATTAAGATTCATCAACTTGTTTCACAAGTTTAGTAATAATAAAAAATTTTCTTGGCATCTATTCGGTATAAAATATATGAATAATAATCTAAATAACAAGATATATTCTAAAATTGACAATAAGATCCTTTAAAAAAATTCGAAGAAAGCACTTATTTTTTTTCCTTAGACATAAGGAGGGATTCATCAAAAAGCAATAATTGTTTTTTTAAAACTAAACAATATCTTTTATCAGGAAAAGCAGTTGTAGGACATATGATAGTAATAACTTTACCAAATATTATTGGGACCTTAATGGTACTTTGGTGATTTAGTTAATATAGAAATAGTGAACTTAAAATGATATATTTCACCGAGACTTTTTTTTTTTTTTTTGGAGGATATGAAGTAATTAACAAACACAAAGTACAAAGATTATTGTTCACACTCAGCAAACAAATTTTCATTAAAAAAAATCCAACAAGCACATAATTATTGGATCAAAATTGAGTAAAAAATTATTAACTAATAAAAAGGTATATTGTCACTAAAATAATAAAGTATTTTTTCACTCCCTATATTTCTTATAACTTTCAAAAGTAAAATATTCTATTCCTGTGTAACTAACTTTTTAACTATGGATACGTTAAAATATTCTACTCTCTGGGTATACGTTCATTATGGATTAACTTTCCAATTTAATATATAGGTTTCTTATAATTAAACAATTTGTATTAGGAAAATATGATTTAGGGTTGCTTTAGAAAACACCTCTATACTTTTAATGAATTGTCAATTCAGTACCTAAACTTTTAATTTGATAAATAAATACCAAACTTAGGGTTCGTAAAAGAAAAATATCTGCTGAAAAACTTTTAATTGAACAATCAAGTACTAAATTAGGGTTTAACCTTTTTTTTTTTTTACAGAATCCTAATTTGGGTATTTAATTGTTAAAATTATCCGTTAATTTATTTCAACTGTTAATTTTTTTTACAAAACCTTTTTGTTTACTTATTTGTCAAATTAAACGTTTACCTACTCAATTAACAATTCACTAAAAATACAGGTTATTCTTATAAATATTCACCTGAGCTTGAACATAGCTAGTTAATAACGGGAGTGAGGAATATGAAAATCTTGTAGAATTAAATTGTAATTCTTAGGTTTGATTTGAAATTGGAATTTGTGGATTTTATAGGTTTGAATTTGAAATTGGAATTTGTAAATTTTATAGAATTAGAATTGGAATTCAATTATAATTCTATAATTAATTTGTTCAATCAAATAAAAGAATTAGAATAGGAATTTTAATTTTAATTATAAGCCCCCCAATTCTATAGCACCAAATACCGAAAAAATGAGAATCATATCATCTTAGCTGGAAATAGTATAAAGCAATGTCGAAAAAATCGGATTGGAGATCAAACCGGTCAAGTTATTGGTTCACTAGTTTATTGATTCAACCGGTTAGTACTAAATCAAATTAGTACTAAATATAATTAAAAAATATAATTAAAGAATATTATAAACCTATTAACTCAAAAAATACATAAAAATAAAAATTTTAGTGAGAATTTAAAAAAAATAAAAAATTCAAAAACTTAGTTCAAATGATCGGTCCAATAGGTCCTACCAGCCGATTCAACTTATTTTTGACCAAGTTTGACCAGTTTTATTTCGTACTGAATCTTTTAGAAAATCACACCAGTCTAAAGTTCAGTTTCCAATTTAACCGATTAGACCAACTAATTCGATCCGATTTTCTGGATACTGATATAAAGCAAAAATACATCAATTCTATCCAAACATGTGAAGGATAGGTTGAGAATTCTGGTGAAAATATCCGCAACAATATTAGCATTCCTCTTATTTGGAAAAGAAATAGAGCAAGTTATATTACCATCTCTCTTAAAAATAAAATAAAATGAAAAAGCAAATTTTGATTAAAGACAAGAGTAGCATCAAGAAAATGGCCAAATTCCGAGAGATTTTCTGAATATATGATCAAAGTTTAGCATGCTATGATCATGATGCTAATGCTTCTTCACAAAAATTCAAAATGACTTTAGGCATAATTCTATCTTAAAAGTTACTTCAAAAAAGATATAATTGTTATTTTAAAAAAACAAATTGTCTAAGCTTTATAAAAGTAAATATTCTCAACTAGTAAATGTGAAATATACCTCTCAGGTCACGCTTAAGATTGAAATTTGAAGTGTAAAGTTTGCAATAATGAGCATGTCTACTAGTAATCTGACATAAGTGACTTTAAATTGAAATATATGACCAAAATACTATATTAAAATATTAAGTTTAAACTTCACGCTAAAAAAGTACGTTAAATTAGAAAAAAAATTGATCAAATTTATGAAAAGTAAATATGTATATATATACTCCTTTCATTTTATATTATATGTCTGGTATACTATTTTTTGTTTCAATGTGATTGTGATTGCCTAATTGGGTAAGATTTGAAATGGTCGAAAGACCAGGTTTCTTGCATTTCAATTTTCACGCCCTTGCATCTCTCTGGTAAAATAGATGCCAACTTGCATTAAAATGGCACAAGGTAGATGTACCTATATATGGGCTTTTGAGTGTCTAAAGAAGAAACTGAAAGCGACCTGTTTTCCCAAAAAGGAAAAAGAAATCACAAGCAAAGTATATTTCTTTCCACTCAATTCTGCACATCTAAAATGATGTCTACTTCTAATAAGCTTCAAGTTGAAGGACTCCTACAAATTAATTCTTTTTTTCTTTTTCTATATCTATCAATATACTAGTTTTGACCCGTGCATGAAGCACGAGTGAATATTTATAAATTATAGATATTATATTTAGAAAAATGTAATATATTATATTATGAATGTATATAATATAAAATTGAATTATTATTATATTTAAAAATAATTGTAATAATAAATGTAACAAATGGTATAAATGTAATAACATTTGTGAATTTAAATATATATGAGAAACTTTTAATAAATATACATAGTAAAAAATTTGAGCAAAGCACGAAAATAAAATTTATAAATATATATAAATTGTGCCGGATTGCTTAAGCACACATACTTAACGGTTAAAAAGATCTAGTGTATCTAACCTTGAATTTCTTTCTTTTTTTTTTGTTTTTACGAACTGAACTAACTTCTTTTTCTCTTTTTCTTTTTCTTCTCTCTCTCTCTCCAATTCTCACCGCACGGGTATTGTTCCTACTTGAGCATAGAATATATATTTATGAATGATAAAATTTAAGTAAAATAAAGTTATAATTCTTTTGTAAAAATTTGATATCAAAGTAAAATATTATTTTTGAAAGAGAATATTATACGTTTAATCAATTTTTGCCAAAAAAAAAAAAAAAGAACTAATAGAAAAACAACAAATGGTTAGGAAATCTATTTTTCAAGGAAAAATAAGAAAATTTTCTTTTATTCTTATCCAATCAGAAAAGGAATAGACTATACATATGAAAACAATAAGTTAAGAGAGATCTTATTTAAGGAGTTTAAACCAATCTTTACTCCCTCTCTAAAATCTTGTAAAAATATTGTTCTTAAAAATATATAGTTTCTAAATAAAATTATAAAAAAATACTTTATTCCTCTAAAAGAATATTAAAGAAATGAGTTAAAAGAATAAATGAAAAAACTGACCATTAAAGGAAAAATGTAATTTATATTACTTCTCCCTTTCATACTCCGACAATTAAATGAAGATTTTAGATTTGTAACTAATATTGAATTTTATCCGTAACCCCCTTATTCACCCAACCACCCCTCACCCCATCCCCAAAAAAAAACTTCACCCACCTACACTACCTCCAAAGAAAACCTTCTCTCCCTTCCATACCCTGCAAACCCAAACAAAAAAAAATGAAAAGAACTTTTAGATTTCCTTTTGGCTTGAAATTGATTTAGTAATGACTTTTAGATTAATTAATTAATCATTACAATTAATGATAGTTTTTTAAGTTAACTAAATATTATTGTACTTATTTACTTCGCTTAGGTTTGAATATATGTAATTTTGAATAAAACGGATGGGTAGTCACATCAATTTATACAATCTCAATATTAAATATAGTGAAACTCAATTGATAAGTCATTAAAAGTATAGAGTGATTTGATGTTAATCCCAAAGAAATCCCACAGCTTCTTACTATTTCA
The DNA here is from genome assembly GCA_028651295.1 of Catharanthus roseus. Classification (NCBI taxonomy): domain Eukaryota; kingdom Viridiplantae; phylum Streptophyta; class Magnoliopsida; order Gentianales; family Apocynaceae; genus Catharanthus; species Catharanthus roseus. Next base: position 3,250,014 of record JAPQWS010000047.1, read on the forward strand.
AGTCTGGAAGAGTAATGGAACAGATTTAATTGAATATCATATTATTTTTACTATCATAATGGGCTAGGTTTTTTTCTTTAACTAATCCCATTTTGAAAATTAGCTATTAAAGTAGTCCATTTTTTTTATCCGTAAAGTGGCCATAACGCACAATAGGCGTGCGTTATAACTAAGGATAACGCACAACCAATATGTATTATCAGTTAATCAAGTTTTCCTTCTTAATCATACCAACAAAACTCACTTAATCACTTAATCATTCCAGCGGCGGCGGCAAGTCATTCTAGTGGCGGCGGCAATGGTGAAATAAGGAGCAGCGGGGAGAAGAAAAAAAAAGCAGAAGAAAAGGAAAGGAGGCATACCTGGAAAGAGAGGTGGTGGCAATAGGCAGAAATGGTAGAGTGAAATAAGCAGCGGCAGTGGCAATGGTGTAAAGCGCAGCGGCGGTAATGGCGAAATCAGAGCAGCACAGAAGAGGGAAGAAGAAAAATGAAAGGGAAGTCATCATGCGTTATCAGCCTCCACAACCCTAACCCAATCTCCACCTTCTCTTTCATTTTCTTCTGCCACTGCAGCTTCTTCCCTTTCATTTTTCTTCTTCCCTCTTCCGCGCTGCTCCGATTTTGCCATTGCCGCCGTTGTACTTTACACCGTTGTCGCCGCTGCTGCTTATTTCACTTCACCATTTCTGCTATTGCCACCGCCTCTCTTTCCAGGTATGCCTCCTTCCCTTTTCTTCAGCTTCTTTTCTTTCCTTCCGCATCGCCGCAGCTTCTTCTCTTTCATTTTTCTTCTACCCTCTTCTCCGAGCTGCTCCTTATTTCACCATTGTCGCCGCCGTTAGAATAATTAAGTGAGTTTTGCTAGTATGATTAAGGAGGAAAACTTGATTAACTGATAACACACATTGGTTGTGCGTTATCCTTAGTTATATCGCACAACCATTGTGCGTTATAGCCACTTCACGGATAAAAAAAAAAAAAAAAAGGCTATTTTAGTAGCTAATTTTCAAAACGGATTAATTAAAGAAAAAACCAATGGACTACTATCTTGCCAAGTATAAATTAATTTTCAATTGAGAAAGTAGTCCTTGAAAAGAAATTTAAAAGAGAAAAAAAAAAAAGGTTCTTATGGTGTTTTGTAATTTTTTTTACAATACTTTCATTTTGAGAAAATGATCAATCCTTAGTTTCTATTCATCATCAAAATGACAGCATATCTCTACATTATTACCACCCTGAATTTAGAGTTTAATGGGTTATGTAAGTTATGGTTTATAATGATAATTTATTACAAAATATTTCTTTAAAATAATATCTTTTAATTTGTGGTCTTTGAAAATTAACTATTTAACTCAAAATTTGATCATGTGAGGCAAAATAGTGATGTGATTCATGTAATAAGGATTATAATAATAGCTTTATTTAAGCTACCTAAAAATAATAATAATTTTAAGAAAAATACTAAATAATATTAAAAACAAAATTTTTCTTTAATAAAATATTTTTAATGTTTTGGACTTATTATATTAAATTAATGACAAATATTAACATCTGAAATTTTTTAAAAAAAATAAATATTTCATTTAATTTTTTTAAAAAAATATTTCATTTTTATATAACCTCATATTATATTTATAATTGAGTCTTTCATTTTCTATTCAATTAAATTTAAACTCACACATGCTATTTTACCTTCGACTAAACTGATTTTATTACGCACTATTTTACAATAAATTATAACTTACATAAAGAGTATTTTGATTATTTTATTTAACTTCACATTTGATCAATGATCTTTAGTAAAGTATTCTTACCACTAACTTGTGGTATTTTGTCATAACCCTAAATTAACATTGTTAAAATATGATTACAAATTAGTATTGTTCGCCTAAATATAACCCAAAGACAAAGGAGTGGGCGGTTCAATTTGCAATATCATGTACCAATTTACCAACCAATCCAAAGAGAATGAGGAAAAATTGATGGAGCTCTTCATTTCTATTTACTTCTGCCTCTTTTTTCTCCATTATCCAAATCCCAAACTAGACTTTAAATGCTACCCACTTATTGTACTCTACCAGAGCGCCACTGGTTTATTGATTTGTTGGCCGAGGCTATAGCCAAATGCCCCACAAACACCTCCATCTTTCGCCACTCGGCAGAGTTCAGTGCATCCACGCAGCAAGTCCACTCAATGTCGAGTACTTGCTCAAGATCAATTTTGACAACTAGCTAAAGGGCCAAAGGTTTATTTAACCTTCTTGAGGATTTTTTGGAAAAAGGGGATTAAAATTTGAAATATTCAGTCTCGAGAAACCTTATGAAAGTGTTCGATTTTAGGAGGCATGTAAAAATGTTTCAAGCATATATATAGATCTAGTATTTTTTTTTTATATATGCAGGTAGATATAGTAATATGACGATAATGACTACATTCATAGGAGTCAATTATTGGATCATTTTTAAAAACTAAATCAACATTGCCAATTGGATTAGAAGCAACAATGTTTTGAGTAAACCGACCTAATTTCCAGCAATTGAATGATTAAACCCAACATCCTCAAGGACTCTTGAACTTCCTTTGCTCAGTAGGGATTGGCCTTGCACAACTAAGAAATGGGAATGCGTGGCTTTGAAACAAAAATTCTTATCATCTAAACTTCAAACAAAAAATTTTACATAACCAAAATCTATAACAACATATATAGGAGTGAAATTTTCATTATTTCTTAGTATCTATTGAACCTTTGAGATTTCAATTGAATAATAGAATGCATTGTTTATGCACCCTAACCCCACCCAAAAATTTTTAAAAAAATGCAAATCGTATGGCTTTACTATTTTCGCTACTCAAATTAGGGTTTGAAATCCTACAAAACCCATCAAAGAATAAAGGAAGAAGTTCAGATTCTTTTTTATTTTTGGATAAATAAGAAATTCAGAATTGGATGGTAGAAGATTTCAATAGCATAAACTCTTAACTTTTCAAGCCCCAGCCTCTCCTCTCTGCTCTTTGGTTTTAAATTTGCAGAGTTCTAGACCAAGTATACCTAATTTGAGGAGTCTAAGATGTTTACTTGATGCCTCATTTTTTGGTAACATAATAAAATTTCCTCGTGTTAGTGTTTGAGGCTTGGCATAAGTAGGGAGGGACCTTTTATTGGATCAATATTCTTGTGATAAGAGAAGTCCGAATCAATTGAAGCTGACGTTAATGAATAAGATGAAAACTAAAAGAAGAAAAGCACATACCTTTTAATAATTATATAATTATTGCGGAAGAAATAAAAAGAAATCTATAATTGACAGAGAAAGATCTGATCTGCAAAATATCTGGGAAAAAGAAAATATTAAAGGTGAAAAAAATTAACAATATATAACCGATGATCAATTGTGTGAAGGTCAAAAAATATGGAAGGGATAGATGTGATAAGTATTTTTAAAAGGGGTCTACAAACTTAACTTAGGAATCTATATCAAAAGCACAAAAAAATTCAAAAAAATTCATTTTAACTTCTAAAATTTCAGCAACCTCACAAAATCCTATAAACTCTCTCTAAAACCACAAATTTCAACCTCAAATTTAAGAAGATCCAACAGTTGGAATCACAAAAAAAAGTTAGTACTTCGATATATACACTTTTATTCACATTTATATCGTTTTAAAATTTGAAAATATCCATTGGATCGGAAAAAAATGATATTTTTTTTAAACTGATTTTTTTTTTGTACGAAATGGCTGGAACGTCGAGTCCAGCAATCGGGCACATTCTGGGTCACTGGTTCAAGAGACCGGAACGCCGAGCAGTCGCCTGGTCCTGCGAGTCGACCCGTCTCCGATCTCTGGGTCAGGCAATTCGAACTGGCACGGTTCGCCGGTTTCTGGGTGATTGGATTTTTTTTAATGATTATGTTATTTTTCTAAAGTTATGATTATGTTTATGTTTATTTGTTTAATATAAGTTTATTTTATGTTATTTAATTTGTTTTATCTATTTATTTTTCGTACATTTTTTTATGTAGAGCTTATATTATGTTATTTAATTTGTTTAATTTTTATTATGTCATAAAGTTTGTTTATTATTATGTTATTACTATTAATGATTATATATTTTTTTTAAATTATGATTACGTTTATGTTACTTTGTGTTATTTATAGTTCATATTATGTTATTTAATTTGTTTAATTTTTATTATGACGTAAAAAATTTGTATATTATTATGTTATTATTAATGATTATATTTATTTCAAAATTATGATCACGTTTATGTTAATTTGTGTTATTTAGAGTTTATATTAAATATTATTATTTTTCTAACATTTGTTCATGATTATGTTATTATAATTAAAATATTATGTTATTTTTTTAAAGTTATCATTACGTTCATGTTTATTTGTTTAATTTAAGCTTATTTTAATGTTATTTAATTTGTTTTATTTATTGTTTTATTTGTTTATGATGATGTTATTATTATTAATGATTATGTTATTTTTTTAAAGTTATGTTACGTATGAGTTAATTTGTTTTATTTAGTTTATATATGTTATTTGGTAATTTGTTTAGATGGTTCAGCCCGGAGCACTTAGAGGTAATGATGATTTAGGTCCTGTGATAGACAGGACCGGTCGGATTGAAGGTCGTGCAGTGACTGTGTCATCTCCTAGTATGAGGGGACACCACAATACTTCAGACATACTGTCCACTTCTGCACCTATTGGACCGAGTATGTATTATGACCCTGGTGCACCGGGGTCTTCCACCCAGCCACCCCTATACCTTTAAGGACTTGTCCTCCTACCATATCACACCATCCGTACACCCCCGTACCCTATGACCCTTACAGATATTCTCAGCCACCACAAATATCATATGATCCATATGCACATGCTCCTTCTCTGCCTATCCGTACGCCTGGCCTGGATCCGACACAATATTTTTCTAAAACTCAGATTCCATTAAATGAGGTCAGTAGTCCAGGTTTGCAGTTAGGTACACAGTTCTTTGAGTAGCTTGCTGGGTCTGTCCTGGTGGACTCATCTTACAGCTTGTGTTCACTATGGAGCCACTGATTGTGGCAATCCCTCATCTAATGCTGGTTGGGTAGGAATTCTGTTACATCCTAGTCTGAGGAGGCTGTCAGGGTTGGTTCCCTCCGCATTCATATCTATAAGGACAATGAGGATGAGCGTTAGGATGATGGTAGAAATGATGATGATAATGATGATGATGATGGAGACAGTGATGGTGGTAATGATGAGCCTGTTCCTGTGGCTCGGGCCTCATTGTCCGGCCATAGGCCTGCTCCAGGTAAGAGGAAGGGGTTGACTGGCAGTTTCATGTCAGTGATGAGTAAGATTGCTGGGTCGCGACAAAAAAGACCAGAGAAGTCGCGTCCTCCTATAAACCCTACGCCAGAGGAAGAAAGCAAAGAATGACGGTTGGGAGTAGATAGGTCCAGCTAATGGAGGTCTACAAGATCCAGTCCTTGTCCCTTCATATAGTAGTCATGTCACTGGTAGTATATGACATGGACAAGTAATTTGAATATTTTTTATATTTTTTTATTTCTGATTATAGATTAGTATATTTTGTTTATTTTTTATTTTTAGTGTTTATATTATTATTTTTTTTGTTTCAAATGTAGGATAGAGGCATTTTGAAGTCGAGGTCCCGCTACATGTCCATGACCTGTTGGACCCCTAATGATCCTACAGTTGTACAGTTTGCAGGGAAGATAGGACTATCACATTTGAGGTCCTGCATGTTCCAGCATCCGAACTCCTCCTTGCTATATGCTTTTGTGGGGAGGTGGCAGCTAGACACCAACAGTTTTCACATGCCCGGTGGGGAGATGACAGTTACATTGCATGATGTTGAGTTGACTCTGGGCGTATCTTCCTACGGTAACGTTGTCGACCATCATTATTCTCGGGAGCAGTTGATTGCAGTTATCTAGAGCGATCTCAATATCTTCGACTCCAGTATCAGCATAAATGGTCAGGACTTGGTGTCAGTTGCTGAATCACCTGGTAGTGGACTGTCTACGGAGCAGAGGGCCGCCTGTTACGTTCTGTATTTACTTGGCAGTTCGCTCTTCACAAACAAGAGTGGAAATAATGTCCTTGGGAAGTTGTGGCCACTAGTGAAGAATGTTCATTCTGTTAGTGGATTTGCATGGGATGCTGCTACACTTGCCTACTTGTATCGGAGTTTAGGGCAGACCTCTTGTGTTGATGTGAAGGAGTTGTCTGGTCGCTGGTTGCTGCTTGAGGTAATATCACTATAATCTTCATCATGTTTAATTATTGTTTACATTTTAGGGTTTATTTTTGTTTAATGATAGGATTGCTGATTTTTTTAAATTGTTTTTTTTTAAGGGCTTGGATATACTTGTATTTTCCTATGTTTACACCTCTGGTGAGAATGGGAGCGAAGTTGTGCAAACCGTAATCCAGAGGTTTGTGATGTTGGGTCACAAAACGGAGCACAAATTAATCGACCTACGTATTCATTTAGACATGATGACTATTGACGAGGTCAGGTGGACTCCGTACAGATCTTATGAGATTACTGATGTATAGGTTTCTACATACCATGAGATGATTGCATACTTTGATTATGTTGAGCCCTATATGCCCGATAGGGTTGTTAGACAGTTTGGGTGGGTTCAATGCATTCCAGCTCATCCTATTCGTCTTTAGGAGCACCGCAGGCCAGCAAATAATAGGGTGTACATGGTCAAGAATGTGTTCATAGAGGTATTGTGGCTGGAAGCACTGTCTCATCTGCTTACGTCTACATAGACAAGTACATCTGTTCTACCTCCATCTTAATGCACAGATGATTACATGCCTCGGTTTCTCCCCCGCACCTATCCAAGGATTCAAAATTCGGACAGGCTTCCCCGCGATGTACTATTGTCGATGGTAGCTCCCATTACACCGCATGTTCTACTGGATATGATATCTCGTGAGTTGGACCGTGACGATATTGATGATGCTACAAAGGTTGTTAGGGCTTCCGACATGATTAAGAAGTATCAACACACTCGACGTTTGTTTGTTGTTTTATGTACTTGACTGGTTGTAGTTTATGACTTATTTTGTAGTGTATGTCTTATTTTGTAGTGTTGTTGTTACTTAGTTGATGGAATTTTTTTTATGCATCTAGTATCTTACAATTCTAATAGAAAAAATATAAAGCACCGTAAACTCAAAACACATTAAATATAAAGATAGTGAACCATAAAACGAGTTTACATTAATAAAAAATCGGAAATATACCCAAAAAGTTAACGTGTATATGTTTTAATACTAAGTTAAAAAAGTTCGTACATATAATTTTTTTAATAAAAAATAAAGTCCTATTTACTTTATATTTCTAGCAACTCTCGCGTTCCAATCCACAATTCTCTCCTGATACGAATCTGCCCAATTGCTGACTCGTTCGGTACGATGATAAATCCATTGAACGTGTAAAGGAGGTATCGGACACCCATCATTCATTTATAGCTGTGTTAAACAAAGAGAAATATGTAAATGTCAGAAAAACCGTAAACCCAAACAAAATATAATAAGGAACAACGTAAAAACCCTATTGATATTCGACACTTACCTGAATAAAGTGTTGTTATTTTATCAAGAGATCAATAATGAATGTATCTCTTGGACGATCCGAATACGAATATAAAAGTAACACAGTCGTAGAACCAAGCTGTGCAATTAGTATCACGCACAGATTGAATGCATTTGCTATGACGTAAAGCGAATCAGGTGTTTCCAACCAATGCTCGTACGACGCAGGTCCATCCTGCTATCATATCCTATGAACGAGCCCATTAACACGTTCCGCTGAACCCACTAAATTAAAATACACATTTGCCGAATGCTCCAATTCATAAAGGATTCGTCTACGAACCTCTGGCCATTGATGTTCATCACCAAACACAAAATCTGCCACAACCCTATAACTACAAATTCCATCACCAATCACGTTCTTCCAATTGCTGATGAAAGGATAAATGAAAGCAGGGAAAGTGTTTGTATAAGGGAATGTTGAACACAGAGATGCATGTACCACAGAAGATAAACTACTTAGGCCACGATCAAGCCTTCTGTCCCTTCCCTCAGGAGCTCGTGGTGGTCTCCCTCTCCCACGGGATCCCGGCCCAGAACCCAAACCGGACCACAACCCAGATCTAGATCCAGAACTAGAAGCATATCCACTTGACTTCTGTATCTTTCGATGAGTAATTGACACGTGCTCCCAATGTGACTTGTCTCTTTTTGTTGAGTTCGTCTTCTTCCACCTTTTAGTGACTGCTACCTCAGGAGGTGAAGTCAGTGTCACACCCAGATCTTCAGGTAAAACTGGACTCAATACCCCTTTCACAAGACGACACATCTCTCTAACTTTGGATATGGGTCCTGTACTTATCTGATGTAAGAGGTCTGTGAGAGAACGTATCTCAGAATCCATGTCCTACTGCTGGGCTGAAAGGTGACAACTGCCAATTTCTAGTGTCTTCCAAAAGGCCTCAATATCAGATAACTGTATAGAAAGAACGTGATCGAATCGTGTAATCAGCTCGCAAGCACAAGGGAGGCCATGTGACGTCCTCAAATAGTGCCCGCACTTATTTTTTGGATAATCATATATCCAGATAGCTCTCGGTATCTCAGACCATATCTTTTTCAATGCCAAGTGACTGGTTTTATTACTTACAATAAAAAATATCTGACTACTGTTCGCGTTAAACTTCTTTTTGGTCCTGGATACCTCTAATGATGCCTTAATATCTGCTATTTGACCTTCAATAAGCGAGTCAATATTAAAGAATATAGTATCTAAATCACCATTGCATATTGAAAGCCACAGCTTCAGCACTAAGTGTTCACTCTCAGCCCGGTTGGTGGTCTCCACCCCAAAATGCATATGACTCTTAGTCCAACATCTCACAAATTTATGAGCAAAGGGATTCAACTAATTGTTGAACAAATAGTGTAGGAAGTCCAGCCTGCTCTTCCACTTCGTCTTTAGAGCATCCAATTTCCTTAAGTATTCCTACTCATTGATTTCATTCAACAATTTCTTCCATGACCCATTTACAAATTGTGATGCAACCTCTTCATCTTTTATCAACTCGTTTAATTTGGCCAACACGTTCTGATTGATGTTCCTTCTACAGAGCATATGGTACGTTGTACTGAACACATCGCCGATCACAGGCATTAAACCACATTCCCTATCTGTAATAATAACCTTCGGCTCATGATCACAAACATCTTCTTGATTCTCTGTTAACATAACATTTGAAAAGTATATATGCTTAATCTGTTGAAGAACTCATCTATAAGTCGTAGCCTGCTCATTTTGCATAAAAACAGTGGCCATGGTGAAATTCTTACCAGTCGGGGTCATCCCTACGACTTCCAACAGTGGCATATTGTACATTTTTTAAAAAAATACATAAAAAAGATAACTTGTTTAGAAACTAAACATAAAAGCCAGTAAACTTAAACCAATATCGATTAAATATGACATATTTCATTCAAATATTCATCAAATATTAACTTAAATATGCAGGGTTAAGCCTAAACCGTATTTATAATATAACTTTAAACAGTCAATTTACAAATAACACCTAAATGTATAATTAATATAACAAATTTAATATAACTTGTTTGTTTTATATTTTGTATCCATTATAAGTACATATAGCCACGTTCTCATCATTTCAATTGATGTCGGGTATGCAACGACAATGTCACTGAGCAAGTTGATGTCCTCACGGTTTCTATAGAAGACCGTGTAACCGCGTTTGGCACTAAGGCAGAGAACTTCTTCAACTGTGTTTCGCCCCTTTATCCTATTCTTCTTAATCTTTGCAACGACGATATATATTTTTTGGGCACTACAAAAAATCATATAAATCATATTATTAGGACCTCAATTTAAACCGTAAATATAAAACCAGGATGCATTAGAGTTAATGCAACATACCTGACAGCACAACCCACGTTTTGTACCAGAAAAATCGTAAGATATTACGAGGTGGCACATGACTCTTCCTGAATTTCTCAGTCTGTATCAACTGCTCCTCCGTCAGTTTTGTTGCCTGAGCGTGACCGTGAGTATATACACCTATTGCATGGTTATGCCTCCCATCGTATACGAATACTTGCCAATTTTCACACATCGCCATTTGCTCGCCTTTTAATTTGAAAGGACAACCACACTTTTTAGTCCCATAAGGACCCCGCTTTTTTACCTGAACTTCTTCTTCTTCTTCTTCATCGTCAACTACGAGCTTCGTTCTCGGTTTATTTACACCTCCATGCTCGCAACTAGTGTAACATACGGTCGGCGGTTGGATGTTCTTGTACTTAAATACCGAGTGACAATCAAATATGTATTCACTTTCATAGCTGTTTCTTTTGCCCAGTTCACCAACTCTGCTTTCGAATTAAAGATTCGATTAGTTGCAAATAAATGTCTGTGATCCACGTATTCTTCTGGTTCCAAAAATTCTTCAAATGTATTTGGATCTACGTCGTTCTGTTACGATATAGTACAAAAAAATTAAAATATGAACACATCATAATAAAATTATAAAAACAGTGTAATAAACAAAAATTTCATATACTAACATTTAAAAAAAAAAAAAATTCATATACGTCATTTAAGGGGAAAAAACATTAAAAAACACAAATTTCATACAGTAACATTCTAAAAAAAAAAAAAAACTCTATTCTCGGGTCAACTAGGCCGGCGGTCTGGATTTGAGCGGTTCGCACATTGGGCGACCGTCACTGAAGACGGACCGCTCGATTGAGCGAACGGCGCACGTCCGGGTCGCCAGCCCTAGGGACGAAAAAAATTAATTTGAACTTTTCTTACCTCAAAACCGATATTTCCTTCTACAAATTCTTCATAATCATCCATATCTACCTCCAATACAAGTTGAATGTTAAAGATTACAGTTTTAGAGTAGAGAGAGTAAAGAGAAGTACAAGAGAAATTATGTACAGAGAGAAAAAGTAGGGAAGAGGAGAGAAAATAATGAATTTTTCGCACTATTCACATAGATTCACAAATTAAGTTTATCGACACTCTTTTTGTTTTGTTCCACTATAAACACATGTGTGATGAATACTTACCTGTCTTTTTTAAATTGAAATTTAATGTTTTTTGTTATTATCTCATTCAATCCTAACTAATGGTAAAAATTAATTTGATCTTAAAACGGACTTCTTCTATATTTTTTGAGAAAATAATTTTTTTATCTTAAAATAAATTTTTAAAGACATCTAATATAAACACATTAGTCTATGACTATTTTTTTCTTTTTCGGTAGACTAAGGCTTTTTTTTTTCCTTAGGGAATTACAATTATAGCCTAAAAAAATGCGTAATACACAAAATTCATTTAAACATATTCAATATTTAAGGTCATTTTATCTCTTTTTTTAATCTTTTTATGCGAAGAGTAAGGGAATTTTTTGTGAAGAAAAGAATATTAATTACTTTTGACTTCAAAAAACATTTAATAGAAAAGCTTATGTTCTCTGAAAAGAAACTTCTCTTAAGATTTGTAATGAAATATTACATTCTCATTCATTTTTTCGTCTTCCTAAAAACTTTCCCTTTAAATGAAATTAGCTACTCAAATGACATTCAATAATTAAAATTAATTTTCTTTCTCCAAGAAAATCAAAATTAATTTTCTCATATTTTCTTTTAAAATCTTCAAAATACAAATAGTATAATTATTCATTTTCTCATTTCTTGGATATAGTAAAAACTTCATTGTTAATTTTTTTATCCCCAGATGAAATAAAATAATATATTATTTTTTAATAAATAATATATTTATATCATAATAACATGTCTTAAAATTAATAGAAATTATTGAAGTCTAAATAAATTTATATCTAAAATCTAAACTGGTGGACCCATTAGCCATAGGTATTGTGAGACTCAGTGCTGAAAAGGCTGACTTGTTGAATGTTGAAAAGACTTATATTTTAAATTAAAAAGTTAATCGTACATTAACATGTACCCCAAATATTTCAAAATATTAAATACTATCTCCTAAGAGTAATAAAGAGTTATCTAATTAACATGATTATTTATTTTTATATTTTTTTTTATTTTTAAAAAAGGCAATCATTTTTCTATCTTTATTTTAGGATAGTTACCTGAACTAATATTATTACTTACCTCTATCAGGATCTCCTACCTTATCATATTGAAAGTTATTCATTTAAATTTAAATTATTTTTATTGATAAACATGAGAAGAAATTAGATAATTTGATTTTTTTTTTTTAAAAAACCAGAGTTCTATGAACTTCACAGAAAAATCACTAATAAAAAATAAGGTTTCTATTTTCGTTAAGTAATAGTAGTGAAAAAATTGATAAATATGAAATAAAATCTTATATTCAACCAAAAAAAAAAAGTAATAAGACCATAGAACTAATAATATTAGTTCGACTGCATATTAATTATTAGTAGTAAAAGTTTATTTAAAATTGAAGGAAAGCATATATCCACACCTGTAACTCCAGTAGTAGACCTTGAGGTCTATTTTTTAGTTTCCCTGCTAGAAAACCTTAATATACATAGAAATTTATCTCCATTTTGTATAATTTTATTAGTCTAAATTTAGTATTATATTGACATAACATTAATACAAATAAAACATATATCAGGATAAAACATAAAATATTTACAAATTAGATTTTTTGTTTTTAGAAAATAAAAGAGGTGCTAGTGAAAATGACAAATACACCTCAGGGTTATCCCATGCGTGTATATGCCATGATTTGTTACTTCCAATTAGAAAATAAATTAAAGGTTCTTATCATTGCATATTTTTAATTATTTTTGAAAATTTTCAAACTAATAAAAAATAATTTTTTTAAGGGAATGAAAAATAGATTCTAAGAATTAAAAAAAAAAAAAAAAACTAAGTTACCAAAAAAGAATAGTTTCATTCATGATAAAAGTTCACAAAGAAGGCTTGGGAGTCAGTGATGGCAGATGTACATAGAGGTAAGTTTTGAATGAAAGTGTAGTGAGAACTCGAGAAATCCATAAAATTTCCCAGATGCACATTATATTCAAGCAATTTTACATGACATTTAGGTGGCAGTCACCAGAAAAATTCATAGTAGAGATTCTAGAATTGACAACGCAGTCTATTGACTTCCATAAATTTGTTAACCATTTCCATACAAATGGGTAAAACAACAGATAGATTAAGCAGGGCAGCATAAAAATAATTTGGGCCATGGAGAGTAATTTTCCCATGAAAAGAACCTTAATCCTTAGCATCCAGTAGAAGTAGTACAGCAATATATCCGTAACTTTGATTACAATCCTTGTCTTTTAGATAGGCCCGATTCTCAATTCCCTGATTTAGAAAATCCATTAGACGTCTAGTTCAATTTTCACGAGCACAATGAAAATTCTCTGTAACCCATTCTTTAAACTCACTAACATTAAGAAGAAGGAAAGTCAGAAAAATAATTCTCTTCTTATAAGAAGAAAATCCTCTTGTGTAAACAAAAACTAAGAGAAAAAAAAAAATTCATACCTTTTAATAGTCATTGTAGAAAAAAATGAAAAGAAACCTACAATTGATAATGTTGAGGAAAGTACACTAGTGATCAGCTCTATTACATAAACAAAACCTCTACAAACTATTATAAAAGCAGCAATAACAAAATATAAATTTTCTAATCTATTACAAATAACCAGATGATAGAATTGGATAACAACTCTCTGCAAAAATCGGACCTGCAAAAGAAAGAAGAATCGGACGATCAACTTAAAAACAAGACGTCTGTTTTCAAAACCGGACTACCAACACAGAAAATTGGACGACAGGTTTCTATGTAAAAGAGGGGAACAGAGATATTTGGACTCCAAAAATGGACGAGGACGACCGGTTTTGCTGTATAATTCAAAATCTCGATCAAACACTCAGAACAATGGATGAATGAGTCTCACACAATAATAATCTAATCTCTCACTCTCGGTTCTCTCTTTCAAAAGCCACCTAAGTACGCAAGCAACAGAGAATTCAAAGATAACAGGCAGTAACAGAGGAATAAGAAACTGCAGAGAAGAAGAAGAGAGAAAAGAACGTACGCTTCACATTTATAGAGTTCCTAAGGTAGCCTCACTCAAAATAAAACAGTCATATGGAAGGATCGTTCAAAACAGAACAGTCAAATACTGGGCTGTTTACCATCCTGGCCCGCACTCATTCTATTTGGGTTGTGAGGCTCAGTCCAACTCATCATAGAGTATAAGAACATTGCCTGAAAAGAAAAAGAAAAATGTGTGAATAAAGGCCCAACTGACCTACAAATAAAAAGAAATTTGATCAGAAAAAATTAAAAAGACGAAGTGAATGAATGGGTGGGACAAATATATATAAACAATGATTATTTATTTGAAGGTTAAAATTTCAAATACTTCATTTTTATTACAGGGACAAATTCTAAAAAACAGAATATTAATAATTATTAGTTAGCTCTTAAAATATATTTTTCTTATTTATCATCTCTTGCATTATCTATTTTTTATTTTTGCATGAAAAGAAAAAAAGAAAGAATGTCACATGACGCTTTTATGAGACTTTGATTTAATATATATATATATATATATATTAAAAGCCATATTTGGTCTGCAATCTTGTCCAGCAGTAGGGTAGTTTAGAGAGTCAGATGCTATCCATGTCGCTCCAAATTTTGGCTTTTTTTGTTAAGTTGGGCTAAGAACGCATTATGATCTCTGAGTTTTCTTTTTACACTGATGTATCATGAAATCCAGCAGTAGTTTATAGATCTTTCTGGAGAAATCTTCTGTGTTTCTCTTCTCAGCCGTGACAGTCTCAACTCTCTCTCTCTCTCTCTCTCTCTCTCTCTCTCATTCTTCCTTCACAATTCCCCGAATTCCCCTCTGTTACTAAACCCAATTCCCTTATTTTTTTTATTCATTCGTCGTTCGAAGGCCCCACCGGCGTGTTAGGATTAGTCAATAATTAGTAGTTTTAGAGCTAATAATATCTCTAGTTTTATGTAATTCTTTCTGTTTTGAAGAAGTCTTTTGTTAGTGATAGTCTGTTTAGATATAGGCTGCTTAATTTGCGTCATTCCGTTTTGTAATGTATGGCCATTTAACAGCCATGGCTTAGTTCAATCGGATAATATCCTTTTTTCCCAGTTTTTACTTTATTGTGTTCTTCTTTGTTACTTTACATTTGGTATCAGAGCTTCCTCATGGGGCCTGATTATTTGAAAACAAAAAAAACAAAAAAGGCAGCAGCTTTCTACACAAGTAGTGAATCAGAATGTCATCAGAAAGTTTATTTGTCCAACCATCAATTCCTAAATTTGATGAACACTATGATCATTGGACAATGTTGATGGAAAACTTTCTACGATCAAAAGAGTACTGGGGATAAGTGGAGAATGGGATTTCTGCAGCAGCAGAAGGTACTGTACTAACAGAAGGACAGAAAAAACTCTTGGAAGAGCAGAAGCTGAAGGATTTGAAGGCAAAGAATTATCTATTTCAGGCTTAAGATCGTTCGATCCTT
Source organism: Catharanthus roseus (assembly GCA_028651295.1). NCBI lineage: Eukaryota > Viridiplantae > Streptophyta > Magnoliopsida > Gentianales > Apocynaceae > Catharanthus > Catharanthus roseus. The sequence goes on from JAPQWS010000047.1 coordinate 3,265,632, forward strand.
GAACAATTCTCAACAAAGACACAGCTAAAAGTATTTGGGATTCGATGAAGCAAAAATTCCAAGGTACAATAAGGGTTAAGCATGCACAATTGCATGCTCGTCGAAGGGAATTTGAGCTACTCGAGATGAAATAAGGTGAATCTGTCAATGAGTATTTTGGACGAACTCTCGCCATTGCTAACAAAATGAAAGCAAGTGGTGAGAACAAAGGAGATACTAAAGTGGTCTCTAAGATACTGAGATTGATGACTTGTAAGTTTAATTATGTGGTGTACTCAATTGGGGAGTCTAAAGAGATGAGGACTTTAACCCTTGATGAATTATAGAGCAGTCTACTTGTGCATGAACTACACGTATCAACAAGGATTCTCTGGTTGAAGAAGCACAAGCCCTGAAAATATCATCTGGAGATCAATTTGGTAGAGGAGGCAAAGGAAACTTTCGAGGATGAGGAAGGGGATGCGGCAAGCCATCTGTTGACAGATCTACAGTGGAATGTTTCAATTGTCATAAGTTGTGACATTTTCAATGGGAGTGTCAAAGGAAGGAGTCAAATTATGCAGAAATGCAAGATGATATGTTGCTGATGGCGTATGTGGAAAGAGATTCAACCATCAAAAGGACACTTGGTTTCTTGACTCGGGATGTAGTAATCATATGTGTGGAAAGAAGAATTACTTCATGGATTTTGATAAAAATTACAAGGATAATATAAAGCTAGGCAATGGTTCTAGTTTGGCTATGATTCGGAAAGGTAATGTAAGGCTGCAAGTGAATGGAATTGTGCAGATTATCGCAGGAGTGTATTATATGCCGCAATTGAAAAACGACTTATTAAGTGTTAGGCAGCTATAAGAGAAGGGGTTGTTGTTTCTATTTCAGCGTGAGCAGTACAGAGTATATCATCCTGAAAGGGGTTTGATTATGGAGATAAAAAGTGTATACAAATTGGATGTACATGTTTGATGCTATATGTAGGTCGATAGGATTTGCTTCTTTTAATGCAATTATAGAAGATTTGGTGCAGCTTTGGCATTGTAGATATGGGCACTTGAGCTTCAAGGGTTTACAGACTTTGGAACAGAAAAGAATGGTGAATGACTTACCAAAGATCAACTCTCCTTCAAAGCTATGCAAGGATTGTCTCGTGGGAAAGCAGAAGTGAAATCTTTTTTCAAAGAAAAGTAGTTGGAGAGCCTCACAGATTCTTCAGCTCGTTCAGTCTTATATCTGCAGGCCAATCAATCCCATTTCCAACAGCAAAAAGAGGTATACTCTTACCTTTACTGACGATTATAGTAGAAAAACATGGGTTTCTTTTTTAATTAAAAAATCCAAAGCCTTTGCTATTTTCAAAAATTTTAAGACCTATGTAGAAAAATAAACAGCTTTGTCTATTAAAGGTTTGTGCACAGATTACGGGTGGAGAATTTACATCACAAGAATTCAAAAGTTTTTGTGATAAGCAATGGATACAGAGACAGCTAACAGCCACGTATACTCCACAACAGAACGGAGTTGCTGAATGCAAAAATTAAACTTTAATGAACCTAGTTGGCAGCATGCTGTCCGAAAAGAATATTCCAAAATCTTTTTGGCCTGAGACTGTAAATTGGACAGTACATGTCTTGAATCGCAGTCCGACTTTGGTGGTGAAGAATGCGACACCTGAAGAAGCCTGGAGTGGAGTGAAGTCTTCTATTGATCATTTTAGAGTTTTTGGTTGTGTCTCTCATGTACATGTTCCTAACAAAACAAGAGCCAAGCTTGATGATAAAAGTCTACGCTGTGTCTTACTTGGAGTCAGTGAGGAACCTAAAGCTTAAAGGTTTTATGATCCTATTTCTAAAAGAATAATAATTAGTAGAGATGTAGTTTTTGAAGAGAATGAAAGATGGGCATGGGATGCCAAATATGAAGAGGATATTGCTTGTGATCTGGAATGGGGTGATGATAAAAGAGAGGAAGTTCAAGAAACACCAGAATTGGACATTGAAATAACATCATCAGAGGAGCTGATTTCTGGAAGTGAAACAAGTTCTTATTTAGATGGAGAACGAGATAGAAGACCACCAGCATAGATGAAAGATTATGAGATTGGAGAAGGATTGTCTGATGAAGATGGAAATCAGTTTGTTATGTTTGTTGTTGTTGCTAATCCTGTTTGTTATGAAGATGCAGTGAAAAATGAGTATTGGAGAACTGCAATAGATGATGAAATGGAAGCAATAGAAAAGAATGAGACTTGGGATTTGATTAAATTGCCTGTGGGAGCTAAAAGGTTGGAGTAAAATGAGTGTACAAGACCAAATTGAACGAAAAAGGTGAAATAGATAAGTATAAGGCGCGTCTTGTGGTCAAGGGCTATGCGCAACAATATGGCATAGACTCTATTGAAGTTTTTGCTCTAGTGGCGTGCATGGAAATAGTTCGATTAGTGATTTCTTTCGCAGTGCGAAAGGGATAGGTTGTTTATCAACTTGATGCGAAATCTGCGTTCTTGCACAGTGACCTGAATGAAGATGTGTTTGTGGAGCAGCCTTATGGTTATATACAGAAAAGAAAAAAATAGATGGTGTACAATTTAAAGAAAGCACTTTACGGGCTTGAACAAGCTCCCCGTGCTTGGTACAGTCATATAGAAGCTTACTTCAAGAAAGAAGGGTTCGAAAAATATGCTTATGAGCATACTCTCTTCATCAAAGCAAACAACGTTGGCAGCATGATAATTGTAAGTTTGTATGTTGATGATCTTCTTTTTTACTGGAAATGATGAATTGATGTTTAGAAAATTCAAGAAGTCCATGGAGAGAGAGTTCAATATGATTGATCTTGGTAAAATGAGATACTTTATGGAACTTGAAGTCATAAAAAGATCAGATGGGATTTTGTTAGCCAAAAGAAGTATGCTATTGAAGTTTTGAAGAGATTCAAAATGGATCAAAGCAATTCAGTTCAAAATCCTAGTGTTCTTTGTTTCAAGCCGACAAAAGACGAATGAGGAGCTAAAGTTGACAAGACTTAGTTCAAACAGATCGTGGGATGTCTGATGTATATTATATTAACTTGGCCGGATATGGTGTTTGCAGTAAGTCTTCTTAGCAGGTACATGGAAAATCCAACAGAGTTGCATTTGCAGTTGGCAAAAAGAGTTCTCAGGTATCTTAAGAGAACTTTTGAGCTTGAAATTTTTTACCAAAAGGGAGGAGATGATGAACTTGTTGCCTACACAGATAGTGATTATGCTGGAGATTTGAACGATCGAAGAAGCACATCAGGATATGTTTTCTTGTTATGTTTTGGAGATGTATCTTGGTCCTCTAAAAAACAGCCTGTGGTAAGTTTGTCAACCACTGAAGCTGAATTCATTGCTGCAGTTTCATGCGCATGTCAAGCTATATGGCTGAAAAGGGTCTTAAAGAAGTTGGATGGAAAACAAGATGAAGCCATTGTCATTCGTTGTGACAGTAGTTCTACTATCAAATTATCAAAAAAATCCAGTAATGCATGGTCGTAGCAAGCACATTGATGTGTGCTTTCATTTTCTCCGTGAGCTCACTCAAACTGGTGTAGTGAAACTGGTTCATTGCAACACTATCCAACAGCTAGCTGATGTGATGACAAAGCCTATCAAGTTGGATGATTTTCTGAAGTTTCGAGCCTTTCTAGGAGTCTGTGCTAAGAGTAGCATAAACTCAATGCTTTTAGCATTCAGTTTAAGGGAGAAATTGTTAAGATTTAGTCAATAATTAGTAGTTTTACAACTAATAATATCTCTAATTTTATGAGATTATTTCTGTTTTGAAGTATTCTTTTGTTATCAGTATTATGTTAGATATAGACTGTTTAATTTGCGTCATTTCGTTTTGTAATGTATGGCTATTCAACGGCCATGACTTAGTTCAATCGGATAATATACTTTTTGCTTTACTGCTTTACTGTGTTCTTTTCTTTTACTTTACACGGCTGTGGTTGAATTTAATCACTAAGCTAAGGCGTAACTGCTATATTTGCGTGTCCACTGTTCTCTCTGATCTCTGTCAATCTTCTCTTCCCAAGCTCGAAACTTCACTTTCTCTTTGAACTTCGTGGACCAAAATGACGAGGAGAGGGCCAAGAACCAGAATCTCAGAAGATAAGAAGAAGCCGAATCAGGATGTTGTCTCTGTTGTCGACAAGTAAGCATCTTTATCTATGTAATTCAATAATTCTATCTGCTTACATCCGTCTTGATTTAATGCCCTGTTCTTGACAAAATCGGTTAAATTGCATTCGGGTTTCATGATATTTTTTATAAAGAGGGTTTCATGATTTGAGTTTGTTTGAATGGTTGACTCTCTCTCCCTCAGAAAGAAACACAGAAGCTTTGAGAGGAAGAACCGGCGGAGAGAAGCTGAGAATTGCAGAAGGCTCGCTAAACAAGAGAAAAAGGTATCATTTTTCCTTTCCTTTTATTTTTGTTTCTTTTTTTAAAAACAAAAGCTATGTTCTTCAATTTGAAATCATGTTGATTATGAGCTGAAGTTTCTTTCCCTTGCTTTTTTGCCTTTTTTTCTTTTATGTTTATGTTCAGGAACTTTGTTGTACTGTTCTCTTTGCGTTTGAAAGAGAGTAAGTTTTCATTTATCATTTAAAGGTTTTTTCTTTTTGTTTGTTGTCTAATTTCCCTCAATCTAAACGTTCAGATCTTGGATGTCATGTTGTGGTTTTGTTGCCGGAGACTAAGGTGTTGGCACCTTTAATGATAATATAACTTAAACCTAACCTCTGTTTAAGTTTAAAATTATATATTACATATATCATACTATTTTAGTTTCAAACTTTGTGCAGGAGGATTGAATCTGAGAATCGGTTATGCACACTACAATCAGCATAGAACCTCCTCCAGCGGCAAGAAGATAGAAATATTTTTGTCAAGATTCTTGAGAACACCCACTCCATGAGCATTATTCTTTTCCTTTCTTAGTTTCTTACTTTTGTTGATTTAGAATATGCATTTGGTGATAATATTATTCACTTGTTACTGATTTAATTGTTTGAGACGAGGGCTGCTTAAGTTATCAGAATATATGGAATGATTTAGGGTTTTTCATTTCTACATTTTTTGGGTTTTAGTGAAGAAATTCTTCACGCCTGCTTCGGCTGCTCGGAAATAGTCAGGTGAAGGGTGTGGCGTGATAGAGTCCTCTAACATTGCCTTTTTAGATTGGACCATTTGCTTTTTACAGCAATCCTATGATTGGAATTTGATTATGGTTACTCTAACTTGGATTATGATATGCTTCTTATGCTTAAATTTGATTCTTGGATTTGTACTCATGCCCATATTTTCAATTTGGAACAGATTTTTGACTTATGGCTCTTTTCTTTTTTTTAATCAAAGTAGATTACAGTTGTGTGATTTGAGAAACTACAGCTTGACTTAATTCTAGGATAGAAGAATTTATTTTTTTTCCTTTTATTATTGGATACTTTGAAGCATTACTCTGTACCAGTTCAATTCTTAAAGTGTGCTTTTCTTTAAATCTCTTTAAGGTTAAGCAAACATGCATGTTCTTTCATTTCAGGTGTGTGTCTATATTTGAAGTCAATTTCGAAAATTATATTTACATCAACTATGGATTAGAGAGAATATCGTTAATTATAAGTGTGTTAGAAAAGAAAATTTAACAAGCTGCTATTTTGAGGTTACTGATCCTGCTTCTGAACAAGTGGTACTGATGAAGATACTTTTTCTTTTGGCTTGCGTGAAGAATAAAGCATCCAGTTCATTTAAGTAATCATCATGTATGCAACATAGTGATTAGCTGCTTCCAGATAGTTCATCAAGCAAGTTCTAAGGGTAAACTGCTGCAGAGAATAGCATGCCGTAGTGTGCGTGAATTAATAAGGTGTATTTTCTTGTACCTTCCTGATATTGATGACAAATGACAAGCATTGGTTGATGGGAGTAGATCTGCTGATAAGGAGGTAGACGTATGAATTATTCATTTTTCTTTCTTTTTTTTATTCCTTTGTGATAGCTGTTTGAGGTTTAGATATTACTTATTTTAATTTCTTTTTGATAACTTTTTGAGGTTTGAAGTTTATGCTGCCCTTGAAATTGTTATAGATATTGTTGTTTTCTGTAACTTATGTTCTTTCCCTACTTATTGTAGATAATGTTATATTTCTAATTGCATAGACATAACATTTACAGAAATGTTTACTAATCATTTTTCTGCCGAAAGACATTTGACAGATTGTGTAGCACTTTTAGTGTGCCTAATCACCAATTTGGGTTATTGCATAACTCAAAGCATCACAAACAAAGCCTCTGGAATGCCTGGTTTCTGGGCTTGATATTAGCATTCTTCTGGTGATACCACATGATGAGGTTGGTTGCCTAACAATGATATGATGTTTTATGTTCCATTGTTTACCATCCTTGATTTGAATTGCATGAGCTTGGGAACAAGAGTCAACCAATTTCTTTCAAATGAACGTAGAGTTGCTTGAAACTATGCCTACTATATTGGCATCTGACCCTTATAGAGGAAGAGGAAATGAGAGTAACTACTTCCATTTCTGCCAAAATTGCATCATAAATTCTTGGCAAAGTAGAAAACCCCTAGCTAGAATAACCTCTGCCCAACTAGAATATTGATAAGGATGACTCTCATATAGAACTATTCTCCATTACCCTTTTATCTACTTATCTTGTATGCTGGTGATTGTCAACGGTTAGGTGGGATTTGATATGGCTTTCTGTTGGTCCATTTGAGGTGAGTCTGGAAATCTGAGTGGAGTTTTTATTCCTCTCCTGTTCATTTTGCTGATAAAAATATCAAACATGTATTTGTAGTGGTGCTAGTATCTGCCTTTATGTAGACTTGTTGAATCATTTGAAGAAGTTAGAAAACTTCGAGGATATATGTATTTTTTTACAAGGCTGGACAAATTTTTCATTGAAGTATTTTGAGCGGTGAACCTTCTTGGAAGGTTTTGCACTTGCAGTATTAGGCATGTGGTTCAATTAGTAGTGCTTTTGTAAAGAGTTTTGGAGATTCATCAACTTTGGAGCACATTGTTGGTTGGTTGGTTAGTTACTCGTCCTTCAGATAGATTGAAGAAATGCCGTGGATAAGAGCATATTGGGAATTTTCTATTCGTATACTGCTCACGACTAGGATGCTACGTAAAACTCATGAAGTTCATAAAGAGGTGGAAAATATTCATTCCCTACTAGGACTTTATTGTTTTCACTATCATGATAAAGATTATGAAAGATTACTAGGACTTGATTTTATTCCGGATGAATGTATATTTTAGATTTTATTTGGACAATTAAAACTTTCTCAGCTACTTTGCATATTTTAGATTCAGTCAGAAAAATTATGCTACCTTCGGTTAATATTGTGTAAGTCATTTTGGATTTTGTACAGGATTAAGAAAATAATGTAGTTTTTTATATAAGATATCTGTTTTACCTTTAATAAATAAGGAGAGAGAAAGGGAAGAAGAGTAATGATAAATGAATTAAAGATGGTAGAATTGAAAATTATACAACAAATATACATTGAAATGTGTAAAATAATGTTGACGGTTCCATCCTAGACCCTTTATTCGGGAAGAAAAAGTGTCCTTTCCTGTCTAAATATTCTCTTCCCCTGTTGATGTTGCATATGCGACTCCGTAACCATGATCTTTGGCGATTACAGACTAAGTCCCAAAGTCTTTCCAACCAACTTCAGTGCGTGGGAAAAGGTCATAGAGTTTACAGCCGAAATGGCGGGGTGACCTTTGGCGATCACAGACTAAGTCCCAAAGTCTTTCCAACCAACTTCAGTGCGTGGGGAAAGGTCATAGAGTTTACAGTCGAAATGGCGGGGTGACGGTTAGTTTTGGTATGTTACCCGATGCTATGGAAGGGCCCACTCCGATTTCCGAAATTCTATTTTCTTTGCTCTCTTCTGGATGATCAGATCCCGAAAAAACATATATGAACTCGTTCAGCAACGGCTTATCAAAAATTTGCTTTTGACCATTCAATTTTATCTAAAAGTCTTTATATTCTGACTCAGAGCTAGTAACTTTTAGGGTAAACTTGGATTGGAGTTTATTTTAATTTCTATGTTTGATGTGGTCATATTTTGTCACAGGTTGGAGTTGTAATGTTTAATAACGTGTTTTATTATAATATGATAATTATATTAGTTATATTTAATTCATAGTTTATCTCGAGATCATTGATGGGGATTTATCGTGAAATCATATTAATTATATTGAATTCATAGTTTATCATGAGATCATTGACGGGATTTTTGCGTGTAGAGTGGAGTGTACTAGTTGATATATAAAGGTAGGAGACCAGAGCGCAAATTATTCCCATGGAAGACTGCCTTTTCTCTCCCTTATCTCCTATGGTAGGAACTCCCTTCTCTTTGGGTTCCTATTCCTGGAAGATTCGACCGTTGTTCTAACTTTGATTGAATTTTTTTCCTTGCTATCTCTATAATATTTTATTTTTATATATTTTTTTCTCTACAAATCATAATAAACTTTCATTAAGGAGCTTTTCTTTGAGATTTTAGATATAGAGGCCAAATCTACCTCTGATCTTTTTAGATTGAGTGTTTCTTTCGTTCTTCGAAATAATTTGCAACCTGGAATTAGTTTAGACTGTCCTCAATTGCTTAAGATAAGCACTTTTTAATTTTTTTTAAGTTATAAGTTTTTTTTAGTGGTTCTCAATTGCTCATTATATTTGCTTTTAGTTTAAAATAAAATGAAAAAAGTTATCTTTGAGAAATTACTCTAGGGATTTTTTTTTAAAACTGCTTCTATCTGTTGATGTTAAACTTGCTTCTGTTTTTTAAACTACTCTAGCAATGGAGAACAACTTCTTTGTCTCTTCGAAGCAACTTTCAAATTGTTGATACACTCGTGGTTTTGTAAATTGTTGGCGTATGAGGAAAGTGATGATCTTGTTTTCCTCTTGCCGATGTAGTTTGAAGATTGTGAGGAAGACTTTGCAGTAAAAATTATTGTGTATCTGTTTATTTTACTAGTATTAGGATGTACTTAGATTAGAAATAAGAAATAAGGCTTATTTTGCATTTGGTTTTTAAATCCCAATCCTTAAATGGTATTTGGATTGCCCATTTTCCGTTTTGGACTGGAAGCACAAAATGTTAGCTATGTCCATTTTCTTTTAGCTGATAGTCTATTTGTTTATTTAAAGAGAAAAAAGAAACAAAGTAACAGTTGTATAATTATTATTCAACCATATTTTCAACGACCCTCTTCTTCAATACTTCAAACTGTTTGCAGTGAGCGTACGACAACCATTCCATCAAACATTCGAGATCTAGAAAAACCTCTATGCATCAATATCTATATGGATCTCACATGCACTTTAAATCATCGACTATTTCTGGATTCCTGGTCTACCGGTGAGAATAGTGAAGAAAGCTCACTTTTGGTATATCCTTTTGCTTAACCCTTTTCTTGTAAGCTATTTTTTTTTAGACATGGATGTCTTTAGAGTTAAATGTTCGTGCTCAAATGTTATGAATTTCATCGTCTATTGGGTTAAATTGATCTGTTGTTTAAAAGGATTTTATCTTGTTGGAATGAATTTTTAATTGTTTATTTTGCAATTAAACCCTTGGCTTCAAATTCCTGTCGACAATGTATGATAGTTGTCGATAGCGTTACTCTCTATTAAAAGTAGAGACACTTTGCATTATGTTAAATTATGTTAAATTCTTGATCACATATTGGACTTCACACTAGACACCATATTGGATTCAAATGGCAATTCGACTATAACAAATATATATTGTTGGATTTTTCACTTTATTTTTTCATTTTTTCAAAACACCACTGGTATTATGCACTGTGTGAATCTTGACAGTGTTGTCGTTATGTTTGCAAGAGATCATTAGAGTATACACTCTTCTGCTGAGTCCAGTAACATCTCTGCTTCACTTCCCATAGAAGCAAAGAGAAGAAATAAGGTGAAATTTCATTTATTATAGGTATGCTGTTCATTAATTTTACATTGTTTATATATTGTTTTTATTGATGTTCTCTTACCTAAAAATCTAAATGGATAAGAATAAGCGTTTGAAAAAAGAAATGCATGCTCTTAAAAGAGGGAAATGGATTACTCAACTAGCTCGATGTTACATTGAGCATTTGTTGGAATGGCAATCAATTGATGGGAAATGAATTAGTGGAAAGTTTGACAAACGTGTGTGGTCGGAGTTAACCCTTGTTTTCAGCAACAAAAGTGGTATTTGCTTTGAAGTTGATCGGCGTAAGATGAAGTTTTTTAGTTTGGAAAGGAAGTATTTGATAATGAAAAGGTCTGCGAAGATGGATCACTTACCGACACTACTTGGAACGAGATCCATTGCAACATATGTTGTAATGAGGGATAATGGGACATTATCATCGTGGTTAGTATTTTTTTTTTATAAATCTGGTTGCATTTTACGAATGAACTTCTATTTCAACTGACTAATAAGTTCTTAAATGTCGATTAGAAACACTCGAATGCGAAGGAAATAAGGAGAAATAGTGTTTCCATGTACAACACGTTGACTATCATATTTTGGAATAGTGAAGCAAAAGTGCACCTTGCAAGATCTTCGATTGACTAATCCCCAACAATGAAGAAAAAATAATTCTTATGAACAAGAGACTCTGCTTGTCTCTTAAGCCATTTTACCAATTGGACTTTATTGATGACGAAACACACTGTGAATACTAAACTTTAATTGGTTGTCTTGACATAGTTTAAATTTATGCGGGCCATGAGCAATTCTGCATTTTATGCTCTTGCAGTCAAAGAACGTTTGTTTTTCATTATTTTAATTTTAAATAACTTTGCAATTTATGCTTGTGCAGTCAATGAGTATCTAATTTCATCATTTGACTTGAGATGACTTTGCAGTTAAGCTTATTAGGTAAATGAGCGTTCATTTTCACCATTTTGGAATTGCTGGCAAGACTTTACAGTTAGGCTAATGCAGTCGAGGAGCTTCATTTGAGATTTATAAAATCTTGCTCAAGTTACCCCCAACTATCAACGGTTCCAGACTCTAAATCTGTGTATCAATTGAATGCATTTTCTTTAAGAGATCGCATGAATTGCTTGACGAGAAGATCTCTGTAAGTTCTAGCATTGTTGTATGTCTTAACGAAATGAGCCACATGTTGCTTTGTGCTTCCTTTGTCATCAAATTGTTGAAATTTTAATGGTTGATGACTAGTAAATATCATCATACTATCAATCTTTTGAGAGTGGAGTTTAGCATAAATGCTGATGAATTTGTTACCCTCTTCATATTTCTATTTGATGGTGCCATTGATAAACTCTCTCAATTGATCAATAGGAATAAATCCATGAAAATACATTTGGATTTCGTGATCTTTCTTTGATTTGACAACTTCGTCTTGCATTTCCACCATTTTAGGAGGAGCTTGACTTATCTCACCACTCTTTTCAAGACAATATGTCAGTTGATCGATCGAATAATCTCGTTTTTTGGAGCATTTTGCAAGATCTTTAACTAACCTTGTAGGATTTGAAAGTTACTCTTCAATATTACTATTGGATTTAGATATAAGTACATTTATTGGATTTAGATATACAACAAAACTTTGAGCTGAAGTTATTAGTTGATGTAGTCATAGTCTAGAGAACTTTTTCTTTTCTCATCTCTCTTTTTTGGTTGAAAAGAAAAAAAAAAAGAAATATAGTTTTGCCTATTTTTGGGTGGATGCAGTATGTTTATGTTGTACTTAAGCAAAATCTAGAGTAGAGTAGAGTAGTAGTTGTTGCCAACTGCTTGTAAACTAAGACGACTTTGATTTGTATTTTAATTGACAGGCATTTCTTTCTTTGGGCTTCTTGATTCTATTTTTTTCCTTTTTGCTACTATGTTTGTCTATGTAGTACAAATATTTGTGAAGAATGAGCACAAACTGTTCATTTTACTTGTCATTAATATATCTTCTACCTTACTGTGTCATATATGAATTTGGAAGAAGATGTGACCTGAATTCTTTGAACTAACTTTAAGATCTTTTCATTTGGTTTCAAAATGATTCAACAAGCGCTTAGGACTCTTCAATCTCATTGTCAATTTTCTTTTTCTTTTTTTTTTTTTGGTATAATGAGTCAGTATGTGCCTACGTGAGTTTTGTATAGGATTAGTACAAGGCATATATATTTTTGTAGGCTAGAATAGTTAGGCTGTAATTTTTGTATCTTTTTTCAATTTGTATACAAGGCAATTATATTTTTCTACACTTATATCTTGTATATATACGGGATTGCACATATATTTCTTACTTTAACTTTAGCTTTTTTCCCTGCATTATTTTAGCAACTAAATATCAATGCTCTATCATATAAAATCTTAGAAAGTGAACAAATTTAGCAATCATAATCCAATTAAATTATTAATCCTCTATCAAATAAAATTTACATACTTATTATTGTAGAATTTCTTTTTGCTTGCCTCTCCCAAAGTCCTTTTATGCGTCACTTCTGTTTCCCTTTTGTTCGAATTCGTCTAGGATCTAAAACTTGATCATCAAAACCTTCTTTCATGTCATTCACATTGTTAGCTGTAACTAAAGACTAAGAATCAAAATCTGAATGACTCTTCCAATATTCATCTAACTTTAAATTAATATTCTCGAGTCCTTGCCAAACAATATCTCTTGTTGCTTCATGTGCTCGACGTTGTGTGACAAGATTATAGGCAATCTTATAGCATGATTAGTAAACATAATCTAAGAAGAGGAATATCTATCCAATTGAAAAATTCAATGTTGCTCACAATCATTCACACGATTTCTTGCAGCTTTACTTCATCTCTGTAAGAGATAAACATGAGGAATTTCTGATATATTTCTTGCCTTAAAAACTCCTAATGTACGTGTACATTATATTTCCATTACCTCAAATTTCTTGCAACAACATTGTGCTTGCATTTTGCAACCCCATTTTGTCAGCAATGTGACATCAAACAAACCATCACCATATATGTGCTCCACAAATGATGCAGCTAATATATCCATGAATTATTGCTAAAAAAACTTATATAAACTTTATGAGTGTAGTGTTTTGCTGCGTGTTGTAATATCATGCTCTGTTTGATTTGAATAACAATCTTATCTTTGCTTACAATGAAAATCAGCCTCCACTTCTTTTTGACGCAACTCTCCAATTTTTCTGTCAAGCTCAAGTACAAATTTAGTGAGCGAAGTTGTTTTATCTCTGATTCCATTCAACACATGGTTTGTTCCTTCACTTCTCGATATTGAATTTAGTCCATCATTGAATACATCATTATTCAATGCAGTACACCATTTCCCTCAAACCAAATAATCTATTTAACCAACTGTGATTTTCTAGATTATGATCAACAATCATCTAATTCCATGTTTCAAGAAATGCTTCTTCAATTTCACATCCCGATATATACTTATAAAATAAGTAGGAAAACTTACTATTGGAGTTAAGACTCCTAAGATGAGATGGGGAATCTTTTTAAATCTGCCATAAATATAGACGATGATGACTATTGTGGAACACCTTTTCAATGGCTTTCATGATTGCTTGATCTTGGTTTGTCATAATTGTCTTAGGAGGATTACAATCCATAGAGCTAAAAAATGTGTTAAATGCGCATTCAAAACTTGATGCTGTTTCTTCAGATAAAAAGGCACAACCAAACAAAATATTTTGTCAATGATAATTAATACCGATGAATGGAGCACAAATAATATTATATTTATTTGTCTTTTAAGTGGCATCAAATACAACATCTCTAAATGAATCATAATCCAATCGTTATCTTCCATCTCTCCTCCCTCCCCCCTCCCCTCCAAAAAAAAAAAAAAAAAAAAAGCATTCTACTCTCATCATCAAGTTCTACATCCCAATAAAAATGCCCTCCTCATTTGCTTTATTCTTGAAATAATTCAACAAACTTTGGGCATCACCTTAATCTATTAAAGATTTCTTTTTACTAGATATTAGGTTATTCACATATTTTTGAGTAAAACTCAATCTAGCAACACCCTTACTTTCTTTAGACAAAAAAAGAAATTGCACTTGACAATGATATTCTAGAATTTACAAAGATTCCAATGTATTACCTTGAGCCTTTAAGATTGATCATACTGACCTTAAAAAATGCTTCTCATAGTCCTTGGCTAATTTATGAGTATGATCCTTCACATTTGTTTTAACTTTCCATCCCCCATCTTTGTCAACAACAAAAGCCACCATCGCACTACATCCAGTTCTTGTTTCCAACTGATTGAATACATTAGTGTTATTTCCTTCTAACACTTCTTTCCATCATTGTTTTGAACAATAATAATATTTTAACCTTATATTCTTAGTTCCTTCTTGATAATACTGTTTTCCTCTACGTACACTAAATCCTACGGCATATGCATACTCATTATACAACTTAAAAGCATCATTTTCGCAATACACAACTTGTTCCACTAACTTTTTTTCCAACTTCTTGATATTATGTTCACTACCATTGTTATTCTATTTGGATGTATGATCTAAACAGAGAGTTTTTTCTTCAATGTCATCAAATGTCATTATTATTCTTATCAATATATCCTCAATTAGGCATTCTTGTATATTTTCACAAATAGAAAATTGCTAATTAAAGAATATTAATACATACATTAACATATTGTATACAAAGACATGTTTAAACATTTTATGCACAATATAACTCATATAAATTTATGTGCCTTAAAGTATCAAATAGACGACACTAATATCAGTTTAACATCATAATATTCTCTATTAACTAAACAATAATATAATATAAACTTTATTATAATATTAAGCATCATCTTAGTATCAAATCAAATTCCCACGTTCTCTCAAAACCAATTAGAGGAAAAAGAAAAAAAATATTATTTTTATGCTCTTGAACTAGGCTACTTCGAAACGATGCATGCGAAACTTTAAAAAGTACTTACTTCTAATATTTTTCTGAGCAGAAAGGAATTCAAAACCATCATAAAGTGCAAAATAAGTGCCAAAAGATAAAGAAGAAGAAACCTTGAAGATTAAGGCTTACCTGCTTGCATAGGGAGTAGTGGGTGAGCACATTATGAACCAACGACGACAACTACAATCAAATTTTCCTTCACAAAAAATATCTTCCACACTGTAAACACACACGTGAGCAGCATGTGATTTCCGGGGAGTGTAGTTGCTGCTATTTAATGTACAATTTTGTTGCGAAGGGATGGCCTTTAATGGATAATTTTGCTCTTTCACAAACACACATGAGTAGTATGTGGAATCCGAGAAGTAGTATTGTTGCTATTAAGGGTTCTAGACTACTTTATGATATACGATTTTAGTTTAAGGATATAAAAAATAAAATATGAGTTTAGGAGCATTGTGCAACTTAATTAAATAGTTGGTGGCATTTTAAAAGGATTTAAAAAAAAAAAAAAAAGAAACCCCTAATTTGTTCTCTATCGTCCTCTCTTCAGTCTTTTGTACACCGGAACACTCACACGATGTACTCACTTCGCACCGCACACACAACCCCTTCGCGCTCTACTCTCGTCGCCAGCAATCCTCTTCCAGTTTGCGCCGCCCTGCTAGCAGTCAACCGACATAGTTGCCAGCGAGGTAAAATATTTAATTTGATAATTTCTCCGTAAAGTTGTGCTATTTTTTGTTGTTTATTCCTGACTGGAACAGAAGCAAATTTTTTTCTCACATATTCAAAAAAAAAAAATAATAAAAATTGTAGGATAGAAAATTGGGCCGATACAGAGTCACTGGCCCATCAGCCTTCCCCTCCACGACCCAATTGTAAAAATAGAATCTACCAAAACTCAAACGCCCAAGTTACCGAGTTAAGAATCTTCGACATCTTCTTCAACATAAGAATCTTCGTCTTCCACTCGTCAATGCAATTTTTGATTTAATTATTCCTTTGAATGCACTAGGGTTTTAGCTACAACATCCTTCATATCCAGCAGGCTCAGCAGCGAGTCGATTCATTTCATAATAAATCAAAGACAAAAAGAGTTTGAGAAATTGGGGAAATGGTGGAGAAAGGTGATAAGGGGAGCAATAGCACTGGCGATAAGGCTCGGTTTCTGGAGCTCTTCTTGAAGATTGGTTTGGATGAACGCACGGCCAATAATACTATTGCCAACAATAAGGTCACTAGTAATCTCACAGCAGTTATTCACGAGGTGAGCTTATCAAATCTTGCATGCAATTTCCTTGTGCTTGAGTTGTGTGGTATTGCTCTTTCATTGGGATTTTGTGGTTTTTTTATTGATTGAAGACATAAAAATGTGTTATAGTGGCAGCAGAGATACTACCTTGGCATTTTAGGACTTATTTGGCTGCTTAAAATGAACTGTATATGCTGATAGATTCATTCGAGCAATTGAAGATCATTTTTGTTATATTGGGAATGTAATGGTGTTGCTCATGGATTTGCCAATACGAGTTTTATTATTCCTCTGTTGTATCTACTTGTTATGCTCTTTTTGGTAGCTATAAAAGAAAGTTACATATTTTACTTGTAAATAAAAGGAACTGACCTCTAGACGTAAAGGCCCTCGATGTTAGCAAAATAGGATTTTTTGGTTTGAGGAAATTATGTGTGCGTTCTTGTATTTCTGTTGTGTAGTGAATTGAATTGCTTTATATGCCTATAACTCTTGCTGAATTTGCTGAACTTTGTGGTGAGATGCTCCATAGATTCCCACGTGAATATTGTGGAACTAACTTTGAGGGTAGTCCCAAGCGTTTGATGTGTTTTAAAAAAAAAATATTTTAACGAATTTATTCAAGACTGAGGGATTTATTTTGGAAACTTTCTGTAAAATTTTAGACAATGACTATGTTTATGATCATCCTTCTTCTTATATATGCAGATTTACAAATATTAATTAGTTTGGCTTCATTTGTCATCTCAAACCAAAATTTGTTTCTTAACTGTTAGAGTTGTCTCTAATGTCTCTTGTTTCATCACACTTTTAGGCAGAGGTAACAGATGGCTGTGACAGAAGTGTTGGGAATCTTCTATACACGGTAAGTTTATAGATGTTGCTTTTGGGAACCCAACTCTGCTTCTCCAACATCCTTTTCTTTTTGGGGAATGAACTTATTATTAAAAGTTCTTGAAGAATTCTTGGATTTCTTCATGGAAAGGGATTAATATTCTGGTTTCAAATTTAAGATTCCCTTTACACCTATTTGAAAATGAATGTTGATGAAAGGAATTACCATGTGTGGCTGATTTCAGGTTGCTACCAAGTTCCCAACAAATGCTCTCATACACCGACCTACACTGCTCAAATACATTGTTTCTTCAAAGGTATCTCTGTTTCTTAACTCTCTCCCTGATAAATCCCTTTGATAGCTGCACCCTCACCCGAAGATCCATATTATGTGCTGACCAGATATATAGCTTGCACACTAGCATGATTAAGATTTGTATAAATATGGAAATTTGCTATTGTACTTTTATAATCTATGATTGTGACCTGCAGATTAAGACTGCTGCCCAGTTAGAAGCTGCCTTTGCTTTCCTTTCGTCTATTGCTTCTGAGAATTTGAAGGTTGATGAATTCGAACAGGCTTGTGGTGTTGGTATGAGAAACAATTCATTTTTTTTTTTTTTACTCTAATCATGATTGGTGGTGCTTGACATAGTATTGATTGAAGTATCTGATCTTTTTAGTCTTCATAAACTCCAATTGGCTTTCTGTACTTTTTGGCAGTTTTTTGATATTTAGGATGAAGTAAACATTCTATCAACATTTCTATCTTTTTCTTCTGTTATCTGGACTACTGCATTTGTTAAATGCAATGTTTTTAGAGCATGTTTGTTTTTGGTAAGAAAAAGTATAGAAATATGCTGCAGCTTGTTATTCTACTTTATAATTTTTTTTTTTTGGGCTCTGGGTAGTATTTATTAATATACCGTTTGGATGGGTTGGAGGGTGGGGTGGTAATTAGTGATATATGACATATTACTGTATTCATCATCAGATGTTGCTATTTATGGCATGGCATATTTAATGTGATAGGAGTTACAGCTAGCTTTCTAAACGCATCCAAGCTTTCTTATAGCACAAGCTAGTAGTCAGGTGAATACCGCTGTGGAGTTGGAATTTTGCGCACATGTATGTTTGGTGCCAGCTTATATCGTTAGTTTTTAGAATTCTGTTTTTTAGAGGTATCCTATCTCTTATGTGCTTTATAAGAACTAGGTAATGTCTTGCTTACAGCATTGGACACTGCTTTTTATGCATTTCGATTGATCTCATTTTCTTGAGCATAGTTTATTTTATTCAAACCTCTACTTCTTATATTGCTTGGGACTTTTTCCTGCGTTGGTTCCCTTTAAAATGCTAATGGCTGGATACGATAAACAGGGGTAGAGGTCTCTGTGGAAGATATAAAAATGGCAGTAAATGAAGTTTTTGAAGAAAAGAAGCCCAAGATTGTGGAGCAGAGATATCGGACAAATGGTGCGTTTTCCTTGCTTTTCGTTTTCTGCAACACTTTTCACCTTCAATATGCCTGTACTTTGATATCAGGTTTCCAACACTATCCTGAGTTGTATGTATTCATGTATTTCTTCTTATATCTTCACATGTAAAGGTACTATCAATAAATGACACATTGTGGGTTTTAGGCATGCTTTTGAAGAATCTCTATGATCATGTTTCTATTACTTTCTAGATTTCGTTTTTTTTCCTTTTATTTGAGTGATCTGATACCTTTGTAGTGAAAAAATGATCAGATGCTGTTTTAGATTAAAGTTCTGTTTATTAGTACTATATTCTAATCCATTTTTAAGTCTTTTACCTTAACGGAGTGTCATTACCACTCTTTGGAAGTATCCTTTGACTGCCTTTGTATCAAGAATTGAGAATCATAATAGAAAGTCCAATTGACATGGAACCTTCACATGTAAGAAGCAGGCACCTGATCTGGACAAACATGTCACTCGTCTAAGAAATACCTGCTACATTATCTTCTTGACTAGGCAGTCCTGTAATGTCTGAAGTGCTGTAATTTTTCAGAATAGTCCGTCTCTAAGGACGTGAGTCTAATACAAAAAGTGTAATTGACATATAAATACTAAAATTTGGATAGATGTCCTACAATTATGCTTTAAGTGCTCAAGACTTATCAGAATGCAACAGACACTTTAATATATATGCTTTTTTTTAAAAAAAAAAAAAAAGAAAAAATCAACTTATGATATGCTGATCTGTATTTAGTCTTGCCTTTGGTTTTGGTTAACATATTCTTAATTGTTCATGTTGTTTTTGTAGTTGGTGAACTTTTTGCTCATATTCGGAAGAAGCAGCCTTGGGCTGACCCAAAGATAGTCAAGGTTCTAAAACCTGTTTCCTACCATGCTGCCTTTCCTTTTAGTCACTAAAGCAAAAGAACAAGGAAAAATGTGAAAAACATTTGAGATATGATACCAATTGGCAGATTCTTTTTCATCCTAATTTGTAATCTTTTATTTGAATTTGCATAACCAGCAACTGGTGGATGCGAGATTATATGAGCTACTTGGTGAGAAAACTGCTGCGGATGACGAGAAGCCCGTTAAAAAGAAGAAAGAGAAGCCTGCCAAGGTCGAGGTGGGTCTGGTTGGCATCCATGCTTGGTCGAGCGAAGGTCAAATTTTCCTTGCTAATTTCTTACATGTGATCTTCTGTAGGAAAAAAAGGTTTCTGCTGAAGAGACATTTCCTCCAAAACTATCTGAAGAAGAACTCAATCCATATGCTATCTTTCCATCACCAGAAGAAAATCTTAAGGTACTATTATGACCGCCTACCTGAGTTACCAAATATTTGAATTTAGTATATTTATATTAGAAAGTCTTGGGTCATTCAAGAGTAAAAACAACAATAAACAGAAGTCACTCTTGAGACTGGTGATCTTAATAACTTATTATCTACTATTTGGGGCATGTCATTGAGTCTTTGAACTTCATTATGTCAATTCTTTCAGGAGTCATCATATTTTAGCTTTTAGTGAGTTTATAGATTTGAAACTTCAGTCTTGAACTGCTTTTAAGATTCAGGATGTGAAAATATTAACGATACGTATATTTTTTCATGCCTGTGTTTTTTAATTTCAAATGTTCGCGAATTTCTTGCATAGTGCTTGTCTCTATCATGAAGTTCTCAATTGCCTCCTTTTCCGCTATGTTAGCTGTTGCTATATCCAAATTGTCTTTCCCTTTTCTCCTTTATAGACAGACTACTTGGCCTTGTCTTGCAGGTGCACACAGAAATATATTTTAGTGATGGACGGGTGCAGAGACCTTGCAATTCAAGAGAAATACTTGAAAAACATTTAAAGTTTACTGGAGGAAAAGTTATGACTCGCTTTCCACCAGAGCCGAATGGCTATTTACATATCGGTCATGCCAAGGTAATCAAAATTTTAGTGAAGAATTGCATGCTTACTACTGAAGTTACAATTTTCCATTCTGAAGTTTTGCCTCATATGACTGCAGGCAATGTTTGTTGATTTTGGCTTGGCAAAAGATAGAGGTGGAAACTGCTATCTGAGGTGGGATTCTTTCTTGCAGCTTTATTGTTTCTCCAATTTCCTTTCCCATTTATGTATTGTTAATGTTTACTTCCAGAAATAAGAATTACTAGAACTTTTGGTCATGCTGTTTTTGACTAATGAATGTAATGTTTTTTAAATAAACAGTGCTTTTGAGTTATTCGTTTGCAGTGTTACTTTCAAAACATGTGTTATAGAAACATGTCAAATGGTGACTGTCTGTGTTTGCATTTTTTCATGTTCTCTTTGGCTCATAGGTATGATGATACAAATCCAGAAGCTGAAAAGAAAGAATATATTGATCATATTGAGGAAGTGGTAGGATGGATGGGATGGAAACCCTTCAAGGTTAAACTCTGCTTCAATTTGATCTATAATAAATGTACAATTATTTGTCTGGCATCACCTCAATACATGTTAGAATTTCGCAGATAACGTATACAAGTGATTATTTCCAAGAACTGTATGAGCTGGCGGTTGAGATGATACGAAGAGGTCATGCTTATGTTGATCATCAGGTTTATTGCCTTTTCTCATCGTACCATTCTATACTTTATGTGCATCATGAGATTACTTGATACTTCATATAATATCATCCAGTCTGTTACCCCACCCTGTACTGGAAATAATTATTGAGAACAAAGGTTTTGACCACAGTTTTAATTATTTTTCGGCTCTTTGAAGATCTTCTGTTTCATGCATTCTGCTAAGGCAAATTTGATTTTTTCCCAAATTCAACCAGACACCTGAAGAAATAAAAGAGTACCGGGAAAAGAAGATGAACAGTCCCTGGAGAGACAGACCAATCGAAGAATCACTTAAATTGTTTGATGAAATGAAGCGAGGGATGATTGAAGAAGGCAAAGCTACTCTGAGAATGAAACAAGATATGCAGAGTGATAACTTCAATATGTATGACCTAATTGCTTATCGTATCAAGGCAAGTAATCTTGGTATCATCTTAAATCCAGAATTGAAAAATTATTAACACAAATCTGGTTTCCCGTTTTTGACACCATTAGTTAGGCTACCAGCACTATTTTGTTTAACTTCTTTGTCTAAGATGGTTTCTGTTGATAAAAAATGTTTACCTTTTTTGTCTTTTCCAGTTCACTCCTCATCCACATGCAGGAGACAAGTGGTGCATCTACCCAAGTTATGATTATGCCCATTGCATTGTGGATTCTCTTGAAAACATAACTCACTCGGTATGTGGGCTTGCTACTAGCTTTATTTGGTGGGTTTCTTTACAAATTACTTGGTCAAGATATTGCCAACATTGGCATTGGACAAGTATGCCACATTTTAACTTTCTGGAAATTTCCATGTCTTTTTTTTTGTATGGGTATTGGCTTTTCTCTCTTAATGTTAATATTATGCAGATGATGAATTAGACTAAGAACCATGGCCCATTGAACCAAAGTTGGATGTTGTCTTGGATGTTTTGCTTTTTTCTATGTTCTAAAATCTCTTAATTGTTTGCAATTTAGTTTTCTTTTCAATTTCTTTTTCTGGGGGAAATGTTTCGGGAAGACTAAGTGATTTCTTTTCTATTATCTCTTTACTAAGGAACCCCATTTCTTAAGGATCTTAGATTTCTTAAACTAAACGCAATATCTGTGTCGGATTTACTGTTGAAGGGCCTTGGCTGATAGGTACTTCGGCTATATAACTTGATATCGCTATGTATTGGGAATTTAATTTAAATATTGAACAATTAAGATACAGGAGATGGTTTCTGTTTATATGATACATGTCAAGCCAAATTATATTTTATGCCAAAATTATGTGATTGTTTTTGCAGCTTTGCACTCTTGAATTTGAGACACGTCGTGCTTCTTACTACTGGTTGCTGGATGTGCTGGACCTTTATATGCCTTATGTTTGGGAATATTCACGGCTGAATATCACCAACACAGTAATGTCAAAGCGTAAGGTGAGTTTCTTCTCAGCACTGGCATAGTTATGATATTTTCCTTTGTCTAAACCAAATAACACATGTCCAATCCAAATGCCAAAATTGGTGGGAAAGCAGAAGATACTTTTTTTTAACTATCTGTTATTACAGTTAAATCGTCTAGTAACTGAAAAATGGGTTGATGGATGGGATGATCCTCGTCTGATGACACTAGCTGGTTTGCGGCGTAGAGGGGTGACTCCAACTGCCATTAATTCTTTTGTTCGAGGGATTGGAATCACTAGAAGGTAATTGCATAATAATTTCACATTTTACAGGCCTTAAAACTTCATTTTTCTAATGGAAAAGCATTTTTATATGCTAGCTGTAGTACTCCTCTGCTTGCGCTTTGGTATCCATTCAGTTGTAACTGGACTACTTCTGACTCAAATACCCTCTTACAGTGACTGCAGTTTGATACGCTTGGACCGCCTTGAGTACCATATAAGAGAAGAACTAAACAAAACAGCACAACGCACAATGGTGGTTCTAAATCCGCTTAAGGTAAATATTGACTTATTATTGTTTCTAGACAGTAAACACATCTTATTAGGGGTTGGGATATTCTAACTATATGAACTAAATCAAAGAATGAACTAAAGCATTCTTTGCTGGTGTTGGTTGATGCATTTGTGCATAGGTGGTGATTACAAATCTCGAAGCAGGTTCAGTTATGGATCTTGATGCAAAGAAATGGCCTGATGCTCAAACAGATGTTGCCTCCTCTGTTTACAAGGTGAATAAGCATATCAATCCACATACCTGCTGAGTGTTTACTTGATTACTTATTTGTATGTATGAAAGAAGATTTTAAATGTTCCGGTCTTTATTAAACCACCGCAATATATTGACCAAACATTATTTTCTCTTAATTTTATCCTCATCTTATGGCAGGTCCCATTTTCAAATGTGGTATATATTGAACGCACTGATTTTCGAATGAAAGATTCTAAAGATTACTATGGGCTTGCTCCCGGCAAGTCTGTCCTCCTTAGGTACCCTTTCACTTCTTTAATATTATGTAGTTGGATCTTAATTGATGTTCACGTAAAATATATAGCCACCTCTAAGTTAGCTTTTTTCGGCAGATATGCATTTCCAATAAAGTGCACTGAAGTAATTCTTGGTGAGGATAACGAATCTGTTCTTGAGGTTCGGGCTGAATATGATCCTTCCAAAAAGATCAAGCCAAAGGTATTTTTACTGACCTGTAAAGATGTTAGTTTTAGATAATGAAATCCTATATTTTTATATTTTTTTGAATACTCTGTTGTCAGGGGGTTCTTCACTGGGTTGTGGAATCTTCAGCTGGGGTTGAACCGCTTAAGGTGGAGGTCAGATTGTTTGACAAGTTGTTCCTGTCTGAGGTCAGTGTTTTCGGTTTACTGGATTATTTTTTTTCTTTTCTCCAAAAGCAGAGGAGGTGTGCAGGATCTTGAGCTCAGATGTTCAGCACTGACTCTAATTTCTAATTTGTTATTAGAATCCTGCTGAACTTGAGGACTGGCTTGGTGATATGAATCCACATTCTAAAGTTGTGATATCTGATGCATATGCTGTACCTGCACTTCGAAATGCTGCTGTCGGAGATAAATTTCAGTTTGAAAGGCTTGGTTAGTTCTTTCTGGCTCAATTGCTTTTATGCTTACCGTATTCATACTTACATTAAGACTTGGATATTGGTAATTGCTTGACTATCAAAAAATCGTATTAGTAGAAAACGATGCTGTAACTCAGATTTTATGCTTACATGTACTTAACTGGCAAAGTTCCTCCACTGACTTTATTATTTTTTATTTCGTTCAAATATAAGGATCAAATTATCCTCAATTGTCTTGAAGAAAGTTGATATTATTGCATCATCATCATTCTGTGAACTTAAACATTTCAGGGAGATAGGAAATGAATATGCAATGTAGTGAAAAGAAAATTAAAAAGTAATTAAAGCCCTGAGGAGTAACCACCACTTGGAGCAAAGATTAACAGCATAAGCTGGTTTTTGCAATCTTATTGCAGAGATTTATTTCAAATGTGTCACAAGATAAGAGGCGCTTTAATTGAATTTCAGAATAATCTTATCTACCTTTCTGCTTTCTCGTGGTAACTGGTAGCAGTCATGTTCAAGGTTGTTAATATAATGTTTCTTCATTTTACTTTTATCTTTCCAGGGTACTTCGTGGTTGATCCGGACTCAACATCTGAAAAGCTTGTATTTAACCGTACTGTTACATTACGTGATACCTACGGTAAGGTTGGCAAATAGGTGGTGGTCAGTTGCTGGAGTATTGACTTGGTGCACAAAACGAGCTATGACTTGCCGAATTCTGCGTACTTCGTGATTTGTAAAGTAAGTCCCCATATTAACTTACTGATTCAAATAGAAAATTTGAGAGAACTTTTTACAGATCTTGTACATTGTAGTATATTTTATATCAGAAAAATAATGAATCTAAGCTATTTTATCAGGGCACATAGATACTACTTGCTCCATATTTTTTTATAGTTGCACAAAACTGTTTCTACATTCTAATCGAAAGCTTGCTTATGACTGGATTTCTGTTTATATTTGCAAGCTTTTCTGATTGTCTCTTGCTCATATGCATTCAATTTTTACTGGTAAATTGGTTTGTGCTGCTTACTTCATAATTGTGGCCATCTGGCGGATGATTTTTCTGTGTTATGCATTGTAAGTTGAAGATGTAATCTAAAGGACAAACCGTTGTTAAAGAATGATGAAAGGATTTGGCTGTGTTTTTTTATTGATTCATGGTTTTGTTTTGATCAATGAAGTTGCGTCCTCACTCACGAAATGTTTTTGGTGTTGGTGAGAGCTTGGGTGCCAGCAGGACCTTGTACCAGCCTAAAAGAAAGTGCATGAGGGCCATCTTTTTTTCCTTTTTTCTTATTCCATCCCTTTCGTTTTGAAAGGTTCTGATAGGAGTTGAAAAACTAGTCTTTGAATGCCGTTCAGAGTTGAAGATTATTGTGATTCATGAACAACATCAGAAAGGGTCCCAATTACCAAGTCTACCATCATTACTAGTTAAATCTCCGGGGTATTTCTTTGCACTCTGTGCACTTAGCATCAATTGTTTTTAGGGTCCTTGTTCCGTCGCTGATTTTGATCCCACCATTCTCCTACATGTTGTAAATGCAAAACTTCAATCTAGTTGCTTTGGGAAGTGGATCCTTAATGTTAAATAAAAAGTAATGAGTTCAATTCTTTCATGTTGCATTATGTTGAAAGAGTTTTAAGTTAGGTTTTCTCCTAGACTTTACGGGAGAAACCTGGGCAGACTACAAAAGTGCAAAATCTCTCCCTATTGTACTCATTTGCACCAAGAGAGACTAAAAGTTGTGCGCACAAGGTGTAGCAAGAGACTCCAAATCTCCTAAACCCCAAAATCAAAGGACAAAGGATGATAATTTTCCAGACTGGCAAATTTGATCAGAAGATTATCTGTCTTCTTTGAGGATGATAAGGTTGAGTTTCAACTGAAGGGACCGACCGCAATACAGAAGGGGGGTGGGGGGGGTGGGGGGCGGGCAGACAGTTGATGTATGATAATTCCATTGGATCTTAGGACAAAGAATCACTAATAGAAATGAAAAGAACTCTTGTCAAACAAGGAAAGTAGAGACGACTATTGTGAATTGATAAGAAGTCTCTTATCAATTCATGCTTTGGTGTGTGTGACTTTGGGAGTCAGAGTTTAGTCACCCCACGTTATTGTATTAGTTTTTTGACATCTAATGATCACAGTGGAAACGGAAAACAGATATATGAATCATTAAAGTCGCAATAGAAAAAAGAGAAAAAGTATTTTTGTTACTTTGTCTTTCAAGTAGATCCTTTAAATATGGCCATAATTGTGTGTTACAAATAAAATGTTATTTTTGGGGAACCGTAGGTAACTTGACGAATATTGGATGTCGGAGATTTACCAGATTAGATCCATTATAGATAATGAAACAAGTCTAAAAAATTTCTGATACTTAAATCAGTGATAATAAGCATATTCACTTACATATACATTACATTTTTGTATGTAATTTACACTCTTAGCTTACTCAATTTTTAATATAAAATTATTAATATTTTGATTTGTCAGATGAACCTGATTCAATCCATGTTTCATAGATGAGTTCCATAGATTATGTTTATGTGTGATGCTTTAAGTTTGAATTTGCATATTCTCCTTCGACAAAAGAAACAATCTAAATAGATAAATTAAGTCCCACTATAACTAGATACGGATTGGCAACAATTGCAGAACTCATATCTGCTAAATTATGTTCTATAGGTTTATAGTTACTTAACTATGTTACTTTAATTCATAACTAGTTTCAAATTTTATTTATAAATATGTAATTTATTCATTTTTTTCTATGAATATATGTAATTTATTCATATTATCATATGAGAGCTTACAAGCTTCATGGTGGGTCACATGAGTTTGTGCAATCTTCATGATGATGATGATGATGTTGGTTGATGTGACTACGATCATGACGATCGATTATTATGTGCTCTAAATTTGAACAAGAATTGCAAATCGGTAAATATTGTCTTCTCGAATTTGAAGCGATTAATTTTTCTTCTGAAGAAATTAATTGTTAAAAAGATGATACTGTCACTTGCACAAATGGGAAGGACGTGAACCGATTTCAGTGTGAAGTCAGCTCGTATTCTCTTTCTTATTTCATTCTGTCACATCTTGTAAGTGAACATTGATTGAAAGTTTCGTTTTCCCTAAAATAAGAGTATAAAAAGAACGAAGAATAACGGCGATTTTGCAAATCATAACTTCCAAAAATAAATCGGATATCGATATTCTCCCATCGAATACTCAGTTCCAACTTTTGGGGTCGAATTATAATAGAGGGAAATTGCATTTCCGAATGAGGAGGCGAGTTGATGTCGAATGATAATAGCGGCGAGGAAGGTGTGCTAAGGGAAGGAAGCGACGATGCTGAAGAACTTCAAGAAACTAGAGGCTGAGAAGCAGAGCAAATACTCACTATAAGCATAAGTAAATACTTGAACAACATTGACGAGTTTTTTGATTCATATCAGGCGAATGCAAAAAGTAAAGGTTTTAGTGTTATTAAAAAATCTGGTTGGAAAGGAAGCGGTCCTTTTAGAAAATATCAAACTATTAATTGTGATAGATGTAGAAAAGCTAGCACTTACAAGTGATCAAAGAGGACAGAATGTGCTGCTCGTATTTATGCAATTTTGAGGGAATGGAATGTGCCAAGTTTCAGAGGTTGTGGAATAACACAATCACGAATTACACCTATGTATGTAAAGGAATATACTTCCTGATAGAGTCTAAGTTCTAACATGAAGAGTGTGAGAATTTTGGAGGTACAAACTAGAGGACCGGACAAATTAGGATGTTTACCTAGAGATTGCAAGAACTATGTCCAAAAGGTTAGGAGGTTGAACATGGGAGCTGGGAGAATAGTGATTTCTTCCATTTGATTCGCATGGATGATGAAAGTAGGCTAGAGAATGTTTTTTGAGTGCACCCTTGAAGTAAAGTAGCTTATGAAGAGTTCGATGATATGGTTTGTATTGGTACAACATGTCTTTTTAATAGTTACAAGATGCCGTTTGTGATTATTGTTAGAGTCAACCATCATAGCCAATCCACATTGTTTGGTTTAGCACTCCTATCTCACGAGGATATAGAGACGTATATTTGGTTTTTCAGTACCTGGCTTGAAGCAATGGGCGCTTGCTGCAACTATGACTAATCAATGTGAGAACATGGGGAATGCAATTAAGTTATGTCAACAACAATTTGGCGATATTGCATTTGGCACGTAATGTGCAAGTTTCCAGATGAATTTAAGGGTTTAATGGAGTAGTTTCGCAAGGCAAGAGAGGAGTTTAGATCTCTTGTTTATGACAGTTTGACGAAAGCAATGTTTGAGAATAATTGGAATCAGTTTGTTGCTAAGTATGGAGTTGAAATAAATCAGTGGTTGATTAAGCTATATAGCGAGAGAGAACACTGGGTTCTCGTGTACTTGAATCACATGTTTTAGGCAGGATGTTATCAATTCAGAGAAGTGAAAGTATGTGCTCCTTTTTTTTTTATGGATATTTCCGTAAACTAGTAGTCTTAAACAGTTTGTAGAACAATACGAGATTGCAATCATGCATAGGGTGGAGAAAGAAGTGCATGCTGATTACAAATTGAGCAACATTTTGGTTCGAGCGATCACCTTCTTTAATTGGGAGAAATAGTTCCGAGATGCATACACTAATGAGCTGTTTGAAAATTTTCAGGCTCAATTTAAGGAGATGTTGTACTGTAATCAATTGGTCGGAGATGATAATGAGGAGATTAGATTTTTGAGCAAGAGAATTTGGTCGAAGAAGAGTTTGAGAAGTTCAGGATATTGGAGACTGCTTCGGTGAATAACATGTTTGTGAAGGAGTTTGTGTACACCGTTTGGTATAGGGATGAGGAATGTACTTTGAAGTGCAATTGTAGACTGTTTGAGTGCAGTGGGTTGTTGTGTCCTCACATATTAAAGGTTTCTTCAATTAAGAGAGTGAATAAATTTCCGAAAAGATGTATACTTCGAAGATGGAGGAAAGATGTACACCATAGACACTAGAGGATTTTCATCGTTGAAGGATATCACCACATGACCGATGATTTTGAGAAGATCAAAGATGTCGAGAAAGCTTTTAATGAAACTATAGACTTAGCAATCGCAATCCCTGCGAGACTGGCGAGACTAAGGCAGGCTATTGGAAGCACCAGAGAGGAGTTAATGAATTGTAATGCACTTGACTGCACAGACAACAGTGGTCCTCGGGTGGCAGTTTCTCGGGGTAGAGAAGAAAGGGAAATTCGAGATCCTTGGGTGGTCGTCTCTCAGGGAAGACCTTGGGAAAATCGTTTAAGGTCTAATAATTAAGTTGGTGTCGCAGAAATACTAGGAGGCGAGCTGCCGTGAATACTAATTCTGAGCAACAAGAGGACAAGATAATGAATTTTAGCAAGAATTCTAGGCGCACCAGAAGAGGTGACGAGCATGTATATTTTGATAATTTGAAATGCTTTCTTTCGGATCTGTTGCTATCACAAGCTAACTTGAGCTGTGTTGTTTGCTCGTATTAGTTTTTTAAAGTTGAAGCTCAAGTTCCAGTTCCTTCTCATACTACTATAATGACGCAATTGGCATTTGAAGAGAAAAATGAAGTAACTGTTGATTTGAGTTTAGGACTATAAGTTGTACTAAATTTAGAACTCATATTGTAACAATATATTATGATATGATATTTTATGATAGTTCATTAAATGGATACATTTGATAGGCAAAGTAAATAAATTATAAACCGACACCGAGGTGGCCGAGTTATATGACTACTTTTTCGACCAAAATGAATGTCCGAGTTGTATGTCTCTTTTCACTTTGGCCGGGCTGCGATCAAATAGAGTTATTAAATTATAAATCGTCACTTGTTTTTTCTGGAATTGTAAATCGTTACTTGTTACATTAGTAATACCATGCTTGCGTTCAGTAACTTGGATGTGAACATTAACGTCTGAGGACCTAGCTGACCGACCTATATGGGTTCTTTCCTCGGCACCAAAGTCGCCTAGTTGTATGACTCTTTTATGCGCAAAACAAATATCTTTAAATGGATTTACGCACTTATAGTTGTTATATTTAGAAAAAAACGCACTTTACTTGTTACATTATCAATACCATGCTTACTTTCCGTAACTTGGATTTGAACATTAACGTCTGGGGACATAGCTGACCGACCTACTTGTATGGCTGTTCTTTTCTATCCGGTCGAGCTGCCCTAGGTTTATGATTATTTTTTGCACGAAACCAATTTCTGAGTTGTATGATCCTTTTCCATTTGGCCGAGTTGTACTTATATTGAGTTACACACTTATACTTGTTACATTATCAATGCCATGCTTTATCTCCGTAACTTAGATATGAACATTAATATTTGGGGACCAAGCATGCCTAGCTGTGTGATCAAGTTGTATGGTTGTTTTCTCTCTGGCCGAGCTGGCCTTATATAGCTTGTTTCCTTGTGGATAATTTTCCTTATATCTCGCCTACTACAATTTTCTTTTGTATATTTGGCTAACTCCAAATCGAGTGGTTCACCGAAGTAGCATTTTATGTCTATTACTCTTTCCATGCATATTACTTTTGGCCGAACCGGGTTTCAGGTAAAGAAAATCAATAGTTTATGGAGTAAAAATCAACATTCAAAGTACGAATGACTGAATATAAATCCGAAAATACATTAACTATCCTGAAAGTATTTTAAAAAATATGATGAAGAGAAATACTAAACAGATAGATTCTTCATTCTCTTTTGAATGGCCTTAATTTTAGCAATTTCTCTCTCAATTTGAACAAGCTTAAG
Source organism: Catharanthus roseus (assembly GCA_028651295.1). Lineage (NCBI taxonomy): Eukaryota > Viridiplantae > Streptophyta > Magnoliopsida > Gentianales > Apocynaceae > Catharanthus > Catharanthus roseus. The sequence continues at coordinate 3,296,639 of JAPQWS010000047.1, forward strand.
TTGATCATGAACCATATTTGAAGGATTATTATTAACAACAAAGCAGGCCTCATCTAGCTACTTGAAAAACCCACATAATATCTTAGATCCCTATAAGAAAGGAGATTACGAGTAATTGAGTTACATTTCTATAGTTATGATTAAGGTAAAGGACATAAATTTAACAGTTTTCGCACCTTGAAATTGCCACATCCGATGAACTTTCTTCCTCTGGTCTTGGTTGTCTTTGAAGTCAATATTGGAGCTGGAAATCCACACCAACATTTCATAGAGGAAGGGATTGTGAGTTCAGATGTGAAATTTGCTGTAGGTGAAGATGAGCTTTGAGAATCTTTGATCATGGGTATTTGTCTTTTTCTTTGATGGAGTTGATAGAGTATTCGGACAAGAACAAAGAAGTGTCAAGGGGAGCAAAGTAGAGTTGGAGTTAATGAAGCTGATTTGATGCAGTAAAAAGTTGGATAATTACAGTCTAGGATTATGTTAACCACAATTCAGATTTTTTGTAATTACAGTTTAGGGTTAGGTTTTAGTTAATTACTCAAGTAAAAATAAAAAGATGATGAACATAATCACTCATAATCCTACCTTATGAATAAATTAAAATTATAATATCATCAATGATATTTATAATAACTCGATATATATAATACATGTATATATCGTATAATATTTTATTTCAGTTAATTTTATATTTCATAATGTTTGACTGATATAGAACAAAATATGTTTTAATTCGTAATGAGACTTTACTGATTCGAATAAAAATGTTACTAATTATTAACATAATACGCGTATAATCTTTTATTTAACATTCACAACTTAGTATTATGAATGTCATTACTGTGTCTGATGATGTTTATTAATTATTATTAATGTTTATATATGATATATACTAAATAAGTTATTAAAAAATAATACACCATATTTTCATTTATTTATATTGATAATAACTTACTTTTGTTTTTAAAAACTTATTATTTTACGTCATTTGATATAATAATATGATTATATTGTTTAGAAAAATAAATTGTTTATCGTTTAGCACTACATATTGTACTTCTAACACTATAATTTTAATGACTTGAATAATTTCTATATTTGATCAAATAACTTACTTTCGTTTTAAAAAGCTTATTATTTTACGTCATTTGATATAATAATATGATTATATTATTCACAAAAAGAAATTATTTAACGTTTAGAAACTAGAATTTCTACTATTTTCTAAATATTGCACTTCTAACACTATAATTTCAATGACTTGAATAATTTCTATATTTTATCAAATAGATTACTTTTGTTTTAAAAAACTTATTATTTTATGTCATTTGATATAATAATATGATTATATTATTCACAAAAATAAATTGTTTTTGATCTAGAAACTAGAATTTCTACTATTTCCTATATATTGCACTTCTAACACTATAGTTTCAATGACTTGAATAATTTCTATATTTTATCAAATAACTTACTTTTGTTTTAAAAAAAAGTTATTATTTTATGTCATTTGATATAATAATATAATTTTATTATTCACAAAAATAAATTGTTTTTAGTCTAGAAACTAGAATTTCTACTATTTTCTACATATTGCACATCTAGCACTCTAATTTAAATGACTTGAATAATTTCTATAGTTTATCAAATAACTTATTTTTGTTTTAAAAAAATTATTACTTTATGTCATTTGATATAATAATATGATTATATTAATCAAAAAAATAAATTGTTTATCGTTTAGAATCTAGAATTCCTACTATTTTCTATATATTGCACTTCGAGCATCATAATTTCAGTGACTTGAATAATTTCTATATTTTATCAAACAACTTAGTTTTGTTTTAAAAAAATTATTATTTATGTCATTTGATATAATAATATGATTTTATTATTCACAAAATAAATTTATTTTTCGTCTAGAAACTAGAATTTCTACTATTTTCTATATATTGCACTCTAGCATTATAATTTCAATGACTTGAATAATTTCTATATTTTATCAGATAACATACTTTTTTTTAAGAACTTATTATTTTATATTATTTGATATAATAATATGATTATATTATTCACAAAAATAAATGGTTTAGCATCTAGCACTACATATTGCACTTTTAGCACTATAATTTTAATGAGTTGAATATTTCTATATTTTATCAAATAACTTACTTTTGTTTTTTAAAAAATATTATTTTAGTTATTTGATATAATAATATGAATATTTATTCACAAAAATAAATTATTTAACGTTTAGAAACTAGAATTTCTACTATTTTCTATATATTGTACTTCTAACACTATAATTTAATGAGTTGAATAATTTCTATATTTTATCAAATAAATTACTTTTATTTAAAAAAAAATCTTATTTTACGTCATTTGATATAATAATATGATTATATTATTCACAAAAATAAATTGTTTATCGTCTAGAAATTAGAATTTCTACATATTGCACTTCTAGCACAATAATTTCAATGACTTAAAGAATTTATAAATTTTATTAAATAACTATACGAGTTATTATTACTTGATATTATTATGATAATATTTTTTTAAGTCATTTTTTTCTTTGAGATTTTTTTTAAGTTACAATTAAAATTAATAATTAACGTAATAATATATCGTTGTTTTAGTCTTAGGCTTTATGATATATTATAATGTTAATTATTAATTTTAATTTGTGAAAAAATACTTCTAATTAGTATTTCCCTCCCAAATTTTCCCACAAAAATATTTCACTACAAAATCTTTCCCTCTAAAAAATGTAATAATTTTCACTCTTCCCCATTATTAGATAAGCCTATTTGCATCATCATCATATATGGTTGCAGATTGAGTATAGGGTCAACAGTATAAAGGGTGTGTTTACACTCATTTTTGTGAGAGCTCATAATTAAATAAAGTTCTTAGAGAAGACATTTTGGCCGACATGGTTTTCTCACTTATTTGGTTGCGATTTGGGTTGCTCACCTCTTGGTCGCCAAGTTTTTTCTTACTTCTTGATCGACAAGTTTTTTTTAATCTTTTTTAACGAGTTAGCATCCGTAAACAGTGAATTGGTGTTATATGGGTTATCAGCTTCAAGATTCGTAAAATAGTATAAAAATTGTTAGCCCTAAGGGCATTAATACTTGTGTTTTGATTATGATTAACATATGCTTGTGTGAGTATGTTAGCTAACCCTTCATAGAACAAAAGAAGAACCTGTGAAGTCTCAAAGTCTCAAGCAAAAGATCTTGTTGATGAGGGCAAAATAGAGAAGAAGAGATCAAGCCATACCAAGATCAAATCATTGAAGACATTGAAGGCAATTGTCTTTGTTAGAATGAACTAGGTACTATCTTGTAAACTCCCTAGTCTTCTTTGATTAATTGATCATATATGAAGCTCTTCTTATGTTTTTCTAAAATATAATCTCTTGTTAAAATCTAAGTATTCTTGACTGAAGATGTTTTGGAAAGTTTTTCTTCTCTTTAGAATGATTGTCAAGAATACATGCCTTTGAAACAAGGAAGAAAGTTTTTGTCTTAAAAAGAAACTTGGCTGAGGAAACAAAAATTCGGAAGTCCGGTTTTAAAACCGGTCGTCCGGTTTTTCCAAAGTAAAAATTCAGCAGTCCGTTTTTCAGAAACACAAGTCCGAATCTTTCTGTTCAAAAACTCGGTCATCTGGTTTTAAAACCGGCAGTCCGATTTTTCTATATATCAAAATTCGGCAGTCCGTTTTCCAAGTCCGAATCTTTCTGTTTTAAAAAACTGGCAGTCCGTTTTCAGGAACCGGTCGTCCGGTTTTTGCTGTTACTGTACAAATTTTACCGTTGCACAGAATGCATCTGTCATTTCTGAAAAGCAACGGCTATTTTCTAAAGGCAACGGTCTTGTGCTTCAAGACTCTATATAAACACTTGATTTTCAGCCATAAATAAAAAAAAGTTTGGGAATTATTCATTGAGAACATTCAAGACATTTAAAGAGCTTCAAAAATACATTTTATTACAAATCATTTTCAATCCCAAACAAAAATCTTCTTGAGCTTCATTGTTGATCATCCATCAAAGAAGAAGAAAAGAGGTGCTTGTAGAAGTATACCATTGAGTTGTAATCTTCCTCTTCTCAAGCCAATTTGGTAACATTGTTCCTTACTCTTCTTATTCTTTTATTGTGATCAAAGGTTTGTGGAAAACCCTTTGGGTGATCCTTTGATAAACTTGTTGTGGTGTTGTGTTTGAGGTTATAGTGTAAAACCCTTGAAGGGTGAACCTCATTGTGTAGTTGTGTAACCAACTTTGAAATTAGTGGATTTGTGAAATCCTTGGGTTGAGTCTCAAGGTAGTGGATGTAGCTCTTTGAGAGAGTGAACCACTATAAATTGTTGTGCATGTTCTTTAATGTTTAACTCTATGCTCATTTCTTAATTGCCAATACTATAAGATTGTGTTTTGTGTGGATTCTTATTAAAAAGAGTTTTAGAAATCTTTCACAAACGAATTGGAGGTTTATCTTTCTAATCACACAAAAGAATTTTTTAAAATTAGCCAAAAACCTTATTCACCCCCCCTCTAAGGTTTTTCAAAAATAAAAAATGATTATTAATATTAGAACCAGTAGCTTATTGCATAGCAAAAAACGAACATAACCAACTAGTATTACATAGTCTCGATCATCAACCTTGTTAGTTATTTTTCTTAATTCTTGGCCGCTAAGTTTTTTGCTGACTTCTTGATCGCTAAGTTTTTTGCTGACTTCTTGGTCGTCAAGTGTTTTGTCATGTTTTTTCGTTTATTACGCGTCATTATTCGTAACCATTCATTGGTTGTTATGTTGCGAGTGTTGAGATTGGACTTACGAGCTCATCATGTGACCTTGTCACTTTCCACAGCAGCTCATCTGTGTTACTAAGACTGAAATTAATAGCTCGCTAATTTCCGGTGAACTTTAACTCGTCTGTGTTACTCATCTGTGTCACTTTCCACAGCAGCTCATCTGTATATGATTGTTTCCATCAGCAACTCATCTATGTAACTAAGACTGAAATTAATAGCTCGCTAATTTCTGATGAACTTTAACTCGTCTGTTCCCATTGAACTTAAAGATCATTGTCTTCTCATTCCTTTTTTTGTTTCAATAAGGTAAAGTTATTTGAGAGGTAATGCAATTACATTTGAAACTTAATACAAGTAATTGACCCTAATTTTGTTTGCTTGAGATATTATTATTTTAGACGGATGATGCGAACCATTGACTGTTTTTTTTCTTTATTCCCTTGGTAACTTAATAAAAGCAAGGAAAGATCATAATGTACATATAAAAATATATAAACGGTGAAATTCCATTAATATTCGATAATGTTTCAGTACAAAATATGAACAAAAAAAACCCAAAGGAATTTCAGTAAAAACAGAACGAATCGCAAACAACCCAACAATAAAGTGGATGTGAACAGCACTAGTTAGAAGCAAAAGCAGAAGTTGCACTAGTTATAGCTCCCTGATGATTCATAGGAGTTTCCGCTCAAAATATGCTTCATCTTCCTTGAAGTTTCTGCCCAGCGAATAGCCTCCACAAGAGCTGCCTCCCCGTGAGCTGTCTCTGCCGTAATTGCCTCCAGAGGTATACCCTCCAGGCAACCAATCTTTGTGTCTGCCTCCGCCATCTCGTCCTGTGCAATCTTTTCATCGATTTCCAGTACCATCTTGAATATGCGCCTTAGGCGGGGATCTATGAGGATCATGGTTTTGATGACCCTTGCACTCATATATCCCTTACCATTCGTTCAACCAAATTGCTGCTCTCAAGCCTAAGAGCATCAAGTTCTTGCCTGAGCTGTATGTTTTCATGCCTGTCACCTTCGTATAGGCTTTTGAGGCGAACGGGCAGGCAGGAAGGGTTTCTGGTTAAAAAACTTGCATTGATATAGGTTTGTCTTCGTTCTAGACATTCCTAGATTGCTTTCATATATCTATACCCGAAAGATCTCAGGTTGGAAGGAAGGATGAAAATCTTCAAACTTAGGGAAGAAGTTTAGTGGTTTAGACTTGGGTATCTCGCCTCACTTATACAATACACATGGGAAGCTGGCGAGCCAAAACTTTTGAGGAGAGAATATATGACTTGACGTTTAAGGAAAGAGAACGAATCATACCACAATTCTTCATTTAAGGAACTTCAAATCGAGTCAGTCTCTATATGTAGCTATGATCACGTGTGTCAGAGTTGTCGTTTCGTTTGAAAACCTTAGTCCTTCCTTCTTCTTCTTCTTCTTCTTCTTTTTCTTCCCTTGAACCAAATCAAATATGATAATAATCATGGATTGTAGTTTGTAGATCACCTTAAATCATGGATTATAAACACTCATGAAATTGGTAATTTCTTCATAAAAATTAAAATTAATGGCAATAAATCAACTTTATGAATTAAAGATTAACAAAAAAATAAACTATAAAATTTTGCTAATTTCATTTAGGGTTTTGATTGGAATGTAGAAGTTAAATGTAGAACTAAGTCTTACTTTTTGTGGTTAAATTTGCACTAAGTATCTACTTTTCAAATCAATTGTGAACAAACAAGTTAATTTTTTGTTAAATGTAATATTTAATTTAAAAAAATAAAACAATGTAAGGGGTTAACCTAACACTACATACATTATAAATGTATTGTAAACAATGTAAGGGGTTAGCCTAACACTACATACATTATAAATGTATTGTAAAAAAAAAAAAAAAAAGTATAGTGTTTAGTTAAATGTATAATTTGAAACTGAATATCTACTTTAAAAATCAATTGTGTGACGTTAAATTGAAACTAAATATCTACTTCTTAAATGAATCATAAAAAAAAAAAAAAAAGACTAATTTTTGTGTTGGATGTAAAATTTAATGAGGAAAAAACATTAGAGGGTTTGTCTTGGCACTAAACATCTATGTATTCCCAAACGGTTAAACAAATAAATAAAAACATAATTACTCTATCATTTTTAGGTAGGAAATAAAATTTAATGGAAAAGTAATTTAGTGGGGATCTTTGCACAAAATATCTAATTTATAAATTAATTGTAAAAAGACCTATTCATTGAAATTAACATTCTAGTGTGATGTAAAAATATTTGAGGGAAAAATATTTTATTTGAGTTGATAAAATTGTCCTAAATTTTTGTAAACAAAACCCTAAAATGAATACCTACATTATAAGTGAATTGAAAAAAAAAAAAAAAGAAATTCGTTGCTGTAAAGCATAGTTCTTAGTTGGATGTAGAATTTAACGGAAAAAAAAAAAAAACTTTTAGGGGTTTAAATTGCAATAAATTTATACTCTATAAATGAGTTGTAAAGAATGGGAAAAAAGCCTAACTTTTTGTTGGATGTAAATTTTAAGTGGAAAAAGATTTTAGAAGTTAACTTGACACTATCTACTTCTTAAATGAATTGTAAACAAAAAAGGTTAATCTTTATTCTGATTTAAAATTTAATGAATAAAAGCATTTTATGGATTGCCCTAGAAGTAAATATCTACTTACAAATAAAATGTTAACAAAAAAAAAAAAAACTAAATAAACATTTTAGGGTTTCCACATATCTAATAATAATTTTGTGGTTAACTAAGTCCTACATATCTAATTTATAAATTATTAAAAAAAACCTATTCACTCAAATTAAGATTCTAGTATGATGTAAAATATATTTGAGGGAAAAATATTACGTCTAAGTTGATCAAATCGGTCTAAATTTCGTTAACAAAACCTTGAAATGAATAGTAAATCCTAAGTTGGCCCTAATTAACAGGTGATATACATTTTTTTATTTTTGCACTTAAATGCTTTGAGTGTTATGGTAATTAATGATCCAAATATGTATCTGATTTTTTCGAGCAAAAAATGAAAACAAACAAACAGTTGAGTAGTATCTAAACATTTGAAATAAATAGAAGCATATGACAAAATAAGGTCTTTCATTCATAAACAAAAGCCCAAGATACAGCCGACTAGTATTTAAACATGGATTTGCACAAAACACAGCAGAGTAGCATTTAAACATGGATCTAAATCCCTGTTTAAAATAAAAGAAAATTATGTGGAAACAAAAAAAAAAAAAAAATGAAGGAAGAAGAAGAAAACACAAGAAACTAGATACCACTCGGCATCCTCAGTTGACAATTCAAGGGCTCCCAAAAGATTCGCTGGAGGTTATTGGATGTACAACGGGTGAAAGAACCCTCATCCTTTTTTTGGGGGTCTCTCTATACCCATTGTCTATGTCGTTTAAAATGTTGATTGAGGTATCCATCTCGGACTCCTTGAGGAGGAGCTCCTCAATTGTTGATGATCCGTAATCACGAACCATCCTTTCTAGCATGATCCAGAGCTCGTTCTTTGTCCTTAGGTACTTGTCCCTCGAGTCACTGTATATTCTTCGCCAAGTATTTGGCAAAGCTATCATGGGTGAAGGAGGCAAACAGATAGTCAGCCTCTGAGATCGGTGATTTCTTGTCGATAGTAGGGGGATACTGGCGATGGTTCGCCTACCATTTCTACAGTGAGTAGATAAGATAGAGAAATTCGAGTTGGAGTTGGGTTGCGGTGTGTGTTATTTGGCTCAACATTTGAGTCTCTTTACAGGCGGAAAATGGGACTGATCTTCCCCACCACCATCTTTCTCTCTCTTTCTCTCTCTCTCTCTCTCTCTCTCTCTCAGATGCGACATCCATCACATTTTTCGAGCAGTGCAAACAGGTGTAGCCATGTCAGTACATCACTTAGTCATCACTTCAAGTTTAACATCCATTCTAAACTTTTTTAGTTCTCTTTTTTGTTTCATCTATTCTCTAGGATACATATTCATAACCAAATAAGCTCTAAAATACGATTCACATATAAATTACATAAGAGACTAGTATCATGAGATATTTAGTAATAGAAACAAAACAAAAAAGACCACTATCGTTTGATGTACAAAAAAAAAAGGTGAAAACATTGCACACCGAGCTGAGGTTGGAGCGAGTTGGTCATATGCCAAACAGGTTTACTTGCCCTTAGGAGGGTTGGATGTTTATGAATTGTGCTCGAACAACTTTTGGGTGGGATTTAGAGAATTTGCTTACTCGCCCACATTGAATGAAGTTTACGCAATTACAACATCTCGTAAGACATCACATGCTTCATACATTTCTTGAGTCGCTTCTTTATCATCAATCAAACAGGATTCCCTGATGCTCAAATTGTCAAACTTAATCTCGTAGAGCTGTGTCTCTTGAGCAACATGAGCACATACATTTGTAAGCTCCCTTACAGGAAATGAACGTTCCGACAATACTTTGGCCGCTTTCAATTCCTTAACAAGTATTCATAATAGGTATTAAACCATTTCAATCAAACAAAAATATACCAAATATTAAACAAAAGTTCATAAAGGGTAAAGATTCAAATGTGAAATCCACATTCATATATTTAACCCGACAAAAAAAAAGGGGGAAGAGATCCCTGTACTACCGAGCTCAGTCTCTACATCGGGAGATTAGGAAATAGGAAGTAAGAAAGAAGGAGGTAAGTCCTTATGAGTAATCTCTTCAGTGCTTCCATCTTCCAAATTGAAAATTCCACAGTCGTGATTAACTCCAGAGCATTCCCACTCTTCATAGAGCATAAAAATATCGAAGTGAAAATTTTAATTTTTACGGCATTAAGTGCAGTAAATATTTCCTGCACTCACGAGCTTGATCTCTACTTTGGGATATAGTGCTTATGGTCATAAAGTTGTAAGTTTTACATTCAGCTCATAAGGCGTAAAGATTCAGAAGTGAAATTTTCAATTAACCTTTCTATCAAAGAAAAAGATACGAAAGTGAAATTTTAATTCATATATTGAATAAGAAGAGAAGAGATCTCGGGTTAAAAGAGAAAGCCACTGAGTTGCATAATAAAGAGATGAGTTGCATTGCCAACAAAAAAATAAATATAACATTTCCAGCAACGTGATCACCGATGATGCGGCAATAGGTCTATATTACCGAAGTTGGGCTTTAATGAACAACACAAGGCCCTTCGGCGGCTTCATGCTTGTTCAACTAAGTTATGTGCTCTATCCGTGAAGACTATGTAACGGATGAATTAGTTTTTTGCTATGTAAACGTGTCCTCTGTATTTTTGTTTTTTCCACTCATTACTTAAGAATACAAACTCCTAAACTGAACAAAAACTTTGCAACGGCAATAATGCAATGGTAAAAAAAAAAAAAAAATGCAATGGTCAAAATAAAAATAATGTGGGACGGACAAATCGCGAGCTCCCGACAGTTAATGTGCAAGATCCATTAACATGCAACATTAAATGTTTTCGAACCATTGCATCTTCATCGCTATAAAATGCATCCTTTTGATCATAATCTTCGAACGCATTTTACTATGACTCAACTTCCTGGTGCTGCACGTGCTTGCTTTCTTAAAAGCTTGTGTATGGAGTTATGTGGCATTATCTGCCATTACCCTCATGACAACCAGACTGGTAGTACTGTGACTTCCATTGTTGTGCTTCTGGGTTGTGCCGTCTGGCATTGTCACAAAAAAAAGTAAACTTTATGATGTTCTTTACCATGTTACACATCTACCTTACCTTGTTTGAAGAGCAAAGCCCCAACGATCTTTACTATGACCCGTACTACAAAGTCCTCCACCCCCTTATTTCTGGACAAACGCATTATCAATACGTCTACTCCAAGTACTTCCACCCACAGCATCAGCATTTCGTCGGCTTCTACTTTTCTAAAGTGAGACGGTGGCCACAAATCCTATACTGCAACCTCGTTGCTGATGATGCGAACACTGTGTTAGCTTACATCAACTAGGGTCTACCTGACAATCCTTTTTAAGACGGCTACGTGGTTCTTGATGACGATGGCGAGGTTGTGTTCTTTCCATGAACACGGGAGGTTATCCTTTGTAATAGTGATGGTTATTGTATTTTTTTTACTATGTTTGATCAAGTAACTTACTTTTGTTTTAAAGAACTTATTATTTTAAGTCATTTGTTATAATAATATGGTTATATTATTCACAAATAAATTGTTTATCGTCTAGATATTAGAATTTCTACTATTTTCTATATATTGGACTTCTAGCACTATAATTTCAATTACTTGAATAAATTCTATATTTTATCAAATAACTTACTTTTATTTTAAAAAAACTTATTATTTTACGTCATTTGAGATAATAATATGATTATACTATTCACAAAATAAATTATTTTTCGTTTATAATGTAGGTATAATGTAGCTATGTTTTTTCCTCTATTTTTAATGTATGAACTTCTCAGTCCCCCTAAAAAGAATTATTGGTGAGCTATTGAGTTAGCTCTACGTTACCCATTCAAAATCCGTGCATTTCTTAGCTCTGTGAAGATACAGACGTAAACATGACACCTCCACTTCAAACACAACGATCAAAATGCGAGCTATTATAACGCGCAATTGACAAGTGGCGAGTTTGTGACGGTCACTATGCACCTGGTTAACTCAGGATTTACATGTCAGAAGATAGGAAGGGAACGCATCACAACTACTATGGAAAATACAAACATAGTAAATGTTTCTTTGAATACGGCTATGAGGGTAGCCTATCTAATATTAATGGTAAATATACCGACGATGTTACAAATCATAACTTCTAAAAATAAATCGGATTACGGTATTCTTCCATCAATATTAAGTTCTAGCTTTTAGGAAAATATTATCATGGAAGAAAATCACATTTCCGAATCATAAGGCGAGGTGATGTTGAATGATAATGGCAGTGAGGAAGGCGAGCTAAGGGAAGGAAGCAACGATGCTGAAGAACTCTAAGAACCAAGAGGCCGAGAAATAGAGCAAGTACTCCCTATAAGCATAAGTAAATACTTCAACAATGTTGACAAGATTTTTGATTCATATCAGACGTATGCAAAAAGTAAGGGTTTTACTATTACTAAAAAATCTAGTTCGAAAGGAAGCAGTCCTCTCAGAAAATATCAAACTATTAGTTGTGATAGATGTAGAAAAACTAGCACTTACAAGCGGTCAAAGAGGATAGAATGTCCTGCTCGTATCTGTGCAATTTTGAGAGGTAATAGAATGTGCAACACAATCATGAATTACACCCGTCTACGTCAAGGTTTATGCTTCCTCATAGAAGTCTAAGTTCTAATATGAAGAGGAAACTGGAAATGCACGATACAGCTGGACTAAGGCCCAACAATAGTGTGAGAATTTTGGAGGTAAAAGCTGGATGATCAGACAAATTAGGATGTCTACCTAGATATTGCAGAAACTATGTCTAGAAGGTTAGGAGGTTGAACATTATAGCTGGGGATGTTGATTGCATAAATAGAATGTTCATTAGAATGCATCAAAAGAATAGTGATTTCTTCATTTGATTCGCATGGATGATGAAGGTATGCTAGATAGTATTTTTTGGATGCACCCTCGAAGTAAAGTAGCTTATGAAGAGTTCAATGATGTGTTCTGTGTTGATTTTACGTATCTTCTTAACAGATTCAAGGTGTCGTTTGCGACTATTGTTGGAGTCAACCATCATTGCCAATATTTTTAAGCATACAAGAGCATGTCGAGCGAGAAGTTAGAAAACACTTGACGACTTTGAAATAACTTTAATTAACTGTATAAAATTAAAGAGAATAAGTGTGAGAAGAGTAGTCAAATGTAAGGTCGCTAGGCGAGGAGTAAGCCCAATCTTCACGCTGGCGAGCTCATTAACTATGTTATAAATGAACTCTCAACTAGCTTTACTTTACTGAGAAAAAATGAAGGGGAAGAAAATGAATGGTGTGACGATGTGAAGGAAGGTGAGTTAATGCACTTGGAGTAGACGGATGACGATTTTAATGTGATTTGCAATGAAAAACTGACACAATTTCGAAGAATCAGCGTCGTATTTAATACTTTTGTTCAAAATTCAAAAATCGCATACCAAAGACAATTACGTACTCTTCACATATAATTTGGGTCATTTTAAAAATGACCCTATCCGAGGCAATTAATCGCTTCACATTCGAGGAGCCTATCACTCCCCTATGCAAACCGCAAATGAGTTGGATGATGCTGCACTTCTCTCATGTGCTTTGCCGGCTACTTTATATATATTCTCCTAAGTGTACGTCATTTTTAAAAGTAAATTAACAATTCTAACAATTTTTTAATACAACTGAAGGGAACTCCCAACCCCTGCTAAATGTTAATAGGGTTATTGTTTCCCCTAATTTAGAGTTATACTTAAATAATTTATTCTTATTATAATTTAATTTTTACTAAGTGTAGTACCTCTTGTACTTAAAAAAAAATTCAACATTTTTTTGGAGAATATTAACAAATTAGAAACATGTTTTAATTACTGATCAATATTGAGCTGCCGGATATATATCTTGCAAGAAAGAAGCCTAAGAGAAACCAATTAAGGATAAGGGGATTGCTCCCAAGTACACTTTGAAACGTGTGTTAGTAGAATTCACAAGACAATAAAATATCAATGACGCATAATTAATAATTAGCGTTTATTAATAATTCAGAAAAAAATTAACGTCTATTAATAACTTAATATTCATTAAATAGTAAACCAGGAAAGAAACACCTTTAACGAACTTTCTCCGCTTAAGTTTCACTTCACAAGTTTTCATGTGGTCCACCCTTTATACTCAAGATGGTTACTTTTTATTAAATGTCCATAAACCCAACCAGCAAAGCTAAACTACAGCCATGGGTTGGGGTGTTTTGCCCCTCCCCCCTTCAAGTTTTTGATTCAATTTAGTATAGAAATTTTTATAATATTTTACCATGAACTTTTTAAAATTTTTATTTTTCCTTTTAAAAATTTCTTGAAGTCCTCTCAAATTTTTTTTTTAATTATTATAATAAGATAGATAAATTTATATAATTTTATATTTTATCCTAGTATTCAAATTCCAGTTTTGCTACTGCCACTCGTGTATAGTGAGAGTTTGCTGATATTTTTTTACTGAGTTTGCTATCCTATCAATTACGATAATGGTGTTTTATGGATTTAAAATAGACACTTATAAAGTAAGGTTTTCATTATTTTTATTTGAATTCAGATAAAGATATACAGTATGTAGAGTCTTCTAAAGTCATAATCACAACTTTCTTAAGATGAAATGAAGATAAATTGTTATTGACCAAATTGCTATGGTACCTTGAGAACCACTTGAGAGATGCCACCAGTCCTGAGTTGTTGTATCAAAATAACCGAATCTTGATGGTGAGAAGTGAGAAATTAGAGCACACGAGGGAAAGCGATGCCTTGACCTCTTACATCCTCCTAAATTGCACCATGCATGGCAATATCTTTTGACATTATTAAAAGGTTTTTCAAATTGAGAGGTAAAAGATTGAGACTAATTCAAATTCGATTGATTTACATAACATTTGTAAGATTATAAAATTATTCATTTGGTGACGCTTATACCTTTAATCTTAATCTGATCATTTTGATAAGATAATTAACACGTGCACATTCCCTCAATAATAATAATAATTGCACATGCTAATTAGGAAGAAGTAAATGGATTTTTTTAAAAAAAATAATATGACATGCACCAAGTACATGCCAATATCCAATTAAAATTGTCGAATTTTGACAAGACGCGTGTGATTTTATTAAGCGATTCTCTCATTAAAGTATCTCCACCTGACATATCAAGTAAGAGGTTATGGGTTTGAGTCACTCAAGGAGCCGGAGCCGTTTAATGGTGCATGACAATCTTGTGATACTGTTTGAGGCCTTATTATGCCCTTTGATCTCTCCGAATTAGTCCCGAATTAGTCGATAACTCTCGTACATTGAAATTTTTAGATAGTTGAATTTTAGATGCGAAGAGCATAAAACATTCCGTCTAAATAGTTTAAAGGTAACATACATTTGGAAAAAATTAAAATTTGACTAATTAAAAGTAAATAATTTGAGATAATTTCCGATTGTTTTCCCTATTAATATTCATGGTGTGCTCTACGATGAGAAACTGGCCATAACATGTTTGATGGCGAAACAAGAGGAGGAGGCTGCTGCTGAGCATGGTAATTCAACAGTAAAAATTTGGTGGATGTTTTGTTTGTGTATGTCTGCGTGCATGCATGATTCTACTTTAGCAAGTCAAATAAAATTTGGTCAAACTTCAATAGTAATATTAATAATAATGCTAAAGCCAATATATCTTTTAACTAGGAGGAACTTGGTCACTTTCATTGATTAGATTTCTGTCTAATCTCACACTTTTTTCCTCAGTCATGAATTAATTTCTTTGATGATCTCCTGCAGATGAGATGGAGATTGCCCTTCATTGAAGCTATTTGGCCGTAAATCAAGCTATCATTTCCAGCCTGTTTTATAGGGTTGTGAAGAGTTGACTATTTGGGAGGGTGATGATATATATATATATATATATATGGAGATTGCCATATCAGCTTTTCCTTTTCGTTGAAAACAAAAGATGCATATATATAGACAAATACTAGAGAAAATAATTAGATCAATTCCAAGATTAACCAATAATAGAGAAATAAAATTCAAAGAAAGGTAATAATATTTGTTCAAGATGTGCAATTAGGATCATTACAATCAAATCTATCTTAAAACTATACCTGTAAAATAGAAGAATTAAAATATGTGCGAACAATTTTAGAATGAGAAATATGAGAAGATAATATAATAGTTACTATTTGTTCATAAGTGTAGTCAACTAACTTATGATGTAATAATTTGAAGTTTAGTATATTCATATATATGGTCTGTATACTTTGTTGTATGTTGCGTTTCTATTTTAGGAACGCATTTTTGTTGTATAAAATGTACAATATTTAGTGAGTAAGAGTTAGTTATAGATGAAAAGTTGAAATTTTTTATTTATTCATAAGGTTAAAAAACTGCTATTTTGACATGAGCATGTGGAGCAAAGCTTACCTAATGTGGTAAGTTTTATATGCACTTGGAAAGAAAACCTTTTTTCATATAATTAACACCCTATATACTCAAGATACATATTAATGTTGTAATATGTTTGAATAACATGTTGGAAACTGTTCTGAAAAGAAGTGTATGATTGTTAATTCTTTTCATAAAAAATTTAACTTAACAAAATCTAAAATAAAAATTATTAAAATCAAACTCTATTAAATCATACTTTGATATATAATATTTAACTCCTTTGTTATTGGTTATTGGTTTATAAGCACTCAATTAGCTAGATCGTATATTTACAATACTTTTGTAATATTTTTTATACTTTTTATTTTTTAGGATTTAGTTTTAAAATTTTAAAATTTATTTTTATTTGAAATATTTTATTAATAAAATATATTACATTAAAATATTATGCAGAAAGTATTAAGAATGTATTAAGGAGAATGTTAGGAAGAAGAATTTGCACCGGTTTATAAGTATAATAGTAAAATATGAAGGTTCTCATTTTTAAGTGTAAAGGTGAGAAGTGATTGCTTGGTAATTGAGAGCACATGTTTGCTAGTCATTGTCACAACTAAATAGTCACTGGATTACTATCGACTATGTCCTGGAAACCTTATCCTTCTCTAAAGCTCTCTGCCCCTACTACTATACCCCTCAGCTCCACTCTTTTGCCTTTTCTGTTTTCAATCTTTTTGGGATAAATACTATGCTTGCCAAATCCAATCACTAAAAGCTTTGATTCTTAGTTGGGGAGTACTTAACATAGAATTACATTCCTAGGAATCATACCCCTTTTTTTTTTCGTCTAAATGACAGCATGGATTCCAACACATAATAAACTTCATTCATTCATAGATTGATGAATAGGAAAATGATCATTTTTGTTAAAAAGTTTGATCAATTTCATTATCTTTTACAATTTTCTTTTTCAAGGAATGAAAACTGTGATTATAAAATTCAAAATAGATTAGAGAGAGAGAGAGTGTGTAAGCTAGCTCTAATTACACTCCGATGCTCAAGTAAAACAGAAATGAAAAAATATGAAGTAAGCATGGAAAAAAGAAATGAAAAATAATGAAGTAAGTAAGCATGGAAATAGTAATACAATATTTACTAAGTCTAAAATGTGTAAGAGCACATATTGATCCTAGTTAAAAAAAAAAAAAGTATTTTCCTTTGCCTTAATGTGGTGCGGCCCATAAGCAATGCAATTGGGATCACTCTAGGTTGGATCTCATTTGTTGGGCAGTTCAACACCACGCACCCCATAAGCAATTGGGATCACTATAGGCAGCATCTCATTTGTTGGGCTGCTGTTAGGAACCACGCTCGAACCAACACCAAAATATATTTTGAAAAAGGACCAATTTGATCATAATATATGCTCTTTAATAACCATAATAATAGAAAGGGTTAAAATGACCAATTTCTCTTGATGGAACTAGAAAAATGGAACACAGTTTTCTTCCTTTTGCATATCATAGTAATTGGAAAAGGATAAACTTTTTATTTGCATATATTTAATCCTTTCTGTATAATTTGCATCATGGGAGTATTATATTATAATAATATATGGGACCAAAAAGTGAGGCCAAAATAGATGAAAAATCCTACTATTTTTTACACATAAAATTAGCAGTAATAAAACTTGGCCTTCCCCAACGGTAAGTTAAAAAGGGTCTAAATCCCAGCCTCTGCAGGTTTCCTAAAACACCAAAATTCATCCATATTCCACAAAGTTGCTGCAGAAATTTCATCATCAAACCAATCAGTTTCTTCAATCTGACATTCTGATTCAAATAATTCTGACATTTCAGGATGATAATGGCTAAATTCCTCTTCTTGAATTAATGCAGAATTAACCTTGTTGGCATCATTATACCCGTAGGTTTGAACAGGGGTTGTCTGGTTTTCCACGATTTCAGCCGTCAACTGCGTTTTTCTTGGAGAATTTGATGAACCCATGTTTGAATTTGTCATCAATGATTGGCTAGTTTCCGCAAATTTGATCGAATTTGGAGATATTGATGATTGCAAGTTAGAGGTTTGGTGGGTTTTTAACAGAGAAGGGGCAGGGGCTGTAAAATGATCAAGATTTTCTGTGGAAGAATTGGAAGAGAAATTATTAGAGGAAGAATTAGAAGATGATGAAAGAGATGAATTTTGATCCACTTTTTCTAGTAATCTTGGCATCCAATAACGCCTAATTGCTTCAAGAAACTTCCTGCTATTTGAATCAATATTGAGTTGTCTTGCTTGTTTTTGCACCCTTGTTCTCCAATAATTCTTGATTTCATTGTCTGTTCTTCCTGGTAGATGCTGAGCAATTTTTGACCACCTGCCGCAATTACCATCCCCCATATTGTATTGTTAGATATCCGAGGAGAAGGCATGAAATCACACCTTTTAGCTTTAGTTAAAAAGAGCGACAAAGAAAAACAAATGTTGGGGTGAACTTTGAGAAAATATTTCTCCAAAACATTTGAAAAAATTAGTTATTTATGCTAAAAAAAACCTACGTTTACTTCTCAATTTTTGATCAAGCACTTTAAATTTTATTTTTTGATGATCATACACAATTATAAATAGAGATTTTGATAATTTAACTTATGCGTTGACAGAATCTGACTATGGAGCTCACATTTTTCTTACGTACTAGAATTTAATCACCCAACTGAATCAACAAAATTGCCTTTTTTTTAAAGTTTGCATGTGAGAAATGCATGAGTTCAATAGTTGGATTCCGCCTTGAATGTGCTGAATCGTCAAAATCTCAAAGTCATAAACAACAATGTCAAAAATTGTTTATGCATAAACAGATAAAATCAAAGGGTTTGATTAAAAACTGATAAGTAAACATAGTTTTTGTGCATAAACAACCATTTTCTAAAAAAGAGATTTTATAAATATTGAAAGCCACCATCATCCCCTGCCCTGCCCTGCCCCTTGATTCTGTCCTAGGAACAAAATGTAAGTAAGCTCATTTGGATTAAAGATTTTTAATTAACCTGTTTCCCCACTTGGAATGGAGTTCAAGTATGAGAAGTTGTTCTTGTGGAGTGAGATTTCCACGCTTTATATCTGGTTTCAAGTAATTTAGCCACCTCAGTCTGCAACTTTTTCCTGTTCTTTTCAGCCCTGCAAAAGTTTTTTTTTTTTTTTTTTTTCATAGGAAAAACAAATTTTAGAAATTAATGTGGAAGAATTAATATTCAAGAGAATGATGCAAAATTGGATCATCTAAAGTAAAATTACCTGCACATTTGGCTAACTTATTCCAACGACCTTCACCGTGGCAAGAGATGTATTGAATGAGAAGATTATCTTCTTCGAGAGTCCATGGCCCTCTTCTCAAATCAACTGTAGTTGAATCTTCTTCATTTGCATTACCATTACTATCCACATTTCTAGAAAAACCTTTGTTGTGCATTGTAGGAATTTTTGAGGAATAATATTGGGATAGTTTTAAAGAGAGGAAATTCAAATGATTACTTCCTATAGTGCACAAAGCTGAAGAATGAGAGAGAACCTAAAGTAAGGCCAGTGATTTATAGAAAGCCAAAAGGAGATGATTATAAAGGTAAAAGAACTTGGAAAGTGGACCCATTACCAAGGAGTTTCTCTCCACATGAAAATGGACCATTTTTTTTTATTACTTTTTTGAAAAAGCTAGCGGATACATAGGTGAGCGTATTGCGAATATTTGGAGTTTGAAGATTTGAATACTTTTCATGATACTATATAACTAGGGTAGTAAACAAGACAGGTTTTACCTGTATTTGAACGAGTATATACACATTTATAACGAGTAAAATTAAAATTTTATACCTTCGAACCTGGACTCATATTCGTATAGATTCTATTAAATGCGTTGGGACGGGATATCATAATACTCAAACTTATTTACCCGTATACCGGTTATAATAAAATAATATATATTATATTATTTTTATATTTTTTAATTAATACATAATTTATACCTTTATCCTATTTATGTATACTTGAACTTTTAATTGTATGAATTAGAGATGTTAAATGATTGTATTTATTTAAAGAGATGTTGAAAAAATTATATTAATCATGTTATAATTTTTATTTTAGGATTATATATTATTTTATATATATTTTTATTTAATAAAGAAAAAAAATAAAAAAAATGATATAAAAGTAGGGGTATACCTAGACCCGAGGCCCTGGAGAGTCAGGTCTGGGTCTATAAATTCTATATCCAAAGGGTTTAGATTTGGATTTGGATATATGTTTTACTATAAGGGTTTGAGTCTGGTACAAGGAATATCGTACCCGTCTGGGCCCGTTTATACCCCCACATATGACACCATAAAATGCTCAACGCCCTAACTATCAAATAAGAGTCAAACTCTACGGGCACTTCATATAGGTCAAATCCAGATGAGAAGGAATAGTAGCGGTACAGTTGTTATCATTTATTCGAACGATTATCAATTTTGTATAGTTTACCTATTACAAAGTGAATTGGCGGTTACTGATTATTGATTAAAAAATTAATTAAAAACAAAATTAAATTTAAAAAATGCCAAAGAAATTTAAAAAGTAACAAATTATATAAATTGTTTAAACAATAAAAATCTAAATAAAAATACATAAATAATTATGAAAAATAACAAAAAATCCAAATGTAAGTAGCAAAACCTAAAGTATATTAAACATAAAAATTGATTATAATATAAAGATAATAAACAGAATGAAATACAATATTTCATATTGGTATAAGTTTTTCCCATCCATAAAATTCGTTTATCAAAATCTATCAATCTCAATATCTGTCAATTTTAGTAAATATTAAATTTTAACGGAATTATAATAGGTCATATAATCGGTCAAATAAAGACGGTTACCATGTGGAATTGGAAAAACATTATATCGTTACTATCCCTACATATTAGTTAAAGTTGTATACTCCTAAATATAGAACATCTTCAAGAAGTATGAAAAAGTTACGTGAATCAAGATTGATTTAATTAACTAGATTAAATGAGGTAAAATTATTAACGTAAGAGATATGTATTTTCTTTGGTCATTTATTTGTATAATTATTTTTTTTAATAAATGACGTTTCTATACTTGTTGAATCAATATTAATCTGATTATTTATTTTTTCATTATTTGCTTTTTGTGTGAAAGTTGAAATGGAATGTAGTTTCAAGTTTGATGAAGGTGGCCACCATTCTCTTTGTATGAGCATCTTGATTTCGGGGCAAACTTTCATGTGAAACGGACCCACACTGTTTAGAATTTCTTTGCCAATGCTAACTCCAACCACACTCTTTCATCACGCCAAAACATGACAAATATAAAACCATATTATTATATCAACAGTCCATTCGTGTATTTTTATTGTTTATACTAAATTTTTAATACCAATATCGGTTCTTTTAGTAAGAGACAAATCTTACTTAGATTTTAATATTATAACCTTCGATTATTACAATAAGTAATGTTGTTGATAAATTCTCGAAGGGAATAGATGAATCCAACAAAAATATCTACTAAAAAAATCTATATGTATAGGGCGAAAATTTATATGTATATTTATTTTTTAGTAATCTTAGATTTTTCCTCCTTTTCTCTCCTTTTTCTCTCTCATTTTAGCTTCTCTCTTACTTCTCTCTATTCTCTCTACTCTAAAATTGTAATCTTTAACATATTCAACTTGTATTGGAGGTAAATATGGATCATGATAAAGATTTTATGGAAGAAAATATCGTATTTTATGTAAGAAAAGTTGAAAATTTTTTTTTTCCTGGCATTGAGCTCCAATCGCCCAAGTCGACGATCCAGAGCGAAGAGGATTGCTCATTAAGGTGAACCATTCTTGGATCATTCGCCCAGATGGGCAACCCGCCTCGCTTCAGATCGCCGTTCTGGGCGAATTTGGGATTTTTTTTTTTTTTAAATTTTTTTGTTGTATTAGTATATGAAATTTCTGTTATGTTTTTACAATTTTATTTTTAATATGAAATGTGTTCATATTTTAATTGTTTCGTAGTATATCGTAACAGAACGACGTAGATCCAAATACATTTGAAGAATTTTTGGAACCTGAAGAATGCGTGAATCACGAATATTTATTTGCAACCGATCGAATCTTTTATTCGAAAGTGGAGTTGGTGAAATGGACAAAAGAAACAACTATGAAAGTGAACACCTATTTGATTGTCACTCGGTATTTGCGTTCAAGAACATCTGACCGCCGACCGTACATTACATTGGATTGCGAGCGTGGAGGTGCAAATAAACCGAGAACGAAGCCCAGAGTTGACGATAAAGAAGAAGAAGTTCAAGTAAAAAGGCGGGGTCTTTACGAGACTAAAAAGTATGGTTGTCCTTTCAAATTAAAAGGCGAGCAAATGGCGTATATGATGGGAGGCACAACCATGCAATAGGTTTATATAATCACGATCACGCTTAGGCTGCAAAACTAAAGGAGGAGCAGCTGATGCAGAATGAACAATTTAGGAAGAGTCATGTGCCACCACGTAATATCTTACGATTTTTCCGAGAACAAAATGGGAGTTGTGCCGTCAGGTATGTCATATTACTTTTAATGCCTCTTGGTTATAATTTAAATTTAAATTCGGCGGTTTAATAATATGATTTCCATAATTTTTGTAGTGCCCAAAAAATATACAATGTCGTTGCAAAGATTAAGAAAGATGTGATGCATGGGCGAAACACGAGTAAAGAAGTTCTTTGCCTAAGTGCTCAACGGGTTACACGGTCTTCTATAGGAACTACGAGGACAACAACGTGCTTAGTGACATTATTGTTGCTCACCCGACATCAATTTAAATGATTAGAATGTGGCCATATGTATTTATAATGGATACAACGTATAAAACGAACAAGTAAGTTGTCTCTATTTTTCATATTGAGAGTGGATTTAGGTGTTATTTGCAAATTGATTGTTTAAGTGATATTAATGTTATTAATAAGATTAGGTCTTGATTGTCTAAATATGTTATATGTCTTCTGTGTTTTTAAAAAAAGTATAATATGCCACTGTTGGAAGTCGTAGGGATGACTCCGATTGGCAAGAATTTTACCGTGGTCACTACTTTTATACAGAATGAGCAGGCAACGACTTATAGATGAGTTCTTCAATAGATTAAACATTTATACTTTTCAAATGCTATGTCAACAAAGAATGAACAAGATGTTAATGCCCATGAGCCGAAGGTAATTACTACAGACAAGGAAAGTGGTTCGACGAGGTGTTTAGTACAGTATACCATATGTTATATAGAAGGCACATCGATCAGAAGGTATTGGCCAAATTAACGGAGTTGATAAAAGATGAAGAAGCTAGGTGGAAGACTCTGGTGCACTAGGGTCATAATATATACCCGGTCCAAATGGCGCAGGAGTCGACGGTATGTTTGAAGTACTCAGACGTCCCCTCATGCCTCAAGCCACGGGACGCAGTGACTACATGACCTTCAACCCAACATGTCCTGTTTGTCACAAGACCTAAATCATTATTACCCCTACGTGCTCCGGACCAAACCATCTAAACAAATTACCAAATATTTTCATCAATCACATTACCTCATATTTGTCTAATTCATATCTTAAATTATTTAAATCTTTTTCCATGCCACAAGTAAGTCCTTTTTTAGTTATCTTTTTATTATTTAGGGTTTAGGGTTTATGGTTTATGGTTTTATATTATTTAAAGCCACGCATTAAGCTTAACATCGTAAAGTTTTATTTATTATCCCTTTAAGCACTTCTTACTTTTCTAATAACTAATGTCAACACTAAACATATAAAATCATTCAAAATATAACATGAAAATACTAACAAATACCCATTTAAAGTCATATTATTCATATAAATCGGACATAAACTCTAAACAAACAAAATTAAACACCATGTCAAATAAACATGAATCCAAAATTATGTAAACTCTAAATTAAATAACATAATATAAACAGATAAACATAATCATAATTTTAAAATAATAACATAATAATTAATTATAATAACATAATCATAAACAAATCTTAAAAAAAAAAAATTAACTAAAAAAACCACCCTCATTGCCCGCAATGTGCGGTCAACAAAAACCCCATCACCGGACCGAGCGATTCGAACAGGGCCAAATCGCTGGTTCGGAAGATTCGTGCTATTTCGAGTAGTTTTTCAAGCATAAAAAAATAATCATTTTTTTACAATCTAACAGATATTTTCAAATTTTAAACCAGTAAAATTATAAATAAATGAGTGTAGATCGACGTACTAACCTTTTTTCAAATTATAACGATTGAATCTTTGTAAATCAAAAGTTGAAAATTTAGGTTTTAGAGAGAGATTGGAGGATTTGTTGAAGTTGGAGAAATATTATATTTAAAAATAAAATTTTTAAAATTTCTTCGCACTATACATATAAATTCTCGAGTTGTGTTTTCTATCCCATTCTCGAATCCCAAATGGTAATCCTGCATTGCAGCATATGATACACCAACATGAGTTGACCAAAGTTGGAGGAGGTTGATTTTTTCTAAGACAGACAAGTTTAATGTATAATATATGGAGAAAATTTTGTTGAGAATTTTTTAAAGTTCATAAGATTATCTTAAATTTTTAAGTATTATTATGATAATTGAATATCTAATTTGAATGAAAAATTAGTTAAATTGAATTGAAAAATACCATATTTATTTAGACTCATTTAAGACTCGGATAAAAGAGTGTAGAATTGTAAAGATAATTAATGTTAATATACATTTTATACTTTAATATTAGGACGTTATATGTAAATCTAAGAACATGAATTAAAATTTGACATTAATTACTTAAGACAATTGTGATTGTTATTGTTACGCCAATAATGAATATCCAAATATTAACTGTGATAACTTTATAATGAGACAAAATCTTGAGAAACCGTAATGTCAATATCCCGTTTCCATGGTACAAGTGTTGAGGTTGTCATACTGTTGTTTTCTAGCAGCCAATTGATATATAAGTATGCTTCAAGTTCTCTGCATATTAATTTATTACATAGAGACAGAATTCCATTGAAATACAAAAGGAAAGAAAAGAACAAAACCAAGACAAACCTAGAGAAAAGGGATATTCAGCTGCAAAGGGAAAAAACACAACATCTTGAAAATGAACTCTCTACTAACTACACTATCATCTTTAATTCATGGGAAATTGGTTTCCTTATTCACTTGTCTTTGTTCATTGATTCTCTCTGTACTATGCACCGGCCTCAATTTTACCATACATACCCCTTCCATATCAATTTATTTATTTGTTACATTCAAACATAACATAATAATTATTAAAAAAATTACTTAGATTGCTTTAATTAAAAATTAAATAAACTAAATTATTTTTAATTTAAAATATACGAATTTATTTGAATTACATTTAAATATTAATTAAACTGTACAATCTTAATAACAATAAATAAAGATGTACATAAAAAGCTTTCATTAATTAATATTCTCTTAATTTGTAAAAAGCAATAAATATTTTGAACATTAAATATATTTATATGCAAATGACAAATAAATTAAATATATAGAGGTCAAAAGAAAAAATAAAAAGATACTACTTTTGTTTTATATTAATTAACTATCACTTTACAATAAAGGATAAGAATTAAGAAAATAATAAAGGATAAGAATTAAGAAAATAATTGTATTGTGAAATTGATTAAATTATATTTTTATCTATATCATTAATAATTCTAATAAAAATTTATATGTAATTATTTGATTCAAGTATAAAAAATATATATAAATAAAAGTAAAATATATATATTATTTAATTATTTAATTTAGTAAAATAAAAGTATATATATAAAATATTATTTAATATTTTTTAAATTTATTAAAATAATAAAATTTTAAAACGAAAAACTTATATAAAAACGAAAAAATTATGTTTATGAGCCGGAGGTAGGAAATTGAATAGAGAGAGAGAGACTAGTACAACTATAAAAAGGGCTCTATATATAAAGGAAAAAACGTGGGGTAGTGTGGTTGGATTAAGAGGGCGGCGAGGACATGCATGGTCGTGTTTCATGTTTATAGTTGATGAATTCTTGGGCATAGAATTAGCCCATATCTTTGTCTCCAGCCAGACAATGATGTCTCCTCAGAAACCATTACCTCGTTCCTCCTCCACATTTCTCCTGAATTTTCGCTTCCTCATTTCACCTCTGCGTTTTCTGCTCCCCTCAATTCTTGGCCCTAATAGCATGCATTTTCATGTTTGATACTGCAAATTAAGTCTAGTTTTAAGTTATTGAATCAAATAATTCCTCCATCCTAAATATTAGGAGTTTTTGAAATTTTCAGTGGGAAAATTCCACCCCCTGTTTTTTTTTTTATTCAACTCGTAGTAATACATTTGACAGTATTTTACAGTAACAATTTCCCACAAAAATAGAAAGAGATATATGATATAAATTATAAACTTGATATTTAATATCTTAACAACCTAATCCTAACAGCATTATCATTTCAACACTCTCTTTCAAGTTGGCGCATGAAGATTATGAATGCCCAACTTGCTATATAACTTGTGGAACTGTGCCGGGTGCAAAGCTTTAGTAAGAAGATCTGCAGGTTGCGAAGCACTTGGAATGTAGGCAGGAATAGTCACACGGGCTTGAAACACATCTCGTACAAAATGACAATCGATCTCAATGTGCTTAGTTCGTTCGTGAAAAACAGGATTAGCTGCGATGTAAATAGCTGCTTGACTGTCGCAATGAAGTAAAATAGAGTAATCCACTGGAACTTGAAGATCAATAAGAAGTTGCCAAAGCCATTTCAACTCACACAAGGTCATCGCCATGGACCGGTACTCAGCTTTAGCAGAAGAACGAGAAACTATATGTTGTTTCTTTGTCTTCCAAGAAATGGGGGAATGACCCAGAGAAATAAAATAACCAGTGAGAGAACAGTAGGTAATTGGACAGCTCGCTCAATCGGAATCAAAATAAGCTAACAATCGAAGTGGTGCATTAGCACGAGAAGAATTCCCTGTCCTGGAGCATTTTTAAGAAAACGCACTACACGTAGAGCTGCTTTCCAATGTTCCTTACGAGGATTCTGCGTAAATTGAGCTAGACCGTGTACAACATACGCAAGATCTGGCCGTGTTATAGTTAAATAGATTAATATTCCAACAAGATGACGATATTATTTTGGGAAAGCATAGAATTCTCCAGTAGCTTTAGCCAATTTGTGATTTCGTCCTAATGGAGTGGAAATAGGCTTAGAACCAAGCATTCCAGCTTTAGAAATAATTTCCAATGCATATTTTCGTTGACTAAGGTAAAACCCTGTTTGGCTACGAGCAATTTCAATTCTCAAAAAATCCTTCAGATGACCCAAGTCATTCATATGAAAACACAAACCCAAATAAGATTTAAATCTAGAAATAAAAGCACCATTATTACCAGAAATCAACAAGTCATTAACATAAATAAGAATGCATAGATAAATGTGATTTGTTCTAAATGTAAAGAGAGAATAGTCTGAGTATGACTACACAAAACCACATTGTTGGAGAGAATTTGCTAGCTTAGAGAACCAACACCGTGAGGCCTGACGAAGCCCATATAAAGATTTATTAAGATGACAAACTTGACCTCGACTTGAAGCATTAAACCCTGGAGGAATTTTTATGTAAACTTCTTCATTCAAGTCGCCATGCAAGAAACGTTATGAACGTCCATTTGATGCACTTCCCAATTTCAGGCTGCAGCTACAGATAATAAAGCCCTAACAGTTACCATTTTTGCCACTGTTGCAAATATTTCAGTATAATCAATTCCCTCTTGTTGTGTATTTCCAAGCACTACTAAACATGCCATGTACCGTTCAATCGAACCATCAGATTTATATTTTATTCGGTAAACCCACTTGCTACGAAGTGCGCATTTACCAGGAGGCAGTGTTGTTATTGTCCAGGTATTATTTTTCTCAAGTGTGTCAATCTCTTTCTTCATAGCAAGAAGCCATTCAAGAACAGAAGCCGCTTCGGAGTACTTTGTTGGTTCTATTCCTGCATCAACAGAAGCTACGAAACTTCGATGTGAAAGTAAAAATTTGTCACAAGAAAGATAGTTAGTTAATGGATACAAGGAAGTACCTGAGGAAACTGAAGAAGCAGGTGAATCAGAAGAGAGAGATATACTAGGAGATGACCAAACCGTATGACAAATATAGTCCTTCAATTTACTTGGAGCTCGATATGGTCTATTACTCCGACGAACAGGTCCCGGTTCAACCACAATTGCTGCCTGAGGCTCACTGTCTGAAGACCCATAATTCCCTGAATCTTAATTTGCACTAGATGAGGCTCTTCCTGGGCTTTGT
This sequence comes from Catharanthus roseus, assembly GCA_028651295.1. NCBI lineage: Eukaryota > Viridiplantae > Streptophyta > Magnoliopsida > Gentianales > Apocynaceae > Catharanthus > Catharanthus roseus. Next base: position 3,324,987 of record JAPQWS010000047.1, read on the forward strand.
GCATGCGCCATTTCTGCCCCCTCCATGTGAACCGAATTGGGCTCCCCAAAATTGTCCAAGGAAGTCCTACAATTTGGACTTAAACTATCGTGAGATTCTGGGTCTGCATGGCCTATTCCTTCACCCTCCAAGCGGCCTTGTCCAGAATCTGCTGGCCCGTTCCAGCTTCCTCCTTGCAGTCTAGTCCAAAATCTGCATGGCCTGGTCCAGCACTCATCAATCAGCCTGCTGCTGGTAGAGACACGGTCCACGGCCCACCTCCATTTCCTTCTGAACCAGACCACCTTGTTGCTGTCTGTGAGGAAGAATCATTCTGGGCTGGCAAAGATTTGTGGGCCAATTTTCTCTGCTGAAGATTTTTTTTGCCTGGCCCACCTCTCAGTCCATCTAATGAGGAAAAACTCCCCCTCGCTGCTGATGGCATTTCACCAAACTCACAACTTAAAGGTTTTTCATGAAATAAATCACACTGCATCTTAGAAAAAGGAAATTCATCTTCAATGAACACTACATCTCTAGAGGTGATAAATTCACGGGTTTGTAAATAAAAAAATTTCCAACCTTTTTTTCTATACGGATATCCCAAGAAAATACATTTCTATCCCCAAGGTCTAAACTTGTCCCAAGAAATCATGCACGTATGCCAAACACCTAAAACTTTTTATATGTGAATATGAAGGCACTTTATTAAACAAGAGTTTAAATAGTGTTTTTCCCTTTAAAACGGATGGAGGTGTACGATTAATCAAGTAACCTACAGTAAGGGCACTTCTACCCCAAAATTGAACATCAAGACTAGCCTGAAAAAGTAAGGCACGAGCCATATTCAGAATGTGGAGATGCTTACGCTCCACTCGACCATTTTGTTGAGGAGTATAAACTATAGATGTCTGATGCAACATACCATTTTCCAAAAAATACAGTTTCAAACACGCAAACTCTGTACCATTATTGGTACGAACAACTTTAACTCTTTTATTAAATTGTGTTTGAACTATAGAAAAGAATATCTTAAGTGTCTGTGCAATCTCTCTTTTTTCTGTAAGCAAAAAAATCCATACACATCTTGAATAATCATCCACTACAGTCAAAAAATAAGTTGCACCACAAGACGACGGAGTTTTATAAGGTCCCCAAAGATCACCGTGTACCAAATCAAATACAGCAGTTGTTTTATTCAAACTAGTTGGAAATATTTCACGTATTTGCTTAGCTCGTAAACAAACTGAACAATTATCCAAAAAATCAAATTTAAAAGAATGTCCCAAAAATTGTTTAATAATTAACTTGGAAGGATGTCCTAGTTCGTTGTGCCATAAAGTACCAACATCATAAATTTTAACAGACTAAGCATAACTAGATGTCTCAGGTAAAGGTCTCAAATAGTATATCCCGTCTCTTTTCACCCGCTCTAATCGGAATCCCCGAGATACGGTCCTGTAACATTAACTAACTATCGTTAATTATGGCTACACAATTATTCACTTTAGAGAGTTGTGAGAGGGATAACAGATTACATCGAAACTGAGGTATAAAAAGCACATTGTCTACATTTAGTTTGGGCTGTAAACAGACAGAACCCAGTTCTTTTCCAGTAGTCTTTCACCAGTTGGAAGAGTTATAGTGTAAGGAAATAAAGATCTTTTATTAGACAAAATATTTCTTCTACCTGTCATGTGGTATGAACAACCACTATCTAAAATCCATTCTCTTTTTAGTTTACCAGAGAGAGTTTCAAAGTTTGGAGAAGTTGTTCGATAGCTGTTCAGCAGCTGCACAAATGAAGACCACTGCTCCGGGGACAGTCCTGGTATACCGACACTGGAGCTACCTGCTGCAACTGCGCTGCCTGCCCCATTTTGAGCCACCAACTCGCGTCTGTCTGCTGCTCCGAGTCGAGGCTCCATTTCCGAGTCATCCGACCTTCTCTGCTGCACCGCTGCTGTAGCTGCCCAGCCTGAACTCGTTGATGAAGGTCCTTGGAAGCTGCGTCCGTGACTGTCCGATGCATATCCGTTAACTCTGCGGCCATATCTAGTCCTCCCGGCGCCACGGCCTCTTCCTCTGGTCGTCCTATCTCGGCCTCGGCAACCCCCTAAGCCATTTTCCACATTCTTCTCCAACCACATTCTGGATAGCCAACTAACTAGTAACAATTTCTCGCCTCATGTCCTTGCTTAAAACAATGTGTACAATAAATGGAACTTTGTCCAGATTTATGCAAACACCATAGCTTCACTCCGAATTTCAGTATTTCTAATTAATTTCCTACGTGCCTCTTCTTTAATAATCATTGCATAAACTTTCTTTATATTAGGAATCGGGTCCATTTGCAGAATACTTGACCGTACTGTTCCAAATATCGAGTCATCTAATCCTATAAGAAACTGGTGCACTTTATCTTCCTCTCTCTGTTTAATTAATTTCGTTCAACATTCCACATGTACAATTTGGCAACTGTTGATAATTAATTAGTTCATCCCAATTTTTTTTCAAGTGATGGAAAACTAAGAATTTCTTTTAGCTATCTATCCAGTTTGTCAATTTTTGGAAAAATGTTAAAGAGAAAGATATCTTGGTCTACAATAGAGAAAACCCACTCGAATCAATTTGACAACTATTGGGTTTTTTCCAACAACATAAACATAAAAGGGAATAATATAAACAAGGAATTTAGAAACCCTCGGCGTGGAATATAATCCCAAAGTACTCCAAAGACTCAAATATAGTCAATCAAGAAGGCGGTAAGACTATTGCAGAATTCCCCAACAGCATAGAGCTTGGGAAACTCGGATCCGGTCAAGATCCGAACAACAAGGAGCACTCAATTACTAGTCTAGTCTAGTAGTTGTTTTTTTTCAATTTAGTATAATAGGCTGAGATAGACATACCGGATTGCTTGCAATTGACTAAGACTGTCTTTAGTTCATGTTTCCTTGGAGCATTACCAATCATAAACCGCTCCTTTAGATAAACCCACAATTCGTCACATCTTTCTGTGTATGACATCGTTGTTCTCATGTTAGGTTAAATGGTATTTAAAATCCATAAACCTACTATAGTGTTGATGGTCCACCATTCTTCCTCTTTAACAGTTCCTGCTTTTGGCTTTGGAATTGATCTTTCCACAAACCCGAGTTTTTTCTTGGCCCGCAGTGCCAACTTCATTGCCTTCATCCATTCATCATAGTTGTCTTCTTTAAGTTGAACTTGAGTAACTATCAAGTGCGGACTGTCTGAACATGCCAATTGATATGCATCTTTTTGAACATTATCATCAAACTGATCATCGTCTTTGATGTCAGTCGTATCAATATTTCTTCTACCGCTCATCACAAAGAGAGAGATGAACCTAGCTCTGGAAAATTTCATCCCCCATTGTTTTCTGTCTCATTCAACCCGTAGCAATACATTTTATAGCATTTTACAGTAACAACTTCCCATCAAAATAGGAAGAGATATATGATACAAATTATAAACTTGATATCTAATATCTTAATAACTTGATCCTAACAGCATTATCATTTCAATAGTTTTAAATTTATTCACAAAAATTAAACGTATTGAATACAAGATAAGTTTTGAAACAAAATATCTTTTATACTCTTAATAAATAAAGAAGAGAGGTACATCAAAAGGAGCGGAATAAATAATAAAAAAATTGGTAAAAATAAAAAAATACAATAAATACTCATTATAATATGTAAAATTACTTATATATATTCTTGACCATATTCAACCATCCTAAATATTTATGATAGGAAGGAGTATGTAAAATTAAAACGTTGCTTAAAATATCACGGAAGATATGGCATATTTTTCGTTTTGTCATTAAATTTCATTTTTTTGCTCTTTTTGACATTCAACAATTTTCCATTCCTTTTCACGGCATTTAATCGCTTCTGATTTTATAATTTGATTTGAAACATTTAACATGCATAGAAATAGTTTATAAGTTAATTATCTTATATGCTTAAATGATTGAATTCCACCATATGAAATATTAATAGAACAGTATAAAAGAGGGTACAATAATTATTAAATGACAGTAAAAAATAAACATTTTATGTCAGTGGTACTTTAAGCCAATTTCCTATAAAATTTGAACTTTAGATTGGTACAAATTAATATAAACTTCCCCATGGTGAGGAAATATGGTTCAAATAAGACTCTAAATTATTGGGAATTATTTTATTTATTTTTTTTTGAGAAAGAGAAAAAACTCTTTTGATGAACCAGTCTTAGGATCGTTGTGTTATTGTCTTGTATTTAAAGGAAAAAATACAAGGATGAAATTTCCTTATACTGTTATGCACTTCGTCAACAAAGGTGGGAAGCGCAGAAATATTCAAGTCCAGCTAGCCAAATGTAAAGACATTTGGGACTCGTATCGTTTAATTCATTTTACAATATATTTTAAATATTCTTATTAATAAATTTATAAAATATAAAACTCTAATATTAAAGTATAAAATTTAAATAAAAAATATTACATGAGAAATGCAGAATGCGTGGAAGAACAAGTTACAGGTAAGACATTATTGATTTTTTATTATTTCATTGTTCGGTGTTTGTATGTGTCTGAAGGTATGTGTGCCGAGTTTTTTAACTAAAAATGCCGAGTTCTTCAACTAAGAGTGTTTAATTTTTTAACTAGCAGTGCCTATGATTATGAATAGTGGAATTTGAAACTTTTTATCTTTATTTGTGTATTTAGATGATTTATTCGTTCCTTCTATTTTTAAATTTTTGTTTTTATCATTATTTTTTATTATAATAAAGCTGATAATAGTTTCGTTATAGTTTATTATATAGTTGACGATTTGTAGTTAACAGCTCGACTTTTATACATTAGAGTGTCTACTTTTATGAATAGGAGTGCCTAGTTTTTGAACTGAAAGTGCCTACGTTCATTACCATTGGTAACTTTATATTTTCTGGTTTTGTTGCTTTTCTTAGATGCTTTTTGTTGATTTTTATGTAATTATTTTGTATTTTTTGGGTTTGAACTTATTTATATAATAGTACATACTTTATAAGTAGAAGTGTCTACTTTCATAAATAAGAGTGCCTACTTTTTAATATGTGACATTGCCTAGTTTTTGAATGATAGTGCATATGTTTATTAACATTGGAAACTTTATATCTTCTTGGTTGTTGATTTTTTTAGATGCTTTTTGTTGTTTTAAGAACATATTTATTTAGTGGTGCATACTTTTATAAGTGAGAGTGCTTACTTTTATAACTGACAGTCCCTACTTTATACACAATTGAACATTCAACCTATCTTTTTTGTCTCTTTATTCAGATAGTTTCTTTTGCAAGTATTTACATATTTTATGTGTTTTAAACTTTGTTTTTCTTTGTGAATGCAACTGTTGTTGAAACATCAATTGAAGATTCGTTGGCTGGAACTGTTCTTTAATTCGAAGAAGATGCATTCAAATTGTACAATGATCATGCATTCAGGTTGGGGTTTAGTGTTTGCAAGGGAAATTAAAAAGGTTCAAGACAGGATGTAATACGAAGTACTTTAAGCAGTTTTATTACTACAAACGAGGGATGAAGTTTGATAACGGAAAAGGCATACACTAAAGTTGATTTTTGTATGGGTTGTAAAACGATGATTGAATTTTGGTTGAATGATGAGGGTGGCTGGATAGTCAGTAGACATGATGTCAGTCATAATCATGGTTTTTGTGATGTGAATCAGAGGCACTTTATGTGTTCTCAAAGGCGAGCTACAAAGAATAGTATTGGTTATCTTCAAGAGTTGAAGAGTAGTGGGGTGTCCACTGTTGCTGGGCTGAGGGTTTTGAAGAAGCAGGTTGAAGGTTCGCCGTTTGTTGGCTTTACGTCAAGGGATGCGTGTAATATTCGACGATCAAAGAATGTGGATGAAGGGGACGAGAATTCACTTATACTGATATTTAGACTGAGGAAAAAAAATGAAGATGGTTTCTACTTTGATTTTGAGGTTGACAATGATTGCTCATTATGTTGTTTCTTTTGGAGAGATGGTAGGATGAGCCATGAGTATGATCTTTTTGGTGATTTGTTGGTGCATGATACAACATATCATGAACAAATATGAGATGATTTGCGAACTATTTATAGGGATAGATAACCATTCTAGGAACATTATGTTGGTTATGGATTCTTGAAGAACAAGAAAACACCATTGTTCATATGGTTGTTCAACACCTTCTTGAAGCCTATGGGAGATAAGCATCCTATTATATTGATGACAGACCAGTCTGTTGCTATGTTGCTGCTATTGCTTTTAGTTTTCCCAAGTATGCGACATCGATTGTGTATTTGGTATATTGAGAAAACTTCAAAGAAGCATATTATCACTCTTATAAGGGTTGGCTTAACTAATTTTGTGTTATTCAAATTGCATTGTTTAACATGTATGTTCTTATTGTCCATCCTTTTTGCTCAAATATATATGTATAATTTTATAATTAAGAGTACCTAGTTTGTATAATTGAAAGTGCCTAGTTTTATAACTGATAGTGTCTAGTTTTATAACTTACATTGCCTAGTTTTATAACTTATAGTACCGATTTTTTATTAAAAAACCTTGGGAGGGGGTGTGAATAAGAGTTTTGGCTAATTAAAAAACTTTTGCACAAATAAAATATAGAACCTCCGATTTTGTTTCAAGACGAATTTAATAACTCTTTTTAATAAAATTACTAACCAAACAAAATCTCTTTTATAGAGAATATTCAAACAATAAATATATAAGCAATAAGCAAAACACAAAGAGAAAGACAAATTTATAGTGGTTCACTCTCTCAATAGAGCTGCATCCACTATCTTGAGACTTAACTCTAGGATTTCACAAATACCACTAATCACAAGGTTTAACAAAAAAAGACTGCAATTTGATAGTTGGGAACTTTAAAGGAAGTCCCCCGGGATTAGGAGCGGCGGGATGATGATGATAGATGATATACGAGTAAGCTTATCGATATCGAACGAAAATGTGCTTCTTGCTATCGAGTGTGCCTTAGTTTAGAAGGAAGCTTTCTCATTTCGAAATGTCCGCTTCTGTATGTTGGTACAGCATGATGGCGATTACCCGTGGTCAGTTCAGGAACAAAGCTAGGTCCGTAGCTCAAAGAAAGTCTCGGAAGGAGAGCGTAAGGTAATCCAATCCCATGAGAGGCACAAAGCTTAAAAGGTTTTAAGCCGTTACGAAGCGCCATAAGCCCAGGTCAGGCGACCCATCTCTTGCTTGGCAGCAGTGGGCTTGGTAGGATTCCTCATCACACCACATAAGGAGATCTTTCAAATTGATAGATGCCCGAAAGAGTGACCTCTAAAACTTCCTCGCAGTAGTGCTTTCCCTTCTTTTGGAAAAAACACCACAAATGAGGATGACCCTTCAAGGTTTTGCACACATGAACCTCAAAGATCACAAATAAATATAAGATAACAAAATATCAAAGGATCACCCAAAGGGTTTTTCACAAAACCTTTGATCACAATTTAAAAAGAGAGAGTAGAGATGGAACATTATTACCAAAGAAGCTAGATAAGAAAATAATACAACTTCATGAAATGCTTCTATGAACTTCCTTTCCTTTTTCTTTGAAGAATGATCAATGAATGCAGCTCTAAGAAGTTTTTCTTTTTAATATGACAAAGAAGATTGAAATATACTCTTTAATTCTCTTAAAAGTTTTCTTAAAACTTCTTCAACAACTCTTAATTTATGGCTGATCAAAAGCCCTTTTATAAGTAAAGGTAGAAAACTAGCCGTTACAATAGCAACAGTCATAATTTTTGACAGAGAAAAAAGAAACTAGACGTCCTATTTTTAATATAGGACGTCCAAATTTTTTGGGGAACAAAAATATAGGAAGATCGATTTTTGTAAAGAACAAAAATAGGATGACCGATTTCTAGGATGCTTAAGAAATTCGAACGTCCGTTTTTTAAAATAGGATGACTGGTTTTTATGGGCCTTAAAAAATTGGATGACCAGTTTTAAAAGTGAAAGTCCGATTTTCTTAAAGAAAAGAAAATCAGATGACCGATTTTCTTAAAGAGTAAAAAATCGGATGATCAATTTTTTTATGATATTCAAAATAATTTCAGACGTCCGATTTAAAATCGAATTACTAGTTTTCTTGTTTTCCAGAATTTGTGAAATATTGTAAAACACATATTTTCTTTCACTTATAAAACATGTATTCTTGTTGCAAAAGCTTATAAAAAAAATAATAACTTTAAATCCTCAAGGCTTTATCAAGAACACTTAGTTTTTTCAAGGATAATTTCTCAAAAAATGTTTCTTCTAAGGAGCTAACATAAATGATAAAAAATCAAAGAAACAAGTTAGGCAGTTTTACATAAATACCTTATAAAGCTATTCCTCACCATTCTTCTAGTCTTCAAAGTCTTTTACTTGATCGCATATCTTCAATAAGTCTTGTAATCTTGAATGATCTTTTTCTTCTTAGTACATCATCCTTGAGACTCATTTTGTGCTTCTTGTGTTCTTCTTACAAAATTACTTCTACTCACAAAGTACAAGTTAATTATAATCAAAATACTTAAACAAATATGCTCTTATGGCTTAGAATCTCCCCTTTTTGATTATGACAAACAAAGATGCAAGATGATAACCATATAGAATAAAAGAACATAACTAAGCCAAGGGAATGCTTTAAAAGATGAACATTAAGAACTAAACATATAAAAAACATGAGAGAGAGAGAGAGAGAGAGAGAGAGAGAGAGAGAGAGAGAGAGAGAGAGAGAGAGAGAGAGAGAGAGAGAGAGAGAGAGAGAGAGAGAGAGAGAGAGAGAGAAATAACTCCCTCTTTTATTTTGAACACAATCCAAGGTTTAAAAATAGTTAAAAAACTTAAAAAAGCTCCCCCTTAAGACATGCTTCACAACAAATATGGCTCCAAAACATCATCAATAAAACTCAAGGCTATATAAGCAACAAGGCATAATGCATAAAACTTTATACAACTCAAAGCATGTTGCTAGCACAAAGTATCAAAACATCAAGGCAACACAACTCAAGTCATCAAGACAATATCAGCAAAACAATATGCATGTCATGTATCTTCCCCTTAATGCATCAATATAATTCCATCAACAACATAATGCATCTTATATTTTTCTCCCCCTTTTATCATAACTAAAAAAGAATAAAGAATATAAGGGATCATTGATAAGGAACAATGGCACTCTCATAATTAAGATATCATCATCAAGTTCCAAAATAAGCAAAAAAGACAAGTTTAAAAAACAAGACTACACAATGAAACATAAGTTTCAAAACTAGTCAATAGCCAAAAAGAAACAAAAGCAATGAAACTTAAGAAGTTAAAACATAAGGAATGAAACATAAGCTAATAAACTTGAAACTCCCCTTTTGTTTTGCTTTCTTCATTCCTTTGGAGATCCACATTGCCTCATTTGTCTTCTTCTCTTCCTCTTGCTTTTAACCTCATCACCCTTTCTTGAATATCTGATATTTTTCCATCTAGGGCATCAAATTGGTTATTTATTTGGGCTTACATAGAGGCCATCATCTCCATAAGTTGAGACATACCCCCTGGATGTCCTTCTTCAACCCTTTCTTGCCTCTTTTTCTGTCTCATTTCTCTTCTAAAAGTTTCCTCTTCCAGTTCTTTTTCACTAATCTCTTTATCCACATTCATAGTATCTTGCCCCTCATCATTTTCTTCTTCTTCTTCATCACTTTTATCCTCATTTTCTGGTCCTCCTCTCATCAACATACCATCCTCATTTCTTGAAAATCCCATTCTTTTGAAGGTATGTTTGTTATAGATTTTCCAAATACCAATATGATCAACAATTCTAACCAAATTTAGCATAAAGTATTGGAAAACCTTAGTGAGAAAACAACCATATGGCAAACACTTTGTAGAGAAGGTTTGAGTAGCTAGCATATGTTCAATGGCCATAAGCTCAAAATTCATCCTTCTATGCTCATGTAAGGCTAGCGTAACGAAAGAGTGCATATTTTTAATAGAAGACTTGTGACCCAAATTAGGAATAGTTATGTTTGAGATCATGTGGTGCAATAATCTTCCATAAGCATCAAGTTTCTTAACATTCCTATCATAATGCCTCTTTAGAACTTCTCATTTTGTGAATAATTCCTCAAATCTTTTCTCACTATAAAGGTTGGGATCAAAGCATTTCTTGTTTTGGTACAAAATCTCACACCATATTCAGGTGTTCCAAGGATGGTGTTTAATATTCTATCATCAAAAGACATATCTCTGCCACTCACCCTAGAAGTAACCCATTGATAAGTAATATGTACTTGCTTTTGAACTCTTCCTTTGTGTAAATTAGCATAAAATTCATAAATCATCTCAGGATAGTAGAGTTCATTAACTACAAGCAAAGGTCCCCAACCAATATTCTCAAAAAGATTAGGAATAATTTCCTTACCTTCTATATCAGATAAATCAACTCTGTGCCCTGAAGCAAATTTTCTCCTTTTTCTTTTCCCTTCTTCAAAATTTACAGCTACTTTGACGGAAATGAACCTTTCTTGTAGCCTTACTTCAATTGACACTTTCTTTCATTTTCCCTTTCCAGTTTTTCCACCTTTGCTACTTCTTCCTTCTTCATAATTTTCTCCCCTTCCAATATTTGCATTCTTGACTTTCACCATTTTAGAGAAATTGAAGTAAAAAAATGGATTAATCCTTGATAGAGAGAAGATATGGGTGTCGGTTTTGAGGAGACAGAGTTGAGTCAATGGAGAGGATTTTAGAAAGAGAGAAAGAGTCAACAATAGCTCCTGAGAGAAACCGATTTTGGGTGTGAGAGAGAGAGAGAGAGAAATAGACAATTGAGGATTTTTAGAAAGAGAGAGGGAGAGAGAGTAGTGAAAGAATAATGAGAAAACTTCTCCTTTTTTTTTTATTTATAACATTCTTCATTGGAAAATAGAAAAATCGGTTGACCGATTTTTAAAAACGACCGTCCAAAATTTTGAAATCATAGGAAATCAGACGTCTAATTTTTTTCGGGTGCATCCGGTTTTGTAGTTCGAAACTTTCATTTTTTTTTTGTGAAGAGAAAGAAGGAACTTAAAACTTTTAAGGAAAAGCAGACGTCTGATTTTTTTTAGACTCGTTCGATTTTGTAGTCCGAAACTCTTGGCTTAAAAAGTGAAAAAAAATTTGAAACTCAAAACAAACATTAGCCATGGAATTTACCAATGTCAAGTAATTTCCTTAAATAACAAAATAGATATTCAGAAAGGGGTTTTGTAAAAATATCAGCAATTTGATCATCTGAGCAAATATATTCTAGAAGCACATCTCCTTTTGCAACATTATCTCTTATAAAATGACGTTTGATTTCAATATGTTTTGTTTTTTTTAATGTTACATAGGGTTTGCAAAAAAATTTATTGCACTTGTGTCATAAAATAAAATAGGTATGTTTCTTAAATCTAAACCAAAATCAAGTAAAGTATGCTTCATCCAAAGTACATGAGCATAACAACAACTTGCTGCTATGTATTCTACTTCGGCAATTGATAAGGACAGACATGATGGCTTCTTACTGTACCAAGACACTAAGCATCCCCCTAAGAATTGACAGTTTCCACTAGTACTGTTTCTTTCTACCTTGCATCCGACATAATCTGCATTGGCGTAAGCAATAAGATCAAAGCAAGTTTGTTTAGAGTACCATAACCCATAGTCATAAGAAGATATTAAATATCTTAAAATACGCTTAACAATAATTAAATGAGATTCCTTGGGCCAAGCTTGGAATCTAGCACACAAACAAACAACGAACATAATATCTGGCCTACTAGCCGTTAAATAAAGTAAGCTACTGATCATACCTCTATAGCGTTTTTCATCCATCTCTTTACCTTTTTCATCTTTGTTGAACGATGAGCTCATTGGAGTCCCTATTCCTTTTGCATCACTTTTCCCAAACCTTTTGAGAAGTTTCTTTGTGTACATCTCTTGGTTGATGAAGATACCTTCTTCGGTTTGTTTAACTTGAAGTCGAAGAAATAGGTTAACTCTCCTATCAGCTTATCTCAAACTTCTTTTGAGTTAATGAGGCAAACTCTTCACACAAACAAATATTAGTAGCTCCAAAGATAATATCGTCTACATAAATTTGGACAAACAGAAGATCATTGTTACAAGAGGTTTTTGTAAAAAGAGTTGGGTCCACCAGACCTCTTGAAAAATGGTTTGAAAGGAGAAAATAACTTAGTTTTTCATACAAAGCTCTTGGAGCTTGTTTTAAACCATAGAAAGCTTTTGAAAGTTTATAAACATAATTTGGAAATTTTTCATGTACAAAACTGGGAGGTTGTTCAACATAAACTTCCTCCTCAATATCACTATTTAAAGAAGTACTTTTAACATCCATTTGAAAAATCTTGAATCTCTTAAAACAAGCAAAAGATATAACATTCTTATGGATTCAAATCTAGCAACCGGAGCAAAGGTTTCATCAAAATCTATGCCTCTTCTTGATTGAATTCTTGGGCAACAAGTCTAGCTTTGTTTCTTACAACTTCTCCGGATTCATTTACTTTGTTTCCAAGAACCCATTTTTTTCCAATAGTGGGGTGATCACAAGGTCTTGGGACTAAAGTCGAACCTTTGTTTCTTTCAAATTGATTAAGTTCCTCTTGCATTGCAATAATCCAAAACTCTCTATAAACTTAGGTTCAATTTGAGATAATAAAGCAAAGTTATCAATGAAATACCTCCTTGTTCTTACCCCTTTTGATACATCACCAATTATTTTATCCTTGGATTGTCCTTTCAGATATATCACATCTTGAGAAAGATTTTGAGTTTCTTGACCATTCCCTTGTTTCTCCTCAATCTCCTCTTCCTCTTTAGCATGTTTCTCTATAGCTTGAGTGTGCAATGGTTGGTTGCTCAAAGAATCATCTATATCATCATCATCTTTCTTTTAAAAAATGTTAGATTCATCAAAGTTCACATGAATAGACTCTTCAACACATAAGGTTCTTATGTTGTAAATCCCATAAGCTTTCTTGTTTGAAGAGTAACTAAGAAAAATTCCCTCATCGGATTTTCTATCCAACTTTCCAAGGTTGTCCTTGGTGTTTAAAATAAAACATTTACATCCAAAAACTTTGAAATAGCCAATTGAGGGAGTTTTGTTAAAAATAAGTTCAAACGGAGTTTTCTTCAAAAATGGTCTCAAGAGGACACGATTCATCACGTAGCAAGTGGTGTTAACGGTCACGGCCCAAAAATATTTTGGTAAGGAATTTTCACAAAGCAGTGATCTTGCCATTTCTTATAAAGTACAGTTTTCCTCTCCACAACACCATTTTGTTGTGAGGGTTTTAGTGGCTGAAAAATTGTATGTAATACCAAAATCATCAATAGTTTTGTAAAATCTTGATTGTTAAATTCTCTCCCATTATCACTTGTTACAGAGATCAATTTACAATCAAGGGAGGTTTGAATTCTTTTGAAAAGTTTGGCAAACTATTGACATGCCTCATCCTTTTGGCTTAAAAATAATGTCCAAGTGAATCTTGAAAAATTATCCACTATGTCAAAAGCATACCTCTTACCACCAAGACTGGCGGTCCTTATTGGTCCAAATAAATATATGTGAATGAGTTCTAAAGGTTTTGAAGTAGAAATTATCTTCTTTGGTTTAAAAGAGGTTTTAACTTATTTTCCAAATTGGCAAGCATCACAAACTCAAAATGTAGTTTTGGTAAACCTCTAACAAGCTCTTTTGAAGAAAGATGGTTTAGTAAATCCATGCTAACATGGCCAAGCCTTCTATGGCACAAAAATGCATGATTATTATGAACCGAGAGACACTTTAAGTTTTGAGAAATAAGATCTTCAAGATAAAAGACATAGACATTTCTAACTCTTTTTGCAACAAAAATTGTTTTGTTTTCAAACTTATCAATGATAGAAGAAGAATCACTTTCAAAAAAAATTTTGCGACCATTACCACATAATTGACTAATACGAAGCAAATTGAACTTTAAATCATCAATTAACAGAACTTGCTAAATTAAAGAAGAAGAGCCATTACCGATGTTACCTATACCGATGATTTTTCCTTTCTTCTTATCTCCAAAAGTGACAAAGCCACTTTCGGTTTCCTTAAGCTCACTCATAAGAGATGCATTGCCAGTCATGTGTCTTGAGCATCTACTATCCAAGTACCATTTAGTTGAGCTTGGTTTGTATTCCTACAATGTAAGAAGTAGAGATGACTTTTGGTACTCATATTCTTTTGGGTCCACGAATGTAAGTTTCCTTTTCTTTTACTTTCCAACTAGTTTTTACTCCCATTTCAATCTCTCTTTTTATAAAATATTTTGAGGCCTTATGACCATTCTTTTCACAATATGTGTAACAAAGATGTGAGAAAGATGAAGAAGCTTTTACAAAGTGAGTTTGGTTTGACAGAGTATTAGAGTGATTATAACCAATATCATTTTTGTCAAATGGTGATCTTTGAGAACAAAGAAATTTTTCAAAGTTTTCTTTTCTTTTTGTAAATTTTTCAATACCCATGGTGAGATCATTCACCTTTTTCTTCAAATCAATGTAATCAACCATGCATTTTTCAAGAGAAATAACTTTTTCACAAAGATTTTTGTTCTCTAAGACAAGTTCTTGAAAATTCTTTGTTTGAGAAATCCTTTTCACTTTTCAAAACTTCTAACGCTTCGAGAAGAGTTTTGTTTTCACAAACAAGTTTTGAATTTTCATTCAATAAATCATCAGTCTTGTTTTTTAAATCCTTGTTTCCTTTGGAAATCGTTCTGAGCTCATCATACATTTCAATAAGCATAGAGTTAGGATCATCATCATCGTCATCAATAGAATTAGAAAAGTTAGAATGTGAAGATTGTACCTCACTTTCCAATGCCATGAAACACATGTTTGCTTTCTCTTCTCCTTCACTCTCACTTGAGTCTTGATCCCAAGCTCCTATTAGGACTATACCTTTCTTCTTTTTCTTTATTGCCTCAAGCTTTCCCTCTAATGCTCCTTTTTCTTTTTCTATAGTATTTGGACAATCGGCTATAAGATGATCGGTGCTATTGCATTCAAAGCACCTAGCCTTAAAAGGTGAGGAACTTTGTCCTCCTTTCTTGAATGAAGTTTTCTCCCCCTTTTGTTGAAACCTTTCTTCTAAAACTTTTTGAATTTTCGAATGACCTAAGCCATTTCTTCATGTTTATTACTTTATCCTTACTATTAGATGAATTTCCTTGCCCTTCCTTATTACTTTAAGCACCACACCTTTTCTTCCCTTGTCTTCTTCTTCCATTTCATTTAATCTCTTTATTTTCATCTCATAGATGAGAGGGATCCTATGAGCTGTTCAATGGGAATAAGTCTCAAATCTTTGGATTCTTCTATGGCAAGAGTTTTTGGTTGCCATGCTTTAGAAGTGCATCTAGAATTTTTCTATTTACCTCTCTCCTTGTGTATTTTTTCCCATATGCCTTTAGCCTATTTGTGATGTTGGTGAATCTTGTGAACAAGTCACTAATGCTTTCATTTTGCTTCATCATGAATAATTCATAGTCTCTCACCAACATGGCCAATTTTGATTCTTGCACTTGATTTATGCCTCATGAGTGACTTATAACAATTTCCACATTTCATGAGCTGAATCGCATCTGCTCACTCTGTTATACTCATTTGCATCCAAAGCACAACTTAATATATTCATGGCTTGAAAATTGAGAGTCATCTTTCTTGAGCCAAATTCTTCGAATTCTTCGACCTTCTTGACTCTTCCATCTTTTCGGGGAACAAAAGGTCCTTTTTCTACAATACTCCAAAAATCAAAGTTAATACAATAAATAGAAATTTTAATCCATGACATCCAAAAGTATTATTAGTGCCATTAAAAATAGGAGGTCTATTTGTAGAAGAGCCTTCTACATAAGATAAGTTTGAAATACCATCCATTTTAATAAAAGATCTTTTGCTTCTTAGGATGTTAATCCTTTTGAAAGAAGACTACTCTGATACTAATTGAAAAACCTTAGAGGCAGGGGGGAGGGGGAATAAGGTTTTTGGCTAAATAAAAACTTTTGCACAATAAAATATAGAACCTCTGATTTTGTTTAGAAAGAATTTAATAACTCTTTTTAATAAAATTCCTAACCAAACAAAATCTCTTTTATAAAGAATGTTCAAACAATAAACGTATAGGCAACAAGAAAAATCACTAGGAGAAAGACAAAGAATTTATAGTGGTTCAATCTCTCAATAGAGCTACATGGACTACCTTGAGAGTTAACTCAAGGATTTCACAAAATCCACCAATCACAAGCTTTTAACAAAACACCAAAAATTAGGATCACCCTTAAAGGGTTTTGCACACATGAACCTCAAAGATCACAAATAAATACAAGAAAATAAAATATCAAAGGATCACCCAAAGGGTTTTTCACAAAAACTTTGATCATAATTTAAGATGAGATAGTAGAATGGAACAATATTACCAAAGAAGTTTGATAAGAAAATGACACAACTTTGTGAAATTCTTCTATAAGCTTCTTTTCCTCCTTTTTTGAAGAATTATCAATAAATGCAGCTACAAAAAGTTTTTCTTTTTAATAAAATAAAGAAGAATGTAAATATAATCTTTAATGCTCTTAAAAAAGTTTCTTTAAAACTTATTCAACAACTCTTAATTTATGGTTGATCAAAAGCCCTTTTATAGATGAAGATAGAAAAATAGTCGTTGTAGCAGCAAAGGTTATATTTTTTTACAGAAAAAACAAAAACTGGATGTCTTCTTTTTAAAATAGGTCGTCCGATTTTTTTGGGAACAAAAAATAAGAAGACCGATTTTTTTAAAGAACAAAAATAGGATAACCGATTTCTAGGATGCTTTTGAAATTCGGACGTTCATTTTTTAAAATAGGATGACTGGTTTTTATGGGCCTTAAAAAATTTGATGACCGGTTTTAGAAGTGGACGTCCGATTTTCTTAAAGAGTAAAAATTCGGATGACTGATTTTTTTACGATATTAAAAAATTTAGGACGTCCAATTTAAAATCGGATGACCGGTTTTCCCCGTTTTCCTGTTTTCCAGAACTTGTGAAATATTGTAAAATATAAATTTTCCTTCACTTATAAAACATGTATTTTTTTGCATAAGCTTATAAAAATATAATAACTTTAAATCCTCAAGGCGTTATCAAGAACAATTAGTTTTTTCAACGATAATTTCTCAAAAAATATTTCTTCTAATGAGCTAACATAAATGATAAAAAATCAAAGAAATAAGTTAGACAGTTTTACATAAATACTGTATAAAACTATCCCTAACCATCTTCTAGTCTTCAAGGTCTTTTACTTGATCACTTATCTTTAACAAGTCTTGTAATCTTGAATGATCTTTTGCATTTTTGTACATCATTCTTGAGACTCCTTTTGTGCTTCTTTTGCTCTTACAAAATTTCTTCTATTCACAAAGCACAAGTTAATTATAATCAAAATACTTAAACAAATATGCCCTTAGGGTTTACAATCTCCCCCTTTTTGGTTATGACAAACAAAGATGCAAGAAGATAACCATATAGAATAAAAGAGCATAGTTAAGCCAAGGGAATGCTTCAAAAGATCAACATTAAGAAAAAACCATATTATAAACATGAGAGAGAGAGAGAGAGAGAAAGAACTCCCTCTTTTATTTTGAAAATAAGGCAAGATTTTTAAATAGTTAAAACAACTTAAAGCTCACCCTTAAGACATGCTTCATAACAAATATGGTGCCAAAGCATCATTAATAAAACTTAAGGCCATATAAGAAACAAGGCATAATGCATAAAGCTTTATACAACTAAAAGCATGTTGTCAACACAAAGTATCAAAACATCAAGGCAACACGACTCAAGTCATCAAGACAATATCAACAAAACAATATGCATCTCATATATCTCCCCCTTAATGCATCAACATAATGCCATCAACAACATAATGCATCTTATATGTCTTCCCCTTAATGCATCAACAACATAATGCATCTTATATTTTTCTTCCCCCTTTTGTCATAACTCAAAAAGCATGAGGAATATAACAGATCATTGAAAAAGAACAATTATGTTTGAAAAAGAAGACTTGTGACCCACATTAGGAATAATTATATTTGAGATCATGTGGTAAAATAATCTTCCATAAGCATCAAGTTTCTTAACATTCCTATCATCATGCCTCTTTAGAACTTCTCCTTTTGTAAATAATTCCTCAAATCTTTTCTCACTATAAAGGTTGTGATCAAAGCATTTCTTGTTTCTTGTATAAAATGTCATACTATTTTAAGGTGTTCCAAGGATGATGTTTAACATTCTATCATCAAAAGAGATATCTCTACCACCCACCCTAGAAGTAACCCATTGATAAGTAATATTTCCTTGCTTTTGAACTCTTTGTGTAAATTAGCATAAAATTCATAAATCATCTCAGGACAGTAGAGTTTATTTACTATAAGCAAAGGTCCCCAACTAATATTCTAAAAAAAGATTAGGAATAATCTCCATATCTTCCATATCGGATAAATTAACTCTATGCCTTGGAGCAATTTTTCTCCTTTTTCTTGTCCATTTTTCAAAATTTTCAGCTGCTTTGACCGCAATGAGCGTTTCTGGTAGCCTCACTTCACTTGCCACTTTCTTCCCTTTTCCCTCTCCAGTTCTTCCATCTCCGCTACTTCCTCCTTCATAATTTTCTCCCTTTCCAACATTATATTCTTGACTTTCACCATTTTAGAGAAATTGAAGTAAAAAAATTGATTAATCTTTGACAGAGAGAAGACATGGGTGTCAGTTTTGAGGGGAGAGAGAGAGAGAGAGAGAGAGAGAGAGAGAGAGAGAGAGAGAGAGAGAGAGAGAGAGAGAGAGAGAGAGAGTTGAGTTAATGAGAGCACATTAAACTTTTCATGGACATGTAAGATGTTCAATGAGTTGGGATTCTTTGTTCTCATTGCTTGCGTAAATATTCTTTGTGTTCAGGCTATTCCAGATAAGTATATTTTGAAGAGATAGACAAAAGATATTAATTTATGTTTGGGCAGTAGCGGTGTTAGTGATGTAGGGAAAGTTAGCAAGAAGGATATTGCTGGTTATAGTGCTTGGAGGAGAGAAATGTTAAGGAAGTTTTCAGATTTAATTTCTGCCAGTGAATGGAACATAAATGCTCGGGAATACGTAGAAGGTTTAGGATGATAAAGGACAAGATCGCTTTTGAAGCGGGACCTTATTATGTTGATAATTCAAAGAATGAAGTTGGTTCTTCCAACATTAAAGATCTAATTGGAAGGTGCCAAAGGAGAACATAATATAAGGAAGAAGAGTATTGTCGAGATAAAATGCAATCAAGCAAGGGGGAAGAGAAAGAGTGCTTTAACACATGCTTCAAGGACAATTGTCTATGAACAATAAAATTTTTCGGAGGGATGTGAATTTCACAAGTAGTAAATGTGAGATTAGTTTAGTAACATCAAACTATAGCAATATAGAACCTTTAGATGGTTTGCAATAATTCGTAAGTTTCATGTAGAATTTGTAATTTCATTACTTTATGTCTTTTAATTATACTTTAATTTTTAATTTTTCTGGGGTTTGATGTTATTTTTATGTCAAATATTTATGTAAATATGTATGTCTACTTTTATAATTAGAAGTGCTGACTTTTATAAATGATAGTGCCTAGTTTTTTAATTGACAGCGCCAAGTTTTAGGGTTTAGGGTTGCCTAGTTTTAGTGTTTGGAATCCCTTACTTTAGAGTTTGCAATGCCTTGTTTTACAGTTGGGAATGAATAGTTTTAGTGTTAGGAATGCATAGTTTTAGAATTAGAAGCATCCTGTTTTAGAGGTGACGGTGCCTAGTTTTTGAACTGATAATGCCTAGTTTAATAAGTAAGAGTGCCTAATTTTATAAATGAGAGTTCTTAGTGTTAGAACTGAAAGTGCCTAGTTTTAGGGTTTATTCTTTTAACATGTATAAATTTATGATAATTCTTGTAGTATTTCATGATAAAACTAGGAATGCCTGGTTTTAGAATCATGAATGCCTAATTTTAGAATTAGAAGTGCCTAGTTATATAACTGATAATACCTAGTTTTATAACTGACAATGCCGACTTTTTTACAAGTAAGAGTGCATACTTCATTAATTAATTTTGCATTCATCATTCTTGATTTTCAAGTTTGATTATTTTAACATGTCTTGCAAATTCATGATAGAAGATTTAAAACATAATTGTAGTACAAAGATTGAAAAAATGTATTTGAACTAACAGTGTCCAGTTTTAAAAACTAGAAGTGCCTAATTTTAAAGATAAGCATGCCTAGTTTTAGCGTTTGGAATGCCTTATTTTAGAGTCTGGAATGCCTTGTTTTACAGTAAGGAATGAATAGTTTTAGTGCTAAGAATGCATAGTTTTAGAGTTAGAGGGGCCAGTTTTAAAGGTGATAGTGTCTAGTTTTTGAACTGACAACTCCTAGTTTTATGAGTCAGAGTGTCTAGTTTTATACATAAGAGTTCTTAGTGTTAGAACTGAAAGTGCCTAGTTTCAGGGTTTATTCTTTTAACATGTATAAATTCATGATAATGCTGGTAGTATTTCATGATAAAACTATGAGTTTTAGAGCTAGGAATGCCTAGTTTTAGAATTAGAAGTGCCTAGTTATATAGCTACTAGTGCCAACTTGTTTACAAGTAACAATGCATACTTTGTTAAGTAATTTTGCATTCATCATTCTTGATTTTAGAGTTTAATTGGCTTAACATGTCTTGCAAATTCATGATAAAGTTGGTAGTATTAAATGATAGAAGATTTAGAACATAATTGTAGTACAAAGATTGAAAAATGTGATACCCCCACCTTGCCACTAGGTCAACTGCGGCTGAGTAGGGTATTTGTGTGCCTCTCGGCACTAAATTATAAGTTCCACAATAAAACACAACCCTAGAACAACGGTAACAGGTACACACACAAAGTACGCAGAAAACTTAAATAAACTAGATACTACTAGTGCGCTCAGAACACAAGATTTAAAAAAAAACTTCTCATGATCGTTTCAATATAAAAACAAAAGTATCTTACATCAGCAACTTTACAAGACAAAATAAAAAGAAAAACTTTACAAACGGTTCGAGTCTAGGAAAGATAAAACATAAACATACGACCTTCTGGGGAGATTCGATAAAAAAACTCCTGGCCTAAAACTTTAGTGGCTTGCTGGGCCCCTGACCGTCCTGAGTTAATTTGAGAAGAAAACATAATATGGAAAAATGTGAGCACGAACGCTCAGTGAGTCCACGTGTGTGTGTGCTGTAGTGATTTCTTTAAAATAATGATGATGCAGTTTCACAAAGTAGTTCACGCAATGTTATAAGAAAACATTTTTTTTTATTATTTTAACAAAACTGATGCTTCAACCTACATGAGGGTTTCGAGCACAGCTGGGAAGTCTGAGCGAATCATGACACATTAGCGCAGCTTCTACGCCCAAATTTAAAAGAACATGTAATGCAACAATGGGACTCCACGGACAAAGTCTGGATCCCCAAAACAAGGTCATCGGAACCAAGTTCCGACATCTCGTAGTCGATATCAGTCAAACACCATACGAGCACTCGATTACAAAACAACTGCACTCCCATATCATTGGTCAAAATAGGCTACAGACTCTTGGGGCACCTAGCAGGTCTGCCCTGGGACCAACCTCAGTTTCGAGCCCCTCCTGACTCTCTACTAGGTAGCGGAACCCCACCGTAGAGCATGATGCAGTGTCCATGTAGACCGATTGAGCCATGCCCTCCGCGGTCTATGCCCCTCTTCAAGTGGATCCACTCTTCCGAGTCTGAAACGTCCACACCATCAGAAGAGGCCCTCGTACGAGGGACTAGCCACATACAGTGCAATCCTCTGATGCTTTCGAACACAAGATCATAACCAAAATTGACACCCTGGTCGGAATGGGATTTTTCATATGTATTTGTAAACAGAAAGGCCATTTGTTCGGCCGTCAGGACAGAATCAGGTCATAAATATTTTCAGCAAAATCCTAATCCGCCAGTCATCACATGCGCATGCAAATTTTACAATTATGTCAATGCCAGATCTATATTAATGCATGTCAAAACATGTAACGTTTCAAGATGGAACATTTTCCAACTTACGAATATTCCAGAAAAACTTGTGCACAACAAAATTCTTTTTTCACAATAGTACTAGTCTGTTTTAAAAGAAACACCTATATGGAGCATCCGCTCCTGTGCATTTTTTCTAATGAACATATAACACATTGTGGAGAACATCTCCAAAAACATGCTGAGAGTTATATTGTTCCAAAAACAGCTAGCATTTTGTGATAGGTTCGGAAAACATATTTATACGACTCGTAATATTTGAAATAATATAATAACACAGAGTTTGTGGACTCACCTGGATGCAGATTTGGTGTTAAGATCCTACAAAATAATAATACGAAAATACTTAATACCTGGGTAGCAATCAGATAGTCCTATTCCCTAAATAACATCGAGATCCTACGAAATGAACTTAGGATGTACATATATACCTATATAATGATATATATACGTATCATAATTCTTTAAATGATCGAAAATCATATACTCTTAAAAAAAATATACTCTTCCAAAAAGCCATAATTAACTATATACTATATATACTAAAAATCCATTTAAAATATTTAAATCTTAAAATAAGTAACCAACTTAATATATATATATATACCTATATACTTATATAATCTTAATAGGAATGGAAATAAAAAAAAAAAAGAAAAAGAAAATACTAACCTGAGGTTGAAGTTTACTTTCTCTTTTCCCCCCTCTTTTTTCGTTGCCAAAAAAATGGCATGCAAACCATATATATATATATATATGTATATACAACATTATGGCGGTTAGTGGGGGGAGAAAGAAAAGAAAAAGAAAAGGAAGAAATTGGTGGGGTGACGAGTTGCTAGGGAGGGTGGCAGAATTTTTCTTAAGGACTAAGTTTTTTATTTTTTTTTTTCAAAACTTATATGGAAATGCCAAGTACTTAAATTTCTAAAATACACACTATGTATTAAAAACAAAATCTACTTAGAGGTATTTATAAACCTTAATAATAAAACCTCAATATAATAAAATTTTATTCTTATTCCTAAGTATCCCGAAGATACCACTAAGTGTCAAAAACACTACATTCCACCAATATAGATCCACTATTTTCATAACGTTTGTAATTTTAAAGTCATGCTAGGTGCTTATGGGGTAGGGCGTTACATTCTACCCTCCTTAAAAGAAATTTCGTCCTCGAAATTGAATAGTTACGTACCTATAAGCTCTTGATACTTTTTCTTCAAGTACTTCTCAGTTTCCCAAGTTTCCTCTTCGATCCCATGATGTCTCCATACCACTTTACACATTGGAATCTTTCTCCTGCGTAACTCTTTTACGCTTCGTTCTATAGTCTCCGTTGGTTTTTCTTCATATGACAGATCGGCTTGTAATTCCAATTGGTCATCATTGAGAACATGATCAGGTGCAGGATGATACTTCTTTAATTGTGATACATGGAACACGTCATGTATACCCATCAATTCATTTGGCAAGGCGAGCCGATATGCCACTTTACCAATCCTGTCAATAATTTCAAACATTCCGATATGTTCTGATATATTGGGGGCTTAACTTTCCTCTCCTCAGATATCTCAGCATTCCGCGATGTGGTGTAAATTTTAAGAAAACTCGAACTCCCACACTAAACTTCAGATCCCTTCTTCGATTGTTGGCATAGCTCTTTCGTCAACTTTTAGCTGTCCAAAGCCGATCTTGAATTATCCTAACTTGTTTCTGCATCTCCTCCAATTCTAGCATCAAGTTTCTTTGTCTCTAATGGGATCGAACTTTGACTTCATCCCAGTACAAGGGTGTTCTGCATCTCCTACCATATAATGCTTCAAACGGTGCCATTCCTATCGAAGAGTGTTAGCTATTATTATAAGAAATCTCGGCACAAGCAAGATTGTCAACCCACTTATTTTCAAGTCTAAGGCTAACATATCCTCTAGGGTTTGAATTGTCGTTCAGACTGTTCATCGGTTTGGGGATGTGCTGTGGTGCTATAATTTATATTGGTCCCCATAGCTGCCTGTAACTTAGGCCGAATCCTTGAGGTAAACCTTGGGTCTCTATCAGATACAATATCAACGGGCACCCATGAAGTCGGATAATCTCATTTACATAAATATGTGCCAACTTATCCAATGGGTATGTCATATTAATGGTAATAAAATGAGCCACTTTTGTTAAATGATCAATGATTACCCAGATAGCATCCTTATATCCCTTGGTCCGGGGCAATCCTGTGACAAAGTCCATTGTCACATGATTCCATTTCTATTCGGGAACAGGTAGCGGTTGTAGTAGTCCTACTGACTTTTGATGTTCCGCCTTAACCCTTTGACATGTAAGATAGGCTACTATATACTCCGCAATCTCTCTCTTCATTCCGTTCCACCAAAACTTTTGCTTTAAGTCTTTATACATCTTATTCTCTCCAGGATGCATTGAATACTTACTTCTGTGGGCTTCCTCTAGAATCTTACGCTTAAGTTCAGTATTATTTGGTACACATAACCGATTCCGAAAGTACAAGCTGCCATAAGCTTCTAATGCTCGAAAATATTCTAATTTCTTCGCTTCCATGCAGTTTTTGAACTCCTAGAAGTCCTTATTATTCTTGTGGGCACTTCTAATATCCTGTTGCAGGGTGGATGTTAAGCTAAGACTTGATATCTTTGCTTTTCTACTCAATGCATCTGCCACCACATTTGCCTTTCCTGGATGATAGTTAATCGGGCATCGATATTCTTCCAGCAGTTCCATCCATCGATGTTGTCTCATGTTCAAGTCCTTATGAGATAAACAGATACTTTAAGCTCTTATGATCAGCGAATATCTCATATTTAGCCCTATGTAGGTAGTGTCGCCACTTCTTAAGTGCAAACACGATGGTTGCTAATTCCAAATCGTGTATCGGATAATTCCGTTCATGATCCTTCAACTTTCTTGAAATATATGCTATAACCTTCCTCTTGCATCAACGTAGCTCCTAGAACTTCCCCTGAAGCATCGGTATGCAGTGAAAATTCCTTGTTCGGATCGAGTAATGTTAACACTGGTCAGTCATTTTTTCAATTCTTGAAAACTCCACTCACACTTCTCCGTTCACTCAAACTTGGTTACTTTTCTGGTTAGTTGTGTTAGAGGTCTAGTAATCCTAGAAAAGTCTTTTATGAATCTCCGATAGTATCTCGCCATACCCAAGAAACTACGTACTTCTGTTGGTGTTTTGGGTTGCGTCCAATGGGTCACTGCTTCTACTTTCCCCGGATGTACCGAGATTCCTTCCTGGCTGATAACATGTCCTAGAAAAGTGACTTGACTCATCCAAAACTCACATTTACCAAACTTAGCATACAACTTATGCTCCCGTAGAGTTTGCAACAATACTGGTGCAGCCCAAGGAGATGTACTTGGACGAATGTATCCTTGTTGCAATAGTTCTTGTAGTTGTTTTTTCAACTCTTTTAGTTCCTCCTGTGCCATCCGATATGGAGTTCGAGATATTGGTTTAGTATCAGGTACCAATTCTATGCCGAACTCCACTTCTCGATCTGGGAGTAGCGTCGTTAACTCCTCAGGAAAAACATCCACAAACTCCTTCACTATGGGTACTGTTTCTAATTTTACCTCCTCCTTAGGCTTGTTGAGTAAATATGCTAGGTACCCTTGACATCCTTTCCATAGTAACTTTCTGGCTTTCATGCCAGATAAAATGAGATTCTCCCATTTTGTTCGCTTCCCTTGGAACACCAGGATTGGCATACTCGGTTAGCTAAATTAACCAATTTTTATCGACAATCTACTTGGTCGTAATGTTTAGACAACCAGCCCATCCCAAGTATCACGTCATATCTCTCCAATGGTAAGGAAATTAAATCTCCGGATAAAACCAAATTCTCGACACAGATATCTCAATCAGGGTACTTTACCTCAGTTATCTTATTCACGCTTATAGGAGTGCTAACTATCAACTGGTAATGCATGTTAACAGAAGGTATAGGAATATGTTTTATGAAATGCAAACTCACAAAAGAATGCATAGCTGCAGGGTCAATGAGTACTCTTGCTGGTTAAGAAAAGATTTGTATCATACCTTCAACTACTTCTGCTTCAGTGTCTACGGGCAATCCATCTAATGCATAAACTTTAGCTTTTACTTGTGGCTTATTATTTCTTCCTTCTATTGCTCCTCTAATAACCAGGGGTTGGCCTACTCTTCTGGACGTCTCCGGAGGTATTTGTTGTATCTTAGGGCACTGGTCCTTGGTATGTCCTGGTTTCCCACACTTGAAACATAACCTTAACTTCCGATAACATATTTCAGCCACATGCCCACTTTGTCCATAGTATGTACATACTCTATGGGCTCTTCCAGGGGTTAGGGTTGGTCGGCCTTCATTTCCAGTCCTTTGCTCGCCACGGGATCTCTTGCAATCTCTAGGTTTCCATGGTCATTGTCCAGGACGTTTATAAAGAGTCGCCGCTGAACCAATGGCTGTTTTCCTCCGTATAACCGCTTGATCAGCCATCTCTGTTCGCATGGCGGCTTCAACTGCGGCCGCGAATCCCATCGGTGGCAAGGGAGCCAATGCCTATTGCAGCTTAACCCTTAATCCTTTTACAAATTGTCGCGTTTTGTTCTCATAAGTATCTATCAATCTTAAGCAGTATTTAGCCAAACTATTGAACTTTGCCGTATACTGGGCAACTGTCAGGTTACCCTGTCTCAATTGCTGAAAATGGTCCTCCCGTTGCTCACAAACCCAATGAGGTATGTATTCCTTTTTGAATTCTTCTTGAAAATCGCTTCAGGTCCATTGTTGGTTCTTAAGTGTCCAAGCTTCGGAAGCTCTAAGCCACCAATCCTTTGCTATTCCTCAGAGTCTAAAAGCTGTGAACGTTACCCTCAGGGAATCCTCGTACTTAAGGGCATCATAAATATCATTCAGTTGCTCGAGGAACAGTTCAGCTTTAATTTCAGGTTCAACTTCTCCATAGAACTCCGGGGGTCGAAACTTGAGAAATCGTTCTAGTGCTTCATCTGCTCTAGTGGCTGGTACTCGTTCGTTCCTCCTTGTGGCCATTGAAGTTTCTAATAATTCTATCATCTTGATCATAAAATTCTCAATTACCTTGTGTATGGCTTGTTCTGGACGAGGTGTGGCCTCCCTTATAGGTTCAGATTGTCTGTTTTGAGAACTTTCAAACACAACCTTGTTTACATGATTGGGGGATTGTGAACCTGACATGTTTCTAAAAACCAAAAAGTTCCAACACTAATAAACCTCTAAGGTTACACATACTCTACAGCAAGTAAACATAAATTTATTGCAGGCAGCAACATCAATACATACATATAAACATATATATAACTTAAAAAATGAGGATTAGTACAAGTAGCGTCAAGATACAGTCAGATCATCCTGGTCCTACCACCCAAAAAATATATGGTTGGGTTGCTATACATGTCCAAAACCCGAGGACCTCATACCTATGACCCTAAGCCTACTTCATCAAGTATCGACAAAAACACTACTCACACCTATTCAAGTGACAGAATATATAAATCTACCGGTACTCTATGCAACACCTACTCTGCCTGAGAACACTAGTAACCAGAACATCCTGGTCGGGACTCTAACTCGACACGGGCTCTATTCTCTGAATCTCTAGTAGCACTAAGGAACTGGGCGATAAATCGCCTAAGCCAGTTTCGCTCATCAATCAGCTCCATAATCTCTCTCCCTTGGGCCGCGTGTGCCTCCCGCACCTAAACTAGCTCCGCCTCTAGCATAACGGTGCTCGCCGTTTCCTGTCAATGTGCCTGGCGAACCGTATAGAATAGGCATCTACCCGGGAAATCTCCTATCTCAGTTCCATAATCTGCTGTCCAGCGGCCTTAACCCGCTGCTCACGCCACAAACAATAGCCACAAATGTCATGCTCCCTGACCCCACCCTGAAGTAATGATGGTAGCACTGGAAAAGAAGATATAGACTCTACGGGTAGAATAGGGGTAGGGGATGTTGCTACTAGCAAACTATCTACTACAAAGGTACCCATATCCCCAGCGGCCGTCGGTGCCACTCTCTTCGGCTCGGGCGTCATTTCTGAGTCCGACATGGATTTACTAGGGTCCTCTTCTATCGATGTTGCAAGTCCTATTCCTGATGCCACTAGTGCAATCTCTGGTACCTTTACTGACTCATCATCGGAAAGGTCAATCATCAGAATTGGTTCCCTCTCTGGGACGGTCTCCCTAAGAGAATATGATGATGATGACGTAGTCCTGCTAGGCTCACCTACGAGTGTGCGCCGTCCTGATATATCCATCTGTGGGGGTGGTGTGCCATCTAATCCCTACAAAATCGAATCTCAGGGTCAATACTAACCAATAAATCGTATGGTTGACTTTAAAGTTTAGACAGTTGACTCTTATAGCTTGTGTAAAATCCAACGTTTCAAACCTAGTATCGAACCTAGATGCTCTAATACCACCTGTGATACCCCCACCCTGCCACAAGGTCAACTACAGCTGAGTAGGGTATCTGCGTGCCTCTCGGCACTAAATTATAAGTTCCACAATAAAACAAAACCCTAGAACAATGCAAACAGGTATACACACAAAGTACGCAGAAGACTTAAATAAACTAGATACTACTAGTGCGCTCAGAACACTAGATTTTAAAAAAAAAATTCTTATGATCGTTTCAATATAAAAACAAAAGTATCATACATCAACAACTTTAAACGACAAAATAAAAAGAAAAACTTTGCAAAAGGTTCGAGTCTAGGAAAGATAAAACATTAACATATGCCCTTCTCGGGAGATTTGATGAAAAAACTCCTAGCCTAAAACTTTAGTGGCTTGCTGGGCCCTTGACCGTTCTGAGTTAATTTGAGAAGAAAACATGATATGGAAAAACGTGAACGCGAACGCTTAGTGAGTCCACGTGTGTGTGTGCTGTAGTGATTTCTTTAAAACAATGATGATGCAGTTTCACAAAGTAGTTCATGCAATGTTATTATTTTAACAACACTGATGCTTGAACCTATATGAGGGTTTCGAGCGCAGCTGGGAAGTTTGAACGAAGCAAGACACATCAACGCAGCTTCTATGCCCAAATTTAAAAGAACATGTAATGCAACAGTGGGCTCCATGGACAATGTCCGGATCCCCAGAATAGGGTCATCGGAACCAAGTTCTGGCATCTCGTAGTTGATACTAGCCAAACACCATACGAGCGCTCAATTACAAAACAACCGCACTCCCATATCACTGGTCAAAACAGGCTGCAGTCTCTTGGGGCACCTACCAGGTCTGCCCTGGGACCAACCTCAATTTCGACCCTTCCTGACTCTCTACTAAGTAGCCAAACCCCACCGCAGAGCATGATGCAGTGTCCACATAGACCGATTGGGCCACACCCTCCGCAGTCTACGCCCCTCTTCAAGTGGATCCACTCCCTCGAGTCTGAAACGTCCAAGCCATCGGAAGAGGCCCTCGTATAGAGGACTAGCCACTTTATGTGCAATCCTCTGACGCTTCTGAACAAAAGATCATAACCAGAATTGACACCTTGGTCGGAATGGGGTTTTTTATATGTATTTGTAAACAGAAAAGCCATTTGTCCAGCCGTCAGGACAGAATCAGGTCATAAATATTTTCAGCAAAATCCCTATCCGCCAGTCACCACATGCTCATGCAAATTCCACAGTTATGTCAATGCCAGATCTATATTCATACAGGTCAAAACATTTAACTTTTCAAGCTAGAACGTTTTCCAACTTATGAATGTTCTAGAAAAACTTGTGCACAACCAAATTCTTTTTCACCATAGTACTAGTCTGTTTTAAAAGAAACACCTATATGGAGCATCCGCTCCTATGCATTTTTTCTAAGGAACATGTAACACATTGTGGAGAACATCTCCAAAAACATGCTGAGAGTTATATTGTTCCAAAAATAGCAAACATTTTGTGACAGGTTCGGAAAACATATTTATATGACTCGTAATATTTAAAATAACATAATAACATGGAGTTTGTGGACTCTCCTGGATGCAGATTTGGACCTAAGATCCTACAAAATAATAATACGAAAATACTTAATACCTGGGTACCAATCGAATAGTCATATTCCTTAAATAACATCAAGATCCTACGAAATGAACTTAGGATGTACATATATACCTATATAATGATATATATATATATATATACGTATCATAATTCTTTAAAAAATCGAAAATCATATACTCTTAAAAAATGTACTTTCCAAGAAGCCATAATTAACTATATACTATATACTAAAAATCCATTTAAAACATTTAAATCCTAAAATAAGTAACCAACTTAAAATATATATACTTATATATTTATATAATCTTAATGGGAATGGAAATAAAAAAAATGAAAATACTAACCTGAGATTGAAGTTTACTTTCTCTTTTCCCCTTTTTCTTTTTTTCGTTGCCAAAAAAAACGGCATGCAAACCATATATATATATACAACATTATGGCAGTTAGTGGGGAGAGAAAGAAAAGAAAAAGAAAAGGAAGAAATTGGTGGGGTGACGGGTGGCTAGGGAGGTTAGCAGAATTTTTCTGAACGACTAAGTTTTTTTTTTTTTTTTTAAAACTTATATGGAAATGTCAAGTACTTAAATTTCTAAAATACATATACTATCTATTAAAAACAAAATCCACTTAGAGGCATTTATAAACCTTAATAATAAAACCTCAATATAATAAAATTTTATTCTTATTCCTAAGTATCCCCAAAATACCACTAAGTGTCAAAAACACTATATTCCACCAATATAGATCCAAATTCTATTTTCATAACGTCCGTAATTTTAAAGTCATGCTAGTTGCTTATGGGGTAGGGCGTTACAAAAAATGTGTTTGATTTTCATTTCAAATATTGTATCATACAACTACAAACATTTCAGGGATGTTGGTTCCGGCAAAAGATTGACTCAACATTTTGTACATTCTCCCTTTGATAATTCATTTTAGACATGATGATTGTGTACATATATTTTACTCTAAGTCACGATAGGATACTTGGGTCTTTTTTTATTTGGCTAGCAGTGGATCCCAACTTGAACTTCATTGCCCTTTATACATGTTCATGTGTCGCATGCAAAAGATGACACAGTCTACAAAGTTGTCTCTATTTTTCTAGGTCATCGTCTTCACCTCTGCTTTGTATCTCATAATGTTTCTGTGGTTAACGAATGACCCCTCATACCTCGATAAATATTTTTTCATGGACTTTTTTTTTCTCAATCACAAGGATGCACGTATGTTAGTTTTTTTCTTTTTTTTTTTTTGTGTGTTAAAAGATGATTGTATATAATTGTTTATTATGTATATTGACTTATGAAGAACATTGTGACACTTGCTCTGTCCAAAAGGCGACCTCAAATTACTGGGGACTTTTTCTTTCTTGTGCAGTAGACTTGGGTCAACGGTTGTTTCCTCATCAAATTCCCCATCAGACTTTATATGGCACTGCAGGGGGGAGGGGAATGTCAATTATAGCTGCATTGAACATGTATTTTATTCTTTTATATTAGTTTCTGTTATACAAACCTATCAACATCATCATGGCCCTCTTCTTGATTAGCATCGTCATCTGCATCATTCATCTCTTTTGTTGTTGTTCTTCTTCTTGCTATTCTTCTTGTTGTTGCTGTTGTTCTTATATTTTCTCCTTTTCCACAACTACCCTCAAATTTACAATGTTCATTGCTCCTTCAACAATGTCCTCTATCTTCGAGTCAGCATACAAAGTGTCTTTTTGTTGTTGTTGTTGGGTAAGAGTAGAGCCCCATTATGTCTGTGTATCATCGTCCAACCCGAGATCAAAACTAGGCACTATTTTATCTCTTAAGTTCTTTGCCTTTAACATGTTATTTTCAAATTCTTTGTACGCATTTAAGAATTCTGGGCCTTCGAAGAATTTGTCATCTTGGTTGTCAGTGGGTTGGTTGGACGATGAAGCAGGCGCATGTTTCATGCTTTGCATTTCTTGCTATGTTTGCAAGATGGAAGCATTCTAGAGCCTAACTTCTTGAATACGCATGTGATGTATATGTTGTCAGCTTTTAACTCTTCAGATGCCTAAAAAAGGTTAAGGACATTGTTTCTGAAGACAGTCATTGTCGTTGCTGCTTTTTCAATAGGACCCTGTCATATATAAAAAATACATGTTATTGTTAGTGCCACTTATATGTAACACACAAAGGGTTATTGTAAGTAGTCACGGAACTAGCTCATTGGAAAGGGGTTCGACTGCCCTCTTTAACCGAAAATCATCGTAGGGGTACTATAGTAGGGGGCAAATTTTTGGAAGGGGAGGGCAAACCAAACATTGCAGTGAGGAAAGGGTAGGTTGTCGTGCAAAATATTTAGTGTAATTCCACCCCCATCCTTCTAATCCTAGTTCTGTCCCTTATTGTAAGTAAGGAGTGCCTACTTTTAACACTAACAATGCCTACTTTTTATAACTGGAAGTGCCTAGTTTTAACAATAAGAATGCCAACTTTTATAACTAGAAGTGCATACTTTTAAACTAACAGTGCCTAGTTTTAACAGTAAGAATGCTAACTTTTTTAACTAGAAGTGCCTAGTTTTGAAAATAGAAGTGCCTACTTTTAAAACTAACAATGCGTCCTTTTAACTCTAACAATGCATTCTTTTATAACTAGAAGGACCTAGTTTAACAACAACAATGCCAAGTTTTATGAATAGAAGTGCCTAGTTTTAACAATAAGAGTGCCTACTTTTAACACTAACAAGGTTATTATAAGTAAGGAGTCCCTACTTATAGCACTCATAATGCCTACTTTTTATAACTGGAAATGCTTAGTTTTAACAATAAGAATGCAAACTTTTATAACTAGAAGTGACTAGTTTTGTAAATAGAAGTGCCTACTTTTAAAACTAACAACTCCTGGTTTTATGAATAGAAGTCCCTAGTTTTAACAATAAGAATGCCTACTTTTAACATAACAAGGATTTTTGTAAGTAAAGGGTGACTACTTTTAACACTAACAATGCCTACTTTTTATAACTGGAAGTGCTACTTTTAACAATAAAAATGCCAACTTTTACAACTAGAAGTGCCTAGTTTTGTAAATAGAAGTGCCTACTTTTAAAACTAACAGTGCTTACTTTTAACAATAATAATGCCAAGTTTTAAAACTTGAAGTGCCTACTTTTAACACTTATAATGCCTTCTTTTATAAATGGAAGTGTCTAGTTAATAACAACAATGCCAAGTTTTATGAATAGAAGTGTCTAGTTTTAACAATAAGAGTGCCTACTCTTTACACTAACCATGCCAAGTTTTTAACACTAGATGTGCATAGTTTTTTTTTTTTTTTACAACATTGAAGAAAAAAAGCATTTTGCGTGTTGTACCTTTGTTTTGTTGCTATGAACGGTTGGTAGTAGTGGCGGTAATAGAGCCAGGGAAAGGCGGTTTGTTGAACTTTCTTGATTATTTTCATTCTTTATTCATTCATGCACCCTTTCCAGCCCAAAACCTCCTGCTGCTATATCTTTCTTTTGCCTCTTCCGTATAGAATCGTCATCCCAACAATTTATCACTGGGATTGCTCGTTTCTCCCCAAGTTTGTATTTCACCCTATCAAGATAAAAGAGCTGCATAATGCAAGTTTACATTAAGTTAGCAATAATAGTTTTATTAAATCATCAATGCAAGATATATTAGAATAATGCTTACCACTAAGAATGTGATAGGTCCACTAAAGTAGCTCTTGGTTGAAGGGTTTCTATGTAATATTTCACATTTATCTATCATTGTTGCAATCATATACTTGCACCAGCTGTGGTTGTGAATGTCATTGCTGCTTGCTACCGTTCGCCGAAGGTTGAGGCACAAGGTCTTCAATGAAGTTTGATGTATTAAGCTTGTTATGTAGAATAGGAAAAACTCCCTTTTGAAGTAGTGCCCAATATCTTTGCTGTCAATTAGTCTCTTTTGTGAAGCCAATATCGAAGGTGGGAGCTTGGTATATTTTTTCTTCATCTCCTTTATGAAGGGCTTGTGCTCTTCTGTTTCGTCAATTTGTTTGTTGGACTCTTCAGCCTCTATTGCTCCATGTGGTATACCCAATACCAAGTTTACATCAGATTCATCAATGTTGATTGTGGAATTTTCAAGCATTATACTCATCTCATGACATTAAATTTTTGTACAAGATACATTGCAAGTTTCTTAGGCAACCTTTCAAACAGACAGAGAGTAAGGATCTGAAACCTATATCTCTCATTGTGTTTTTTTGCACCTCCATCAAACTTGGAACAATAACAGTGATCCCTGCCATTGTCAAGTTCGTATTCAGTGACAGGTATTGTTTCCCACCCATACTCCCTTGCTTGTTGGGTGTTTGTCATGGGCGTTTTGATAATATCATATTTGTTTCTTTTGTTTTTTTGGTTTTCTAAGCTTACTTATGATGCAGACTGGTTCAGTTCTCTATGACTGCGGTGCTTTTTTGGGCTTATCTTAAATTACATAAGATTAAAATAAATAAATAAATAAGTATACAAATGAAATAAAATTTGAATCGCAATGTAAATTATAAAGGAAAAATTCATGTGTATTGTGTTTGTTCGTATATTTACCTTGCAATTGCAGTGGCCAATGTATCTTCCTTAGCTGGGACTTACTGTTTATGTTTGGTTCTTATTTTGTCCCCTTTGTCACTATTAGACATTTATGGGTGTTATAGTAGGCATTGAGAGTTTTAAAACTTGGCATTTTTAGCTTTAAAACTAGACAATCCAGTTTTTAAACCTTTGCATTCAAAAGTTTTAAAACTAGAAATGCCTAGTTTTAGAACTAGGCATTCTCAGTTATAAAAACTAGGCATTCCTAATTTAAAAACTAGGCATTCCTAGTTCCAAAATTAGGCATTCCTAATATTAAAAACTAGGCTTCTTCGTTTTAAAATTTGACATACTTAGTTTTAAAACTAGGCATTCCCTATTTTTAAACTTTCGCATTCCAAAGTTTTAAAACTAGAAATACCCAGTTTTAGAACTAGGCATTCTTATTTATAAAACTAGGAATTCCTAGTTCTAAAACTAGGCATTCCCAAATTTCAAAACAAACATTTTTGGTCTTAAAAACATGGCATTCTCAGTTTTAAAACTTGGCATTCTTATCTTTAAAACTAGGCATTTCCTAGTGCAAAAAGTAGGCATTCCAAAGTTTGAACTAGTAATATCTCGTTTTAGAACTAGGTTTCAGTTATAAAACTAGGCATTCCAAGCTTCAAAACCATGCATTCCTAGTCCTAAATCTAGGTATTCCCAAATTTCAATACTAGGCATTCCTAGTCTTAAAAACTAGGCATTCCTAACATTAGAACTAGGCATTCCTAGTGTAAAAAGTAGACATTCTAAAGTTTGAAAACTAGAAATGCCAAGGTTTAGAACTAGGCATTCTCAGTTATAAACCTAGGCATTTCTAGCTTAAAAACTAGGCATTTCCAAATTTCAAAACTAGGCATTCCTATTCTTAAAAACTAAGCATTCTCAGTGTAAAAAGAAGGCATTCATAAGTTTTTAAACAAGAAATGCTTTATTTTAGAACAAGGCATTCTCAATTAGAAAATTAGGCATCCCTTGCTTAAAAACTAGGTACTCCTAGTTCTAAAAGTAGGCAATCCCAAATTTCAAAACTAGGCATTTCTAGTCTTAAAAATTAGGCATTCCTAATTCTAAAACTAGGCATTCCTAGCTTAAGTCAATATTCTCAGTATAAAAAATAGGCATTTGTAAGTTTTAAAACCTAATATTTCATAATCCAATCAATTTTCACAATGTTATATATTTAAAATACAAAAAACAGATCATAAAACACATAATATACAGTTTGCTACACCAAACACAAATTTAAGCATAAAAAAACAAAAATATACCTATACAGTATCCTTAGTTCTATATATAACATGGAAACTACTTCGTTGAACATTTTTT
The DNA here is from genome assembly GCA_028651295.1 of Catharanthus roseus. Taxonomy (NCBI): domain Eukaryota; kingdom Viridiplantae; phylum Streptophyta; class Magnoliopsida; order Gentianales; family Apocynaceae; genus Catharanthus; species Catharanthus roseus. The sequence goes on from JAPQWS010000047.1 coordinate 3,361,194, forward strand.
TTGGGTTGAAAACTACACATTCATGTTATTTTTGAAGAATTATTACCTGTTAGTGCTTGAAGCATTTTCTGAAGAACTCCTTGAAGGTCTGTAGCTTAGAGAACTCATTTTTTTTCACATTTCTGGTTGCAAAATTGAAGAAACTAACAAAGATATTGAAGCAACAAATAAAGAAATTGGAGAATAAAAGAAGATAGAAGTTTTGGAAGCTTGAAAATCTTTCGCAAACCACAAGTTTGATGAATTTTTAGAAGGTGGATGGTTTTGGGAGGGAAATGTGGATGTTGTGGGCGGAGACGCGTGAGGTGCAGTCACGAGGGGTGAGAGTGGGTTTTGATTTTTGCCCAATTGGTGGGCTTTAGTAAAACATCGTCATTTTTGCACTGGGTACACCGTACCCAAGTGCAGTGTGTAACAACTGAAAAGTAACCATACACACGAAGTTTGTATTATATATGTGTATTTTAGGGTTATACCATCAGAGATACACTCTTTTCATCCATAATTTGTGATGCATTCTAATAGCTAAAAATAAAAATAGTTTTAGTTTTTTTTAAACTCCATTTTCTTTCTCAAAAACTATAATCTTTTACAAAGCGCAAGAAAGAAATCTTCACTTTTGAAAAAAATTAAAATCTAATCCAAATGTACTCTTGTAAGCCCTATGGACATATTTTTAATGTTTTCATTATGATTAACTTTGCTTTGTGATAATTGAAATAGTTTTATCAGAAGAACAAAAGATGCACAAGGAGTCTCAAGGGTAGTCAAAAAAAGATCACTCAAGACTACAAGACTTTATGAAGATGAAGTGATCAAGTTAAAGACCTTGACGACAAGAAGAATGGTTAGGGATAGCTTTATAAGGTATTTATGTAAAACTCCCTAACTTGTTTCTTTGATTTTTGATAAATTATGTTAGCTCCTTAGAAGAAACATTTTTTGAGAAATTATCCTTGAAAAACTAAGTGCTCTTGATAAACCTTTGATGATTTAAAAGTGTTACATATTTTAAAGTTGTTACTTCAAGAATACATGTTTTGAAATTGAAGGAAAATCTGTATTTTACAGGAAAACCAGTTGTCCAAAATTTATAAAAATCGGTCATCTGCTTTTTGTGTAAGCAAAAATCGGTCATCAGATTTCTTTACCCTTTAAAAAATCGGACGTCCTATTTTTTGGACTCACAAAACATTGGTTATCCAATTTTAAAATCGGATGTTCGAATTTTTCTTAAGCTTGAAAAAATTGGTCTTCCTATTTTTACTCTTCAAGAAAGTCGTACGTCCACTTTTTAAAATTGGTCGTCCAGTTTGTATGTTTACTTTCAAAAAATGACCGTTGCTGCTGACAGTAATGACTAGTTTTTTACCTTCACATATAAAAGGGCTATTGACTAGCCATAAATGAGTAATAGTTGAAGAACTTTTAAGAACACTCTTAAGAGCATTAAAGAGTACATTATTCAATCTTTATCATATTAAAAAGAAAAACTCCTTGGAGCTGTATTTATATATCATGTTTCAAAGAAGGAGGAAAGGAAGCTTGTAGAAACATTGTGCGAAGTTGTATCATTTCCTTATCAAACTTCTTTGGTAATATTTTTCCATCGTTACTCTCTCATCTTAATTTGTAATCAAAGGTTTGGTGACCCTTTGGGGGATCCTTTGATATTTTGATATCTTGTATTGGTTTATGATCTTTGAGGTTTATGTGCAAAACCCTTGAAGGGTAATCCTCATTATGGTATTTTGTAAAAGCTTGTGAATAGTGAAATTTGTGAAATCTTTGAGTTAAGTCTCAAGGTAGTGGATATAGCTCTATTGAGAGAGTGAACCATTATGAATCCTTTGTCTCTATGTCTTTTGTGTTTTGCTCATTATCTCTATGTTTATTGTTTGATCCTTGTTCATAAAAGAGATTTTGTTTGGTTAGGAATTTTATTTAAAAGAGTTATTAAATTATTTTCAAATAAAATCGAATGTTCTATTTTTTAATTGTGCAAAAAGTTTTCAATTAGCCAAAAACCTTATTCACCCCTCTCTCTAAGGGTTTTCAATTGGTATCAGAGCAGGTTTTCTTTCAAAAGGCTTAACATCCTAAGAAGCAAAAGATCTTTTACCAAATGGCTAGTATATCAAACTTATTTTATGTAAAAGGCTCTTCTATAAATAGACCTCCTCTTTTTAATGACACTAATTATACTTTCTGGAAGTCAAGGATTAAAATCTATATTTGCTCTATAAACTTTGATCTTTGGGGTATTGTAGAAAAAGGACCTTTAGTTCCCCAAAAGGATGAAAAGGTCAAGAAGGTTGAGGAATTTGACTCAAGAAAGATAAATTTTCAAGCCATTAATATATTAAGTTGTGCTTTGGATGCAAATGAGTACAATAGAGTAAGCGGATGAGATTCAGCTTATGAAATGTGTAAATTGTTAGAAGTCACTCATGAAGGCACAAATCAAGTAAAAGAATCAAAATTGACCATGTTGGTAAGGGACTATGAATTATTCATCATGAAACAAAATGAAAGCATTCGTGGCATGTTCACAAGATTCACCAAAATCACAAATAGACTAAAGGCATATGGAAAAGAGTATAGAAGAGGAAAAGTAAATAGAAAATTTCTTGATGCACTTCCAAAGGCATGGCAACCAAAAACTCTTGCCATAGAATAATCCAAAGATTTGAGACTTCTTCTGATTGAAGAGCTCATAGGATCCCTTCTCACCTATGAGATGAAGATAAAGACATTAAATGAAATGGAAGAAGAAGACAAGAAAAAATTTGGTATTCAAAGTAAATGAGGAAGAGCAAGCAAGTTCATCCAACGATGAGGATGAAAATGATGAAGATAAAGATATAAATTTAGTGGTTCGAAAGTGCAAAAAATTTTACAAGAACGGTTTCACCAAAAGCGGGAAGAAACCTCCATTCAAGAAAGGAGGACAAAGTTCCTTACTCTTCAAGGCTAGATGTTTTGAATGCAGCACCAACCATCTTGTAGCCGATTGCCCAAAAGTCATAGAAAAGGAAAAATGAGCATTAGAAGCAAAGCTTGAAGCAATAAAGAAAAAGAAGAAAGGTAAAGGCCTAATAGGAGCTTGGGATCAAGATTCAAGTGATAGTGAAGGAGAAGAAAAAACCAACATGTGCTTCATAGCATTAGAAAATGAGGTACAATCTTCACCTTCTGACTTCTCAAGTCTTATTGATGATGATAATGATGATGATCCTAATTCTATGCTTATTGAAATGTATGATGAACTCAAAAAGATTTCTAAATGAAACAAGGAGTTGAAAAATAAGATTGATGAGAAGAAAGGAAAAATCATTGGAATAGGTAGTATTAGTGACGGTTCTTCTTCTTTAATTAAGCAAGTTCTCTTAATTGAAGGATTAACGTTCAATTTGCTTCGTATTAGTCAATTATGTGATAATGGCTATAAAGTTGTCTTTGAAAGTGATTCTTCTTCTATCATTGATAAACATGAAAACAAAATAATTTTTGTTGCAAAAAGAGTAGGAAATGTCTATGTTTTCCATCTTGAAGATCTCATTTCTCAAAACTTAAAGTGTCTCTTGGTTCATGATAATGATGCATTTTTGTGGCATAGAAGGCTTGGCCATGTTAGCATGGATTTACTAAACCATCTTTCCTCAAAAGTGCTTGTTAGACACTTATCAAAATTACATTTTGAGAAAACTAAACTTTGTGATGCTTGCCAATTTGGAAAACAAGTTAAAACCTCTATTGAACCAAAGAAGATAATTTCTACTTCAAAACCTTTAGAACTCATTCACATGGATTTATTTGGACCAATGAGGACCACTAGTCTTGGTGGTAAGAGATATGCTTATAGTGGATGATTTTTCAAGATTCACTTGCACGTTGTTTTTAAGCCAAAAGGATGAGGCATTTCAAGAATTCGTCAAACTTTTGATAAGAGTTCAAACCTCCCTTGATTGTAAATTCATTTCTATAAGAAGTGATAATGGGGGAGAATTTAATAATCAAGATTTTACAAAACTATGTGATGATTTTTTAATTACACACAAATTTTCAGTCGCTAAAACCCCACAACAAAATGGTGTTGTAGAGAGAAAAAACCTCACTTTACAAGAAATCGCAAGATCAAAGCTTTTTGAAAGTTGCCTACCAAAATATTTTTGGGCCTGAGGTTGTTAACACCACTTGCTACGAATGAATCGTGTTCTCTTGAGACCTTTTTTGAAGAAAACTCCTTTTGAACTTACTTTTAACAAAACTCCCTGAATTGGCTATTTCAAAATTTTTGGATGTAAATGCTTCATCTTAAACACCAAGGACAATCTTTGAAAATTCTATAGAAAATCCAATGAGGGAAATGTTCTTGGTTACTCTTCAAACAAGGAAGCTTATAGGATTTACGACAAAAGAAATTTGTGTCGAAGAGTCAATTCATGAGAACTTTGATGAATCTAACATTTTTGAAAATAAAGATGATGATGATATAGATAATTCCTTGAGCAACCAACCATTGCATACTCAAGCTATGGAGGAACAGGCAAAGGAGGAAGAAGAGATTGAGGAGAAACAAGAGAATGATTAAGAAGTTCAAAATCTTCCTCAAGATGTGGTATATCCAAAAGGACACTCCAAGGATGAAATCATTGGTGATGTATCACAAGGGGTCAGAACAAGGAGGTATTTTATTGACAACTTTGCTTTATTATCTCAAATTGAACCTAAGTTTATAGATGATGCTTTATGTGATGAGTTTTGGATTATTGCAATGCAAGAGGAACTTAATCAACTTGAAAGAAACAATGTTTGGACTTTGGTCCCAAGACCTCGTGATCATCCCACTATTGGCAAAAAATGGGTTTTTAGAAACAAACTAAATGAATCCGTAGAAGTTATAAGAAACAAAGCTATACTTGTTGCCCAAGGATTTAATCAAGAAGAGGCATAGATTTTGATTAAACCTTTGCTCCAGTTGCTAGAATTGAATCCATAAGAATGCTTTTAGATTTTGCTTCTTTTAAAGGATTTAAGCTTTTCCAAATGGATGTTAAAAGTGCTTTTTTAAATGATGATATTGAGAAGGAAGTTTATGTTGAATAACCTCCCGGTTTTGTACATGAAAAATTCCCAAACTATGTTTATAAACTTTTGAAAGCACTATATGGTTTAAAACAAGCTCCAAGAGCTTAGTATAATGAACTAAGTGACTTTCCTTTCAAACGATTTTTCAAGAGGTGTGGTGGACGTAACCCTTTTTACAAAACCCTCTTGTAACAATGATCTCCTACTTGTCCCAATTTATGTGGATGATATTATTTTTGGAACTACTAATGTTTGTTTGTGTGAAGAGTTTGCCTCATTAATGGAAAAGGAGTTTGAAATGAGCATAACCCTTTTTACAAAACCCTCTTGTAACAATGATCTCTTACTTGTCCTAATTTATGTGGATGATATTATTTTTGGAGCTACTAATCTTTGTTTGTGTGAAGAGTTTGCCTCATTAATGGAAAAGGAGTTTGAAATGAGCATAACCCTTTTTACGAAACCCTCTTGTAACAATGATCTCCTACTTGTCCCAATTTATGTAGATGATATTATTTTTGGAGCTACTAATGTTTGTTTGTGTGAAGAGTTTGCCTCATTAATGGAAAGGAGTTTGAAATGAGCATGATGAGAATTGACCTATTTTCTTGGACTCCAAATTAAACAAACCAAAGAAGGCATCTTTACTAATTAAGAGAAGTACACAAAGGAACTTCTCAAAAGGTTTGGGATGAGCGACGCAAAAGGAATAGGAACTTCAATGAGCTTATCATTGAAACTCGACAAGGACGAAAAAGGTAGATAAAAAACAGTATAGAGGTCTGATAGGAAACTTGCTTTATTTAACGGCTAGTGGGCCGGATATTACCTTTGCTGTTTATTTGGGTGCTAGATTGCAAGCTTGCCCCAATGAATGTCATCTAATATTTGTTAAGCGTATTTTTAAGATATTTAATAACCTCTTATGATTATGGATTATGGTACTCTAAATAATCTTGTTTTGATCTTATCGCTTACACCGATGCGGACTATACCGTATGTAAGGTAGAAAGAAAGAGTACTAGCAGAAACTGACAATTCTTGGGGGGATGCTTAGTGTCTTGGTAAAGCAAGAAGCAATCATGCGTGTCCCTATCAACCGCCAAAGTGGAATATATAGCAGCTGGTTGTTGTTGTGCTCAGGTATTTTGGATGAAGCATACCTTACTTGATTTTGGTTAATTTTAAAAACATACCTATTTTATGTGATAACACAAGTGCAATAAATCTTTCTATAAACCCTGTGCAACACTCAAAAACTAAAAATTTTGAAATCAGACATCATTTTATAAGAGATCATGTAAAGATATGTATTTTAGATTACATTTGCATAGAAGAGCAAATTGCTAATATTTTGACAAAAGCTCTTTTTGAAGATTGTTTTTGTTATTAAAGGAAATCACTTGGCATTGGTAAATTCCATGACTAATGTGTGTTTTTTGTTATTTAAGGAAATTACTAGGCATTCGTAATTCCATGACAAAATGTGTGTATTGATTTTCAGATTTTTTCATTTTTTAAGTCGAGATTTTCGTACCATAAAAGTGAACGTGCCTTCGAAAAACCATACGTCCCATTTTCCTTGAAAAGTTTCAAGATTTTTTCCTCACAAAAAAAGCCGAGAGTTTTGGACTTCCAAATCACACGCATCTAAAAAATCAGACATCCGATTTCTTTTGTAATTATAAAAATAAACAACCGTTTTCAAAAACCAGTCGACCGATTTTCTATTTTTTGACGGAAACTGTATTTATATATCAGAAAGGTCTCATTTGTTTTACTCTGTCTCTCTCTCTCACAAAGCCGTTATTTCTCTCTCTAAAAACCTCACAGTCTATTTCTCTCAATCCCTCTCAGAAAAGCCGATCGTTCTCTTTCTCTTTGAAACCGCCCTCACCGTCAACTCTCTCGCTCTCTCTCAATCTACTCACCATTGATTTGACTCTCTCTCTCTCTCTCTCTCTCTCTCTCAAAGATTTTTCTCTCTTAAAACCCTCTATTAAAACCCATCACTCTCCTACTTAAAAAATGGTGAAAGTAAAGAATGCCAATGTTGGAAGGGAAAAAAACTATGAAGAAGGAGGAAGTAGCAAAAGTGGAAGGACTAGAAAAGGAAAAGGGCAAAGAGAGGCAACTGAAGTGAGGCTACCAAAAACCCTATCAAAGAAGCTGCTAACTTTGAAGAATAGACAAGAAAAAGGAGAGAGATTGCTCCAAGTCACAGAGTTGATCTATCAAATATGGAAGGTATGGAGATTATTCTAATCTCTTTGACTCTATTATCCTGAAATGATATATGAATTCTATGCTAATTTACATAAAGGAAGAGTTCAAAAGTAAGGAAATATTACTTATCAATGGGTCACTTCTAGGGTGGGTAGTAGAGATATTTCCTTTGATGATAGAATGCTAAATACCATCTTAGGAACACCTATACAGTGAGAGAAGATTTGAAGAATTATTCACTAAAAGAGAAGTTCTAAAGAGGCATGATGATAGAAATATTAATAAACTTGATGCATATAGAAGATAATTGCACCACCTGATCTCCAATATAATCATTCCTAATGTTGATCACAAGTCTTCTATTTCAATAATGCACTCTTTTGTTATTCTAGCATTACATGAGCATAGAAGACGAATTTTGGATTTATGGCCATTGAAAATATGCTAGCCACTCAGACCTCCTCTACAAAATGTTTGCCATATAGTTGTTTTCTCACTAAAGTTTTCCAATACTTTGTGCTAAATTTTGTTAGGATTGGTGATCATATTGGTGTTGGAAAAATATATAACAAACGTACCTTTAAAATAATGGGGTTTTCAAGAAATAAGAAAGGTATGTTGGTGAGAGGAGGACAAGATGACAATGATGAGAGTGATAAGGATGATGAAGGAAATAAGGGGCAAGAAGCTATGAACGCGGATGAAGAGGAAAGTGAAGAAGAACCGGAAGAGGAAACTTTTAGAAGAGAAATGAGACAAAAGAAGAGGCAAGAAAGAGCTAAAGAAGGTCAATCATCCGGGAGTATGTCTCAACTTATGGAGATGATACCTCCATGTAAGCCTCAATGAATAGCCGTTTTGATGCCCTAGATGGAAAGATATAGGATATTCAAGAAAGGGTAGTGAGGTTAGAAACAAGAAGAGAAGAAGACAAATGAGGCAGTGTGGATCTCCAAGGAATGAAGAAAGCAAAACAAAAAGGGAGTTTCATGGTAGTTAGCTTATGTTTCATTCCTTATGATTTAACTTCTTAAGTTTCATAGCTTTTTTTCTTTTTGGTTATTGACTATTTTTGGAACTTATTGCTTATGACTTATTGCTTATGAACTTTGGAACTTATTGCTTATGACTATTGCTTATGAAGTCTTGTTTTGAAACTTTTAGCTTCTTTGCTTATTTTTAAACTCCATGACGATATCTTAGTGATGAGAGTTCTATTGTTCTATTTCAATGATCCCTTAATATTCGTTATGCTTTTTGAGTTATGACAAAAGGAGGAGAAAGATATACAAGATGCATATTTTTTTGTCTTGATGACTTGAGATATATTATCTTTGTTGATATATAAGATGCACATTATGTTTGTTGATACATAAGATGCATATTGTTTTTATCTTGATGACTTGAGTTGTGTTGTTTTTGTTGATATATAAGACGCATATTGTTTTGTTGATATTGTCTTGATGATGTTATTGTGCCATATTTGTTGTGAAGCATGCCTTAAGGGAGAGCTTTAAGTTCTTAAACAATTTTCAAACCATGGCGTGCTTTCAAAATAAAAGGAGGAGTTCATTGTTTTCCTGATATTGTCTTGATGATGTTTTGGTGCATATTTGTTGTGAAGCATGCGTTAAGGGGTAGCTTTAAGTTCTTAAACTATTTTCAAACCTTGGCTTGCTTTCAAAATAAAAGGGGAAGAGCTCTTTCTCTCTATCTCTCTTTTTTTTTTTTATGCTTGGTTCTTAATGTTGATATTTTGAAGTATTCTATTGGCTAACCATGTCCTTTTGTTCTATATAGTCATAATATTGCATCTTTGTTTGTCATAATAAAAAAGGGGGAGATTGTATGCCTAAGGGCATATTTGTAATGTTTTGATTATGATTAACTTTTGCCTTGTGATAACAGAAATAGTTTTATAAGAAGAACAAAAAATGTATAAAAGGAGTCGTAAGGGTAATCTAGTGATAACAGAAAAAGTTTTATAAGAAGAACAAAAAATGTATAAAAGGAGACTTAAGGGAAATCTACAAAGAAGCAAAAGATCACTCAAGACTACAAGGCTTTATGAAGATGAAGTGATCAAGTTGAAGACCTTGAAGACAAGAAGAATGGTTAGGGATAGCTTCATAAGATATTTATGTGTAACTCCCTAACTTGTTTCTTTGATTTTTGATCAATTATGTTAGCTCCTTAGAAGAAACTTTTTTTGAGAAATTATTCTTGAAAAACTAAGTGCTCTTGAACCTTTGGTGATTTCAAAGTATTACATATTTTAAAGTTGTTACTTCAAGAATATATGTTTTGAAATTGAAGGAAAATCTATATTTACAGGAAAACCGATTGTCTGAAATTTTTTAAGCATAAAAATCCGTGTAAGTAAAAATTGGCCATCCGATTTCTTTAACCTTTAGAAAATCGGACGTCTTATGTTTTTTACTCATACAAAAAATCAGTCATCCGATTTTAAAATCGGACGTCCAAATTTTTTTAAGCTTGAAAAAAATCGGTCTTCCTATTTTTCTTCTTCAAGAAAATCAATCATCTGATTTTCTATTCTTCAAGAAAGTTGGACATCCACATTTAAAAACCGATTATTTATGTTTTTACAGTAAAAAATGACTGTTGCTGCTGACAGTAACGACTAGTTTTTTACTTTCACATATAAAAGGGTTATTGATCAGTCATAAATGTGTACTAGTTGAAGAACTTTTAAGAACACTTTTAAGAGCATTAAAGAGTATGTTACTCAATCTTTATCATATTAAAAAGAAAAACTCCTTGGAGATGCATTTATTGATCACCTTTCAAAGAAGGAGGAAAGGAAGCTTGGAGAAGCATTGCACGAAGTTGTATTATTTTCTTATCAAGCTTCTTTGGTAATATTGTTCCATATCTACTTTCTCATCTTAATTTGTGATAAAAGGTTTTGTGAAAAACCGTTTGGGTGATCCTTTGATATTTTGATAGCTTGTATTGTTTTGTGATCTCTAAGGTTTGTGTGCAAAACCCTTGAAGGGTGATCCTCATTTTGGTATTTTGTAAAAGCTTGTGACAAGTGAAATTTGTGAAATCCTTGAGTTAAGTCTCAAGGTAGTGGATGTAGCTCTATTGAGAGAGTGAACCACTATAAATCCTTTGTCTCTCTCTCTCTTTTGTGTTTTGCTCGTTATCTCTATGTTTATTGTTTGATCCTTGTTCATAAAAGAGATTTTGTTTGGTTAGGAATTTTATTAAAAAGAGTTATTAAATTCTTCTTAAAACAAAATCAAAGGTTCTATTTTTTAACTGTGCAAAAAGTTTTTAACTAGCCAAACACCTTATTCACCCCTTTGAGGTTTTTCAACTCTTACATTGAAGATGTAGAGAAGAAATGTAATATCACAAATTCATAACTTTTTACAGAGGCCTATGGTAATATCAATGTAATACATATATGCTACACAACATAAGTATAATGTGTTTGTACAATATATAAGCCTACGCTTATAAATGACTGTGGTCGCCTTGTGATATCCATTTTAATAGTGACGATGATTGCTAAATGGGGATTGTGAGTATTGTTAGGTATATCAATCATGTTATCTATTGGCTCAAGGGTCAATATATTTCAAGATTTTTGATGATTAGCAAAATGAGTTATATGTGTTTTAATTCAATTTTTTTTAAAGACATAAAATGAGTTGAACTAAAGTTTGCATATGAGACTCGAGCTAATAAGACGAGCAGAATGGATGATGTTTATCATGTGATAATTTTCAGGGACCAAGGATATTTTTGATAGTTGTGTTTGATGGTGACTTACACGCCCAACAACTCTAGGGGACTAGTTGTAGTACTTCGTCTACAAGAATTATCCAGTTATCACTTTTCTCGACGTGGTCCATTGATTTTGTTTTAACTTTTTCTTATTTTGGTTAAACAAGAAATAACTCATCAAGAGTTGTTTCTTTTCTTGTATAAAATGAGTTAGAGATATTAAGGGAGAGGAAGATTCTTGGTAACAACCAGCATGTGGAAGAGTTTCCACATGGCAGCTTACTAGATTAGAAGAAATGCTTCTTCTCCAAGAATAGGACACTTGTCCTTTATGTTTGTGCTTCCTCTTTTCTCTTTCTTACTTTATTCCATTTTCAGTTAAAAAGAGATGATGACTAATATATGTGTGTGTGGTAGATATAGAAAAAGGGAATAGAGATCCATATGAAGACAGTTTTGGTCACAAGCAAGAGCATGTGATAAGTTAACAAATTTATTGAGGTGGCCTTGCTCTTTGGAGGAGTATTTGAACAAGAAACAAGCATAAGAAAGGTGGGCATTCTTGAAGAAAATTTTTTTGCTGCAGCCAAAGAAGAATTTGTAGAGAAGAGTGTCCCATTACAGTTCTCCATCAAATAGAGAGAGTTGTTCATCATTAATGAAGAAATATTTCAGAAAATTATTTGAGAGATTGAGAGGCTTTATTATAGAGAGTTTCTGAATGTTCTTAAGAATTGAGCTAAATATGTTTTCATCTTCTTTTCTGTATTTTTTGTTTGCAAGTTGTGGGTGGAAAATTTTTGTTTTGGTTTGCAAGTTCCGGATGAAAAACTTGTGATTAGTATGCAAGTTCTAGAACAAAACTTGTTGTTTAGCTTCTTCTTGATAGGAAGCTGTTAGTTGCTAGAACTAGGAAAAACTTGTGAGTGTTCTTTTGTAAAGGTTAAGCTCACCTTGAACGAGATTGATATTTTAGTGGAATCCCTAAGATGGTGTTCTTGAGGGAAAATGGATGTAGGTATTTAAATGAACCACTTGAAAAATTATTGTCCTTTTATTGTTGCTCTTCATTTTTTCTTTCATTTTAATCATTTTCTGTTGTTTTGGTTTTTTAGATGTTATGATCATGATCTTAGAGTTAAGATAATGGCTTATAATATCCACTGATCATCTTTTCATAGTTTTCAGACTTAAGTTAAGTTTAGTGTTGAGCTAATAACTAGAAAATAACAAAAAAATTTAAAGTGCTATTTTCTTTTACAAGTCTAATTCACCCCTTCTTGGACTATTCCAGGACTTATATATGGTATCGAAGTAGTCTCTCTCAAAAACAAGAGTTTAACAACTCGAGAGACAATCCATGACTAGCTCAACTAATTTAACTTAGGGAACTAGTCAAGTGAAAGAGACTAAAATCAATCTTTTATATCGTGACTATGAATCGTTTCAAATGAAATATCATGAAAACATTTCTAATATGAACAAAAGGTTTATAGGCACTACAAAAAAATGGTGAATTGCGATTGCACTTTTGGTCACAGTTTACGAAATTGCGACCAAATTGCAACAGAATTGGTCGGTCTCTAAATGTCAGTCGCTAAATGTCGGTCGCGAATAAAGGATATTGTTAATTGACTAAAGGCTCTTGGAAAGGATATCACTAAAGAGGAAATGGTGAAGAAGTTTCTAAAGTCGTTATTAGAGAGATGGGGAACAAAAGTCACTGTTCTAAGTGATACAAAGGATTTGACGAAATTCTCTTATGATGATTTGTTGTCTCTTTGCTGTCACATGAGATGATGATGAACAAAAGAAAAACTACTCCACAAAAGATGAAGAAGAAGAACATTGCTTTGAAATCCAATGAAGAAAGAAAGACTAACATTGAGGAAGAGCTGAATCTTATAGCCAGGAACATGAAGAGATTTTACAAAATTTCCAAGAAGTACGAGAAGGGCACTCGGGCTAAAGATGAATCTAAGAAAAAAAAAGGAAAAAAGGTTGTTTGCTATGAGTGTCGAGAACCAGGACACATTAGAACTCAATGTCTTAAGTTGAAGAAAACGAAGAAAGACAAAGCAATGTTCGCTGGGCCATAGAGCGCTTTTGAAACTAGCTCAAGTGACGATAAAGAAGCTGCGAACCAGGACACTGAAGAAGCATCGAAAAAGGCTTTGATGTGTCAAATGGTTATTGATGAAGCTAAAGCTAACAGTACAAAATCTGAGGAAGCAAATGAGGTTGTTGTTTTTGTTAACTTTTGTTACAAAAATTTGCTTGATGAGTTTGAAGAACTGTTTCATGAATATAAAAGCCTTGCTAATAAATATGAAAATTAAAATAATGAGTTTGAGAAACTTGAAAATAAGGCAAAAGTTTTTTAGCTACAAAATTCTGGTAAACAAGTTTCTAAAAATGCTGAAGTTAATCCAGATTTTCAAAATTTGAAAATTAGCTTGAAATCCAGTGAAGAAAGAAATGATGTTTTGATAAACTAAAATTTGAAGCTGAAAGATGAGGTTGAAAAACTCACTCAAGATTTATAAAAGTTTACAAAAAGGTAAAGAAACTTTAGATGAGCTTTTTGGAAATCAAAGACAGAGCAGTGATGAAACTTGTTTTGGGATTGAATGAGTTTTTGGTTCAAAAAGATAAATATGATTTTGATAAAACACAGATTGATGCTACTATTGAGTGTATGGAAACAACTTTGAAAAAGGTTTCTCAAATGGATAGTAAAACTAGATTGAGCTACTCAAATTCTTCAAATTATGGTTTTCAAAAAGGAAATTTACATCAAAGTTCAAAAGAATGTGAAACCTCACTCTCATTAAAAGAATTTTAAAAATCATTTCCAGAGAGAATTTTTTAGAAACGATGATCAAAGTTCTCAGAAGAATGTGAAGTCCTATTCTCATCAAAGGGATTTTAGGACTAATTTTCAAAGAGATTTTTACACAAAAAAAAAAAAAAAAAACAAAAAAAAAAAAAACAAAAAGCTTCTCATAGAGGTTCTTATAGAAAAACTATTCAGAGAGATTTTTATAGAAAGTGGTTGCAAATTCAATGTTTCAAAGGTTTAGAAATAAGCAATTTTAGAAAAGAAGCTTTAACTATGTATACAATCGAAGATGTTACACATGTTTTCAATATGGTCACTTTTCAAGAAATTGTAACAAGAATTACTCTAGATTTAGAAGAGGATATGCAAGCTGAGAATCTTACCATCAAGGATCCAACTTCGTTTAGGTACCCAAGAGAAGCTAATTTATTTTGTAGGTGTGTCTAAGGAGCAATTGTGCAGAAAGAAGATGGTATATGATAGTAGTTACTCCAAACACATGATAAGTGACAAGAATATGTTCACCAAGCTGGTTGAGAAGATTTGTGGTGATGTAATTTTCGAGGATAAGAGTAAATGTGGGATAATTGGTAAAGGGACAATTAGAGTTAATCCAAGAATTGAGAATATGGAGGGCATTAAGTTCAATTTGTTTAGTGTGAATCATTTATATGATGAATGGATGTTAACTTTGGAAAGAAAATGAAAAGTGTTCAAGGAAGAGAAGCTAATTCTTGTAGCAAAACGAGTTGAAAATATTTGTGTTGGAGAATGATAAGTTACACGGAGCTAGTTTTGTCTGTTGACCTTCTATCACTAATGAGTGTCTTGGACAAGTTCTCAAACAATAAATGGTCTTGCACAATTGAAGTTTGAAAAAGAAAAGTGTTTGTGATGTTTTTTAGATTGGAAAAACTTCAAAGTATTTCTGGGCTGAATCTACTACCACATCAAGCTAAGTTTTGAATAGATCTCTTGTAAAATCAATCTTGAAGAAAACATCCTATGAGCTTTGGAAAGGAAAGAAACCTATTATTGGATATTTTAGAGTGTTGGATGTAAGCGTTTCATTGTGAATGGTGAGGAAAACTTAGGAAAGTTTGATGGAAAATCAGATGAAGCAATTTGTCTTGGATGCTCAGAATGCAGCAGCTGAAGAAGTGAGTGAAGCTAATGGAGTGCAAATTAACAATGGAGCTACTCTTGAAACCTCAAGTGCTGATAGAGAATTACTCAGAGAGTGGAGATTGACCCAAAACTGTTTGAGAAAGCTAAAGATGATGAAAACCAGATGTTGGCGATGTAAGAAGAGCTGAATCAATTTGAAAAAGAAACAATGTTTGGAATATTGTGCCTAGGACAACAAACAATTTGTTCTTGGAACTAAATGTGGTCTAAAAAATAAGCTAGTACAACTAGGAAACATTGTCAGAAATAAGGCAAGGCTTGTGGCTCAAGGACATAATCAGGAAGAGGTAAATGTTTTATGAGATTTTTGCTCCAGTAGCTTGATTAAAGTGTATTAGCATGTTGTGGTGCATTTGCATGTTTAAAAGATATTGCTGTGTTTCAAATGGATGTGAAAATTTTCTTTTTAAATCGTACTTTGAAAGAAAAGGTGTGGAACTACCACCTGGAGTTGAAAGCTTTGAAAAATTTGATCATGTTTTTTTAAGTTAATAAAGGCATTGTATGTTTTTAGACAAGCTCCAAGAGCTTGGCTTGAGACTCTAAAAAAGTTTTTATTGGAAAATGGTTTTTCAAGAGGAAGTGTAAGTGGATAAAGCTCTTTTTTATAAAAGCCTTTTTGGAAGACATTTTGATTGTGCAAGTGTATGTGGATGGTATAATCTTTGGAGCTTCTAACATGAGTTTAATTTTCTAAGCTAATGCATAGAGAATTTGAGATGAGCATGATGGGCAAGCTAAACTTCTTTTTGGGACTTTAGATTAAACATATCAAAGAAGGGATAACAATCAGTCAAGCTGAGTACATGAAGAAGCTAAAAAAGGATGAGAAATGTGAGGCTACAATTAGAAAGAGTATAGAGGTATGATGGGATCTTTTCTATATCTTACTGCTAGTAGACTTGATGTTTTATTCAGTGTATGTCTCTGTGCCAGATTTCAAGCTACTCCAAAGAAATCACATCTCACTGCAACGAAGAGAATCTTTAGATATCTTGTAAGAACAGTGAGCTAATCCTATGGTATCCATGAAATGGAATTTTTGAGATAAAGAGATACATACTTTGCAGAAATTTGAGTTGATAGTATATCAGATTCATGTCAACCCTTAGGAAAATGTCTAGTCCTTGGCACGAAAAGAAACTAACATTAGTTAGCCTATCAACTGAAGAGGTGGAATACATAACAAATGGAAGCTATTTAGCTCAATTGTTTTGGATAAAACATCAACTGATGGACTTCAAGCTAGGCCATAAGAAGACTCTATTTACTATGATAATATGAGCGTGATTAACTTAATGAAGATTCCGGTGGAACACTCTAGAACGAAGTGCATTGAAATGAGACATCAGTTTATCTGATAGCATGTGAGGGAAGGTACATTCGAGCTAAATTTTGTTCCTCTGAGAAACAACTTGCAGATTTCTTTTAAAATCTCTATGTGAGGAAGCTTTTCTAAAATCTGTTGTTGAACTTGGTTTAACTTATCTTTATTTTGTTACTTTCTTTATTAATTTCAATAATGTTTCCCCCCAATGAGTAAACGTGGTATATCTTGTCTTGTCTGAGTAACTATTTCTTTAAGTATTAAGTAAAAATTTTGTGAATTAATTGTTGATTTCAGCTTACTCTCTCTCTCTCTCTCTCTCTCTCTCTCTCTCTCTCTCTCTCTCTCTCTCTCTCTCTCTCTCTCTCTCTCTCTCTTTCTCTTCATACTTATCTTGGTTAGAGTTTGTGCAATGTATTTTTAACATCTGTATCTGCCATTATCAATTGCTTTTTAAAAAATGATATTTTTTATTTTAAATGGCTTGTAAAAGTGATATAAAATTTGTAATAAAATTGCAACTTATATGGGCATGTGTTCAGAAGTATTACTATTCTCTTTTGAAATTTAAATTATTTATCTATCTTGATCTCTTTCTCTCACCTTGTTTGATAGACTCAATTGTCCTTTCAAGTCTCTATTTCTTCTGAAAAGTTGAGTCCTTGAAAAACAAAACTTCTACATCATTCTTCAAGAGAGGCCGTACTGTAATCTCAGTTTTCTTCTACTGATTCATAAAAGAAAGGTTACCCCTCTAATTCAAGCTCTTCTCTTTGGATTCCTGTGCTTGAAATTTTTTTTGTTTATCTCTCTTCTGAGTTGTATCAAAAGGAAAGATACTCTGCCCAGAAAAATTATCCAAGGTTAAGAAAGAAGAGGAAAACATATAAGAAAAAGAAAACAAAGATTGAAGAGGTGAAAGAGGTAGAAATCTCAATATGTACTTCTTAATGTTTGAAAAGTTGAAAGCTGTTTTGAGCAAGGATTCAAAAGCTTTACCATATGGAATGATGTGAACTGAGTTGTTCAAATATTTGGGAATAGTTTTGAATGATAACGGTTATACTAATGTGTGTAATAGAGAGATTATTGAAGAAAAGTTTGTTGGGAGAAATTTGATTGGAAGAGAAAAGAAAAGGAAGAGGATTTGAAGAGTGGAAAAAAAGTTAAGAAAAGTGAAAATAAAGTAGAGGAAGTTGAGGAAGAAAAGAGTATTTCTGAGGAAAGACTGATGAAAAAGGAAGTGAGCAAGAAAATGAGAAAGAAAGTAAAAATGAGAATGAAGATGAAAAGGAGAGTGAAAATGGAAGTTAAAAAGGAAGAAGAAGAAAATGATAGAGAATCTGATGAACAAGACTAAGGAAAAAAATGGGGGAGTAAATGAGCTTAAAAGGAGAAAAATTATAGTCAAGAGAGATCCAAACAATCTCATATGTGCAAGTGATCAAGGAAAGAAGAATTCAATTCACAAGCAGAAAAATGACAGAGGAAGATGAATGTGAGTGTATGTGAAGCAAGAGAAGGATTTGAAGAAAAATGAAGTAAAATGAAAGAGAGGATGAAATATGGAGTTAGTTTGAAGACATTTCAGTGAAAATAGAGAACTTGGGGACTTCATTTCAAGAGCAAGTGAGAAATTGAAAAAGTATACTCAAGCTAAAAGGCAGATTAAAAAAAGGCAGTTTTAGTCCATGAAGTTGAAAGATTTGAATGTAAGTCCTTCTATTCCCAGTTATTCTGGTATAACTCCTCTCATGTTTGATTGCACTATTGACTATCTTACCTAGTTAGATGTGCAGTCTATTTTCATGAGTTTCTTCTTCTGCTGATGAGCATACTTCTTCACGAGGGTATGTTGTCAAGCCTAGAACTTGTAATGCTAGTAGCAACCAATCTTCTCAAAGCATAACACTACCTTGACATGTCTTACTTCTATCTCAGTTGTCTATTGTAAGGTAACTTTTTTATCTGCTAGTTTTATGTTACCAATGTGAGCTGTTTTCAGGACAATATTGCTTTTATTATGCTTTGTTTTTTGGATATGTGAGCCCTTTGAACTATCTCTGCTTATTCCAAACAATCTTGGTAACTATCTCTTTATTTATCTGATTCATGTTAAAAAATAGGAGAAGTGTTATAGTGTGTTTTAATCTCTGAGATTTACCTTATTAAAGATCTTGATGACTAGCTTGGATCTTAATCTTGACTTAATCCTGATGACTCTGTGAGCTATCTTGATGACTCCATGAGCTAATTTTTTATTGATAGTCTTTTGATTTGACCTAGTTTTCATTCTTATCTGGGCTGTGAATTGAAAATCTTGGTATAGTCACTATAGCTAGAACTTTCTCATTCCATCTAGCTATTATGACGATTTTTGAAGCACAATAACTCTGGATTTTCTTTGTCTCATTTCTTCTACAGATGAGAGTTTCTGATAAGCTAATGAAAACAAGAAATAAGTGGTCTGGTGGTTTTTTGTTAAAGTTTATAGTCTCTTAGATAAAGTTAGGAATAACACTTGCTTAGGGGGAGCTTTTTGTTTAAAATGTTTTTCTTTCATATATGTCTTTAGCTCGGGGGAGCATTTATCTTCTGTCTTTAACTATGGATTTTTAATTTAATAAAACAAACTGTTTTTGTCACTCATCAAAAAGGGGGAGAATGTTCGCTCAAGGTTCAATATATTTCTAGAGTTTTGATGAATAACAAAATGACTTATGTATATTTTAATTCAATTTGTTTTGTTAAGACAGAAAAAGAGTTGACCTAAAGTCCGCATACGAGACTCGAGCTAATAAGTCGAGCAGAATGGTTGATATTTATCATGTGAAGATTTGTAGGGACCAAGAATATTCTTGATAGCTATCTTCGATGGTGACTTACACATGTAACAACTATAGAGGACCAGTTGTGAAAGGTTGAAAGAGGTGTGAAATTGCCTTTCTTAACTTAACACTAACATATAGGCAAGTTTGAATTTTGTGTTGTGTCAAGAGTTGTCTGTCACTTTAATACATTGCAAAATAAATTACTTTACACAAGGATACCAAGAGTTGTTTATGCAGTTCAGCCAACACTGTCTACCTCTGCGGGATTGCGATCATTGATCCGATCCACTATATGAGAAAAAACATAAGGGTACAGTTGTACAATCCTAATTAGTGATCAATCAGACCACAACAATCGACACACGCTTGCTGGAACAATTTGTTGTGTGTTAGATTAGACACACTCGAACTAACACCCCCAACATCCAATACAAAGTATCTAAAACTGAAAGAAATATCCCAACCCAAATATCTATTACAATATGAATGAAACAAGTATAACTGTATTGGGATTGCAGTACTTCTTAACAGAAATGAGTTGAAACCAGCCACATCAGAATTTTATCACCAAAATTTCTAAACTACTATCTTTCAAGTATTTGAATGTATTATCTTAATTTTGGTGAAGAAAAATAACTGTAGCTTGCTCAAATAAATAAGCAAACTAAAACCTTGTTGAAGAAGGTTTCCTACTTGAAGTCTTCTTCTAATCTTCAACTGATTTTTTCAATAGTCTTCAAGTAAAACTCCAAGTCTAATTAGCATGTGTTTCAAATAATCTTCAAGAGAGCTTGAATATATATTAAAGACTCCTAAATAAAATAGAACTTTACTTCTTCAAATAATGCCAACTCATCTTCTAATTTAGTTAGGAAACTATTTCTCTAACAATCTCCCCCTTTGGCATTGTTTGATTCAAAAGTTATTTACAATAATCAACAATAGCAAAGTTCATTTGTGTGTTGACAACTGGTTTGACATAATATCAGAAAGCATCCAAAAGTTTCAACACAACACAAAGTCTCTAAGTCATATCAAATAATTAGTGCTCAGCAATAACTCCAAGAACAAACATATAATACACCTAGCACTTGTTAAACAAGAAAATTGGCATATAGAGACCATCAACAACATTCTGTTAAGGCAGAATAACAGAAATATCTTGAGCCAACAACAAGGCTTTTAACATAACAACCAGATATATCATTCCGTAGCGGAAATATATAGTTATTATCCCTCAGTCCCTTCTCCCACCCCCCCCCCAATGCTCACCCTATCTTCATTCTCCTCTTTTTGGATCAAATACTAACAAACTTCACTTGGCTTTCTCCAACATCATAAGATTCAACAGCTATCAGTGTCATTGTTGATTTCCGTTAGCACTGCAGTAACATGAGCTTCTTTGACAAATTCAACAATAAGATTTTGAGTAGATTTCATCATGTTTAAGCATGAAGCTATTGTAAAGAGAAGCTTTTCAAAACTCCAAGAGAAAATAAGAATCCAGACAGATAAAAACAAAGATAATCTGTTACCGACTTGAGAGTCCTAAGATTTCAGCAATTGGAGAGAGATAGACTTCAACTTCAATAGAGAGATTGAATACCACTCTGCTAGAAAGTCCTTGATAAGAGTTAGTTATTACTCCTTGGAAACTCTTCAAGTATCATCATGTGAGACTTCCATTTGATATAGAACTCTTTGTATCTTCTTTTTCTTTTTTTTTATAAACATAAACTGAACAACGTTTTTAAAAAAAAAAAAAAAAAGAGAAATTGAAAAAATTTGTACAGTGTTGTATTGAAGTTTTTAGAATCACTTCACGATATGCAAAGGCAAGAAGCCTTCTTCCTTGTTCACATCACTTATTGCAAAAGTACACTTTCTAACATTATCATCAAAAGTAATTATATCTTCATTACACAATTGATGATCTGTGAGAACTCCTTTGTTGTCAGTCATATGTTGTGAACAACCACTGTCAAGGTGCCTCTAACATGTTGAACTTATGTTTCTTGATAACATAAATTCGTCTGAACTTGTTCAACTTCCTGTCAAAAAACACGAGTAGGTTTATTAATAATTTTTTCTTGCTGAAGATCTTTGATTCTTTTGAAAAACTATCGCCAAACATGTCCAGAAATATTACAATAATTGCATATTGGTGGTGGCTTTCTTGGTTTAATTCTCCTGAAGAAACTCTTCTTTTCAGCACTTGAAACTTGACTTTCATTACTCTAGTTGCTATTTCTTTGATGTTTTTTTGTTGTGTTGGATTACTAGTCACTGAATTAACATAACCCAGACCAATGAGATTCCCAAAGCTTTTTCAAGATTCCAAGATTTCATCCAGCTTCATCTTGCCCTTGTTTAGTTTTTCCATATATTTTTTTGCTTCCTCCAATTTTTCAACAGTCTTCTCATGTTGAGTCATTGTTTGTTAGAGATCCCATTTCAGTTTTTGACACAAGGCATTTACTTGTGAATTTTCCTCTAATAGCATGACATTTTCAGCCTTAATCACAATATGACATTTATTTAGTTCTTTCCCTGTTGTGTGTAAAAGATTATATTTCTGCTCAAGCTTATTATGGTAGGCCTCTTTTCTGTTAGACTTAACATCTTCACTGTTAGTCAAAGCATCTATATTAACACAAGTTGGAGGTTTGTTACCTGACTCACATTGCGAGTGGAAAGCAACATTGTTGACTTGTGAGTCTTCCTCATCACTCTTAGGTGTTGTAGTCTGTGCCATCACCAAAAGTGGTGTTATGTATCTTCTTTTTTGACACATTTCCACATTCAAATTGAATATGCCCATAATGTCTTTAAAATAGGGTAAATCTACAATTGTGCAACAACCAAGTATACCTATCATCATAGTAATAGAGATACACTCGAGTTGTCGGCTTAGGGAATAGATAAGCTCAATTACTAACCGTTTTATCTAATTCTAATCTAGCAAAATTGATATTGAGAAAATATTTACAAACTACTAAGAAAACAATTAAATGAAAGCAATAGTAAAGGTAGAAATTTGAGAATAAGAGTTTGAATGATGGAATCTCCCTAATGTTTGTCAACTATTTCAATTTTGAAAATCATAAAACGATGTTTGGAAAACCAAGATGGGGTTATCACACGAAAATCGGATAGTCCCTATCTTTAGGTGAAGGCCTCTCTACTCACTAACCTTTAGAGAAGAATCTCTTCTTTCTCCAAACGATTATAAATGCAATTAGATAAATGATCCAAAAACCTAAAAGTACAAAGAATATCTCTATTCAATTGCCAACTTTTATTGTCCAATTAGTTGCCCTAGATCGATTTTTCTTTTTCAATTCCAACCAATCTTGAAATGAAAATCGATTCTACGCAAGTCAGTCATCACACGACATAATTGAACAACAACCCAAATTAAAACAAACATCAATTGTATAAAATCCCATAAAAATCACATCATTCCAAAGTTAGGATTCAACCAAAAGGTTAAAATCTAGCTACTAAACATCCTAATAGAAATCAAATTAATAATAGTATTCATAAGCAACAAGGGAAAAGAAAGCTTAGGATGAAGAAGAGTCGAGTCCATGATTCCGAAGCCACCCGAGCTTGTCTCTTGAGTTTCTTGATGAAATCTGAAATTGCTCTGTAAAACTTCTTCAATCTTTCCCCGAAAGCTTCAATTCAATGTTAATTGATAAAAAACTACCTAATTGAAAAAGAATTGGAAGGAGTTTTATTGCTATGTTTCACCCCCAATACTTCCTCTCTAATCTGAACTGAAGAATGCCCCAAAAGAGGGGGAAAATTCAAATAAAAATAGCAGAAAATGCATTAAACGTGTGTTATATATGGACCCTACCGTGTGCGGTAGGTCAAGCCCTACCGTCCGCAGTAGGGTTCTTTCCAAAAACTTCCTTGAATACTCGAGACCTACCATGGACAGTAGGGGTAGTCTACTGTTGCCGGTAGGTTTTTGTCCATGATTCCTTTTCACTTCAATACCTACCACAGGCAGTAAGTTAGTCTATCATCAGCGGTAGGCTGCTAGTTTCAGTGCTGACATCTTCCGTCTTCTCCGATTCGCTCAGTTTTTGCCCATTTTCACTTTTATTCTTCTCCTTCTTCATCGAGAAGCACTTGAGATAAGAATAGAGGTAAATTGTATAAATTATACATCTTATACATTAAAAACATCGTAAAAAATGACGAAAATAATATGTAGAAGTAATAACAATATGGAACATATCAGCCTACGAAATCTACATTCGAAACATCTGAATTTATTATTATTTTCTTGGTTAGAGCAAGTTTACCTCTTGGTTCAACAACATTAACTCAAAAGGCAACTCCCTTGTCAAGTTTTCTAGTAATTTCATAGGCCTGTAAAGATCCTATCAATTCATCAAGTTTCATACGCAACACACCCTTGGCTTCCTCTATTGCTATAACTTTTGCTCTAAACCTTTCAGGAAGAGACCTTAGAGTCTTCCTGACAATCTTTTCTTGATCAAAACTCTCACCAAGTTGATATACTTGATTAGCTATGTCACACAGCTTGCCATTGAATAGTTCTATTGTCTCATTTTCTTTCATACATAATTCCTCAAACTAACTAGTCAACATGTAAAGTCTAGTGATTTTTACCTTATTTGTTCCTTCATGGATTGTTTGCAAAGTATCCCATGCTTCTTTTTCCATCTCATATTGTGAAATGAGCTTGAACTGCACTAAATCAACACCAGCGAACATAGTATTGAGAGCTTTGGCATTAGTTATGAGTTCTTCTTTTCTTCAAAAGACCAATCATCCTGGCCTTTTTTTTCACCATTTGCTTTCACAGGCATCTTCCAACCAGATTCAACAACATCCCATGTATCATCATCAAGAGTCTAAATAAGGATTCTCATAAGCTCTTTCCAATATGCATAGTTCCTTCCAACAAGTGTGGACGAACTAATGAACCTCCTTCTTTCATCTGACTGATGTCGACAGAAATCCTTTAAACCTTTTTCACAGAATCTCACCTTGCTAATACTAGCAAAACAATACTGATGAGGCTTTGATACCACTTGAAAGGTTGAAAGAAATGTTTTACTGTTTTTCTTAACTCAACACTAAAAAAAATCAAGTTTGACTTTTGTGTTGTGTCAAGAGTTGTCTGTCAATTTAATACAGAGCAAAATAAATCACTTAATACAAAGACACCAAGAGTTGTTTACGTAGTTCAGCCAATATAGCCTACCTCTGTGAGATCACGGTCATTGAGCCAATCCACTATATGAGGAAAAATATAAAGGAATTGTTGTACAGTCCTAACTAGTGATCAATTCGAACACAACAATCGACACACGCTTGCTGGAACAATGCTGCATTTTAGATTAGACACACTCAAACTAACACACTCGACAACTAGTATAAACTATCTAAAACTGAAAGAAACATCCTAACCCAACTATCTATTACAATATGAATCAAACAAGTATAACTGTGTTAGGACTGCGACACTTCTTAACATAAATACGTTGACATTAGGTGCATCAGAATTTTTTCACCAAAATTTCTAGACTTCTATCTCTCAAGCATATGAATGTATTATCTTAATTTTGGTGAACAACAACGTCTGTACGTTGCTCAAATAAATAAGAAAACCGAAACTTTTTTGAAGAAGGTTTCCTACTTGAATTCTTTTTCTAATCTTCAGCTGATTTTTTCAATAGTCTTTAAGTAAAACTTCAAGTCTAATTGGCATGTGCTTCAAATAATCTTCAAGAGATCTTGAATATATATTAAAGAGATAAGGACTCCTTAGTAAAATAGAACTTTGCTTCTTCAAATAATGCCAACTCATTTTGTAATTTAATTAGGAAACTGTTTCCCTAACAAGTTGTATTATTTTGTCTGCAAGAATTATGCACTTGTCACTTTTCTCTATGCGGTCCATTGATTTTGCTTTAACTTTTTCTTATTTTTGTTAAACAAGAAATGACTCATCAAAGATTGTTTCTCTTCTTGTAAAAAATGAGTTAGAGATATTAAGAGAGAGGAAGATTCTTAGTAACAACCAAGCAGCTTACTAGTGGATTAGAATAAATGCTTCTTTTGCAAGAATAGGACACTTGTCCTTTATGTTTGTGGTTTCTCTTTTCTTTTTCTTACTTTATTCTATTTTCGGTTAAAAAGGGATGATGACTAATATATGTATGTGTGGCATATATAAAAAAATGGAGTAGAGATCCATGCGAAGGTTTAAACAAGAAACAAACATATGAAAGTTGGACATTCTTGAAGAAAATTTTTTGCTACAATCAAAGAAGAATTTGTAGATAAGAGTGCACCATTGCAGAGTATCTTTCTTCATCAAACAGAGAGAGTTGTCCATCATCAAGTGAAGAAACATTTCAGAAAATTATTTGAGAGATTGAGAGGCTTTCTTATAGAGAGTTTCTGAATATACTGAAGAGTTGCGCTAAATCTATTTTCATCTTCTTTTATGTATTTTTGGTTTGCAAGTTGCGGGTGAAAAACTTGTGTCTTGGTTTGCAAGTTTTGGGTGAGAAACTTGTGGTTGGTTTTCATGTTCCAGAACAAAACTTGTTGTTTAGCTTATTCTTGATAGAGAAGCTTTTAGTTGCCAGAACTAGAAAAAAACTAGTGAGTGATCTTTTGTAAAGGTTTAATCTTATCTTTAACGAGATTGATATTTTAATGGAATCCCTAAGACGGTGTTCTTGAGGGAAAATGGATATAGATATTTAACTGAACAAATATAAAAATTCTTGTGTCCTTTTATTTTTGCTCTTCATTCTGTCTTTCATTTAATAAGTTTCTGTTATTCTGATTCTTTAATTGTTATGATCATGATGTTAGAGTCAAGTTAAAGACTTATAATATTCACTGATCATCTTTTTATAGTTAAGTTAAATTTAGTATTGAACTAATAAATTAAAAAATAACAAAAAGTTTAAAGTATAATTTTTTTCTAAAAGGTCCAACATACCCCTCCCTTCTTAAACTGTTCTGGAACTTACACTCTCAAACTTGCGAGGGTGCGGGGGTCGACTGTAACAATCAATACCACTATTATTATTTCCATGAAAAGATATTAGAAGTGATGCATGGGAGTGTGGGAGGTGGGAGAGAGATGACGAGTTGAAAATCCTCCACATGGGAGACAATTGCTTCAACACCGACTGAGCCCCTCCCTCTTCTTCTTCTTTTTCTTTCTCTACAAAGGAAAGGAGGGAGGATGTGATGTAAAGAGTGGATTAAAGGGGGGAAAGAATGTGAATCAATTCTTGAAGTGGTGAGTAGAGTTTATACAATATTGTGAAAGAAGGGTTTATTCCAAGTAAAGAGAAGATATTACCAATTTTGGAAATAAAGACTACTAAAAGGAAATGGATGCTTTGTCATTTAACTATTTTTGGTAAACTAGAAAAGTAAAGAAATTCATGTGACATGAAATTAGGATAATGCTGGAGCTGGACTAGTGATTCTTATTCATGAACCCCTTCCCTCCCCTCAATAATTGACTAAAATTGACATTCTTATCGGCAAGAAATGTGCAATTATGCGTTTTCTGGTGATCATTGATCATCACAAGTGTATTCTGTGATTTTGAAGGGGGGGGTTTGTTTTGGATAGGGAAATTCAATCCTATTTGAGATCAACTGAAGCAGCTTGGTTAGTTGGCATCCGGCTGTTGAGTTTGATTTTTGTACATGTGATCCCATAAAAAAACAAAATCTCCAGCGGTGTTCTCCCTGCTTTAAAGTAAATTATTTTTAATTTATTTTATAATATAAATTATTTTTTAGTTATTTCCCAATGTCTCTTATATAATTACTCTTAGTATAACAACGCGGAAAAAACTATATATTTTTTGAAGTTATAACTTTAATATTCTTAAAACTTGTTATGCTTTTAATACTGTTAAAATTAAAATTTTTTTATTAATGTTTTAAAATATTTTTTTAAAAGTATTTTTTTAACCACTTAAAAAATCTTTAACAATAAAAAATAAACTTTAAGTTCATTGAATAATTAGATTCTTCCATGTGGCGTGCATGGAAACACGTTAAATAATTAAAAGTTATAATTTTACATATAACATTACGTTCAAGGAATTTCGCAATATAAGTTGCGAGTTTTTTTAGTATTTACGTTACGTACATATATAATTCTAGATATTCTAAGGAGAAAAAGGAAAAGAAAACATATTTGAGCTCCAATCGCCTACTTAATTAAATCAATACTCCAATTAACATTTGCCAGGAAATCTTTCACTGGAGATGATATTCACAACTAGAACTACAAATGGATCTTATTCGTATCAAATTTAGATTCTACCAATTTATGGTGAGATTAAAATTTGTTATTTGTGATTCAAACTCGTACCTAAATCCAAATAACTCCTATTAAATGGATTTGGTAGGATATTATGATACATATATCCTTTTATTTGTTTATCAATAAAAATAAAATAATAATATATTTATATAATTATAATTTATTTTTATACATATAATTTCATACATATTTATTTTTTATTTCTAATTTATTGGTAAGAATTGTATTTGTACTTGAACTTTTAATTATTTCAATTAGAATGTTATTGTTTTTAAAATATTTAGAGAGGTGAAAGAATTTTATTTGTTGAAGAGATATTAAAGCAAGAGCTCGAAATTTCTGTATCACTTTGTGTATGTACCACTGTCTACACCACTTTCTAATTTTGTATATTTTATTAATAAAATAGAATAAATAAAAGATAACTATTAAGAAAAAAATATAAACCCTGAAGGAAAAATATATTTAAAAGAAGGTAGTACATACTGTGGTATACAAAGTGGTATAAAGAATTAAAGCAATGATGTTATAAATTGAAATTTTCGTTTCAAGGCTCTCTTTAAAAAAAATCATAAATATTATTTTACACATTTTTTATATTTAGGAGAGAAAAAAATGGCTATCTTAAATGCATATACCCAAATTTTATCAAAGTAAAATAAGATTTGAGTCCATAAAATATATATTCATCAAATTCAAATATAATTATGAATCTAATTTTATTATAAAAATTTAAATTCGATACAGTAAGTGTCGTAATCACCTAAATTCACATCGCATATAACACCCACATACATGGTTGAATTTACTAGTTCATGCATTGTTTTGA
Source organism: Catharanthus roseus (assembly GCA_028651295.1). NCBI lineage: Eukaryota > Viridiplantae > Streptophyta > Magnoliopsida > Gentianales > Apocynaceae > Catharanthus > Catharanthus roseus. Next base: position 3,389,642 of record JAPQWS010000047.1, read on the forward strand.
TTGTTGATATGCCAAACTAAATTCGTACTACGTACCATGGTGGATCAAATCAAAGATGAACTCAACGAATCATGAAAAAGAAATTTTGCTAACAAATTAATTATCATAATTACATTATCAAAGAACTTTCTAATATAACAAAAACATAATTGTTCGTGAATATTATTGTTTTTTATGGCTTGCAGTATGAAAATTATCTAAAAATAACAAAGAAGGGCTGACTAAATTGAGGTAAAAAGATGGATTTTTGGATTGGAATGAATTACATAATTTGGTGGCAATGAAAAATATATTCATTGGAAAGTGATTGGCATATTAATTCTAGGCCTTTTGTAGGGTTTGGTAATGATACCATGCTTTGGATAATGAATGAGACACATGTAAGTAGAAAGGTTTGATTTTACTAGTGGATTAGCCCCATCCCATTCTATTGGTCTAAAACAAAGGTTATAGAGTTTGATTTTACTTGTGAATGATGTTCTAGGACATGGCATCATTTACAATATTTAGAAAATCCCCTAAAAATATGTTTAGAAAATCACACGATATTCGTGTGACATATTTATTTCTTTTTTATGCGAAGAAAATTGTGGTTCGAGGTTAACCTAAATTTTTTATTTGATAAGAAACATTTTTTATTATTCAATTATGATTTTGCCACACATATTTATTTTTAACATTTAAGAATTGTTAGTCCTTTGTTTTTCAATTGTCATTAAAATCTATTATTTAAATAAATACCTTATTTGGTTTAAAATATAATTTTCTTATTTGGTTTAAAATATAGTTTTTATGTGGTAATCATTTGAATATCATATACTTACACGATTAAGTTAGTGATTTTTAAAATTTCCACCACAAAAAAAAATATTTTAAAATTTTCATATCTTTTAATTAAAAGTTAAATTATATAAAAGATTTAAAGTGCAATTTATAATAAAAAATTGCATTAGATTTTAAAGGTTAAAAAAATATTAGCATGGTTTTTATCTATAATATTGTTGTTATTTGCAACATTTGTCTCGTAACATTCTCTTATAATTCTTTTATAATATTTTTTTTAATTTAATTTATCTTTTATTTAATAAATTTTATAAATAAAATACTATATGAAAAATGTTATAGAAAGAGTGTTACATAGGATGTTATAGATGGTTTGTTGCTTATCATTGAGTCTTTTGTTGAAGTACATTTAAAATCGTTTGTAACATTCTCTAAAACATTTCTATATCATTTCATTTAGTAATATTTTTTTTTTCAAATTTATCTGTCTTTTATTTAATAGGTTTTATTAATAAATTACTATATGAGAAATGTTGCAGATAAGTGTAATAAAAAGTGTTACAAAGTATCTTAATTAACGACAAAGGTGTTGATTATTTTTGTGTTTAAAGAATATGCACAAAAGCTTTTTAAATTTTGCCAAAAAATTGTGTAAATGGTACATGTATAGAGACTATAGTACTAGTTTCTCCAACTTCCAAGTACCATCACCTCCCGGCTCCGTCCTTAACTGTTGTATTGGCAATCCGTCTCTTGCGTATTCAAAATAATAATAATAATAATAATAATAATAATAATAATAATAATAATAATAATAATAATAATAATAATAATAATAATAATAATAATAAATAAAAATAAAAAGCCTCTTTTGCATGATAAAGGGGAAAAAGAGCCCGAAGGAATTTCAAGCATGGCCTAATATCTAAACTTGACACTCAAAGCAAGCCCAATAGTCCTCAATTCGTTAATGTCGATTTGTTGAAACAGAGAAGAAGTGGTATTGGGCTACAATTGTCCAAAGACTTTTTCTTCCCAAAAAAAAAAAAAAAAAAAATTCCATTCCCCCGTATTTATTTCATTTTTCCATATCTCCAAGAAACTTTACTGAAACCCTGAGATGGGCTATATAAACCAAAAAGTTTATAGGTACAGTTTTAAAGATTTTGAAGATTTTCGTTTTGAACATTTAAGCAAGTAATGCTGCCATTTTATAAATTTTTCATTTTCTTTAGTGGTTATATATCTCTAAACAAAATATTTTCTATTTAGAAACTTCTTGGTAACTTCGTTAGAAGTGTAGGCCTTCTACTTCTAGATAAGCCTTCGAAAGGGATCAAACCTTCTCTTTCTAAAGCTTCGATATTGGATCGTAAACGATCTCTCCACGAAAATATATGTAGTCTAATAAATGAGTTCCTTTTCTTAAGGAGTTTTTTCCATCCTGTCATTCTAATAAAGGATAGTAGTATATCTTATTGATTTCAACCAATATTGTTGGGGAGACGGCAGTGTACAACATCTTTTTCTTCACCATAAAACTGAAACCATCTTGCAAATACAACTAAATCACTCATGATCGCGACAAAAAAAAAAAAAAAAAATACTATTTACTGGCGAAGAATCCATTGGTGTTGTGTCGGTATTAATTTGTTACCAACTGATCACCGATGAAACTTTCGCCGTCGATAACTGATGTTACCAATGCGTCTTCCATCAGCAACAAATGTTAGCGACGCCCTTACCGACAACTCAAATTTTTTGTCAGCTCGGTTAAGTATCATGAGTTATCGACGAATGTTTCCGTTAGCCACAAAAGTTTTCGATAGCTTTTCTTTTCGAAGTAACGGTTAACGACAAACTATGCTAATTGTACTCCTGTCAGTATATTTTTTTATCAAGACTTCAGCCTAGCGAAACTAGAAGACGGGGGACATCAGTAGTACTAGAGTCGGGGACATCAAAAGTATGAGGAGGAAGTAGAGGAGGCTTGAACCGGCACGTCAGGGCGTCGAGTCCTCCTGGTCAGCTACATGTGTTGTGAGATGATGTTGAGAGGACTGCAACCATAGCAGCTCTGACGAGATCTAAGAACGATAAGAAGGGATGTACGCCTAAGTAGTTCTGCTTGGAGTATTGCCTCATGTACCCATAGAACCAAGTGGAGATGCTCAAATGGCAAGCACCACCCTCTGCAGCATCCTTTGCTCAACATCTGCACAACTTGGCCTGATTGGCGCCAATCCTCTAGAAGATAGGCCCAACTATTCTCAGCTCTGAAATGATGAGCTGCCTTTAAAGCTCCATATAAACGATTATGGCTCATGCCAACCGCTGTTGTGGTCATGAGACGGAGATTCTCAAGCATAGCAGTGCCCGTCGCATCAGCTTCCTCCTCATATCGTGAAATTAATCCTACAATATAAAATCTTAGTTGAATAAGAAGTTATAAAACATTATATAGACTTGTAATTTGGAGATATTTAAAATTTCAATGACTTACCTAGAACTGGGCGGATCTAAAATGGCATACTCCCCCTTCTTGTCCCCTTTCTAATATCTATGTAGCTCCTCCAACTCGTTGCTCCTCGAGAACTCGTCAGCTAATTTCGTTTGTTGCAAAACTAACAATGTAATTATGGTGTGCTTTTGTTACAATTAATTAATCTAAAGAAGTAATATTGATGAAAGGTTTTACCTTCTTGGCGAGAGACTCGGGGAAGGATATGGACCCACCTATATGCTTCTTGGGTCTCATTCTAGTAGTTCTTATTTTGTTAGGACAAAGCCTCGAACCTCCAACTATTCCAATAGTTTATCATCATCTTTTATTCGCCCTCATCAATCCACAGAGGCCTCTTCCTTTGGCCCTAGAGTTTGAACATCATATCCTTGATTCCACCAGCGCACTTGTCCTCCCATGCGTCCTGAATCCCCGTTTCCGATACCGAGCCTTATACAACCTTTTTTTGCATTTCGAAACATGCATAAGATTTAGATAAAATTGAATTATATGCCGAAAAACTATAAGATCAGATATATTTAACTTAAACTCTCCATAACACAGATCTCGAGCAGCTGTTGGTACCTTAACCCATGCATAGTAAGGTCCCGCGAACCTCTGCTGAATGACAAAGATAATAATAATTGCAGCTCTCGATGACGAATGTAATATTTTACACAAGAATAAGGTTAGTATATATTACATTTTAGTAATGACAAGTATATATATCAAACACTAACTAATCACCATTAGTTCCATGACCTCTCAAGTATTAATAGGTGGCAGCGACCAAGCCAGCAGAGATGTCTAGGGAGTCGCAGAAGGAGGGCTGGAGGTAGATGTCCTGGGAAAAGGATTCGTGAAAGGTCCCGTAGTTGGTTGCTTCATGGGAGAGGTGCTCGTCGTATATGTTATTGGAGGAGGGTTGGTCATCTGTGCCAATAGATAAGGGGTCAGTTGAGACGGCAACGTCAGAGGTAGATGAGCTGTTGGTGATATAGTGATCGAATAAACCGGAGTCCTTATCGACTCTGTAGATGTTCCATCATCCCTTGCATACTTCCTCTTATATCCTCAGCCCATCGCACCAGCGATTACATAAAAAAATACTTAATCCGTCCTACAAATATAGTCTCAGTTTCTTTTTTCTTCTTTTCCACATTATAGTCTCATTTCCTTTTATGAATGATAGTTAATATCTTAATTTCCTTTTATGATAATTATTATACACCCTATAATTACTAAATATCTCCACTTTTCAAGAAATATTAATAAAATACACTTCTTCTAATAACTTTATGCCTATATTTGTAAAGTTTCATGATAAAAAGCCAAAGTCATTTAATATTAACGAAGGGGATAAAAGAGAATTGCAAGTAAACTTTATTAGTTTAACTGCCTTTCTTAATCTATGTGCAAATAGAAGTAGGACTATATTTATGGGACTAAAGGAGTATAAGGAACGTGAATGAAAATGAGCTAAATGATAAACATGCATATATAATGAGATAAATAGTGTATGTTCAGATTATCAATTAGAATGTTCTATGTCTCATAATCTTCATTAGAATCCCATTCAATCTCAGTTTCATCATTTATTCCTCCTCATAATGTGTTTTGCCGACATAAACCTCTTTTGACTCGCGAGACTCATGGAAGACAGGTCCTATGTAATTCAATCATCACATCTATTGTTGAAGTGTCATCAACATCCACGTTATCTTGGAATACAACATTTTTTATAGGAACATTTATATACTAGGAGTCAAGACTTCATTACACCAACAAATAATTGATCCTCTATCTTTTGGACCCAGAATAAGAAAGGAACAACACTTGCGCAACTTGATGAGCTAAAACAAAGGATTATATCCAAAATATCTCCATTCATTGAGAAACTCCATAAGTTTATATTGAGGATGAATCCTAACCTCTCGATATGAAGAATCAAATCGATCTCACCAGAAAATATGACCTTTTGGATTGGTGTTCCAGGAAGCTCTACCTCAACTATGTCATTTAAAACCCATAATAATCTAGTTTCACACGCACACCATAAGTAAATGTTTCTCCTTCCTTACCCTTATCTTTCATGTAAAACCTAAACCCATTGACACGGTAACCGGTGTATATATTAACTTTTCTAGAAGGATCTCAAGAAAGATCTTTTAGGATTTGGTTATACTCTTTGGTAGGATTGTGCATATGTATATACACCAAAGAAAACATTTGGTTAATAAAGTTATGTAATAATCTTTGTGATTAAGCACAAATCACATTCAATGAGATTAACTTCATTTCTAAACCACTCTGTGAATTCCTCACTTATTTTCCTCACGATTTCATCCTTCATTATATTTGGATTGATGTTTCTCAATTCCAATGAGTATTTCCAGCATTTAATAAGTTTTAGGCTTACAAGATATATATATGTATATACATATGTATACCTATATTATATTTTCACTAGTTTTTGGGCTTATTTTCATTTTTATTAAAAGTTAATTCTAGTGTAAATTGAAATTAATTAGAATAAATAACTTCCTTTATACATTATTTGATTTTTAGGGCCAAATTGAAGATGAAGTAAACTTGGAGAACTAAATTACAAAAAACGGAAAGAAAATTAAAAGAAAAAAAGACAAAAAGACAAAAGGACAAGATGCACGTGGGTAGACTTGAAATTGCAAGTCAAAATTGCAAATGAAACTTGAGCGAGCCAACAATGGATTCCAACATGAATCGTTACGAAGCGAATCCAGCGCCAGAATCATTTTTTATTTTATATTTTATTTTTCTATTTAGAAATTGTTTATCTTAGTAATTTTAGAGTTCTAGTTTTAAGTAACTTCATTTTTCCTTCTTAGTTTTATTTAGAGTTCTAGTTTTTAGTAATTTCTAAATACTTTTTGGATTTTGATATGTAACCTCTACAAATAGAGGAGATTAGGCTTTAGTTTAGATCATCTCTCTTATTATTGAAGATTCAGAAGACAGATTCAAGAGGACTTTCTAGGCTTCTTCTATACATTCTTTTTATTTATTTGTTTAGTATGAGTAGCTAAGTCATTTGTGACTAAGACGTTCTTTGAAGGTCGAAACTTTTAAAATATGGTTTTTTATTTAATTAAAAATTTTATCTTTTATCTTATTCTTGGTTAATTGTTATTATGTGTTTTTAATGCTTGCGATTTTCATATGAACTATTGCATGTACATAGATTGTATCTTGTGGCCGAAAGGTACTATGTTTAATTGGATCAGGGTCATAAGACATATCATAAAACTTACTAGAGATAAGTTTGGTTTGTTTATGCGGTTTCTAATCAATAGGAAACGAAAGTTAGGAAGATCCACAGAGGTGTATGAGGTCTTGTTTCTTAAAATCATGTAGAGATACAATTAGTTTATTTGCAAGGCTAGGAGCTTTTCAACCAAGAGATTGGTCCTAGCTTATTCTCGGAAATTTCACAGTTAACCAGATCAAGAATTAATCAAGAATAAATCATCTATAACAGTAAAAAGAGTATACTAGATTAGGGGTGCCTTAGTATGTTTTTTTATCATAAACTTTTCTTAAACTTCTTTTCTTTTATTTTTAATTGTCATTATTAATTTTCATTAGTTTTTAATTATTAGATACAAACAAATCACCTTTATTTATTTTTGGCTTAAGTCTGGTTAGAAGTAGACGAGTTCACCTGTTAGATAGCAATCCTTGTGTGACGATCTTTATTCGTCATTATATTACTTGCCTGATATTTGTATACTTGCAAATTTCAACATCAAGTTTTTGGCGCCGTTGCCAGAGATTATTTTTATCTAGTGTGGAATTTTAATACTAAACCTTAGTTTAAACTGTTGTATATATTTCCTTTTCATTAAAAACTAAAAAAAAATTCCTTAAATTTTTTAAATTTTTTTCAAGTATTTTTACATTTTTAATTTTTTAAAAAAATAATTACATTTTTTTTAATTTTTAATTTTTGTGTTTTATTTTTTTTATTTTGTATTTTTTAAATTTTAATTTTTTATTTTAGAATATCAGTTGTTTCTTTTTATTTGTTTCATGCATACACAAAGTCTTACAAATAAAGATGCCTTACAATTTATACCGGAATAAGCTGTCCAGCAATCACGGCTGCAGCTTTTAAGATTGAACTAGCATACGTTCAAATGGTTCTAAACAATTCTTTCTTTGGGAAGCCACATGGCGATCCGTAGTCTCATATTGATAATTTTTTGGTAATTTGTGATACTTTTAAAAATCAATGGAATTTGTGAAGATGCAAAAAGGCTAAAGCTTTTCCCTTTCCCTTTAAGGGATAAAGCTCGAGTATGGTTAAATTTTCTCCCTTCTATTTCTATTGATTCTTGGGCAAAATTGCAAGAAGGCTTTTTAAATAAATTCATTCATCCTATTAAGACTATCCAAATATGATCTAAACTTCATAATTTTGTAAAAGAACCCATAGAGTCATTACGTGATACTTTGGAACGTTTTAAAGAATACCTTAGATTGTGTCCACATCATGGGATGCAACCAGGAATATGAGCCCAAATATTCTATAATAGATGTACTTCAGAGGTGAGATCATTAGTTGATGCGGGTGGTGGGGGAGCTTTTATGTCTAATTTTGAGGAAAATGCTTGGGACTTAATAGAGAAAATGGCCCTCAATAGTTCTCAGTGGTATAATCCAAGAGATCTTCCTATAAAGAAAGTGGTAATTTTGATGGAGAAAAATCGGATGGAGGAGATGTGATGGCACAATTTTAAGCTTTTCATCAATGGCTCGATGCATTACAAGTAGCTACCATAAATAATCAATGCGAGCTGTACTATGGACATAACCCTACAAGTCAATATGGGCAAGTTAAGATGGTAAATTCTAATTTTGAAACTAGCAATATTATTTTTGTTGGACAAAATAATAGAAAGAATGACCCGTATGCTCCTATATATAATCCTAGGTGGAGAAATCATCCTAACTTTGGATGGTGACGGGACAACTCAATCCAGATGGCATAACCACCACCTCCACAAGAGAAGAGGGCTAATTTTGAGGAAGTAATGCTTCAATTCGTAGAAAAAACCTTTGCTTCTTTGGCAAATATAGAAAAACTCTTCAAGGCCATAGAAATGGATAAGCAAAATACAAAGGCTACCATAAGGAATCCTGAGATACAAGTGGGGCGTTATCAACTGCTATTGTCAATAGATCTCATGGATCTCTACCAAGTGATACAGAGAAAGAATAACAAAAGGAAGAAGAAACCACTCTTATGGGCCCCCTAAACTTCAAAGGATCATATAGAGGGCGTAAGAAAGGTAATATGGAATGTAATAATGATACTACTGACATAAATTCTTTTCCTTTTCCTAATATGGCTACATGCCAAAATATGGATTCACACTTTAAGAAGTTTCTTGAAATATTGAAGAAACTAAAATTTAAGATTTCTCTTGTAGATACTTTATCACAGATACCATCATAAGCGTATTACTTGAAGAATATGTTAGGAAACAAAAAGAAACTAAAAAAATTCTAACAATTATGCTTAATTGAAGACTGTTCGGCAATCTTGCAGAAGAAATTGGCATTGAAGCTCAATGACCTAGGGAGTTTTCAAATTCCTTGCTCTATTGGTGAGTTTTTCTTTAATATTGTGCTATGTGATTTAGGGTCTAGTATTAATTTGATGTCTTCCTCTGTTTATCAAAAACTTAGATTAGAGGAAGTCAAGAACAGTACTATGTCTTTACAAATGGCTGAGAAATCTAAAAAATATCCTAGAGGCATAGTAGAGGATGTTCTTGTTAAAGTTGATGAACTCGCTTTCCATGTGAATTTCGTTGTTCTTGACATGGAGGATGATTCTGATCTATTTTTAATTTTATGCAGACCTTTTCTAAATACTAGTTGAACTTTAATTGACGTAGAAAAAGGTCAACTAAGATTCAAGGTTGGGGATGAATTTGTGATCTTAAACATGTTTGTATCATCAAACAATTCCTCCAATGGAGAATTTTTATGTGCTTTAAATATTATAAATGCTTCTAAGATTGATTCATCTTCTACAGTTGTTGCAGGAAATGAAATCTTAAAAATGCATAAACCTTTAAAAGAAGAAGCAACACTTGCAACAGAAAGTATAGAAGAGAATGTAAAGAAGAAGAATTCTGCACGCAAGGGCTAAACGTTAAAAGAAGAATCTGAAAGAGAGAAAACCTATAAATGCAGAAGTTTATCTTTTCAAACATCCTTCTTGATTGTCTCGCTTATAAAGGAAGTCAAGCTGAGACTATAAACGAGAAATAAATTTTATTTATTATTTATTTATTTATAGTATTTTTCTTGTTGGAGGTTTAAGTGTTTTTCTTAGTAATCTATGTTTCTTGTAGGGCCCGTTTGATAAAAGTTAAAATGAAGTTTGAAGTTTAAACTGTTTAAGTTCTAAATTTTGAATCTTAAGTTTGAACACTGAATCTAAAAACTAAAGTCTGAATCTGAGTATTGAATTAATTAATAAGGGGTAATTATATGCAAAACATTATAATAATTTGACAAACAATATAAATATTAAGACTTCACACTTCAGAATTAAGTAAAAAATGTTCACTTAAAATTTATAACTACAGTTAAGCATATCTTAAATAATTAAGTGATTTGAAAAAATTGTTATCAAACGCACTTAAATATTAAGCACTTAATAATGTATGTTATCAAATACACTTAATTCAATAAGTTCTTAACTAATTAATTTTACGAGGTAAACTAACTTAACAAACAAGGCCTTAGTTTACTTTGCTCTTAGTCCCAAAACAATTGAAAAAATTTAAAAATTCCAAAAAAATATTTTCTTAAATTTTGTGGTTAATATTCACAATTTTTTATGATCTGATTGGGCCTCAGGGAGCCTTCCGGATGACGCCCTAAAACGAACGAACTATCTTAGACATGTTTTTTATTCGGCTAAGTTCTCTTTCCCTTTTTTATACTTCTTGTTTTTCAACATTGGGGACAATGTGGAGTTTAAATGTGGGGGTAGGCTTTTATTTTGTGGGTATTCTGAAAAGAATTAGAAAAAAATGAAAGTAAACGTTTTCAATGGAAAGATGATTTATTTTAAGTATTTTTTAGAAATTTCTTGAATAAATTGAGATAGAGTGTTTGGCAATTAATTTTTGAACTTGGTTGATAATTCTTGTATTCTATATCTTTTATCATGTTTGCACGACTTTCACTTGAGCACAGCTAGCCATGTTAGTGTTTAATAAACCCTACACATTATTTTTTAGTTACATAAAGTTGATGGTTCTTTTATGACATTCTAGAACTTATTTGATTACCTCTTGAGGCGAAATAGAAAGGCTTTCTCTTACTTGACTTAGAGATGATAGTCATTGGTCTTCAGTCACTCGTTTGTGCCTTTCAAGCCTATCCAAATTTTAAAATTTTACCTTCATATCTTTTTGAACCTTATATATTATTTTTTCTTAAGTTATTTAAATATTGACCCTAAATTTTATAGAGAGTTGGATGATTAATTCTAAAATTTATTGCTCCTTAGGATGTATTTTTGTGATTTGGGAATAGTTCGATGAATGTTGTGAAAAGAGGTATAAAAAGGAACACCATGACTAATTTTTTGAAAAGAAAAAGAAAAGGAAAAGCAAGGAAATATATGGTGCAAAAAGCTTATGCCTCATGGTGAAAAAGGAAAAATAAATGCCAAGAAAAGAAGAGAAAAAGAAAAAAAAAAAAAAAAAGGCATCTATGAAAAGAAAAAAATTTTGAGAAAAATAAGTGTTGTGAATGAAGAGATATTTTATAAAGAGGTTTGGTTGATAAAGTTAGAAAAATATATAGAGCAAAAGCAAAGTTAGAAAGTTTGTTGTAGTCTGATAAGCTTTTGCAAGCTCTCTCTTTGTTTGATTTTGAATTCGTTATTCTTCGTTTGTTAACCAATGCCCAAGCTTTACATTAAAAGCTTAAAACTCCTACTTGATCTGACTTGAGTTTGGGAAACCTTGATTAGTGCAGAGATGGTATAAAGAATAAGTCTATGGAACGATCATTGTTTGAAACTTAAATCTTCCTTGTGTCATTTGGAAATTTTTTTTAGTATTTATTTTTACACTCTATAATGGTCATAATCACAATTACACAAAGTCTTTCTTTTGTTATGAAGGATAATTGAATATTTGTTTTGTTAAGTAAGATTTGGAGAAAAGTGGAAAAATATTCTATTTTGATGAATTTGAATTTTCGGTGAAGGATGGTTGGTTTAAATTCTTCTCTATCTTTATTAAGCTTTGCTTGAGGACAAGCAAACATCTAAGTGGGGGGAGTTGATAGATTGATATTTTCACTAGTTTTTGGGATCATTTTGATACTTATTTTAAGTAAATTCTAGTGTAAATTGAGTTTAATTAGAACAAATAAATTCCTTTATACTTTATTTGATTTGTAGGGCCAAATTGAAGAAGAAGTAAATTTGGAAAACTAAAGCGATAATAGAAAGAATTAAAAGAAAAAAAGAGAAAATGACGAAAGGACAAGATGCATGTGGGTAAACTTGAAATTGCTAGTCAAATTGCAAATGAAACTTGGGAAGCATGCCAACAATGGATTCCGGCATGAATTGTTACAAAGTGAATCCAGCACTGGTTTTGTTTATTCCCAGCACCGAAATAGCGGGGATACTAGCAGCTACTCCAATTCTTTATTTTATTTTTTTTATTTTTCTTCTTAGAAATTGTTTATCTTAATAATTTTAGAGTTATAGTTTTAAGTAACTTCCTTTTCCCTTTTTAGTTTTATTTAGTGTTCTAGTTTTTAGTAATTTCCTAATCATTTTTGGGTTTTGATTTGTAACATCTATAAATAGAGAAGTTTAGACTTTAGCTTAGATTATCTATCTTATTATTGAAGACTCAGAAGACAGAATCGGGAGCGACTCTCTAGGCTTCTTCTAAACCTTCTTTTTATTTATTTGTTTAGTATGAGTAGCTAAGTCCTTTGTATCCAAGGACTTCGTTGAAGGTCGAAACTTTTATAAATGTGATTGATTTTATTTAATTAAAGATTTTATCTTTTATCTTATTCTTGGTTAATTGTTATTATGTGTTTTTAATGCTTGCGATTTTCTTCAACTATTGCATATTCATAGATTGCATCTAAAGGCCAAGAGGTACTAAATTCAATTGGATCAGGGTAATAACAACATATCTTAAAACTAACTAGAGATAGATTCGGTTGTTTGTGCAGTTTCTAATAAGTAGAAAACGAAAGCTAAGGAAGGTCCACAGAGGTGTATGCGGTCTTGTTTCTTAAAATCAAGTAGAGATACGATTAGTTTATTAGCAAGGCTTTGAGCTTTTAAACCAAGAGATTAGGTCTAGGTTATTCTCAGGAATTCCACCATTCACCAAATCAAGAATTAATTAAGAATAAATCAACCATAGGAATAAAAAGAGTAGACTGGATTAGGGGTGCCTTAGTCCATTTTTTATTTTACACTATTCTTAAACTGGTTTTCTATAATTTTTAATTTTCATTAGTTTTTAATTATTAGATACAAACAAATTACCTTTATTTATTTTCATTTAAGTCTGGTTAGAAGTAGACGAGTTCACTAGTTAGATAGCAATCCTTCTGGACTATATTTATTCATCATTATATTACTTGCCTGATATTTGTACACTTGCAAATTTCAACATCATATATATAAATATATATGTGTGTTAAACATTTATGTAGTGAAGTATAAGTTAACTTGCTCAAGGTAAGGTCCCACCGCTTCGTAAATAAGGAATATATAGTTCTTTGTTGCTATCAATTTTCGGTTTGTAAAAAATATGGTTTTTATTTCACCAAATTATCTTCCTTGTTTATTGTATATTGACAGAACCAAACCCTCTTGATGAGGCTACTCGCCTTCATCACAACCTCCCATTCTTTCGTGAATTGTAGGGATGAATTCTTCAAAAATAGTAGCCGAAGAATATCGTAGCCTCCTCAATTAAGTAGGCATTTTCATATTGATCCCTCGACTCTTGCCTTATTTTTTATTATCGTCTTTAACTGTTCAAGTACCTAATATTACAAGTAAAATGAATGAGTTATACTTTAGGATATGAAGTTTGATTTTTAAGTAAAATGAAGATCACAAACCCTCGCCTCGTACGGTTAGTGAATTATCAAATACTCCATAAAATCAAAAAAGCCCTGAGTGAATAATGTTCTAACTTGCATATCAATGCAGGAATTGTTTCCTCTAATTCACGTATATGAGACTCATTTATTTTACGTGCGCACAAGTCGCGGTAGAAAAGGCTCAACTTGACTTAGCAACTACATACCTTCGCTGGAAGGAGCTCTCTAAAAGCAATGGTACTCAGTTGTTCCATGAACACGTAACAATTGTGGTTTTTCATGCTAGTCATCTTTGTACCTTTAAAATCAATATACCTAGCCAAGTTAGATGCACATCAATTTAGTAGTTTCAACTCTTTAATCAAGCACGACTTTCTTTTGATCTTTAGTCAAAGTGTAGTATGTAGTTGGCTTCGAAACCTTACCCCCACCACGCTCACTGATCAACAGACAAATGTAAGTCTGGTGTAGCTTTGAGATTATCTTTTTGACTTCCCTTTCACATCCATATAGTATTGAACATATTATCAAACGCATTCTTCTCATTGTGGATGACATACTATGTTATAACGGACTAAAAGTGTACGTCAATACGAAAGATCTAAGAATATACTCCTTCTTTATCAGTTGTGAAATTTTCCTCTACCATTTTCTAACCTAATTCCTTTCCTATTTCAGTGATTTTTGGAAAGTTCCGGACTCTTCCCCATAACTATTCTCGCAAAGGGAGCGACTGCAATGATGAGTGGTCTTCACCTCCACCCTTCTTGAAAATCGTCGAATCTCGTCAAAATTGATGACCACATGGCCAAAAACATGGATGGTAATTCAACCAAGGTTGATTTGCCCCATTTTGCAATTAAACGACTGTGTACACAAGCCAGGCATCTCCATCTCTCGAATGACTGATCACATCCGGCTGCTATGAGTTTTCACAATGGTATCCCGTGTGTTTGGTAGTTCTTTTCGTTGCATATGATATTTGTAATCTAGGAGTTAATGAAAAATAAAACTTTGTCTTGACCAATTTCTCCTCCAGTGGTTTATTCTTACCTTTCTTCCTCCTCCTTATCTTATACTGTGTACGACCAAAAAACTTACATTGCTTTCTTACAGAGTCTTCATACCAATAAAGCATGCAACCATGCACACATACATCTATCTTTTGTATGAGCAATTGCAAGCCGGATACTAATTTTTTCATCTAAATGCATTGACTGCATTATTTCCAATTGGCATATACTCCTTGAAATATGATGCTACATCATCAATGGACTTTCTAGCCCATTTGTTATCAGATTTAATTTACAAAAACTTTGCAGTCGCAGATAAAACTAAATTTTTATCAACTTCTTCAACTGATGGTGTCTCTACTGCTTTATTATCTTATAGAACTTTTGTGCATCAAGATTAGGTAGTTCTTCATAATTAGTATTTTTCGTAGGCAAAATTTAGACCGAATGCATCAATTATCATCACATGATATCTGTTGCATTCAATCGGTATTGTCCTAGAACTTCTTACAAACCCCATATTTGACAGGAATGTAGCAACAGGTTCCACAAGAACGCGGTCCAAATCAAAAGGCTAGATTTCTTCACCATGAGTTGTCCAATTATGATAGAAATGAACGAATCCCTACCTAATAAGATGTTCCTCAACAACTTTGGCAGTTTGATTCTTTTATTTTTACACTTTGCAAACAGACATCTCAATTTCTTGTCCACTATTTGTATCACAATCACTTTGGTCCGTTAATTGAGAATTAAGGATATTTTTATGACTTTGGTTTGTTTTTAAGTGAATTCATGTGAAAATTTGTATACAATTTAACTCATATATCTAATCACACTA
Organism: Catharanthus roseus; assembly: GCA_028651295.1. Classification (NCBI taxonomy): domain Eukaryota; kingdom Viridiplantae; phylum Streptophyta; class Magnoliopsida; order Gentianales; family Apocynaceae; genus Catharanthus; species Catharanthus roseus. The sequence continues at coordinate 3,404,943 of JAPQWS010000047.1, forward strand.
ATTACACAAATATCTATCTTTTGTACGGGTAATCGTAAGCCAGATACTAATTTTTTCATCTCGTAACAATCATCGACTGTATTATTGCCGATTGGCATATGCTCTTTGAAGCATAATGATATAACATCAAAGGACTTTAGAGTCCATTTGTAATAGGACTTAATTTTCAAAAATTTTCAACTACTTTGTAGTTGCAGATATAACTCAATGTCTACCATCTCCTTTAATTAATGGTATCTCTAATGCTTTTAGCATCACAAAAAACTTTTGTGCCTCAGAATTAGGTGTTTTTTATTATTAGTTTCTTTCTTAGGGACAAAGTTAAGATCGGCTGTATATATTTCATCTCACGATATGTGTTGCTTTCAATCGATATTGTCACAGAGCTTCCTACCCAAATATTCAGCCAGATTGTACCAACATCCGGAAGAACACAGTCTAAAACAAAAGGCCGCAATTCTTCAGCATTTTTGTCCAATTATGACACAAGGGCTCGAAACCCCACCTAATAAGATGTATATTCACAACTTTTGTAGTTTGATGCTTCTTATTTTTACACTTTGCACAAGGACACCTCATCTCATTTTCATGTGCATTGTTTGTATCACAATAACTAGGTTATATTACTTGAGAATTTAGAATTTTTTATGAATTTTGTTTGTTTTTAAGTTAATTTATGTGAAAATTTTTATGCAATTTAACTCACAATCACAAGTTTCTAAATTTTTATAGTCAAGGACAAATGGAAAATTGAGCAGCAAGAGGAGAGAGAAAGAAGAAAAAAAGAAGAGAGACTAGAATTCTTAACGACAAAGAAAGAAAAAAGAAAAAAGAAATTTGCAACAAGTCATGTGTATGTCTTAAACTAACAGTTATTATTCAGATCACTCATCACGGCACCTTCGCCTAAGATCACACATAACATTGGCAAACGCACGTCTTATTTAGACTTAAGTTTATCTCTTAGTGTTATGATGGACTAAAATGGTACGCTGGTATGGAAAGATCTCAGAATATACACTTTTCTGACAAGTTGTGATATTTTCCTCTACTATATTTCTTAGCCAATTTTATTCCTATTTTAGTGATTTTAGGAAGTTTCAGACTCTTTCCCTTAACTGTTCTCCTAAAAGGTGCAGTGGCGATGACGAGTAGTCTTCACCTCTACTCTTTTTGAAAGACCTTGAATCTCGTCTACATTGATGACCCATTGTCAAAAACATCGATGCCAATCGAACCAGTAGTATTTATCCTATTTTGTAATCAGAACTACTACGTCAGTTCCATTCAATAAAGATAAGGCAGGTTCTTGTAGCACTCCAATCACTAACATACTATATGTGGGAATGTTACTAACTGTCCAAAAAACTGCTGTCAATATTTGGAATTTCTCTTATCGATATGTCATATGTACAGGTCTTAACCTCCCACAACTAATTCATATGTTCAATTGATGGACACTACTTCCTTTTTCATACACATCCAATGTGGCAAGTTATACAAAGTTACAATTACTAGCCACGAAGTGTATGCTTTTCAGCCATTCTAAAATGTGAAAATCCATCTGTATACAAGTCAAGTTTTACATTCCTATTTCGGCATAAACATTGGGCTCCCTCATTAAACAATATAAAAATTAAAGAGTCCAAACTCTCCCATTAAACTATATATAAATTAAAGAGTCAGGTCTCCCCTATTAAAGTATACATAATTTAAAGAGTCAGGACTTCCCTATTAAAACTAAATAAATGCAAACCTCGTCCATGGATGCGATGAAAAATATGCCACTAAAATCCTCAAAAACAAAACTATAAGAAAGTAAGAGAGAATATTATTAGATTACCATCCTTGATTCAATGAGTCAAACTCCGAGAAACAAATTCCAAAAGGCCTTTTTCTAAAGTGGGTAAAGTTATGTTGGAAAGATGCCCATAGAACTCACAATTGATACACAAACCTTTATGTAACTTTTAGAGTGGAGATAAGTTATACAGCTTTCTCGTTTTAAACTTCTGAATTAAAACGAGAAAGCTACATAGACCTTTCTTCTAAAAACATACACAGGAAATAGAACTCACAATTGAGAAATTCTAAATATAAATCTTGACACTTAAGAATTAGAGATTATAAGAATTAAAGTTGATTGTTAAGTATAGTACTATTACTAGTGTTAGCAAGTGTATGATTAGTTTTTGTTACTTTTACAATTTATAATGAAACTTTTGTTACTCACGGGAGTAAAACAGAGATTAAAGCCCTTGATTTTTTCTTTCTTTGAGTTTCAGAGATATTGAAGTTGATAGTCACGTGCTCCTCTTTATAACCAACATGTCTATTATATATATGGTAATGACAAGGTTAAAAAGCTTCGTAAGACCAAAAAAAACAAAATATGCTCTCAAGCAATGGGAAAAAGAAGTTTAAAGTGCAAGTTCTTATGAACAACTATCTCGACACCTTTTCAAAGAAAGCATCAAAGCAATAATCCTTAAAAGGGGTGTGGAAATATAAGCTTTCATCCTTATAATGCTTCAAAAATCTTCTATGGGTTCCTAAGACACAAGATTCCTCTCTTTGAAAGCATAAGAAACTCTTAACAAATTGCACTATTTTGCAAAATGAAAAGTTGCTACAAGAATCACATAGTGCACCAAAGAAATTTTAGTAGCTGAATTGAAATAAAGAAACTAGAGAAATATCACAAATTATTGCACTCTCTTAACTACAAAATACAACTGTAGAAATCTTAAGACAACTGAAGATTTTCTACAATAAAATGTTCAAATAGCCAACTATATCCTGTTTACCAATAAGATTGAATAAAAACTCCAAAGGAATCAAATAGAAAACAGAAGAATAATTACAAATCCAGAGCTAAAAACAAAGCGGATACTTTAATCTACAAAAATTCTCCTGAATTTACCTAACCCACAATTAATTTTAACTTCATTAATTTGGTTAAAATGCTAACAAAGAAATAATGTTAACAAAAAAACCAACATAAATGACAAAAAGGACACGCGCAATCAAAGAAATGGAGATTAAATTTTGCATTAACAAAATTTTTTTAAAAGATTCTAAGCTGAATACATCACTGACAGCTACCTGACAACAAAGATCAGAAATAGCAATAGACAGTCAGTGAACAGAGGTTATCGGAGGTCTCAAAGGCAGTGAGAGAGGTCGGAGTGCAGAATTAGCTCGGGAAAGAGGGGGGGGGGGGGTTTCCTAGAAATTAAATATAGGGGAAGAGAGAGAGAGAGAGAGAGAGAGAGAGAGAGAGAGAGAGAGAGAGAGAGAGAGACGTCACTGGAAAAAAGGGAGGGAAGGGTTTTTCGGAGAGAGAGAAAGGTAGGAGGGTGGCAGGAGCCGGGGTTAGTTTTTGGGGGTGACGGGAGCTTTGAAGGAAGAAGATAAATAGAATAAAATGGGAGAGGGAAGGAGGGGAGGGCGAAGGGGAACGATGGGCTTGGTCGATTTAGGGAAATTCTTATCGACGGTTTGCCGACACCTTTGCCGTATGCAAATTATATAATTAAATACCGACCGTATTTCTTTTAGCAAGGGGTCGGTATGAAGAAATTGATATCGAATGAATCCCACGTCGCACCAAAGGATAGTCGGTAACTACGTTTCGATGGAAATATCTGTAGGTATATTCAATCATGAATATTTCCACAAATTTTCCTACCTTTTTGCGGGTCTTATCAACTTGCTAATAAGATTGAGAAAAGATTGTTACTCTGTCACTAGGTACGCAAGGATTGATAAAAACCATCTGTAATTGTTGTCAGTAAATGCCAAATTTTTTTTTGGGCAGAAGAAAGTTTAGTTTGGCACAATATTGTGAACGGAATCTCCACAGTAAAATCGAGATACAAAAGTTGGTTTGAAATTCATGCAATATACTCCAACGACACTGAATATATCTAATAAAGACAAGAAAACAATCACTGGACTTCCATTCATAAATGCGAAGTTTGACCTAAAATAAGAAGTTTCGTCCAGTGAGGAGCCCAAAATATTATTTCCCACGGGTAAAGAACTTTATGAAGATCTTGGGGCTTATTACTTGAAAACATCACATATTCACTATGGCTAAAATTTGGCAAATGACAGATAAATGCCTTCTTTTTGTCAATGTAGTTTTTCCCCCGATGTTTGGATGTAGTTGACACAGGGTTGTAAATGGACAAATTTAGGAGCTCTTAGCTTTAAGGAGCTCTTATAGTACTCCAATCCTTGCAAGCTATGAGAAAGAAGAAAAATCTATTTTTGTTTCCTATACTTAGCTAATATGGCTGCCGTAACAAAGCTCGCCATGAAGGATCTGTTGGAATCCGTAGGCAAAAACAAAGTAAAATAAAACTACGGAAATCCACCAACAGGATCTGCACATACTAGAAAAACCGATTTGATAGAAATTACCTCAATGTTTTGATTGTTCGTTGTGGAGGCGCTGCTTTGTACGCTTCGCCCTCTACTGGTATCCACGCAACGAACTCCTCCGCAAGCGATCGGGATGCTAGCCCCTTCTATTTCTGAAAACTGTTCAGAACTGATCCTGACTATCTGGTAATCGGTCGTATTTCGGAGAGAGGAGACGAGATACTATATCGTCATTCTAGGGTTTAGGGTTTTGTTTTTCTTTATTCAGATAAAGGACGGCCACCAAGAAAAGGTTAACATAACCTTTTATAGCTGTCAATATCAAAACCCTAACTGTCATCTAATGACATTTTAATCTCGTCCGTCTATTCCTATAATCATCCAACGGTTGGATGAGTAATATTAAGTAATTAATTTCATTTATTCTATTAAATAAAATTAATTACTTATTAACCTACCAGAAAATACAATATGGAATCTGATTCCCCTTTTGTATACGTTCAACGAATCTGGACACAATCTAGATACATTGAACGTGGACATTATGCTCACAAGATCGTCTATGCGTGTGACCTTGTAGGTTCACTTAACGTTGGCAGTGAATGAAAAATGTCCTAGACATTTATTCACAAAACATAAGCAGCCTCTAGCAAGACATTATGCTTACCCAAGTTAAGTAAATGTAATAATAACCTAGCATCAGATTTAATATTTAGTCCTTTTGTCACACGATACCCTAATTAAGTATAAGGCATGGATCAAGTCATCCTTATAAAACTTAATTAACCATTTACTTGATCACCAGGCAGACTGTTCCAACAAATAATATTAATAACACCTTATTAATACTTATTTGAGCATGGTCATGCATATTTTCCAGTCTTCCTTATCAAGGGGCCCATGGATATCTCTCTCTAAAAAGAGAGGGACAAATCCCTTTCACTATCTCCGATATTCAAGCCATGACGAGAAAATAAGCCAACCAATAACCATAATGATCACCTAATTACGAGTGATGTTTGACTATGTCAAAACATATTTTTCTCCCCATGCAAGAAACATTAGAAACATTAGGTCGAAGGACACCAAATATAAAACTGAGAAGAAATACTTATAACTTAAACCCATGCAATATTTCTTCTTCACTTTGGGTCATGTCCAATACAATATTCTCAATATGTACTTATGAATTGATTTTATATCTCATATTCATGATCAGTAAAACTTGACCATCAATCAACTTCACACTAGTTTACAAGATGTAATATACTAGGGACAAATAAGAATAGTATTTTATTAGCCATAAGGGTTTTACTATCAAGTCACATACTTGATGACCAAGAGCATAAAATACAATTAAAAAATACATGCTTCATAAATCATAAATGTGAGTCAATTGGTCTCAGGGCATATACTAACAGGATCATACCTAAGTAAAAGTTGTATTGCTAGGAAAACTTTAAACAGATACAAGGAATTCCTAAACTTGAACTTGCAGTCTTATTTTCCTTCCCATAAGTTCACCACCACTTTCAGTATATTTGGAGGCCACTAGACCCGAGAATTCTAAAATCAACATTGATGTAGCCCTCATAAATGATAAGATTGGTATTAGTATCCCTACATGAAATTACCAAAGTGTTCCTATTCTTTCTAGGTCTACACCCATGAAGGATGATTTACAGTGGATTGTGGTGAACTCTTAGCAATCCTTGAAGGATATAGTGCGAGTTTCTCCTTACATAACAAGATCATCGTTGAGAGTGACTGTCTCATTACTTTCAAGAGTCTCAATCAATATAATCCAAATCTCTTTAAGTTAAGATCCTTAGCGTCACACTTCCTTCACAACATATTAGAACTAAGTTTCTCACGTATATCATTTTGGCAATTGCTCGCCTCGTCTTTTAGCTAATATACTTTGTTTTATTATTTTTCGTGGGAATGGGTTAGAAACATCCCTCCTAATATAACTCAATTTATTTTCCTTGATATTAATAACAATTCCTGCTTTGTAAAAAAAATTGGGATCCAAATTAACCCTCTCTCTCTCTCTCTCTCTCTCTCTCTCTCTCTCTCTCTCTCTCCTTCCTACTAAATGGTTGCCACCTCCTGTTCATATTGTAAAGATGAATTTGTATGGTGCTAGAGAGTTGACAGTCCAACTATAGGTAGACTTTGATATGTGATTTGGGAGGTTCTTTTGTTGGAAAGAATCAATGGAATTTAAAGTGGTTGAATGAGAAAAGAGTTTCTCGAAGATTGGAATTTTGAGAGAGGAGATTTGTATCTCATATGGGAGATGTATAAAAAGGAAAAGCAGTTTATATGTAGAAGTATTCCGTAAGGGTTAAATTCCTAAGACAAGTCCATGCCGCGTCTAGGAGGTGTAAATTCCAAGCCCGATAAGTTTAACTCGTGTGCGGGCGTAACCTGGGCTCACGAATACTAGATCGAAATCATGAGTCACGACAGACCCACATTTTGCTAATAGTTTTAATTTTTTCAAGTTACAAATTTCAAATTTAAATTGAAATTAAATTTTGTGGCAACTGTTTTAAATAGGCTATAAAGGATGGATTTAAGGACTCTAACAGTTGGGGTTATTATTCAGCTTTAATGTTGAAGTATAAGGGTTTTGGACCACTTTAAGTAGTTTTTAAAAAATTATTACTAAAATGTGCATGTTATCATATTTCCTAATGCACGCATATCGCATATGCCATATGCGATATCACTAATTATTTTCTTAACTTTTGTTTAAGCCGACATGGGGAATTCGCGTATGGCATATGCAAAATACACAAGGATTTTGCATATGTTGTATGTGATATTGCTGTATGTTTTTTTTTAAAAAAATTAAATGAAGAAATGAAATTGCTGTTTTCTTTTTTTGTATTTTGTGAAGATAAACTGTTTTTAATATCTTTTTCCTAGTTTATGTACTTTTTGGGAATTTTTTAGGTTAAAAATGACTTTAAATTTTTTGAAAAAAAAAGACAAAATATTTTATGTTTGTTTCACTTTGTGTGTTTTTTTCATTTGTTTGTCTTATTTTTTGGTGAAAAACAATATGTTTTTCTTAGGTATTTTAAAACTATATAAGAATGTAATTAAGAAATAAATAGTAGTAATTCCAAAACAAAAATATCATTAATATAAGAAGACAAATATTACAACACTTCTAAAGAGAAAAGAAAAAATTATACATTTCTACTTGAGCTAGGGTTAGGACAATTTTTTTAATCATGCCCTGACCTTCGGCATCTGCTGCATTTAGGAGGAGAATCTGGGTTCTGATAATCCATCCCTCCACGATACCTTGTGCCTTGGTTTCGACGTCCTTTATTCTTTATGTTTGGAGGATACCATGTCAAAAATCCTCATGCAAACTAGATAAAAGTTAGATTCATACGTGTTTAAGTAAGTTTCTTGCTAAAATATTACTGGCACGAGACTATGGGATGTTGTTCCGTTTTCTTTACAAATCGCAAAAGTATGTGAACATGACAATGTAAACTTCTATTTCTCGTAAGTGCAGGAATTTGATCGCATGCGCAAAGTATAATTGCCGTCCCCTTGACCATTGCCCTTAGACAAGATTTCACCCTTTAAATGCCCTTTTGTGCATTATACTACACAAGTGTGCGTGATCTTGATTTGACTTTAATGTCCATAAACTTGTCAAACACTCTCTTAGGAAAATGGATTAATGCAGCTCCGGGCTTCCTTATGGTGTTCATCGAAATATCTAACAAGTTTATTGAACACTACTTCAACTAGGACTTTCAACGGTGAAGCTCTAGCTTTTTTAAGGACACTATTGAGTGATTCTAAAATATTTGTAATCATTATCCCATACCTACACCTAACATCATAAAGAAGCGTCCATTTTTCAAAGAATATCTCAGTACTCCCATGTTTTTACATTTTTCATCTTGATTTCATTCATAACAAATTCGATTTTCCATATCTTTGTTGTTGTCCCCACTTCCCATATTAAGATTTTCAATGCCGAGTCCTTAAATTGTTTGTTAAAATTTGATTGGATATGGCAAAGATAGAATCTATGATCGTCAAGTGAAGGTTTCCAATATGGTTGTCTTTCAGTGGCATCCATAATGCTTGCATAATAATAGAAGATTAAATAAACCCTCCTATCCTTCACACTTCTGAACATAATAATGATAAGAACCAATTCCAACTTTCTTTTGACTCCTTATCCACAATGGCAAATGTTAGCGGGAGCACATGGTTATTTACATCCCACGTGCTAGCAATTAGGAGTGTGCCCTTATAGGATCCCCTTAGATGGGTGCTGTCATTGGAAATGACTGGCCGACAGTGCGAGAATCTATCAGCTCTAAGGACTAGTACTCCACAACCACGTTTTCCGTCCCCTGCATCTCTCGAGTCAGCTCTGTGTCTCGTCCTTCAGGACCTCATCACTGTCCCCTCTTTACTCTGTGTGTTCCCCTATCAGATATAGGGTCTCGAGATCGATGTCGTGCTGGCTCGATAGGAAATGTCTCATAGTCCTGCAAAAGGAGATTGATCTAGTTTCATACTACCGCGGCCGGCATATTTTGGTACGCAATCCAATGTACCATCTACTAATGCTAAGCATCGATGGACCTCTATCCTCACTCTCTCTGCAAGAGACTGATTTTGAGACGATGAGGGTACACTCATCTGTGAATCTGCCATGTCGCCTATATGATGCAATATGGATGCCTAAAAAGAAATAACAATTAATTAGTTAGTAAAGAAACATAAAATATAAACTGAATAATAAAATACTTTCATACCATCATCCGTCGGTCGATCCCAGATGGCTGATATTTTGAGGACTGGAGATTACAATGAGATGGATTACAAATATATAGTCTCATGACCTCCCGATACTACATCATGTAATCTTGCTGGCAATTTCAGAGCTGTTGCATAGGAATCCATGTCCTACGACGAATGTACTGTCTCCACTGTTCCAACAAAGTCACATACGGAATATGTCTCGACGCCCAATTCATATGTTCTTGCCTTACGAAAGATACGTCATGTAGATATCTTCGATCAACTAAAGCCTCCAGGATGGGCTGATCATAGCCGAACTGTCTCATAACCCTCTCAGGATAGCGAAACTCCACTATCCTGAAGCGCATAAAAAGAACCTCCACCTGCCAAAGATTGGAATCCTTCATTATATGGTCGTGATAAGGGAGCCAGTTAAACTACAAATGTGATTTTAAAAAATTAATATCAAAGATGAATAATAAACTTTACCTAATCGTTGGGCATAAAATCCAATTAATCCCTATATGCTATCAGTACATGACTCCAAGTTGAAGTCATGTCGAATGGTATGGTCCACCTAGCTCCGAAAAAGGAGCATGCTCGTTGTCTATCTCTACGCCATGATTAATTGAGGACAAATAATAGGAATACGCGTACATGTGCATATTTGAAGGAGAACAAAAGGTCTACATATCTCCCGTGTAGTCCCTAAACATGATCTATATAGGCATCTATATAGGAAACCAAGAACAGCACTATCCAAACTGCACCAAGATCCTTTAACAACCTAAGATACCGAAGATGAATCATATTTCCCAATCCATAAGGAAACAACGATCCTCTGATAAGTAAGTAAATCATCACACAGGCTCGGCGAATATAATCCTCATTTGTAGTAGAATCAGACATATTCTCTATAATCAAACATTCTGTAAGTTTCTTCTTCACCTTATTCCCTAATAACTCTCCCACTGGAAAGCGAAGTCCAAGTAGACACTCAATCATATCTAGCCACTGCACACTAGATAAAGTCCAACAATCTCCAATCACAGGTGCCCCATCTATCCGAAACCCCCATAACACCTCCGCATCCTAAAGTGTCACAGTGACCTCCCCGGAGGTCAAGTGGAAGGTATGGGTCTCAATCCTCCAATGCTTCACCAAAGCAGTGATAAGATGATGGTCTAGCAATAAGTGACCGCACCTAAACAGTCCATTGAAACCAGCCCTATCAATGCAATCAACCACCCTAGTAGAGCCACCTTATAAGAATCAAACAAAGTGCAACTGAAGCATCGACACGAAAGTATAATGTTTTCATGCTCATTCTAGATGAGTGAAGACTGATGTTCGCCCTGCCTAGTCAGTACACTAATATCAAACAGTCCCGGATGCACATCGCAGTACCTGGTCGCAAGTCCTCCATCTACATTTCATTATTTTTCATAAATTATTAGTCTTATACATAAGATGAAGTTAGTGTTTAGAATTATAATAATTTAAGTGTTTTCAACTTAAGTCTTTATGGTTTAGGTTTTTATGGTTTTGGTTTTAGGGTTTAGGTTTAGTATTTTAGGGTTTAGGGTTTTAGGCTTTTAATTTTAGGGTTCTACGGTATTAGGGTTCAAGATTTTAGGATTTAGGTTTTAGGATTTTATAGTTTAGGTTTATTATTTTAGGTTTAGGGTTTAAGTTTAGCATTTTTATGGTTTATGGTTTTAGACTTTCAATCTTAGTGGTTTAGGGTTTTAGGGTTTTACCTTTTTAGGGTTTAGGAATTTAGGATTTAGGTTTTAGGCTTTTATGGTTTAGGTGTACCAATTTTTTTATGGTTTAGGAATTTAAGCTTTTAATTTTAGTGGTTATAAGGTTTTACGGTTTTAGGGTTTAGGATTTAGGTTTTAGGCTTTCATGGTTTAGATTTTATGGTTTTAGGTTCAGGGTTTAGGTTTAGCATTTTATGGTTTAGGCTTTTAATTTTAGTGGTTTTAGGGTTTATGGTTTTAGACTTTTAATTTTAGTGGATTTGGGGTTTAGGGTTTTAATTTATAATATATGTTCAAATTTATAAAAGTATCCTTATATTGTGAAATGCATAAAGTGGTAAATGATCAATTCAATAATAATCAAACCCTAGATCACTATACCAAATTCACAAAATTCACATTAATTCTAACAATTCCTCAAAACAATAAATTTTTTCCAAACTAAAATCAAATCTAAAACATTCTCAAAATAAAAAAAAAAAAAAAATCAAATTCTAAATCACTAACATCAATTAACACCAATTTTATACTAATTCTAACAATTTCTAAAAGCAATCAAATTTGTCAAACTAAAATAAATTCTAACAAATTCCCAAGAATAAAAATTTTCAAACCCTAAATCACCACACCATTTTCATACCAAAAATTTCATCAAATTACACAAAACTCATATCAAGTTACCCTAAATTTCCCAAAGCAATAAAACTAAAATGAATTCTAACAAATTTCAAGAAAAAAAAAAATTCAAACCCTAAATCACTACAACAATTTCATACAAAAAAATTCAATATTAAACAATATAAATTAATTTAATTTCATACCACCGCTGAACATCCGATGCCGCCGCCGCTGTTTACCCTCATTCTTTCTTTCTCCTCTCTTCTCTACTTTCTTTCTTCTTCCCTCTCTGCTTTACTTTCTTTCCTCTCCTCTTCTTTCTCTCTTCTTCTCTTTTTCCTCTCCTTGTTGTCGTCCGTTCCTTTTTTTTTTTTTTTTACAGAATGTTTGCAAAATGTTTGAAGGTTTTCTTTTTTTTTTTTTTACTTTATGTTGCACGATATTGCATACACCATATGCGATATTTTGAGAATATAGAATATCGCATACATGTATGCGATATTCCCAATTCATGCCACGTTCGTCCATGTCAGATTACTAACAGTAATTAGTACGGGATTGTGAATATTGCATATGCCATATGTGATGCTGAGCATTTCACATATGGCATATGCGATATGCGTAGATTAGGAGAAAAAGTAACATGCATATTTTAGTAATAATTTTTTTAAAAAACCACTTAAAGAGGTCAAAAACCCGAATTATAACCACCTGTTTAATACAGAATAAATGCTGAAAACTGATGAAACTGAAGAATTGCCTTCATTGCAATCTTTATCTCGACCTTCACCCTTCAGCCTATATATAAGCAGGGACGGAACTAGAACAATATGATTGGGGGGCTGGAGGAAAAAAAATTTTGCCAGAATTTCGTCTATAAAATAAAGCATTCCATGTACAAAAGACACTCAAACAATTCCAAATTTACATATAATATAGCAAAAGAATAGGTAATCACCCATTACCAATGAGGAGTGATCACCCATCACTCACGGGATAGCATTACAATTATAAATTTACATATAATATAGCAAAAGAATAGGTAATCGCCCATTACCAATGAGGAGTGATCACCCATCACTCACGGGATAAACATTACAAATTCTAAATTTACATATAATATAGCAAAAGAATAGGTAATCGCCCATTTCCAACGAGGAGTGATCACCCATCACTCACGAGGAATGATTACCCATCACTCATGGGATAAATACCTCTATCAAAGCTGAGAATCTTGATCAGAATCTTGAGATAACAGATGAGATGAGCACGATCAGAAGACGAAATCCAATATGACCTGCAATTGATTTAGAACATTAGAAGATTAATATGAAAACAAATAACATAAATCCCAATGCAAAGAATGAAAAAGAAATCACTACTGAAAAATGATTTAAAATAGAGTTTTACATGTGAACGAAATGATTAAGATGGCAATTTTATTTTTCTAGTTTGCATATTTTGAAACCCCTACCCGAGGCTTTTTCCCACGATCTTTATTATTAACATTTCCTTTATTAACTGATTTTTCTTCAACCGGTTTACTACCCTTCTTCCATTTTTCAATATATTACTCCATAGTAAAATCCTATATAATATTCAAATATCTTAAATTCACAATTCAACACATTTCATTTATAACATAAGAATTAATTAGTCTATAAATTACATAATAATCATATTTTTACCAAAAAAACCTTAGAAATTTTTTCACTAACAACATAAAAATTTTAGCACTCAAAAATCTATTTACCAAAATAAAAAATTTTAGCACTCAAAATAAAAAATCATAAACATAAAAATGTTTCTGAAAACTTACTTTCTTTTTTTTTTTTTTTTTTTGTTCAAGATGTTTCTGAACAGATTCAACAGAACAGTAGCTTCATTCACTGCTCTGCTTCTGCCGTATCTTCCTGCCGCCGCGCCGCCGATTGCTGGCTTGCTGCTGGCGCCGCCACTGCTGTCCTCTCTATCTTAGTCCGCCACCGTCGCCGACAACATGCAGCACACGCACATCGCACACGAGAGTCGACAACACCAACCGAATTGGCTGAGCTGCGTCGCTGTCTGCTTCTTGCGGCACCACCACCGCCGAGCTCGGAGTCTGAGAAGGAGGAGGAAGAGAAAAGGGTTTATGTTCTGTCTGTCACGGAGGGGGAGCGGGGCTGCAGTGTGGGAGCGGCTCGGGGAGAGAGAAGAAGAAAATTAAAATTTTTTTTGTTGTTTCTACAGGCGCAGCTGCTGCTGCCGATGGTTTATTTATTTTTTTTATAAATCAGTCCCTACATTTTGTGGGGCTAAATTGAAAAAAAAAACTGGGGGGCTTAAATGTAAAAAACATAAAATTTTTTTAAAAAAAAAATTCCCGGGGGGGCTCGAGCCCACCCAAGCCCCCTACTAGGTCCGTCCCTGTATATAAGAGTATTTTCCAACAACGGTTTCTGTATTTCTCTTTTCTACATAAGTTTTATACTGTTTATCAGGATTCTTTTGTTCAAGTTCAAGGTTCCTCACTGAAAGAAAATCCGATTTTATCGATCGACGATTTGGCTGGTAATCGGTCTCTAAATGGAAATTACCAACCAATTATGCTCGGCTGTGTAATTGTTGGTCGGGAAAGAAATTTGACCGAAATTCGATTGGTTGGGAAAAGTTACTGACCGAATTTCTAGGCTTACCAATCGATATGGTCCGTCGGTAACTTAATTTTTTCCAATTTAAGTAAATTCAAATTTCAAAATATTACCGACCAATATTTTATAGCTACCAACCGAATGTCGGTCGGTAAAGTTAGTATTATTAAAAATTTACTGACCAAATTGCGACAAGATATTTCTGACGGTAACTTTTTATAATAAAATAATAAAAATAAATTGTTTTTTATTGACTGATTTTCCAGTAGGTAATCGATCGATGAAAATTTTGAAATTAATTAAAAATAAAAAAAAAACATTTTTTACTGGAATTCGGACGATAACTTTTTTTATAATAATTTTTTAAAGTTTCTGATAATCCCTCTGCAATTTACAGAAGTTCAAAACCAACATCAATTAAACCAAAATCATACTATAACCAAAACAATTCACAAAAGCCCCAAAGTCAACATCAATTCTAATGTAGTAGCATACTAAGACCAACATAATTCAACATCCCTGCTAAAGCATTAAAGATCTAAAATACGCAAAACAAACAAAATATGAAATGTATAAAGTATGTAAACAAACAAAGTGTCAAATATATAAGGTATAAAACATCTATAACTGCAATGGTGGGTGCCAGATGAGGGGGATCGCTCGAAGGAGGGTCATGCAGAGTAGCATCAAATGGGGCGTCCTCCATCTTTGGAAATGGGAAGAGTCTAGGAACCGAATCGGGCTACACACCAACCTTCCTAGCAAAATTCTTCATGTAACTGGAGAATTAGTTCTAAGCGTGCTCTATATGAGTTTAGTCGTCGAGGCCTGAACACAATAGTCGGGGTAGATGTTGAAGAAACTAAAAGAGTTGATGACGAGCTACCACCTCATTGGCTCCCCGCTGAGATGGCTACAGACTGTAAGCCAAAACCGTAGACGTGACCTTTGTTGATGACCCTAGCAACCTCGAACATCAAGGCATCAACGGTCGGAACTGGTGTCCCAATATCGGCAGCCATACATTTTGCATTTGCCTTTAGTTCTAAGAATTCAAGCTACAAAAAAGAGAATAAGTTATTGTTAAACAATTTGAGTATTTAAGTATACAATTTAAGAATAACATTAACACACTTACCCAAAACTCGTCTTAATGCAAGTCGATCCATTTCCCCTTATTTTCTTCCTTTCTTTGCTAATGGAGGAGGATGCACAAATCCGATTATTTGAAATTATCTCCCATATTATCTTTCTACAAAATGAAGGAAAGAAACTAATATCAATTAAACAGTTTATAAGACTTATAAGAAACAAATATCATTTTAAGAAACGAACATTATTTCATTATTTAACTTTGGGAAAGAGATATACTCCTATATGCTTTTCTTTTCTCTTTTGCTTCCACTAACAAATTAAACATCTATAATCCCACATTAATTTTTTGAGTTTGTCATTATATATATATATATATATATTAGAATTTTTGTTCTGATTCCTTAAAAGTGCTTTTATCACATATAAAGAATCTTTTCTTCCACTGGAAATTCTGTTAAATGGAATTCATATTGCTTTATTCTTTCCACTCAAATAAATTTCTCTATTTTACTAAACAAAAAGTATTGGTTACTAGCCAAAACCTTTTGACTTTGATTTGTATCAGTATACCTTTATCACCAAAGGTTTTTATGAATTTAGTAACAAGAAAATAGCTAAAAATACTTTCAAATTATATATAGTTAGCTAATGTTATCTTAAATTTTTTTTAAGATATTTTTTTTTTATTTTACTTCTGAATTATTTATATTGTTTTATGTCATTTATGACTAGAAATCCGTTATTTTGATTAGATAATTCGAACGTGAATACACTCATGAAAAAAGTAATAAGGAATTATTTTTGCCTAAAGAAATATGATATGTCGAGAACTTGTTAATTACTTAGTCAAAATGAATGAATTTTCAGAAGCGAATGGCATCACGACACCCCGTAACAAAGGAATAATGATATTACTAACTAAAGATAAATAGTTTTTGATATATTTGTTCATTTTCCTGTAGTAATGTAATAAGAAAGAATAAACTCTATAATGATACACTTTTCGAAATGGATACCTTTCAAATTGTGTTTTATTGTTATAAAAGAGAATATTCAAATGCAAGAATTGGTATACCATTAGGAATTTGCCAGCTGACAAAGACATACTAAACAAAATAAGAACAAAACTTTCGTATTCTACTTCATTCTCAAGAAAAATCCAATAAAGGGAGTTCAATAAAAAATAGGGATACATGATTATTTCTACAAACTAAAATGGCATCAAACTGCTGTTTTAGATGCAAACTATTTCGGGATTCCTTCTCTATAGTGACAAATAAAGTCCATCATTTTAAAATTGCTAAACTAATCATTTGATGGTAATATTAATGCCTCAAAATAAATGATTTGATAGTAATAGGTCCAACTAAGCTATTTTTTCTTGAATTTTTTTAAAACCTTGTTGATTTTCGTTCCTGCCACTTGTAGTTGTCTAATTCTGAAGGCAACAGCACATACTGTATGCACAATTTTATAAAACAAGTAAATATATAATAATCTAAAAAAATGAAGAAGCAAAAAAATGAAAAAGTCGTCTTACTGTTGAGACTTCTTGAATAGCAGCAACCAAGAAGAAGAGTAGGAGTGGCAGTATAAACAGGGCAGAAGAAATTAGAGGGAAAAAAAGGAGAAGAGAGGAAAAGAAAAGGAGGAGAGTGAGAGAGAGAAGAAATTCATACCAAAACATGTGTGGGGACAGCGGTTTGCCGTAGTTGGTTGGTGTCGAGGTGGGTGGGGGTAGGCTGTAAACGGATCCACACCCTCAAGGTACCTCCAGACACGGACCCGTACCTTTATAGTGAAATTTGGATCCAGACCCGGACCCATACCCTCCAGGGTATAAAATTCTGGATCAGACCCGACCCTCCAGGGTCCAGGGTAGGGTACGGGTATACCCGTACCCGTATGACATTTTTCTATTTTATTTCCCTGTTAAACAAAAATATGTAAAACAATGTATAATTCAAAAAATAAAAATTTTAACATGATTAACATAATCTCCTTAACATTTCTTTCAATAAATAAAATCATTTAACATCTCTAATTCACATAATTAAAAGTTCAAATATACACAAAATCGTCATAGTACATTAATCGAATAAAAATAAAAGTTTTAGTTCAATAAAATACATTAATCAAAGCATTTGGATTAGTGTGAGTGTGATGTGATGTGAGTGTAGTTGGTTGATAGGTAGAGGTAGTAGATTAGGGTTAAAGATAAGAGTAAAATAATATGTTAAAAAAATTATAAATTATATTAATATAATATAATATAATATATAAAATATATTATTATTTTATTAATACGGTTATACGGGTCTGGGCATCACCATACATTATCCGGACCCAAATAGCAGTATAAATACGGGTACGGGTACGGGTCCGCGGGTATAAAATTTAAATATTACCCGCTAAAAACGGGTACAGACCCGTGAGGGTTCGGGTAAGACCCGCCCCGTTTACAACCCTAGGTGGGGGGCAGGGGGGCCGGGGGGATGGGAATTTTTTTGCCAAAGGGTTTGTTTTTTTGGGGTGAAGATGGAATGCAAGGGAGAAGGGGGAGAGGAGCCCTAATCTATAAAATTCGCGCAATTTATCGATCGACTACTAACTATAAGTCAGTAGGTAAATAAAAATTATTTTTAAAATTATTTTTTAAAAAAATTAAAAAGTAACAATTGATTACCGACTGAATTCGGTGGTAAAAAAATTAATTAAATACACAAGTTTTTCAAAAAAATAACAAAAATAAGAATCAAATACCGATCGAATTTGGTCCGTAAATTCAGTTTGGTTGGTAACTTTTCTTGTGTTACTGACCGATATGAAATCAGTCGCTATTTGTTCGTTATTAAATTCAATTACAGACCGAACTTTGCCGCTCGGTAAAACCAATTTCTCTTGTAGTGCCTTAAGGTATAGAGCAAACTTCACGTCCTTGTTTTATTCTGAGAAACAAACATTGCTAAACCTCTAGCACACTTCTGGGATTGAGTGGATTCGTTTTAAGGAAATTGTGTAAGACACAAGACTCGAGTTCGCTTCTCTCATTGTGTTTTTTTCCCTTTATTACTATTTGTTGTCACGGATACAACCAGTTTTTTTAACAGTTTTTTGGTTAACACTTTTTGCTTGGTGTGATCGGCTTTCAAGTTGTATATAAGTGCTGCACATTGAGCTTCTAGCTATTTTAAGAGGATTGCAACTCTTGAAATCTTTGGATATGTTGTGGATATCATTTATTCATTCTAGCGAGTGATCGTTTCAATGTTATCACTAATTTGAAATCTTTAGTCCCGAGCTTTTTCGTACTTTGTGTGCTTGTTTATGACGTATGTAGATAGATTCGTATGTTTCCCTTTTATACCTTTTTTATGTTAAGTGGATAGGAAAAATTCTTGCTCATCCCCTAGTTAAGTCAACAAAGTCTTGTAGTTTGACTTCAAACTTGGTGATTTTTCTTACTCAACATGTTCTCTGGGCTTGTTATGCGGATTTGAAATAACATTCAACCTTTGGTTCTTAAACAAATTAAAATAAATTTTCAAAAGCTAACTCTATCTCATCACATTTAAAAAGCTTATGTTTTGATATTTCCTGAAACATACAAATTAATCTCCTTCATTAGATGTTGGATTAATAGTACTTGTCAAAACTTTTCCTTTTACCTTTACTTCTAGTTGGATTCCTTGTTATTTTTTAAATGTATTGGGATTAATAATAATATCCACAACCACCCCAAAAAGAAAAGTTGCCATGTCAAGGTATGATTAAATTAAATAATCTTTTGTGGAGCAAAGGGGAGAAAGAAGGGGTATATTTATGTCAAGTGAAAGTTTGAAAGTTTCTTGAAGGGAAAACAATTGATGTTTTTCTGTTCATCATAGAATCAATTACAAGAATATATACAAGTTGCAATATCAGCTATACTAGTAAACTAAAATACATAAAGTAGTTACCTAAGAAATTACAACAATCCTAGGCACAATATTTGCTAATTACAATCAATCTATTAAGGTAAGGGAATATTTAGAAATATTCCTAATCTCAATACTCCCCCTCAAGTAGGAGTGTCAAGATCATGAATGCCCAACTTACGAGTCAATGAGTGAAAATGAGAAGTATGAAGGGTTTTAGTAAAGATATCAGCAGGTGACAAAGTACTATGGATATAGTTAGAGTAATAAAACCTGTCTGGAATGCATCCCGAACAAAATGACAATCGATCTCATATTTTGTCCACTCATGGAAAATAGGATTTGCGGCAATATAAATAGCAATCTGATTGTCATAATGAAGAAGAATCGATCGAGAAACAGAAACACCAAGATCACGA
The DNA here is from genome assembly GCA_028651295.1 of Catharanthus roseus. Lineage (NCBI taxonomy): Eukaryota > Viridiplantae > Streptophyta > Magnoliopsida > Gentianales > Apocynaceae > Catharanthus > Catharanthus roseus. The sequence goes on from JAPQWS010000047.1 coordinate 3,424,574, forward strand.
AGAAGGCATCGGAACCACTTCAACTCACACAATGTAACAGCCATGGATGGGTATTCGGCCACAGCAGAAGACCAAGAAACTGTATGTTGTTTCTTGGTTTTTCAAGAAATCACATAACCACCCAAGAAAACAAAATAACCCATAACAGAACGAGTAATAGGGAAACTGGCTAATCAGAATCGCAGTAGGCAGTGAGGATAAGAGGATAATCTGAACGCAGCAAAATACCTTGGCCAAGACGACCCTTGATCTAACGAACGACTCGAAGAGCAGTGTCCCAGTGATCAATTCGGGGTGATTGCATGAATTGGGTAAGAGTATGGACGGCATAAGCAAGTTCCAGTGAGTCAGAGTAAGATAGATCAGCTTCTCAATCAATTGAAAATAGAAATCAAGTATACCAAATAAGGGGCTTGTGGATTAGCTAGCTTATGATTTGGCTTTATCGGAATAGAAACAAGTTTTTCCCTAGATAAACCTACCTCAGAAATGATCTCAAGAGCATACTTGCGCTAACACAAGCAAATACAGGTAGGATTTCTAGCAACTTTGATCCCAAAAAAATACTTCAAAACTCCTAAGTCTTTATGTGAAATGTAAAACTTAAGGAGGCCTTAAACTTGCTTATGGCCGAATCAGAATTGCAAGTAATCAATAAATCATCAACATAAATAAGTACGCATAAAAATATGTCACCAATATGATATGTGAACAAAGAGTGATTAGCATATGACTGGACAAATTCAAACTTTCGAACGCGGAAGTAGGTTTAGAAAACCAGCACCTAGGGGCTTGTCGCAGACAGCACAAGGATTTCTTCAGCTGACATACTTATCTTGGAAGTATGGGATGAAATCCAACGGATGCATGCAAACCTCCTCTTGCAGATCACCATAGAGGAAAGCATTGTGTACATCTATTGAGTGCACTAGCCAATTCTGAACAGAAGCCACCAATAACTATGTCCGGACAGTAACCATCTTTCCAACAGGAGCAAATGTCTCAGTGAAATCAACACCATCTGGCTGTGTATTTCCAAGAATGACAAGTCTTGCTTTATATCTTTTGATAGAACCATCTGCCTTGTGTTTGATCTTGTAGACCCATTTACTTTTAAGAGCATGTTTTCCAATTGATAACTGATTTAATTTCCAAATGCCATTGTGCTCCGGAGCATTAATTTCCTGTTGCATGGCCTTCCTTCAGAGCATTAATTTCTTGTTGTATAGCCTCCCTCTACAACATCAAAATGTCATATTGGCTCAATTTTTGCAGTAAGATATGCTAAAAGATGCTTGTGTGGATCAAAAAATTTATCACATGTCAGATAATCTATGAGTAGATGAAAAGACTTACTTGAAGCTGCCGTTGAAGTAGGGAGAGCAAAGGAAGAATAGGATTTTAGTAAATGTCAAATAGTATTGCACAGATAGTCCTGAAGTTTTGGAGGAATTTTCTTGTCCCGAGTACTTCTCTTTAAACCTTCATTCTTTGCACTTTCCTCAAAATTCTCAATATTAATGGGTGGTTCAATTGGCATTGGAGAGGCAAGGGGCTCATCTGCCTGGAGTGGTCTTGCCAAAGGGGAAACTGACTCTTGGGATTGGTCCTGGCCCAATAAAGAGGATGGCTCAAGAGCACGAGTAGTCGCTGGCCCATCCACTGACTCTGGCCCAGATGTCTGAAAGGGGCTGCCATGATGCTTGGTGCACAGCTCGTTTATGAGAGTCCTTTCTCTTCAGCTGGGCCGCGTGGTCACTGGACTGCTGGCTGTCTTTTCTTGATCCAAAAGTTGTTTCTCTTCCATTTGGTGTGGCCTAAAATGAATTTTCTTTTGTGTCCGTGAGAACTGGAGTTCTTGTACAAATTTCCAGTAAAATATGGCAAGGTGTCCTCATCAAATATAACATCTCTAGAGATGATGAATTTCTTTGCATTAACTTCAAACAACCTCCATCCTTTCTTTCCATATGGATGTCCCAAAAATATGCAAGGACGACTACGATCCCGAAATTTATCTTTTGGTAAATTGTGATCATGAACAAAGGCCAAACAACCAAAAAGTTTGATTTGAGAATAAGGAGTGTTGCCATGAAGTATTTTTTCAGGAGGCTTCCTTTTCAAGAGAGAGGAGGGTGTACGATTGATTAGGTAACCGGCTGTCAAGATACACTCCCCCCAAAATCCTTTAAGCAAGTTTGCTTGAAAAAGCAAGGCACGTACCACATTTGAGATATGGCGATGCTTTTGTTCGACTCGGCCATTGTGTTGAGGTGTTTCTACGACCGAAGTTTGATTAAAATTCCTTTCCCATCAAAATATTCTTTTAGACAAATAAATTCGCTTCTATTGTTGGTCCTTACACTTTTAATGGTTTTTCCAAATTGAGTGTGCATCATGTTCACAAAATATTTCAAAGGCAACTTCCTTTTTTTCACCCAACAAATAAGTCCAAACAGATCTTGAATGACCATCTAAAAGACTCAAGAAATAAAATGCACCAAAAAGTAAAAGCAATATTTTAAAGATCCCACAAATCGCAGTGAATCATATCAAATGTCTCAACGGTATTATTTGAAATTAATGGAAGAACGTCACAGGTTTGCTTAGCAAGCAAACAAATAGCACACAATTTATACAATTTATTCTTAACTAAAAAAGACTTTCCCAATAACTTTCACCATAAGATTGGACGGATGTCCTAGATGATTATGCCAAAGATCACTAGAACCAGACACTTGGAAAGGACCTAGCAAATAGAGAGGACAATTCCAGTGGCCGGTATAGAAAAATCTTATTCTTTCGCTTACCCACTACAATCGATATCCTTGAGATATGGTCTTGTATAACACACAAATTATCAGATAATATGATAATACAACCAGTATCATCTATCAACTGTCACAAGGAAATAAAATTACACTTTAATTTTGAAATGCATAAAACATTATAAATAGTAAAATCTTGACCTAAATGCACAATTCCTTATTCTGAACCTACTACTTCTGCCCCATTTGGTAAACTGATCATGTAGGGAGCAGTAGGTTGTGAATTTTTAATGAGCTCTTTTCGTCCACTCATATGGTGTAAGCATCCCAGTCTAAAATCCACACATTTTTTATCTTACCGAAGAGTTTATCAATATTGGCTTAGTTGTTGAGCAATGTCAACAAAGAATCCCACTGTTCATTTTACAAGCCTGGAATTGCAGAGTTTGTTACGCCGACGTAGAGAAAGAAGCTCCACTATTGCTGTTGTTGTTGCTACCAACAATGTGAAGAATGGCGTTTGCCCAGCCACGACTTCCACCGCTTCCAAGTGTGCTGCTTCCTCTACCTCCGGCATTTCTTCCACTGTCGCGTCCCCGCCCAAATCTATCACTGCCGCTGCTGGATCAATTTTTCTCACCCCACCACCTGGGAAATCAAACGAGCTGGTAGCAATTGGACATATCATGTCCTGGTTTATGGCAGTGTGCACAAATCAATTTTTGGGAAGCAGAAGGTGTAGCAGGTGACGGCGGCAAAGGCACCGCCAGTAACAACTCCACCAATTTCTTTTGATGCCACACGGGAAAGTTGACAATGCTGTTCTTTTTTGCATACGCGTGCGAAGATTGATTTAACCTTAGGCAAAGGTTCTTCTTGAATTATGTGTGAACGAACGGTGTTGTAGGCATCATTTAATCCCATAAGAAATCGGTAAACCTGCTCCTCTTCCCGTTCTTTGATTATAATAGTAGTGGTGCTAGACACGGGCAATTGCAGATAATTTTGCAATCCGTCCCATATCTTTCACAAACGGGAGTAATAAATATTCACCAAATCCCCTTCTTGTTTACAATTTGCCAAAGCTTCTTTTAACTCGTATTTTCCTGGTTCATTTCCTACCAAGAATCGTTTCTTGAGGTCTGCTCACAACTCATCTTCCTGTTTTGAATAGTTTACAGAATACCATAAAGATGGTTCAATCGTGTTGAGAATGCAGGAGTTAATCAAAGTATTAATCTCCCACCATTCCTCCTCTTTATACGGATCAGCTTCGAGAATTGGGATAGTGCCATCAATAAATTCTAATTTTTTCTTTGAACGGAGAGCCAAATGCACTTCTTTGGCCCACCGATATAATTGTTATCTTTTAATTGCACGTGGGTTATAATCTGCCCAAATCCATCGCAAGATGCAACATAGTAGGCATCCTTTTTCACAGTATTTTTTGGACAGGATTTTCTTCCTCCATGTCTGAATCAATAGCAGTTTCCTTCCTTTCTTTGTCCATAATCATTTTTAAAAAAGAGCAGGCTATGATACAATAAAAGTTTAAAAGTTTCTCATAAAGAAAACAATCGATGTTTTTCTATTTATCATAGAATCAATTACAAGAATATATACAAGTTGCATTATCAGCTATACTAGGAAACTAAAATACATGAAGTAGTTACCTAACAAATTATAACAACACCAGGTACAATATTAGCTAATTACAATCAAACTATTAAGGTAAGGGAATATTCCTAATCTCAATACCAAGTTTAGGAAGAAGAATAAAAACTCCCCATCTTCATAGGGCAGTTCATCGAAGAAAAAACAAACAGCCCTTTGGTTTTAAGTCTCTGAATTTAGGTGTAATAGAATAGATAGGCGTGGAAGTTTGTTAGAGATTGATGGATGGTGTAGGAAGCAAAACACTGACAACTCTGTATGTTCTGTTTTAAAATCGATTGCTTCAATTAATAATTAGATTTTGTTTTTTTTTCTTTTTTCTCTCCTATTCATGTTTAGGGTACTTTGTATCCCATATTGATGAAGCAAGGCTTCATGTAGGTATCAATATCAGTATTAAAGAATCCCGTGGAGGAAATTCACTCTACTATTGGTACCTCCCCATCCCTCTTTCTTTCTATCTTGTATGCTTCCAAAACGTGAAAGAAAAAACTAATCAATCAAGATTTCTATTAGGTTTTATTTTTCCTTTGTCCCACTCACCACGAGATGAAATAAAATCCTAATTAGGATTTTCTTAAGTTTCATGGTGATATGAAAAGTTTCTTTTTATTGGAGAAATTAATACAATATGCAAACTTTTTACTGCTGTTTTGAGGTCTTGTATCCTCCGATCGCTCTCATATTAGTCGATGACTCTCTTATAATAGCTTACTAAAAAAGTTTCTGTTTTTTTAATAAATAGTTGCATTAAAAATAAAAATAAAAAAAGTTATATTAAGGGGTAAATACAAGACAAGACATTCGCTATTAACACTCTGGAATATCGCCTTGTATCATCCTTTTTCCCATTTTCTTTTATAATATAGTTTTTTAAAAAATTTATATTTCCTTTCATAAAATTTATTTTTTATTTAGTAAATTTTATTAAACAAGTATATCAAATTAAAAAATTAAAAAGAAGACAGAAGATAATAATACATTAGACAATCCGAACAACGTTATTCATTCCACGAAGCCAGAATTAATAAGAATACTTAACTCTCACATGCCAACAATATTCTCTCTTTTCATATATTTTTAAAAATTTTTTAAAGTGTTTTAAATATTAACATTGAATCATTATTTTGTTACTTAATAAGTTACCGTGGATTGATTTGGGGACAAAAATAATAGAAGAACTAACTTTTAATACAAAACGAATATATTTTTACACACTAATTATATAAGAGATTTTGAAAAAGTTTAGGGCCATGGCCCCTCATTAGCCTCAATATGCCTCCGCCAATGCTAAAAATGCTCAAGTCCAGTAATCCTAAACATATCTATCCTGATTTTTTGAACGAGAATCTATAAAAAGAAATTTTTAAAATATAATTAGAATAATGGCTTTATTAAAATATGTAAAACTCTGAAAATCAATAATTATAAAATATCTTTACAAATGTTGGAAATATTAGAAATCCCAACTTCTTTAATTCTGTCCTTACTTATAACTCTATCTATATAAGATAACATAATAGACATTATATAGCCCTTCTTTAGCATTTAAACCATCTCTCAATACTATCTTAGATGTAACTGATAAAAATCAACTCGATTTTAAATTTGAAGCAGCATAATCCAAATTAATGTTCACCTTATTCAAAGAACTGAGAACGTGGCTAATTAAAGGAAGAAAAAGTAACAATAAAGGCATAAAAGAAATGAACTTTTTGCATGGAATTTTACGTGTGGCAGGATGATGATGTATGGTTGAGTTAGCATGGTTATTTTTACATACTTTTTTGTTTTCATGAGTTCATACGATCGTCTGCTATGCTGTCCTTGAATACGGCATATGATGGGTATGGTCTACCATGCTTTGAGGGTCTGAAGAATTATCAGTTTTTTAGTACTAGAAAAAAAATCGTACTAGTTAATTAGTACCCAGAAGAATGTAAGATATATATATATATATATATATAATTATCGAATTCAAATAAAGGGTCTGATAATTGCTGATTCTTGTGTCTGTTGATATATTACTTTTGGCTGATTTGAATGCCCTCGAAAATATCCAAATTAGTACTTTAGTGGCGAATCTACAAAGTGGATATGATCAGTATAGTACGATTATATTATTATTATTTTTTTTTTTTTAATCATATGGTACTATCAAACTGGAGTTGAGATTCTCATGCATCTTCCATAGTTATGACAGGATGAGTATATAGGATTTCCTGATCCAAGAAAAAGGTTAGAAACCATTAATCTGGTTTGAAGACAAAATTGATTTGGTACACCAAAATGAATTGAATGTGTTTTTCCATTCAAAATGGATTCGAAAATCATACCTTTTATTTTATTGTTCGAATCAAGAAGTTAAAATAATATGATTGATTTATGTTTTATGTTCGATAAAACTATTATTCAATATCATAATAAAATAAAATTTTATAGTATAAAACTTACATATTATAATGTTATAATTTTAAATATTAAAAGATTGACAATTTGAAAAAATATATAAATATAGAAGTCAATTGAGCCATAAATATATCATAAAATATAAACTATGATATATTACAAAATATAGATAAACTTCATTAACTTGTTCTCATGAGATGAACTCTAAAACAACGGATACAAAGAAAAAAAGAATCTCATGTGGGTATTAAAAAATCAAAATAAAAGAACAATCTCACGCGACTCAATAAGATCTCCGCCAAGGCATTAGCTAGGTATAGAATAACAAAGGACTTCCTAAGCTATAGTAACCCTAAATCCAATTATATATGCTCCGGGATTTAATTTGGTGTTTGTACCTTAAAGGAGGTTTAAAATATTTAATGGGACATTATTCTTGCATGAAGACGCGAGTCATGTATATAACTGTATATTTGATCCTTTTACTTCTTGTAAAATTAGCCAAAATGTAATTTTATTATCAAGATAACGATGTAACCGCATTTATACAATTAATATTCAAAATATATTTTATGACCCATATATATTAGCTGAGAATTCTGTAGTAATATCATGTTAGTATAATGGGATGATTCTTTGTACCAAACAATCGCCATGACCTCGCACAAACAAGAAGGCAAGAATTGGACAGACGTGCAAGTTAGAAACTAAAACTTCAGGTCGTACAAAGTACATCGGAGGAGTATGTGGTGAGGACTCCTCGGTCAAAGAAACTTTATCGCCTACTTGTAATCTCATTTTTTAGGACATATGTTAGCTATATAGGAAGTATGGTTTCGATTCGCCAATTCAGGCTCAACTCCTCATATTACGTTAGTGGAGCTATAGGTTGGGTTGGGGCTCCGCGCTCTTTCTTTCTGTGTGGGACAATACAGGGGAGAAAAGGGAATACAACAAGGCGGCGAACAAGACAAAAAACAATTTGACTTTTCCCTCCATAAGATGAGCCCAATGCATTGGACTCATGGATAAGAGAGTTGAGTTTGCCTAAAAAGTATTGGACATTCTGCATACGATATAGACTCTATCAGATATATATCGATTTTTTTTCTAATGGATCAAGAATAGATAGTTGTCTCATTCATAGATACAAATAGGAAATTTTCCCTTATTCTTGATAGATTCTCTTTCTATCTCTTTTGATCTTTCAAAACAAATCAAGCTATCTATCAATCGATTTGAAAATAACATGTTCATATCACTTTTCGTTCATTTTCACCAACATAGCCGCCATAAAGAATATAATATAATAAGAAACTGATGAAGCAGCTAGAAGCCAACAGAAAGACTTCGATTCTGACTCTGTAGCTAGAGCTGTTGTTGCCTGCATGTAGGACCTTCTCCCGTTCCCGTCCCAGGGCGCTAAGTGGCTTTTGCAACTAGCTGCATTAGGAACAGCAACTAGCTACAGGCCGTTAACTACAAGCCTTCGTTACAGTAGCTACAGTTCCATTACTTCGGGTGCCTTATCCAAGTCATCCTCACAATAGGAAGATGCAGTACACCTATTACCAAGACAATAGGAAGATGCAGTACACCTATTACCAAGTGGGTAAGTACAAAAAAAAAAAAAGACAAAAAGAACAAAAAGAAAAAAAAAGAAATTAAATTACGCTTGTGATCCAAAATCTGTATTGAAGTGTGTCGAGTATTCGATAGCAACACAAGGTTGGTATAATGGGGTAATCCTCTATAACGAAAAACCACCATGACCTCGCATAGACAAGAAGGCAAGAATTAGATAGACGTGCGAGTTAGGAACTAAAACCAATTTTCTAAAAAAAAAATAAAATTTACCCATATATATTAATAAGGGTTTTTAGTTTCTAATGCGTGCCTCACTGATAGAAATTAATGTGGATTAAGTTTTCAATTAAAATTTCAGTTTCTTTATCGTTTAACAATTTTTTGAGGTTTTAAATTTGGTAAGATTTATTAAATTTAAATGATCATATTTGGTAATATGAATTCACATGTTAGACATATCTTACTCCATTTTTTTTTTACTTGTCACGTTTCACTAATTTTTGTATTTTTTTATTTGTCACATTGTGAAGACAGTGTAACATTTAATTAACTTTTTCCCATTATACCCTCCTGTCAAAAATAATTTTCAATCCTTTTAATTCATCTAACATAAAAATTTGTAAAAATAACATTAATGAGAGAGATTGATCCAAAGGATATTCTAATCTATATAAGAAAAGACGTTTAAAATTTCATGTTTTCTCTTAAAAAATGTGATGTCTGAAATGTTGACAAGTAAAAATATGAATGGAGTACTAATAATATACTTAGCGTTAGTTTGGTTTGTAAAGGAAGGGGAGATAGAGGAGGAAGGTGAATGATACAATTTATTTACACTAGAGGAAGTATATTTATTTATTTTCCACATGCATGTTTGGTAAGAGCAAAAGGGAGGTAAATCAAATTTGCTCCCTTGTTTAGTTAGGATGTAAAGTGAAAGGTATATATTATTTAAAATGTTGAAGATGAATTTTATTTAGAATAAATTCATAAAATAAAATATATAACTTATAATGGATTATGGTAATTCTTTTAGTATCATTTACTTTTCAATCTGTTCTAAGAATAAAGAGGCTTAGTGAAAACGAGGAGAGTGGCTATCCACATTTACATTCAATCTTTTCATTTTGGAACAAGCTGTTTTGGTTTTTCAGATTCCAAAAAGACTGGTCGAGGATTAGTTGCAGACTAGCAAATCGTGGTTGATGATGGACTGCTGTTTCGACTTCTCACAGTTTCATTGTTCTTTTTTTTTATAGTGCCATAGATTAGGTTTTAGAATTTTGCAAAATTTATCAAATTTAAATTATTGTATATATATTTTATGTGTATAAGCATTGTCACTCGAATAACACGTTTGAAAGACCTATTAATAATCCCCCAACACTTAGAAATCTTTCAAGTAAATTAATAGCATATCTATACCAAAGATATGTGAGTCCATAACTTGGGAGTGTAAATGTTGAGAAGAGTTTTGATTTGGAAGGGTAGCCAATGGCTATGGCCAAAAACAGTCAAGGAAGAACTAAACAACCTGTCATTACTCATTTTCTTCCCCCACTTAATGCCAAAGCCCATCTCAAACCAGTCAATGCTTCCTCAATTTGCACATTACACTACCAAAGCCGTGTCGTGGTCCCACTTACTACATATGACTATTTGAGTGGGTGCCACAGAGAATTTTACTCTACAATTGTCTGCTATTGCCACGTGGCCCTCCCTTGAATTTTTTCAAAATTAACCTTTTCCACATTAATCTTTTAAAAAATAACTAGAAATATCACCAAATTACTTTGAATTCTCCATAAATACTCACAAATTTTTTTATTTTTTAATATCATCCAACTAATTCTATTCATTTTTTTAATACTCTACCACTAGTTCAATGTTAATTTTGATAAGAAATCGTATGTGTCTCATATCTAACTATTGTTATTTAGTGATAAGATTGTCGTATGACCTTTTTTTCGTGTATTCGAGTTTTTTCTAGTTGCATGTCAAATCTGTTTTAAGGAAGTAGTTGAAGACTAAGTGAGTATTTTTTAGAGTAAAATAAATTATTGGACGATTTTACCTATTAAAAAATAGTCAGATGTGAAGCATATGTAGTTTCTTACCAGAAATAATTTTCTGAACTAGAAGTTGAGTACTAAAAGATAAACAAAATTAGTTTGATGATATAAATAAATTAAAAAAATTATAACTACTTATGAAGAATAAAAATAAATTGATAGCATTTATAATCATTTTTCTTAATAGTTTATTAAAGCAATAATCTTCTTTAGACTTTGCGAGTTTATCGTTTACGAATTTTCTTCTATTAATTAGTGCAAAAAGGGTTAGTACTTACTCTATATGTACTTTGGTGGCAAATTAAGGTTCAAAGAATGTGACATAAAAAGAAAAAGCAGTGTATGTATTATTACTAACTAATATCGTACCATATCTTGAAATCTTAACCTAATTCTTAATATCACATCCAAGAGCTTATTACATATTGCTCCCTTACGTACGTAACTTATTATAGAAACTCTCTATTTATCATATGCCCATTTTTTCAATATGTCTTCTTTCTTTCTTCTTATTACATCTCCAAAAACCTCAAACTCTCTCTCTCTCTAAATTTCTCAGTCTCTTACAAAAATGAATCCAAACGTGGCTGTTGTCAATAATCTAAATGAACTTGTTGGATTCAACCCTAGCCATGTTCATGACCTCATCTCTTCTTTGCCGCCACCTAACGAGGTTATCGTGGGTTTTTCCGATCACCAGAGATCTCAGAATCCGTTTAGTTTGATGAATAATCATCATCATCATGTTCCTATGAACTATGATTCAATAGGCCCTTTTTTCCCGGTTGGGGGAGGTTCGAGTAATAACATGAACAACAACTCATTATCTGAATCGGATTGTCTAGTTAATTCTTCATCTCCTCAAGGATCAGGAACTACTGCTGGATTACTCGGAAACAATAAGAATTCTGAAAATTATGTACTATTTATTATCATCGATCGTGCATTTTTATTACATAGATGATCCGAGTTCTGAAAATTTTTCCTTGGACAGAATCATGGTACGAGAAAAAGAAAGCGCAGCGGTGAAAGAGAGGCAGAGAAGCCTAGAGAAGTTGTTCATGTAAGAGCCAAGAGAGGGCAAGCCACTGATAGTCACAGTTTGGCTGAAAGGGTAACAAAATCTTGAATTTTTTTTTTTTTTTTTTTTTCAGAAAAGAACCTGGAGAATATCCCAATATTACTAAATAGTAATAGAAAGTAACAAAATCTTGATTACCTATGAAAGATTTATGCTATTGATGATGATTGATTTTCATTTTTATTTTTTGTTTGGGCTATAGTTGAGGAGGGAGAAGATAAATGAGAAACTTAGATGCTTGCAAGATCTTGTCCCAGGATGTTACAAGGTATGTAAACACCTTTTAGGATTGTAATTAACATCAAATTTTATAGTACTTTCGGTCTCTAACATTTATATTTTATTTGATAGATATTAAAATATTACGAAATGACAAAAAATCATAGTTGTTCTAATCAAAATTGATTAGAACAAAGAATTGATTTGACCTTAATTTTTATATTTCTAATACTAATCAGTGGTTTTCAGACAATGGGAATGGCCGTTATGTTGGATGTAATAATCAACTATGTTCGTTCACTTCAAAATCAGATTGATGTAAGTAATTATTGAGGGCATTTAATTTCAATTAATTTAATTTCTTGTGAGGGATTTTTAAGTGATCTATTTATAATTTGGTTTCTTCTCTTTTTCAGTTTCTGTCTATGAAACTATCAGCAGCCAGTTTGTTCTATGATTTCAATTCTTCGGATATGGATACACATCCAATGGGAACAATACATGTAAGTATATAATTAGGTAATTTATTTGATATTTTAATTGTTGGAAGAAAATAAATTAATTTTGATATAATTTATAAATTTAATATTTGGTTGGGTAATTGATGAAAAATGGGGTTGGATTATACTATAGGGTATGAATGGATTTGAAGCGCAAGGAATGGAGAAAATGATGGGCGAAGGATATGGAGTGCTTCCTCCATTTCACCCCTCTAATTGGCCTCTTTGATCAATTAACTTCTTATTAATTAATTTTCATTGTGATATATAAATATATATAAATATAAATATACATATATAGACATATTAATTATATAGTGTTAACCATTTGATGAGTGTGCGTGATTTAGTTTTATTTTTATTTTTATTTTTATTTTTTTCTTTTTTCTTCCCCCACACCACAGAAAGATTTGATCCTTTGATTCCAATAATATTATTAGTAACTAATTGTATAACTGTAATATTGGTTGCAATTAGTAACTTTGATGTTTATGCCTTATATATTTTCTAAAGATTTCAATAGTTTTTGTAGGGCATCTATTAAAAACTATAGCATATATATATATATATATATATTATTGAGAAAGCCTATGTAGTACAAATTCATGACATTTAAGCTGATGATGATGGATGATGATGAAGAGTTACTTACCTTGAACATATTAATTGCATGTATGATTCTTTCGCAGCATATAATGGTTTATTTATGTCTTCTTTTTTTTTTTTCATTTTTCATTTTTTTTTTTTTTTTTTGCCCGGGGGGTGGGGGTGGGGGGGGGGATGGGGGAAGGGGAATACGAGGGTGGCGTTGTGTATTGTATTGTTAAGGAACAAGCCGAATCTGAAAATGAGAACTGTCCAAAAACTAGATATAATTTCTCTTGAAAATTGGGGATTACATCAAACAAATTATTTTGGCAATTTTTATCAAAAGAAAAATCAATTTTCATGTGCAGTGAGAGTGAATTATCAAGAAACAGTAATACCCCCCTTTGTATGGTTATCTTCCATCACCTTGAAGCAAAGAAAATGACCAATCCTTAATCCATCTAATCACTAGGAAAAGCCATTGGTCACATTGTTTGTTAGATAGCCAATGAACTAAGGGTCAATAGATGTTAAGAAATCTAGGCCCATGATCCCCTATTTATAAGGCACAAAGTATCCTAATTCTAATTAATATAAGATTCTTAATCAAAATAAGATTTTAACCAACCACTAACCAGGAATACTAATATAATACTACTAATCAATAACATATGGAATCTAAAGTAATCTCTTATAGAATCTAAAATAATGTATAAGAATCATATACTGATGTAATATCTCCAAAACCCTTCCTCAAGTTAGAATATGCAAAATTACATGTCCAACTTGCCACAATTTTTTTAAAACTTTTTTTCGTCAATAACGAATAATGTTCCACCATTCGTCGTTGTGGTATTTACCATTACTTGTTGTCGCTATGATTTTTGTCATCAATCACTTCGCTATGGTTCTTCAATCGATTGCAGTCGTCGTGATCTTCTTCTATCAGTCGCAATCGTTGTGGTTTTCTTTTATCAGTCGTAGTGACTTTCGTCATCTATCGCTAGAAATTCCTTTGATGTTGCTTTAGAGTTTCTTTGATAAAGTATCCATCAATGTCCAATTTCAATTTCTATATCTAGGGGCTTCAAATTTTTGTCGATAAAGTTGTCTGACATGAATATGATTTATAAAAAAGGAATAATGTCTTAAACTTTTATTGAAACAAATTAGAAGAAATATTAGAAACGTAAAAAAAATTCTTGTTCAAACTAAACGAAAAGAATTATTTAAGGTGAATTGAAAAGAGAATAAGGTAATAGATGTGGTTGAGAAGACTATAGTAGTACTATAATACGTCGAGAGTTTTTTTTCCTTCTTTTTCTTATTCAGACCTGACTTTAGCTCTAATACCGTGTTAAAAAATATATGGTGTAGGGAAAAATAATGTTAAATGCTTGAATTGGTGTGTATCTTCTTCATTATGATCATAGAGTACAAAATATCCTAATTCTGAACAATATAAGATTCCTAATCAAAATAAGATTCTAATCAACCACTAATGAGGAATACTAATATAATACTACTAATCAATAACATATATAATTTAAAATAATTTCCTATAAAATCTAAAGTAATTTAAAAGAATCACATATTTATATGATCTCTCTAATTATAGAAATTTCAAAATTTTACCTTGTATTACTCTATTAGTTTCATGATGTAACATGTTTTTTTTGTTAAGACTTGAAAAGTTACGAAAATAATGAAACTTTTGAAGAAATAGATACCTCTTCTTCATTTGGTGATCAATAGGAATAGGAAGAGAGAGGTAAAATTAGAAAAATTATACAAGTACTTATCGAAACATGCCGAAAGATATGTATTCAAAAGCTCTCCCCTATAGAATTACGTATATTTACTTTCAACCTTACATATTTTATCAAAAATAATTTATCTTTTACAAAATTTAAAGAAAAAAAAAAGTTTTTTAACAAAACTAAAAATCAAGTTAAGTATAGAGCTCTAAAGGAATCATATCAAAGGGTAAAAAGCTCCACCTCTGAACTTTTCAAGATTTAAATTTTTCCTTTGAACTTTTAATTAAATTGGTTCCTTGCTTTTGAACTACAATAATATATATATACATTAATGTTTGTCATTTCATCAAATTGTTTCATCAAATTGTTTCGTACACTATTAACGATCAGTGTGTATTTGAATATTATTAACCCTTGAACCTCTGGAGATTTTAATTTTTACCCTTGAACTTTAATCAAAACATTGATTCTTTGACCTCGAACTAAAATAAAATACTAATGTTTATCTTTCTCTCACATTTTTACATATATTCTTGACAGTAACGCAAAAATTTGACGAAAGGGAAAGCATTGATATGTTACTCTATATTTTAAAGAAACTAATGTTTCAAAGTTCGAAGGCAAAAATTAAATTTCAAGAAGTTTAGGAGTTACTATGTCAAGTGTGCATTGACTTTTAATGCTAATGACAGACATTAATATATTGTTATAATTTGAGGGTAAGAAACCAACTCTTTAAAGTTCGAAAGAAAAATCAAAATCTTGGAAAGTTCAGGGTTATTGAGACTTTTTACCCTATTAAGTAAAGAACTGTTACAAATAATGCAGAAACTAGTAGAAGCAACATTAAATAAACTAAATTTGATACCTGAATATTCGGTTTGATAACCAGCTACTAATTCTTCTTCTGCTTCTGGTAAATCTATTAAGGAAAAGAAAATAAACATATAACTATGGAATATCTATGGGGGCAACATTGCAGCTCAGTATATAATTGGAACTTGCTTTGAAAACTACGCTGTAACAATTTTGAGATCTTCAATGATTAAGGAATTAGAAAGCAATTAAATGATGGAGTTGTCATAGGAAAATGAAAGAAATTTAGAAGCAAAACTTTGAGAGAAAGCGAGAAATTATGTGTTGTGTGAGCCCTTCTGCTTGACTTTATTTTGGAGATTTCTACTTATTTTAATAAAGTATGAAGGGACGAACAAACGCTCCAGAAGGAAACATTAGTCACTTTACTAAATGGACAAAGGTGGGGAACACCATTTATCCATAATTTTTTTTTTTTTCACAAGTCTATGTCTAATTGTGTTGTTGCTATAACATTGATTTCTACAGCTATTTCATTATTAAGGAGAAATTAACTTATCATGAACTGCTGCGGCTCTATTGATTGACATACCTAGACAACAAACAAGAAGCCAATATATAAATGTTATTTATTTTATGCACCACAGATACTATACCCGTTCAAATATTCATCTTTAGCACTTCCTATAAACATGAGTTTCTATAGATTCCATGCATATAGTGTTTTATCAATAAAATTTATTAAATGAAAGATAAATTATAATTTTTAAAAATTAAATTTAAAGAGGGATGTTTATTAATATATGCTATATAAGCAAAAATTCAAAAGGGTTTCATGCTTTCATTTTCTTACCACCAAGAGATCCACAGAGGATACAAAAAGTAATTTTCTTAATTCTCTTATAAGATTATAAAGTTTTTTTTAAATATTTATTCTAGTATATCAAAGATACATTATTGGGGCACAAACCAAACAAATAGTTATGAACTTGGCAAATCAAAACTAGGGAAAAAATGTAAAACTTTATTGTAAAACTATATACTTACGGCATGATTTTCGTAGATAGGTATTATACTACTAGATATTAAGAAGCAATGAAAGAAATATACACATGCCCGCCTAAAAGGCTTAACAAACCAAAGCTCTAAAACTTTGCCCATCCAAAAGCCCAATGTTCCAATCCATGACCAGCCCACCAAACCTTACAAGTTCAGAAAGCCGAGGCACCTTCAGTCGCGTGAGAGCCATCACGAGCGCTCCCACACGCCGCCCACTGAAGATGACAAACGCTACCTTATTTTTGGCTCTTTGCCCCTTGCATCACTCGCGGGAAAGCAGCGATCCAACACCGTATAACAACTTAACTTGAAATTGAAGAAGAAAGAGACCACTCGCTATCATCAACCAACCAACATCAACATTGTTGGAGCCACCAACTAACCTGATCAATAGCTGGAATCCGCCCCTACCTTAATATAGTCGAGCCACCGGCACGGGATAAGCCCTCAACCACCAAAGGCTAGTACCACAAAAAGTAAAACCACCCGGCAGGGCATGAGCATTTGAGCATGCTATGCGCGGATCGTTGCAACGAAACTGCCACAGCCAAATAACCAAAAGAAAAACGAGACCACCACAACAACCAAAATCATACTATGTACTCGTATGTACAAATCAAACAATTCTCCCCCTCACATACCAATAATGAGAGATCGGCAAGGACGAGCAAACTCACCCCAATAAGAGTCCTCTCAAAGAGGGAAGATCGCGAAACCTTACCATGTCACAAACTGGAGAAGGTCCGACCTTTATTTATCGGCAAGGCTTGCACTTGGACGAGGACGATTCTCGCTTGTCGCTGTTGTCCCGAATCGCCAGAGCAATCCATCGTTGAAGAGAACAACATAAGATTATAAGGTTAAACTAGCTAGTAATAGCAGTTCCTTAACAAAAAAGTAATAAAGGAACTTTCTCTTTAGAAAAGAAAGATGGAGAGATATATCTATTTTTCACTAATGTAAATAATTACACTTCAAATTTCATCAAACGTATTTCTTGAAACAATATGAACATTTTTTCTTGATCTTAAATGTTGGAGGTGAGATTCTTAAAATACTTTTCATTCTTAACTTTTATATATCAATTATCATGTTGTAATTTTTCTTTCAAAATTAAGATTTTTGAAATCACACAAATTTTGATAGGTATTCTAGATTCTTACTCTTTCTATTTGTATCCATCTAAATTATTAAGATTGTATCGAAGCCAAACAAATAGGCTGAGGGGGGCGAAATTCATACAAAAAGTCTAATATAATATATTTTACTTTAAAAAATATAATACGTCAAATAATTATATTACATTAGGTAAAATAACAAAGTTTATGCTATAAAATAAGAATAATCTACTACAAAAATAAATCTAAAGGACAATAAGATTTTTTTCGGAAAAAAAATTAGATGAAATATTTTAGGCTCTACCTAGATTAATTTTAATTTAAAAACATATATTTTTTTTAGAATTTGAAAAAAGTAAATTATTTATCGAGAAACTAGCTATATATAACTTTAAACTATTTTATTTTATGTATGTAGTCATGAACTTTTATTTTAATTGTTTATAATAAGAACGTTAATTTTATCTTTTGGTACAAGTTTATTATAATTTGATTATTTCATAGTAATCTTCGGTGCATTTGTTGTACATTTTTATAAGCTAACTTAAAGGATTTGGTTATTACCATTTGGATTCATGTGTCAAAATATTTTGAATTCTATCGAGAAATCTTTAATTGTTATACTTGCAATGTCGCAAATAGTTCACGCTTATATATGAGTAGACAAATTAAAAGTTTATAGCTGTTTAAAAAATAAAAATAGTTTAAGGTTGTATATAGCTAATTTCTCTTACTTATAAGAGAATATGTGACTTCCAAAACAACAAAATAAGAAATCTTTTTTGTTATGAATAATTATGTTTATATCATAATTATGTTTATATCATATTTAAAATATTGTTCAAAGTAGTTGTAAATTATTGGGTTAATATCACAGTGATGCCCTTTAGTTTGACACTAATTGTCAGTTAAGTACTCTTGTAGACAACAAAATTTTGATTAATTTATTTTATCAAATACTAAATAAAATAAATATTTTAGTTTTGATTATTAAAATTAAAGAAGTCCTTGCGCTATCTGGACTAGATTTGGAGTTATTTAAATAATCTCTAAACCCTTTTTGAATAAAGCCCAATAAATATGAGGCTTATGTAATTAGGCCACAATAAATTTGAGCCTAAAGTCATTTTACATAAGTCCGTTAAATAATGGGTTAAATCCAATGCGTTGCCCCAAATAAAAAAATTGGACTAATCCAATATCAATTATGGGTTGCTTGGCCACCAAGTAACCTAGAGCCCCATTTTTGCCTATAAATAAGGGTCCTCCCAAGGTTGAGAGATCATTTAGAAGGAGATTCAGAAGAGAATCCAACTTTAGGAAAAGCTCTCAAAGGCTCTCGAACAAAAGTCTCCTTTGAATCATCAAGTGTTCTTCACGTTCTTCATCCGAAGGAGTGAAGAAAGATTCAGAGGCTCTACAGTTTTAGATCAAGCTCCCAAGCCCTAGTTCGTCATCAGAGTTCATCCGATTCGAGACAAAACTCTCAAGCCCTCGATTCACAAAGTCGATTCGACTTTCAATCAAGCTTCCAAGGCGCCGAGTTCAAAATCTAAGTTTATCCAATTACTCGACATCATGTTTTCAAGCCACCGAGTCCAAAATGCAAGTTCATCCAATTACTCAAAATCATGCTTTCATGTTGTCGAGTTCACAATCAAAGTTTTTCCAACTCGACAACAAGCTTCCAAGCCACTGAGTTCAGACTCAAAGTTTATCTGGCTGGATATCAAGCTTCCAAGCCATCGAGTTCAAAATCAAAGGTCGACGGACTCGGCATCAAGCTCCCAAGCCGTCGAATCAACAATTGAAGTTTGTCCAGTTCGAGATTAAGCTTTCAAGCCCTCGATTCACAACCAAAGTTCATCCAATTCGAGATCAAGCTCTCAAGCCCTTGAGTTCATAATCAAAGTTCGTTCGATCCGGGATCAAGCTTTCAAGCCCTCAAATCAACATTTTACTAATGAGAAGGATTGGAGAATTCTTCTAGATATTAGGAACTTCTCCAGAGATTGTTGTAACGACTTCAAATATTAACTAGATTACATTATTGCTATATTTTTCTTGTCTTTGATTTACAAACTTGAAATTTTATTGCGTATCAATTTTGGCATGCTCAATGGGACTATCTCTAACTCATATCTCTTATCTTCAAACATTAACTTCAAATCTTCAAAGATAAAGCGCATGGCTCCAAGGAGGACAACTCGACATTTTCTAATTTAAAAAGTTTCTCATCTCAAAGAAATCATCACTACTTCTAGTATCGTTTCACAAGCTTCAAGTGATAGATTATTGACAAGGAGAAGATAGTAGCAGTTTTTCAAAAGGAAGTCAAACATACATTGGATGTCATTGATAAAAATACGGGACGAATCTAAAATAACACTAACAATCAGTGAACCTATCATTGTAGTATTAGAGAACCTCCCGGGTTGTCGAACTCATGGAACAGAGAAAGTATAATAAGGACCGTCTCTCTAAGATTTAATCAAAACAAAATGAGTTGGAAAGAGTTTTTAACTAAGAAAAGCAAAACATATTAAAACAATCTAGAAGTAAGTTGAACTCAAGTTTTAGAAAGAAGTGTTTAAACAATAAATCCCTCTAGAATCCCTTAGCTAATTCATTGAAAACTTTAGAAACATAGTTGAATTGTTGATCGGGTCTCACTCGTTTATTAGGATTAACACTATCTCTAGGCAAAAACTCACTATTCCCCTAATTGATTAGAGAAGAATCTCTTCTCTCCCTAACTCCATTACAAATGAATAAAGTGCCAGTGTGAATTAGATTTCTCTATTAGACCTAGAAACTGTTCTCATTATCTCTAATTAACTGCTAATTTCTATTGTTTAGTCAAGCCTTAGATGTTCTTCCTTTATCAATTCCAAACAATCAATGTGACAGTATCAATCATCGGTAAAAAATTGATAACACAAACACAACAATTAAATAACATTCAACTTTGATTCAACAAATTAATCCATAGAATCCAATAAAAACAAAGCTAAGATCATTTAAGGTTCAACCCCATTTAAACACAAAAGTAAATCCTAGTAACAAATTATCATAAAATCATAAATTTCAACAATGAATTCATACTACATGAGAGTTTAGAAGGCTTAGCAATTTTGATTGAAGAATCCAAGATCCAGAATGCTGCTCAAATTCCTTTCTCGATTCTCCCAAAGAATCCCGAATAAATGCCTTCAATTCAACTCTTAAAACTTGAAATCGTAAACTAACTATTGATCTAAGCGAATTAATAGAAAGGGAATGATTTTCTCTCAAAAATTGCCTCTCTCAGCCCCCAAGAAACCTAGACAAAGATGTCTAAAATACAATGAAAGACTCATTAAAAAGTTGCAGAAAAATTGCACTTTCAATCCTTGCTACGCGACTGGCTAGGTCAGACCACTTGAGCAGCTGGGTCACGCCGGACCTTATTGAAAATGCTCCCGGGTTGCTGCTTCGGCCAGGTCTCTGCTCTTCTTTTTCTTCTGTTCTTGCTCCATATACTCCTGTTTCACTTTATTCTTCCTTCTAACTCATTCGGGACATATCTGTAGACAAAAGAGAAAAATGAAAGATAAATATTCCATTTTAATAATAAAATACTTTAAAGACCAAAGATTAAACGCTGTAAAAATATGTATGAAATGGACATAACATATGCTCCAAACATATCATCTTTGTCAAATCAAGATGATGAAACTTCAAGTGCAAACTCTCTCCCTCAAAATTATCATAAGGACTTAAGGTGATTCTTCTATGGCGAAAGATTCAAGTTCTTCTTCAATGGCGACTTTCATGGTGATTGGAAAACTTAACATTGAAGAACAACAAGCAAATCTTACAAGGTTAGTTGAAACCCTTGAAAAATGCTCGCAAGACCATGAGTATTCGATTGCTAAAATAACGAATTGTCTTGAAAAGAGTGGTGAGACGAGTTATCATCTTAAGAAGTCGGAGATTCAAGACGAAGTTGTGAACTCAAAGAAAGATCAATACATTCAAGTGTCTTCTGATGGCTTGATTCATGTTGATCAATTGAGAGACTTCATCAATGGCGCCATCAAAGAAAAGTATGAAGATGATAGTTGCAAATCCATCAAGAGTTATGCTAATCCTTATTCTCAAGGATTGATGACATGATATGCCTGTTATTTATCAACCTCCGAAATTTCAGTAACTTGATGGGAAAGTAAACTCCAAGCAACATGTATGCCCCACTTTGTTGAGACTTGCAATGATGCTGGAACTGTTAGTATATGCCCTAAGACCAATTGACTCACATTTATGATTTATGAAGCATGTATTTTTTAATTGTATTTTATGCTCTTGGTCATCAAGTATGTGACTTGATAGTAAAACCCTTAAAGCTAATAAAATATCATTCTTATTTGTCCCTAGTTTATTACATCTTGTAAACTAGTGTGAAGTTGATTGATGGT
The DNA here is from genome assembly GCA_028651295.1 of Catharanthus roseus. Taxonomy (NCBI): domain Eukaryota; kingdom Viridiplantae; phylum Streptophyta; class Magnoliopsida; order Gentianales; family Apocynaceae; genus Catharanthus; species Catharanthus roseus. The sequence continues at coordinate 3,446,682 of JAPQWS010000047.1, forward strand.
CAAGTTTTACTGATCATGAATATGAGATATAAAATCAATTCATAAATACATATTGAGAATATTGTATTGGACATGACCCAAAGTGAAGAAGAAATATTGCATGGGTTTAAGTTATAAGTATTCTTCTCAGTTTTATATTTGGTGTCCTTCGACCTAATGTTTCTAATGTTTCTTGCATGGGGAGAAAAATATGTTTTGACATAGTCAAACATCACTTTTAATTAGGTGATCATTATGATTATTGGTTGGCTTATTTTCTCGTCATGGCTTGAATATTGGAGATAGTGAAAGGGATTTGTCCCTCTCTTTTTAGAGAGAGATATCCATGGGCCCCTTGATAAGGAAGATTGGAAAATATGCATGGCCATGCTCAAATAAGTATTAGTAAGGTGTTATTAATATTATTTTTTAGAACAGTCTGCCTAGTGATCAAGTAAATGGTTAATTAAGTTTTATAAGGATGACTTGATCCATGCCTTATACTTAATTAGGATATCGTGTGACAAAAGGACTAAATATTAAATCTGATGTTAGGTTATTAATACATTTACTTAACTTGGGTAAGCATAATGTCTTGCTAGAGGCCGCTTATGTTTTGTGAATAAATGTCTAGGACATTTTTCATTCACTGCCAACGTTAAGTGAACCTATAGGGTCACACGCATAGACGATCTTGTGAGCATAATGTCCACGTTCACTGAATTTAAATTGTGTCCAGATTCGTTGAGAGTATACAAAAGGGGAATCAGATTCCATATTGTATTTTCTGGTAGGTTAATAAGTAATTAATTTTATTTAATCGAATAAATGAAATTAATTACTTAATATTACTCATCCAACCGTTAGATGATTATAGGAATAGACGGACGAGATTAAACTATCATTAGATGACAGTTAGGGTTTTGATATTGACAGCTATGAAAGGTTATATTAACCTTTTCTTGGTGGCCTTCCTTTATCTGATTAAAGAAAAACAAAATCCTAAACCCTAGAATGGCGATATAGTATCTAGCCTCCTCTCTCCAAAATATGACTGATTACCAGATAGTCAGGATCAGTTCTGAACAGTTTTCAGAACACAGAAGGGGCTAACATCCCGATCGCTTGCAGAGGAGTTTGTGGCGTAGATACTAGTAGAGGGCGAAGCGTACAAAGCAGCGCCTCCACAACGAACAATCAAAACATTGAGGTAATTTCTATCCAATCGGTTTTTCTAGTATGTGCAGATCCTGTTGGTGGATTTCCGTAGTTTTATTTTACTTTGTTTTTGCCTACGAAATACAACAGGAACTTATGGAGATCTTCTCATGAAGTAATTCGTGCAATCTCTTAAAGGAAATGCTTTCAATTGGTATACGGATTTAGAGTGTGGAACCATTGATAATTGGGGGCAACTTGAGCAAGATTTTATGAATCGCTTCTACAGCACTCATCGAGTTATCAGCATGGTAGAATTAATAAACTCTCGTCAATCTAAAGAAAAACTTGGGATTGATTATAATAGGTAGAGAGAAATTTGAATCTCAATTGCAAAGATCATTTAAATGAATCATCTATCATAGAGATATGCATTCAAGGTATGCATTGGGGACTTGAATACATTCTCAAAGGAATAATGCCAAAACATTTGAAGAATTTGCTACTCATGCACATGACATGGAGTTGAGCATCGCCACAGAAGGAGGTGAGTCACCTGTACAAGATCCAAATAAAAAAAAAAGAGTATGAAGATTTCAACGAAGGGGGTAAGTCTTTCTACATGAATGGGATCTGAAAGTCACTCCAAGTGATGAAAATAGAAGCTCCTTGACTGCATGAGCCTAAATTACAAAGTCATACCAACAAATCCAAGGTGGTGAAAATCATGCTCCTTGACTGTACGAGCTTAAACTGCAAAGTTAAAATTCTAATGATGAAATAGATACTCTTTAACTATGCGAGCCTAAACTGCAAAGTAATCTCAAATCCAAATGATTAAGTTAGATGTTCCTTGACTGCACGAGCCTCAATTGCAAAGCCACGTCAACAAGTCCAAATGTTGCAAATCAGTGCTTCTTGACTGCACGAACCTAAACTGAAAAGTCATCTCAAATCCAAATTATCAAAATAGATACTCCTTCACTGTACGAGAGTAAACTGCATATTTACTCCAAGTGATGAGAATCAATGCTCCTTGACTACACAAGTTTAAACTGCAAAGTTATTTTAAGAAGTTCAAATGTCATGCTCTTCGACTGCATGAATCTGAACTGCAAAGTCCCTCCAAGTTCAAATTGTCGCTCCTCGACTGTATGAGTATAAACTGCAAAGTAACTTCAACAAGTTCAAATGTTGAAAGAATGCTCCTTGACTGCACGAGTTTAAACTGCAAATTCATCAAGTCCCAAATGAAGAAAATAAATGCTTCTTGACTACATGAGCATAAACTGCAAAGTTACTCTTGAAGGCAACCACCAAAAGTGTAGTGCATGGTTGAAAAGGCTAAAACGCTCCAACAAGTCCAAGTTGTAAAAAATAAAAAATCCTGGCCCGCATGGGTTAAAAATGTGAAGGGAAAAATTCATTTCCTTCATCAAGTTCCCTAGCATTTGTCAGAAGTACAATTGTAAAAGGAGTCAAAGCTTCACGAATCCGTCATGATGTTGAAGTTGTCATCGATGAAGAGCGATCGATGTATACACGGTGTTGTAGATCTTTGTAGTTGTCAAATCTTCAGCAACTCAAGATATCTCGTGCCCAGTCAATACTCTATTGTGGAACTTGTTGGGAAACTCGAGCGTTGAACTCCATTGAATTTCTCTATTGATTATTTTACGATCCACTGGACAAGGCGTGTTGTTGATCTGATATAGAGAGCGTGAAGTTGAAGTGAGGATAAGCCGTGCCTTTGGAGATCATTCACTTTTGAAGTTGATACTCGTTGACCAAATCTTCATGCGAAGTGTTACTGTGGTTTTTTGAAAAGGAAAATTCATACTTTTGGAGATTGCGTACTTCTAAAGTTGGTGCTCGTTGATCAATCCTTTGTGGTACAAATTGTTATTATCTTTTGCAAGGGTCATGTGTTTGTCCAAGATTGCTTTGTAGATCGCCAAAAGTGTTTCATGTATGTTGGGTTGCTTTCGTTGCTAGACACATATTGGTTGAGAAGACTTTAAATCCAAATAGTGTACCATGTGGTCTTAAGAAAAAAAAAAAAGATTTAGTCGTGGAAAAAAAGATTAGATATTTAGTTTAAAAAAACGAAAAGACAAGAAAAAGGCTGAATGTATGACACACATGTTTTCATGCAATCAAAGTCTTCATCCATGCAAATTGAGATCAAAGTCTTCATGCAAATTGATGAAATTAAAGGAAATACTGTTCATGGATTGCAAACTATGTGAAAAAAAAAAAAAAAAAAAGGAGTGTGCATGCATCAATTAAGATGGCAGATTCATTCGTTAAAACAAAAAAGAGCAAACTAAATCCCTTCATGAAGGAATTTTGAGGGGCGATGCAAACTAAATCCCTTCATGAAGAAATTTTGAGGGGCGATGCAATCGAAGAGGACTTTCTACTATCTTGCTTATGAAGTCGTCTTGAAATGCTCTTCAATTTTGTTTGAAGAGAATGGTGGGAGAGCTCTCTCTCTCTCTCTCTCTCTCTCTCTCTCTCTCTCTCTCTCTCTCTCTCTCTCTCTCTCTATATATATATATATATATATATACATATATATATAGTGATTTGAGAGGTAGAGATTGATCTTATAATCCTATAAAGATTTAAGTTAAAATCTTATTAGGATTTGGTGGATTTTGGCTAACGAGGATCTTGAACTTGCATAGAGAAAAAAAACTGTGGGGCTTTAGCCTGTTTCACCTCTAATGCTTAATCAATATGATACCCAAAAATAATAAATACGAAAGGAAATAAAACAAGAATATTTATAATTATAGTGATGATGTCATAGAGAAATCATAAAGTGTGTGATACCCCAAGTGAAAACCAAAGTGAAAGAGAAGAGAGAGAGATTTTAAGTGAGTGATGGTACCAATTTATAGGAGAGCAAGTCTCCAAGAGAGTTGTAGATTTTCAATGTGGGATTCAATATTGCAATTTGGCCTCCTTATAAAGATGGGTAAAGCCATTCCCATCATATCCCCTTCGAAAAGATTGATAAATATGGAATTATGTTAATTTTCTGCAGGTTCCTTCCAAGAAAATATGCATCAGAGTGTAATTTGAGGGTCAAAATATTAAATTTCAACACAAATGATAGATTTTATTACGTATAAGGCTCGCACAAGTAATGAAGCAGAAGTGGTGGTTCGAGTTTGATGCTCAATTGGTGATGTAGGTGGTTCTTGTAAAGATACGGTTGGTTCCCAAAATGTACAGGGTATTCCCGTAAAGGTTCGGGTTGTTCCCGGAAGGAAGTCATTTCCTTAGATGTGCTTCAAAAACTTGGATTGTAAAAGTAATATAACTTTTAGAGATTGCAAATGAATTGCAAAATATGAAAGTATAAAGTAATTGGGAGAGTTAAATTAAGAATTTTACTTCCCTTGTTTTAAACCAGTAGAGGAAGGATGAACAATTTTGTCTTTTTGATCCTGATTAAAGGTAGTATATCAGTACTCCCTCTTGAAGGAAAGTTCCAATTCAAAGTTATCTTGTTATGACTTCTCATTACCTGAAAGTAACTTAGGAACAAAAAAGAATAATATCAAAATTATCAAAGTAAGAAATGAAAAATATGAACTATAAGGTAATTGAACATATCATTGAATCGGGTCCTTGAACGGGGTACTCTTCCTGGAGGCGTGTAAAATTAAAAAGTATAGTAATTAGTCTCAATCTTGGAAGTTTTATGAATTTCTACTTGCTTTTATGAATTTCTACTTGCTTCTTATGAGGAATCAAAGTGCTAGATAACTGTCTCTTAATAGTTGGAAACAGGATCCACCCTTCTCGATTGGAGAATCCCGATTATAGTGTTCTCTGACAAGAAACAACTTTGATTATACTAGGGACCTTGGATAAATACCTAATGCAAAGGTAGAATGCTAACGGGATTTTAAATTCCCAATTGATGATCTTGAGTTGATTTTTCTGGATCATAAAATTTTCAATAGGAATAACAAATCATGATAAGAGGAAATTGGTATAGGACCAACCATGTCGGGGATTAGAAATCCCGATCATGTGTAGCTCCAATCAAACCCATATCGGGAATTCAAGATCCTGATCAAGTGTTCTGTATAAGAGACCAAACTTTGAAACTGTTTGTAACTTTGAACAATTTGAAGATTCCAAATTATTTCTAACTGTACTCAAAATTCTTGAAGTTTTACAGAGACAACGGCAGCAGTAGTGGAAGCAGCAGGAATCTGGCGAAGCTGATTGATGGCAGAGAAGCCCGAGCATATTCATCTTCAGTAATAACAATAGATGCAAAGGAGGGCAAAAACTCGATTCTTATCAGATTTGCTTAACTCCGTTAGATAGAGGTGAACAGATACAAGAAAACTAAAAGAATATAATGATTCAACAGGCTCCAAAGGAAAGTATTAATGATAGTATAAGAATGTGAATGGTTGTTCCAATTTGGAAGGTTAGATGAAGTTTCAAACACATTCAGCCACAACTCTGGTCACTTGTGCATTTGAGGGTTCAAAGTGAAGAAAATTTCCTAGTAGAGGAATTCTCAATAATCCCAATCATTCTTTTTTTTTTTTTCAAAAGTTGTGATCACTCCAAATGAAAAATACCAAATGGTTTGCTAAGTTCTAAGTTAGAAGCTTAGTGGAAGATTAGAAATACATTGTGCATTTTCCCAATGAGGATTCCCGTTAATGGAGCTACCAGGGCTAAAAAGGAAAATAAGGAATGGGTATACCAATAGATATTAATCGGGAAATTAGGATGGTCGTGAATGATTAAAAACGATGGCCACCATTTAGTGGATTCTTGCTAACGGGGATCTTTAACCTATATAGAGAAGAAATAAGGTGAGGCTTTAGCCCGTTTCACCTTCATTGCTTAAGACAATAGGGACCCAAAAATAATAAATAGGAAAGGAAATAAAGCAAGAATATTTATATTAATAGTGATGATGTCATAGAGACATCATAAAGTGTGTGATACCCCAAGTGGGGACCAAAGTGAGAGAGAAAAGAGATATTTAAAGTGAGTAATAGTATCAATTTATAGGAGAGCAAGTCCCCAGGAGAGTTGTAGATTTTTCATGTGGAATTCAATATTAGACCATTTGATCTCTTTATAGAGATGGGTAAAGTCATTCCCATTAGGACTCAACTTCCAAATTTCACAAGTATTCAAGTCTCCAAAATCTTATGAAAATTCAAATTCAAAATCCTACAATAATTCGAGCTTTCCAAATTCTATAAGGATTAAAATCCTTAGTTTGAGAAGGATTCAATTTCCTTGTTAATTCAACCCTCTCAAATCTTCAAGGATTCCTTCTCCTTAATTTGATAAGAATTCAAGACTTTGAGTAGGATTAAAAGAAACTGACCAAAGATTTGTGTGTCCAATTGGAGTTGGATAATTTGATCCTCATGCAAATTTCTTTGATCATCATACGACTTTAGCAGTTTGAAAAAAAAAAAGTTTTGGCAACTTGATCAAGATCCTCATCCTCATGCGAATCTTCAAAGATATTTCGTGAAGAATTTGTAGTTTAATTCAAGTATGATCATCAAACTTTTTGCCTAATAACTTTGATCCAAGTCTTGAAGTGGGGGTATTTATAGACAACAAAATTTTTATTAATTTATTTAATCAAAGACTAAATAAAATAAATATTTTAGTCTTGATTATTTAGATTAAAGAAGTTTTGGGCTATCTGAATTAGACTGGATTTGAAGTTATTTAAATAATCTCCAAATCCATTTTAAATAAAGCCCAATAAATAGAGGCTTATGTAATTGGGCCACAATAAATTTGAGCCCAAAGTCATTTACACGAAGTTCATTACATAATTGGTTAAATCCATTGGGCCGCCCCAAATAAAGAATTGGGCTAACCTAATATCAGTGATTAGTTGCTTGGCCACCAAATAACCTAGAGCCTCATCTTCGCCTATAAATAAAGGTCTTCTCAAGGTTGAGAAATCATTCAAAAGAGACTTCAGCTTCAGACAAAGCTCCCAAAGGCTTTCTCCATAGGCTCTCCAACAAAAGTCTTCTTCGAATCATCAGGTGTTTTTGTGTTACTCGTTTAAAAGAGTGAAGAAAGTTTCAGAGGCTCTGCAGTCCAAGATCAAGCTCCCAAGCCCTCGTTCATCAGCAGAGTTCATCTGATTCGAGATAAGGCTCTCAAGCGCTCAATTCACAAAGTCCATCCAACTTGACAATCAAGCTTCCAAGCTGCCAAGTTCAAAATCCAAGTTCATCCAATTACTCGACATCAAACTTTCAAGCCACCGAGTTCAAAATGCAAGTTCATCCTATTACTAGAGATCAAGCTTTCAAGTCATCAAGTTCATAATCAAAGTTCGTCCAACTTAACATCAAGCTTCCAAGGCACCGAGTTTAGACTCAAAGTTCGTCCGACTCGATATCAAGCTTCCAAACCATCAAGTTCAACATCAAAGTTCGACGGACTCAATATCAAGCTCCGAAGCCATCGAGCTCACAATCGAAGTTTGTCCGATTCGAGATTAAGTTTTTCAAGCCCTCGATTCACAACCAAAGTTCATCTAATTCGAGATCACGAATTCATCTAATCTAAGATCAAGTTTTTAGGTCCTCGAATCAACGTTTTTACTAAAGAGAAGAATGAAGGATTCTCTTAGAATTTAGGAACTTCCCAAAAGATTGTTGTAACCACTTCAATTATCAAATAAATCACATTATCACTATATTTTTTTGTCTTTGATTTACAGACTTGAAATTTTGTTGGGTGATTGACAATTGCGTGACCAATTTAGCCAAAATACACATCCTCTCACATGTTAAAATGGTAGAATAGTCTTTTTCGCTTTTTCTTTCTTCCTCATTTTTTCTCATCTTTCTCGACCTTCACCTCTCTTCCCCATTACCAGTTTCTCTCTCCTCTGTTATCTTTTCTTCCCATTATTCTCTCGGAGAATCTTTTCAACTTGAGTTCAGTGAATTTTCTTGTCAAAGTGACAAAAATGGCAAAGCTTTGATATTGGGTGCGAAGCAATCTCCAGGGACAAAAAATTCTTGATGAACAACTAACAAGAAAAAATGATCAATGCATTTAGAAAAGCAAGTATGGTCATGGCACTAGTCAACTAACAACTAACAAGATTCTTGCATCTTCTTTTGTTAAATTTTTGCATCTTTGGGTTATGGTGGTTTGGTTTTGCTTACCAAGTTTTTTTTTTTGTCTTTTTCTTATTCTCCGATTCCCATCACATTTCCGCTTCCACGATCTCCTTCTCCTCTCTTTCCGATAGACCTAATTTTCTATTCTTAATATGATCCCAATTTATTCCAATTAAATTAAAGAAAGCATTTTCATTAGATTGAGTAGAGGACTCTGTGGTTGGGTGACTTGCAATAGATTTTTTAGATAGGGTAGGGTTAGGTTGTTGGCATATTGGATTTGGATTGAATTTTAATCAGATTTGAGGAGGTGGTGGGGGATTTCGGATAGGGTGGGTCGGTATGAATAGTCATGGCGTTGTGTGTTTCTAGTGGTGGTATAGAGGTGGTAGGTACGGTGGCGGCGTGGGGTTTGGCGATCGGTTACACTAAGGTAGAGATGACCACGGTTACGGGTTAACCGTCTAACCGGCGTTTACTAACTGTAGTTAATGGTTAAGTTAACCATAGTCAATGGTTAGTTAGTTATGACCATAACTGTAACCTTGTATAAGATTATATTAAAGATTTATAATTTTTTTTAACTGCCAATTATTGGTTAATAATTGTTTATATTAATATGAAAATAATTATTATTTATCAAAATAAAATATTTAATGAATAAGTTGCAAGATTAGCAGTGATTGTTAAAGAAATACATTACATGAAACTCGCTCTTTAATGTCTCCGGAATCATAAGAGGCTCAAACACATAGAAATAAGGTGTACCTCTACTAACCCAGTCCAACCAAATATCTCATCATCATGATGGCTTTTTCTCTCAAATATTAATTCTCCCCTAATCCGATTTATAATAATCCGCTACCGTAGGATGTTGACGTTGGGTGTTGTTTAGGATTATTATTAAACTGGAGTACATGGGAGTAAGATTTGGGAGAAAACCCATCATGATGATGAGAGATTTAGTTGGACTTGGTTAGTACGGAGGTACGCCTTAAATATATGCTTTTCGGTAAAATTTCTCATGTTGATTCTACTTTGGTAGTTGGCTTGTTTTGTTTTACTTTAGTTTCAACTTTACTTCTTTGGTGTGTATAGTTAACTTTTTTTTTCATCTTGGGGACTCCTATTGTATATGCTTATAAAATTCCAAGTTTAGCTGAATGAACCATGTGGTTATAACCTTAATTGCAGTGGCATATGATAGTCATTAGAAGTCCAACTCCTAGTGTATATGCTTGTAAATTATCTAAGTCTGGTTTGATGAAGCATGTGGTTATTGCCTTAATTGTAGTATACTAGCTTAACTCTCTACTTGTTCACTATACATGGCTAGACCTTGTTTTAAAAAGCTGAAGACCACCATTACAGTGAGTCCAATAGGGGATGGATACCACTGCCAACCCTGTAGAACAACTTTTGAATACCTTGATCGCATGGAAATGCATAAATAGTATCTGCAATGTTCTGACAAGGTATAATTCTTCTTCATTTTTATTTTATTTTTTATAACATATTTTACTTACTAGTTTTTATTTGTCCTAATTATATTTTTATTATATTCTTGTAGAAGAAGAATGAGAAAACCTTCTTCCATTACAAGAAGAGAGAAGAGAGGAAGATAGTGGAAGTTGTAGCAAACGAAGATAAAAAGAATACTAAGAAAACTGTAGAGGAAGCTGAGAAAGCAACTAAGGCTGCGAAGGCTGTTGAGCAAGCCTTAAAGGCTGTTACGGGGAAAAAGAATTCTGATTAGCTCTATTGTTAACTTTTTTCTGTCTTGGTTTAATGAGTTGTTTAATATTTGAGGCTAAATTATTTTGTGCTTAAATGCTGGTTTAGAGATGACCATGGTTACAGTTGTAACCTTCTAATCGGCCTTTACTAACTGTAGTTAACTATTAAGTTAACTATAGACGGTTATGACTGCAATCATAACCTTGTATAAGGTTATGATCAAGGTATATAATCTTTTTTAACTGCCAACTTTTAGTTAACCAATGGTTAAATAATTTTTTTTACAATAAATATATAAATAATAATTAATTATCAAAATAAAATAATTAACAAATAATTTTCAAGATTAGCATTGACCGTTAAAGAAAAACATTAAGTAAAACTCGCTCAAAAATATCTTTGGAATCATAAGAAGCTCAAATATTAGTTAAAGATTACACAAGTGTTGAACGTCGTTGACAAGAAAAATGATCGCATTGATAATTAGTAGTCTTTCGACTTTGGTATAGAAGAAACTAGTGCTACATATATTGACTAATATTAGAAAAGATAGAAAAGTTTGTATTGTATAAGGTAAAGAGCTACAAGAGCTTTAATTCCTCTAGGCCCTAAGGCTAAGAGAATATGTATGATTTTATGTATAAAATTTAAGTTTAATCTTTATTTTTTTCTTTATTTTTCTCTTTTATTATATAAAAGTAATATTTAGTAAAAAATAGTTATTTTATTTTTAAAATAATGGTTAACTTAACCAAGACTAATCATAAGGTTAATTGTAGTAAATCATAATCGTAACATTAACCTACAATTACTAACTGTTACTATAACTTCTTAATAAAAGTTAAGGTTAAGGTTTGTACTAACATATAATCTTAACCGACGGTTAGGTTAACCTTAACCGAAAGTTATCTAACTGTGGTCATCCCTATGTTGAGGCTATAACAACGAAGAATATATCAATTTAGTAAAATAAAAGAAAAAATGAGATTTTTAGGATAGTTGAGTTATTTTTATTTTTTTAAAACATATATTTCAGAATGACTGTAAAATTAAGTTATAACTATACGGGTAAATTTGTTTTCAAACCTTGATTTCACTGTAATCTTAAATTTGTCTCTCAATTGACAATTATTAAAGATGAGGCATTCAATTGACAATTGCTCAAACTAAGAGGTACTTTTTTGGAATTAACCTAATTTATTAATATTGAATTGTTATTTTTGATTAATTTACTCTCCATTGATCTAGTTTGATTTCTAAAAAAAAAAAAATTATAGGGGGCAAAAAAGAATTACGAAACTTTTTTTAGAGGTTATATCTAGTAATTTCAAGAAGCTGAGGGGGCCTATGACCCTCCATGACCCCTCAATAGATTCGCCCCTCATTGTAACTTGGTTTGGGTAATCAATTGTAAAAATTAAAAAATAGAGTACCCAATCAATAATGACCTCATACTTGGGGTATATTTTTAAGGTTAACCAGAATTTCGTTCCTCTATTTTCTATAAATTATAAATATATTCTTATCTTTGTATATATAAACGCTTATATATATATATATATATATGCACAGACGAACGTAATTAAATTCTATTGCTAATTTTATTAAAAAAATTCAAAAGTAATCATTATATATTAAAATTTAAAATCTTCTCAAAATCTCATTTACAGGGATATTCTAGGCGGCGAATCTCATTTACTGTATATTTAAATACTAGTATCATTTTTTTTAAGAAATTAGGGGTATTATAATCTTAATATATAAATAAGTAAGAATTAAGCATACGAAATAAATATTTTACGAAAATTTTAAATTTCTTTTGTGAAAATATTATTTTTTGATAATTCATTTTACTAAAATATAACTATAGAGACTGATTTAGTTATGAATATATAAATAATATGGATATATTTATGATTTCTAAATAATATAGGGATAGAATTGTATTTTGATATGCTTTAAGGGGAGAAATGTAATTAATCCAAAGAAAAAAGAGAACAGTAATCCGCCTAAACCGTAACGCCTTCCGATTCAAAGAAATATGCTTAATGCTCGTCAGAAACAAAAATTTCTTGAAAATTTCGCTAGTATCAGAGCCAGAAATCAAGGAGGAACGAAAATGTTGCACTCCCTTGTCAATTCTTCTATGCAGGTATTTCGGCCTGGCCCCATTACTTCGTCATTCAGTATCCGTCGCCCGTCGACCAACTATCCGGTCATCCGTCGGCCACACATCGGACCGCCCCGCCGTCTCAACTTATCTTCTGGGCCGCAAAATAGGAGCTATAATGCTGTTGCTCTAATGGACCTCAGAGGTGGACAAGGGTATTTGATTTTCTTCTTTCCCAAATTGGGTTTTAGGGTAGCTGCTGTTGAGCTTTCTGTGTATATATTTATATTTTAGGGTATTCGATTCTTATTCTCAACTTTCTGGTGTTAACAAGGCGCATTTGCAAATTGCAGTCTTTCTTTGTAAGGGTTTCCTATTTCGATTATTATAGTTAAATATTGCAAACCCATCAACAAGTTACGTTCTTTTATGTTTTTTCCAAATTATCAGTAAATTTTTATTTCATATTTTTAAATAATGATGATCAAGTTATTTGTTCATTGGAACAAAGTCCTTTTTACATCTATACTTATGCTTTTCATTTATGTCCTTTTCTGATGAATAGTTACTGTATTAAAGGATAAAATAAAAGTTTATGGGTAATTTAAGAAAAGCATAAATTGTTGAAGTTATAGTGATTTTCTCTAGTTAAATCCTTTTATTATTTCACCAGAATTTCAAATAAATAAAGGAAGCCATAATGATGTAGAAATTTGTTTACCAAGTATTAGAGGAAGAGGGAGCTGAGCTTTGTTAATATGGTTCTACTTATAAGCTGATTGAGACTCCATTGGGTATATATTTTTCTTTGACAGAATGTGTGGTTTTCTTGACATTGAGCTAAAAGTACGGGATTACGAATTGGATCAATATGGTGTTGTAAACAATGCTGTTTATGCAAGTTATTGTCAGCATGGTGAGACTTTTTTAACTGATGCAATACATTTAATGGACATTGTTCTACTGAAGATGAGTGTCATTGCTAAGTAGCTCATGAATATGATTGGGCATTAGTATATCTTTTTGGCTGAAGCATGAATGAAAAATTTGGTCAATAATAACAGCGAGAACCAACTTCGGGGTTGAATTGTTTGTGAGAGAAGATGTGAGACTAAAAAAGAAAGGTTCGCATTGGATTTCAGCTAAATACACCCTAAAATGTCAGAGTTCTTTCAAAATCCTTTTTTTTTTTTTTGGTGGCTGGGAAGCGGTCGGGGCATCCTGGTAGGGTTGCCATATCATGTCTATATTTGACACTTCTAAATATGTTTGCATGGGGATTAGATGAGTTTTGGGTTCTGTGGAATTTTATATGTTAGTTTTAACCATTTATGCAATAATCATGGGGATCTAAAAATGAAACTTCTGTTCCTTTTTCAGGAGTAAATATGAATATATTTGTTGAAAGAAGCATTTTCTACTGCTTGCTCTAACTAGATTTTGGGTTCTAACTGGGAATTTAATTTGTAGAGAAGTGGCCCAAATACATTACTATCCATATGTTTGGGAGGCAAAATGGAGTTAAAAATTAATTCCAAATTAAGAAAGTCTTGCAATTGCTGATGCACAAGTTGCTAAAGGCCTAAATAGAGTGTGAATTCATTGCCAAATATGGCTAGGATTTTGAAAGAGTAAATTTAACTTATTATGAAAGCATTTAACAGAAAGTAACATCTTGTGGTATTTCTTTATCTGAAACCTTTTCCACTTTTCTCAATCATATTATTCCTTTCATAATTTGCAGCTCGTCATGAACTTCTGGAAAGGATTGGTGTAAGTCCTGATACGGTTGCCCGCACTGGTGATGCATTAGCATTATCGGAACTGACCCTTAAGTTTCTTGCACCTCTACGGGTATGCTATTTTCCAAATCATAAGATCCAAGAATCTTTCTTCTCCCTGTTTGAAGTAAACTATTTCTGTTCAAGAAAATATTTGCATGAGCTAGTTTTAAGCAATGAGTTAATTTAGTATTATTATAGAAACATAAATTACTACAGGATTGCTGCAATGCCTATGCTAATCATATAGTTTTATGCATCTGAACAGAGTGGAGACAGGTTTGTTGTGAAGGTTAGGGTATCCAATTCTTCAGCTGCCCGATTGTTCTTTGAGCACCTCATCTTTAGAGTACCTAATGAAGAGGTCACACTCTTTGTCTTTATGCTTCATTGCTTATAAATAGCCCTTCCTGCAAGAACTTGTCTGTAGCCTAAAACTGTCTCATTTATTTCTCCAGCCTGTTTTAGAGGCTAAAGGCACAGCAGTGTGGCTTGATAAGAACTATTGCCCGGTCCGTATTCCTCCTGAAGTGAGATCAAAATTCAATATGTTCCTTCGACATGGGGAGTCCAATTCATAATTCAGGACACATTTATGAAAGATCTTTTTTGGTTGAAGGCCTTGTACTGAGATAGCTGCACCATGACTTAGGTTTACCCTACGTGCTTGTTTCTGTCCTTCAAATGTTTTGGCCTCTTTGATAATGATGAAGAAATGGATTGATTTATTATAGTGTTTACAATGTACATCAGATTGGATGACCCTTGCCCCTTACGGCCTCTAGTTTTGGAAGGGAGGGAGGGAGGGTTTACATGGAAGGCTGTGGAAAGGGAAAGTAAAATTCTCACAGAAATGTGTTATATAATGATGGATTTTAATCATATTCTAAACATGAAATTTGTCCTATCTTTTGTATTCCTTGAATAATGTGAATCACTATTTTTTATTTGTGGTGTGAAAGTGTTACAACAATTCTGTTTTTTTTTTTGTTTTAATTCCAATAAGTGAACTGAAAATCTTTTGTTGATGGCCAGAAATGTATGAGAATGAAAGATTGTTTTTTAGTTAAACGGAACTTAGTTAGGCATTTAAAAAAAAATAATTAAGGAGAAAGAATTTGGGCTTTGTTATTGTCAAGCTAATTGAGTTTTCATTCTTTAAGTGCTTGATTCCAGTGAAAATATGTCGAAATATATTTGTGAAAATTTGTTCCTTTCAGCCCATCTGGTTTGTGGATTTGTGGGCATTCAATTAACAAATTGCAAGTCTGTTGCCCTTGGTGGTAATGTAGTAATTTAGCAATCCCTTTTTTTATTGTCACATGCGATAAATATTTTTTTTTTATTACATCATAAAAATAATGCAACACTAATCTTTTTTTTCTGTTATACCATTTCACAAAAAAAAATCTCATTTATTTTTTTAGCATAAAAATTTATAAAAGTAATAATGGAGCGGCTCGAATGGTTTGTATAAATATATAAATAGAAGGAAATGAGACAGATGATGGTACCAAAATTTCTGGATCTATTTATCATTTTCTTTTTATAATATACTAGCTATGTTTCCCGTACTTGAAGCACGTGTAAGGATTTTTTATTTCAACTAATTCTGTATTAATAAGGATTAATTACATTAAAGTATCCTAACTTTTTAAATTATTTTTACTTTAGCACCCTAACGTTATGTTTGTAAAATTTTAGTACCTTTTGTTCAATGATATTTCAAAAAATTTCTTTTATGACCAAAATAGCTTTTTTCTTATAAAAACTAGTTTTACAAAAATAAAAATAGTATTATTTTTGAAAAATTCTTTTAATTATTAAAAGACTACTAACATCATAAAATAAAAGCTATGTGTTTGCATTAATTAATTGGAGCTACTTATTTGATATAAACTTAAATTTATCTTTATAAATTTATTTAAGGTCAACAAATCTAACTAAGCTATGAAATATTAAAATTATTTTAAAATTTAAAAGTTTTATTTTTTTATATATTTTTGTCTCTTCAAACCAAAATAATTTTGACGTGGAGAAACTTGATTTTAAGGTTTATTTAGTTTTGTTTGATTTTATAAAATAGAAAAGTAAATGTCTAAGATTAAGATATCTATTACTGCTTTCATGCAAATAATACTTATAAATATGAATATCTATATAGTAACTATTGATTATTTAAATTCCAAGTATAAGCTAATCAGAATTAATATTTTTCATTTTACTTTTTGTATTTTATAAATTGAATTAGTGTACGTATGTATTAGAAATATAACTTTATTGATCAAAAGTATTTCTTATCAAACAAAAGTCCAAGGGAGTTGACATATTCAAGACAAATTTTTCTTTAATCACCATATTACCCTTAGTAATACCCTTCACTTAATCCTTCTTTCTAAATCAAAACTCACGCTCTCATGATTTTTCTTTTTATATATGCATGTACTCTCCACATTTTTAGTCTTAGCTTTGGGTTTTACGTCGGTGTCTCTTTAAATTTAACCAAATAGCTTAATTAATAAGTAATAGAACCGATGAATTTTAAATATGTATATATATGTGTGTGTGAGAAAATCATAAGATTTCAGGATAGATTTTTCTTTAAAAAAAGTTGAGGATTCTAGAGATAGTTACTAAATATTCATGTTGAAATCTTTAAAATCTTTTATATTTTATTTTCTTTTGTTAAAACGAATCTCTAATATAAATTATGTTGTGATAAATATTAATTGATATATTTTTTCATATAATCTGATTTGAAAATAGATATTTTAGTTTGCTTAGCAAATCTCAAAAGAGACTAAAAATCTGATTAGTTAACATTGAAAAGTCTTATTTGAGTTGAATATAATTTATCAAGATTTACATCCATAAAGATAAAGATCTACCTTTAATGAATTAATAAAATTAATGATAAAATAATTAATTTTATAATTATTCTAAACTCAAATTATAGTTTTTTTATTATTCTCTTGCATTAATGAAGCATCTTCTCTGCTGGATAAGGAAATACAAACTTGACTTACATAATATATAAGTGATGAATAGAGATAGAATTGTATTTTAATTAGGGAGAATTTCGAATTAATTGTAGTTGGTTAATTAGAACTAATATTTATGAGATCAATAGGGAAAGAATCTATCCAAATTTTATTTTTAATATGATTTTTAAATTTTTAAAAGTATTAAGTCAAAAAAACTCTTGAAGTTAGGGATTTGACCAACTAAGATCCCCAACTTTCTTTTACTTTTAAAAATTGATGAAAATAAACTTATAATTCCTAAAATATCCTTTAATGAAGAGAAAAACTTCAGGAATATAAATTCAAATTGTCAATTAATATCATAATTATATATTCAAGAAGACTGAATAATTATACTATTGATTGACAAACTTGGTGGGCTTTTAAACTAACTCTTTTTCTTTGTTAAATAGTATTTTAGAAATTATGACTTATTTCAATGTCAATTTTGTAAAATTAAAAAATGTTAGGGGCTAGTTGTTAAAAAATAAAGTTCAAGACCTTAGTAAATAAAACCTCATGATTTTTGAACTTAACCATTTAAAAAATATATTTTAGAATAATCCTTAAATTTAATTTTGGATAGTATTTAATCTAATTTTCAAATTTTTAAAATTGAATTTGCTAAATGGCTTAGGCCAAGTAGAGTCTTCATGTTTTGGCTTTAATATATATTAAAAAGTTAGATTTAGAGTTGGTAAAAGATAAAGATATAAAATGTTTATGATGGGAGAGGTGGGTTCGTAGTAAAAATAAATAAAATATTATAAAAAACTAAACTCCTATCTAAGTATATTCATTTATTTTTTTATTTTAGGTCCCACATTTTTTTCACAACTAATTTATAATTCAAGAATAAAAATACTTTCATCTAATTCAAGAGATAGTCCAAGAAAATGTAAAGAAAACAAAAGGTTTGGCATTCTTATTCGATTGGCATATCAAAAGTTTCGAATACTAGATAGTAAAAAAATTTAGAACCATGGTAACTTTCTTTTCCTCCATTAGTAATATTTTTAAAAAGGACTTTCCTACTATCTTCAAACATGGAAATGATGGAATTGAACTTATAATCAATGCACCCCATATCTCAACTCATATAACAAAAATTATTATTCACAGCAAAAAAAAAAAAAACATTTAACTAAAAAGTAAAGGAATTAATATTTGTACATCTATAGCATCATTACAAAATTAATAATAGTAAAAATTTGACATGAAATGTGACTGTTAATAAAAGTAAGTACAAAAATACAATAATAGGGAGTCTTTATTAATATAATATCAGCAAATCATTATGTCGTCTATAGGGAAGAGTTTTAATTAAGATCATTGTAATACACCTCCATATTCTTGTCAAGTATATGGAAAAACTGTCACCACATAAGAAATCAACAATAAAAAGAGACATTGAGGAATAGTATTAATTGGGAAAAAATAAATAAAATGACTAAAATGGTAGGAAATATGTAAAAACCAAATCTGTGGTAGTAGATTTAAGCAATGGAAAAATATACAAAATGATAGAACTAATAG
This sequence comes from Catharanthus roseus, assembly GCA_028651295.1. Classification (NCBI taxonomy): domain Eukaryota; kingdom Viridiplantae; phylum Streptophyta; class Magnoliopsida; order Gentianales; family Apocynaceae; genus Catharanthus; species Catharanthus roseus. Next base: position 3,465,169 of record JAPQWS010000047.1, read on the forward strand.
AGAAATTAATAATTCATCTATAAACATGCACAAAAAATTAATAAGGACATAAAATAACAAAATTAATGGTGTTAAAAATAATGGAAATAAAATATGCTCATCAAAATAAGAGATAAAATAAATACGAAAAGAAAAAACGCATTGATGGTTGCTGTGCACATTAGAGAAAGATGAGGATAGTTATTTAATTAGTTGAGTACTGCTTTGCTGTTGCATTATTTTTTTGATGAATTGGTGGAAGCAACAATGGAGAAATTGGATATTCCTTGAACCCTTTCAGAGCAGTTGAAATTAGTCTTTGAATCTGGGAGCGGCAAAATTATTTATTATTTATATATAAAAATGTAGAAAGGATGTGAATTTGTTCTAACACTACAAAAAAATAGCTATTACCGACGGAATTTACGATGGGAATATAGCTGTTGGTGTTTACCGACGGAAAACCAAAGTGAAGGGTTTTATCATCGGACAATTCACATATCCAACCAAAAAGTTGGAGGGAAAAGCTGCGCTAGAAATTGACGACGAGTTACCGACGGAGAAGTTCGTTAGTAAAATAATTTGCTTAATTACCAATGGCATATAGTGACGTAATTTTAGACCGTCGGTACTTTATTATACTTACCGATGGATATACTAACAACTAAACCATTAGTGTTGATAAATTTAAAAATTCGTCGGTTTGTCATCGCAAACTGAAGACTAGAATTACAAAATCGGGCAAACTCTCCATTTACCCCCAAAACCTCTCACTCTCAGAACCCCACCCCCCCACGAAACCCCCCATTCCCACCCCTTGCCGACGAAGCCCACCGATGGGACTCCCTCGTCGTCACTGATGTCCACTAATATTGCCGCTACTACTGCTTGAGGTAAGAACTGATTTCCCCTCTCTCTCTCTCTCTCTCTCTCTCTCTCTCTCTCTCTCTCTCTCTATGATTTGTTGTTGTTGTAGTTCCTCTTCTTCAGGTGAGCTATAGTATGTTCGCTAGGCAACGTCGCTCTAATGCATGCCATCATGAACCAAAACATACAGACAATATATATGCTTTAATTTATTAATAATGCTTCTATATAATGAACCAATATATATATTAAAACAAAGCTATACTGAATGCTATAAGAGCGCTACGTGGCACTCTCTTCTTTTTTCACCTTATGCAGAAATAAGAAAATAGAAAAAAGAATACACATAATCATACTATTGATGATATATATTTAATATTATTGATAATTATCTATCTATATATATTAAAGTGGGCTACATGATAATTAAATAGAATAATACTAATCAAATTAATATCATGATAAGAACAAATTGTTGGTAAGAAAAAAGATATAATATATAGTTACATTTAAATATACCATAAAATTTCGAAATAAAAAATCTCCCTTTATTATTAAACAAAAGAAAAGTCAAAGATTTTTAGAGTAGATGATATAATGCGTGCAATCTTAAACCAAAATATATGGATCATATATGCTTTAATTTATTATTAATCTGTATATATAACAAACCAATACGTCAATATATAAATATATTAAAACATATTGAGTTCTATAAAAGCGACACGTGGCACCTTATTCCTTTTCCTCCCCATGCAAAAATTAAAAAATAGAAAAAAAGAATGCACATAATGATACTACTGATGATATATATTAAATATTATTGATAATTATCACTCTGTATATATTAAAATGGGCTACATTATAATTAAATAGAATAATATTAATAAAATTAATATTATGATAAGAACAAACTATTGGCAAGAAAAAAAGATAAAATATATATAATTACAATTTAAATATACCGTAAAATTTCGAAATAAAAAATCTCCTTTTATTATTAAAAAAAAAAAAAGAAAAGCTAAAGAATTTTAGAGTAGCACACTAAGCTGCATATTCATAAAATACATTAATTCTTCTCTATGGATCAAGAGTATGATATCAAACAGGAAGTTGTGAATTTTTTTATCATCTCTACAGTGATCCAAGCCGTCTCTCTATGGATAAGGGTATTTTTTATTATATTCCTTCTCTTATTTCTACTAATGATAATTTAAGTCTTGATAGGTTGCCTTCTCTAGAGGAAATTCAAGATGTAGAGTTTGCATTATATAAAAATAGCACCCTAGGATCGGATGGGTTTACATGATCTTTTTTTCAACAATGCTGGTCAATTGTGGGCCAAGATTTACTAGCGGCAGTTGGAGACTTCTGGGCAGGTAACCCTATGCCTAAAAGTTATACTGGCTCCTTTATTGTTCTTATTCCTAAAAATGATAATCTCTCCACTTTTTCGGACTTCCGTCCTATTAGTCTTTGCTCTTTTGTCAGTAAAGTCATTACCAAGGTCCTAGCCACTCGCTTAAATTGTCTTCTAATTATTATTACGGAAAATCTGGCAAGATTTGTGAAAGGAAGAAGTATTGCGTATAATATACTTGTTGCTCTTGTGATGGCTAATTTCCTTAACAAACAAAACCCGTGGTGGAAATATGATTATCAAGTTAGATGTACAAAAAGTGTTTGACAGGGTATCTTGGAGTTTTCTCCAACAAGTTCTTAAATCCTTTAGTTTTAGTGACCGTTTTCGACTGTTAGGTAAACATAGCTTGGAAAATAATCTTTTCTTTGTTCTTGTCAATGGTTCTTTGGCTAGTTTATTCAAATCTACTCAAGGGATTAAACAGGGGGATCCTCTCTCGCCTCTCTTGTTCATATCATAGCAGAGGTGTTATCTAGGGGTTTAAATACCTTCTTCATAACAGTGGGTTGCATAACTACTCTCTATCATGGGGCTGCATACAAATCTCTCATCTATCCTTTGTAGATGACATTATTATTTTTACTAATAGGGGTATTACGGGTCTTCGTAAGCTTATGGATTTCTTAGCTCATTATGAAAATGGTTCCAGTCTAAAGGTGAATCATTCCAAGAGCTTTTTCTACATATCTGCTTAGGTTTCTAAAGGGCGGGTAGATTAGATTAGTAGTTTGACAGGATTTCAAAAAAAAAAAAAAAAAAACCTTCCTTTCATTTATCTGGGTTGTCCCATCTATGTAGGAAGGAAAAGGGCTATATATTTTCAAACTCTTGTTGACAAAATTTCCTCGCTCATTTCGGGTTAGCAACATAGTTTTCTTGATATGGGGGGTCGTCTCATCTTGATTAAACATATTCTCTCTAGTATTCCTATGCATATTTTGAGTGCCATTAGCCCTCCAAAGCAAGTAATTCACGAACTAGATAAGATTTTCTCTAAATTTCTTTGGGGGCAGCATGAACAGGAAGATAAGCAGAATTGGATGACTTGGACTCGCCTATGTAGACCCTTCGGAGAAAATGGGCTTGGTATCACTTCTCTACTGGACCTTAATACTGCTTTTTCATACATAACTATGGCGGCTTTATCGCTCGAGTGACTCCATATGGGCCAAGTTCATGAGGTCAAAATATGGTGATTACAACTACTTCAGGACTTATGGTGTTACTTCCTCTTTGCCCTCCCATACTTTGTCCTGTATTGTGAATAAGTTTAAATTTTTTTCTAAATTGTTCCTCCTATTGATCTGCAAAAACAATGAGAAGAGAAGACAATTAGAAGAAGAAATGGGTACCATAACAATGAGAAATAAAAGAATTTGATAAATTTGGTAGCAAAAGTTGGTGGTTGCTAAATATAAACAACTTGTACAGTGTTATAGACACACAACCCAAAAAGCATACATAGTAAAACCAGCAGCCTTGAATTTGATTGTCATCAACACTCTTTCCACATAGTACAAAAGAATTGCAAATGTAAAGTAGTATGAAGGTAATTTCTTGGGATTACAATATCACATTATAAATGGTTTGAAGTCTGCTTAATTTTGTGGTAATTTTTATCAGTAGCCAACCACAACACACAGCTTCATAGTATTACAAAACTGCAAGCATTCTGCACAGATGGAGAAAGTGCACATATTACATCTAATTTGTCTTACAGTAGATTTTAAGTACAATCTTTTGAACCATATTTTCATAAGTTCATATATTCTTTGTTACCTGGAAATAGTAAGTATTGGTTAAGTATGTCTGTTCAGTTGTTAGATTCCTTAACCCCTCAAAATCCTTAGATATATAGATAGTATATTATAGACATGGTGACTGGGTATGGACCTTATATATACATTACTAAACGAGTAAAGAGGGGAAATACTAAGAGAAAAAAGTTGAATTCTTATTCATATATGTGTGAAGTAACTTATATTTAAGTCTCTTCACTTAATAAGCTATCTTGTAAAATGGAGGGAGGAGTGAGATAAAATTAAGTTTAAATAGTTTACTGTGTGAAGATACTGATTTATTCTAGATATTTAGCAAGACACCATCATTTCCTAGAAAAAACCCCACTTATCATTGCTAAATCTGCATGGAAAAAATAGTAAAATTGTGAGCCAGTAAATCAATGAAAGTATCAGGAAGAAAGGCCAAAGTTGCGGTAAAGTTCAGAAGACAGTCTACTCTGCCTTCTGTAGTAACAGAGATTCAATGGATTCCACTAGAAAGTAGAGTTTTGGAAGTAATAAACAAAAAGAAAAAAGAACTAACATACTTTTAATAAAAGGATCATGTGTAAGGAGTATACTTAAAATATGTTAGAAATCACCGTATTGAGCGTAAATATAAAATAATATAGATTTTGAGTGAAAAAGTATCTATATATTAATAAATAGTAACCTTATTATTTGAGTTTTATAAACATTTATCTTTCAAATTTATTAAAAGAATGGACAACAAATTAAAAGAATGGACCAAATCAAAGTGTAATGTATGAATGTGTACTCGTAAAATAAAGAGAAATTTGATGTATAAAAAAATATTTTATCTTTTTTAGCGATTTAGGGTTTAGGGTTTATAGGTTTAGAGTTTAGGGATTATAAATATCTTGATGGTTTATTTATTTCTACATGTAATATGAGTTTAGGGTTGTTACTGTAATATATGCCTTATATTTTTACTCATGTAATAGAATAATTTCAATAGGTTCATATGAAAGATTGATTTGGTATCATATTATTCATTAAGTCTAGATACAAATAAAGATGGTGTTTTTGAAATATTATCTTAGTTTTAGCCTTTGCTCTTTTTCTCTCAAAAGAAAAAAATGAGAAAAATAATATTTATTTTGTGAGTTTTTTCTTTTGCGTGAAGGAAGGATCATGGATATAAATTTTAGAAGTATTAAAGTTAAATAAAAATTCAAATATTCTTTAGCTATATACTTTAGTCATAAACTATATTTATCTTATATATGTCGTTCTTATCTTAGTTATGAGCTATTATTCATTCACTCAATGTTTGATCGCCTAGATTGTTGCATATGATAAAATTTTTCTTTGCATTTGTTCACTTCTAAAAGCATCTCCCTGTTTCTTACTACCGATGGTGCTTGTCGTCGGAACTCCGTCGGTAATAAATTAGTAGATGAACAAAATCGAGCAAACCCTTCTCTTCTTCCCGAAATCATTTCTCCACAAAATTAGCTGCGCAAGTTTTTCCTCCCACCCCTTTATAATATATTTTCATACTATTTTCATTTCAATATTTTTGAAGTTCTAACATTAATTTGGCTGCAATCAAAGTTACATGCAAATAATACTCTCCCTATTTTAAAATAAATGTCTTTTTTAAAATTATAAGTTAACACTTGGAGACCAAGACTCCGCTCTCGTTCTAATAGCATGAACAGAGGATTTATAGAAAACATACCATTACCTTCTAGCTTCCAAATATGCTGATCTGCACCCTCTAGAAGAAGAGGAGATACATGCTGAGATGATGTACATTAAAAGTACTTGCTACCGATTGAAAAAAGAGATACTTTACTAGCTCGTTGTCTTCAACAACATCTTTAATTCTAAGATTTTGAGATAATGAATTAAAGGCGCTTGTAGAGTAAGAAAACAAAAAGTCCTCCATATTATCTACCCTAAAAATCTTTGGCTTTTCTTTTTTTTTTTTTTTTTTTTTATAATAAAGGGAGAATTTTTAGTTCAAAATTTTATGGTGTATCTAAATTATAATTATACATATATATATTTTCTTGCTAATAGTTTGTTCTTATCATAATATTAATTTGATTAATATTATTCTATTTAATTATAATGTAGCCCACTTTAATATATATATATATATATACTTATCAAGAATATTTAATATATATCATGAGTATTATCATTATATGTATTCTTTTTTTCTATTTTTGCATGGGGAGGAAAAAGAAGAAGATGCCATGTGGCGCTCCTATAGCACTTAGTATGACTTTGTGTGTGTATATATATATATATATATATTTTCCTTAGTATCTTTTTCCCTTATGCCATGTTTGCTACATGGAAATGTAATGGAATGGAATGATTTTTCTAACTTCTCTTTCCATTCCTGTGTTTGATATTCAAATTAGAAAGAGAAATAACCTTTCCACGGGAAAACACATCCTAAGAAGAAACTGGAAAGGCCTTTCTACACTAAAACCTATGGAAAGACCTTTTCAGGAGAAATGAGAATCATTTTAAAAATTATAAGACTATTATGCCCTCAATATATGACATAGGCAAATTATACCATGCACTCAGTTACAATTTGCATGGTGTAATCACTTATAAAAAAATGTCTTTTGTGTAAATTATAAACAAAATCATTATAGTTTCCAAACTCATGCGCCTAATTAAGTCAATTCAAATCAAATATTCTAAGAAAATAAGATCTTTCCCTCCCTACTTTGCACGATTTCTTCTCCTCTCACGATTTTGTTCTTCGTAGCCTCATCGATGCAACAGATATCTTGTGATTTTCTGCTATTTCCATTCAATTGATTGATAGAGTCGATTTTTAATACAAATAAACACCTTAAGTTTTAATTATTTGCCTTTGAAAATATTTTATTTATTTATTAGTCATAATTATTATATTTAGTTTATTTTATTTATCTTTATGTAGATTTCTAAAAAAAGAATGGAAAATAAAGATTCCATATTACATTTGGTAAAGGTAAGAAAGAGTATGCATGGTTATCGAGGAAGAGAAGATAAAAAAACAATAATAATAATAATAATAATAATAATAATAATAATAATAATAATAATAATAATAATAATAAAGCATATTACCTGCTGCAGTATTTAAATCCTTTAAGGATTAGGATTAGAATTTTAGTAGAATCCTTTAAGGATTAAGATTTTAGTTGAATCCTTTAAGGATTATGATTTTGCCTCTCTTTTGTCTATATATAGAGGAGCCACACAAGAAGGGTGGGAGGAGAAGATTAAGAAAAAAAGAGGAGAGCTGCGGGGGGAGAGCTGCAACGAGAGAAAAAGAAAAGCAGTTGCAAGACTGCCACAATTTGAAGCAGCAAATCTAAGGAGCAACAGCGAAAAATTATTTGGAAGAAAAAAAGCCATGATCTACAAATTGGTTCCTTCTTTCCCTTTTAACCCTGAACTAATTTATTTTTAGAATCTTGATGAAACTCTAGCCATGTAACTTTGATTTATTTTATTTTGAGAGATTGATTATATTATTTATGTGATTACATATCCTAGGATGTTTCTTGGTTTGATGTAATTAATTTTTTGTGATTGTTCTTGTAGAATAATTATTTAGGTTAGTTGATATTTTTATCCATGTTTAATTCTTGTAGTCTTGAGTATGAGACATATATAATTTTTGCAAGTATATTGTGGTTTTAGAATTGAATAGTTCATGCTAATTTAGATGATTTGTATCATAGAATTGAATAAGTCATGCTAATGGTTAGATGGATTATGTCATACATTTAAGCACAATATATTTCTTTAGTGAATCGAAGCTTGTAGCCTAGATCATCACATAAAGGTTTAATCTTTTCTCCTAAATAAAATTAAATCATTGTTATATAGGTTAGTTGTGGATTCAAGATTCTAAATTATCTCTTTAGTTAAGCTCTTGTTATTTCTTTATTTAGTTATTTTATTTATTAGTTTCACTTAATTTAGGAATAATTTTCTTACTTAGTAAAATTTCAATCTTCTTTTTATAAAATTAATTTAGGAAGATAGTAATTTAAATAGTTAAGTCTTTCTCTGTAGTTCGATACCCTGACACTTTCGTAGTACATTGATCTGATGCACTCGCAAGTATTGGGTTTAAAACTTTGTTATAAAAATCCTGATCAAGTTTTTGGCGCCGTTGCCGGAGAAAGGTTAAATTAATTACTTGTGCTATTGTCTCCTAAATTTGTTAGCATTTTTATTTATTTATTTTATTTTTTATTATTCTTGAAAAAAAAAAAAGAGAATTTTTTTTTGTTCTCTTAGTTGTCTTCACCTTTTTTTTTTAAATTTATTTTTATCTCACTTGATTGGTAGAAAAGTACAAGTATTTGTTTTGTAGGGTAATCAGACAACATATCATTATCATGGAGGCTAAAGAGATGGTCTTCTACTCTTCTGAACATGCATTAATATTGCTTCTTCTACCAGGTTGTGTTGTTATTTTCTTTGTCTCTTCTTTACACCTGGCAATCTTTTATCACATTGTGGACAATGTAGAGTCATGGGGGAGAAGATGCTTTTATTTTTATGTCTACTATTTTTTTTTATTATTTTTGTTTTTCTCGTCTTTCTTGTTCAATTTTTTCTAAATTTTTTTATTTTATTTATTTTTCTACATTATTTTGAAAAAAAACAAAAAAATATGATTTCACTTAAAGAATGATTCTTTTTGAGTTCCTTTTAAAAATGTCTTGAATAAGTTGAGAAAAGTACTTGTTTTTAATTAAGATGATGGACTTATGTTCTATATCTGTCATAACTCTTGCATGACTTACACTTGAGCACATGGGTTATTATTAGTGTTTAATAAATCATTTACATTATTTTTTAGTTGCATAAAGTTGATAAATCTCTTCCCTACATTCTAGAACTTACTTGAGTACCTCTTGAGGCGAAATAGAAAGGTTTTCCTGATTTGACTCAGAGACGACGGTCATAGGCCTTCTTTGGATCGTTTGTGCCTTTCGAGCGTACCAAATCTCATGATTTTTACCTTAGTACCCTTTTGAGCCTTAAATGTTACTTTCTTTCTTTGAACTACTTAAATATTAACCATTAATCTTGTAGAGAGTTTAATGTAAACTTCTAACTTGTGCTTCAATGATGGGCTATTGTTTGGGTGTTATGGAAAGAGAATAAGTTGTTTTGACAAAAGGGGAGAAGAAAAAAAAAAGATATGACTTGTTGTGCTGAAAAAAAAAACAAATGTATCGAGCTGAAAAAAAAAAAAGAAAAAGAAAGAAAAGTTGATACATGATTGTTACAAGTTATAAGGTACAAAGAAAAAAAACTTCAAGAGGCCCGAATTTGTGAATGTAAGAAAAAGAATGGCCTTAAATGATGGAATTTTGAGAAAAAGAAGACTGTAGTTGGTAAATGTATTAATTGAAAAAAAAAAGGAGTTAAAACAAAGTTAGAAAGTTTGTCTAAATTTTAAAATATCCATATTCTTTGCAAGCTCTTTTTTCTTTGAATTTGAATTCCTTACCTTGGTTCGATAACCAACACCCTAACCTTACACTACAAGCTTTAAAGTCCTACCTGATCTAATTTGAATTTGAGAATAATTGATTAGTGGAGAGAAGGTAAAAAGAGTGAGCCTATGGAATGAACTGTTGTTGAGATTTGTTTTTTATATGTAGTTTGTAAATCTTGTTTAGTATTTATTTTATATTCTCTGATGACCACAATCACACCTTACACAAGTCTTGCATTAGTTATGGAAGATAATTGAGTATTTATTTGTTACTTGAGTTTGAAAATAAGAGGAAGAGTACTTATCTTGATAAGTTAAGATATTGATGAAGGGTATTTAATTTGGATTATTTTATATCTCTTCTAAAGTTTGTTGTTTATTTGACTTTGTGAGTATGTCGTCTACAAACCCTCACGAGACCATACTCGTCCACTAGAGGTAACTTAGGGGTTTAAAGGGCTTGTTGCACATACTAAGTGCAATCGTGAGTCCTACGAAAGTAGGTAGTAAGTTTTTCTTTTTATTCTTTATTTTTGCTTGAGGACTAGCAAAACTTAAGTGTGGGGGAGTTCATAGAGTCGATTTTTAATACAAATAAACACCTTAAGTTTTAATTATTTGCCTTTAAAATATTTTATTTATTTATTCGTCATAATTATTATATTTAGTTTATTTATTTATCTTTGTGCAGATTTCTAAAAAAAGAATGGAAAATAAAGATTCCATATTACATTTGGTAAAGGTAAGAAAGAGTGTGCATGGTCATCGAGGAAGAGAAGATAAAAAAACAATAATAATAATAATAATAATAATAATAATAATAAAGCATATTACCTGCTGCAGTATTTAAATCCTTTAAGGATTAGGATTAGAATTTTAGTAGAATCCTTTAAGGATTAAGATTTTAGTTGAATCCTTTAAGGATTATGATTTTGCCTCTCTTTTGTCTATATATAGAGGAGCCACACAAGAAGGGTGGGAGGAGAAGATTAAGAAAAAAAGAGGAGAGCTGCGGGGGGAGAGCTGCAACGAGAGAAAAAGAAAAGCAGTTGCAAGACTGCCACAATTTGAAGCAGCAAATCTAAGGAGCAACAGCGAAAAATTATTTGGAAGAAAAAAAGCCATGATCTACAAATTGGTTCCTTCTTTCCCTTTTAACCCTGAACTAATTTATTTTTAGAATCTTGATGAAACTCTAGCCATGTAACTTTGATTTATTTTATTTTGAGAGATTGATTATATTATTTATGTGATTACACATCCTGGGATGTTTCTTGGTTTGATGTAATTAATTTTTTGTGATTGTTCTTGTAGAATAATTATTTAGGTTAGTTGATATTTTTATCCATGTTTAATTCTTGTAGTCTTGAGTATGAGACATATACAATTTTTGCAAGTATATTGTGGTTTTAGAATTGAATAGTTCATGCTAATTTAGATGATTTGTATCTTATAATTGAATAAGTCATGCTAATGGTTAGATGGATTATGTCATGCATTTAAGCACAATATATTTCTTTAGTGAATCGAAGCTTGTAGCCTAGATCATCACATAAAGGTTTAATATTTTCTCCTAAATAAAATTAAATCATTGTTATATAGGTTAGTTGTGGATTCAAGATTCTAAATCATCTCTTTAGTTAAGCTCTTGTTATTTCTTTATTTAGTTATTTTATTTATTAGTTTCACTTAATTTAGGAATAATTTTCTTACTTAGTAAAACTTCAATCTTCTTTTTATAAAATTAATTTAGGAAGATAGTAATTTAAGCAGTTAAGCCTTTTTCTGTAGTTCGATACCCTGATACTTCCGTAGTACATTGATCTGATGCACTTGCAAGTATTGTGTTTAAAACTTTGTTATAAAAATCCCGATCATTGATCATCGATTATCGTCTGCAACACTGTGAAATTAATGGAGAATTGTGAAGAAACCAATATTGTGTCGTTTGTTGATGTGAGGGAGTTCAATTGTGATGTCATCAATCATTTTTCGTGCATTGGTGATGATTCTATGCTTCTGGAATGCATAGAAGAAGAAGTTACAGGTAAGACATTGTTGATTTTCAATTGTTTTGTTGTTTGGTGTTTGAATGTGTGTCTCAATATATGTGTGACGAGTTTTTCAACTAACAAGGCCGAGTTCTTCAACTAAGAGTGCCTAGTTTTCAACTAGCAGTGCCTATGATTATCTATTTTTATAATTGATAAGGCCAACATCCACAAGTATATATGCCTTCATTTTTCTTATATGAAATTGATATGTTTCTACTTTTGATTTTGTAATTTGATGGATAAATTTGGTTGCCACAGTGACAATTGGTAGAATACGTTGTACAATTTGAGGGAGAAGTGGTATCCGGCTTTTAGTAAGGACTTCTTTTCTCGGGTGTTCTATCATTTAAGGAGTGAGGCAACTAACCATGCTATTTCTAGGAGGCTTTCAAAAAATAACTGTGTTGTGCGATTTTTATTAATATTTGATGAAGTTATTTCTAAATGGAGGAGCAATACGAACATGAAAAATTTTCGTTGTAAGGAAGGGTATATTGAGATGATGGTCACTAAATCAAAATTGTTGAAGCATGCTAATGAAGTATATACTATTGCGACATACAGGATTTTTGAAGAATAGTTTATAGAATTTCCGGAGTATTGGCAAGGGCTTGTGGTGTGCAGTGAGGGCCAGCATGTGTATGAGATTTGGCATCCTCATATAACTGTCTTCAGATATACAGTTGTTTACAATGAGAGCACATTAAACGTTTCATCCACATGTAAGATGTTTAATGAAGTTGGGATTCTTTGCTCTTATTGCTTGCGTATTCTTTGTGTTTAGGCTATTCCGGATAAGTATATTTTGAAGAGATGGACAAAAGATATTTATTTAAGTTTGGGCAGTAGTGGTGTTGGTGATGTAGGGAAAGTTTGCAAGAAGGATATTGTTGGTTATAGTGCTTAGAGGAGTGAAATGTTAAGGAAGTTTTCAGATTTGAATTCTGCCCTCAAATTGAAATAAATGCTCGGGATTGTATAGAAGAAGGGTTTAGGATGATGAAGGACAAGATCATTTTTGAAGTAGGACCTTATTATGCCGATAATTCAGAGAATGAAGTTGGTTCTTCTAAAATTGAAGATCTAGTTGGAAGGTGTGCAAAAGAAAAACGTAACATAAGGAAGAAGAGCATTGTCGAGATGAAGTGCAATCAAGTAAGAGGGAAGAGAAAGAGTGCTTTGATACATGTTTCAGGGATTAAAACGGCTGTCCAATTGTCTATGAACAATGAAGTTTTAGGGAGGGATGTGAATTTTACAAGTAGTGTATGTGAGATTACTTTAGAAACATCAACTATAGCAATTTAGAACCTTTAGATGATTTGCAGCAATTCATAAATTTCATGTAGAATTTGTAATTTCATTACTTTATATAATTTAATTATACATTAATTTTTAATTTTTGTGGAGTTTGATGTTATTTTTATGTCAAATATTTATGTAAATATGTGTACCTACTTTTATAGTTAGAAGTGCCAACTTTCATAAATGATAGTGCCTAGTTTTTGAACTAACAGTGCCAAGTTTTATAACTAGAAGTGCCTAATTCTAAAGATATGGATGCCTAATTATAGTGTTTAGAATGCCTTGTTTTAGAGTTTGGAATGCGTGTTTTACAGTAAGGAAAAAATTGTTTTAGTCCTCGGAATGCATAGTTTTAGAATTAGAAGTGCCTAGTTTTAGTGGTGACAATGCTTAGTTTTTGAACTGATAGTGCCTAGTTCTATAAGTCAGAGTGCCTAGTTTTATTAATGAGAGTTCTTAGTGTTAGAACTGAAAGTGTCTACTTTTAGGTTTATTCTTTTAGCATGTGTAAATTCATGATAATGATGGTAGTATTTCATGATAAAACTAGGAATGCCTAGTTTTAGATCAAGGAATACCTAGTTATATAATAGGCAGTGCCTAATTTTATAAACGACAGTGCCGACTTTTTACAAGTAAGAGTGCATACTTTATCAAGTAATTTTGCATTCATCATTCTTAATTTTCAAGTTTGATTGGTTTAACATTGCAAATTCATGATAAAGTTGGTAGTATTGCATGATAGAAGTTTTAAAACATAGATTGGAAAAAGTATTTGATTTTCATTTCAAATATTGTAACATAGAACTACAAATATTTCATGGATGTTGGTTCTTGTAGAAGATTACGCTGCATTTTGTATAGTCTCCTTTTGATCATTCATTTTAGACATGATGATTATGTACTTATATTTTACTCTAAGTCTTGGTAGGATACTTTGGTCTTTTTATTTATTTATTTATTTGGTCAGCAGTGGATCCCAACTTGAACTTTGTTTCCCATTATACATCTCCATGTATCGCATGCAAAAGATGCTACGGTTTGTCTCTATTTTACTAAGTCATCGTCTTCGCCTCTGCTTTGTATCTCATAATGTTTTTGTGCTTGACGAATGACCCCTCATGCCTTGACAAATATTGTTTCATGGCCTTTTTATTTCAATCAAAATGATGCACCTATGCTAGTTTTTTGTTAAAAAGATGATTGTATATAATTATTTATTATGCATAATGACTTATGAAGAACATTGTGACGTTTGGGTACTTGTTTGTTATTGTTATCCCCTTTGGCAGTGGCCTATTGTCAATTATTTCTATGGTCGTGTCAATTGAGTTTAGGACACAAGGAAGAAGTGTTCTGAAAGTGCCCCGGGGAAGAGGAGTTACAGTTTGCACAAAACTCAAATCAGTATAAAAATACCAAGTTATATAGGAAGAAATCATAGTGTAATTATTAATTAAGATTACTTACAAGTTCAGCATCTCTGAAATAGGCATCACTAATTTAAAAAATTTTATTCTGTCTACAATGTTTTCACTTCTTCCACCAATGGTTTACCATATCTTCCAGCCAAAGGCATTGTAACAGCCAAGTGTTAGGAAAAAAAAAAAAAAAGAGGAATTTGGTTGTATTTGTGCTGGAAATATATTAAAATGTATAGGATTAATGTAATGAAACTTACGAAGATATTTGAAGAGAAAATAATTCTATTGGGCTTATGATGCTTGATCTTTTTATGATCCGGTTCAGATGCTTTGCCCACGCTTTGAGAAGATTGTGTTCTATATATTGATCGCTCATCATTGACCTTGCATCTGACCTTGGGATGTTGTAGATCGTATTAGTAGAAGCGTGTTCGAATATGATGTTGCGGGGAAAATAATGAGAAAAGAAATAAATATATATAAATAGATTAAAAGATATATAAAGTCTAAAAACCAAAATAAAATAAATTGATAATGCCTAATTTTATAATTAGGAAAGCCTAATCATATAATTGGTAGTGCCTAGTTTCAAAACTAGGCATTTCCAAATTACAAAACTAGGCATTCTTAGTTCTAGAACTTGGCATTCTTAGCTTTAAAACTAGGCATTCCCAGAGTAAAAAATGGGTATTCCAAAGTTTTAAAACTAGGCATTCCTAGTCTTAAAAATTAGGCATTCCCAATTCTAAAATTTGGCTTCTTAGGATTTAAAACTAAGCAATCCCAGTGTAAAAAATTCTAAAGTTTTAAAACTAGAAATGCCTAGTTTTAGAACTAGGCATTCTTAGCTATAAAACTAGGCATTCCTAGCTTAAAAACTAGGCATTCCCAAATTTTAAAACTAGACTTCCTAGACTTAAAAACTAGGCATTTCTAATTCTCAAACTAGGCATTTTTAGCTTTGAAACTCTGCGTTCTCAGTGTAAGAGACAAGCATTCGTAAGTTTTAAAACTAGAAATGCCTAGTTTTAGAACTAGGCATTCACAATTATAAAACTACGCATTTCTAAACTTAAAAACTAGGCATTTCTAAATTTTAAAATTAGGCATTCCTAGTTTTAAAAACTGGGCAATCCTAGTTTTAAAACTAGGCATTCCCAGTTCTAAAACTCGGCATTCTCTGTGTAAAAAAGTAGGCATTCGTAAATTTTAAAACCTAATATTTCATAGTCCAAGCAATTTTCATAATTTTATATATTTAAAACATAGAAAACAGATTATAAAACACCTGATATATAGTTTGCAACACCAAAACATAAATATAAAGCATAAAAAAATGAAAATATACTATACAAGTATTTTTAGTTCTACATATAACATGGAAGCTACTTTGTGGAACTTTTCTTTTGGTTGAAAACTACAATTTCATGTTGTTTTTGAAGTATTGTTACTAGTTGGTGCTTGAAGAATTGTCTGAAGAACTCCTTGAAGAATTGTAGCTTGGAGAACTCATTTTTTTCACGTTTCTAGTTGCAAAATTGAAGAAACTAGCAAAGATATTGAAGGAACGAACAGAGAAATTAGAGGATAAAAGAAGATAGAAGTTGCAGAAGCTTAAAAATCGCTTGAAAATCTCTCAAAAACTGCAAGTTAGATGAATTTTTAGAAGGTGGATAGCTTTGAGAAGGAAACGTGGGTGTTTGAGAGGGAGACGCTTGAGGTGCAGTTGTGTGGGGTGAGAGTGGGTTTTGATTTTTGCCCAGTTGGTAGGCGTTAGTAAAACAACGTCATTTTTACAAAGGGTATACCTAGCATGGTGTACCCAAGTGCAGGGTATAACGACTGTATGACATATATTAAGCTCAATATAAGAAATATGACCTAAATTAAACCTTGTCATAGAGAACAACATATATTTCATAACTGTTTAATTTTTATATACCATACTTTCTTTTATTTTGATATTTAAAATGTGTTTTTTATAACTATTTTTAATTTTATATATGAATATTTACACTTCAATAAAATATTTGATTTTTTTTTAGTTTTAATGTATGTTAGGGCATGAAAAATACATTTTATACTAAAAAGGAATTTAGGTCATATTATATATAATTTTATTTCATTCTAACATGAAATAATAATTTTTCCGAATAAAGAAAAGGAATCATCATTACATTCTATCTTTTCATTCCAAATACTTGACCAGAAAATGGATTTTCATTCCATTGCGGACGAGGAAGGATTATGAGTGCTACAGGATTTAATTTCATATCATTACAACATACCAAAGGTGTTGTTAGGGTTTATCTTTTATTTATTATATTTTACTAATAAAATATACCAAATTAGAAAGTGATATGAGGGAGTGGTACAAAAAGTGATACTGGCAATTTGAGCCCAATCTCAAGAGCAAAGTACATTTTGTTTATACCAGCAAAGAACATCTTTTTAATGCTAGCAAAGAACATTTAAGATTTAGTATTTCTTTTAAAGTTTACAGGATTTGTACCACTTTGTGTACCACTCTCTTTTATAATACATTTTTTGGCTCAAATCGTCTATACCATTCTGTATACCACCTACTAATTTTAGTATATTTATTAACAAAACCTATGAAATAAAAGATAAATTCTAAAGAAAAAAGATAAATCCTGAGCGAAAAATATATTATAAATAAAAGTGGTATAGAAAGTGGTACAAAAAGTGGCACAAGGCCAATATTTTTCCTTTTAAATCTACTTTTTTCCCTTAGAATTTTCTTTTATGTAATAAGTTTGGTTAATAAAATAAATAGAGAGTGTAATAAAAACATTCTCTATCAGGTACTCTTAAAAAAAGTGAAAAAAAATTTCTTTTTCAAGAAATTGCATCTCAAAAAACAAGTTTTTAGATGTTTCAAAGAACTAAAAAAAAAAAGGGTTTATTGCAAAATAAACTTCAAGTTAGGGGTAGAAGCACTTTACCTTCAAACTTAAAATATATGCATTTTATTGCACCAAAAGTGAGTGGTTCATTTAAGTCAAATCCCTAAACTATCCGTCATGTAATATAAAATAGCACCCTAAAGTTTGATATAAAATCATTTTAGTCTGTACCTTAATTTATAATTATAATTTATTACAAAATACTTATATAAATTTTGTAATAATAATTTTTAGTATATATTCTTTAAAATTGATTATTCAACTCCAAAAAAGTATTTTATTTTTTAAAAATAATTAAACTATTAGAATTTCTCACTAATTTATTTTAATAAGTATTAAAAATTAATGGTAAATTTTTTAATAAAAAATTAGGTTTTCTTCTCTCATGAATGTCTAGTACATTCTCATGTATACTCTCTAGTACATTTTCTTTAATAGTAACTTTTTCTATGGTTAATCTTTTAGAGTTTAGGATTTATTTTAATGAAACTACTATAAAAGGTGTGTAATAGAAAGTGTAATAGAGGATGTATTAGACAATCTCGGCTGGGTTCTCGTCTATTACTTTTAGTAATTTGCTTAAAATATTATTTAATTATTGTTACAAGAAAATTCTACAAATCCTAACTGGTTAAATCTTTTATTAAAAAATTCTAGAAAAAAAGATTTGAGGTTGATAATTATTCTATTTATAAATAAATATTTTATTTTCTCATTGAGTAATATTAAAATTACAATACTGTTTTTCTTAAATAATCAATTTCTTGGAGTTAAATAATCAATATTTAATGAATATACACTAAAAAAGATGCTATTATAAATTTTATAAAAATATTTTGTTATAATATTTCTTTAATCTTTATGTTCTTTAAAAAATTATGACTAACTAAAAAAAGTATTCTATTTTAAACAAATAATAAAATGTTAAAATTTGTTACTAATTTACTATAGTAAATTAATAGTATCTAATGTGAAGAAAACAATTAGGTTTTCGTTTATTATTTTAATATTTTTTTAAAACTTTTATTTAATCATTGTCACAAGAAACTATTACAAATCATAACAAGTTAATTTTATACATTCAAAAAAAAGTTGATTTTTATAAATTCAAGATAAAATTTGAAGTTGAAAAAATCTTATGTTTATTTATAATTGAATATTTTATTTTTTATTGAATTAAATTTAAATTCACCATGTTATGTTTTCTTAAGTAATCAAAATTTCAAGTTAAAGAATCAATTTATAAGAATATAAATAAAAATTACAAAAATTTTAAATTATTGTATGAATTACAATAATTTTTATATTAAATTTTAAAAATGATTTCACAATAAATTATAATTTACATAAAAAATTTTAAGTATTTTATTTAAATTCATAATTGACTATTAATCTTACGGACTAAATTACCTATTTTTTTAGGTTCAAGAAGTAAAATGCTTCTACTAATTTTAGGAGACATTTTGTTAAAAACCCAAAAAACAAGACTACAATGTATTATGTTATTCCCCCTCCACCCCTAAGAATTTTTTTTTTTTTTTTTTAACAGGAAAATGTAAAGTTAGATATTGTTTTGAAAAATGAATAAAGAAAGAAAGTGTATCGAAGGAAATAGGATAAGAACAAAACGTGTACCCGATATGTGATTTGCGACTACCGCTGCCTTTGGCTTCCGCTTTGACTTTGGCTTTGTGCTTCTTTTAGATTTCCACATCCAACAAGAAACATCTCGATTCATCCATTTTTATGAATAATTTAATTTTTAAAATATATAAAATCTTAAATTTTTTCCTGGAAATAAAATTTTTCTCACACTCAACTATTTATTAGTTTTAAATTAGATACAGATGATACCTGCTGGAGTTGACTGCAACCATCTAAACCGAGAACGAACCAAACCAAAAGGTCACATATCGCAAAAGTTCATTTTTTTTTAATCTATCTCTTTAGTATTTTTAACTTATTAAATTTTTAATACTTTTTTAATAAAATATATTTTCTAAAAAAAAATAGGAACAGATAAATTTAACTCGGAAATATATATGTATAGCGCGAAAAAAACATTATTTTCCCTACTCTTTCTCTCTCTATACAATTTCTCTCTAACTTCTCTCTACTCCTTCTCCACTCTAAAACTAAAATCTTTAACGTTGAACTTAAATTTGAGGTAAATATAGATCATTATAAAGAATTTATAGAAGAAAATATCAATTTAGATGTAAGAAAAGTTGAAATAATATTTTTTTTAAAAACTGGGCTCGGATCGCCGGGACGGGCGACCGGACATGTGCGGATCGCCCAGATGGGCGACCAGCACATATCCGGGTTGCCAGCCCAGGCGATCGGCTCATGTCCGGGTCGCCGGTTCGGGCGACTTGAGCCTCTTCTTTTTTTTTTTTAGGAAGAAAGAATTTTTTGTAGGTATTTGGAAAACTTGAAACATGAATAACTCTACGATCGGAGGTCCATTTCACGCGTACGACCACTCATTTAATGGTTCTCGTAAAGATACGCAATGACATCGTTGAAAAAGTGATCCGGACGCGTTTTGGGGTAAAAAATTTGTGTGCAAAAAGAATTTCAATATTTAGCAACTACAATCATTTGAATTTTTAATTAGAGCAAAAAGAAGACTGTTCCTCTATTTAATTTTCAAATTGTTATTGTAATTTTTTAGTTATTAAGAGAGAAAGTATTAGAAAATTATAAAAATGTAAATTAAAACGAAAATAGGAGGTTTTTATGGAAACGGTTGGTGGAAACTGCCTAAAGCTGTTTCCGGCGCATACATCTCGAAAAAGTACCCGAAATGCCCACAAGAATCGCCTTAATCGGGCGTCAGAATGCAAAGTTATGTCCCGTCAAAGTTTTCGACTATACGGGACAATTTTTTTGCCCCGAAATGCGTTCGGATCACTTTTTCGACGATGCCATTGCGTTTATCTTTATGAGAACCATCAAAACGAGTGGTCATACGCATGAAACGGACCTCTGATCGTAGAGTTATTCATGTTTCAAGTTTTTCAAATACCTAAAAAAATTTTTTCTTCCTAAGGAAAGAAGGGGCTCGGGTCGCCTGGACTGGCAACCCGGACGTGAGCTGGTTGCCCATCCGGGCGATCCGCACATATTCGGGTCGCTACAAATTTTTCATAATGATCTATATCTACCTCCAGTTCAAGTTTAATGTTAAAGATTTTAATTTTAGAGTGGAGAAAGAATAGAGAGAAGTTAGAGAGAAATTGTATAAAAAGAAAAAGAGTAGAAAAATAATAATTTTTTTCGCTTTTTTTTTTTTAAGTACTCACTACTCCCTTAAAAAAAGAACTTGGAGTCGTGTTGGGAACAGCACGTGATACCCGGAGTGTCACGTGTTGGTGGTGAGTGGAATGTTAGTTTTACTTTTAGAGGCCGCCAAAGGCCCAAAGCGACGGCGTCGGCGGGTTCCGGTTCAGCCCACAAGATTGTTTTAGAGTATGGGGATCCAAATGGCTTTTTTCCGTTATATAAATCCCGCTGTTGTTGCATCGAAAAACCCCATTCTAGATATAAGTAAAGAAGACTTGCAATCGTCAACAGAAAACTCAGTGAATTGTTCATTAATCAAGAATTAAGTAAAAGGAATGGAAGGAGGAGAAAAGAAGAAGGTGGTGATGGTGGCTATTGATAGTAGCGAATGCAGTCACTATGCATTGGAATGGGCTCTTCATAATTCTCTCCTCAATTCTGATCAGTTATTGATTTTCACTGTACAGCCCATTTCTGATCTTAACTATCTCGTTGCTTCTTCTATGGGTTCTGCTCGTAAGTTTACGCTGTCTTTTCTTGATTTTTTTTCCTTTTCTTTTCTTCAGTTTCTTGGGTCTGTGATTAAAGGATTCAACTTTTCATACGAATTTTGTTAGTTGCTCTGTTTTGTATGTTTCTTGATGAATCTTGCATACTTTTGGAATTCTGATGATTAGTTTGAAAAGTTTTTTCTTTTCTAACGATATCTCATATATCATGGGATTGTCATTGATCCTAAATCTTATATTACGATTAACTGATAATTAGCTTTGTTAATATAAATTATTATGATTATATTCTTCATTGCGGAAAATTAATAAGATGCTATTAGCTTATTTTAAGTTATTTTTAAAAATTATCTCCAATACTACTATTGATTTAACTTAAAAATATAAAAAGCTTATTTTTGAAAAGTGACTTGGGTTGTGTTTTTCAATATTTTGTTTCTGCTGATTCATACTTTTAAAATTAAAAATATTCTATTAATTTGTTAAAAATAACTTTCTTAAATCACTTATTTTCAGTCCGCTTAAAAAACTTATAAACATAACAAAACTTATATATATATATATATATATTGTCCAAAGCTATTCAATGAATGATGAGAGGTTTGTTTTCTACAGATGGTCTTCTTCCAACTTTATATCAGTTTTAATATTAAGATTCTGCTGCTGAAGTTCTGATGTTTGCTACTAGTATTATACTGACTTAAGGTGGTTTAGAATTGTATGATTAATGATTGGGAGTGAGGTTAAAAGAAAATTGTTTTGCAAAGTTCAATCAACACTAGAAAAAACTTCCCAGTTATGTTGTTCCTGGACTCTCCTTCAAAATAGACCAATATAAAGTTCTTTATGGGCCTTTGTATTTAGTATTTGAATCATATTTGTGGAGATAAACTTTGCAAGACCCCATTTTTAACAGTCCAATCTTCAGATTCTGGCCCTTTCATTTTTGTGTCATGGTTGTCATCCTAGATGGAACTAAATCTTTAACTTGAGGAGCGAGAATCTATAAAGAAATTTTCCAGGACGTTGAGGCCGAAACTAAAGAAATAATGCCTACAAACCTAAATAAATGAACACTTCTAAACAAATGTTGGGGTGACTGACTGCTGACCTGCCCCCTTTTCCGTTCTTGGTTGTTATTATATACAGAGGAATTTACAAATCAAGGTCACAGATTTGTTGTTTACATTGATCTTTTTGGTGAGTGTGAAAATTGATTCAACTATGCTTTGGAGTAACCAAGTTTTATTATTTGTCATGTTCTGTTCATATGATTGATCTTGCAGCTCCAGAGCTGATAAGGAACTTCCAACAACAGCAACAGAAAGCTGCTGATACTTTATTGAAGAAAGCCAAGGAACTATGTGACAAGCATGGGGTACTACTAAATCATTTACATTTTCTGTCTTATATTTTCTTATCCTTAATTTCCCATTTTCAACACAAATGTTACATATCTCGTAAAAGAAAGTAAATTATCTGTGAGAGGAAATGTGAGTTCCGAAATGGAAAAATGAAAAATTTTTCACTTTTAATTTCAATCCAAGTCAATCAAATATCTAATTTTCTTCGTATCTTTTGCCGTGTTGTTGTTGATACAGATAACTGCAACGACTGTTACTGAAGTAGGTGATCCAAAAGAGAAAATAAGTGAAGCAGTAGAAAAGTTCAATGTGACATTGCTTATATTGGGCAGCCATGGTCGTGGACCTCTACAGAGGTTAGTCTTAGGCTCTCGATGGTGCGTATTTTAAGACATAAGCTGTTTTTCATTACATATAATTTTAGTTTTAAAAAATGTTTTAAACCATTTATGAAAAGCTACCGTGGGATGCCTTCCAAAACTGCTCATGGCATTGAATTATGAGAGGGTTGATTTATATTGAAACTTTATTAATACTGAACAAGTTGCTGTGGAACATGAGTTTTCAGGGCTTTTCTGGGGAGTGTGAGCAACTTTTGTGTACACAATGTGAAATGCCCAGTTCTTGTTGTCAAGAAACGAAATTGAAAGAATCTGCTACTTCGACATTATTCCCACTGTTTGCTAGATTCACTGAGTTTGGACCGTAGGCTGTCTATGTATTGTATTGTACATCTGTACTCTTGTTAAACAAGAAAATGTGCTAGTTTATGAGTTAAGTCTCTGTAATTACTATAAGCTCTGTTCCACTGCCTAATTTACTGGCTGA
Source organism: Catharanthus roseus (assembly GCA_028651295.1). Taxonomy (NCBI): domain Eukaryota; kingdom Viridiplantae; phylum Streptophyta; class Magnoliopsida; order Gentianales; family Apocynaceae; genus Catharanthus; species Catharanthus roseus. The sequence goes on from JAPQWS010000047.1 coordinate 3,488,421, forward strand.
TAAATAAATAAGATGATTTATAGGCAGGGGCAGATTATCTAGAACAGAAAAACTATGCAGATCAGATTGATCCATAATTAGTAGGCTCAATAATAAGGGTAGAATTGTTAATCCAAGGAAATTGTCCTTTTCATTTCCTATTTGTACCCGTATACAAGATTTTTATAAGATTTTTCGTAATAAATAACGTTTTTATTTTTGTTGAGTCAATTATTACGAATCAACTTGATCCTTATTACATTTCTCTATTTGAAAATATTGATTCCGATTTATGTGTATATCTTTTAAAAATTATGGCTTAACTTGAATTTGTGAAATATAAATTGTTTGTGAGAGATGTGGTCTTAATATATAAAATGAGAAGAGTTTCTATTATCTATACGGGAGTCATTTTAAGTCATAATATTATATACTGTATATTCATCTTCATTCGATACAAGAATGACAAAAAATTTTCTCACAAAATAAACTAAGATTAATTCGAAAAGGATAAAATCATGAGGAGATAAAATTTTTTCAAAATAAATTTATAGGACTATAAAGTTCGAAATATTCAATTAAATTAAAAGAAATCTCAACCATCCATCCATCCTACGTGTGGTTCCCATAGAACTGACCTTGACGACAGCAAAATTGCAGTAGTCTGAATGGAAGCTAATTCTTGATTGAAATCATCTAGGGGAGGGATTCAGCTCAAGTTTAGCTGTAAAAACTTGACCTGAATAATCAATACATATCCAAATTTGGTCTAGGGGCCCTTCCTTAGCACAAGTACTTATCTCAATTTTCTTCACGTGTCCCCTTCACCATATTCAGCTGGAATCATTTGCTGGCACCTGAAGGCGGCATTCAGGACATAGGCCCCCAAAGTGACCTCTTATATAAGTGGTTTTTCTGTTTAAGAGGATTCTGTGTGAATTTGAAGAAGAAAGAAAAATTAGTTTAAAAAAAATGGAAGAGGAGGGAAGGAGTAGATTGGGTGAGGTGAAAAGAGTGATGGTGGCAATTGATGAGAGTGATAGAAGCCTTGATGCTTTAGAATGGACTTTGAAGTTTCTTGGTCACTCCATTGCTAATTTTGAGATTGTGGTTTTCACTGCGCAGCCCTCTTCAGCCTTTGATTATGTCTCCGCATTTGAATCCTGTCATTACAATTACCAGCTTTTTATTTCCTTTATTTTTTTATATGTCATATTAGAAAGTTAAAATTTATTTATATGAAAGAATATAATAAGAAAAAATATTAAATTATTGTACGATTTTCTAATGCAATGAGTAAAAAAAAAAAAAAATCTTTTCATAACCTTTTTAATGTTGATGAAAATTCTTTATCTTTCCCTTATTTCTATCTCTGTTCATGCTGCATACATGTAAAGTTCCTGATTTTTGTTCAAAAGATTTTTGTTTGTATAATTTATTGATTTTTTTTATTGTGTGATTAATTTCAGATTCTGCTACTATTTCTGTGATAGATCTTTTTTAAGAAGTTATTTTTTAAAAAAATTACTTATTTGGTCTTTAAGTTATATGATGCGTTATGATTTTACAATTTTTTTCTGCTTATAGTCTGCGACTCATTTACAATGAACAGATGAAGTTCAATCATTGTCATCCGTTATTTGGATAGTCAAAAAAAAAAATGAAAAAATATTCTAGAAATGAATAAAAAATAAATTATTTGTGAAAGAAAAAAAATCGAAAAGAAAAAGTAAATAAATTTTAATTTTAAAATTTAATTTCAATTATATTCTCTTAAAAATAATCACGTGTCATTCACCTAATTTAATTTTACTATTCTATTTGATTCTAAAAGTTATAAGAAACATATTTTGGCACTTGGGTTTCAGTGAGCTTAATAGAGTTTGGGCTTTGTATGAAAGTTACAGTTAACATAGACTTTATAAGTGAATGGTTAAATTAATTTGTATATGGTGGGTGGGCAGCTCTAGAGCTGAAGAATAATGTTGAAGAACATCAAAAGAAAACTGCTAATTCTGTGTTGGAAAAGGCAAGGGATATCTGCACCAAGTATAAGGTACTAACAAAAACTGCTCAATTCCAATATTAGGATAGGGTGTAAATTAAAATGGTGGTTGATAAGGAAATGATATTCTTGAATTAATCTTTATAATTCAGGTAATTCCAAAGACAGTAACCGAGGTACAAGATCCCAAAGATGCTATTCGTGAAGCAGTGGATAAGTACAACATACAGCTGCTTGTAGTTGGTAGCCATGGTCGAGGTGCCATTAAGAGGTTAGTTTAATACTCATTTTGTCTCAATATCTAATATTCTTTTCTCGTTTTAAAATATATGTTATTTTAATAAATTAAGAGAATATTAAATAAAAATTTTACAAATATATTCTTATTTAATATTATAGAGATGGTACAATATAACAAACACTTAGAAACAATTTAAATAAATTAATATTCTCAAGGAAGAATAATTTAGTTTATTTAACATCAAATTAAAACAATATAATAATGTTTTTAATATTTGTATCATGTCTTAACTTGACAAATAATATAAAACGGAGAGAGTATTTTGTAGTAGGAAGAGCCAAGTCATTTACGTCACTTTGAAAAACTAAATTGCATTATAAATAGAAGGAAATTCTCCTAAAGGTTTACTAAACTATTTAGAGTGGTTGCACTATACCTCCAATGTCAAATTAACTATTTTGACGTATCATAATAAAGTAAGTCTCATGTAACTCATATATCATATTTTTTAAAGATAAATTTGTCTTCAATTATTTAAAAATTACCAATTTTGTTTCATTTGAAATGGATGGATTGGAAGAAAGCAAATTACTAGGAGGGAAGTGGGGTTTAAGTTTTATTTCTAAAAGAAATGGGGTGTTGGGGTGAAGAATTTGTGCTTAAAAAATGATGTGGTTTGGACCTGTAATTTTATCAAATTTCATTAAGTTAGTGGACATAAAATTTTTTTATACCGGTGAGGGACAGAAATTATTTTTTTGATAAACGAAATAATTTACGGGTATAAATAATTGAAATTTGAAAATTTGAGCGTAATAATAGTAGCATAAATAGTTTAGTAATATTTGGAAAAAATTTTCCTAAGCAGAAACAAACATGTTATGGTGCAGTAAATTCCTGCTTTGCATCTGTGGTTAGTTTCATAAGCAATTTTCCATCTTATTTTTATTTATTTATTTATTTTTGCTAAGCAAATTTTCTATCTTATTAGATCTTAAGAAAAGTGGTTATGGGAATTTTTGTTCAATTGAACAGGGCTTTTCTTGGGAGTGTTAGCAATTACTGCGTCCACAATGTGAAGTGCCCTGTTCTTGTTGTGAAGCAGCAGCAGCAGCATGCTTAAGAATATATATTGCTGACAAAATCCTTTAATTTTCAAGCTGCAGCAGATTGGACACCTCCGTTCAATGCAAATAAAAGCCTTGTAAAATCTTAAAAATATGTAAATGCAATCAGTGTATCTCAAAGTCTTGTAAAATTTGGCTATGTTTGGCATAAGTAAATAATGAAATAAATGTCACTATTTTGGGTTGGTTTTTGACTGTTAATAGATTTATCCAATACAAAAGAACTTAAGCATCTAGAGAAACAAGGGTTGTCATTTGAATATTGGCTCCCATTTTCCTTCTATTATACAATTTAGTTGTTTTTTATGCAGGTTCAACTTACACGTGTGTAAAAAATGAAGGTTAAAATATAGATTGAATTATCACGCTGCGAGTTTTAAGAATTGGATTCATTAACCTAGTAGCGATCACGATCTTCACTAGGCAACCATTCTCATTTTGTCAAAATTAATATTTTAAAGTGACCAAGGAACTGATTCATAGTTATATATGGTACATTTACATTATTACTTATCCAATTTGGAATAAAATATAGGTTGATGATTTTTTTTAAGAGAATCCGGACTAAAGTCATCTCCGATTTTATTAAAGCCATACTTAAATACAAAGATAATGTTTGTAATACTGAAAAAATTAATCTTACAATAACAGCAGCTTCTCACATCAGTTAGGCCTTCTGCAATTTGATCTGATCTCTCCATTAGTACCTACTAAAGGACTAATATTTCCCATATTTATCATTGACTGTACAAAGCTTTGGAAAAAAGCAGTTTGGTTGCTACTAAAGTTATTCACAATGGATAGAGTAGCAGCACCTTGAGTGGAAAACAGTTCTTGATCTGATTGAAGAAGGCCTTCATTGTTCTGAAGGTTGGAAAAATAGTTATTGTCAAATGCATTAGGTGTGGTGAGATCAAGATTGACCACATTGAATCCAGTTCCATTCTGTGGACATGCTTGTTGTAGTGTAGCTAAGTATGTTGTGTTCAACAAGGGATCTGGATTTCCAGTGTTGTTAAAATTGTAAAGGCGGCTGCTTATTAATCGACATTGTGCCCTTCCAAATGTGTGAGCCCCTGCAATAAAGATAGAAGAAAACTCTTAGGATTTTGTCTTGTATTTCTAATCTCAGTTTGATTATGATTAAACTTCTTCTAAAAACGAAAATATTTAAGTCTCACATTGTTATGTTAGGGAAATTATTCTTGTACAAGCTATATTAGACTCTTGTGTTTGAACTTTTAGAAGCGAGAAATATGTAAGATTTGAGATATTTGTCTAGTTAAAGTTAAGTCCCCAATTATAGGTACTACGTGTTGCTAAATAAGCTCTTATGTTATGACTTTTAGAATTGAGACACAATTGACAAAAAGCGAAAGGTAGGAAACAGGATTGCTTATAAAACCTTTGCGTATGAGCTTTTAGAGGCCAGAAACATGTAGAATTTAAGACATTTTTCTAGTTATGTGCTAATTCCGTAGTTAAGGGCATAAGTCATTCTTGTTAGATTTTTCCAAGATAGTTGTAGGTGCTTTATAAACTATGTGGTTTTGTTTCTCCTTCATATGTGAATGTAGGTTAATTGACCGAACTATACAAATTTATGTCTTCTCTTTGTTAGCCATCTTGTTTATTTATTTTAGGTCGGACGAAAACAATAGCAAATGAACTACATTTTCTAGTCTAAACTCTACTGAGATTTATATAGTAGTAAATCAAAACATGTAATACCAGATAATGCTACTAAATCATTTATGTTTAGTCCAACAGCAGAAAACTTGGAGGTGATATTGCTCAAGCCTTCAAAGGGAGTAGGAATGGACGTATTTGCCCCTGCCCGGTTAGCCGTTCTGCTGTCCCTTCTCCCCAGTAGTACATTCCATGAAGGACCACCTGCCTACAGAGGCCAAATGAACACTTTGAGATGAAGTTCATCAATCCAGGTATGTTTCTATATCGTTAACTAGATATTAGTACATGATCATCTGAAAATTGAGTAGACGAAGAGTTTGAAAAACTTGATGATGGGACTTAGCCTGTCTGCTCGGGCCACCTTACAAATGAGAAAATACAAGTCCAAATCTAAAACATAACACTAGGCTGTGTCAAGAGCCTATCCAAGGAAAGTGGATGGGATCAGTCAGTCTGGTAGGTCAGAATGCTAAGATTTTCACATTATAGGTTGAGCAAGTTAGAAGAGTTAGAAATACATATAAGATTTTCACATTATAGGTTGAGTAAGTTAGAAGAGTTAGAAATACATATAAAGAGGTATATTCTTTTTACAACTAATAGGATAATATACTTAAATATGCTTATTTACTTCTTAAAGAATACTATTGGCTTAAGCATCAAAAGTTTTTTTTTTTTTTCTTTTTTTCTAGAAACTATATGTGCAAGACTGGTCTAGTCATGCAGGTATACGAACGCCCAGTGTTCATCATTGAAAGACTTAAAACTGTAAGGAAAAAGTTTAGTATTATCAGGTTGGTTGAAGGTAATACCAGAGACACAGCTTCTTGGGAAGCAAGTGCCAGAATGTCTGCACATGAGACAACACCAGGGCAAGCATTTTCAAGAGCAATCTTTATATTGTCCACAACATCAAAACCTCTTGTGGAATTGGTATTTGGCCCTGCATCTTTTTCACTCACTATTGTTGTTCCATTGTTATCTAACAATATTGATCCATCACATCCCTGTTCATAACCAAATTGTGACATGTTAATAATCCATTGAAACTATAACAATGTGCTAATTCTATTAGAGATATCCAATATATCATGAGATTCTCTTTTAACTCTACATCCCCTTCAGGAGGGTAAAGAGTTTCACCTGGACAAAGCAATCGTGAAAATGAAGTCGAATAAGGCTGGCGCCAACTCGGGGATCAGATTGTAAAGCTTGCTGCATTACATTTTTAACAATGGCGGAAACATTTGGACATGTATTGGAGTAAAAGGTAGAATTCAGCTGACCATTTGTGTTATGTGGTAGAAGAGTTGATAGAGAAAGAATAAATGTTACAATAAAAGAAGGAAAATGAGGCATTATTTTGGGTGGTTTTCTTGGATTTTTTTAAGGTTAATTTGTGCTTATAGGTGACTAATGATTTGGCCATTATATAGCACAAGTGTTGTGTTTCTGTTTCAACTTTGAACTGATAGAAAATGATGTTTAACATTACTTTAACACAAAAGTCAAAAAGGGAAAAAAGTTTTTTCCAGGATGCTTCTTTTATGGTATGTCTCTTAATGGGTATTGGTACATCAAACCTTCTTTCAAATTTGAGGAATCGGTCAAGTGATTTTCTAATCTTGAATTCATTGTTAGCTGTTTAAGTTGATCAATGGAAGTAACAATTTTCCCTAGTTTTCTCTCTCCTTCCATTTGTCCTGGATGATCACTTGAGTAACCCATTTATTAAAATTTTAGGCTTGATCTAATTTCACCATTCAAAAAGATACCTTTTATTCTTCACTGGAAAAGGCATCTTAAGAGGGGCATGATTGCTCATGCTTATAAAAGGTTCATTCTTTATATTGATTACACATTAGGTAACCCAACATTAGACTAGACAACTTCTAATATTATGTTAAAATTTTAGAATTGAACATAACTCTATCCCAAAAGATATTTTAAGAGTAAGAGAATTGTTCAAACTTATAAAATGTTCATTTTTTTCTTTTACTAAGAAGGTTAAATTCATAACACTATTCTCTGACCAAATTATTAATTGTTTTCTCGTATAAGAATTTTCCCTAACAACCCAGGAGGCATTCATTGTGGTAACAATTCTCACTGGTATATGTATATTCTGATGTCACAATGTTTATAATGCCACTTCTAACCATATTATAATATTATACATAATTTACGGATTTAGAAAAAGGTTATTCATAATTATAGCAATTTCACATTAAATATATGGTGATTTGAATATTTCAAATTGACAATAAATATTAAGTTTAAACTTTTATAACATTTATTCATCACGCTTATTCTATATAAGATGAGGTATCATATTTCTTTGCTGTGTATTTTTTACTAACTACAATATCCTTATAAAATATGAGGTTGATATTGACAAGCTAACAGATACATCTTTTGAAATCAAGAAACGAGTAAACCAATCTGGAAGGGAAAAAAGGTGGATAGAAATGCTAAAATGATTGGCAAAAGTCATGCATGTCGGCTGCTTTACCTGGTAATTAATTGAAGAATTATTGTTTATCAAGTTAGTTACTTGAATATTCTGCTGATTTAGCCATCGACAAATTTGCTAGTCTCCTTTTGAACTTGGATTAACAACCACCTTAATCTACTCTATAATAAATCAGAACATGAGAAAAGATCATTTTCCTTTCTTATTGGTTCATTTCCTTTCTTAGGCAAGAAACGCAATCTTGTGGGTCATTTTCGATTTTATTAGTGTCAAAGATTCTTTTCTTTGACATATGAATGTCATTCATTTCAAGTAGGCTTTTGTATTTATATTTCTAACTTTCATTACAAAAAATATGTACACTTGAAGGAAGGAATTGCATATTGGGTTTGATAGTGCTGAACTTTTATGCTAGGTTTGGTGAGAGTGGTTGATGTTTTACCATAATGTTTGAAAAACTTTTGATTGATATAATTTGCACTAAAATTTTAAATAATGATATCATATAGGTAGGGGTTTTATTGATTATTTCAAACGCATTAATAATTAATTAAATGTGAGCTAATTGTTAGGAACAAACTCTGAATCACCAATAATATATTACAAACCAAATCGAATACTTAAAATTAAAATGAATTTATCTATTTTAATAAATCGTAATAGATAAACATAAATAATTACAGATCAGTTGTAAATAAATATTTGTTGAGAAGGGAAGTAGTAAAATCAAAGTAGGATGAAGAACACCCTTAGAGAATCGTACTTCAAAATCCAAGGGTTACCCTCTAAGAAATCTCTCAAGAAGCACTTAAACCCTCAATAGGTTCTGAAAATCAGACAAGCGGCAAAGGGTTGATGAGATTCCAGCGAAAACACGCACAGACGGCAGCACAAAAGAGAACTAGAGAGAGCCGAGAGTGAAGAAGAAATAAGCCAATAAAAAGTCGGCGGAGAGAGAGATGTTAGATTAGGGTTTTGGAGAGAATGAATGAATATATAGAGGGTCAAGGAAGAGTCCAAGAGACACAAGAGTCTGAATCTATAAGGGAGAGGACCGCGGAACGGTCAAGGAAAAATTAAAACAGGTAGTTGGAAGCATTTCAAGGAACAAGCCCATCCTGTGATTCAATATGGTATAATTTAATTGACATATTAGACAATATATTAGAAAAATGCATTAAACAATTTTGATTATTTTTATGACAATGAAAAAGGCTTTCTGGGGAATATTGGTAAGTGCCTGTTCTGCCAAGAATCAAGCATTTCTTTCTTGACTCTTGTTGCCAAAACTTTAGACATAATTTTATAAGAGACATTGTACAAATTGATAGGTCTAAACTCATTAGGGGAGGATGAATTAGATATTAGAGCAAGCGAACCCAACTAATCGAACAAAAATAAACAAAAGGGATTAAAATCGTCTAATATATGTTTTCTCTCACCAGTGTAAAAGCTCCTCCTTCTCTCTACATGAGTTCCGCTTTCTCATTGATCGATCTTTAGTTTTGCTGGGGGTAGTTTCCCCGATTCACCTGAGTTCTGTTCTATCCGTCTTCTCCTCTCTTTCGGCATCTTGTCTCTTTCTTCTGTTTTATCTCTGTTTTCCTTAAATCGTTTTCTTCCTCTTAGACCTCCTCCTTCCTCCTACCTTTAGTACTCCTCTATCCTTCCTTTGGCAACCGTGGTCCACCTTGTCTCTTTTCTGTCCGGAAGTCTCTTTATTGTCTCTTCTCCTCATGTCCTTAATACTTTCTTTCATTCATTTCTTCTATTATCTTTTCTAGGCTCCCATCTCTCTTATTTATGGATACCCATAATAATACCAATAACTCTGACGCTGGAGAATTCCTTGACCTCTCCATTAGTAAGGAGTCAACTCATGTCCCTTCAGAGGTAAGTCTTATTGCTAAAATATACACTGACAAAAGAATTAATTTGAAAGTCACCAAAGAAATTTTGGCCTCGCCTTGGGAAGCAAATGAGGCAGTGGATTTTTCCACACCTGAACAGAATACGCTCCTCTGCGCGTTTACGAATGAGAAGGACAGGGCCCAAGTCATTCAAAAGGAACCTTGGTCACTGAAAAAAAAAATCATGTTTTTCTCAGGGAATGGCCTAGTGATACTATATTGGGGGAAATTGATTTCTCCACCTCTATTTTTTGGTTCCAAGTCCATAACCTCCCTCCAGATCAAATGAATTTAGAAAATGTTATGAAGATATGAAACTTCTTTGGGAAGTTTTCGGTTGGGATCAGGATGAAGACAAGCTTGTTCGACTCTACAGATTCTTGAGAATAAAGTCGGAGATCAAGCTTGTGAGCCATTCAGAACTGGTTTTTTCACAAAAAATCAGATGGCTCCAATTCTTGGGTTAGTTTTAAAGTTGAGAGATTATAAGATTTTTGTTACGAATGTGGTCGTTTGGGGCATATTGATAATCACTGTAAGTGGAAGATTGAATTGCCGCTAGTAACTGGGATAAAGGAATTCGGACCAGAACTACGGGCTATTGATTTCCAGGAACCCCTTACTGTCCAAAAAATGGTGGAAGTTGGACATACCTCATCGGCGGGAGCAGGCAAGCCCTCCCTTGTGCTGTCTCCATCCCATGTTTCAAGTTCCGTCATTTTCACTAAAGTACCAAACCTTCGGTTATATAATATATATATACACACATATCTATACACACACATATGTGTATATATATATATATATTAAACGTGTATTTAGTGAAGTGTAGATTAATTTACTTAAGGTCCGGTTCCACTTCCTCGAAATTAAAGAGAATATAGTTCCTCATTACTTAAAATTCTCGATCTTCCAAGAGTTTTTATTCATTTCACCAAATTTTCTTCTTTGTTGATTTCATATTGATAGAAACCTTACCCTCATGAAGAGGGTTCCTGACATCATCATTTCATCTACCTCTTTTGTGGAGTGTAGGTACACTTTCTTCAAAGTTGTAGCTGAAGAATATGGCGGCTCTTCGATTAAGTAAGCATTGCATATTGATCACTTGACTCTTACCTTTTTTTTATTGTCTTCTTTATATAGTGCATGTACATAATATATTTCAAATATAAACGAATGAGTTATATAATTTAATTAAAATGACGTTTGACAAATAATTTAAGAGAAGTTACATAGGTTACTTCTCGAATGAATCATCAAATGCTCTATGACATCTAAAAAACCAGGACAGAATATGCATTCTTACTTGCATAACAAAATGAGAATGCTTTCCTTTAATTCATGCATATGAGACTCACTTATCTTTGACGCGCACAAGTCTCAGTAGAAGGGTCATAACTCGACCATGCAAGTCCATGCCTTCGCAGGAAAGAGCTCTCTAAAAGCGATAGGTATAAGTTGTTCCATGAACATGTGACAATCATGGCTTTTCATACTGATCAACTTCATGTTTTTATAATCAACACACCTGGCCATGTTAGATGGATATGCAACTGGCAGTTGCAACTGTTTAACCCAATTCAGTAACATTTCTTTTGTTCATTAGTTAAGTTGTAACATGCCGTTGGCTTCGAACACTTACGTCCACTGTTATCTTCCATCAATATGTCCCGTTAGTTGCAATAAAAACTAGTCTTTTCTAGCCTTGATATTATCTTTTGACTTCCATTTCACATCCATCATAGTGTTGAAGACACTATCAAACACATTCTTTTATTGTGCATGACATCACTATTATGCCACTAAAATCCTCACAAACAAAGCTATAAGAAAAAAAGAGAATGATATTAAATTTTAAACTTAAACTTAAATTTTTCACGTAAAATTGTAATATTAAAACTCTAATTCAAGGAGAAGAATCAAACATCTTGAAAAACAAAATGAGTCTTCAAATTCAAGAAGAAGCTAAGCCTACCATTTTTTCCTTTTCTATTACTTATAAGAGATTTTAAGATGATAAAAATAGCTTATATAAAAAATGGTTGTTTAACAGAAATTTAAAGTTTTAAGATAGAGGAAAAGATAAAGTTGATTATCTCTTTATTCATATGACAAAACTACCCTTCGCTAAAAAAAAACCAATTTACCGACGCCAGTTACCGACGGAAACCGAAACTGTCGCTAATCACCAACGAGAATATAAAATGTCGCAGGTTTTAACAATTATAGACCAAACAAGGGAAGGAAATTGGGCACCAAAAAGTGACGGCTTCTTTCACTTGAGTCTTGATCCCAAGCTCCTATTAGGCCCTTGCCTTTCTTCTTTTTCTTTAATGCTTCAAGCTTTGCTTCCAAAGCTCCTTTTTCTTTTTCAATGCCTTTGGGACAATCAGTTACAAGATGATTGGTGCTATTATATTCAAAGTACCTAGCCTTGAAAAGTGATGAACTTTGTCCTCCTTTCTTGAGTGGAGGTTTCTTTCCTCTTTTGTTGAAGCCTCTCTTCTAGAAGTTTTTAAATTTCCTCATTACCAAGCGCCATGCCCTCATTATCATCAATCTCATCTTCATTGTTTGATGAGCATGTTTGATCATTCTCATTCACTTTGAGTGCTATGATTTTTCTTCCTTTGTCTTTATCTTCCACTTCATTTAATCTTTTTATTTTCATCTCATAGGTAAGGGGAGATCCTATAGTTCTTCAATAGTAAGTAGTCTCAAATTTTTTAATTCCCTAATGGCAAGAGTTTTTGGTTTCCATGCCTTTGGGAGTGTGTAATGCCCTACCCAGTAAGCACCTACCATAACCCCTAAAATTTCGGGGCTGATGAAAATAGAGTTTGGATCTAATGTAGTGAAGTATAGTGTTTTTGACACTTAGTGGTAATTTTGGAGATACTTAGGAATAAGAATAAAATTTTACTACGTTAAGATTTTATTATTAAGGTTTATAAATGCCTTTAAATGGATTTTGTTTTTAATACCTAGTATGTGTATTTTAGAAATTTAAGTACTTGACATTTCAAAAAAAAAAAAAAATCAATATTACCAATTAAGAATTCGGCCATCTAAACTTCCCACGTGTTACCATTTTTGTTCATTTTGCTTTTGCACTCCACCGCCACCGTCTTATTTTCTTTATTTTCTTCTTTTGGGCTCACAACCGTCTAACACCTATATATATATATATACCGTAAGTCTTTTTTTTTCTTTCTTTCTTTAGTGTTGCTTAGTTTGGGCAGCCATAGTATATATATATATATATATATATATATAATATGTATACAAAGCATCAAGGTTGGAGGATTTCAAATAAGGTTAGTGTTTGCATGTTTTTCTTTCTTTTTGTTGTTAATTAGATTATATATAATGTAAATTTATGATTCTATTTTTAGGATTTTAAATATTTTAAATGAGTTTTAGTATATAGTTAATTATAGTTTCTTAAGAGATCATCTTTTTTTGGGTATAGGATTTTTGATCTTTTTAAAGAACTATTATAAGTACATATATACAGAGATATATATATCTCTCTTAAGTCATTTCGTTCGATCTCTATATTTAGGGATAGGGTTATTTGGTTGGTACCTAAATATTAAGTATTTTCCTATTACTTTATTTGTAGGATCTTAGCACGAGATCTACATGCAGGTGAGTCCACAAACTTCATTTTATTATGTTATTCCAAATATTACTGGACGTATAAATATGTTTTTCTGAACCATCACAAAATGTTGCTATTTTTGGAACGATATCACTCAACGTGTTTTTTGGAGATGTTCTCCACAATGTGTTACGTGTTCCCTAGGAAAAATGCATAGGAGCGGTGCTCCATATAGGTGTTTCTTTTAAAACATACTATTACGGTGGTGAATAAGAAGTTTGTTGTATGCAGGTTTTTCTGAAAATATTTATGTGTTGGAAAATGTTCTAGCTTGAAAAGTTACGTGTTTTGAAACGAATGAATATAGATCTGGCATTGGCATAATTGCGAAATTTGCAGAAGCATGTGGTGACTGGTGGATATGAATTTTTTCTGAAAATATTTATGACCTGATTCTGTCCTGACGGCCAGACAAATGGCCTTTCTGTTTACAAATACATATGAAAAACCCCAATCCTACCAGGGTGTCAATTCTAGTTATGATCTTGTGTTTGGAAGCGTCAGAGGATTGCACTATACGTGGCTAGTCCCACGTATGAGGGCCTCTTCCGATGGCGTGGATGATTCAGACTTGGGAGAGTGGATCCACTTGAAGAGGGGCATAGACCGCGGAGGGTGTGGTCCAATCGATCTACGTAGACACCGCATAATGCTCTGCGATGGGGTTCGGCGGCCTAGTGGAGAGTCAGAAGGGGCTCAAGACTGAGGTTGGTCCCAGAGCAGACCTTCTAGGTGTCCCAGGAGTCTGTAGCCTGTTTTGACCAGTGATATGGGAGTGCGGTTATTTTGTAATCGAACGCTCGTATGGCGTTTGGCTGGTATCGACTATGAGATGACCGAACTTGGTTCTGATGACCTTGTTTTGGAGATCCGGACTTAGTCCATAGAGCCCGACTATTGTATTACATGTTCTTTTAAATTTGGGCATAGAAGCTGCGCTGATGTATCTTGATTCGCTCAGACTTCCCAGTTGCGCTCGAAACCCTCATGTAGGTTCAAGCATTAGCTTTGTTAAAATAATAAAAGAAAATGTTTTCTTATAACATTGCATGAATTGCTTTGTGAAACTGCATAAATATTGTTTTAAAGAAATCACTCTAGCGCACACACACGTGGACTCACTAGTGTTCGTGCTCACGTTTTTCTATATCATTTTTTCTTTTCAGATTAACTTGGAACGGTCAGAGATACAATAAACTGCTGAAGTTTTAGACGTGGAGTTTTGGTTCGAGTCTCTTCGGAAGGACATGTGTTTCTGTTGTGCTTTCTTGTACTCAAACCGTTTGTAAAGTATTTCTATCTTTGTATCGTAATTATAATAAGTTAAGAAGTTTTCTTGAACCCTATATTTTGGGAGCCGTTTTTGTGTTCAGATTAGTTAGTTCTCCGCTGCATTATTGTATATAGACTTCTAAGTGTTGCCCAGGGGGTTATGTTCTTGTTTTTTTAGACTTATAGTTTAGTGCTAAGAGGCACGCAGATACCCTACTCAGCCTCAGTTGACGTAGTGGTAGGGTTGGGGGTATCAGAGAGTGCATCAAGAATCTTTCTGTTTACTTCTCCCCTTGTGTACTCATTCCCATATGCCTTTAGGCCATTAGTAATGTTGGAGAATCTTGTGAACATGTCACTAATACTTTCATTTCGTTTCATCATGAATAGCTCATAATCTCTCACCAACATAGCCAACTTTGATTCTTTCACTTGATTGGCACCTTCTTGAGTTACTTCAAGTACTTTCCACATTTCATGAGCCGAATCACATCCGCTCAACTCTAACGCATTTATTGCATCCAAAACACAACTTAATATATTCATAGCTTGAAAGTTTAAAGTCATCTTCCTTGAGGCAAGCTCATCAAATTCTTCAAACTTCTTGACTTTTCCATCCTTTTGAGGAACATAAGGTCCTTTCTCTACAATGCTCCAAAGGTCAAAGTTAATAGAGCAAATATAAATTCTAATTCTTGACTTCAAAAATGTGTAGTTAGTTCCATTAAAAAGAGGAGACCTACTTGTAGAAGAGCCTTCTACATAGGGTAGGTTTGAAATACTAGCCATTTTGAAAATGATCTTTTGCTTCTTAGGATGTTAAGCCTTAAAACGAAGAGGGGCTCGGATACCAATTGAAGTCTACAACAATTACAAGTTTGAGGATCACCCACTAAGGGTTTTGCTAGCAACCTCAATCCACAATACAATTACAATCAAAGGAAAACCCAAGGGGTTTTTCAACACAAACCTTTGATATTAATAGAAAAAGAGATGAGTAAAAACAATGTTACCAAATGAGCTTGAGAAGGGAAAGATACAACATAATTGAATGCTTTTACAAGCTCCTCTTTTCTTCTTCTTTGATGGATGATCAATAATGAAGCTCCAAGAAGATTTTTTTTTTAGTTTTTGTGAGACAAAGATGTTTGAAGAATGAACCTTAAAGCTCTTTAAATTTTCTTAAATGATCTCAATTTTGTTTTCAGCAACTTGGAATTTACTTAAGATCAAATTCTCTATTTATAGAAGAGAGAAAAAATGATCGTTACTGTCTGTGTAACAGTAACATTTTAACAGTAAAAAAATGGAAAAACCGGACGACCGGTTTCTAAAAGTGGACATCCAATTTCCTTGTAAAAGGAAAATCGGATGAGCCCATTCTAAAATAAGAAGATCTTTTTTTTTTTTTTTTCATAGAAAGAATCAAATGATCCCTTTTAAAAAACGGACGACCAATTTTTCTATAGCTAGAAAAATCGGACGATCGATTTTAAAATAGGACGACCGATTTTTCTTTTCCTTTGGCACAATCGTATGACCCTTTTTTGAGAAAGATTTGACAACTAATTTTCCTTAACAAAAAAGAGCTTTCCTTCACATTTCAAAAACATGTATTCTTGATACTCTTTAATGATAAGTAAACACTCAAAAACATCAAAAACTCCATCAAGAATACTTAGATTTTTCAAGAATAGTTTTTAAAATATTTCATTCAAAGGAGTTTCCATATTTGATAAAAAACCAAAGATAAAAGTTAGGGAGTTTTACAAAGTACCTTATCATATCCCTAACTAAGACATAAATCTTCAAGGTCTTTAATAGCTTGATCTTTTCTTCTTTATTATGCCTTGATCTTCGAATGGCTTGCTCTTTTCTTATTCATTATGCCTTGATCACCTAGATCTTTTGCTTATATGTAGTGTAGCCTTGAGACTCCAAAGATGCTTCTTTTGTTCTATAGAAACTAAGCTTAATGATCATCACACAAACATATGTTAATCATAATCAAAATCATATGCAATAATACCCTTAGGGCTAACAATCTCCCCTTTTTTTATTATGACAAATACATATGCAAGCGGGTAACAAAAAGAACAAAAGAGCAAGTATACAAACTTGGTGATGCTTCAAAGAAATCATCAATAAGAGCAAAGCATATCAAACACCATAAAAGTGAGATACTCCCCCTATAAGCTTGAAAATATGCCAAGGGTTTGAAAGATAGTTTAGAAAGATAAGCTCCCCCTAAAAACATGCTTCATAATAAATATGTCATAAAAAATTATCAAAGGCAACTCCAAGCCATATAGCCCGTAAGATATGATGCATAAAACCTTATAAAGCAACATCAAACCTTCTAAAATATATACGGCACCAAAGCACCATATCAACTTATCTAAAGCATAAAGCATATCATACCTATTAATCACATAGCTTGCCATAATCATATAAAGAAACAACATATAACCTATAACCACATAACTTGCTGATCGGGATTTTTATACCAAAGTTTTAACCCAATACTTGCAAGTGCACAAGATCAATGTAATATGGAAGTATTAGGGTATCCAACCACAAAGAAATGCTTAACTACTTAAATTACTATCCTCATAAATTAATTTTATAAAAATAAGAATGATATTTTATTATTATTCCTAAATTAATTAAAACTAATGAATAAAATAAATAAACTAAAACTAACGGAAGATTAACCAAAGAAATTGATTTAGAATCTTGAATCCAACCTATATAATTATGATTTAATTCTATTTAGGAGAAAAGATTAGATCTTTATGTGGTGATCTGAGCTAAAAACTTCGATTCATTAGAGAAATATATTGTATTTAAATACATGACATAATTCATCTAACCATTAGCATGACTTATTCATTCCTATGACATAAATCATCTAAAATTAGCATGAACTATTCAATTCTAAAACCAACAATATACTTACAAAAATCACATATCTCTCATACTCAAGACTACAAAAATTAACTCAAATAATTATTCTACAAGAACAAATCACAAAAATTAATTGCATCACACCAAGAAATTTCCAAAGATATGTAATCACATAAATAACCAAAATAAATCTCCCAAAATAAAATAAATCAAAGCCACATAGTTAGGGTTTCATCAAGATTCTAAAAATAAATTTAGTTCATGGCTAAAGGAAAAGAAGGAACCAATTAAATGGAAGAAATCATGGATTTTTTTTCCTTCAATTGAAGTACTGTCCCTGCTGTATGTTTCTGCTGCTTCTGTTCAGCTGGTTCTTCACAGCTGATTTCTGCACAGCTGATTTCTTCTTCAGCTGCTGCTGGAATTTCTGCTTCTCTTTTTCTGCGGCTGCTTCTGCCTTTAATTTCTGCATTTCTTCGAAACTGCTACTTCAGCTCTGCTAAGCAGCTCGCTCAGCTGCTTCTTTTGCTTCGGTTTGTCTGCGGCTGTTGCAACTTTTCTGGTTTGCCAGCCAGCAGCTGCTTGTTGCCTTTTCTCTTTTTATTTTTTTATTTTTTTCTGTTCTTCCCCCTCGCAGATCTCCCTCTCTATCCTCTCTGTTTCTTCTTTTATAGCTGCTTCTCAGCAGCTCTTCTTCTCCTTCTTCTACTAGGTTTCCCCCTTCTTTTTCGGTTCCAGCCCTCTCTTTTTAGTAACTTCCCTTTTCTTCTTATTTTTTTTCTTTTTGGTCCTTCTTTTCTCTTTATTTACAGCAGAAGCCCTATTCTCTTTCTATCTTTTTTCATTTTTCCTTGAATTGGGCTACTTCCACTTCCTGGACTTCTCTCAATTATGAGCTTGCTTGTGGGCTTCTTTCCCTTTATCACCAAAATAAAATAAATTAAATATAAGAATTATATTTAATAAATAAAGCATTTTTAAAAGTTAATAATTAAAACTTAAGGTGTTTATTTATACTAAAAATCAACTCTATCAACTCCCCCATACCTAAGTTTTGCTAGTCCTCAAGCAAAAATAAAATAACAAAAAGAAAAATTAACTAGCCACTTTCGTAGGGCTCAGGATTGCACTTAGCATGTGCAACAAGCCCTTTAAACCCCTAAGTCACCCCTAGTGGATGAGTATGGTCTCGTGAGGGTTTGTAGATAACATACCCATAAAGTCAAAATAAGCAACAAAGTTTAGAAAAAAATATAGAATAATCCCAAATTATGTACCCTTCATCAATATCTCAAACTTATCAAGACAAACACTCTTTCTCTTATTTTCAAACTCAAGTTAACAAACAAACATTCAATTATTTTCCATAACTAATGCAAGACTGTGTAAGGTGTGATCGTGGTCATAAGAGAGTGTAAAACAAATACTAAACAAGATTCCCAAATCACACATAGAAAACAATCTCAACAAGAATTCATTCCATAGGCTCACTCTTTGTACCTTCTCTCCACTAATCAAGGATTCTCAAACTTAACTCAGATCAGGTAGGACTTTAACGCTTGTAATGTAAGGCTAGGGTGTTGGTTATCAAACGAAGGTAAGGAATTCAAATTCAAAGAAAAGAGAGCTTACAATGAATATGGATGCTATAGCATTTTGGCAAACTTTCTAACTTTACTTTTAACTCCCTTTTTTTTTTTTTCAATTAATTCATTCACCAACTACCATCTTCTTTTCTAAAAATTTTCTCCTTTAAGGCCATTTTGTTCTTACATTTACAAATTCGGGCCTCTTGACTATTTTTTTTTATTCTTTGCACTTCATGACTTGTAACAATCATGTATCAACTTTTTTTTTTTTTTTTTTCAGCTCAATACATTTATATTTTTCAGCACAACAAGTCATATAATAATTTTTTTCTCTTCCCTTTCTCAAACTAACATATTCTTTTTCCATAACACAAAAACAACAACCCATCATTGAAGCACAAGTTAGAAGTTTGCATTAAGCTCTCTACAAGATTAAGGGTTAATATTTAAGTGGTTTAAAGAAGAAAAATAACATTAAAAGCTCAAAAGGGTACTAAGGTAAAAAATCATAAAATTTGGTAAGCTTGAAAGGCACAAACGATTCAAGAAGGCGTATGACCATCGTCTCTGAGTTAAATAAGGAAAACCTTTCTATTTCGCTTCAAGAGATACTCAAGCAAGTTCTAGAATGTAGGGAAGAGATTCATCAACTTTATGCAACTCAAAAATAATGTAAAGGATTTATTAAACACTAACAATAACCTACGTGCTCAAGTGTAAGTCATATAAAAGTTATAACAGATATAGAATATAAGCCCATCGCTCTAATTAAAAAAATAAGAAAACAAGTACTTTTCTCAACTTATACAAGACATTTTTAAAGGAACTCAAAATGAATCATTCTTCATGTGAAATCATATTTTTGGTTTTTTTTTCAAAATAATATAGATAAATAAATAAAAAAATATATTAAACAAGAAAGACGAGAAAAAAAAAAAAAATAATAGACATCAGAATAAAAGCATCTTCTCCCCCACACCTAGACCACACATTGTCCACAATGTGATAAAAGAATACCAAGAGTAGAGAAGAGATAAAGAACAGAGCAACATAACCTGGTAGAATAAGCAATATTAATGTATGTCTGCAAGAGTAGTAGACAATCTCTGTAATCTCCATGATAATGATAAGTTGTTTTATTACCCTACAAAACAAACACTTCGTAAATTTCTACCAATCAAGTGAAAAAAATAAATAAATAAACAAATAAATAGGTAAACAAAAAGAAAGTTTGGTTGCCTCTCAAAAGTGCTAAATTTAAAGTTTTCAGCCAGACTCTATCACCAACTAGTCATGATATGTAGGATCTACTAACATAGTAGATTCAATATTACCTTCTTCCATGTCATTGGTAATAGTAGGCTTCAACCGTTGTACGTTAACAATCAAGGTTCGGTTGTTTTTAAGATCTTCAATCTGAATAGCACATGAGGGAAAAACTTGTTTGACAATAAAAGGTCCATCCCAACGAGATCTCAACTTACCAGGAAATAGGCGTAATTTAGAATTAAAAAGACAAACTTTTTGGTTAGGTTCAAATGATTTTTGGGAAATTATCTTATCATGAAAGGCCTTAGTTTTAGCCTTATAAATTTTAGCATTCTCATATGCCTCATTTCGTAATTCATCAAGTTCATTTAATTGTAATTTTCTATTAGAACCAGCTTACTTGAGATCAAAATTAAGAGCTTTAATAGCCCAATAAGCTCTATGTTCTAATTCTACTGGCAAGACATGCTTTCCCAAAAAGGAGTCTAAAAGGGGACATTCCTATAGGAGTCTTGACTAAAGATCACTGCTATCTCATGAATTGGATTTGAACCAAAATCAAGCGTCAGACTTGGACCTAGCTGCCAACTCACGTCCCTTTCTCTTATGGAGAGCAAAAGCGGGTAAAGTTCGTGAAGTATCCTTATATTTCGCCAGGTACTACTCCAGGCAGGTTCAGATCACTTACAATACATGGCTCGAAGGGAAACTCTCTTTCGAATAGGGCTCGTATCAACTACACAAGATCTGCCTCTTGACTTATGTCAAGATATTGATTCCTCCATACCGGGAGGCGCGCCCATTCCTATTTCTTGACCTGTAAGCTGTGCGATAAGCCCAAAGTGCATCATTCAGTCTTTGAGATCAATCCTTTCATCAGGTCTAACAGTTTTCTCAAGAATAGATTTAATCTCTCTATTAGACACTTCTACTTGACCACTTGTTTGGGGGTGATAAGGAGTAGCCACTTTATGAGTTCTAGAACACTTCCTAAGAAGAACTTGAAAAGAACGATTACAAAAATGACTTCCTCCATTGCTAATAATAGCTCTAGGGGTACCAAATCTACAGAAAATATGATCTCTAACAAATTTAATAACTACCTTATGATCATTTGTTCTTGTAGCTGTAGCTTCCACCCATTTAGACACATAATCCACTGCTACCAACATGTAATGATAACCAAAAGAAGGTGGAAAGGACCCATAAAATCAATTCCCCAAACATCAAAGATCTCAACAATTAAAATAGGTTGTAAAGGTATGATATTACGTTTAGAAATTGAACCAGTACGTTGACACCTTTCACATGCTAAGTAAAAATTATGAGCATCTCTGAATAAACTAGGCCAATAAAGACCACTTTGAAGAACTTTAGTAGCAGTTTTACGACCTCCAAAATGTCCACCACATGCATATGAATGACAAAAAGTTAAAATACTATGAAACTCACATTCAGGTATGCATCTATGAATTACTTCATCAGGATAATGCTTAAACAGGTAGGGATCATCCCAATAATAATATTTAACCATTGAAAAGAATTTATCCCTATCTTGTTTATTCCAATGTGTTGGAATTTCACCTGCAGAGAGATAGTTAATCATAGGTGCAAACCAAGGGACAGGAGAATGTGACAAAGAAAATAATTGCTCATCAGGAAAAGTATCTTTCAAAGCAACTGTTTCATCATGATTATTATCCCACAATCTAGATAAATGATCAGCTACTAAATTTTCTGAACCTTTCTTATCTCTGATTTCAATATCAAATTCTTGCAAAAGTAATATCCATCTAATCAATCTTGGTTTAGTCTCTTTTTTAGACAATAAGTATTTTAAAGCAGAATGATCAGAATAAATAATCACTTTGGAATGTAAGAGATAAGAACAAAATTTCTCAAGTGCAAAAACTATAGCCAATAACTCTTTTTCAGTTGTTGTATAATTTCTTCGAGCATCCGTAAGAGTTCTACTAGCATAGTAAATGACATGAGGTTTCCTGTCAAACTTTTGCCCTAAAATAGCTCCCACAGCAAAATCAGAAGCATCACACATGATTTCGAAGGACAAAGAAAAATTAGGAGCCTGAATTATAGGTGCAGATATAAGAAGAGAACGAAGTTTTTCAAAAGCTTTTATGCAAGATTCATCAAAATTGAATGCAACATCTTTGCTCAAGAGATTAGTTAAAGGTGTTGCAATCATGCTAAAGTCTTTTATAAATCTTCTATAAAATCCTGCAGCGCCAAAAAATGATCTAATTTGCTTGACAGATTTAGGTGGAGGAAGATTATCAATTAAATCAATTTTAGCTTTATCTACTTCAATTCCTTCTTTAGATACTTTATGTCCCAAAACTATTCCATCTTTAACCATGAAATAACTCTTTTCCCAACTTAAAACTAGGTTAGCTCCTTCACATATTTCTAAAACAGCAAACAAGTTATTAAGGCAATCTTCAAAAGTAGGTCCAAAAATAAAAAAATCATCGATGAAAACCTCGAGAAACTTATCAACCATATTAGAAAAGATAGTAAGCATACATCTTTGAAAAGTAGCAGGCCCATTACATAATCCAAAAGGCATTCTAAGAAAAGCAAAAGTACCAAAAGGGCATGTAAAAGTAGTTTTCTCTTGGTCCTAGGGGTATACTGGAATTTGGTAGTATCCTGAATAACCATCTAAGAAGCAATAAAAACTTTGACCAGCTAATTTTTCAAGAATTTGATCAATAAAAGGTAGAGGGAAATGGTCTTTTCTAGTTGCAGCATTTAGTTTTCTGTAGTCCATACACATTCTCCACCCAATAACCTCTCTAGTAGGAACTAACTCTCCTTCCTTATTCTCAACTACAGACACTCCTGCCTTTTTTGGTACAACTTGTATAGGACTAATCCATGGACTATCAGAGATAGGATAACAGATACCAGAATCTAAGAGCTTAGCTACCTCTTTTTTTACTATTTCTTTCATGTTAGGGTTTAGCCTTCTTTGTAATTCCCAGAAGGTTGCACATTGTCTACTAGATGTATTCTATGCATGCATACAGATGGGTCTATTCCCTTTAAATCAGCTATGGACCACCCTATAGCCCCTTTATGATAAGAAAGAAATTTAATTAAATCCCTTTCTTGGTCAGATTTTAATTCAGATGAAATTATCACAGGCAAAGTTTCATTTTCACCTAAGAAAACATATTTAAGTTTAGAAGGAAGGATTTTCAATTCAAGCTAGGATGGACATATAAGAGAAGGTACAGTAAGGGATTTTGCAAGCACAGGCAAAGGTTCATTATTTCCAACCCACGAAGAATTTTCTATTGGTATAATACAAGTAAAATTAGAATTTATATCATCCATGAACATGGTATTCTCATTCTCAATAGAAGCAGATTCTTTAGAATACATTAAAGGTAGAGTTTCTTCAGTTAATTCATCAATCATATCGACCAAATAACAATCATAATCATCGTCCATAAATGGTTGTGTAGAAGCTTTAAAAATATTTAATCTAATCCTCATATTCATCACAGAGACATCAATTACCCCAGTTCTACAATTAATAGTAGCATTTGCAGGAGCTAAGAAAGGACGACCTAGAATAACAGGAATATGATTTTTGGAAGACCTACCAGGTTCCATATCTAGGACTACAAAGTCTACAGGGAAGACGCCTTTATCAATTTGAACAAGAACATCATCTATCCTCCCCCTAGGTACCTTGATTGATCTATCAGCTAACTGTAAAGTCATATCAGTTGGTTGCAGTTCCCCTAATCCTAATTCTTCATAGATAAGGAAATCTAAGAGTGCCCTATCTATTTTATGATCACCAATAAGACAAGAGATAGTAGGGACACCAGGGTCTTTGTATTCAGGTGGAGTGTTATGTTGCAAAATGGAGCTTACCTGTTTAGTTAAGAAGATTTTCTTAGAAACATTACTTTTGGTTTTTCTTTTGAAAGTGCATATGGCTTTAAGAAACTTTGCATAGGTTGGGACTTGCTTAATGGCATCTAAAAGTGGAAGGTTGATTTTAACTTCTTTGAAAGTTTCTAATATGTCTTCCATTTTATTGTCCTTTCTAAGACGTGGAGGTGGTAACAAAGCTTGAGGAAAGGGAACCTTAGGCTTGTATGAAGTCATGGGAGATGGTTCTGGAGTTTTAGATTTAGAAGAGGAAGCTAGTTCCTTTTCTACCTTCTTTTCAATTTTAGTCTCTATATTAATCTCCTCAGTTTCGTTTTCATTTAATTCATTATCTTTAATTGATTCCCCTACTTTATTATCTACCTCCTTCCCATTCCTAAGAGTAATTACAGCTTTAGCTTGCTCATGATAATTAGCTCTAGGGTTCTCTATTGGATGACTAGGAAGCCTACCCTTATCTCCTCTACTTATCGCATTAGCTAGTTGCGCTATTTGAGTTTCTAACTTAGCAATAAATTGAGTGTGAGAGTCTAGAATTTATGTCTTAACTTCCTAATCTTTCAAAGCAGATAAGACTTTTTCTTCAAAAATAGAATTTCCACTTTGAGGAGGATGAGGAGGTACATACTTTTGAGATTGAAAACCAGGAGGAGCAGTTATACCAGGTTACTTATTCTGCTGATATTGTTCCTGGCCTAATTGACCTTCCACTCCTTGTTCCTTCCAGGATAAATTAGGATGATTTCTCCAGCTTGGATTGTACGCGTTTAAATAGGGGTCATTTTGCCTGTGAAATCCTTGAGCTGCATTGACTTTTTCCTGCACAAATCCTGAAAATAGTGAAGCACTAGGAAAGTCATAGATAACATGAGAAGGACTAGAGCAAATCGCATAAACACCTTGAACATTAGGAGAATTAGTAGGCAATGTATTTAAAGCTAACAATTGATCAAACTTTTTAGATAAGGCATCAACTTTTAAAGAAAAATCAACATTTTGAGAAACTTCATACGTTCCTCTAGTTCCTATTTGCCTACATGTGCCTCACGTGAGGATGTGGCATGTTGTTGTGAATTATCACTCAAATTTTCAAGTAAATCCCATGCCTCATCTGCAGTTTTATGAAGAAAGGTACAGCCACAAAAGGAATCAACCATTTGGCGATTTCTCTCATCTAATCATAAATAAAAACTTTGTATTTGCTGCCATTTAGGGACTTCATGGTGAGGGCAACTACGAAGAAGTTCTTTAAATCTTTCCCAACTCTCGTGAAATTGTTCATTATTTTGTTGGGAAAAAGTAGTTATTTCTGTCCTTAACCTTGTAAGTTTACCCATAGGAAAATATTTTTTCAGAAATTCCCTAGACATCTCAGCCTAAGTACCTATTCTCTCACGTGTATGTAACCATTGTTTAGCCTTATCTTTCAAAGAAAAAGGGAAAAGGCGCAATCTAATAGCATCATCAGTAATATTAGGCAATTTAAAAGTAGAGAAAATTTCTAAAAATCATCAATATGCTTATAAGAATTTTCAAAATCAAGGCCATAAAAAGATGGTAGCATTTGAATAATAGAAGCTTTGATTTCAAATTAATTAGCCTCAATTTCAGGTATTCTATTACCTATTGGTGAGTTATATGTTTTGGGAGTAAAATACTCCCTTAGTGCTCGTGGATGTTCAGCCATTTTAATGTCAAAAGTGTTAGTGATTTTTTCTTGTGCTCTAAGTGCCTTAAGTGTACGTTCTATCTCAGGATCAAATTCTTTCAAATCAACAGAGAGCGAACGACGACCATGCATTAATAAACAAATTCAAGAAAGAAAGAAAAAAATTACCACAAATAATAATATAGAATAAATATCTAAATAAAAGGGAATTACAACAAAATAAAGAAGAAAAAAATTAAAGACGACTAAGATGACAAAACAATTTTTTTCAATAATAATAAAAAAAATTGAAACAAATAAAAGATACTAACAAATTTAGGAGACAATAACACAAGCAATTAAATTAACCCTCCCCGGCAACGGTGCCAAAAAGTTAAGATAACTCCCCCTATAAGCTTGAAAACATGCCAAGGGTTTGAAAGATAGTTTAGAAAGATAAGCTCCCCCCTAAAAACTTGCTTCACAATAAATATATCATAAGGCAACTCCAAGCCATATAGCCCATAAGATATGATGCATAAAACCTTATAAAGCAACATCAAACCTTCTAAAACATATAAGGCACCAAAGCACCATATCAACTTATCTAAAGCATAAAGCATATTATACCTATTAATCACATAGCTTGCCATAATCATATAAAGCAAGAACATATAACCTATAACCAAATAACTTGCACTCAACAACATTTTCTCCCCCTTACTCCTTGCACATGTGATCACCAGCTTTAATCAAGTTGTGCACAAAATGATGAAAGATCTTGGTAAGGAAGCAACCACACGGCAAACATTTGGTGGATGAAGATTGTGTAGCTAGCATACGCTCTATGGTAATAAAACCAAAATTCATTCTCTTATGCTCGTGAAGTGCTAGCATAACAAATGAATGAATATTCGTGATGGATGACTTATGTCCAACATTAGGAATGATGATGTTTGAAATTATGTGATGAAGTAATCTTCCATAAGCATCAAGTTTGTTCACATTCTTATCATCATGCCTTTTGAGAACTTCTCCTTTAGTGAATATCTCCTCAAATCTTCTTTCACTATATAGATTAGGGTCAAAATATTTCTTATTCTTAGCGTAAAATCTTATCCCATCTTGAGGAGTTTCTAATATATTATTCAACAACCTATCATCAAAGGCAATGTCCTTTCCTCCAATTCTAGAAAGTACCCATTGATGGGTTATATTTCAAACTTTCTCAGCTCTACCCTTATAAAGATTTGCATAAAACTCATAGATATTTCAGGGTAAGCAGAGATACCCAACGAATATTATTTTCGTATTTAATTTGTGTCAGTATTTTTTCTTCTTTTGGAAAGATTTTCCTATTTCTAGTTATTTGGAAAGATTTTCTTGCTACTTCTTTGAGTTTTTGTTTGCACCGCTGATGGACTTGATATTGTATTAAGTTGGGGCTGTGTTGCTTATTTGTGTTTAGATTGATTTTGGTGGTTATTTGGCTTGTGATCCTTTAATCCTATCAATATTTGTGATTCTGTTGTGCTTTTTTTGCTTGGACAGTGCCCTTTGTTATTACTGAATCAGGGGTTAGATCCCCAATTTCTCTGATTGTTTTTGGGTGGCTGTGACTTATTTGTTTTATCTTGTGATACTTGTTGTCTTCTTGCTGGTAGAGTAGAGTTGGTGAATAATAATGAGTATAGAAACTCGAAAGAGGAGAACAATGGATTTTTTAATTTCCAATATGTACAAGGTTTTTTTATGGAGGGGATTTTGGTGGTTATCTAATTAGTTTTGTCTTGAAATAGACATGTCATTTGTAATTAGACAACATAATTGTTTTTGTCAAGTTTTTGTCAAGTTTTATTTGGTATAGAAAACAATTGTATCTATAATGTGACACAATTAAATTGATATGATGCTATTTTTATGGATTTGTAAAAGGTTGGGTGATAACTGTAAGTCATCAAACCTATGCAAATTGGGAAGTATCTATCAATCTAACACAAGATTTGATATTAAAAGTATGAGAAGAATTGGTTCAAAATGCCTTTTATATCTTACAGTAATTCTAAAATAAATATTTTATAAGAAGGTAACTTAGTTCGTTAGTAGTACTTCTTATGTGACGTAGGTATTAAGTTTGATTCATATTCTCTCGTCTACTAATAATATTCATAGTACAGTATTTTATTATTGAGAGAGGGGGGAGGGGAGGGGAGGGGTGTGTTGAATAAGGTTTTTGGGTAATTTCTAAAAATTGACGTTCGATTTCCTTGTAAAAGGAAAATCGGATGAGTCCCTTATAAAATAGGAAGACCTTTTTTGTTTTTTTTACAGAAAGAATTGGATGATCCCTTTTAAAACCAAACGAGCGATTCCTTTTTAAAAACGGACGACCGATTTTTCTATAACTAGAAAAATCGAACGATCAATTTTTCTTTTCCTTTGGAAAAATCGGATGACCCTTTTTTGAGAAAGATTTGACAACCAATTTTCCTTAACAAAAAGTGCTTTCCTTCCCATTTAAAAAACATGTATTCTTGATACTCTTTAAAGATAAGTCAACATTCAAAAGCATCAAAAACTCCATCAAGAATGCTTAAGTTTTTCAAGAATAATTTGTAAAATATTTAATTCAAAGAGCTTCCATACTTGATCAAAAACCAAAGATAAAGATTAAGGAGTTCTACAAAGTACCTTAGCATATCCCTAACTAAGACATGAGCCTTTAAGATCTTCAATGACTGATCTTTTCTTCTTCATTATGCCTTGATCATCAAGATCTTTTGCCTTGAGACTCTAAAGATACTTCTTTTGTTCTATAGAAACTTAGCTTAATAATCATCACACAAACATACGTTAATCATAATCAAAATCATATACAATAATGCCCTTAGGGCTAACAGAAATGATAAGATATGTCTACAAATTAAAACAACTTTTACTATTAAGCATCCATTTCAATCAACCAGCTATATTTGTGAATTCCTTCAATCATGGTTTGGGCTTTTCTTCTTTTCCAAAATCCTAGCCATATTATATATATATATATATATACAGAGAGAGAGAGAGAGAGAGAGAGAGAGAGAGAGAGAGAGAGAGAGAGAGAGAGAGAGAGAGAGAGAGGGAGGGTTTTTTTTAAGGGAAAATTCTATCCATATAGAAGGGAAGGATATCATGTCATATGAGTATTAAGAATCCAACCCCAAACTTTGTTCAATTTCATAAGGTTTTGGCTCCACTAATTGAAATGATGTTTTGGCTCAAAAAATCTTTTACTTATTTTTGTTTGAATTATTACCAATTAAAGAAGATTGGGCTAAAAAGCAAACTTGAATTGTCTTCAAACTTGAGGTTTTTTGCTTATGATCTAGTATTACTAGAGAATATAGTAGTAGGAGTGTAGCATAATATTATGTCCCTTCTTTAGATAAAAAGAAACATCCCTTTGGAGATAACGATTTTGGGTAATTGTAAACAAATCATTCTTTTTTGAATATTTTTAAGAACATTAATTTTTGCTTTATTTAATTTGTAATTAAACATGTTTCTTTACTGGCTTTGATTTGATAAGATATGATAAGATGTTTCAATATATTTAAGGTATATACAATGCTTAGTACAATTTTTCTATATCGGAACATAAGGAACTTTTACTATAATGTTTAATCTTTATTTCATTATTATTTAATCTTTTACTATAAGATGATGATAGTACAACAACATAATAAAATAAATAATGTTAAATGTTAAAGTAGTTAAATTACTTTAAATTTACGACTTTAAGTGAAGTACTTTAAGTATGTAATATTCTCCATAAAAGTCATTAGAGACTCTCTCACCATATAAGAACTATTCACTAAATATACTATATTGCTATATAATAAATATGTTACTATGGCTAATTTCCTTTTCTGTACCTTGTTTCTTCATGATTGAACAATATTCACATTATGGCTATCTAGAATGCCAGATATGTATATGTTTGTAATATAATATCTCATAAATATGAAAATTAATTTCGATCTCGTAAAAGTTGAATTGTTTGTAATATGATATCTTATAAATTTATTATTGTTCTCTTTTTTTCTTATAGTTTTGTTCCTGAGAATTTCAGTTACATATTGTCCACTGTTGGTCTGAGGTCCCGCCAAATATTCGCAACCTATAGTGGCAGGAGTTTCAGGTAAATAAATCCAATATTATAGTTGTTTTACTTTGTCTAATTTTTTTTTACAACTCTTTATACTTTATAATATTTTGAATCATTTTTTGAATTTATACTAGTTATACTTGTATTTATACAAATATTATTTTCTACTGTTCTGAAGTTTCAGAAAAGATGTGTATAGGACCTGACATTATCCATGACCAAGATGAGGCATGCATTGGAGGTCCAGGTTGGTGACCGGATGAGAGATTTGCTTGGCAATGCTCGTGCCGCGAGAAAGAGGCCTGTTTGGACCAAGATGAGGCATGCATTGGAGGACCAGGTTGGTGACCGAATGAGGGATTTGCTTGGCAATGCTCGTGCTGCGAGGAAGATGCCTGTTTTGGACTCCTGAGCTGTTCCGGGAGCAGATGATGGAGTATTGAGAGAGTCCTGAGTACAAAGCATTTTGTGAACATAATAAAAAGAACATGAATGAGGGACGAGAGAGTCGGGGAATGGGGAAGCACATAGGTGGTTCTATCTCTTTCACAAAGCATTAGTTGGAGAGGGTAAGAACTCTTTGATTTTATTACTTCATTTCATTACTTTATTATAATGTAATTAATAACTGTGTTGTCATCTTGCAGCAAGCAAATTTAATGGAGAGGTTCTCCAAGAGCAGGCACTTGGAGGAGCTCTACAAGCATCAGAAAGGGAATAAGGAGGGGCAATATGTTAATTTTTAGTCAGAGGAGTCCTAGGTAAGTTTATAATGTTTTTCAACATATAACTTTAAATTTTATATAATATTTTATAAGTTATTATCCAACTAATAGTTTATATTATGGATGAAATTTCACGAAGTCCCACAAATGGCCAAGGAGAAACCTGCAGCCACAGTCACTACTATGTCTGATGATCTCCAGTTGATGGCCATTATAGCTGGTGGATTGAGCCTCAGGCGATTATATAGAGCTGTTTCGGAGGCAACTCATCTCGGAGCTAGTTCGGAGAGCAATCGGGCCGCAATTGGATTGCTAATTTTCTTCTTTGATTGAGCAACTAAATAAGGTAATCCGAGGTATTTTCCTTCTCCATTGAACTTCGGCATTCCTAGCACCTTCGTAATTATCTGCTCGTCTGTGGAATTAACATTCTTATGTCTGGAAGCGACTTCATACTTTGATGACATGTTTTTCATAGTTTGGGCCCTAACCTCCTTAGCTTCTGTAGAAAGCAAGCTGTCATCCGCAAAAAATTAAATGGGAGATCTTCGGAGCGACACTTCCCATCTTAATTCGATGACTAATCTGCTCGTGCACCCCTTTGCACATCAGTATAGAGAGACCCTCTGCGCAGATAGCAAAAGATGAAAAGGGATAAAGGATTGCCTTGTCTGAGACCCTGTTCTGGTATGAAGCTCCGCAGTGGTTCGCCTTTAATTAGGACCTGAAAAGAAACAAAAATAACACATTGCATTATTAGAGTTATAAAATCTCCTGAAAATTTAAGAATTTCCAACATCCATCTCAAGAAACTCCACTCAACTCTTTCATATCCTTGATCATATCCTATTTAATGGCCATAAACTTGTATACGGAAGGCCTCGAAGGCATTAATGGAATTATCAGTGATAAGCCTGCCCAGGTCAAACCCATTTTGAGATTCATCAATAAGATGTGGTAAATTCCTTTTTAGAAAATTTGCAATTACCTTTGCTATTATTTTATAAGTCACATTACAAAGGTAATAGATCATAAATGAGTGATTCGTACCACATTTTTCACCTTCGGAATCAAGACTATAAATGTCTTAATTGTTTCCTTCAGCTATCCACCCTCATTAAGGAATTTAATGCCACGACAGTGATATCATCTCCTACAAAGTCCCAGAATCTTTTTTAAAAAATCACATGAAAACCATCCGGCCCAGCGCCTTCGTTTCATGCATATTCTTCAACGCCGTATGCACTTCCTCCACCATAAATGGTCTGGCCAACATGTCTCTCTGTTCATCTGGAATGGATGAGAATTGCACTCCTTCAAACATGCATGCATGGTCTACGTTGGCACCAATGGAAGTGAAGGTAAATTCTTTTAAGAAATCTACAATAACGTGCTTAATTTGGTCATCATCCGTCACAATTACACCCCTTTCATCCTTAATACTAGAAATATGATTTTTCATTTTTCTTTGCCTTGCATGTTGGTGGAAGTAAGAAGTATTGTGATCCCCGTGCTTGAGACGATTCGACCTTGATCAGATATGCCAAATTCCTCTTCCTTCACCATCAATTTTCCAAGGCTGCGCTTGCCTAACTTAGTTGTTCTCCACTCGCTCCTCTATCCATTAACTCTTTCACCTCAAGTTTTAGGCTACTGACCTTCTTGGTTAAGTTCCTAAGACATTCTTTGTCCCATGCCTTTAGACTGGTAGTAGTGGACTCCAGATTCTTATTTATATCCTTCGAGGTGAGTTTAAAATATTTGACCAGCAGCCATTTACTTTATCCGCACATTTTGGTACATGAAGCCAGTAGGTCGCAAACTGAAAAGGTCGGTTCTTCGCACTTCTCCGGCCCTCTACCCTTCGTTTTCCCATCCGCAAGGATAAAAGGACACAGTCCGAATAGACAGAAAAACCTTGCTCTACCCATACCGTTAAATATTTTTGTGCCTGAGCCACATTTCCAAAACATCTGTCTGGCCGGGTCCAAGCCGCTGCATCCTTGTCAAGCCCATTGTACCAAGTGAATTCTCCTCCTGAAAACTTAAGTCCTTCATCCCAGCATCCATGACTACTTCTCTAAGCTTGTGTATTTGGTTAATATTTCGATCAAGCTTCTCATTCTTCTTAGAGACAAACAATATCTTATTAAAGTCTCCGCCGCAAATCCATGGAAACAACCGTCCGTGCCCAATCCTCTTAAACAACTGCCATGACTCCTCCCTTTTATATCCATCTCCAGTGTCCCTAAAACCTTGTTAAGATACACATGGACTATCCTTGGTCATCATTTACAAAGACAACCATATGCCCCTTCGTTAAACTTTACAACCCCACATTGAGTTCACACTTCCACCACAAGGCCAAATCGCCACTCCAAGCAATAGAATCAACACCCATACCACACATGAGAAACACTAAAACAGGACCTTCCTCGGTGATGAGCTCACATAGGGCTCGAACTACACGAGGGTTCCCAAGGCCCCGGTAGTTTCAGAACAAGTGACTCATTGATATCGGCTGGGTGCTCTGCACCTTCCATCGCTGGTTCTACATAAAGATATATATATATATATATATATATATAAATAAATAAATAGGGGAATTAGTAGCTAGGTAATACCTTTTGAAAAAGTAGCTAAGTAATAATTTTGTAAGGTGAATTTAGGAAAGAAATTGTAATATTTTTATTTTTATTATTTTTGTGAATAATTGTAAGCTGAAACTCCCAAACTTGTGAGGGGTTAAAATTGAAACCTATATTCCCTAAAAAAAAAAAAACCATATCTCAAACACTTATCTTAAAGAGAAGAAAACTAGTAGGCTATTCATCACTAGAGACGGAACTAGAACAATATGATTTTTTGGAAGGGGGGGAGGGAGGGAGGGGTGGAGGAAAAATGAATTTTGACAGAATTTCGTCTATAAAATGATGCATTCCGTGTACAAAAGACACTCAAACAATTCCAAATTTACATATAATATAGCAAAAGAATAGGTAATCGCCCATTACCAATGAGGAGTGATCACCCATCACTCACGGGATAAGCATTACAATTATAAATTTACATATAATATAGCAAAAGAATAGGTAATCGCCCATTACCAATGAGGAGTGATTACCCATCACTCAAGGTATAAACATTAAAAATTCTAAATTTACATATAATATAGAAAAAGAATAGGTAATCGCCCATTACCAATGAGAAGTGATCACCCATCACTCATGAGGAATGATTAGGATAAATACCTCTATCAAAGCTGAGAATCTTGATCAGAATCTTGAGATAACAGATGAGATGAGCACGATCAGAAGACGAAATCCAATATGACCTGCAATTGATTTAGAACATTAGAAGATTAATATGAAAACAAATAACATTCATCCCAATGCAAAGAATGAAAAAGAAATCACTACTGAAAAATGATTTAAAATAGAGTTTTACATGTGAACGAAATGATTAAAATGGCAATTTTATTCTTCGAGTTTGCGTATTTTGAAACCGCTGCAAGATGTCTTCATTTTCAATACTCTTAAAAATCTCTTGCTCCACATAGCAAATTAAACTGTCATTGAGAAACTCATCTCCCATCCTATTGCGTAAATCATTCTTAATCGTTTTCATAGCAGAAAACGATCTTTCAACGGTCAGTCGAAGCAACGAGCAAGACTAAAGCCAACTCAATTAGTCGATAAACTAAAGTAAAAAACTTGTGAGTATTCGTCTCAACCATCTTCTTTGCGAGATCTCCAATGTCAGTAAGGCTAGAGAAAGCTGCCCCATCACTTGATTTCATGTAAGAGATATATGTATCAAGTTGTGCTTTAAGCTCAGACGAAATCCAATATGACCTGCAATTGATTTAGAACATTAGAAGATTAATATGAAAACAAATAACATTCATCCCAATGCAAAGAATGAAAAAGAAATCACTACTGAAAAATGATTTAAAATAGAGTTTTACATGTGAACGAAATGATTAAAATGGCAATTTTATTCTTCGAGTTTGCGTATTTTGAAACCGCTGCAAGATGTCTTCATTTTCAATACTCTTAAAAATCTCTTGCTCCACATAGCAAATTAAACTGTCATTGAGAAACTCATCTCCCATCCTATTGCGTAAATCATTCTTAATCGTTTTCATAGCAGAAAACGATCTTTCAACGGTCGCTGAAGCAACAGGCAAGACTAAAGCCAGCTCAATTAGTCGATAAACTAAAGTAAAAAACTTGTGAGTATTCGTCTCAACCATCTTCTTTGCGAGATCTCCAATGTCAGTAAGGCTAGAGAAAGCTGCCCCATCACTTGATTTCATGTAAGAGATATATGTATCAAGTTGTGCTTTAAGCTCAAACTTATCAGAGATAGAAAAATCATCTGAATAGAACTCAGATAGACGGAGTAACTGACCCCGATCAAAATTCACAAAGGAATCTCTGGGATCAAGGCATGATATGCAAATAAGTAGCTCTGAAGTTGACTCCGTTAAACGATCATCCATTTCTTTGACTATAAAATCAAGTACCTAACATTAAATAGAGAAAAGAACAGTTAATAATTTATAATATTACAAATAATTGAGTATTAGGTAATAAGTTAAAAAAATAATGAAATTAATTACCTAAAAAAAGATGTCTCGATGAAAAAAATGGTAGTGAGTCTTTGGCTACCCATCCATACTCCTGTATAATCTAGCTCGGCCTGGTAAAGGATCTTGCATATTCGGCACGAAAATGTCATGTTTCATACAAAATGCAGTAACAACACCTAATAACTCCTCCCAATAATCATCATCATTTCTGTACTTCTTCAAATCTTCCTTTATTGTCTTAATCATCCGGATAGCAGTGACTATGTTTTGAGTCTTTTGTTGCAAGCACATTGACAATGTATTTGTTTTTGCCAATACATTTACCATTAATTGAGCAATGAATACAAATTCAAACTGCCACATTTTATCAATCAAACCTCGGGAAATGCCTCAACTATTGACCTCATCAGCGTTTTCATATATAGTTTCAAGCACATGTGTCACTACATCCCACATATGCAAAATCCGAGTTATTGTTTTGAAGTGAGAGCCCCAACGAGTGTCACCTGGCCGAGCTAAACTCGTTTCCTGATTTTTGCCCTTTCCTGTAGCAATTTGTCCACTTTCTAGACATTTTACAAGATCATCATATTGCTTTTACAGAAGAGCATCCTTTCTTTTACATGAAACTTCAACAATGTTTACAATCTTAGCAAGGTACTAAAAAAAACTATACACGTGAGCATTTTTCTTTGAAGTAGCCACAAGCACTAATTGAAGTTGGTGAGCAAAGCAATGAATATAATATGCATACTTATTTTCATCTAAAATTTTTTGTTTCAATCCATTAAACTCGCCACGCATATTAGACGCCCCATCATAACCTTGACCTCTGAGCTGTGAAATTGATAATCCATTTATTGCAAAGAAATCATCAATACTATTTTTCAACGTCCGTGCAGAAGTGTCACTCACATGTACTACTCCAAGAAAACCGCTCGACCACTTCTCCATTATCATTAACAAATCTCAAAACTATAGACAATTGCTCCTTCACAGAGCTATCTCGAGCCTCATTAACCAAAAGAGAAAAAAACTTGTCACCAATCTCATTGATAATAGCTTGTCTCACTTCTGTTGCACAAGCATTAACAATTTCTTTTTGAATTTTAGGAGAAGTCAACTGATTATTTCCCGGAGCATTCAAGTTCATGACCTTATTTACTTCTTCCGATTCCTCACAATACCATTTTGTTAATTCAAGAAATTGAATTTATCGACTCATCATTTCCACGGAAAGCTAAACCCTGACTTAATAAAAATCGAATAACTTTTACAATGATAGCTAGTCAGTGCACCTGTAGTCAATCTCAGCTTTGACTACTTTGTTTCAATAGAAATGTATTCCACATTATGTCTTTGATTTTTGAAACCCAACAACTGAATTATAGCACTAGAGTGAGGACTATTTGGAGCACCTTCATGGTTTCTAAATTTTTCTTTAGCACGTTTCCAATTTTTAAAACCAACTTCTGTAAACATATCATCACAATATTTGTGATTTTGACCTTTAGCAAACAAATAACAACAGAAACAAAATGCTGCATCTTTATGTACACTGTACTCTAACCAAGTAAAATCTTTAAACCATATCTTCTGAAACGATCTTCTAATTTCACCAAAATCAGTTTGCGGAAATTTATGATCACATTGTTGAGTTGGCCCTTTAGCCACATACCGTCTCCTTAATTCATCTCTAATTTCATAAGAATAACTATCAATTGGTTTACGCAATCCTGGATTACCAATAATTTCAAAATTCGAAAACTCTACCCCTACCCGAGGCTTTTTCCCACGATCTTCATTATTAACACTTCCTTTATTAGCTGATTTTTCTTCAACCGATTTAGGACCCTTCTTCCATTTTCCAAAATATTTCTCCATAGTAAAATCCTATATAATATTCAAATATTTTAAATTCACAATTCAACACATTTCATTTATAACATAATAATTAATTAGAACATAAATTACATAATAATCATATTTTTACCAAAAAAATCCTAGAAATTTTTTCACTAACAACATAAAATTTTAGCACTCAAAAATCTATTTACCAAAATAAAAAATTTTAGCACTCAAAATAAAAAATCATAGAAATAAAAATGTTTCTGAAAACTTACTTTCTTTTTTCTTCAAAATCTTTCTGAACAGAACAGAGTAGCTTCACTGCTCTGCTTCTGCCGCCACCGCGGGTCCGCGCCGGCGCCGCCGTGTCCCGATGTCCGTCTCCTTCCTTCCTGCCACTGCGCCGATTGCTGGCCTGGCTTGCTGCTGCAGCGTTGCTGCTGTCCTGTCTGTCTCAGTCCCCAACCGCCGTCGGCACGCACACGCACACGAGACAGCACCCGCTGCGCCGCCGCTGTCTGCTTGTTGCGCCACCACCGCCGTCGAGGAAGAGGGTTTCTGTTTCGCGGAGGGAGAGCAGGTTCGGGGAGAGAGAAGAAACTTGCAGTTTTTTTTTTTTTGTTGTTTTTGCTAGCAGCCCGCAGCTATTGCCGAGGGTTTAAATATTTTTTTTTATAAATCAGTCCCTACGTTTTGGAGGGGGCTAAATTGAAAAAAAAAAAACTGGGGGGCTTAAATGTAAAAAACCTAAAATTTTTTTTTTAAAAAAAAAAATTTGCCGGGGGGACTCGAGCCCACCCGAGCCCCCTAGTAGGCCCGTCCCTGTTCATCACAATTCCAAAGCTATTCAAGATTACATCAGAAATATGCAAACATACATGAGAAAGTTTTGAAAAATAATAAAGAAAATGGAGAGGGAAATAATATAATCAGGATAAATTATTACTTGCAATTCAGTAACCAGCGGAGGCAGCAAAGCAAATGAGAGCTTCAATCTTCACCATTAGAAGAAGATGAAAAGAGAAGAAGAATAGAAGAAGAGAGAGAGAGAGAGAGAGAGAGAGAGAGAGAGAGAGAGGCGCACTTGGTTCAGCAGTAGGAGACACCGCCAGAGTCGGTGGGGTACCGTGACAAGTGACCGGCATAGGAAAGTCTTCGATGGTTGGCGAGTTGGGGAGGGAAATTTGGAGAAGGGTTTGAGAGAGTGAATTCGATTTTGGGGATAGATATCTACTATGTGTAAAATCAAAGCAATAAAAACGGGATGTGATCCTGATTACTACAATGTAAGGCAAGTGGACCTAACAAAGTAGAGATGAGTTTCAACGCAAGTGTCAAATCTCTCAGGAAACGGACGAAGGTTCAAGTAGTAATCGTGTTTCTAATGTCTAGTCGGAAAAAGATGATGTCACTGAAAAATAGAAATAAAAACAAATAACTCAATTAAAAAAAAAGTAAATATAAACAATTTTAAAAAGAATTATAAAGACGAAAGTTTGGATTAGTGGAATCCTCCTAATCCTTGTTACTAATTCAATTGGAAAAACTTTAATGAAAATGATTTGAATTAATTAAGTTGGATCATCACTCAAAATCGGACAATCCCTACCTCTAGGAAGAAAGCCACCCTACTCTCTAACCCTTAGAAGAAAATTTCTTTTCTCCCTAACAAATTATGAGCGTCATAAACTTATGTGATTTAAAGGACCTAAAAGTGAAAAATCGTATCTCTAGTCAATTGCCCTAATTAACCCCCAATTGGTTGCCCTAAATTGTTCTTCCTCTTTAAATTCCAAACAATCTTACGAATAATCTAATCTTGCGACAATTAAATTACAAATAGACACAATTGGAAGACAACTTAAATTAAAACAAACATCGAAATCAAGAAATTAAACCAAGAATTTCATAATCAAGAATTAGGGTTCATCCCCAAACCAAATAATAAAAACTATTCACTATTCCCATTAATAAAAAGTGAAAATTAATAAAAAGAATTCAAAAAACAAGAAAAGGAAAAGAAACCTTAGGATTAAATCTTGAAGCCAAAATTGAATCCCGAACGTCTTCTAAGATCGTCTCTCGAGTCACTGAGTCGAAGATTGAAATCTTGAATCAAAGTTTTCAATTCTTCAATCCAAGAACATAAAAATCTTGCAGAAATCTTGAAATTCTATTAACTAAAGAAAATATAAAAACTGGAATTTTAAAAGAGTGTTTAACTAATCTAACTTAATTAATCTACTCCTAATCTAAACTAATCTAATCTAACCTAATTATGTTGACAACTTCTTTTAATGTATGTAATGTATGTTCAATAGCTTCAAATCAACCCCTTCATATAGAGGTGAAAAATACAAGAAAACCAAATCAAAATTAGAGAAGAAAACAAGAAAATCGAGTTTGAATTGGAATTGAACCGCCCTTGGCAGCACTACCTAACGCCGATGATAGGGCGAGGCCTACCGTCCAGGTAGGTCACTGTCTTGCCAATGCCTGTGATTCTCGGCACCTACCGGCAATGGTAGGTCAGCCTACTTCGCGTGTGATGTGGAATGATCTTCAAGAGCATAAAATTTTGTCCAAGAAGTGAGGGAGAGAACAAACAAAACAAGTATAATAAGTAGAAGAAAGTGCCTTTGAAAGGACTTGAAATTGTTAAACTTCAAGCAACCTTGGATATATCAAATCCAAGACCTCAAGAAGGTTTAAACAAAATATTTTCTTCAAAGTTCAAGCAACCTAAGGTATTTTGAACCTTAGACCTCAATGAAACAAGAAGAAGACTTCAAGACTAGTTTTCTACAAGAGTGCAGTAACTAGTATGAAGGAATTTTTTTTTTTTATGATCAACCTTGAAGCTCTTGGAACTTTCAACAAGTCTTCAAAGTGATTTTTCTTTCAAGGAAGTTCACCCTTGAAGAAGATAGAAAAAACTAAGCTAAGAACTAAGAATACTAGGAGAAGAACCTTTGTCTTAAAAAATTTCTTGATTACTTCTTCAAAATGGAAGAGTACATATTTATAGAGACTTGAGGGAGAAAATAGGAATTTTTCCCTCTCATATTTTCAACCCAAAGGATAGATATAACCTATACATACACTTGATAAGACAATAGAGGTGTTTTAATTGCATTTGGACTATTCTAGAGCACTAGTCAACACATTGCCAAAAATAGGAGGCAAATTTTCAGCTTGGGCAAAAGGGATTCCAACTATCTACCAAGGTAAAATTTCAATTTCTAATTTATTCAAAAATTAGGATACTGCCCCATAAAGTCTTGGACATCAAAATTTAATCCCCATAAAGTCTTGGACATCAAAATTGACACCAAATTTAAGTCTTGAAACTTCTCTTGCTCAATTTGATCCTTGTGACTCTTTAGTTGTTTTGCCTTCGCTCTTGTCACAACTCCTTGATGTTCTTGCATGTCTAACCGGTTCACATCATCCTCCCCCTCTTGAAAAGGATTCGTCCTCGAATCTCCATCACCTATATCAAATAAAGAGAGATCGGAAACATTAAAAGTGGCACTAACATTATAATGTCCCGGAAGATCAACTTTATAGGCATTGTCATTAATTTTCTCAAGGATTTGAAATGGCCCATCTCCCCTATCATCAAGCTTAGACTTTCTTTGTTGGGGAAATCTTTCCTTTCTAAAATGCACCCAAACCCAATCACTGGGTTTGAATACCAACTTTCTTCTTCCCACATTTCTTTTCTCTACAAGCTTTTTGTTGGAGTTGACAATGGCTTCATGGACCTTTGAATGAATTGCTTTCACAAAATTAGCCTTCTTGCTTGCATCCTTGCTTAATGCTTGATCTATAGGCAAAGGAACCAAATCAAAGGGAGTCAGAGGGTTAAAACCATAAAAACTTGAAATGGAGAATCAGAAGTAGTAGAGTGAGGTGCCCTATTATAAGCAAATTCAATGTGTGGCAAACACTCCTCCCATTGCCTCAATTTCTTCTTCAAAGTAGCCCTTAGAAGTTGGCCAATTGTTCTATTTACCACCTCGGTTTGTCCATCCGTTTGTGGATGGCAAGCTGTAGAATAAAGCAAGTTAGTACCAAGCTTCTTCCAAAGAACTCTCCAAAAATGGCTCAAGAATTTGGTATCCCTATCCGACACAATAGACCTTGGAATTCTATGGAATGTAACTATCCAAGTAAAGAACAAACTAGCTACATGACTAGCATCATCGGATTTTCTAC
The DNA here is from genome assembly GCA_028651295.1 of Catharanthus roseus. Taxonomy (NCBI): domain Eukaryota; kingdom Viridiplantae; phylum Streptophyta; class Magnoliopsida; order Gentianales; family Apocynaceae; genus Catharanthus; species Catharanthus roseus. Next base: position 3,529,665 of record JAPQWS010000047.1, read on the forward strand.
AAGGAATAAAGTGTGCCATTTTAGAGAACCTATCCACAACAACAAAAATAGAATCCATACCTCTAGGGGTCCTAGGTAAACCAAGAATAAAATCCATAGAAATATCAACCAAAGGTTCTTTAGGAACTTCTAATGGTGTGTAAAGTCCATGTGGAAGAGTTCTAGATTTAGCTTTCTTGCATTCAATACAACTTTCTACAAATCTTTCTACAGCTCTTTTTAAATGTGGCCAAAAAAAATGTTCATGAAGAATTTCATAGGTTTTAGTGATACCAAAATGTCCCATTAAACCCCCACAATGTGCTTCTTTGTCAAGTAGAATTCTAGTAGAACAAGACGGTATGCACAATCTACCTTCACAATAAAGAAATCTTTCATGCAAAAAATATTTTCCAAAAGGTGCTAACAAGCATTTCTCAAAAATTTCCTTAAAGTAATGATCACTAGAATACATTTTTTTAAGCATTTCAAAACCTAAAATTTTTGTTTGAAGGGTGGATAAGAGAGTATACCTTCTAGATAGAGCATCGGCTACCACATTCTCCTTACCTTTCTTGTAATGGATGACATATGGAAATGTTTCAATGAACTCCATCCATCTTGCATGTCTCTTAGAGTTTATGTTGGCCCTTGAGAAACTTCAAAGCCTCATGATCGGTGTGCACAACAAACTCCTTTGGCCATAGGTAGTGTTGCCAATGCTTTAATGTTCTTATTAAAGCATAAAGCTCCTTGTCATAAGTTGAGTGCCTCACGGCTGCCCCATTAAGTTTTTCACTAAAATAGGCTAAGGGCTTTCCATCTTGCATAAGTAAAATACCACCTATACCAATGCCGGATGCATCACACTCCACCTCAAAAGTTTTCTCAAAGTTTGGTAGTGACAAAAGGGGTGCACTACACAACTTTTCCTTCAACAATTGAAATGCTTGTTCTTGTTTTGTTTCCCACTTAAATCCTTCGGTTTTCTTGATCACATCGGTCAAAGGGCTAGCAAGTGTGCTGAAATTTTTGATGAACCGCCTATAGAAACTTGCTAGGCCATGGAAACTTCTCACTTCCGATGCGTTTCTTGTTGTTGGCCATTCCTTAATTGCTTGGACCTTACCTTCATCTACTTGAAGTCCTTGTGAGCTTACCACATAACCTAGAAATGTAACTTTCTCCAAACAAAACTCACATTTATCAAGGTTAGCAAAAAGTTTTTCAATTCTCAAGACATTTAGTACTTCCCTAAGATGTTCAACATGCATTTCATATATCTTGCTATAGACCAAAATATCATCAAAGTATACAAAAACAAATTTCCCAATAAAATTCCTCAACACATGATTCATTAATCTCATAAATGTACTAGGAGCATTAGTTAATCCAAAGGGCATAACCATCCATTCATACAAACCAAAGTTAGTCTTAAAAACGGTTTTCCACTCATCCCCTTCTCTCATCCTAATTTGATGGTATCCGGATTTCAAGTCAATTTTAGAGAAAAGATTAGAACCATGCAACTCATCAAGTAAATCATCAAGTCTAGGTATGGGATTCCTATACTTAATAGTAATGTTGTTTATGGCTCTACAATCTATACACATTCTCCATGTACCATCTTTTTTTGGAACATGCAAAACCGGAACCGCACAAGGACTCATGGACTCACTCGCATACCCTTTTGAAATTAGATCCTCAACTTGTCTTTTTAGCTCCTTAGTCTCTTCCGGTGGACTCCTATAGGCCGGTCGGTTTGGCAAGACCGCCCCGGGGACAAAATCGATTTGGTGTAAGACCTCCGAGCATCTCATCGGGAAATACGTCTTTGTAATCTTCAATAACCTGCAAAATTTCACTTGAAAAAGAGGGTGAGTGTTCTTTAGATGAAGTAAAAGATTCCCTACAATACAAGAGCAATACCACTTCTTTTCTTTCAATTGCTTCAATCACCTCACTAGTTTTTGCAAAGAAACAATTCTTTTCTTTCATCTCACTCTCTTTTTTTTTGTCACTCTTTTTCTTTTCACTCTTGTTTTTCATCACTCTTTCTTCACTCTTTTCTTTTTCCTCAACTCTCTTTCCCTCCCCAATTTTTTTTCCTTTTGAGCTCACTTTCGGCCCTCTCTTTCTCCCTCATCTTTTTTTGTTCATCTCTCACTTGTTGAGGTGTAAGAGGATTCATAGTGAATGTTCTTCCATCCTTCACAAAAGAATAAGTATTCTTCTCCCCATTGTGGAGGGACTTTCTATCGAATTACCAAGGTCTTCCCAAGAGAAGATGGCATGCTTGCATGGGCACCACATCACATAGTATCTCATCTTTGTAAGCTCCCATTTCTATTGGTACCACTACTTATCTCAATACTTTAATTTCTCCACTATCATTTAGCCAATGGAGTTTGTAGGGTTTATCATGTTTTGTAGTAGGTAGTTACAACTTCTCAACAAGATAAGCACTAGCCACATTTACACAACTACCACTATCAATGATAAGGTTGGCAATCCTTCCCTCAACTTTACATTTAGAATGAAAGATGTTTTCTCTTTGTTCAATCATGTTATCATCAAAAGTTTGAGCGGTTAGTGCTCTTATGGTAACTAAGCTCAAGACATCGTCATCACTTCCTAAAGGATTCAAATCAACATGTTCATTATCCTCACCATTTTCTTCACTCTCAACACATTTGCTACTTTCATCCTCCTCCTTCTCAATCCAACCATTCAAATCCTCCCTAAAGATCAAAGCTCTCTTTGTCGGACAACTACTTGCATAATGTCCTACACCATTACATTTAAAGCACTTTGGAGGATTAGAAATGATTTTACCTCTCCCTTCCATCTTTGGTTTGGTTGGAGGTTGGAAAGTACCTCTAGGAGCCTCCTCCTTTTTTGGCCATGGCTTGAAGTTGGAAGTAGGTGGTTTTGTTGTTGCAACTTGTCTTTGGTTGGGAAATGAGGATCACATTATCCCACTTCTTTTCCTTTGTGATTCGATCTTGTTGGCAAGGTGGCACATGTCTTCATAAGTTTTATGTGGATACAACTCAAGTTGGTTGGCTATCTCCCTATTGAGACCACTAAAGAACCTAGCCATTGAAGCATCCTTGTCTTCTTCCAAGTTCAACCTCAAGATTGTAGAGCTCAAGCTCTTGTCTATACTCTTCTACACTTTTTGCACCTTGTTTTAAAGTCATGAGCTTATAATGAAGCTCTCTATAGTAGTGCTCGGGCACAAATCTTTCTCTCATCAAAGCTTTTAAGTCTCTCCAAGTATCAATCGGTGGTCTACCACTTCTAACTCTTTGGTTTACTACCCTTTCCCACCAATGTAAAGCATAGCTGGAAAATTCAGCTATTACAAGTCTAGCTTTTAAGAACTCATTACAATTTTTCAACATAAACATGTTTTCTACTTGCCTCTCCCAATCTAAGAAAATGTTAGGGTCATTCTCACCCTTAAAACTAGGGAGCTTCCACTTCATTCGGTCCAAGATTTGGTCACCTTGGTCTCTTCCAAGGTTTGCAACAAATGGAACATGTTCATGATCATCATATAATGGCTCTCCATGCCTAGCTTGTGGCCTTGGAACTTCTTCAAAGTGTCTAGGCATGCCTCTTCCTCCAAAACCGCCTCTTCTACCACCATAAAGAGGTGGATGAAGTTCTTCATCAAAATGTGGAGGTCGGTGGAACTCGGTTGTCCTAGAGCAATTGAGTGGTCTATTGCTCCTTGGGGTAGTAACATTGAGACTACCATGAGGACTAACCTCCCTTTGTTGATTAGAGAGATTAGTGACATCCCTTCTAATATCCCTCATCTCATCTCTTAGGGATTGTAACTCTTGCATTATGAGCCTCAAAGGGTCATCATGTTGGGAGTTGCTAGACTCTTCTCCAAAAGGAGTTGGTGCTTGAGCTTGGGTTGACATCTTGGTAGTGTTTACCTTATAAAACTCTCTTGTTTAACTCTCTTTGGCCTTTTTTTTTTTTTTTTTTTGAGGATATTCTCACAACTCTTGCCTTTTTCTAAAGGTTCAAGTCTCAAAGAGTTCTATGAGTTCTTAACAAAGATTTAACACCTCTACTCAAGTTTAAAACAACCAAAATAAAAAAAAAAATCACAAACAAAAGCTAGTTGAGAAATATGAGAAGCAAGGAATGATATTGAGTCATCCATTCATTTTAAGGAAGTTCAACAACATTTCCAAGAGCATTTGAGTCAATAATGGTAGATTGAACAAATGAAGAAATAAGTACTGAAAAAGGAAAGAAATTCGACCACAAATACAAACACAAAGCTAGGACACTTCAAGAACACAAAAGAATACACAACGAAAGTTTCCAGCAAGCAGAGTAGATGACATACTCGGCTTGTTTGGAAAACTGGTATTTAACTACAAGTCTAAATTGAATGAGGTTTGTCTAGAAAGAATCCTCACTCAAAATTCTTGAGTTTGGGCTCAAGAATCAAAGAAAAAGGATTAGTAAAAAGGAAGACATGCTCAGATAATTTCAGTACTTTTTTGTCTGCGGAAAAGCTAGGTACACCTTCAAGTTTTGACTATTTTGAGATATCAAATGAAGTCCAAATTAGATGAAAATTGTTTCATTTGTTTCCTAGGTAAATGTAGTATAACTCCATGTAAAAATATTGCAAAGTTCTAGTCATATTTCAGGTCGTTCAAGCATTCTATTTTTGTGATGCCATTTTCCAGCAATCTTGTCTCTTTTCTCTTTTTGGTCTTGTATTGAATGTAAGATATCTCAAAAACACTTACTTGAAGGTGGATCTGATACCAAATGATGTGGAATGATCTTCAAGAGCATAAAAGTCTGTCCAAGAAGTGAGGGAGAGAACAAACAAAACAAGTGTAATAAGTAGAAGAAAGTGCCGTTGAAAGGACTTGAAAATGTTAAACTTCAAGAAACCTTGGATATATCAAATCAAAGACCTCAAGAAGGTTTAAACAAAATCTTTTCTTCAAAGTTCAAGCAACCTAAGGTATTTTGAACCTTAGACCTCAATGAAACAAGAAGAATACCTCAAGACTAGTTTTCTACAAGAGTGCAGTAACTAGTATGAAGGAATTTTTTTTTTATGATCAACCTTGAAGCTCTTGGAACTTTCAACAAGTCTTCAAAGTGATTTTTCTTTCAAGGAAGTTCACCCTTGAAGAAGATAGAAAAAACTAAGCTAAGAACTAAGAATACTAAGAGAAGAACCTTTGTCTTGAAAAATTTCTTGATTACTTCTTCAAAATGGAAGACTACATATTTATAGAGACTTGAGGGAGAAAATAGGAATTTTTCCCTCTCATATTTTCAGCCCAAATGATAGATATAACCTATACATACCCTTGATAAGACAATAGAGGTGTTTTAATTGCATTTGGACTATTCTAGAGCACTAGTCAACACATTGCCAAAAGTAGGAGGCAAATTTTCAGCTTGGGCAAAAGGGATGCCAACTATCTACCAAGGTAAATTTTCAATTTCTAACTTATTCAAAAATTAGGATATTGCCCCATAAAGTCTTGGACATCAAAATTTAATCCCCATAAAGTCTTGGACATCAAAATTGACACCAAAATTTAAGTCTTAAAACTTCTCTTGCTCAATTTGATCCTTGTTACTCTTTAGTTGTTTTGCCTTCGCTCTTGTCACAACTCCTTGATGTTCTTGCATGTCTAACCGGTTCACATCAGCGTGTTAGGTCATGAATTTCTATTGACAGCTTCCGTTTTCATCGTTTTCGCTTCATTTTCATTTTCTTTTCATCGTTTCTACTTCCGGAGGGTACCTAAGATAAGAATAATAGGTATTTAGTTAAAATATATACTTTTACATGTTAAAAACACTGATAACAATGAAATTAACATATAGAAAGTATAGACAATTATGAACTTATCAAATTTCCCCACACTTATCCGTTGGTTGCCCTTAAGCAACACAAACTAAACAGATAAATGGAGGATAAAAATTTAATAAAAGAAAGACAAAACATGAAAACGATATAAGCCTGAACATCAATAGTTAAAAACTTTAAAATTGACTTCATGCATTGGAAGCATAAAATAACCAAAACAAACTCAACAAAAACTAAAACTAAAACTTATCAAAATAAAAACAAAACTCAGAACAATAAAAGACAAAATCACTTCAATAGAGTAATTTATAGTCCAACTCCAAAGATAATCCAAAAATAGACAACTACAAAATGACTAAGACCACCATAAGTTACTAAAAACCACTACCGATCAAATGGTGTATGTGCAATTTTGCTCATGCCATCTTTCACAAAAAAAGAAGAATGTTAAGTGATGAGTAATAAGATATGTTTTCAAAGACAATGCACACAATTCATACTCTTTCTATCATTTAACCACTTTAAAGTCTATTTTAGGTCGTTCTCGGATTAGGTAGGACTTTTTGGCTTATAATGTTAGGCTAGGGACATAAGTATGTTATAAATGAAGGTAAAAGGAGACAAAAAACAAACGAGATAGAGCTAACGCAGCCGAAATGATAAGATAATGAAATAAAAAGAAAACTTTTCAACCGTCATTTTTACTTTTCTCACTCATCTTTGTACTACTTACTTCGTTCTCTTTTTCTTTGGTAACAACCCCATCTAACAACATACTTTTTCTCAAATTTTTTCAATAAATAACAAAGTATATAGGAGAGAGATGATGCTTGAGTTTTTCAAGATTTTTCTATAAACTAAGGCACATAATTTTTTTTCTTCGTTTTTCTGCCATTTTTTAAAATCTTTTTGGCTTTTTCTCTTTTCTCAATTTTTTTCTTTTCAAGCACCAATATTTTTCTTTCTTTCTCTCTTTTTATTATCCAAAACACCAAATACGTGAAAATACCCAAAAATACCCTTTCTTTTTATAATAGGGCTTTTCTTTCTTTCTTTCTTTCTTCACCCCTTTTTTCCCCACACTTATTCGTTTCTTTCACTCAAGACGGCCAAAAGTTTATACTAACCAATAGCTCATGAATCGAGGTTTACTCAAAACGGCCAAAAGCCTATACTAACTATTAGCTCCATGAATTGAGGTTCTATATAATGAGGTTAAAAGAACAAAGAAAAGAAGGGAGTATAACCCTTAGCATGAAAGCACAAAAAGGGACTTGGGATTAATTTCATAAAGGATAAATGATAAGAAAGGCACAAGCGGTTTAAAGAAGGCCTAAGACCATCATCTCCAGGACCATCCTAGACTAAACTTCTTTGCTTTTAAAAATAGATAAATCATGAAATAGCAGGCAAAGTTTAGAAATCATTATCATAATGCTAATAACCCAAGATTCCTAAGTTTCTATTACTCAACAACATTTATAAGTGCATAAAAACCATTCAGGCAAAGTTTAGAAATCATTATCATAATGCTAATAACCCAAGATTCCTAAGTTTCTATTACTAAACAACATTCATAAGTACATAAAAACCATTGATCAAGTAAGAAACTTAGTGAAATATGGTTTTCAGAGTAATTAAGTAATTTGCCTTTTTCGAAAAACCCTAAGGAAATTTTCACCTTTAAACTATATCAAAAGTGATAAAATAAAATATTTTTAGATTTTTAAATGAGAAAGTAAAAAAGAAAAGAACATAAAATATTTTTAGGGTTTTTAAATTTTTTGATTTTTTAAAGAATTTTTAGAATAAGAGACTAACAGAAAAAACTTTTAAAAGAGCAAAAACGAAAAAAGGGACTAATAGAAAAAAACTTGAAAAACAAGAAATAATCCCCACACTTAAAATCATATTATCCTCAATATGGGGGTTATACTAAAAGAAAAACGAAAACAAACACATACATGGGAAGCAATCCCCCCAGATATAAAGCAATTAACGCATATCGGGAAACCATCCCCATATAAAAATAATATAATAAAAGCAAAACGTAAAGAAAAGAATTAGAAATGAGGGAAGAGAGAGTTCAAAGAGTGTTTAGAGAATTTATCTTTTGGTTGTTTGAACAAACAACTCTTTCTGGCTCCTGAAGAAGTTTTCAACATTTGCCACCAGCAGGGGACGTACCGTCGATGGTAGGATAGAGCCTACATTCCGCGATAGGCTTCTGCCTCCAAAAGACACCAACGTTAACCACCCTATCGCTGACGGTAGGGTAGACCTTCCGTCCGCAATAGGCTTCTGTCATACTGCGGAATGCCTTTCGTTGGGTGCAATTTAGCTTCCAGGATTGCTTTTAGCCGATCTCCAAACACTTTTGATGTATAGGCGTGGTCCTAGCATACTAAGAACTCTCCTAAAGAATAGTATATCACTAAAAACAAATGGTTAAAACAAATTAAACAAGATAAAGTGTGAAAAACGGGGCAGTTAAAGATACAAATATAATTTACAACATGGTAAGACAACCAATCTTACTCGTCTTGAAGAACGAGGGATTCCTTTGCAGGGTTCCTACTTCTTCACCGACATATGATTTAAGGCCATGTCCATATACCTTAAACGTCCATTGAGCAGGATATGTTACCTCTATTGTGTCATAGGGAAAAACTTTGCTTACTGTGAATGGGTCAGACCGTCATGATCTGAGCTTCCCAGGAAAGAGGCGAAGGCGTGAGTTATAGAGGAGCACAACATCTCCTTCTTGAAATTCCTTTTTGACCAGATGCCTATCATGCCATCACTTTGTCCTTTCCTTATAGATGTTGGAATTCTCATATGCTTGTAATCTCCATTCGTCAAGCTTATTTAGCTTGAGTAATCTTTGTTTACCTTCACGAATGAAGACAAAGTTAACTAGTTGAATCGCCCAATATGCTTTGTGTTCAATTTTGATAGGTAAATAACATGATTTCCTATAAAGCACACGAAAAGAAGTGCACTGATTGGTGTTTTATAAGCAGTTCTATAAGCCAAAGAGTATCATCTAACTTAATATTCCAATCCTTTTGAGTACTATCAATGACCTTTTTAAGGATTTGTTTAATCTCCATATTCACTACTTCTTCCTCGCCGCTAGTTTGAGGATGATAGGGAGTAGCTAGCTTATGAGTTGCTCCTTCTCTTAAGCACTTTTTCTAAATGTTGGTTACAAAAGTGAGTATTCCTATCACTTATTATGACTCTAGGATACTAAAATGAGAAAATAACTTTTTTAAGAACTTAACCACAACTTAGTATCGTTCGTAGGTAAGGCTTGAGCCTTAACCCACCTAGATACATATTCAGCAGCAACCAATATATAATGATTACTAAAAGAATTAGGGAAAGGACCCATAAAATCAATAACCCTGATAGTCAAACACCTTACACACTTGGAAAGTATTCATAGGCATAGCATTGCATTTTGAGATATTACCTATATATTGGCAATTGTCACATTCCGTTACATATCTTTTTGTATCTTTGAATAGAGTCGGCCAATAGAAGCCTGATTCGAGTACCTTTTGGGCAGTTTTATTGACTTTATAATGTCCGTCGGCTTAGCCTTTATTATAATGGTTTAGGATTTCCTCCGTTTCAGGGTAGGCTACACATCATCAAATTATTTGGTCCGAACAGTGGCAGAAAGGTATAGTGCCTCTCAAAAGTAGTACTTTGAGTATGCAAAGAATTTCTTTCTTTGCTGTGTATTGCTTGCAAGTATAATATTTAAACTAAATAATTAGCTATGTTAGCATACGAAGGTGAATCATCATTGATAGTTTTATAGAAAAGGAGTTGTTCATCGGGGAATGTCTCGTCAATTTGCTCTTCATCCAATGGTTCTAGACCAAGATTTTCTAACCTAGAGAGATGCTCTGCTGTAAGATTCTCAGCTTCTTTTTTGTCTTTAATCTCGAAGTCAAATTCCTGTAAAAGAAGTACCCATCTAATAAGTCTAGGTTTTGCATTATTCTTCGAAAGGAGATGCTTAAAAGTAGAGTGGTCAGTACACACTATGAATTTAGAAAGTATTAAATAAGGACAGAATTTGTCAAGCGTGAATACTGTTGCGAGCAACTTCTTCTCCATTATTGTGTAATTCGCTTAGGCATTTGTTAGAGTTCTTCTTGCATAGTATATCGATTGAAAAAACTTACCTCTTCTTTGGCTTAAAACGGCGCCTATACCATAGTCACTAGCATCACACATCAATTCAAATGGAAGAGACCAATCTGGGGAGACTAAAATTAAAGAGTTTTGTGAGCTTTTCTTTGAGCATACTAAAAGAAGCTAAGCAATTATCATCAAAATTGAAAGGTATATCTTTCTCAAGCAGAGCAGTAAGAGGTTTAGTAATTTTTGAAAAATCTTTTATAAATCTTCTATAAAACCCCGCATGCCCTAAGAAACTCCTAATTACTTTCACAGAGGAAGGCAGATGCAACTTTTCAATTGTCTCTATTTTAGCCCTATCTATCTCAATGCCATTTTTAAAAATTTTAGGTCATAAGATTATTCCTTCTTGAACCATAAAATGACATTTTTCCCAATTTAAACAATGTGAGTTTCCTCATATCTTTTTAAAATTTTTCTAGATTAGGCAAGTAATCATCAAAAGAATTTCCAAACACAGAAAAATCGTCCATAAAGACTTCCATAATATATCCCACCAAACCCTCAAAAATAAAAATTAAGCAACATTGAAAAGTAGTATAAGCATTACACAAAACCAAAAGGCATACGTCTATATGCAAAAGTATCGTATGGGCATGTGAAAGTTATTTTCTCCTGATCTTCTAAGGCGATGAAATCTGGAATTATCTCTAGAATCCGTCGAGGAAGCAATAGAATGGATGGTCGGCTAACCTTTCTAGTATTTGATCAATGAACAGAAGAGAGAAGTGATCCCTTCGAGTTACCTCGTTAAACATTTTATAATATGTACAAATCCTCCATCCGATAATTACCCTTGTTGGAATTACCTCATTTTTCTCGTTTTCCACCACGTTCATTCCACCTTTCTCTGGTACAACTTAAATCGGACTTACCTCGATGCTATCTGAGATAAGATATATGATTCTAGCATCTAAGAGTTTACTAACTTCCTTCTTTACCACTTCTTGCAAGTTTGGATTCAATCGCCTTTAAGGTTGAATCATGGGCTTAGAATCCTCTTCTAATCTAATCTTATGACTGCAGAAGGATGGACTGATTCACTGAATATCTATTATCTTCCCAGTGATAGCTTTCTTGTGTTTTTGCAAAGTTCGTAATAGAGCTCGTTTTTTATGCCAGCTCAATTTGGAAGAAATAATGACCGCGATTGCTGAATTTTTCCCAAGAAAACCATATTCTAAGTGATCCGGCAAGGGCTTAAGTTCTAATTTCGGGGGTTCTTTGAAAGAAGTCTTAAGAGAGGGTTTTGGAGGTACCTTTAATTCTTCTTTTATAGTGGTGGCCTTTTCCTCTTTTGCTTCATCTAATTTCTCATTTAGAAACTGAACCTCCTCAGAATCCACTTCAGTTTGGGAGTCTTGTTGCATAGCTATCAATAATGAGTTGTCCTTGACAAATTCCTGCACATGAATAGAGATATAAGGATCCATAAAATAAAAAATAAAGCAAGTAATATCATGATCTCCCATTCTAAGCATGGCATCAGGAAGTCTTAAAACTACTTTTTCAACTTCCCTTCCCCTACATCTATGAGAGCTTTAGTAGTAGCTAGGAAAGGGCAACCTAAAATGAGTGGGACTTCAATGTCCTCACTCATATCCATAATCACAAAATCTGCCTAGAACATTAAATTCCCTACCTTTACTAACACATCTTCTATAACACCTCTAGGATATTTTATAGATCTATTTTCCTGCTGAATACTCATCCTAGTAGGTTTAGGCTCTCCCACTCCTAATTTGTTAAAGAAATCATATGGCATAAGATTTATGCACCTAAATCAACCAAAGTTTTAGAAATAGTTATATCTCCTAAAGTGGAAGGAATTGTAAAACTTCCTGGATCCTTTAGTTTTTCTGGAAGCTCTTGTTTAGAATTGAGAATTGCCGAACACTCCTAATTCATTATTGCCGAAAAGATGTCCTCCAACCTCTTCTTTTCGGAGACGGCTTCCTTTAAAAACATTGCATATTTAGGCATCTACAATAAAACATCCACCAAAGCAAGTTAATATGTAATTGTTTAAAGATTTCTAGAAACTTACCATATTTTTCATCTTGGTTGGCCTTTAACACCCTTCTTGGGAATGGAATAGGAGGTCTATATGGTGGAGGGTCCGCTGTTTTATTTTCTACATCTTTTCGTTGATCTCTTTTTCCTTAAGGGGAGTGGAATCCCTTTGTGCTTGGGTCCTTCCTATATTGTTTTCTACAATTGGTGTGGGTGCTAACTCTTTCCCACTTCTCAAGGTAACTGTCGTTGCATTTTCGGTTTACTTGTTAATAGGAGGACTTTCCATGATCATCCTAGTTAATTTCCTAATTTGATTTTCCATGTTATGGAGAGATGCGGTTTTGCTTCGTTGAACCTCTTCCATACTTTTTACACCATTATTTGTTAAACTTACATATTTTGATACAAGATCCTCCAAACTAGGTGGTAGAGATAATGGATTTTGATCTAGACTTCTATTTTGAAAACCGGGGGTGGTTATTATCCTCTTTGATTTCGCCACTCTAATCAACACCCGGTTGATTTCTCCAATCCAAATTATTTTGATTTTGATACATATTGTATCCTCTCCAATTTCCTTGGAACATGGATTATTGATGATATGTGTTTTGAGATCTACCAACCATATTTTCTATCCCTTGTTTTCATATTGCCGCAAATCGAGTTTCTATGGCATCATTAACATCCATGTCTTATAGTCCAAAACCTGAAACGAATAATTAATCAAAACAAGTTTCAAGAGCTAAGGGACAAATTTCCAAAGATCATACCATGAACAATTCACCAAGTACGCAAGAAAAGAACTATGACTAGAGCAATAAAACAAAACGATCATCCTTAAACTTGCCGCTCATCGGTAATGGCACCAAAAACTTGATGTGTGTAAAATCAAAGAAATAAAAACGGGATGTGATCCTAATTACTAAAATTTAAGGCAAGTGGACCCAAAAAAGTAGAGATGAGTTTCAACCCGAGTGTCGAATCTTTCAGGGAATGGATGGAGGTTCAAGTACTAATCGTATATATAATATCTAGTTGGAAAAAGATGATATCATTGAAAAAGAGAAACAAAACAAGTAACTGAGTTAAAAGAAAGCAAATAAAAACGATTTTAAAAAGAATTATAAAGACGAGTTTGGGTTGGTAAAATCCCCCTAATCCTTGTTACTAATTCAAATGTAAAAACTTTAATGAAAATGGTGTTAAATTAATTAAGTTAGGTCATCACTCGAAATCGGGTAATCCCTGTCTCTAGGATGAAAGCCACCCTGCTCACTAACCCTTAGAGAAATCTCTTTTCTCCCTAACAAATTATGAGTGCCATAAACTTAGGTGATTTAAAAGACCTAAAAGTGAAAAATCGTATCTCTAGTCTATTGCCCGAATTAACCCCTAATTGGTTACCCTGGATTATTCTTCCTCTTTCAATTCCAAACAACCTTACGAATAATCTAATCTAGCGGCAATTAAATTACAAACAGACACAACTGGAAGACAGCTTAAATTAAAACAAAGATCGAAATCATGAAATTAAACTAAGAATTTCATAATCAAGAATTAGGGTTGATCCCTAAACCAGGCAATAAAAACTACTCACTATTCATATTAATAAAAATTGAAAATTAATAAAAATAATTCAATAACAAGAAAAGGAAAAGAAAGCTTAGGATTAAGTCTTGAAGCCGCAATTGAATCCTGAACATCTTCTAAGATCGTCTCTCGAGTCACCAAGTCGAAGATTGAAATCTTGAATCAAAGTCCTCAATTCTTAAATCCAAGAAAATTAATCTTGCCGAAATCTTGAAATTTTATTAACTAAAGAAAGTATAAAAACTGGAATTTTAAAAGAGTGTTTAACTAATCTAACCTAATTAATCTACTTCTAATCTAAACTAATCTAATCTAACCTAATTAATCTACTCCTAATCTAAACTAATCTAAGCTAACCTAATTAATCTACTCATAATCTAAACTACTCTACTCTAACCTAATTATGTCTATAATTTCTTTTAATAAATGTAATGTATGTTACAAGAGCTGCAAATCTACCCCTTTACATAGAGGTGAAAAGTACAAGAAAATCGAATTAAAATTGGAGAAGAGAACCAGAAAATCGAGTTTGAATCAGACTTGAATCGTCTTTGCCAGCACTACCTACCGCTGACGATAGGGCGAGGCCTACTATCCGCAGTAGGTCTCTGTCTTGCCAATGCCTTTGATTCTCGGCACTTACTAGCGACGGTAGGTCAGCCTACCTCTCGCCGTAGGTGCTGAATTTCTGCCGACAGCTTCCGTTTTTTTTTGTTTTCATTTCCTTCTCATCGTTTCTACTTTCATATGGTACTTAAGACAAGAATAAGAGGTATTTATCTAAAATATATATTTTTACATATTAAAAACACTGAAAACGATAAAATTAACATATAGAACATATAGACAATTTTGCATTTATCAATAGCTAAATCAATTTTTGATATAACAACTCATTTATTACTGACGGAAAATGCATATGTGCTTTTTAATTGAAAAATTACCAACGGAACCACGTCACTAAGACCTTCAATAACTTAAAATATTATCGACAATTTTTTCCGTCCCTAACATTGTTAATAATCTGTGTTAATGACGGCATATTCCGTTGGTACCTTTTGTTATTTTATGGCGTGATTATTCCTCCATTATTTTGGTTGGGATTGTGAAAAGTCCGATGAAATCGGTCTAGGCATCGGTAGTCCGTTGATACTCACCGATTGAAATGCATTCCATCAGTAAATGTTGTCAATGTTGTCGAGTCTTTATTTTTGTACTGTTAGGCTAGCAGCTGTGTACTAATAATGATAAACCTGGGATTAAGATGATCAAGTCTAGATACCTGAGAGGTAAAAGAATCTAGGAGTTAACTGAATGTGATAGGAATTGCTCATGCATATGGCGAGGAATTTGGGTATAAAGATTACCTACTTAAGGGCTTTTGTTATACTGTAAGTTCGAATTCGGATGTTAGAATCATCCATGATCCATGGATTCTTGATGTTAAGAATTTCAAACCTTCTCCTCATCTTGATCTTCCTCAAATGTCTCAAGAGTCAAATATCTCATTGATCAAGATTTAAAAACTTGGAAGACTGATCTTGTCCAACAACTGTTTCAGCAAGAGATAGCCGAGGTTGTTTCCAAGATTCATATTACTCCGGAAGCGGAGCAAGACTCGTTGGTGTGAATTCCCTCTTCGACATGAGACTTTTTGTTAAGTCAACTTATAGGAATGCACGCCAAGACAGATTTGGTAGTAGCTCTATTACGTCAAGAAGTACTTGGTGTAGACTATGGAATGCACACTACATAATAGACACAAGCATCTCTTGTGGAAACTTCTATCGAACATTATCCCCTCTAAGGGAAGGCTTAGTAATATTATTTGCATGGATGATTTTTGTTGTGATATTTGGCATCATAATTATTAGAATTATAATCATCTTTTTTAACTTGTCCACTGATTATCTCTCTTTGGTGGAATTCGAGGTGGCAAATTAAATTGGAAGCTTTAAAAGATTGGGATGGTAGAGATTGGATTGAAGAATTGCTGAACCCTTCGAATATGTTCCTTGTAAGCTTTATGGAAACAAATGGAGATGTTAAACTTTGGAGTCATTTGTACAGAAAGGGTTTGGATGACAAGGAATTGAGACATGGTGGAAATAAGGAAGAATGGGTAGACATTAGTAAATTTTTAATGCCCTTGCTTAACAGTACTTGAATGCCCAAGTCCGTCAGACCCTAATTTCACAAATGCAGCAGCAAAAGCAAGCTGGAAGTCTCCTCCTATTGGATGGTTGAAGATGAATTTTGATTCCACATTCAAAGATGGAGAAGCAGCAACAACATGTGTGACAAGGGATCATGAAGGAACTATCATCTTAATTTGGATATCTCAAGATCCCTCAAACAGTGAAGATATAACAAATGCTCAAGCATCAGTACAATGTTTGAAACTGGCAGAGAACTCAAAAAGCTCCAAAATCATTGTATGCAGGGACGACCCTATGTTAATCCAAGGGGGGTTAATCGCCCCCCATCGGACGGTAAATACACTAGAGAGGTCTATGACCGAGGAGACGACGATTTGCAGAAAGGGGCCGCGGCAGCAGCGGTTTTGCAGAAGAGGGTCGGTGGGGGGCGGCGGAAACTGGAGGAAGACGATGATTGATTGATCTTTTCTCTTTTTTTTTTTTTTTTTTTATTTTTTAGTTTGCTAAAAACAGACGTCGTTTTGATAATTTCATTTAATGAAAATTTTTAAAAAATCTCCCTATCAAAACATTTCATTTAATGAAAATTTTAAAAAAATCTCCCTATAGAAACATTTTTATTACAGCTAAACCCCGTAACTCTATTTTCAAAATTAAGGGATTGAAATTAAAAACAAAAAAACTTGATTTCAAGACAATATAGAAGCCTCCTAAATCTTGTCTCCCTCCCCCCCTCCGCCTCCACCCAGCAACATTTTCCTTGAATTTAACCATCCCCAAATATCTTCTCTCCTTTTGCCTCCTCCACTTCAACACCGTCCGCTCCCCGGTCCCACCATGCACCACCGCCACTCCCAACAGCCAAGACTCAAGAAGAGGCAAGAGCACGAGGAGAGCTGCTCAGGCTTGACTGCCTAGCAATTGAGAACCACCCAGTCGCCGCCCGCAGACTGCTCTCTGCCTCTCACCTCCCAGCTCAGTCGCCTGTTGCCGCCCGATAAATTTCTTCTTTTTTTAAATTATAATATTTACTTTGAATGTTATGTTAATAGATAATTAGCTCTTGTACATTATAATTACACAAAGTAGTTTTAACTTTTAATTGATATTATATATTTATTATATATTAGATATTATACATAATACATATAATTGAAGTGATTTAGAGTTAAAGAAAAAGTAAAAAAGTAATACATTTAAGAGGAGATAAATCTAACTTGTAAATATATATATAGCGCGAAATAAATCAAAATAATTCATTTTTAATTAGAAACTTTCTCTCTCTTCAGTAAATCCTCTCACTTCTCTAAAACTTCAAATTTCAACTTCAGATTTAGGAAGTTTCGATCGTTGTAACTCAAAAAAAAGGTTAGTATTTCGATCTATATTCATTTATTTACATTTTTATCATTTCAAAATTTGAAAACAACCGTTGGATTGAAAAAAAATTACACTTTTTGCAAACTGAAATTTTGGCCAGAATGTCGTCAGATTGGGGGTACCGGCGACGGAAACCACGTTGGATCGCCTAGATCGGCGACCGAAACAATGCCGGGTTGCCAGGTCCAGCGACCGCGGGTGTCTATGACAGCTGAATCGCGCGATCGCTGTGCGGTACCGGTCTCCCGGTCCAGTGACCAGTTTGTTAGCGCAGTGACGCCCGATTTTTTAATTTTTTTTAAATTTTTTTAAAATTTTAAATTTTTTAATTTTTTTAAATGTTTTAAATTCTTTTATTAATGCTTTATTTTTTTCACTTTTTTTTTGTTGTGTTTTATTTTTATTTTTTATTTTTTTTAATTTTTTTAATTTTTTAATTTTTAATTTTTTTAATTTTTTAAATTTTTAATTATTTTTTATTTTTTTAATATTTTATTTTTAAAATTTTTAATGTTTTTATTTTTATAATTTTTACTTATTTTTTATTTTTTTATTTTTTTATTTTTAAAATTTTTAATTATTTTTTTTAATTTTTTAATTTTTAAAAATTTTAATGTCTTTATTTTTTATAATTTTTACTTTTCTTTTTAATTTTTTAATTTTTATTATTTTATTATTTTTTAATTTTTAATTATTTTATCATAATTAATTTTTATATGTTATAGAATTTATTATAAGCCATTATTTACATTGAATCCTAATTATAAATTGATGGATAAACAGATTAATGAAACCATTTTGATTGAAACTAATTTTAATAGATTAAAAATTTCTACTCGAAGAATCATCAAATGAGATGAAATCGCAATGCCTCAGCAATGGAAACTTGAAAGATCTGATCATATACACTCTAAAACTGAACATAATATTGATCATATTGAACAAACTCCCGGAGGAATTGTTTATATAGAAAAGAATAATATTCCATTATGATTGGGTAATATCTCAAGATCTAGTATAACTAGATCTTATTCTGACCATTCTCTTATTTCTCCTCTAATAGAAGATAGTTTCTACTTCACAAGCAAGTGAACGTGATGAGGATAATTATCATGTAGAAAAATTATTTAAAAACAAAGAAAATATTGTTAAAGGTGTTTATAACACTAAAGATGCGGAAATAACTGAATCTGAAATGAATTTTTCATTATGAATAAAACTAAAATAGATTTTAGCACTGGATCTTTGGCCAGGCAAAAAGTTAAAAAAGAATTTTATTTACCAAGATGGAAACCATTTAGAAAGTGTTTTTCCCTAATTTTACTGATGAATTCAGAAGTTATATTTCTGATGAATTTTATATATTTTTGTCATATCATAATATTTTATTTCCTTTTGTTCCGTGGTTTATGTCCAATTATATTGAACCTTATATTTGTGTTAGAAATGGATTATAAACTTTTGAATGGTAATATCGTGAAAGGAATATTTCCTCCTCAACAATTATTTTATATGGAGAAAGAAAATAATATAGTAAGCTTTACAGCATTTTCAAAATTATTTGAAGATGATACATTAACTATTACTGTAAAACAAATAAATAAAATAATAGAACAACAAAATTATACAAATATTTATTTAAATGTTCTAGGAGAACATATTATATCTCTTCATAAGAGAATTAATATATTAATATAAAATTTAGAAAAATCTGAAACAAATACTTTAGGAAAAATAGAACTTATAGCAACTCCAACACTTCAACCTCCACCTGAAATAAAAAATTATAAATTAAAAACAATGTCAGATCTAGAAATGATAATAGATAATAAATTTAAAGAATTAAAAATTAATACATTAGAAAATGAATTTTCTGAAAAACTAGAAGAAAATAAGGATTATAAATCAGTTATAAATGATGAAATTAATAAATTAAATAAATTTGCAGACAGACCAACACAAAGAATACATTATTATAATATACCAACTCCTGTAGATATTCTACATGAAGAACAGGAATATATAGGTAATAATAGTTATAATAGAAAATGTATTTATAAATGGAATTTAGATGATTATATAGAAAAACAAATTTATAATTTGGCACATAGAATGTTGATGTACAGTACTATAAGTAAAACTATTGGTAATACTGATAGTAATATAGCAAAAATAATAGTTGCAGGATTCACTGGATAATTAAAAGGTTGGTGGGATGATTATTTATCTCCACAAAATAAAGAAGATATTTTTAAAAATATAAAACAAGAAGGAAGTCAAATAACTAAAAATTCAGTTTATACATTAATAGTTACCATATTAGAACATTTTATGAGAAGAATATCTTATAATAGTAAAAATATTCGTACTTTACTCAAAATTTAAGATGTAAAACACTATCTGATTTTAGATGGTATAAAGATGCTTTTCTTATTAGAGTAATGAAATTGCCAGAAAGTAATAGTACCCATTGGAAGTCAAAATTCATAGATGGACTACCTAATTTATTTGCAGAGAGAGAGTAAAAAAAGCTCTTAGAAAAGATAGGATGGCCATTCCTTATGAAAACTATACCAATGGGAATTTAATTGACACTTGTGTACAAGAGGGTATAGCCCTATGTAATGAAATTAAATTGAATCAACAAATTAAAAGACAAAAATTAACGGAAAGAAGACAACTAGACCAATTTTGTAGTCAATTTGATGGAAATTCCATCAGAAAGAAAAATAATAAGAAGCTATAGAAAAGACGATAAATATATAAAAAAGAAAAAGAGAAAATATTCTCAAGAAAAATTAAATAGAAAATTAAGAAGAAAAACTGATTAGATTAGAAAAAAGAAAAGATAAAAATAATATTGTGTGTTATAAATGTAAGCAAATAGGACATTATGCTAATAAGTGTAAAATGAAGAAGAAAATTAATAGTTTAGATATTAGTCAAGAAATGAAAGATTCTTTAGAAAAATTATTTTTAGGTTCAAAAGATTTTGAAAGTATTAATTCAAACTCAGAAATAGATCAGATAAATAATACTTCTGATGATTCTGATAATTCTGCATGTTATATTCCTTGGAAAAAGGAAATTAGTTCAGATGAGGATAATAATGAGAATGATTATTATAGAATCATATCTCAATTTAGAGAATCAGATGTAAATGTTTTAAGTAATAATAATATATTAGAATTCTTGAAATTAATAAAAGACCAAGAATTAAGGTAAAAAATAATTGAACAAATAGATGATATTCCATCTTCTAGTAATAATAAAGAAGAATTAGAATTAATACTAAATAATAACCCTTATATAATGTAAGAAGTTTATAAAATGATGAAAGAAAAGAACAATAATTCTCAAAAATCACCTAGTACAATAAATGATTTATATGAAGAAATTAGTAAACTTAAAAATGAAATTAAATTGTTAAAACAATTTAATAAAAATTTAGACATTAGAATTTCTAACTTAGAAATAAATAGAGAAACTATTTTAATAAAACAAAATACAGTTGATAATATTAATAATATTGGGGAAAAAAATTTTCTCTCTGTTTTAGATATAATATCTTTTAAGTTTTACTTAAAATAACATTATTAATAAATCATGATGAAATAATAGAATTAACTGCATTAATAGACACATGTGCAGATATTAGTGTTATACAAAAAGGAATAATTCCTACTAAATTTTTTGAGAAGACTACTCATAGCTTAAGACATGCGGGTGGTAAAAAATTACAAATTAATTTTAAATTACCACGAGCATATGTTCGTAATAAGAAAGTTTGCATTCCTGAAAGTTTTTTATTAGAAAAAAATATAACTAACCAAGTTATACTTGGAACTCTTTTTATAAAAAAGATTTTTCCTATTACTCATATTGGTAAAGATTCTATTATAGGAACATATCAGAAAACTTCTATATCTTTTCAGTTTATAACTGAACTAAATACCAGATTTGTTAATGAAATAAAATATTTTATTCTTAGAAAACATAATCAAATTAATTTTCTTAATTTTGAAATAAATTCTTTTAATATAGAGGAAGCTCTACAAAATCCTAAACTACAAGATAAGATATAGAAAATCCAAAATAATATTTCAATAGAAATTTGTAATGATCATCCAAATGCTTTTTGGAATAGAAAAGAACATATTGTTAGTCTTCCATATATAGATAACTTTGATGAAAGAAACATACCAACAAAGGCAAGGCCTTGTCAAATGAATTCACAACATCTAGAATTATGTAAGGAAGAAATAACTTCTTTATTAAAAAAATAATTAAAGAGTCAAATTCTCCTTGGTCATGTACGGGTTTTTATGTTAATAAACATAGTGAAATAGAAAGAGGAGTACCAAGATTGGTAATAAATTATAAACCTCTAAATAAAGTACTAAAATGGATTAGACATCCAATTCTTAATAAAAAAGATTTATTAGATAGATTATATGAGGCAATAATATTTTCTAAATTTGATTTAAAATCAGGATATTGGCATATCCAAATTGCTGAATGTGACCAATATCAAACAGCTTTTAATGTTCCAATAGGACATTTTGAATGGAAAGTTATGCCTTTTGGATTAAAAAATGCACCTTCAGAATTTCAGAAAATAATGAATGATATTTTTATTCCTTATTGTGAATTTATAATAGTCTATATTGATGATATCTTAGTATTTACTAAGAATATTCAACAACACTTTTAACATTTAGAAATATTTAAGAAGTTAGTAATACAAAATGGTTTAGTAATCTCAAAACTGAAAATGATTCTATTCCAGACTAATATAAGATTTTTAGGTCATAATATTGAAAAGGGGAAATAATTCCTATTAATAGAAGCATAGATTTTGCGTCAAAATTTCCAAATGAAAGCATAGATAAAACTCAGTTACAAAGGTTTTTGGGAAGTTTAAATTATATTTTGCCATACTATAAAAATTTAGCTTATGATACAACTATTTTATATGAAAGATTAAAAAAGAATCCTAAGCCCTGGACAGAAAATCACACTAGAACAGTTTAAAAAATAAAAGAAAAAATAAAAACATTGCCCTGTTTGATATTAGCCAATCCTAATTGGGAAAAAATTATTGAAATAGATGCCTCTGATATAGGATATGGAGGAATTTTAAAGCAAATTTGTCCTGGCAAGAAACAGGAAAGATTAATTAGATATCACTCTGGAAAATGGACTGATAATCAGAAAAATTATGCAACAATTACTAAAGAAATTCTTGCAATAGTAAAATGTATTTTAAAATTTCAAGATGATTTATATAATCAGAAGTTTATAGTAAAAACTGATTGTAAGGCATCAAAATTTAAGTTTAATAAGGATTTTAAGCATAATGTTTCTAAACAAATGTTTGCAAGACGGCAAGCTCATACAGCCCTATTTGATTTTGAAATCGTTTATAAAAAGGGTGAAGAAAGCAGTCTTCCTGATTTCTTAACTCATGAATTTTACAGAATGATACCTTGAGGAAAAGACAGTCATTTCAGAGGAAGAGGTGGAAGAGGTAATATCTCTCATAGCCAAGAAAGAAATAATATCCTTGTCCAAATGGGAAATAAAAACCTAATAGCTGAAAACATTGCCAATAAGGATGACTCATTATATGAGGAATTCAAAAAATTTACTGCGGATAAAAAAACAACAGGAAGGTGAAATCTCCTCATCAGGATCATATTCCCAAATTATATCAGAAGAGGATAATATGGCCTCATATCATACGAATACTCACAAAGAAATTATATTTCTTTTGGAAAATAAAGATCTCCAATGGAAAAATGATCCGTGGATACTCATGAATAGGTATCTAGATACACCATCATATGCTGCTACATCATATAAATAAAGATCATATTATGAGAGTATACTTAAAGTAAATTCATGTGATATTACACATTTTTATCCTAATACCAAGGTGACTAATATTTATAATTTTAGTAAAATCATAATTAAACGGATTATATCTGTTGAAGAATGGGGATTATCTCCTCTAAAAGAAAGGGAATTTATAATCTCTGAGTCCAAACTATCTTTTAAATATAATTATTGGGATTATATTGATGCTTTTCATAAAGCCTTTTTGTATGAAAATCCTAATAGGAAACATGCATGGCTTATAAAGGTTCATGCAATGGTGGAATATTTATGGCACCTCTGGGAAAATACTCCCGGACAGATTTAAACCATTATATGGTGAATGGGTGAATATTTCACCAAAAATAGCAAATTATATCGCTTCAAATCAATATACAGAAGAAATAGCATTAGTGATATTCTTTATTGAATTTTCAATTCTATGGGTTTGGAAATGGACCCCAGAAGTGAGTTATACTCCACAAAAAATACCTTGTCTCGGCAGACTTACTCATAGTAGGTTATGGGATAGATTGATTAAGATCAATCCAGAAACGAATCGAATTTATGGACAAAATATTTTGGATGAAATCCACAGAAAAAATGATAAATACCAAACCATGAAAGGACCAGGGAAAATAAAGGAAATTAGTCTTTTTCAGCATATTGCAATGAAACTAAAATTACAGAAGGAGGTTATAACCAAAGAAGAATTGATCAGATCATATATGCATGAATTAAAGAAGGATTTGGTGGAAAATCTGGTGGAAGATAATAAATTAGATGTGTCAATGACAGATTCATCAAATGAAGAATGCTTAGCAGGAGAATCTCAGGAACCTAATGTGGAAGAAATATCAGAAGAAGATATTGACCAAATGGCCAAAGAAATTGAAAAACAAGCAAGGGAAGAAAATTTTCAAAAATAGATCATATAATACGACAAATTTCTATAAAGGCCACTCTGCTAGGGTAAACTATTCTCATACTGTAATAGCAGTACTATTGTGAATAGTATTATTCGGACTTAAAATCCAAAGAAAACCAGAATAGATAGTTTGATATGTCCAGCCCTCTAATGGCTATAAATAGGATGGAAATCATTCATAGAGGCAGAAGACAAAAAGACTCAAAAACTCTATCTCTCTACTTCCTCTATTGTAAAATTTTCCACTTCTTGTATTATATTCTCAAGAATAAATAAAAGCTTGAAGTTTTCAAGATCATCAATTCTTGTAAGTTTTCTTTTATTATATTTTACTTTGATATTGTTATATTAGATTTAGCCTAATGGCAGGCTAAATCGATTGATGTTAAGCTATGAAATCACATGTATCATGATAACTATATTGTGAAGATCCTGTTTTGTCTGGTCTCATAGTTTTATGTAAGAATTCAAGGTTTAGGTTAGGAGATTGAGAACTGGCCACAATTAATAAAAGTTGAGCCTTCAAAACCGTTGGAAGGCGTATTAAGGCGTTAATCCCTGTTTCATCTTTAATTAATTGTGTTGACGGATATAGATCCCCTGTAAAATTAAGGTCATCCCCTGTAAAATTAAGGTCCTTCTAACCTGGATTCTTGCATTTAATTATTTTATTATTTTTTAATTTTTATTATTTTTTATTTTTTATGTTTTATTATTTTGTAATTTTTTGTACTTTTTATTTTTTATTTTTTGTATTATTTTTTTAGTTCTTATATATTCATTTTTTTAAAATTTTTTTTTATTTCATTTGTCTATGCTTATATTATTTTTTTAAAGTTATGATTCCGTTTGTCTATTTGTTTAGTTTAGAGTTTATATTATGTTATTTAATTTGTTAATTTTTTAATTTTTTTATTACATTTGTTTATGCTTACGTTGTTATAATTAATGATGATATTAATTTTTTTTTAAAATATGATATATTTATGTTTATTTGTTTAATTTATAGTTTATGTTATGTTATTTAATTTATTTTTAGGATTTGTTTTTGATTATGTTAAATTAATGATTATGTGATTTTTTAAAAATTATTATTATGTTTATGTTTATTTGTTTAATTTATAGGTTATATTATGTTCAGTATAATTTGGTTATGTTTATTAGGGTGCCTGTGGACTTGACTGATTGTATAATTTTGTTTATTTATAGTTTATAGTGTAGGGTTTATATGAATAATACAGCTTTATAAACAAATGTCCTAAACAAATTGCATAAGTAAGCATTTATACAATTTGGATTTAGATTTGTTATATTGAAAGATTTTGTGTTTAGGGTTAACACAATGTAATAAAAAAGCTTGAAGTGTTCAAATGGGGTAATAAATATAACTATAATGAATTTAGCTTAATGCACGGTTTTAACTTAATCATATAAAGATGAAGAAAAATGCATTACTTGTATCGTATAAAAATATGATGAATTAGACAGATATTATGTAATGTCATTGAGGAAAATGTTTGCTAATTTGTGTAGATGGTTCGGCCCGGAGCACGTAGGGGTGATGATGATTTAGGTGCTGTGATAGACAGGACTAGTCGGGTTGAAGGTCGTGCAGTCACTGCATTATCCCGTGGTGTGAGGAGACGCCACAGTACATCAGACATACCGTCCACTTCTGCACCTATTGCACCGGGTATGTATTATGACCCTGGTGTACCGGGGTCTTCCACCCAGCCCCCCTATACCGTTTAGGTCCCATACTCCTACCGCATCATACTATCCGTACACCCCCGTACCCTATGACCCTTATGGATATTCTCAGCCAACACAAATATCATATGATCCATATGCACATGCTCATTCTCTACCTATTCGTATGTCTGGCTTGGATCCGACACAACATTTCTTTAGAACTCATATTCCATTAAATGATGTTAGTGGTCCAGGGTTGCAGTTAGGTGCACAGTTCTTCGAGCAGCTTGCTGGGTCCGTCTCGGTGGACTCATCTTACAGCGGTGCTGAGTATGGAGCCACTGCTCGTGGCAATTCCTTATCTGATGTTGGGTTGGGTAGGGATTCTGGTACATCCCGATCTGAGGAGGCTATTAGTGTTGGTTCCCTCTGCATTCATAGCAGTGAGGGCAATGAGAATGAGCGTGATGATGATGGTGGACATGATGATGATGATGATGATGATGATAGTGACGATGATGGTGATGATCACGAACCTGTTCTTGTGGTTGAAGCGTCATCTTCCGGCCATAGACCTGCTCTGGGTAAGGGAAAATGATTGACTGGCAGTTTCATGTCAATGATGAGTAAGATTACTGGGTAGTGACAAAAAAGACCCGAGAAGTCGCGTCCTCCTACCAACCCTGCATAGAGGAAGAAATAAAAGAATGACGGTTGGGAGCAGACAGGTCCAGCTGATGGCGGTCCACAGGATCCAGTCATTGTCCCTTCGTATAGTGGTCATGTCGCTGGTTGTATATGGCGTGGTCAGGTAATTTGAATATTTTGTATATTGTTTATTTATGATTATAGATTTTAATATTTTGTTTATTTTTTATTATGGTGTTTACATTATTTTTGCAAGATAGAGGCATTCTGAAGTCGAGGTCCCGCTACGTGTCCCTAACCGGTTGGACCCCTAGTGATCCTACAGTGGTATAGTTGGCAGGAGAGACAGACTATCACATTTGAGATCCTGCATGTTCCAGCATCCAAACTCCTCCTTGCTTGCTTTTGTAGAGAAGTGGCAGCCATACACCAATAGTTTTCAAATGCCTTGAGGGGAGATCACTATTACATTGCATGATGTTGAGTTGATTCTGGGCGTATCTTCTTATGGTAATGTCGTCGACCAGTATTATTCACGAGAGCCGATAATTGCAGTTTTCCAGAGCGATCTTGATATCTCCGACTTCAGCATAGGCATAAATGCTCAGGACTTGGTGGGAGTTGCTGACTCACCTCGTAGTGGACTATCTACGGAGCAGAGGGCCACCTGTTACGTCTTGCATTTACTTGGTAGTTCGCTCTTCACTGACAAGAGTGGAAATAATGTCCCTGGGAAGCTGTGGTCGCTCGTGAAGAATGTTAGTTCTGTTGGTGGTTTTGCATAGGGTGCTGCTACACTAACCTACTTGTATCGGAGTTTAGGGCAGGCCTCTCGTGCAGATGCGAAGGAGTTGTCTAGTTGCTGGTCGCTGCTTGAGGTAATATCATTATAATCTTCATCCTGTTTAGTTATGTTTTACGTTTTAGGGTTTATTTTTGTGTAATGATAGGGTTGTTGATTTTTTTATTAAATTTTTTTGTAAAGGCTTGGATATACCTGTATTTTCCTATTATTGCACCTCCGGTGAGAGCGGGAGCGAGGTTGTGCAAACCTCACATCCAGGGGTTTGCGATGTTGGGTCACAAAATGGAGAACAAATTAATTGACTTACTCATTCGTTTAGACACGATGACTGCTGACGAGGTCAGGTGGACTCCGTACAGATCAGATGAGATTACTGATATATGGATTTCTACGTACCATGGGATGATTGCATATTTTGATTGTGTAGAGCCCTATATGCCCGATAGGGTTGTCAGACAGTTTGGGTGGGTTCAATGCATTCCAGCTCATCCTATTCGTCCTCAGGAGCACCGCAGGCCAACAAATAATAGGGTGTACATGGTGAAGAATGTGTTCATAGAGGCACTTTAGCTAGAGACATCATGTCATCTGCTTACGTCGACATGGACCAATATCCCTGCTATACCTCCATCTCGGTGCACAGATAAGTACATGCCTTGGTTTCTCCCCTGCACTCGTCCACAGATTCAGAATCCGGATACGCTCCCTCGCGGCGTGCAATTGCCGATCATTGCTCCTATTACACCACATGTTCTATTGGATATGGTAGCTCGTGAGTTGGACCGTGATGATATTGATGATGCTACGAAGGTTAGTAAGGCTTCCGACATGATCAAGATGTATCATCAGACTCCACGTTAGTGCGTTTTTTTATGTACTTGACTGGTTGTTGTTTTTGACTTATTTTGTAGTGTATGACTTTTTTTGTAGTGTTGTTACTTGGTTGACGGAAAATTTTTTATGCATTCAGTTTTTTTACAATTGTAATAGAAAAAATATAATGCACCATAAACCCGAAACACATTAAATATAAAGATATATAAAGATATTGAACTATAAAACGAGTTTACATTTATCTAAAATAAAAAATATACAAAAAAAATTCAACGTGTATATGTTTTAAAACTAAGTTAAAAAATTTCGTACATATAATTTTCTTAATGAAAAAATAAAGTCCTACTTACTTTCTATTTCGAGCAACCCTCGCGTTCCAATCTGCAATCCTATGCTGATACGAATCTGTCAATTGCTGACCTATTCGGAACGATGATGAATCCATTGAACGTGTTTACATTATAAAGCACCATAAACCCGAAACACACTAAATATAAAGATATTGAACCATAAAACGAGTTTACATTTATCAAAAATAAAAAATATACCAAAAAAATTCAACGTGTATATGTTTTAAAACTAAGTTAAAAAATTTCGTACATATAATTTTCTTAATAAAAAAATAAAGTCCTATTTACTTTCTATTTCGAGCAACCCTCGCGTTCCAATCTGCAATCCTATGTTGATACGAATCTGTCCAATTGCTGACCTATTCGGAACGATGATGAATCCATTGAACATGTAAAGGAGGTATCGGACACATATCATTCAACTGTAGCTGTGTAAAACAAACAAAAATATGTAAATGTCAGAAAAACTATAAAACTAAACATCATTTAATACAGAACAACGTAAAAAATTATAAAGATTACCTAAATAAAGTGTCATTCTTCTGTCAAGAGACCAACAACCAATGTACCTTCTGGACGATCCGAATACGAATACAAAGGTAACATAGTCCTAGAACTAAGCTGTGCAATTAGTATCACACACAGATTGAATGCATTTGCTATGATGTAAAGCGAATCAGGTGTTTCGAACCAATGCGCGTACGACGCAGGTCCATCCACTGGCCAATGTATCCTATGAACGAGGTCATTAACACGTTCCTCTGAACCCACAAAATTAACATACAAATTTTTTGAATGCTCCAATTCATAAAGCATTCGTCTACGAACCTCTGGCCATTGATGTTCATCACCGAACACAAAATCTGCCACCACCCGATAACCACAATTTCCATCACCAATCACGTTCTTCCAACTGCTGATAAAAGGATAAATGAAAGCAGGGAAAGCGTTTGTGTAAGGGAATGTGGAACACGGCGATGAATGTTTCACAGCAGATAAATTACTTCGGCCCTGGTCGCGCCCTTTGCCCCTTTCCCTAGGAGCTCGTGGCGGTCTCCCTCTCCCACGAGATCCCGACCTAGAACCCGAATTGGGCAATGACCCAGATCTAGTGCCAGAACCAGAAACAGATTCGCTTGACTTCTATATTTTTTGATGAGCAATTCACACGTGCTCCCTGTGATGCCCCAACCCTGCCACTAGGTCAACTGCGGCTGAGTAGGGCATTTGCGTGCCTCTCGGCACTAAATTATAAGCTCCACACTAAAACAAAACTCTAGAATAATACTAACAGGTATACGTAAAGTACGAGGAATACTTAAGTAAATTAAATACTACCGGTGTGCTCAAACACACGGTAAAAGAAAACTTCTAATTTCCGTTTTATAATAAACACAAAAGTAATCTTACATCAACAACTTACATAAAAACATAAAAAGAAACTCTACAGACGATTCTAGTCTAAAAAGATAAAACATAAATGTATGCCCTTCCGGGGAGATTTGATCCAAAAACTCCTGGCCTAAAACTTCATTGGCTCGCAGAACCCCTGAACGTTCCAAGCTAATCTGAGAAGAAAACATGATATGGAAAAACGTGAGCGCGAACGTTCAGTGAGTCCACGTGTGTGTGTGTGCGGTAGTGTTTTCTTTAAAACCATAACGATGCCATTTTACAAAAACAATTTATGCAATGTCATAAGAAAAATATTTCTTTTGCTATTTTAACAAAACTAATGCTTGAACCTACATGAGGGTTTCGAGCGCAGCTGGGAAGTCTGAGCGAATCAAGATACATCAGCGCAGCTTCTATGCCCCAAATTTAAAAGAACATGTAATGCAACAGTGTGGCTCCACAGACAAAGTCCGGATCCCCAAAACGAGGCCATCGGAACTAAGTTCCGGTATCTCGTGGTCAAATACCAGCCAAACAACATACGAGCGCTCGATTACAAACAATCGCACTTCCATAACACTGGTTAAAACAGGCTACAGACTCCTGGGGCACCTACCAAGTCTGCCCTAGAACCAACCTCAGTGTCGAGCCCCTCCTGACTCTCCACTAGGAGGTCGAACCCCACTGTAGAGCATGATACAGTGTCCACGTAGATCGATTGGGCCACACCCTCCGTGGTCTACGCCCCTCTTAAAGTGGATCCACCCTCAGAGTCAAAACCCCGTCCACGTCATCGGAAGAGGCCCTACTACGGGGGACTAGCCACGTACAGTGCAATCTGCTAACGCGTCCTTTCACTTGATTATCAATAAACTTTAATCTTTGTCGGAATGAGGTTTTCGTATGTATTTACAAATCAAAGGGGCCATTTGCCCGGCCATAATAACATATTCAAGTCATAAACATTTCAGAACACAAAAGAAAATCCTCATCCGCCAGTCATCACATGCTTATGAAATTTCACAATTATGCCAATGCCAAATCTATATTCATTCATATCAAAATACGTAACTTTTCAAACTAGAACATTTTTCAATATACAAATATTTTCGAAAAACCTGCATACAACAAACTTCTTATGCACCACCGTAATAGTCCGTTTTAAAAAAAAGACACCTATTTGGAGCACCGCTCCTATGCATTTTTCTACGAAACACGTAACACATTAGGGAGAACATCTCCAAAACACACTGAGAAATATCGTTCCAAAAATAGCAAAATTTTGTAAAGGTTAAAAAAAATATGTTTATATGTCTTATACTATTTGAAATAAAATGGAGTTTATGGACTCACCTGGATGTAGATCTGGTGCTAGGATCCTACAAAATAATAATGCGAAAATACTTAATACCTGGGTATCGATCAAATAATCCTATTCCCTAAATAATATCGAAATCTTATAAAATGGACCTTGGGATGTATATAAATATACCTATATAATAATACGTATACTTATATAATTCTTTAAAAAGATCAAAAAATCCTATACTCTAAAAAAATATACTCTCCCAGGAAACCATAATTAACTATATACTTTATACTAAAAATTCGTTTAAAATATTGAAATCTTAAAATAAATAACTAGCTTAAAAATATATAATCTAACTAGAAATAGATCTCACTATATATTAAAGAAAATAAATAAACATACACTATAACTATTTATATATATACATATATATATTACCTAACTAACTAAAACAAAAGAAAATAAAACATGCAACTTACTTGAGAAACATGCAAACATGCAGGTGTATATAAACTTACTTGAGGTTGGCTGCCTTTTTTTTTTTTTTTTTTTATTCAAGAAAGGAAATGATAGGTTTATATATATATATATATATATATGCTCAAGATTGAGGAAATTGCCTAAAGAAAGAAATGGCTTGCATGCCTATATATATAGAGAAGGAAATGGCGGCTCATGGCTGAAAATAATTCGGATGATGGCAGGTGGAAGGCTAGGTGGCGGCCTTCCTTAATTGTTAAGTTTAGTTTTTTTTTTTTTTTTAATTCCTATATGAAAATGCCAAGTATTTTAAATTTCTAAAATATACTAGGTATTAAAAAATAAAAATCCACTTAAAGGCATTTATAAATCTTAATACTAAAACCTCAATAAGGTAATAAAAATTTTTATTCCTATTCCTAAGTATCCCCAAAATACTACTAAGTGCCAAAACACTATATCCCACCATATAGATCAAAACTCTATTTTCATCACATTCTTAATTTTAAAGTCATGCTAGGTGCTTACGGGATAGGGCGTTACATTCTACCCTCCTTAAGGAAACTTTCGTCCTCGAAATTGAATAGTTACGTACCTATAAGCTCTGGATACTTTTTCTTCAAGTACTCCTCAGTTTCCCAGGTTGCCACTTCGATCCAATGATGTTTCCATATCACTTTACACATTGGAATCTGTCTCCCGCGTAACTCTTTTACGCTTCGTTCTATAATCTCAGTTGGTCTTTCTTCATATGACAGATCAGCTTGTAATTCCAATTGGTCATCATTGAGAACATGATCAGGTGCAGGGTGATACTTCTTTAATTGTGATACATGGAACACATCATGTATACCTATCAGTTCATTTGGTAAGGCGAGTCGGTATGCTACTTTACCAATCCTGTCAATAATTTCAAATGGTCCGATATATCGGGGACTTAACTTTCCTCTCCTCGGATATCGCTTCTTCCCGCGATGTGGTGTAAGTTTTAAGAAAACTCGATCTCCTATATTAAACTCCAGATCCCTTCTTCGATTGTCGGCATAGCTCTTCTGTCTACTTTTAGCTGTTTGAAGCCGGTCTTGAATTATCTTAACTTGTTTCTACATCTCTTCCAATTCTGGCATCAAGTTTCTTTGCCTCCAATGGGATCGAACTCCGACTTATCCCAGTACAAAGGTATTCTGCATCTCCTACCATACAATACTTTAAATGGTGCCATTCCTATCGAAGAGTGGTAGCTATTATTATAAGCAAACTCAGCACAAGCAAGATTGTCAACCCACTTATTCCAAAGTCTAAGGCGCAAGCCCTTAACATATCCTCTAGAGTTTGAATTGTTCTTTCAGACTGTCCATCGGTTTGGGGATGTGCTGTGGTGTTATAACTTAGATTGGTCCCCATAGCTGCCTGGAACTTAGGCCAAAACCTTGAGGTAAACCTTGGGTCTCTATCGGATACAATATCAACGGGTACTCCATGAAGTCGAACAATCTCATCTACAAAAATCTGTGCAAACTTGTCCAAAGGGTATGACATATTAATGGCAATAAAATGAGCCACTTTTGTTAAACGATCAACGATTACCCAGATAGCATCCTTATAACCCATGGTCCGGGGCGATCCTGTGACAAAGTCCATTCTCACATGATCCTATTTCCATTTGGGAACAGGTAACGGTTGTAG
This sequence comes from Catharanthus roseus, assembly GCA_028651295.1. Classification (NCBI taxonomy): domain Eukaryota; kingdom Viridiplantae; phylum Streptophyta; class Magnoliopsida; order Gentianales; family Apocynaceae; genus Catharanthus; species Catharanthus roseus. The sequence goes on from JAPQWS010000047.1 coordinate 3,562,886, forward strand.
TAATCCCGCTGACTTTTGATGTTCCGCCTTAACCCTTTGACATGTAAGACAGGCCGCTACATACTCCGCAATTTCTCTCTTCATTCCATTCCACCAAAACTTTTGCTTTAAGTCTTTATACATCTTATTCTCTCCAGGATGCATCGAATACTTACTTCTGTGGGCTTCCTCTAGAATCTTGCGCTTAAGTTCAGTATCATTGGGTACACATAACCGATTCCGAAAGTACAGGCTCCCATCAGCTTCTAATGTTCGAAAATCTTCCAATCCCTTAGCTTCCACACGGTTCTTGAACTCTTGGAACTCCTTATTACTCTTTTGGACACTTCTAATATCCTCTTGTAGGGTGGATGTTAAGCTAGGACTTGATATCTTTGCTTTTCTACTCAATGCATCCGCCACGACATTCGCCTTTCCTAGATGATAGTTAATCAGGCATCGATATTCTTCCAGCAGTTCCATCCATCGACGTTGTCTCATGTTCAAGTCCTTTTGAGAAAACAGATACTTTGAACTCTTATGATCAGTAAATATCTCATACTTAGCCCGATACAAGTAGTGTCGCCACTTCTTAAGTACAAACACGATGGCTGCTAATTCCAAATCGTGTGTCGGATAATTCCGTTCATGATCCTTCAACTTTCTTGAAATATATGCTACAACTTTCCTGTCTTGCATCAATATAGCTCCTAGTCCTTCTCCTGAAGCATCTGTATATAATGAAAATTCCTTGTTCGGATCGGGTAATGTTAACACTGGTGCCGACGTCAGTCGATTCTTCAATTCTTGAAAACTCCTCTCACACTTTTCCGTCCACTCAAACTTAGTTGCTTTTCTGGTTAATTGGGTTAGAGGTCCAGCAATCCTTGAAAAGTCTTTTATAAATCTCCGATAGTATCCCGTCATACCCAAGAAACTACGTACTTCAGTTGGTGTTTTGGGTTGTGTCCAATAAGTCACTACTTTTACTTTCGCTGGATCCACCGAAATTCCTTCCTGGGTGATAACATATCCTAGGAAAGTAACTTGACTCATCCAGAACTCACATTTGCTAAACTTAGCATATAAATTATGCTCCCGTAGGGTTTGCAACACTTTTCGAAGATGTTGTTCATGAACTTCAGGGTTGGGTGAATAAACAAGAATATCATCAATAAAAATTACTACAAACTTATCCAAGTAAGGATTAAAGACTCTGTGCATCAAGTCCATAAATGTTGCAGGTGCATTAGTTAATCCAAACGGCATAACCACAAACTCGTAATGTCCATATCGGGTGTTGAATGCCGTCATTGGAATATCCTTTTCTCTTATGCTGACTTGATAATATCCCTGTCCCTAGTCCAATTTGGAAAAACATCCCGCTCCTCGAAGTTGGTCAAATAACTCATCAATGAGGGGTAGTGGGTGTTTGTTCTTAACTGTTACATTATTCAATCCTCTATAATCTATACACATCCTCAGGGTTCCATCCTTTTTCTTTACAAACAAAACTGGCGCACCCCAAGGAGATGTACTTGGACGAATATATCCTTGTTGCAACAGTTCTTGTAGTTGCTTTTTCAACTCTTTTAGTTCCTCCTGTGCCATCCGATATGGAGTTCGAGATATTGGTTTAGCATCAAGTACCAATTCTATGCCAAACTCCACTTCTCGATTTGGGGGTAGCGTCGTCAACTCCTCTAGAAAAACATCCACAAACCCCCTCACTACAGGTATTGTGTCTAATTTTACCTCCTCCTTAGGTTTGTTGAGTAAATATGCTAAGTACCCTTGACATCCTTTCCATAGCAACTTCCTGGCTTTCATGCCAAACAAAAATAGATTCTCCCGTTTTGTTCGCTTTCCTTGGAACACCAGGATTGGCATACTCGGTCAGCTAAACTTAACCAACTTCCATCGACAATCTACTTGGGCATAATGTTTAGACAACCAGTCCATCCCAAGTATTACGTCATATCCCTCCAATGGTAAGGCAATTAAATCTCCAGATAAAACCACATTCTCGACACATATATAACAATCAGGGTACTTTACCTCAGTTATCTTATTCACGCCCATAGGAGTGCTAACTATCAACTGATAATGCATGTTAACAGGAGGTATAGGAATATGTTTTATGAAATGCAAACTCACAAAAGAATGCGTAGCTCCAGGGTCAATGAGTACTCTTGATGGTTGAGAAAAGATTTTTATCATACCTTCAACTACTTCCGCTTCAGTATCTACGGGCAATCCATCCAGTGCATAAACTTTAGCTTTTACTTGCGGCTTATTATTCCTTCCTTCTGTTGTTCCTCTCATGACCGGGGGTCGGCCTGCTTTTCTGGACATCTCCGGGGTTACTTGTTGCATCTCAGGGCATTGGTCCTTGGTATGTCCTGGTTTTCCACACTTGAAACATAATCTTAACTTCCGATAACACATTTCAGCCACGTGCCCACTTCGTCCACAGTATGTACATATTCTGTGGGATCCTCCAGGGGTTAGGGTTGGTCGGCCTTCATTTCCAGTCCTTCGTTCACCACGGGGTCTCTTGAAATCTCTAGGTTTCCATGGTCCTTGTCCAGGACGTTTATATGGAGCCGTCGCTGAACCAATGGCTGTTTTCCTCTGTATAACCGCTTGATCAGCCATCTCTGTTCGTGTGGCGGCTTCAACTGCGGCCGCGAATCCCATCGGTGGCAAGGGAGCTAATGCTCGTTGCAACTCATCCCTTAATCCTTTCACAAATTGTCACGTCTTATTTTCGTCAGTGTCTATCAACCTTAAGCAGTACTTAGCCAACCTATTAAACTTTGCCGTATACTAGGCAACTGTCAGGTTACCCTGTCTCAATTGCTGAAACTCATCCTCTCGTTGCTCACGAACCCATCGAGGTATATACTCCTTTTTGAATTCTTCTTGAAAATCGTTCTAGGTCCATAGTTGGTTCTTAAGTGTCCGTGCTTCGAAAGCTCTAAGCCACCAATCCTTTGCTATTCCTCGAAGTCTAAAAGCTGCAAACGTTACCCTCAGGGCATCCTCATACTTAAAGGTATCATAGATGTCATTCAACTGCTCAAGGAACAGTTCAGCTTTAATTTCTTGCTCAACATCTCCATAGAACTCCGGGGGTCGAAACTTAAGAAATCGTTCTAGTGCTTCATCTGCTCCAGTAACTGGTACTCGCTCGTTTCTTCTTGTGGCCATTGAAGTTTCTAATAATTCTGTCATCTTAATCATAAAATTCTCGATTACTTTGTGTGTAGCTTGTTCTAGACGAGGTGTGGCCTCTCTCGCAGGTTCAGACTGACTATTTTGATATTTTTCTGACATAACCTCGTCCGCACGGTTGGGAGATTGTGAACCTGACATGTTTCTAAAAACCAAAAAGTCCCAATACTAATAAACATTTACGATTATAGATACTTTACGACAGGTAAACATAAATTTATCTCAGGCACAAACATCAAATGCATACATACAAACATATATATATATATAACTCAAAATAAGGATTTTTGGTACAAGTAGTTTCAAGATACAATCAGATCATCCTGGTCATACCTCCCAAAAATATATATGGTCGGGTTGCTATACATATCCAAAACCCGAGGACCTCATACCTACGATCCTAAGCCTACTGCATCAAGTACCAACAAAAATACTACTCGTATCTATCCAAGTGACCAAATATGCACACCTACCTGTACTCTATCCAACACCTACTCCGCCTAAGGACACTGGCTACCAGAACATCCTGGACGAGACTCCAGCTCATCACGTGCTCAATCCACTGAATCTCTAGTAGTTCCAAGGAACTGAGCGATAAACTGTCTAAGCCAATCCCGCTCGTTAATCAGCTCCAAAATCTCTCTCTCCAGCTGCATGAGCCTCCCGCGTCTGGGCTAACTCCTCCTCTAACATGGCGGCCCTCTCCGTCTCTTGTCGCCGTGCCTGGCGTGCCGCATAAAATAAGGCGTCCATTCCGGAAATCTCCTCTCTCAACGCTATAACCTGCTGCCTAGCAGCTTCAGCCCGTTGCTCACGCCACAAGCAATAACCACAAATGTCATATTCCCTGACCCCACCCCGAAGTAGTGATGTTGGAAAAGAAGATACAGACGCCACGGGTGGAATAGGGGTAGGGGATGCTGTTGCTGGCATAGTATTTTCTACAGAGGTACCCATACTCCCAGTGACTGCCGGTGCCCCTCGCTCTGGTTCAGGCGTCATTTCTGAGTCCGACGTGGGCTCGCTAGGGTCCTCTTCTATTGATGTTCCAGGTCCTATTCCCGGTGCCACTGGTGCTATCTCTGGTCCTTCTATTGACTCATCATCAGAAAGGTCAATAACTGGAATTGGTTTCCTTTTTGGGATGATCTCCCTAAGGGAATATGAGGATGATGATGATGACGTAGTCCTGCTAGGCTCATCTACGAGGGTGCCCTCCCTGTATGTCCATCTATGAGAAGGATGTGCCATCTAGTACCTACAAAACAAAATCTCAGGGTCAGTACTAACCAATAAATCATATGGTTAACTTTAAAGTTTAAACAGTTAACTCTTATAGCTTGTCTAAAATCCAAAGTTTCAAACCTAGTATCAAGCCTAGATACTCTGATACCACCTGTGATGCCCCCAACCCTGCCACTAGGTCAACTGCGGCTGAGTAGGGCATCTGTGTGCCTCTCGGCACTAAATTATAAGCTCCACACTAAAACAAAACTCTAGAATAATAATGACAGGAATACACAAAGTACGCGGAATACTTAAGTAAATTAAATACTACCGGTGCGCTCAAACACAGGGTAAAAGAAAATTTCTCATTTCCGTTTTATAATAAACACAAAAGTAATCTTACATCAACAACTTACATAAAAAACATAAAAAGAAACTCTACAGACGATTCGAGTCTAAAAAGATAAAACATAAATGTATTCCCTTCTGGGGAGATTTGATCCAAAAACTCCTGGCCTAAAACTTCAGTGGCTCGCGGGTAGTGTTTTCTTTAAAACCATAACGATGCCATTTTACAAAAATAATTTATGCAATGTCATAAGAAAAATATTTCTTTTGCTATTTTAACAAAACTAATGCTTGAACCTACATGAGGGTTTCGAGCGCAGCTGGGAAGTCTGAGCGAATCAAGACACATCAGCGCAGCTTCTATGCCCCAAATTTAAAAGAACATGTAATGCAACAGTGTGGCTACACAGACAAAGTCCGGATCCCTAAAACGAGGCCATCGTAACTAAGTTCCGGCATCTCGTGGTCAAATACCAGCCAAACAACATACGAGCGCTCGATTACAAATACCGTACTTCCATAACACTGGTCAAAACAGGCTACAGACTCTTGGGGCACCTACCAGGTCTGCCCTAGAACCAACCTCGGTGTCGAGCCCCTCCTGACTCTCTACTAGGCGGTCGAACCCCACCGTAGAGCATGATACGGTGTCCACGTAGACCGATTGTGCCACACCCTCCGTGGTCTACGCCCCTTTTAAAGTGGATGCACCCTCGAAGTCAAAACCCCGTCCACGTCATCGGAAGAGGCCCTACTACGGGGGACTAGCCACGTACATTGCAATCCGCTAACGCGTCCGTTCACTTGATTATCAATAAACTTTAATCTTTGTCGGAATGAGATTTTCGTATGTATTTACAAATCAAAGGGGCCATTTGCCCGGCCATAATAACAGATTCAAGTGATAAACATTTCAGAACACAAAAGAAAATCCTCATCCGCCAGTCATCACATGCTTATGAAATTTCACAATTATGCCAATGCCAAATCTATATTCATGCATATCAAAATACGTAACCTTTCAAGCTAGAACATTTTTCAATATATAAATATTTTCGAAAAATCTGCATACAACAAACTTCTTATGCACTACCGTAATAGTCCGTTTTAAAAAAAAAAGACACCTATTTGGAGCACCGCTCCTATGCATTTTTCTACGAAACACGTAACACATTAGGGAGAACATCTCCAAAACACGCTGAGAAATATCAGTCCAAAAATAGCAAAATTTTGTTAAGGTTAAAAAAAAAACATATTTATATGTCTTATAGTATTTGAAATAAAATGGAGTTTATGGACTCACCTGGATGTAGATCTGGTGTTAAGATCCTACAAATAACAATGCGAAAATACTTAATACCTGGCTATCGATCAAATAATCCTATTCCCTAAATAATATCGAAATCTTATAAAATGGACTTTGGGATGTATATAAATATACCTATATAATAATACGTATACTTATATAATTCTTTAAAAAGATCGAAAAATCCTATACTCTAAAAAAATATACTCTCCCAAGAAACCATAATTAACTATATACTTTATACTAAAAATCCGTTTAAAATATTGAAATCTTAAAATGAATAACTAGCTTGAAAATATATAATCTAACTAGAAATAGATCTCACTATATATTAAAGAAAATAAATAAATATACACTATAACTATATATATACATATATATATAACCTAACTAACTAAAACAAAAGAAAATAAAACATGCAACTTACTTGAGAAACATGCAAACATGCAAGTATATAAACTTACTTGAGGTTGGCTGCCTTTATTCAAGAAAGGAAATGATAGGTTTATATATATATATATATATATATATGCTCAAGATTGAGGAAATTGCCTAAAGAAAGAAATGGCTTGCATGCCTATATATATAGAGAAGGAAATGGCGGCTCATGGCTGAAAATAATTCGAATGATGGCAGGTGGAAGGCTAGGTGGCGGCCTTCCTTAATTGTTAAGTTTAGTTTTTTTTTTTTTTAATTCCTATATGAAAATGCCAAGTATTTTAAATTTCTAAAATATACTATATATTAAAAAATAAAAATCCACTTAAAGGCATTTATAAATCTTAATAGTAAAACCTCAATAAGGTAATAAAAATTTTTATTCATATTCCTAAATATCCCCAAAATACTACTAAGTGCCAAAACACTATATCCCACCATATAGATCAAAACTCTATTTTCGTCACATTCTTAATTTTAAAGTCATGCTAGGTGCTTACGGGGTAGGGCGTTACACTCCCAATGTTACTTGTCTCTTTTTGTTGAGTTCGTCTTCTTCCACCCTGTAGTGACTGCTACTTCGGGTGGTGATGTCAATGTCACACCCGGATCTTCAGGCACAACAGGATTCAATACCCCTTTCGCAAGACGACGCATCTCTCTAACTTTGGATATGAGTCCTGTACTTATCTGATGCAAGAGGTCAGTTAAAGAACGCATCTCAGAATTCATGTCCTGTTGCCGAGCTGAAGGATGAGGACCGCCAATTTCTAGTGTCTTCCAAAAGGCATTAATAGCATGTAACTGTATAGGAAGAATGTGATCGAACCGTGTAATTAGCTCACAAGCACAAGGGAGGCCGTGTGATATCCTCAAATAGTGCCTGCACTTATTTTTTGGATCATCATATATCCCGACAACTCTCGTTATCTCCGACCATATCTTTTTGAATGCCAAGTGACTGATTTTATTACTTACAATATAAAATATGTGATTATTCTTTGCATTATGCTTCTCTTTAGTCTTTGAAAACTCTAATGATGCCTTAATTTATGCTATTTGACCATCAATAAGCGAGTCAATATTAAGGAACACAGTATCCAAATCACCATGGCATGTTGAAAGCCATAGCTTTAGTACTGAGTGTTCACTCTTAGCCCGATTGGTGGTTTCCATCCCAAAATGCATATAACTCTTAGTCCAACATCTCACAAATTTATAAGCAAAGGGATTCAACCAATTGTTGAACAAATAGTACAGGAAGTCCGGTCTGCTCTTCCACTTCGTCGTCAGAGCATCCAATTTCCTTAAGTATTCCTGCTCATCGATTTCGTCCAACAATTTCTTCCATGACCCATTTACAAACCGTGATGCAACCTCTTTTATTTTTTTGTCAACTCGATTAATTTGACCAACACGTTCAGATTGATGTGCCTTCTACATAGCATATGGTACGATGTACTGAACATTTCACCGATCACGGGCATTAAACCGCATTATCTGTCTATAATAATTACCTTCGGCATAGTCTCACAAACATCTTCTTGATTCTCTGTTGACATTGTATTTGAAAAGTATAGATGTTTAATCTGTTGAAGAACCCATCTACAAGTCATAGCCTGCTCATTTCGCATAAAAGCACTGGCCATAGTGAAATTCTTACCAATTGGGGTCATCCCTACCACTTCCAACAGTGGCATGTTGTACCTATTTTAAAAAAACACACAAAGCAGATAACTTGTTTAGAAAATAAACATAAAACCCAGTAAACTTAACACAAAATGTATTAAATATGACATATTTCATTCTACTATTCATTCAAGGGTTATTCCTAAACAGTCAATTTGCAAATAACACGTAAATATACAATTAATATAACAAATTTAATACAACTTATTTGTTTTATATGTCGTATCCATTATAAGTACGTATTGCTACGTTCTCAACATTTCAATTGATGTCGGATGTGCAACGACAATGTCACTGAGCATGTTGCTGTCCTCACGGTTTCTATAGAAGACCGTGTAATCATGTATAGCACTTAGGCAGAGAACTCTTAAACCGTGTTTCACTCTTGCATCATATTCTTCTTAATCTTCGCAACGACATTATATATTTTCTGGGCACTACAAAAATTCATGCAAATCATATTATTAGAACCTCAATTTAAACCCTAAATATAAAACCAAGATGCATTACAGTTGATGCAACATACCTGACAGCACAACCCACATTTTGTTCCCGAAAAAATCGTAAAATATTACGGGGTGGCAGATGACTCTCCCTGAATAGCTCAATTTGTATTAGTTGTTCCTCCGTCAGTTTTGCTGCCTGAGCGTGACCGTGAGTATATACACCTATTGCATGCTTATGCCTCCAATCGTGTACGAATACTTGCCAATTTTCACACGTTGCTATTTGTTCGCCTTTTAATTTGAAGGGACAACTACACTTTTTAGTCCCGTAAGGACCCCGCCTTTTTACTTGAACTTCTTCTTCTTCATCGTCGACTACGGGCTTCTTTTTCAGTTTATTTGCACCCCCACACTCGCAACCTAGTGTAACATACGATCGGCGGTCGGATGTTCTGGACCTTAAATACCGAGTGACAATCAAATACGTGTTCACTTTTATAGCTATTTCTTTTGCCTAGTTAACCAACTCTGGTTTCGAATTAAAGATTCGGTCAGTTGCAAATAAATGTCCGTGATCTACGTATTCTTCCAGTTCCAAAAATTCTTCAAATGTACTTGGATCTATGCCGTTCTGTTACGATATAATACGAAAAAATTAAAATATGAACACATTATATATTAAAAATAAAATTGTAAAAACATTGTAATTAACAAAAATTTCATACAATAACATTTAAAAAAAACAAAAAAAAAATATTTCATATATTAACATTTAAGGAAAAAAACACAAAAAAAACACAAAGTTCATATAGTAACATTCCAAAAAAAAAATTTAAAGAAAACAAAAAATTAACATTCTAAAGAAAACAAAAAGTTAGCATTCTAAAAAAAACAAAAAAACACAAAAAAAATTAGTAACATTCTACAAAAAATAGTAAATTCTAAAATTAAAAAAAAAAAAAGTGACATCTAAAATAAAAAAAAAATTAATAAAATTCTATAAAAAAAATTTAGTAACATTCTAAAATTAAAAAAAATAGTAACATTCTTTAATTAAAAAAAAAAAAAACAAAAGTAACATTCTAACAAAAATGAAAAAACAAAAACAAAATTAATAACATTCTAAAAAAAATTTAGTAACATTCTAAAATTAAAAAAAAAAAAGTAACATTCTTAAATTAAAAAAAAAAAAAAAAAGTAACATTCTAACAAAAATATAAGAACAAAAAAATTAATAACATTCTAAAAAAAATTTAGTAACATTCTAAAATTTAAAAAAATAGTAACATTCTTAAATTTTAAAAAAACAAAAGTAACATTCTAACAAAAACAAAAAAGACAAAAAAAAATTAGTAACATTCTTAAATAATGAGAAAAAAAAACATAACATCTAAAATTAAAAAAATATATAATAACATTCTAAAATTTAAATAAAAAACGAATATTTTTAAAAAATAGTAATATTAAAAAAAATGAACATTCTAAAAACAACAATAGTAATATTCTAAAAAAAAAAAAAGGAACATTCTTAAAAAAAAAAAAGAATAGTAATATTCTAAAACCAAAAAAAAAAAAAGAAAAAAGGAACATTCTAAAAAAATGCTCTAAAAAAAACAATAGTAATATTAAAAAAAATAATATTGAAAAAATAATATTAAAAAAAAAAAACCTACTGGACGTGACTGGGTCGCGCCGTTGGACGGTCCTCTTTAGAATAGGTCGCTCGGCTGGGCGATCGGATCGCGTCCAAGTCGCCACCCCCGAAGATCCGACCCCAAATTGCGAAAAAAAATTTAATTTTCTTACCTCTAAACCGATATTTTCTTCTACAAATTCTTCATAATGATCCATATCTACCTCCAATACAAGTTCAATGTTAAAGTTTATAGTTTTAGAGTAAAGAGAGAGTAAACAAAAGTAACAGAGAAATTTTTAACGGAGAGAAAAAGTAGGGAAGAGGAGGAGAAATAATGATTTATTTCGTGCTATACATTCATATTCCCGAGTTAGATTTATCGACCTTCTACATTTAATTCAACTTTTTTGTTTTTTAACATAAAAAGCAAATTTAATTTGATTTGTATACATTTAATTTAGTCTTTATGTTTGGAAATTGGAAAGCGTAAAAATTTTTCAAAATTTTTACTGTAATTTCGCCCCCTTCTTTATAATCCTAGGTCCATCCCGGATTATATGCAGATTAAATCTAAAAATCGAACAAAAAATAAATAGAAAATAACGTGATTTGATTTATGATATAGCAGCAGTTACAAAATCTCTGGGAAATTCCAAGTCTGTAGGAGAATCCTCCGATTATTCTCTTTAGCAAAGTATTGACTTGAGGGTTTGGAAGCTTGTTCTCAAATCGAACAGACTTTGAGGATAAATAATGGATTGTAGAGCCGCTGTAGCTTTCTTCGATCTTTAGGAGGAAGGAGACAAGGATCATTACGAGGAAATGCTTGAACTTTGAGGAAGACTTTTATTAAAGAGCTTTTGGGAAGAGTTTTTGGATAGAACTTTTCATTTGTATCAAGCTTGAGTGTCTTTTGAATGATATTCGAATCTTTGGGGGAGACCCTTATTTACAGGCGGAAATAGGGCATTGGGTTGCTTGGCCACCAACCAACCCATCATCAGCGTTGGGTTGTGCCAGCTCTTTATATTGATGAGGCCCATTGGATTGTGTCGGCATATCTCTTAATTTGATGAGTCCCATTAGATTTAACCCATTGGTTAACAGATTTAATTTAAAAAGAGTTTGGACTCAATTTAATTAAGGCCCAAAGCGTATGTCTTATATTTATTGGGGTTATTTAAATTATATTTGGCATTATTTAAATAATTCTAAATCCAACCTAATTTAAATAGACCTGATTTAATTTTCTTGGCCCAAAAGACCTCTTTTCGTAGCTTAATTTAAATTACCAAGACTAAAATATTTAATTTTATTTTAGTCCTTGATTAATTAAGTAAATTAAAATTTATTGTCAACAAATACCTCAACTTCAAAACTTAAATAAAAGTTATAGGGCTAGAACTTTGAGACAACACTTGAAGTACTTAGATGCAAATATCATGAGCTACAAATGCTCCACTTTTTTGGGGGTGATTTGTATGATATATGGATTTGTAAGGGTCTTTGATCAATTTGCCAAAATCTTCATGAAACATCTTGCAATTTTTTATTTTATTTTTGGAATTCGTAAGCCACATAACTTTTCTTACATAACTTTCATGATATTGTCATTTTTTTCACTGAACTTTCTTTTTTCCCGAAACCCACTTGGAGTCTTGAGTCCCAAGAAAATTAGAAATATAGAATCCTTGAAGGTTTGATGCAGTTGAATTCAAGGAAATCTGCCCTTTATATAATTTGAAAACTTGAATCATTCTAAAATTTTAAATTTGAATCTTGGTATGATATGGAAGATTTAAACAATCTTTGCAAAATTTTAAAGTTGAATCTTTACAGAATTTTAATTAGAAATTTTTGTATGATTTGAAAGACTTGAACCATCGTAAAATTTGAAAGTTGAATTAGCGTAAAATATTAACTAGAATTCTTGTAAAATTATAGTACAAATCTTTAACAATTTATATTGTATACCTAAATATACTTATGCATGGTACGCCTAATTAGTCAAACTACAAATTAATGTAGTTTTATTAATAATTAAAATCTAAAATAAATCTGTTCCTCACGCGCCTCTCCTCTCCTGTCTCATCTTCTCTTCTCCTTCTTCTTCTTCCCCGTTTTTCTTCTCCAAAGCCTTTTTACTGGCCTGAAAGCAGAAAATGAAGTGAGCAGAACCTTTCAAAAATGAATCCAGATGATAAAAAATGGAAAGAGAATACGCTGAAAGCCAAGACCATATGAGTAACTCCCATCGAAGATTTCATCATATGAATTGTCATCATGCACGCAAACATGATAACACAAAATTAATGCTTGAAATGTAATGACAGCAAGATTCTGTTCTGATTATTTTTATTTCCAGTCAGACAGAACTAGAAAAACATACCATGACATCCTGAAGAAATTGAACAACACAATAATTAGCCTATTACCAATAAAACTACGGCTGAAACTGCAGAAGTTGTAATACGGTTGCAGAAGATTTCTTTTCTCATTTTTTATATGTACAGCAGTAACTTCATATGAAACAGCAGTAATATTCTAAAATATCTCAACTATACAATCACATATTCAAACCAAATCGCTATAATCTACAACAAGATAACAACTCAACATCGGTCCATATGATATGGAACTCTCATGATCTTTTCCTGCAACAATCACATTTCCACATAACATTGAGAAAGCGACATATTCATGAAAAATTCATTGTTAGTCGGGAACAAGGGTATAATTTAAAGGAAAGTTGAAAATTTTGGAATCAGAACATATGTCAGTCTGAAAGTATCAAGATAATAAAGGCTCAAGCAACTGCATCGCCTTATCCAATTAATGCTAAATGCTATTTTTATTTTTTTTAATAAATATAAGTGCCTACCTTTATAATTAAAAGTGTTTATTTTGAAAGTGTCTATTTTTATAACTAATAATATATAATTTTATAATTGAAAATGCTTACTTTTATAATTTGAAGTGCCTACTACTTTATAAATGGGAGTACCTACTTTTGTAATTAAGAGTGTATACGTTTATAACTGAAAGTGCCTACTTTTATAATTAAAAACACCTACTTTTGTAATTGAAAATGCCTATTCTTATAAGTATAAGTCCCTACTTTTAAGACTAAGTGTGCCTACTTTTATAACTGTAAGTGTTTACTTTTATAACTAATAGTGTCTACTTTTATAAATGAAGACAAATTGAATAATTAAAAGTGTCTACTTTCATAACTATGTGCCTACTTCTATAACTAAGAGTTCCAAATTTTATAACTGCGAGTGCCTTTTTTTATAACTTGGAGTGCATACTTTTATAACTATGAGTGCCTGCTTTTATAATTGAAAGTGCTTACTTTTCTAATAAAGATGCCTACTTTTATAATTACAAATGAATACCTTTATAGTTGTGATTGCCTACTTTTATAATTGAAAATACCACTTTTATAACTGTAAGTGCCCATTTTTGTAACTGAAAATGTATACTTTTATAACTAAGAGAGGCTTCTTTTATAACTGAACTGCCTATTTTAGAATTAAGTGTACTTACTTTTAGAATTAAGTGTGCTTACTTTTAGAACTAAGTGTGCTTACTTTTGAACTAACTGTGCCTACTTTTATAATTGTGAGTGCCTACTTTTATGTGTCTAATTTTATATAACTAAGAGCGCTTGCTTTATAACTATGAATGTTTATTTTTATAATTATGAGTGTCTACTTAGAATAAACAGATTATGTTCATCTAATGAGCTTTCTCTCCAAACTATTAATAAAGAATATATACTAAACTATCCCCTATCGGAGTGTATATATACAAATTATTCTCTGTATTTGAACTATTCTATTTACATATGCCTTATGGCACTCATTTGCTTGAGCTCGAATCGATCCAACAGAACCTGCCACATCCACAGGCTCCTCATTGAACACATATTGGTTCCTTACAAACCAAATACCATGAATAGTTAAGTGGAATAGAAACCCCAGTCTATTCCCTCTTCTTTCATGACCAACCACTGCTCACCATGCTCCATATAGTCATCAATCTACGTTTGAGCATTGTTGCTGCTACAGAAAGTGTGCCAGTCCCGCGGCTTGATCAACCGCGACCAGACTTCCTTTGCCCAAAATCAGTCCCGCAATGCATGAACGGTCGTCTCGGTACCAGTTCGGGATATCGGACAAAACAGATCCACACGCCTTCTCATAGGCTTTCTTGATCTGAAACTTCCCTGGGAAACAAAATGACAATCCACAACACAAAACCACAAAATCCGATGGAGAAAGTGGCAATTGCACGGATTTTTCTTCCCATCGTGATCAGTGAAAATCAGCCGATGTCTAAAATAAAAACGCAAGTATTGGAGTTGGAGGAAGGAAGTAGGTTTTTTCTGGGTCGGGCCCAATTTTGATTATTGTGTAATAAAATGGCTCATTTTTTTTTTCTTGACTCCGGCCGTAATACACAATGGTTGTGCATTATCAATAATGATAACGCACAACCATTGTGCGTTATCCGTTAATTAAGTTTCCTCCCCTAATCAGCCTACGTGGCTGATAATGCACAATGAATGTGCGTTATAATCCGTGCAATAACGCATACTCATTGTGCGAATCAGCCACATAATTTTTTTAAAATTTTGTATGGTTTTTTAAAATTTTTTTTTAAAATTTTTTTGTTTTTAATTCATTTGGAAAAACTTATAATCGTATAAATTTTTTTTAGTATTTTGTTTAATGAATTTTTTTTAATGAAAATTTGTTTTGGGAAAACTTATAATTGTATAATTTTTTTTAAAAAGATTGTATTTATTATATTTAACTTATTTTGTAATATTTATATCATTTTATTGGAAAATATATTTATATTTTAACCATTTCATCGCAAATTATTTGAAGAAGTAATACTAAAAAAATTATAAAAATTTAAAACAATGATGTAGTAATTAGAAGAAGTTGAAAGAAAATTTTCATTAATAGAAACATGTTTTATTTTAACTATTTCAAGAAAATGTCAAACTTATACATTGCTCGGTCCGGGGTTATTACAATTTTTCCTATTACGCCCTGGTATGCGACATCTTCCACATGTTGGGGGAGAAGTTGGATTTCTATAATCTATTGCCCCCTGAAATCGCTTGCCCTATTTCCTACCCCGTTCATTTTTCACGTTTGGATGATAGAATGTTAAATTAAAAGGAACATCCCTCCAAAAGTTCTCACTCAAGATCGGATTAAAATTCGCTTGGTAAGTTATTCTGTACGTTTCTCACGAATATATCTCCGGTACATAAGTATCTGTTCTTGACATATTTTCTCTACACACTGCAAGAACATGAGAACAAGGCAATGTATACGTTTGTCATTTTTTGCAACTACATGATTTATTATTTAGCCGCAATATATAGACGTTGTTACCCGTACCAGAAACCGGGATTGGAGATCTGACCATGTATATTCCCTTTCGCGGATTGTAAGTTGTAACTTTGTGTCCTCTTGATTTCATTTCAATCTGCAAGAACTTGTCAAAAATTCGAGTTGGAAATGATGCACACAATTTTCAGCCTCTTCACGGTGTTGGTGAAAGTACTTAACTAGATTGTTGAATATTAGTTCAACCAGGGCTTTTAAAGGTAGAACCCTAGCTTTCTTCAACACACTGTTAAGTGCTTCAGAAATCATGATACCGTGTTTATGACCTCCATCATGCAACAATGTCCACTTCTCTGGGTCTAACTTCATCAAGTAAATGTAAGTATCAACATTTCTTTCTTGAATTTCTTTAATTACACGGTCAAATTTTCATTGTTTTGTTTCTGTTCCGGCCTGCCACATCAAGCTTTTTAGGTTTGTATTTTTAAAAGTCTTGTTGAAATTTGCTCGAATGTGGCATAAGCAAAACTGGTGAACTGCAAATGGTGGTTGCCACAAAGGTTTACTTTGAATAGCAGAGAAAATACCTTGGTGACGATCAGAAATGAGGCATACGTTGCGATCTTTGACTATGTATTCTCGCAAGTTTTTAGGGAGCTAATTCCAATTCTCGGATGATTCCTTATCAACAATTGCAAAAACAAGTGGGAACAAGTGATTATTTGCATCCCACGTACTTGCAATTAATAGCACGCCCATGTATGGTCCCCTTAAGTGTGTTCTATCCACAAAAATCACCGGCCGGCAATATAGAAATTCGTCTATACATGACGAGAAACACCAGAAAATAAATTTGAAAACATAATTAGAGGGACTGCTTGTTCTGTAATGCAAAAATTCGTATACAGTCCCCGGGTTTAAATCCTGTACAGCTTGTAAGTATTTAGGTAAAATACTGAAGGTTGTATCCCAGCTATCGAAAACCCTCTCGATGGCAAATTTTTGAGCATACCATGCCCGCTTGTAAGTACAGCCAGTTTGAAATAATACCTGTACTTCTTGAATGATGTTCGAAAGAGGTATCTCAGGATTGTTGGCAACTAGGTGTGATATAGACATTGATATAAATTTTGAAGACAAGTTTCTGTGTTTATTTTGTTCAATCTGTACAAGACATGTGTGTTCTTTGACGAATCTAGTTATTTCCCACCGATTGTGCATGGCTTTCTTTTTTATACGGATGTACCATGCACAATAATTATCGTCATTGTGATGGTAATATCTTGCGGTCAATGTATCAATCTTACTTTTCAAAACTCGGTACTCATGCCCCACACTGATAGAGTACTTATGAACCGTACTTACTGCCTGCACTTTATCAACGAATCTCATGCCTAACTGTATGTCAGTCATGGAATCATTCCAGTCGAGTAATCGGATGGTTCCAAATTCTACAAGGTCATCTATAGGAGAACTCGAGCCCATATCTAGGAATGCTCCAGAATGTGTGTAGTCATACCTAGCGTTGCTAAACCATTGGCTGCTCTCTCATTGTTGCACTATGTTTTCGGTAACTGGGTTGACAGGATTTTCAGGATTCAGGGGAGTTTGGAACTCTTCTTCTTCCTGGTCATTGTCATCACTCAATTCTGATTGACTAGAAACGGCATCATCTCCGTCCGACACGTCAACCTCATAGTCATCATTATTTACGGTACTGTATAACATAGATGGTTCATCAGAAACCATTTGTGTTACGACCGTAATATGTTCAGGCAAAGTTGTTGTATTTCTGTCATGTGTACTTGGAATATTTTATTGCTGGATAGGCTCGAATTCAACAAGAATATGAATCCCTTCCTTCGATAGGTTGGCTGGAATAGTCCATAAATACCACATTTCTTCATCATTGTTCATGCTATATAAATTAAAGTAAAACATACGATGCACCTCGTAGTACGAAGGTACCTTCATCGTCATTCGAACATTCTAGAGATTGGGATCCATATCTCGGTATTTCAATATTTTCCTTACCAGTTCTGTATGTGATATAATTCGGTTCGTTGGCAATGTCCAACTTTTTCGAATTGTTCAAGTAAAATAGGGACCGTATGCATCCCTTCTAATTTCAGAATCTCAAAATAACATTACTCTAACTGGGTTGATTGATTTCATTTCAAAATGATTCAACTGTAAGTGTTTAGAGAGGATGAAAAATGAAGATGCTAGGAACTTCGGGAATTGAAAAAAGAATGAGTGGATTGTTAAGGGTGTTTTGAAGATGTAGAGAATAATGAATGAATGTATTTATAGACTTTTAATAATTGGTGGGATGAGGGATGAGGGAGTAAGTTGTAATGGGATGAGGAAAAAATAATTGGTGTCCTTCCATCAGCTGGGTTCACGGGAATCCCTATTGGAGATGAAATTATTGTCCTTTGAAGCTTTGCTGGAGATGAAATTATTGTCCTTGAAACCTCTTTTGGATGAATTATTGTCTTGAAAGAGCTGGTGTGAGTGAATTATTGTACGAGGGAGGTCACAATTGAAGATAACGCACAACCATTATGCGTCATCTTCAAGGATAACGTATGATGGTTGTGCGTTATCTTGAAGATAACGCACAACCATATAACGCACAACCGTTGTGCGTTATCTTCAGGGATTTTTTTTTTCTAAGCAAACTTTTTAAAAAAAAAAAATTTACCCTTTCCTTTTTATTATTTTTAGCAAACTTTTTTCTTTTACACATTTACCACTTTTTTTTTCTGAGCAAACCTTTTTTCTTTTACACATTTACCCCTCCATTTTTTTATAACGCACAATTTTTATTTTTATCCAACAATTTATTCTTAGTATTAATTTTTTTCCCTCTATTCTATTTTCTTTTTTTTAAACCACAATAAACTTTTGGTTTAGGATTTTTCAAATCAAATTGAAAATGTTATGTTTAAACTAGAGAATTTGAAAATTTGGATTTTTTCCTAAAACAAAATAAGAATATAATTAAGATACCTAAAACAAAAAAATCAACAATATAAACATTGGCTGAGTACTTTATATAGAAATTTAAATTACATATAACTGGCAATAAAAACTAGAAAATAATAATGACATCTTCAAGGCCAGTCGGATGGTGTGAACCGCATAGTCTTCTTACCAACACGATGCCCGAAGCTGAGATGCTGAACACCGTCCATGTCATCCTCCCGCTCCTCTTCGTTAGATGCAAATCCCTGTGATATAAGCTGATGTGGCGCAGATGAACCGGCTGTGCCCAGAGGAGGGGGTGCCCGAAACCCAGAAAACCCATAGGCTATAGAATGTGATGATTAAAATGATGCGAATCCTAAACCGGGCGCGGTAGGCATCTGCGACGTCCCGGATCCACTCGGAAGTGGCTGGGAAGCTGGCGTCAAACCCAAACTAAAAGAAGGCATATCTAGGTTCGGGCTGTCAAATGGGTCGCCAATCGGTTGACCACTACCAGATCGCTCACCCCTCTCAACCACTGCATGGCCGGGGTCGACATGTTCGTGCCTTTCTGGAACAGGAGGTACAGGAGGACGTCCACCTCCTTCTCCACGCCCAGGATGTCTCCGAGCATTACTTTTAACTCCACGAGCACCTCGGTCCGGTACGTGCTCCCAGGGACGGCGATGCGACGGCTGCACAGGAAACGTCTACTAGATATCGTGCTGCGAAGGAGTACTCCCGATAGGGACCATACACCTCCAGATAATCGTCTGCACTTTCTTCATAACCATGGCTATCTGTAAAGGAGATGAAGGTGGCTCCCGAATCACCACTGAAGTCATATCATTATCCTCCTGCAACATAGAAGTCTAAAAAAAAAGAATTTAAAAAATTAAATAAATTAATTAATTTAAACGTTAAAAATCAACATAAATAACTGAAATGCATAAGAACTTACCATCATCCGTCTGTCCACACCGGCAGGTCGAACGGGTATCACGGTTAGCTGGATTGCCGATGTAAACCGTGTTACCATCTAATGTACTCATCACTAGGGTATGATAACGCCTCAGCAGATATAGCAGGACTATCCCTAACACGAAGTCGCCACTAGTTCCAGGCATCGAGATGGATAACATACGGTGTAACCCAAGATGTGTTATCATTCCCTCTTAGCTGGATTCGGTGCAGGTCCAAACAAGTATCAACTGCATCTGGAACCATCTGAGCCCCGTGCGAACTATCTCATCACACGGCCGGGACAGTAGTACTTCACTATCTCGTAACAGATGAGCGGGACCTCTGCCCACCACAAGTCAGATGGAACCAGAGGATGGTCATAATAAGGGAGCCATATAAACTGTCATGTCAAAATTCAAAATCAATAAAAATGTAAGTGCATAAAAAAAAAAAAAAAGTCAAATAATTACAAATAATACAAGCTATTGTAAAGCGAACCTGATCAGATGCCATAAAATCTAACTAGTCTCTGTAGGTCACCAGAGTGTGTGTAGGAAGCTGGCTACAGTCAATTGATGTGCACCATATTGCACCAAGAGGAGCAAGAGGGTCGGCCTGAATCTCCCTAATCAGCTGAGGCCGCAATGCAGGTATACGCGACCACGCCCAAATCTGTACTAAGACTAAGGCCCCCCCAATATGGCATGCACCTCTCAAAGCCGCCATGCACAACTGCCTATACAAAAACCCAATAACGCAGCTACCTAAGCTATATGTCCTGATAGCATGAATATCCTCTAGTAAACTGAGATAGCGCACATGAGCCAAATTTTCGGAGAAGTCGGGAAGCATATGTCCACCAATGAGTAAGAAAATAAATCCACGAGTGCGTACGATTAGATCATCATCGGTCTCTGAACCGGTGAACGCTCTCAAGATCCATGCTTCTAATGGTTCCTTCTTCACCTTGTATCTGGAAAAGTGGCTGAGAGACAATCACACACCCATAAGTCTTTCGATCAGATCTATCCAGTACTGTTTCGGGTTTACACTCCAACTAGGGCCGGTAATGGACATACCGTCTATCCCTAAACCCCACAGTGCCTGTACATCCTGCAGTGTTATTGACACTTCACCACACGTCAGGTGAAATGTATGAGTCTCCGGTCTCCACCGCTCTATTAATGATGTAATAAGTGCGTGATACAACCCAATGTAACCACATCTAAAGACTCTCCCAACCCCGTTATGTCAATAATCTCCACCAATCCACGGGGTACCGTACTGTAGCACTGGAATGAGTTCCACCCAAAACGCCTACACTGAAGATCAGTATAACACGTCTCGCGATCCCCACTCCAGATCAAACTAGATCTTTGCTCGTGCTGTCTAGATAAGACATCAAGGACAATACGCTCCGGATGCACGTGTGATGGCACTTCTTCCATCTACATTAATTATATTTTCAGATACTGTCAATATCTATATGTTAAAATTAAAAATTTTTAAATATATTCTACTTCCAAACTCTTTAAGGTGTGTTCTTTATGGTACACTGCATTTTCGGATTTTAGGTTTGAATGATTTTCATTTTTTTTAAGAGTTTATTGTTAAAAAGTTTACAGTTTTATGGTTTAGTGTTTAAAATATTAAGACTTTAATGCAAGAGGGATTACTATTACAACGTTGACAGTTTCACAGTTTAATGTTCAAAATGTTAATTTTAAGGTTCTTCGTGTTTATTATGGTTTACTGTAACAGAGTTTCTACTCTTATTTTCTAATGTTTCAAAAATCAATTTTAAGGGTTTTTAAAGTTTTCATAATGTACCCTGTAGAATTTTAATATTATGATTGATTTTGGTTTTTTAAGGTTTACCATTAAAAAGTTTATAGTTTTACGATTTATTGTTTGATGTAAATTTTTGGATTTTGACAATAGATTATTACGTTTTCTTGTATTTAAAGTTTAGAATTTTTAAATTTTTTAAGGTTACTTATAGTATATTTTATAGGTAAGCATTTTACTACTTCATAAATTCATTATTACGGTTTTAGAGTTTAAATAAAAGTATTAATTCCTAAACTGTTAATTTCCAAGTATCAGTTCTACTGTTTACCAAAAAAAAAAAAAAGTTAAAAATACCGAATTACTGGTTCCTATATTTTCTAATATGCAAAATAATTATCTAAATAATTAAAAATATTTTCAAATTATCATAAAGTAAGGTAAGAAATTAAACCTAATTATCCAAATAAATTCATGAAAATAATACATCACCCTAATATCACTTTTAAAATGCAAAAGAAAATTATATACATAAAATTATAAAATTTGTACAAATTTATTAATAACTATAATTTCAAACATAAATCCAAACCCGACTTTCACAAAAAAAAAAAAAAATGAATGTAAAATTTTGGACTTTAATAATAGATTTTAAAGTTTTGTATTATTTAAAATTTCACAATTTTTAAGTTACAAAAAAAAAGTTTCCATATCTTCTACTGTTTACAAAAAGGTTAAAAATACTGAATTACAGGTTCCTATATTTTCTAATATGCAAAATAATTATCTAAATAATTAAAAAAAATTCATATTATCATAAAGTAAGGTAAGAAATTAAACCTAATTATCGAAATAAATTCATGAAAATAATACATCAACCTAATATCACTTTTTAAATGCAAAAAACAATCATATACATAAAATTATCAAATTTGTACAAATTTATTAACAACAACAATTTCAAACATAAATCCAAACCCCACTTTCACAAAAATTGAATGTAAAATTTTGGATTTTAATAATAGATTTTTCAGTTTTGTATTATTTACATTTTAGAATTTTTAAGTTACAAAAAAAAGTTTTCATATTTTCTACTGTTTACAAAAAAAAAAAAAGTTAAAAATACCGAATTATAGGTTCCCATATTTTCTACTCAATAAATTATACGAAATATGCAAAATAATTATCTAAATAATTAAAAAAATTTCTAATAATCATAAAGTAAGATAAGAAATTAAACATAATTATCCAAATAAATTCATGAAAGTAATACATAACCCTAATATCACTTTTTAAATGCAAAAACAATTATATACATAAAATTATCAAATTTGTACAAATTTATTAATAACAACAATTTTAAACATAAATCCAAAACTCAATTTCACAAAAAAAAGATTAATTCAAATTAACAAATAAAATTCATAAAAATGATTAACAAACACACAATAATTAAACTTAATAAATAATACATAATTTTTTTTTTTAAATAACTAAAAACTTACCAAAAATTTAAAATGCAGCTCTACTCTACCGTTTTCCACTCCAAATCTCTAATAACCTTCGTATTCCAAAGAAAGTCTCGCAGATTAACTAATTTTTAACTGTAAATTTCGAAATAAAATACATAATTATTAGAAGAAGAGAAGTCAAACCATAATAATAAGAAGTAAGAAAATAAAAGGAACAGTAAAATAACTTACCGAGCAGTGGCAGAGAAGGCTGCAAAAAAATTGAAAATGGAGAAGGCTAAAAAAAGGAAGAAGAATGAGATGGAGAAGGCTGAAAAAAATAAGAAGAATGAGGGAGGAAAGAGAGAGAATAGACTGATTAAAAAAATACAGTAAGAAGAAATAAGGGAGAAGAAAGAGGGGAAGAATAAATAGGCTGAAAAAATAAAAGGGAAGAAGGAGGGGGCCGGCAGCTGCTAGGGTTTTTTTATAAGGTGATAACGCATAGTCACTGTGCGTTATCAAGCTTAATAATGCATAATGGCTGTGCGTTATTAAGTCTGACAACGCACAGTCATTGTGCGTTATCACCACGTCAGCGCCAGATAAGATCCATGTCATTTTTTAATGCAATTAGCGTGGCTTAAGTCGCGTATTAGGGATAACACACAACCATTGTGCGTTATCATCTTTGATAATGCACAATCGCTGTGCGTTATGGCCTGAGTCAGAAAAAAAAATTTTGGGCCACTTTAATACCCAATAATCAAAACTGCGCCCAGCCCAGAAAAAAGCCAAGGAAGCAGCGCCGCATATATCGGAGTTGGAGGAAGAAAAAAGTGCAATGTGTTCAGACTTGAAGATGAGAGTGGGTTTATTTTTTTTACTTAACTCTAGCCTAAATGAAACTATGTAATTTTACTAATTAGACATATCGTGATATATCTAGGTATATGGTATAACAACTCATATAACTGGAGAGCTTATCCTACTTTTTCTTCATCTCACCTTAAGAAGTCTTCCAAAATTGCTTCCTCCTTCATGCCAATTCAAGAAAACTTCAAGATGTGTTCCCTCCTTCGTCTCAATTCAATAAGTCTTCTTATTTCCATCTCCAAGAAGCTGCTTCCTTTGCGAAATTCGATTTGTGCAAAATTATTTTTTTTTAATTAGAGTATGTGATCAAGTATACACAGAATATGTATGCATACACCAATTCCCACAACTTTCTTTCCATGGTCAAATTGTCCTTTTCTTCTGTCTACGAAGAATGAGAAAAAGAATTCAATGGATGAATTCGGCTTTTTTAGTAGTGAATTTCATTGATTTCCCTTTGATATGGCCGACCAAGAGCTTGAATTTTATTATTTAAATTCATTTTTTGGATGCAACAAAGCTGATCATGCTCTTGTGTCAATTTTTTTCCTGCAAAGTTACTCTATGGAGAACATCATTGATACACCATGGACTACTTCACCAATTTTGTAAAGTTGTTTTTCAATTTTTTTTTTTAAGACCGACCATGGTGCATTCTATGGATTTGAAGTCCTCTTCCGATTAAGATCTAGTCATTCCTGACAATGCCAACGGCCCAAAGAAGAAGGCAATGATTTTGACGATGTACAAAGTAGTCTCCGATAGATACGTTGGCCCCTTGTCAGAAATGACCATCACTCATCCTATGAAAAATTGGTCAACACTTTTCAACTTGAATTGTCTGTAATCTCAGAAAGCTTTGATTCTCCTCGACTCAACTCATCATTCTCTTGATTGTTTTAACCAACTTCCTTCATTTGGCCTCAGAATGATTAATTAAGTTTGCATTACAAGTTAGAAGTTTACATTAACCTCTCTACAAGATTAAGGGTTAATATTTAAGTGGTTTAAAGAAAAAAAATAAAATTTAAGGCTCAAAAAGGTACTAAAGTAAAAATTATGAAATTTGGTAAGCTTGAAAGGCACAAACGATTCAAAGAATGCCTATGACCGTCGTCTCTGAGTGAAATCGAGAAAACCTTTCTATTTTGCCTCAAGAGGTACTCAAGTAAGTTCTAGAATATAGGGAAGAGATTCATCAACGTTATGCAACTCAAAAATAATGTAAATGATTTATTAAACACTAACAATAACCCATGTACTCAAGTGTAAGTCACGCAAAAGTTATAACAAATATAGAACATAAGTCCATCACCTTAATTAAAAAATAAGAAAACAAGTATTTTTCTCAACATATTCAAGGCATTTTTAAAGGAACTCAAAAAGAATCATTCTTTAAATGAACTCATATTTTTTTATTTTTTCTCAAAATAATGTAAAAAAAATAAAATAAAATTTAAAAAATCAGCAAAAATTGAAAAAAAATACGAGAAAAACAAAAAAAATAAATAATTGACACCAGAATAAAAGAATTTTCTCCCCTACACCTAGACCCTACATTGTCCACAATGTGATAAAAGAATACCAGGAGTAAAGAAGAGACAAAGAAAAAAACAACACAACCTGGTAGAAAAAGCAATATTAGTGCATGTTCAGAAGAACAGTAGACTATCTCTTTAGCCTTCATGATAATGATCTGTTGTCTGATTACCCTATAAAACAAAAACTTGATACCTTTCTACCAATCAAGTGAGATAAAAATAAATAAATAAAAACTGTATAAGAAAAGGAAACAAAATAAACTTTGGGTTGCCTCCCAAAAGCGCTAAATTTAAAGTCTTCAACCAGACTCCCTAATTCTTTTGCGTTCAGCCAAGATCTATTTCTCTCATATTAAGCTCATGATTCACAATCTAAGAAGAGTTTTCTAGTGGAATAATGCAAGAAAAATTAGAATTAACATCCTCAGTGCACAGTAGGTTTTCTTTTTTAATAGAAGTATATTCTTTTGAACACATTACAGGTAGAGTTTCTTCATTTAATTCATCAATTACATTTACCAAAAAATAATTAGAATTATCTTCTATAGAAGATTATGAAGAAGTTTTAAATATGTTAGCGCTAAAGGCATTATTGTATATGTTTTTTATTATGATTAACATATATTTGTGTGATGAGAATACTTCAGTCTCTGTAGAACAAAAGAAGCATTTTGGAGTCTCAAGGCTACACTACATAAGAAGAAAATGATCTTGGCAATTAAAGCATAATGAAGAAGGAGAGATCAAGCCATTCCCAGATCAAGGCATTGAAGACCTTGAAGACTTATGCTTAGTTAGGGATATCCTAAGGTATTTTGCAAAACTCCCTAACTTACATTTTTTTATTATTGATCAAATGTGAAGCTCCTTGGATGAATTACTTTTTATAAACTATTCTTGAAAAATCCAACTATTCTTGATAGAGTTTTTGATGCCTTCAAAAGTTTTCTTATCTCTAAAAGTGTATCAAGAATACATGTTTTGAAGTGTTTTTAAATGTGAAGAAAAGTTTTTTTTATTTAAGGAAAACTGGCTTTTAAATCCTTCTAAAAAAAAGAGTCATCCGATTTTCAAAACTGATCATCCGATTTTCAAAACCGGTCATCTGATTTTTGAAATCAGTCGTCCGGAAAAATCAATTATCTGATTTTTAAGAGGGATCATCCGATTTTTAAGGGGATCATTCGAATCTTTCTGTTTTAAAACTGGTCTTCCTATTTTAAAAAGGGCTCATTTGTTTCCTTTTACAAGGAAATTGGACGTCCGATTTTTGAAACCGGTCGTCCAATTTTTAGTTTTTACAATTGCAGACAATAACAGTCAAATTTCATCCTCCTCTATAAATTGAGTTTTCATCCGCAGTAAATGCAAGGTAGTTGATTGAAAATTGATTGAGATCATTTTGGAACATTAAAAGAGCTTTAAAAGTACATTCTTTCAAATATCCTCATCTCATAAAAACAAATAGAAAAATCTTCTCAGAGCTTCATTTGTGATCATCCATCAAAAAAGAAGTAAAGAGGAGCTTGTAGAACTATTCCATTGAGTTGTATCTTTTATCTCAAGCTCACTTGGTAACGTTGTTCCCTATTTATCTCTTGTTATTTTGATGTCAAAGGTTTGTGTTGAAAAACCCCTTGGGTCATCTTTTGATTTATATTGTGTTGAGAATTGAGGTTGTGTGTGAAACCCTTATTGGGTGATCCTCAAACTTGTGTTGATTGTATTTGTATTGTGGATTGAGGTTGCTTGCAAAACCCTTGGTGGGTGATCCTCAAACTTGTGATTGTTATAGACTTGGATTATAGTGGATTTGGAAAATCCTTGGGTGTTGACTTAAGGTAGTGGATGTAGCTCTTTGGGAGAGTGAACCAATATAAATTGTTGTGCATCTTTATTCTATGCTTTTACTTGATTGTCATAACTGTAAGATTTTTGTTTGGTTTGGATTTTTATTAAAAAGTGCTTTAGTATTCCTTCTCAAACAAAATTAGAGGTGTATCTTCCTATCACACAAAATATTTTTTTAAAATTAGCCACCTTATTCACCCCCTCCTCCTCCCCTCCCTCCCCCCCTCCCTCTAAGGTTTTTCAAAAGATATTTAATCTAACCCTCATATTCATCAGAGATACATCAATAATCCCAATTCTACAATTAATAGTAGTATCAACAATAGCCAAGAAAGGGCGACCTAGAATAATGGGAATATGATTTTGAGAAGATCTACCAGGTTCCATATCTAGGACTACAAAGTCTACAAGAAAGATATCTTTATCAATTTGAAATAGAACATCATCTATCCTACCCTAGGTATCTTGATAGACCTATCAGCTAATTGTAAGGTCATATCAGTTGGTTGCAATTCCCCCAGTCCTAACTCTTCATAAAGAGAGTATGGAATCAAATTAACATTAGAACTTAAATCTAGGAGCGCCCTATCTATTTTATGATTACCAATAAGACATGAGATAGTAGGGACACTAGGATCTTTATATTTAGGTGGAGTGTTATATTGCAAAACGGAGCTCACATGTTCAGTAGGAAGATTTCTTAGAAACATTGCTTTTAGATTTTCTTTTAAAAGTACACGTCTTTAAGAAATTTTGCATAGGATGCGACTTGCTTAATAACCTCTAAAAGTGGAAGATTAATTTTAACTTGTTTGAGAGTTTCTAAAATATCTTCCCTTTTATTATCCTTTCTAAGATGTAGGGGTGGCAATAAATCTTGCGGATAAGGAACCTTTGGCTTATATAAAGCCGTAGGAGATGATTCTAGGGTCTTAGAATTAGAGGAGGAAACTAGTTCCTTCTTTATCTTCCTTTCAATTTTTAGTCCCCATATCAATTTCCTCGATTTCATTTTCATTTAACTTACCGTCTTTAATAGGTTTCCCTACTTTATTATCTACCAACTTCCCATTTCTAAGAGTAATTACAGCTTTAGCTTGCTTATCATAATTAGCTCTAGGATTCTCTATTGGATTACTAGGAAGCTTGCCCTCATCTCTTCTACTTATTACATCAGCTAGTTGCCCTATTTGAGTTTTTAACTTAGTAATCGATTGAGCGTGTGAGTCTAGAATTTGTCTCATAGATTCTAAACTTTTCAAAGCATATAAGACTTTTTCTTCAAAAATAGAGTTTCCACTTTGAGGAGGGTGAGGAGGTATATATCTTTGAGATTGAAAACCAAGAGGAGCAGTCATACCAGGTTTTTTGTTCTGCTAATATTATTGCTAGCCTAATTGACCTTCTCCTCCTTGTTGCCTCCAGGAAAAGCTAGGATGATTTCTCCAGCCTAGATTGTATGCGTTTGAATATGGGTCGTTTTGTCTATGAAATCCTTGGGCTGCATTGACTTATTCCTGCACAAACTCTGGAAATAGTGAAGCACTAGGATAGTTATAGATAGCACTAGGACTAGAGAAAATTGCACAAACACCTTGCATATTAGGAGAATTAGTAGGCAATGTATTTAAAGCTAACAATTGATCAAACTCTTTAGATAAGGCATCAATTTTCGAAGGAAGATCAACATTTTGAGAAACTTCATACATTTCTACTTTATTTCCTATTTATCTAGATGTGCCTATTCGTGAGGATGTAGCGTGTTGTTGTGAACTATCACTCAAATTTTCAAATAAATCCCACGCCTCATCAGCAGTTTTATGAAGAAAGGTACGATCACAAGAGGAATCAACCATTTGGTGATTTCTCTCATCTAGTCCTGAATAAAAACTTTGTATTTGCTGCAATTTAGGGACTTCACGGTGAGGAAAACTATGAAGAAGTTCCTTAAATCTCTCCCAACTATCATGAAATTGTTCATTATTTTGTTGGGAAAAAGTAGTTATTTCTCTCCTTAACTTTGTAAGTTTACCCATAGAAAAATATTTTTTTAGAAATTCCTTAGACATCTCAACCCATATACCTACTTTTTCACGTGTATATAACCAATCTTTAGCCTTATCCTTCAAAGAAAAAGAAAAAAAGTGCAATCTAACAATATCATCAGTAACATTAGGCAGTTTAAAAGTTGAGCAAATTTCTAAAAACCCATTAATATGCTTTTAAGGATTTTCGGAATCAAGTCCATAAAAAGATGGTAACATTTGAATAGTAGAAGCTTTAATTTCGAAGTGATTAGCCTCAATTTCAGGTAGTTTATTATCTATTGGTGAGTTATAAGTGTTGGAAGTAAAATACTCCCTTAATGCTCATGGATTTTCAGCGATTTTAATGTCACGAGTGTTAGCGATTTTCTTTATGCTCTAAATGCCTTAAGTGTACGCTCTATCTCAGGGTCAAATTCTTTTAAATCAAGAGAGAGCGAACGACGACCATGCATTAATAAACAAATTCAAGAAAGAAAGAAAGAAAGAAAATTCACTAGAACTAATAATGAAAAATAAATTACTAAATGGAAGAATATTATAAAAAAATAAAAATAATAATAATAAAAATGGTGAAGACAACTAAAAGAACAATCAAAATTTTTTTCCTTTTTTTTTATGAATACTAAAAATAAAATAAATAAAATTATTAATAAATTTAGGAGACGATAACACAAGCAATCAATTTAACTTCTCCCCGGCAACGGCGCCAAAAACTTGATCGAGATTTTTCTAAGTTTTAAACCCAATACTTGCAAGTGCACAAAATCAATGTAATATGGAAGTATCAGGGTATCGAACCACAGAGAAAGGCTTAACTACTTAAATTACTATCTTCCTAAATTAATTTTATAAAAAGAAGAATCAAATTATATTATCTAAAAATTATTCCTAAATTAAGTAGAACTAATAAACAAAATAACTAAATTAGAAATAACAAGAGCTTCACCAAAGAGATGATTTAGAACCTTGAATCCACCACTAACCTATATAACAATGATTTAATTTTATTTAGGAGAAAATATTAGACCTACAAGCTTCGATTCACTAAAGAAATATATTGTGCTTAAATGCATGACATAACCCATCTAACCATTAGCATGACCTATTCAATTCTATGACATAAATCATCTAAAATTAGCATGAACTATTCAATTCTAAAACCCACAATATACTTGCAAAAATCACATATCTCTCATACTCAAAATTACAATAATTCAGTATTAATAAAAATATCAATAAACCCAAATAATTGTCCTACAAAAACAATCACAGAATTAATTGCATCAAATCAAGAAACATCCCAAGATATGCAATCACATAAATAATATAATAAATCTCCCAAAATAAAATAAACCAAAGTCACATAGCTAAGGTTTTATCAAGATTCTAAAAAGAAGATTAGTTCATGGTTAAAGGGAAAGAAGGAACCAATTTGTTGAAGTAGATCATGGCCCTTTTCCACTCGAAGTTGCTGCCTTTTAGATTTGTTGCTGCTGCGTCCGATATCTTGCTACAACTGTCATTTTCCTGCTCTGCAACATCCAGTTTTGCTCCTCAGTTGCCAATTTCTTCTGTCAGTTTCTTTTTCTATGCTTGTGTCCGGTTTCACTGGTCAGCATTCGGTTCCATAACAGTTGCATTTGGTTTCTTCAACAGCTATTGATTTGTTTCTACTGCTGCGCAGCTTGTACATTTCTTCTGCTTCTCTCCTACTGCGCAGCAGCTTCTCCCTCTCTCCCCTTCTCCACTTTCCTCAGCTCGCTTCTTATATATTTTCTGCTTGTGTGTAGCTTTCCTTTTCTTTCTTGGATTTCTCCTTTCCTATTTCTCTTTCTTTCCTTTTCTATTCTTTCTTTTCCTTTTTCTTCTTTTTCCTCATTTTTCTTGGCAGCAGCTCAATCTTGGGCTTGCTTGTTTGACCGTAGGCTTGCCTATTTCTTGTGGGCTTCTTTTCCCTTATCAATAAAATAAATTAAATAATTATATTTAATAAATAAATAAAATATTTTCAAAGGCTAATAATTAAAACTTAAGGTGTTTATTTGTACTAAAAATTGACTTGATCACTTATCTTGAGTTTGCATCCGAAGCAAGGAATGTAAGACTTGGATTTTGTACTGACGGTTTCTTACCATTTGGGATGTCTTGAAAGCAGTATTCTTCTTGGAAACTGCTTGTTACGTTGTACAACTTGCCTCCTTAGATGTGCTTAAAAACTCCTGTAATGTTCTTGACATGTATTATTCTGGGCCCTAATACCAAAACATAAGTTAGATATTTACTTGGAACCATTGATAGAAGAATTGCATCAATTGTGGTTGTATGGAGTTAATACGCACGATATTTCGAAGAAACAAAACTTTAATATGAGGCCTGCCCTTCTTTTGACTGTTAGTAACTTTCCAGTGTACGGGGCGTTGTCCGGTTAGAGTACTATTGGCGCATTGGGTTGTCCTAATTGCATAGAAGAAACAAAGTCATTTAGGCTACAAAGTGGGGGAAAATAATCTTTGTTTGATTGTCGTCGCTACTTTTGCTTTCAGATCATTCCTTTCGGAGGGATTTAAGGTCTTTCAGGAATAGCATAGGAGAAGATCATTATGGGCTGCCACCTCATCTTACTAGAGATCAGTTGTGGGAAAGGATTTATTACATGCAAAGATTACAGAAACTAGAATGGAGATGGGTAAGGAAGATGGCAGAGGAAAATCTTACAATTGTAGAAGGCGTAGTATCTTTTGGGATCTCCATATTGGCTTACTCTTCTAGTTTGCCACAATCTTGACGTCATACATAATGAGAAGAATGTCTTTGATAATTTTTTTAACACAATTATGGATGTGAAAGGTAAGACGAAGGATAACGTGAAGTCTAGAGAAAATGTTCAAAGATATTATAATCGGCCCAAACTAAATCTCACCAATTCTGCAAAACCGAAGGCGTGTTACACTTTGACAAAAGAATAAAGAAAATCTGTACTTGAGTGGGTGAAAGATTTTGAAACTACCAGATGGATATACCTCGAACTGGAGCAGATATGTTGATTTGAAGGAGTTGAGAATGTCCGGAATGAAAAGTTACGATTGCTACGTGTTTATGGAGAGATTGATTCCTATTTCTCTTAAAAAGATACTTCTCAACAAGGTTCGGAATGCCTTGGCAGAATTGAGTTTGTTTTATAGAGACTTGTGTGTTCAAAGAAAAATTAAGTATGGCACACATGTATCCGTTCGAGAGGCTAGAACCATCTAAGTAGAAAATTAAGAATAAGGCTAGGATTAAGGGATCGATGTGCAATGCTTATTTGGTTGAAGAGACTACCACATTTCATAGCTACTGCTTTAAATCTCATGTATTAACCAAGGCTAGGGATCCATCAAGAAATGATGAGGGTGATCAACTTAAAGTTCGAGAATCGGTTCTGTCAATTTGCAATGGACAAGGAAGGGCATATGCTAAGATGACGACATGATTTTTGGATGATAAAGAATATAAGACAACAACAAGTTACATCCTATTGAATTGCAATGAAGTAGAACCATACATTAAGTTATTCACATTACTTATTATATAACAATATATTTACTAATATATTTACTTATTAATGAAATTGTGCGGTTAATTACATGTTAAATATATTAATTACTTGTGGGAAGTACACAACAGAATTGAGGATGTGCTTTCCAAGTTAGTAGAAGGTGACATACAAATGAGAATCAATTAGGTGTTTTTATCGTTGTTTAGGGAAAAAGTGAGTTGAAAGTTAGGTTAATCGTCATAATATAAGTTTAATTGTGTATAAACCAAACAAATATTAATTCTTTATTCAGATACTGATTCCTGTTAATGCAAGCAGTAGCTAATGCTTAAGAATTTATGACGGGCTCTATCTAAACTTTTGAAATCGTGTAATGGGTATTTGTTAACTATTTTAGTTTTCATACATAGAACGAGGTTCCGGTAGGCTTACATATAACTGTGGTGTACGGGTAAAAGGTGTCTATCATTATGAGACTTTAAATGAGATTATTGAGGTCGGATGCCCGGGAAGACCAAGTCAAAAGGTCATGCTTTTTAGTGTGATTTCCTTACATCGAGGTCTCAAGATTCATGATAAATATAAACTCTTGGAGTTACACATCAAAATAAAATATGCAAAGGGTATGATCCTTTCATTCTATCCAAATAGGCCGAACAAGTGACCTATATCTCATACTATGCTACTAAATGACATAAAAATGATTGATGGGCTGTAATGAAATCAAGACCTCATATTTTAGAGGAACCTCTAGTAGATGTTCCATTTAAAGAAAATGTTGATATTGCTGAGACTTCAAGGGTAGAAGCTAATGTTCAAGACATTAGAACTCTCATTCACGAGTCGGGCGAGTTCGAATTAAGTAACTTTATGTAACTTTAAATAACTTTCTTTTCAAGTAACTTTCTAATTATTGTTTTATCTTTTATATTACAGATGGTACGTAGGAGTAGGAAGAAGAGGGCTAACCCAGAGATGTTTACTGATCTGATAGCAAGTTCTACTCCTACAAGAATACATGCTCATCGGGCAGTAACTTCTCTTCCTCCGGGTACGTCTGCTTCTCCGACTGCAACATCTACACCTCCGGCGATCTTGACTCATTTCTGCAACTGCCATTCTCGAGTTTGATGTCCATTTCTACCTCTTCTTCTTTTCCATCTACTGTCTAGACATCATCAAGGCCTGCCCCTTTATCATCAGCACCTCCACCGACGCAGGATGTTGTTGACGCTTGTATGCCTATCACTTCTGCCTCTAACAAGTACATGTTCTTTCTTTTTAATCTTCCTTAGGAATAAATTGATTTTCGTGGTAATTTATAGTTTCAAATATATCTGTTGGAGTGGTGAGATGAAAAAGATCATCAAACAAGATTTTTTTCTTGAGAATGTTTTTGGCTTTATGGCATAAGTTGATGTCAGGAATTCCTTTATTTGTTGTTTGAAGTTGGATACAAAGAATATGTTGTCTTTATGGGGAAGCTCGGACTCTTAAAAGAAGTGGTGTTGTCTTTATAGAAGAGGTCGGACTCTTAAAACTTTGTTATATACTGAATTTGTTTGTGTGGTTATTGTCTTCTATGGCTGTTGTGCCTAGGAGTTATTCATTTTATAGGAGAAACTGTCAAATTTTTTTAAAACATGAACAGTAACTATTGGTTTCTTAAACTCTTAAGTTTGGTTAATTGTTTATACAGCTTTGGGTAATTAAACGCCGCCACTTATTTCTTACAAGCAATTGTATCTCTGCAAAGGTGATTTCTGAAGTCATGAAGGTGAACTTTGTCGAGGCTCATGCAAGTTTCGGGAAGGTGCCAGATAAGATGAAGAATATGTGGTTTATAGAGTTTTGTGTGAGTATATACAACTTCTCCTTTTTATTTGTATTCATGTATAAAATATGTGTTATTGCATAATAGGTACCGATGGACCCGATATATGAGTGTCCTATAGGGGATGCTGGGGAGAAATGGGCCTCATTACGTTACAAGGACTTAATGTACGAGGTTCGAGCGGACGGGTTTCAGCCTGAGTGTATGACTACCACATAGTACACGAGTCTCTATAACCATTGGATTCAGATGCTTACTAGAAGAAGCGGAAGGCGGCATAGAGGAACCGTTTGCAAGGACGTGGTGGCCAGGGACTCGGCAAGTACACCAACGGGTCTAGGTCATTCATTGAGTGGGTAAGTCATTTACATCAAATCTCATTAATCCTTTAAATATTTAGAGAAAATTGGCAAAGTATTTACACAGTCAGAGTTATACATCCTACTGCATCAGCAAGAGGTACAGTAGGTCGATACACGTTCCGACGAGTTTTGGGTAAGGTTATTTAATAGTTTTAGTTTCATATCATGTTATCAAAGACGTATTTTTTTAATATTACTTAACAATAACATATTAATTTCTTTCTTGTAGGCCGAATTTCAAGAGTTAAAGGCAAATGCAGAATGCCTCATATTAGTACTGGCTCGGCCATTCAGGGACGAGCAGTTGATTTGAGGCTGCTGGTGGCAGCAACAAATTCCATGTCTATGGTTTTGGCTCACACTCTGGAGCTATCACCGCCGAGTAATAGGAAAGCAGTAGCTCGTTATCAATTATGTTGGTATCTTCTGTGACTGCCATGATGCCTGCATCAAGAGGGAGAAGAAGTTGTTAGGATATATACAACAGGTACAAGATAGGTTCGTCGGCTCTTGTACTCGTTCGCATCTCA
The DNA here is from genome assembly GCA_028651295.1 of Catharanthus roseus. NCBI lineage: Eukaryota > Viridiplantae > Streptophyta > Magnoliopsida > Gentianales > Apocynaceae > Catharanthus > Catharanthus roseus. The sequence continues at coordinate 3,598,319 of JAPQWS010000047.1, forward strand.
GTGTAGTGTGCAGTTGGATTCGTACCCACTATATTCCCTCCTTTCCCTCCGATAGATGACGAAACATCTGATGCCGCTCGAGTTGATCCCAACCACTTACTGGTCCACCCTCTACCTCTGGGCCACCTCACCTGTGTAGTATATTTATATTTCTTACTTATATACTTTTTGTATACTTATAACATTTGTCACTTATTTCGTTTTCTATTTCATATTTATATACTATGTATTAAGTTTAGACGTTTTTGTTATTTTGCTATTATTGTATTTTATTGGACGTAGATTACATATATTGGTAGTATTCGTGCATTGCTTATTGTTGTTGTCATTTTTTTAATTTTAGATGGATTATTATAATTAAAAATAAAATATAAAATATATATACATATATACGTATATAAATACATATATATAAATATATGTATACATATATAGTTACCCACCTATTACTGACAGAAATTCGATCGGTAACTATTATTTTTTTTTAAAAAAAAGTTACCAGTGACACTTAGTTGGTAAATAAAAAGTTGCCAACCGATAGTTGTTCGGTAACTATTTTTTAAATTTGATATTTAATTACAAAAAATAAAAGTACCAACTAATATTTCGGTCGCTAACTGGAAAAAAGTATGTCGTAATTGTTACCGAGTGACCTAATGTTCCGTCGGATTCCGTGACCAACCAATTTTTGCAAACGACCATATTGATCGGTTATCGGTCGGTAACTTGCAATTACTGATCAATTATCGACCGATATCTTGGTCGGTAATAAGTTATTTTTTTGTTATGCTCCTGGGTATTTGAAGTCTACCATTCATGAAGCTTCTTTGAAAGATAGCTTACGCTTGTTGGTAAAATGCATTGTTCGTCACACGATGTCTATTGTCATCTTTCCCGCTTGACCTATAATGTGAAGAAGTATTATACTCAAGAGTTCTCATCCCCCCATAGTATGGATCTGGAGAATATTAAGCGAAAAAAAAAGTTTCTAGTTATTTTATCTGTTTTAAACATCTTAGAACTCATACTTTTCTATCGGTATAGAGGAAGCTTCTTCACCCGCGTGCACGCCATTGTTCAAGCATCCGACATATTGGTTAAGTCTTAGTAGAGCAAAGTTTATGAAAGCTATCAAGACAACATTGTGGCACTTACTTTCCTTCGGAATGCTTCAAAATCTGATGAATGCTCGTCTTATCTTAAGAGGAAAGTACCTGAGAATGAGAAGCTGGAAGAGTGCCTTTGAAAGATGAAAAAATTCTTATTTGAGTTGAACTTTAACAAATGTTGGAGGTCCATCTTCTTCAAAAGTGCAAAAACCATGGTGAGCTAGAGAGGACAACTCTAGTAGCCAAGATCGATGTTGGAAACATGTTAGAGTCGAAACCACAGCTCCTAGCCAAACATCTGAAAAAGACTTGGAAAATGTTGTAAGAATTACTACACATTTCTCATTTTCTTTGAACATTTACTTTTAAACTTTTTCTTTCTCAGAAAGATGATGACATTCTTATTGACATTGAAGCTCTTTTTTGAGACTCCACATGCAATTCAAACATTTTGAAAGAGGATTAGCATGAAGTAGCTTCTTCTTGTAAGTCAGACTTGGTTGCCACATTAAACATGTTGCCTTGTGAAAATGCTCCAACGATTTCCACTTTCGCGAGAGAGTATTTCTTGTTCAACTTCTGAAAGGAGTATGTAACGGACTTGTGATAGGAGCTCCTTCAAAAGATCAAGAAACTTCTTCTTGAACAAGTTTCTTCTCTCGAGGGCAATGTCATTTATGTTCTTAAAGAGATTGCCAAAAGCAACACCATTGATATTTCTCCATTAAAGAATCTCTTGACATCTTTTTTTACCAAAGAACGTGAGTTCGATGATGCACGATCTTCTAGTTTGGAAAAGATGGCCAAGGAGGCACATAAAAAATTGCTTTCATTAGCTAATGGAGCGTTTTAGTGCTTCAAAAAGCTAAGTTAACAATCTTCGAGAACAAGTTGATGCAGGCAAAGAGTCTCAAAAAGATTGATGATAAGATACAGTCTTTGAAGAAGAAGTTTAAGTGTTGGAAGAATAAAAGGGCTTTATTCCTACACATACTTAAGGAACTAGAAGTACAACTCGTGAAAGAAGAATGTGCCTATGCCATCATTGAAGGAGAATGTGTTACACTTGAGAGCACTCCTATATTGGGCGAAGATAATGAGGCCAAAGTTAAGGAAGCGAAAGAGCAATTGTTGGTTCTACGACAGAACTTGGAACATTTTAATATCTTTCCTTGATGTACTCTAGTATTTTTTTTTTCAAATACTTTTTCAAATTTAATTTGAACTTCGTTTCTTCTCCTTATGAATAAAATTCAGTCTTGCTTCTTGCATTTCTTCCCCTGTCTGCATCATTTCTTTTGCTTTGTTCACATGAATAGCCAACTTACAATGATTTAGTGGCAAACATTCAAACCAAACAAACTTATTTGTTTGTTGAAAATTATGACTAAATTTAGATTCTTTTTCTTTTTTTCTTTCTAAGCTGCCTACATATGTTAAGAAATCTTAAGAATCAAGTCAAACACAAAGTTTAGGAATAGAGATTTTCTAAAAATTTTTTTTAGCCGTTCACAGTTTTAACACGTGCAGGTCAGGAGTATCCATTTTTACAAACTTGGACTTGTTAATGTTTTAGCAGTTTTAACCACATGATACATTTTTTGCGGTTACCTTAGCACAGTTTATACTCATGCAGGCGAGGAGTAACTTTGCAGTTTATGCTCGTGCAGTCAAGGAGCATCTTTTTTTTTCCAACTTTAATCTTGGTGAAATAACTTTGCAGTCAAGGAGCATCCACTCCATGCATAGTATTGCTTCAAGTACTTGTCATTGATAGGAGCAATCCTTAGACAATTTCAGCAACTATCTTGTAACATCCATTTGAGTAGACCTCTTGGACAACATAGATGTCATCCCACTTTGATGTGAACCTTTTAGTTTTGTGTCCAATGATTGGCCTCCTCACAAGCACTAGATCTCCAACTTGGAAGGAAGTCAAACCTTTTTGTTGAAAGCTTAGAGACATGAGTTTGATAGTATTCCAAACATTGTTGTGCAGCCAACCTTTTCCCCCATGTGCTTCTAACTCTTCAAGCCTCAAGTGAGAAGCCTTCTTGGATAGCAATCCTCAACGAAGGGATTTGTCGTTTCAATGGAAATACTACTTCAACACCATAGACGAGAGCATATGGAGTGGCTTGGGTTGGCATGCAATAAGTGGTTCTATAAGCCCACAATGCTTCTCCAATTATAATATGCCAGTCTCTTTTAGATTTATCTACGGCCTTTTGTTAGAGTTTACACAAGATTTTGTTAAACGCCTCAACAAGTCCATTTGCAAGAGCATAATACATGGAGGAATTGTTGTTTAAAACCAAACTTGTCACACAATTTGTTCATCAGGCTGTTGAGAATGGCTTCCCATTATCAGTGATTATGTATCTTGGAAGTCCATAATAGTACATAATGTTTGTTCGAATAAAGTCCACTACATTCTCTTTCTTTGTTTCCTTCAATGCTACGACTTCTGCTCATTCGGAAAAGTAGTCAGTAGCAACCAAGAAGTACAAATGCCCATCAAATGACTTTGGCAAAGGCCCAACAATATCAAGACCCTATGTGTTGAAAGGTTGTAGCTACAATTAGATGCAAAGGCTCAGGAGGTTGATGTATGTAGTTGGCATGGAATTGACAAGCTTGACATCTTTGTGCATGGGTCACGCAAATTTCACCACTGTCAGCCAGTAATACCCCATCCTCTTTGAAAAACCTTAGAGGGGGGAGGGGGGGGGGGGGGGTGAATAAGGTTTTTGGCTAATTATCGAAAAACCTTTGTTAATTAAAGGGTAAACCTCCAATTTTGTTTGAAAGAGAATTCTAAAACTCTTTTAATAAAATTCCAAACCAAACAAAATTTTGTGGTTGAGACAAATAAGTAATAAGCTTAGAAAGAAAGGAAAAGGGCACAAGGATTTATAGTGGTTCACTCCCTCAAAGACTTACATCCACTACCTTGAGTTAACACCCAAGGATTTTCCAAATCCACTATAAACACAAAATTACACCAACTACAAATATGAGGATCACCCTTCAAGGGTTTTGCACACAACCTCAATTCACAACACAATGTAAATCAAAGGATTACCCAAGGGGTTTTTCAACGCAAACCTTTGATATCAATAAGAAAGAAAGATAGGTTTAAGAACAATGTTACCACTTTTGAGCTTGTGAAATAATAGGTACAACTCAATGAAATGTTTCTACAAGCTCCTCATTTCTTCTTCTTTGATGATGATCAATAATGAAGCTCAAGAAGATTTTTGTTTGGGATTGAAAGTGTTTGCAATAAATGTACTTTTGAAGCTCTTAAAAGTTTTAAATGTTCCCAATGAATATTTCACCAAACTTGTCTCCTTTATGGCTGATCAAAAAGTCTATATATATTGTCTTAAAAAAAGTGATCGTTGCATTCAGTGTAACGGTAATAATTTTTTACAGTAAATATGAAAATCAGACGACCGATTCTTAAACAGAAAGATTCGGACTTGTCCAGCTAGAAATCGGACTGCTGATTTTTTTAAAGTAAAGAAAATCGGACGACCGGTTCCTAAAATCGGACGATCGGTTCTTGGACAGAAAGATTCGGACTTGTCCATCTGAAAAATAGACTACCGATTTTTTTTATTTAGAAAAAAAATTGGACGACCGATTCTAAAACCGGATGACCGAATTTTTGTTTCTTCAGCCAAGTTTCTTTTTAAGACAAAAGCTTTCTTCATTGTTTCAAAAACATGTATTCTTGACAATCATTTTAAAGAGAAGAAGAACCTTCCAAAAGCATCACAACTTCAGTCAAGAATACTTAGATTTTAACAAAAGTTTATCTTTGAGAAAATCGTAAAAGGAGCTTCATATATGATCAATAAACAAAGAGTAAGATTAGGGAGTTTTACAAGGGAGTACCTAATTACACTCTAACATAGACAATGCCTTCAATGTCTTCAATGTCTCCAATGATTTGATCTTGGAATGGCTTGGTCTCTTCTTCTTCATTTTGCCCTCATCAACAAGATCTTTTGCTTTTAGAGAGTGTAGACTTGAGACTTCAAATGGTGCTTCTTTTGTTCTATGAAAGGTTAGCTAAAATACTCACACAAGCATATGTTAATCATAATAAAAATCATAAGTATTAATGCCCTTAGGGCTAACAATCTCCTCCTTTTTTATTATGACAAACACATATGCAAGAAGAACAAAAGAGCGAGAGTAAGGTATGGTGATGCTTCAAAAGATCAATAATAAGAGCAAAGCACAACAATCACCATAAAAGAGAGATAACTCCCCCTAAACACATGCTTTATGTCAAATATGGCTAAAGAGTATTACAAGATCAAACTAAGCCAAAAAGCCCATAGCATCATAAGTATTACAAGATCAAACTTAGCCAAAAAGCCCATAGCAACATAACATCACAAGGCATAAGCTGCAACATATAATATCAAACACCATCAATAATCAACATATTATCAAGATTTTTCCCCCTTACATCTTGCACTATTTTCTCCCCCTTTTGTCATAAATCAAAAAAAAATTTTGGAGAGAAGTTTCAAGGGATCATAGAAGTAGCAATAGGACTTTCAACATTAAATTATCATCATGAAGTCCATAACAAGAGAGGCCAAACAAAGAAAAAGAGCAACAAAAGGATCACTTAGCATAACAAAAGCAAATTAAGATTAGAAATTAGCAAGTTAAAAACCATGTCATTAAGAAAAGGAAAACAGGAGTTTGAAAGGAGTTTTAGACAAAACAAGGGAAAAAGAGAAGGTTTTATAAAAGAAATCTCAATCATCTCTATCTCCTCCTCCTTGCTCGAGTCTCTTAACCCGTTCTTGTGTATCGGTCATTTTTTGATCCAATGTATCAAGCCTTTCTTGAATGTTGGAGACTTTTCCATCCAAAACCTCAAAGCGACCGTCGAATGCATCAAACCGAGTGTTCATTGACGTTTGTAGAGAGGCTATCATATCCATTAGATGACTCATGCTCCCCGAAAATGAGCCTTCCTCTGTTCTTTCTTGTCGCTTCTTTTCCCTTGTTTCTCTTCTTTGGATTTCAACCTCTGTTTCTTCATCACTGTCCTTTTCTTCTATATCCATGTCCTCTTGATCTTCATCATCATCTCTTCATCATTGTCATCATCATCTTGTCCACCTCGGATGAATGTCCCGTCTTCATCTTTCTCAAACCACATTCGTTTGAAGGTTTGTTGAGTGTAGATCTTACCATGTCCAATATGATCACCAATGCCAACCAAATTGATCACAAAGTGTTGGAGGATTTTTGTGATAAAGCAACCATACGGCTAGCATTTTGTTGAGGATGATTGTGTAGCTAGCATATGTTCTATAGCCATATATCCAAAATTCATCCTCCTATGTTCATGCAAGGCTAGCATCACAAATGCGTGCATGTTGGTGATAGATGACTTACGCCCAACATTTGGAATAATGATGTTAGAGATCATGTGATGAAGCAATCTCCCATAAGCATCAAGTTTGTTAACATTCCTGTCATCATGTCTTTTTAAAACCTCTCCCCTAGTGAAAATTTCCGCAAACAGTTTTTCAATGTATAAGTTAGGATCAAAGCATTTTTTGTTCTTGGTGTAAAATCTTATACCATCTTGAGGAGTATCCAAAATTTCATTTAACAGTCTATCATCAAATGCAATATCCCTTCCCCCAATTCTAGTCACAATCCATTGATGTGGGACATTATCCACTCTTTCAATTCTTCCCTTGTGGAGATTTGCATAAAACTCATATATCATATCCACATAATAGAGTTCATTCACAATTAGCAGAGGTATCCAACCAATTATTTCAAAAAGATGAGGGATAGCCTCCATACCTTGCATATCATGTAAGTCTACCCGATGACCCGGAGCAATTTTCCGTCGATTTCTAGTCCATTCCTCAAACCTGGCAGCCTCCTTCACTGAAATAAACCTCTCTAAAGCCCTAGCTGCAGAAGCCCCAGTTCCAAACGGTACTCTCTTTCCCTTTCCTTTCCCTCTACTCGTTCCTCCTTCTTTAGGATTTTGGCCTTGACCAACTTGAGCATTCTTTATTTTAACCATTTTGGAGAAGTTCTTGGGTAGGGTTTTAGAGGAGATGAAGATTTTGAGATTGGTAGATTGTAGCATACAAAACAGAGGGAAAAATAGCTTCTTTGCTATGTTGAGAGATGAATTTGAAGAAAAAGAAGAAGAAAATTGAAAATCGGAACAAGAAATTGGATGGGTCTTGTGAAGAGGGGGTTTTCGGTCGAGAGAGTGAGAGAGAGTTGAAAGAAAACTGTGAAGAGTTTGAGAAAATTCTGATTTTAAAACACAGACCCGAACTTATTTTTTTCAGAAGTCGGTCGACCGTTTTTTAAAATCGGTCTTCCCGTTTTTTGGGATTTGAAGAAATCGGACGTCCGAGTTTTTGTGCAGGCGTCCGGTTTTATCATCCGAATATCTCTGGAAAAAAGTTTGAGTCCGATTTTAAAACCGGACGTCCTATTTTTAAAAGAGGCGTCCGAATTTTTGAAAAATTTCAGCAAGACAGAAATAAGGGAAAAACAAACAATACAAGCAACACACATTACTCATTAAATTTCCCGATACCAAGTAATTTTCTTAAATAGCAAAAGCGATCTTCCGAAAGAGGTTTTGTAAAAGTATCGGCAATTTGATCTTCTGTGCAAATATATTCTAAAGATACATCACCTTTAGCAATATGATCTCTAATAAAGTGATGTTTGATTTCAATATGTTTTGTTTTTGAATGTTGCACAGGATTTATAAAAATGTTTATGGCACTAGTGTTATCACACATAATAGGTATGCACTTAAAAGAAACACCAAAATCAATTAATGTATGTTTCATCCAAAGTACCTGAGCACAGCAACAACCGGCTGCGATGTATTCCGCTTTGGCGGTTAATAGGGACACGCACGATTGTTTCTTGCTGTACCAAGATACTAAGCATCCGCCCAAGAATTGGCAATTTCCACTTGTACTCTTCCTTTCTACCTTACATCCGGCATAGTCCGCATCGGTGCAGGCAATAAGATCAAAACAAGATTGTTTAGAGTACCACAAGCCATAATCATATGATGAAATTAAGTATCTCAAAATACGTTTTACAGCTATTAAATGAGATTCCTGGGGGCAAGCTTGGAATCTAGCACACAAACATACGGCAAACATGATATCCGTCCTACTAGCCGTTAAATAAAGTAAACTACCGATCATACCTCTATATGTCTTTTCATCAACAGTTTTACCTTTTTCATCTTTGTCAAGCTTCAATGACGAGCTCATAGGAGTGCCAATACCTTTTGCATTGCTCATCCCAAATCTTTTGAGAAGTTCCTTGGTGTACTTCTCTTGATTGATGAAGATTCCTTCTTTCGTTTGCTTGATTTGTAGGCCGAGAAAGTACGTCAATTCTCCCATCATGCTCATTTCAAATTCTTTTTGCATAAGTGAGGCAAATTCTTCACATAAAGAGACATTAGTAGCACCAAAAATGATGTCATCAACATATATTTGGACAAGAAGAAGATCATTGTTACAAGAGGTTTTTGTAAAAAGAGTAGTGTCCACTACACCCCTTGAAAAGTTATTTGAAAGAAGAAAACCACTTAACTTTTCATACCAAGCCCCTGGAGCTTGTTTTAAACCATAGAGTGCTTTTGAGAGTTTGTAAACACAATTTGGAAATGTTTCATGTACAAAACCGGGAGGTTGTTCAATATAAACTTCCTCCTCAATATCACCATTTAGGAAAGCACTTTTAACATCCATTTGAAAAAGTTTGAATCCCTTAAAACAAGCAAAAGCTAAAAGCATCCTAATAGATTCAAGTCTAGCAACCGGAGCAAAGGTTTCGTCAAAATCTATGCCCTCTTCTTGATTGAATCCTTGGGCAACAAGTCCAGCTTTGTTTCTAATGACTTCTCCGAATTCATTTAGTTTATTTCGAAAAACCCATTTTGTGCCAATAGTGGGGTGATTACGTGGTCTAGGGACTAAAGTCCAAACTTTGTTTCTTTTAAATTGATTTATCTCCTCTTGCATAGCAATGATCCAAAACTCATCGCATAAAGCATCATCAATAAACTTAGGTTCAATTTGTGATAATAGGGCAAAGTTATCAATAAAATACCTTCTTGTTCTTACCCCTTGAGATACATCACCAATAATTTCATCTTTGGAGTGTCCCTTTGGATATATCACATCTTGAGGAAGATTTTGAGTTTCTTGATCGTTTCCTTGTTTTTCCTCAAACTCTTCTTCCTCCATAGCATGCTCTTCCATTGCTTGAGTGTACAATGGTTGGTTACTAAGAGTGTTATCTATGTCATCATCATCAACTTTCTTGTCAAAAATGTTAGTTTCATCAAAATTAACATGAATGGACTCTTCAACACACAAGGTTCTTTTGTTGAAAAGTCTAAAAGCCTTTTTGTTTGAAGAATAACCAAAAAAAATTCCCTCATCGGATTTTCGATCAAACTTCCCAAGATTGTCCTTGGTGTTTAAAATAAAGCATTTGTATCCAAAAACTTTAAAAAAACCAATTGAGGGGGTTTTATTAAAAATGAGTTCAAAGGGAGTTTTCTTTAAAGAAGTTCTCAAGATAACACGATTCATAATGTAGCAAGCGGTGTTAACGGCCTCGGCCCAAAAGTATTTAGGAAGGGAGTTTTCACAAAGCATTGATATTGCCATTTCTTGTAAAGTGCGATTTTTTCTCTCCACAACACCATTTTGTTGTGGGGTTTTAGCGGCCAAAAAATTGTGTTATGCCAAAATCATCACAAAGTTTAGTAAAATCTTGATTGTTAAATTCTCTCTCATTATCACTTCTCATAGAGATCAATTTACAATCAAGGGAGGTTTGAACCTTTTCGAAAAGTTTAACAAACTCATGAAAAGCTTCATCTTTTTGACTTAAAAACAAAGTCCAAGTAAATCTAAAGAAATCATCCACAATAACAAAAGCATACCTCTTACCACCGAGACTAGTGGTCCTCATTGGTCCAAATAAGTCCATGTGAACAAGTTCCAAAGGTTTTGAAGTTGAAATCATATTCTTTGATTTAAAAGATGTCTTAATTTGTTTTCCAAATTGGCAAGCATTACAAAGTTTAGTTTTCTCAAAGTGAAATTTAGGTAGGCCTCTAACAAGTTCTTTTGAAGATAGTTGGTTTAATAAATCCATACTAACGTGACCAAGTCTTCTATGCCACAAAAATGCATCATCATCATGAACCGAGAGACACTTCAAGTTTTGAGAAGGAAAATCTTCAAGATGAAAGACATAGACGTTTCCAACTCTTTTAGCAACAAAAATAGTTTTGTTTTCATGCTTATCAATGATAGAGGAAGAATGACTTTCAAAAACAACCTTTTTTCCACTATCACATAATTGACTAATACTAAGCAAATTGAATTTTAAACCATCAATTAGAAGAACATCCTTAATGAGAGAGGAAGAATTGTTACCAATATTGCCTATACCAATGATTTTTCCTTTGTTCTTATCTCCAAAAGTGACAAATCCACTTTGGGTTTTTTTGAGATTGCTCATAAGTGATAAGTCCCCAGTCATGTGCCTTGAACATCCGCAATCCAAGTACCACTTAGATGGCCTTGATTTGTGTTCCTACAAAAGAAGATGTAGAAATGATTTTTGGTACCCGCATCTTTTTGGGTCCATGGATGTTAGTTTGATTTTCTTTAACCTTCCAAATGGTTTTCACTCCTCTTTCAATCTTTTTCTTCATAAAACACTTTGTGGCTTTATGACCACTCTTTTCACAATAGGTGCAACAAAGGTGTGAGTGAGATGATGAAACCTTTACAAACCGTGTTTTTTTGAGAAAATATTGGAATGAGTATATCCAATACCATTTTTATCAAAAGATGATCTTTGAGAGCCAAGAAGTTTTTCAAAGTTTTCTTTTCCTTTTGTGAATTTTTCAATACATAGAGTGAGATTACTCACCTTTTTCTTTAAGACATCATAATCAATCAAACATTTTTCAAGAAAGGAAATCTTTTCACAAAGGTTTTTGTTTTCTAAAACAAGTTTTTGAAAGCCATCATTTGAGCACGCTTTTTCTTTCTTCAAAACTTCCAAGGATTCAAGAATAGCTTTATTTTCACAAATGAGTCTTGAATTCTCATCTAACAAAAATTGAGTTTTGCTTTTCAAATCTTTGTTTCGTTTGGTAACCTTTTTGCACTCATCATACATTTCAATAAGCATTATACTAGGATCAACATTACAATCATCATCAAGGATACTAGAAGAGTTAGGAGGTGAAGATTATACCTCATTTTCTAGTGCCATGAAGCATATGTTGGCCTTTTCTTCTTCTTCATTTTCACTTGAGTCTTGATCCCAATTTCCTATTAGGCCTTTGCCTTTCTTCTTCTTCTTTAATGCCTCAAGCTTGGCTTCTAAAGCTCCCTTTTCCTTTTCAATGGCTTTGGGACAATCGGCTACAAGATGATCGGTGCTATTGCATTCAAAACACCTAGCTTTGAAGAGTGATGAGCTTTGTCCTCCTTTCTTGAGTGGAGGTTTCTTTCCTCTATTGTTGAAACCTTTCTTGTAGAATCTTTTAAATTTTCTCATTATCAATGCCATTTCCTCATAATCATCAACCTCATCTTCATTGTTTGATGAGTATGTTTGATCATCTTCATTTGCCTTGAGTGCAATGCCTTTTCTTCCTTTTTCTTCATCTTCCATTTCATTCAATCTTTTTATTTTCATTTCGTAGGTGAGTAGTGATCCTATGAGTTCTTCAATAGGAAGTAGTCTCAAATCCTTTGATTCCTCAATAGCTAGTGTTTTTGGTTGCCAAGCTTTTGGAAGTGCATCAAGAATCTTTCTATTAGCTTCTCCTCTTGAGTACTCTTTCCCATATGCCTTTAGGTCGTTTGTGATGTTGGTGAACCTTGTGAACATGTCACTAATGCTCTTATTTTGTTTCATCATGAATAGCTCATAGTCTCTCACCAACATAGCTAACTTTGACTCCTTTACTTGATTTGTCCCTTCGTGAGTTACTTCAAGTAACTTCCACATTTCATGAGCCGAATCGCATCCGCTCACTCTATTATATTCGCTTGCATCCAAGGCACAACTAAGAATATTCATAGCTTGAAAGTTTAGATTCATCTTCCTTGAGTCGAACTCATAAAATTCTTCAACTTTCTTGGCTACTCCATTAATTTTGGGAATGTAAGGATCTTTCTCTACAATGCTCCACAAGTCAAAGTTAATAGAACAAATATATATTTTAATTCAAGATTTCCAAAAAGTATAGTTTTTTCCATTAAAAAGAGGAGGTCTATTTGTAGAAGAGTCTTCTACATATGGTAAACTAGAATTATTAGCCATAGTAAAGTAAAGATCTTTTGCTTCAAGGATGTTAGTCCTTTTTAAGAAGCCTTGCTCTGATACCAATTGAAAAACCTTAGAGGGAGGGGGTGAATAAGGTTTTTGGCTAATTATCGAAAAACCTTTGTTAATTAAAGGGTAAACCTCCAATTTTGTTTGAAAGAGAATTCTAAAACTCTTTTAATAAAATTCCAAACCAAACAAAATTTTGTGGTTGAGACAAATAAGTAATAAGCTTAGAAAGAAAGGAAAAGGGCACAAGGATTTATAGTGGTTCACTCCCTCAAAGAGTTACATCCACTACCTTGAGTTAACACCCAAGGATTTTCCAAATCCACTATAAACACAAAATTACACCAACTACAAATATGAGGATCACCCTTCAAAGGTTTTGCACACAATCTCAATTCACAACACAATGTAAATCAAAGGATTACCCAAGGGGTTTTTCAACGCAAACCTTTGATATCAATAAGAAAGAAAGATAGGTTTAAGAACAACGTTACCACTTTTGAGCTTGTGAAATAATAGGTACAACTCAATGAAATGTTTCTACAAGCTCCTCATTTCTTCTTCTTTGATGATGATCAATAATGAAACTCAAAAAGATTTTTGTTTGGGATTGAAAGTGTTTGCAATAAATGTACTTTTGAAGCTCTTAAAAGTTTTAAATGTTCTCAATGAATATTTCACCAAACTTGTCTCCTTTATGGCTGATCAAAAAGTCTATATATACTGTCTTAAAAAAAGTGACCGTTGCATTCAGTGTAACGGTAATAATTTTTTACAGTAAATATGAAAATCGGACGACCGGTTCTGAAACAGAAAGATTCGGACTTGTCCAGCTAGAAATCGGACTGCTGATTTTTTTAAAGTAAAGAAAATCGGACGACCGGTTCTTGGACGAAAATAAACTTGGATTCCATATTTAAAGAAATCAATCAGGAGTACATGTTCTGAAATTTGTTTCAAGAATCGAAAGTTCCTTAAGACAATAATGAGCAAATCCTAGGAACTGATGGGATGGTATCATTTCATCCAAATATCCTATTTAGTGTGGCTGCAAGACGAACTCCTCCTTGAGCCAGCCTCTTATTTGCAATTGGTAAACGGCTTAAGAAATAGTCATCTTCAAGAACAGAATCTTCTTGGACATCTTTGTATGCCCAATTACATGCTGCTTTAATACTTTCAGTAGCATACCTGCAGAAATAAGCACGAAATCTAATGTTTCTGTTAGGAAACGGGTGGCAGAGGCATCACACAAAATAGGGAAATTGGCTCAAAATTTCATTAAAGATTTGTTATATTTCTCTTTTTGAGATTAAACTTCATTTTCTTTCTTTTTTTTACTTTTTGTGTTATAGAACAATTTTTTTATATCCTCCTTCACGCCCTTATATCACTCTATATAGTAGAATTTCATAAGATTTGGACTTCCTGGCTGAAGAGCCAAGAGAAATCCATTTTAGAGTCAATTCTGCTTAGAATAGCTATTCCGCTCGCCGGTAAGAAGTTAAAAAACTGAACATGTGAGACACTTATCAATAGTAAAATAATTTCTAAAAAATTCTACATGCATTAGATGTTTCAAATTAAACTAAATTATAATATGAAAATATGATGACGTGGCTTGTGGCGTGTATTGGATGTGTCAAATTAAACTAAATTATAACATGAAAATGTGATGAAGTGGAATAAACAAAAGGATGAAAGTATTAAATAGTAAAAAGAGTAAAAAATAAAATTTAATGACGTAAAGAGAATATGACCTTCCTTCTGTCACATTTTGCGTCAATTTTCTAGTAAAATATAATAATGAGAAATAACATAACATTATTAAATTTTAACTTAATTAAGGTGATTCAGTTTACCATCCAAGATTTACGTCCATAATCCAAAAATGAATCCAAAAATGAAAAGTAAATTTCAGTTGGATAAACTTATAAATTCTCGCAAAATATCTTAAAGATTAGAGTCCTCAATCGGTTAGGTTTAAAGAGTTGGTACAAAATGAGGGAAGAAATGGGGGGAAACTTACACATCTGGACAGGCAGGTTTGCCATTGCTGCAGGCCTCCCAGGTCTCTACTTGATCTGCCCATTCATCCTGATAGAAGAATATTTAGAATCAACAAGTCTAAAATAGTGGCATTTTCACAAGAATTTAAAAGGAAATTGAGCTGCAAAACTGCAAAATTACTGTGATGTTATTCTTGAGAGATTCAATTAGCCCTTCTACTTCAGAGTCATAGAACCTTTCTTCAGATGTCTCTATTATGCTAGCGTCCCAAACCTGCATTCGCATTGGCTCATGAGTACATGAATTTCAAGTAATTGTAATAACACTAGCTATTTCTGTGTATAAAAAATAACACTAAACTATTTCCGTGCATAACAAAAGTGAGTTTTATCTTATGTTTTAGTCGCATAAGATACTGCACGTTTAACTCTCATGCCTTATGTTTTAGTCACAAATTCGTCCCAACACTCATTTCCCTCTAAAAATAAGGCTTAAACTTCACTTTCCTCCTTAGATCGAATGATTTGTTTTTTTCCAATTCGTTGTTTTTTAGTGATGTACAAACTTTATTCTTTAAAGGAATTGAGTTTTCAAAAGAATTTCCCCCTGCCTCCCTAAACCCTAAACCTCCCTAACCCCTCCCCCAAAAACAAAATGGTACATGAGTTGTAAGGTCATAACTGGTCAGATTTTGCGGAATTTGCATGGGAGATCTATTTTATGATATATGAAGATATTTTACTGGCATAAATACATGAAATTTGATATGATGGATATAATGCAATCCACGTAAATGATTTAGTGGCAGTTTGAGGAAATTTACCATAAACCTATTGATCATTGAGCTATTGTTTTACTTATTTATTTATCTGCTAAATAAACATCACTTGGAATTGAGCTATTGTAGTTAGAAAGAAGAAAATTAAAAACTAACATGATGGAGAACTGCTTTTCTTCTGTACCAATGGACATCAATTGTATTGCCTCCTCTGTCTGAGGTGAATCCCACATGGAGAGGCTACATTTCCAAGCGCATAAGGAAACAGAAATTTAGCACAAAAAGTTTACTTAAAATTGAGTTTCCAAAGAATATATATGTATATATATACATGTATACCTGATGGATATCTCCCACAAGATGAGAAAGGAAGAGCAGGGCTTCTGTGAGATTATCTGGTTTCAACTCAAATCAATGAGAATTGTTTTTGTTAATTTGCTTGGAAATAACTCAAGGGTGTGTTGGATAAAGGTTTTCAGAAAGCTTGAATCCGAAAATTTTATTATAGACACAAAGAAATGTTACATTATTTTGAAGTCCAAGATGTGCCAGATCAAAAATGAGAAGCTAAAGAATATAGGCAAATTCTCAATTGGCCTTGACCAAAAAAAATGTAAATATTTCTCAATTGCGGATTTTTTTTCATTTCTAAAGATGTACTTTTGAAAAAAAAAAATTTGTTTTTATATTTTTTAATATTAAATCTTCATTTTAAAATCATAAAGAAGCTAAAATAATTTGAAAACAGCCCAAGTAACATTTCTGCCTAACCTGCGTCTTAGAGGCAAACACTAATACATATAAAACATCCTTAAATATAATAACACAAGTCTAATAAATGTTATAAAATTTAAAAGAATTTTTAAACCTCAAAAGAATTTATAAGATTAATTCGTATAGTTGTGCATTAAAGTACGTGTTAAAAAAGTTTTTTTTTAAATTATTTTTTAAAACATACTCATTTTAGAACTAAAAATAGTGTATTATAAATAATAGAGAACGATACAAAAATATTAACAATTAAAAATCAAAATTTTAGTTATATTATAAAATATTTTGAGTAAGTCTATACGCATATAAAAGCACTTGTAAATCTTATCTCCAAATGACTGATCCCCAAATAACTTACACTGAGAATCAGCAGCCCTATTCCCATAGCTGAGTAGTTGAGTGGTGTAATTGTTGATTGCCCCTGCCACACACCTGCCTAATATCCCATTTTCATCTCTGCAATCCCCTGCCCACCCAAAATCGTGCATCATTTACAAACAATTATCAAACAGTTTCCAATTTGTAAGCAAGATGATAAAATTAAAACTAGCAGCCAAAGTTAATTAGAAACTAACTGTTATAGTTATAAGTGCAAAGGTCATCCGGAGTGTCAATATAATGAAGAGGGGATGACCAATGATATCTGAACTTTACTCTATCTGCCCATGAACACAGACTCCCAAGATCATCCTCTGCATATGATGGCAATAAATCCTTTACTGCGACTGCAGCAGCCTCGCTCAATCTTGACTGTATTTCACAAAAAAAACTCAGAAAATCAAGAACCCACATAGGAAATTGTTCTAAAAACAGTTGAAAGTCCGGAGTTAGGCCTAACTCCATTCCCAAAAGATACCGTCAAGAAAGAGAGAGATTTCCAAATCATTTTTTTTTTTTTTATAATTAAGTTTCGAAACTTCGTTCTTTTTACTTTTTGGGAGGAAGGACATAGTTCGGAGTTTAAATGGATAGCTCTAGTTTACTTGGAGTACTTATATCATTAAACTACTATTTTACCACATATTGTTCAAATTTGACGGTAATTAACCCAAAATACTCAAAAAAATTAAGAACCCACATGAAAATTTTCTTATAACTGTTGGAAATTGAGATTTAGTCTTAACTCCATTCTAAAAAAAGTGCCTCGGGTATGAGAGGGATGCCCAACCTCTTTCTTTTCTTTACATCATGTGTTCAAACTTCTTTTTTCTTTTTAATAAATCAGAAAAAAGAATATGATTTCAACCCAGAATTTCTAAGTGTTTTGCTATAGAATGCCCAACCTTAAAAGAGTAGATATGCCCAGTAGTTTATTTATGATTCTTAACACAAAAACAGTAAAAAAAAAAAAAGAAAAGGAAAAAAGGGAAATGAAAAGGCAAAAAGAACCTGAGCGATCTTGCACACTGTGAGATGTCCATCAACTCCCCATCCATGAACTATTATTGGACAAAGACACAAGAACAGAGCAGGAGCTAAAATGTGCACACTGTGAGATTTCATTTTGTTTCTCTTGTTGAATGAAATGATTGGACCCCAAAAAGACAACCTCGTATCTCTATGTATTTATTCAAAAATTTGTGTGAAACAATATGAAAAGGAAATTTTTTCTTGGAGGTTTGATTTTGCTCAGATGGGGTTGTCTTTTCTCATTTGCTCCCCTATATCGTGAATGGAAAAATGGATTTTAATGGCTAAAAATTCGTTGGGCATATATTAATTAATTCCTTTGATGATTTGTGAATTAGGAAATGAATCCCACATATTCCTACGTTACGTTGTTGAATGAGGACGCAGTCCATGACATCATAATATTCATGGATTTATTATTTACCAAAAAAAAAAAAAAAAGAATATTCTTGTATTCTGTTTCTATTTTTGTATACATTTCAGAATGTGAATCTGGGGTTTTTTAATACATTGGGAAGGAATGTCTTTCAAACTGGGATATTTGGAGTAGTAAAAAGTGTTTATGTCAATGATCTAATAACATCTTTTATAATATTTATAATATATTTTATATAATATATTTTACCGGTTTATTTAAGAATTATATTTTTTTATTTTATAGATTTTGTTAATAAAATATATAATTCAAATCTTATCAGAAATGTTATTAGAAGATTTTCGAACACCTTCTAATACATTAATTTTTTTAGAAATATTCTAATTTATTAATAGGATTTTTCTAATGTTCTTCCTAAAAGAAATAATTTTCTAATACGTGCCCTAATGCGAATTATCTTTTTAAATTAATATAATTTTGTTTATATTCAACAAATTTGATTAAGCTTGTATAATTTGGATGTGAAATTTGCTAGATCACTCAGCTCAACTTGATAAAGATTTAGATTTTTTAATTTGAGTTTTTTTATATTTTTTATTTAATTTTTAAATATTTTTTCTTGAATTTTGTGAAAATTAATTTAGTTGATTTACGGGAAAAAAATAAAAAACAAAATCAAATTAAACTTCACCTAAGTAGAGCCCGAGTTATATCTAAGCAGGTAATAAAGTAATGGGTCAAAATGTCCTACGGAAAATCGCTCTCTAATTGCCGGGTTCTTTTGTTTATCACATAACTTAAACCAAAATTAAGTATAATATTAATTGAAATTAAACTAATTAAAATTGATAATATTAGTTTATAAACTACTTTTTAGTTTAACTTAGTCCTTAAATGTGAACCCTACTTGATTCATGAGAAAGGTTAAAATAGACATTTTATTTACTCAACTCCCTCATCACTCAATTAAACAAAAAAAATGATGTCTAATTAAAACTCTAAGCCTGGTCTAAAATTCCTGAAAAATTAGCTTTTTAAATATTCTTGAGGTTTATTTGAAATTTTCTTTAAATTGGGAGGAAAATAAGTTTAAATCCCGAGAGTATTTCATGTATTCAATTAGATAATTTTTCTCTAAATCTAGAGGAAATTTTTGAGTATTTAGAGAAAATTTCATATAAACCTCTAGAATATTTCAGATATTCAATTAGATCCCATTGATTTGTTTAATAGAGTGGTAGTGAGTTGAATAAAATGGATGTCTTTTTTAACCTTCCTTATAAGTCTTGTGAAACTCACATATTTATTATTGTTGGTTCTACTTTGGAATTAAAGGCGATGACTAAAATTTTCTGCAAATAAATGTTTGAGGACTAAAAAAAATGAAAACTAAGATTAAAAATCAAATTAAGATTAAAAAAATATTCAGGGACTAATGTTGCCAATTTTCCTAGAAAGTAAGAACAAACAATTATAGATTGCTTATGAAAAGTTAATGACTAAACGAGGAACTAAGACGACTCTATTTCTTGATGAAAAGTTGATGACTACAGATAAAAAGTTAGTAAAAATTTACAATTTTAAGTTAGACTCAATATCTTGGTGATGAAAAATTTAAAATTTTATTAATAAATCAATCTTTTCTTTATATAATTTTAATTTCTGAAATCACTGAGGGCTAAATGGAGTTCCCAACCTTTCATTTCCTATGATGCTTCTTGACTACTTCTATCAATGAAGAAAATAAAGCAACAATGGTCTTATGGCACGTGTGATTATCTCACTTAAATATTTTCATATCTAATATGTTAAGTGAGTAATATTGTATGCTAATTTTGTCTATTATTTAGGATTATTTAAGAATCTTGTGTTTCTTTCTAATTAATTGATAACTCACGAATACTTAATTTAAAAAATTATTTAAATTTATAATTTTAACCTTAAAATATATTTATTTATGAGTATAAACTACTATGTTTTTTCTCTTTCGGAATAAATAAATAATAATAATAATAATAATAATAATAATAATAATAATAATAATAATAATAATAATAATAAAACAACTATGTTTTCTAGGGGCCGTGGGAACACAGTCCCTCGCTACCTCAAGAAATTTCTTTAACTTTCCAATTGAATGTAACTCTAAGGATTAACTTTCTAATTGATGTTATTTTAATTAAGTGTAATTATATTTTAGGACATTAGAAGAAAAAGAATATTTATAGACTGATATGTTGAATCTCAGAAAATGACTCTAAAGTTATAAGATACACTTTTATACAAACAAAATAAGATTATAAAATAAATACTCATTTATTGATCATTTTATCAATTAGGTAATCAACCTTAAAAGATTGTCAATTGAAATGATAAATTTCTCTCACGCAAATATCATAGTTTAGTTGAAAGACATAATGATCCACACTTATAATAATTTAAAAATATAAACTTTATAAACTAAATTTCATAGTTAATATAAAAATCCGATTGAAAACAGCTCCCAAACTCGTTTTCTCCTCTTACCTTTAATCTCTCCAGGGACGGAACTACAGGGGGTTCGGGCGGGCTCGAGCGCCCCAGCAATTTTATTTTTTTTAAAAAAATTTTAGAATTTTTACATTCAAGCCTCCGAGTTTTTTTTTTTCAATTTAGCCCCCAAAACTTAGGGACTGATTTAAAATTTAAAAAGAACAACAACGCCTAAAACCAAAAAACAGCTGCCAACAGAAACAAAAAAAAAAAAAAAAAAGCAGCTTTCGCTCTCTTCTCTCTCTTCGATCTGCTCCTCCCCTCCGTGCAAACTGAAACCGATCCTCTTCCTCGGACTCCGACTCTCCAAGCTCGACAGTTGCGCAACTCAAGCAAGACAGCGGGTGGTGTCATGTCAACGGCGGAGCCTTAGCTGCGGACACAGACAGGCAGCAGCAAACTGCAGCAGCGCGGCAGCAGCAAGCTGGTAGCAATCAGGCAGGAAGGAGACGGATGGCGGCGGCACGGCGGCTTCGCTTCCCTGTTCTTCAAACTTTGAAGAAGAAAAAAGTAAGTTTTCTAGATTAATTTATGTAGAAACTTTTTTTATTTTTTATTTTGGTAAATAGATTTTTGAGTGCTAAAATTTTAATTTTGTTAGTGAAAAATTTCTAGGGTTTTTTGGGTAAAAATATGATTATTATGTAATTTATGTTCTAATTAATTATTATGCTATAAATGAAATGTGTTGAATTGTGAATTTAAAATATTTGAATATTATATAGGATTTTACTATGGAGAAATATTTTAGAAAGTAGAAGAAAGGTCCTAAACCGGTTGAAGAAAAATCAACTAATAAAAGAAATGTTAATAATGAAGATAGGTGTAGAGTTTTCGGATTTTGAAATTATTGATGATCCAGGATTGCGTAAAATTCTATCTTAGATCATTTTTCAGTAGTGATTTCTTTTTCATTCTTAATATTTGTATGAATGTTATTTGTTTTCATATTAATCTTCTAATCGTTCTAAATCAATTGCAGGTCATATTGGATTTCCTCTTCTGATCGTGCTCATCTCATCTGTTATCTCAAGATTCTAAAGCTGATAGAGGTATTTATCCCGTGAGTGATGGGTAATTATTCCTCGTAAGTGATGAGTGATCACTCCTCATTAGTAATGGGCGATTCCTATTTTTTGCTATTTTATTTGTAAATTTAGAATTGTAATGCTTATCCTGTGAGTAATAGACAATCATTTTTCGTGTCATTAGTAATGGGCGATTACCTATTCTTTTGTTATATTATATGTAAATTTGGAATTGTTTGAATGTCTTTTATACATGGAATGCATTATTTTATAGACGAAATTCTGACAAAATTTTTTTTTTCTCCCACCTCCAACCATGTTGTTCTGGTTCGTCCCTGAATCTCTCTCTCTCAACCGTTCCAACCAACTCCCTCACCCCAGTTCCTTATCTTTTTTCAACAACCCAGAATATTTTCTTCCCAATCTTCTTCCATCTTCTTGATTAAAAAATAACATAAAATCCTTAAATTTTGTTTTCTTTATAAAGTTTCTATAGAATTCTCAACTTCACCCAACATGCAACATCAAATATATAGTTGTTTTTGTGTGAAACAACACAAATTTACACATCTTAGAGTAAAGAAAATCCCTTTTTTTAATGCACAAACTACAAGGTAATGAAATCTGTTCTTTTATTTTATTTTTTTGGAAACAAAACTGAGATGCTTTAAACATTTTCCCTCGAAAACAAATAAGTAGTGCAAATGTTTCAAGTGGCTAGACAATCAAACAAAACGAAAGGCCGTCCCAATATAGCATACGGCCCTCCATCAGACACTCTTTGTCTATCCTCTTCGCTATTAAAAGAGAGCACAATCCATTCGGTGTAATGCACAATAAAATTAAAAAGGAATATTCCAAGATTTGCAAACATCGATAAGAGGTTTTATCACCGGAAATCCACAAACCACATATCCAACAAGTGAAAGACCCCAAGTATCAAACACATCATCCTCTTATCCATCGATAAGAGGTTTTATCACCGGAAATCCACAAACCACATATCCAACAAGTGAAAAACCCCAAGTATCAAACACATCATCCACTTCATCAATTCTTATTTTCACTCTACTTGAAGTCACAGGAACCTTTGAAAGTTTTAAACCATTCTTCGGAACCCGATTTCCAGAAAATAAACAAGTGAAAGTAGGCTTTCCAACTGGTTCTAGAATTAAAGGTGAGTCTTCCTCCCTAAGGTTCTAGAAACAGATGTTAAATATTCCCACTGATTTATGTGGAGATGTGACTTCTTAATTCTTGAATTTTTATTACCAAATGTTGTAGTTAATCCAACAGGAAGGAAAGATTTGGATGTTTGTCTATGCAAATTGATAACATTGCTGGTTTGGGTTATATGTTGTTTCTAATTGATACTATATATTGTTGCAATTACTTTTGGTGTCATTGCCTGAAATTAAAGAGAAATATGAGATAGGAAGATTGGGGGTTTTGAATGGTAACGTTTTATCTTTTGTTATACAAACTTCTAGTCATGTTACTTAAGAGAAATATTAACCCTCCACGTTCTATGATTTTTTATCATGAACCAGTTTGTCGATGTTGCTTATTGCTGGAAATGTATTTTTTATTTTTTTACAAATTTCTTTGTCTTTTCAACTTGCAAGACTAGTTGGTATTGATTTTTGGAACTTTTTCCAGCATTTGGTGCTAATTTGCTGCGTTTTTTTAATTTTTGGGGCTAATTTGCATTGCTTTTTCTGTTGTTTTTCTGGATAAATCTCAACAGAATTTTACTACGGGTTGTGTTCTTTTCTATCCCTCCTTTTTGTGGTGCTTATTTCTTTCTTTTTGTGGTGCTTATCTCTATCATTTAGTGCTAAATATTAAACTAATTTCTTCATCTTTTCATGTTTCTTCAATATGACTCTAGTAAAGACATATTTAAGGAGTCTAGGGCTGCAAGTAGGCTAGCAATAAATTGAGACTAACCACATATTTAAATTGGTTGCTTGGTGGCTTTAAATTCGAAACTGAGGAATGAAACTTTAATTTGGAATATTTTCTTGATGTTCTCTTAGAATTATTAATTTATGCTAGGCACGTGCCTATGCACATGGAGGTTATTATGCATCAATTTATATGTTATTTCTGAGTTTTTCCGGCTGTTTTATGGTGTTTTCAGCCTATTTCTGAGCAGTTTTCTTGCTGCCCAGATTTCGTTCTTGCTTCAGTTCTTGTGATATGTTGGGGAAGATAGATCTTGTAATGCCCACTTGGTAGACATTTTGGACGACCTCAAGAGGGCGATTGTCGTGAACATGGAAGTCGGGGTCTAACGTAGTAAACTTTACGAATTCATGGTGTTCACTTTTTAGCCATTTAAATACTCGGTGGTCTCATATAAAATAATGTTTTCTTTTTATGTAAGGATATTATCATAATTAACTCAAATTCATTTGTAGTGGTAGTTTATCCTTTAGGGACATTTGAGTATAATAGGAGCATTCTTGCAACCAAATGTTGGTTAGTAAACAAGCCTAGTTAAATAAATTCTATTTTGAACTTTAAATTCAAAATGTTTTTATGAGGATCCAAATGAGACATAAAATAATATTACATTCATCCGGTTTCATCTTCATATATATCATCTCCTCTTTATGTTGGGAAACATATTTAAAATCATCAAAATGCAAATATTCCCCTAAATTTTGCTCCCAATATTTTCCGTATAATCATCTTGAAGTCCTATCTCATTGCTTTTGTGGTGGAACAAAGAAATATATAATAATAATAATATTTAATCTTGAGATGAAAAGTATTTTGTTACTGACCACAAACCAATTATAAAGAGAGAACTCATATAATTTGTTGGCAAAATACAAATAGATGCTACTAAGAATTTACTTCAATTATTCAAGCAATTCATTGGTTCTTCAAAAATATTAGGTGCATAAACATATTCTTCAAGATATTCATATAATATTAGTAGTGTGAATGTGGTAAATTGTGTTCGTAGGAGAATCTGAATATGAGCTCATAATCAAAGAGAGGTAATAACAAGTTGCATATTAATATATAGACATGACTATGTTGTCAATGCGCATTGATTAATATTTTTTTATATTTATCTCAAGCATATTCACCACAAATAATACTGGTAACGTTCATATAATTATATTGTATTGAAAACAAGTAGCATATGAAATCTATTGGATTAGGAAACTTCTGGTCCCATAACTTTTCTAAGAATTCTAATAAGTTTTCGTTTTTAATTAGTGATCTGAGATGGTCCAACCGGTCACGCCAACATATAAATTATTTAAACGAGTAAACTAATATTTATATCAGTAAATTCAAGTTACTTAATATGTATTTCGAATACATAAATTTTGGATGAGTTATAGAAGGAAACAATAGCTTCTATGATATAACTTATTCAATTAGAACAAAATTAGCAAATATAAACTCATTTCATCACTATCTCAAGATCATCTTCGTTATGATGAATATCTTTCCATTCAAAAACTGTACATTTTCTAATGGATATAATGTATTTTACATTAAATACTTCCGGTAATAATAACTCTTCTAGAGTTGCAATTAATTAGCTCTTCTAGAGTTTACAATTAACTATCCTTGTAGAATTAGATTACCTTTTCCACTTTTGATATTTATTTTCAAACATATTCAAGTAGATAATATATATATATATATATATGACATACATCATATATTCAATTCATGAATAGAAATAAAACTAATGAAAAATAATATAGAAATTTAAATTACATCGTATGTAAAAAAAATGTAAAATTTATAACATGATATGAAATAAAATGATAATAATTCAATTCTTTTGATAATTTCTATCATCAATCAAAATGCCAAATATTTTCTTCTAGAGATTCAGCTAAAATAGCTACCATAATAGAATGAATCATTAGTACCGATATCAATAATATCAGTAGTATAATTTTTGGCGAAGTAAAATAATACTTTTTATTTTCTCCTTTCTTAATCGATGCTAATTAGTTAACCATATAAGTTTTTAGACGTACTACAAGTATGTGACAAATACTTATTCATTTTTCATCGATAATATCTTCATAAAGTAGTAATAATAAATTTTCAATTTTTTTAAAAATTTTCACTTCAGGGGAAAATATATTTTTTTAGAATTTGATGAGTTATTTTACCAATATAATTGTGGAGAGAATTTTTATCATAGCCACGTACACAAATGAATCACTTTAACAAATAAATTATAAAATCTAATTTCATTCACTTTACAGGAAAGAATATAGAATATTGGTCAAGTATTACATCAATTACTCATTTTCTTATTCAATCTCAAACAAATATAAGATCAATTCAAAATAATCTTAAAAATATTTTCCTCGATATAGCTACTTCTGGAGCATATTTGAGATACAAGATATGAGAAAATTTTCCTTTATCACATCAATAATAATATTTAATATTATATAGCTTCGATTGATTAGGAGTCCTAAAGGTCACAAAATATGCATAATGATAGATATATATATATATATATTTGTAGCACAATCATAACTCATTAAAATTAGTGCTTGTATATCAACCATCTTCTGGAAGTTGTACATATTTACTTTCCAAATATTTCCAACAATCAAGTGGGATAGATTTATTATTATTTTTCTTGTGATATCCTCAAGATCCACTATATCTAAATTAATTTTAACATCAAATATTCATATCCAATAAATAATCTCTATCTAGAATTTGAAGAGACACAAACTTAAATTTAACAAAATTCATAATGAAAACAAAGATTTTAATAGGAAAAAGTTGTCTTAATCTTCAAATCATTTAATACATATTCCTCTGAAAAAACTTTAAAAGAAAAGTCTGTTTAAGAACTTGTGTCTAATACAACTTCAAATAGTCCTTGGCAATACTCGTGCTGATAATATGTTATAGAATTATTGTAATCGAGATAGAATAACAACATATAGACAAAAACTTAAAGATATGAAAAAAGAGAAAAGTGTAGAGAGACAAAAAAAAAAATAGCTAGAGAGAAATGTAATTTTTCTTATTCATCTCTTCCGTATCAATATTACATGAGGTAATAGCTCTATATATATGCAAAGGAAACATAGGTAATAGATGTACATATGGGTAAAGGTAGGGCTGCAAATGAACTAAATCGTCAACAAAACATTCGCTAAAAAGTTCAGTCAATGCTCGGTTTGCACTCAGGTTACTGAGTTCGACTCGAGTTTGAGCTCGCTCGAGTAATATAACTAGTCAAGCTCAAAATTTTCAAAGCTCGACTTGAAATTTGATGAAAAAGCTCGACAAATAAATAAATATATATAATATAATATTTTGATATATTATTTATAATATTAAATTTTTAGTTGAATAATAAAAATTTAATTATTATGAATTTTATTAAATTACCTATTCATATTTGTGATATATATACACTATAATACTCAAAAAGTTGCAAACTCATTTAGTAATTTTATATTAATTACTTCTTTATAAACTCATAACTCAAATAAAAATTTATAATTAAATTTACTTATTTATTTTTACTTTTATATTTGTTAGACCTAAGGGCATTATTACTTATGATTTTGATTATGATTAACATATCTTTGTGTGAGTATTTAGCTAACTTTTCATAGAACAAAAGAAGCACTTTTGAAGTCCCAAGTCTACATTCTCAAAAAGCAAAAGATCTTGGTGATGAAGGCAAAATGAAGGAGAAAAGACCAAGCCATTCCAAGATCAAATCATTGAAGACTTATGTCTAAGTTAGGAGTGTGCTAATGTAACTCTTTGTAAAACTCCCTAACTTTCATCTTTGATTAATGATCATATGTGAAGCTCCATTGACAATTTTCTCAATATAAACTTTTCTTAAAATCTAAGTATTCTTGATAGAATTTTTTATGCTTTTAAAAGGTTTTCTATCTCTAAAAGGAGTATTAAGAATACATGTCTTTGAAAAGCTCTTCTATTTATAAAAAAAAAAAAAAAACTCGCTGTAAAATTCTCAAAATCGGCCATCCGGTTTTAGAACCAGTCGTTCGATTTTTTCTAAGTGTAGAAAAAATCGGCCGTCCAATTTTTTGCAAGACAAGTCCGAATCTTTCTGTTTCAGAACCAGTCATCCGATTTTATTAATCGGTCGTCCCATTTTTCTGTTTACTGTAAAAAATAATTACCGTTACACAGAGTGTAACGATCATTTTCTTAAGAAAGTATATATAGACTTTCTTTGATCAGCCAAAAAGTATGAAATTTTGGTGAAATATTTATTGAGATTATTTAAGACTTTTAAAGAGCTTCAAAGCACATTTATTTCAAACACTTTCAATCTCAAACAAACATCTTCTTGAGCTTCATTATTGATCATCATCAAAGAAGAAGTAAAGAGGAACTTGTAGAAACATTCCATTGAGTTGCATCTTCTCTCTCTCAAGCTCAAATTGGTAACATTGTTCTTAAACTTATCTCTTTCTCTTATTGATACCAAAGGTTTGTGTTGAAAAACCCCTTGGGTAATCCTTTGACTTTCATTGTGTTGTGAATTGAGGTTGTGTGTAAAACCCTTATAGGGTGATCCTCAAATTTGTATTTGGTGTGTATTGTGTTTATAGTGGATTTGAAAAATCTTTGGGTATTAGCTCAAGGTAATGGATGTAACTCTTTGAGAGAGTGAACCACTATAAATCTTTGGGCTCTTCTTTCTAAGCTTCTTACTAAATTGTCTTAACCACAAGATTTTGTTTGGTTTGGAATTTTAATAAAAAGAGTTTTAGAATTCTTTCTCAAATAAAATTGAAGGTTTATCTTTTAATTTAAAAAAGCTTTTCAAAAATTAGACAAAAACCTTATTCACCCTCCCCCCCCCCCCCCCTAAGGTTTTTCAATTGGTATCAGAGCGGGGCTTCTCCAAAAAAGGAATAACACCCTTGAAGCAAAAGATCTTTATCTTACTATGCTAATGTTTCTAGTTTACCATATGTAGAAGGCTCTTGTACAAATAGACCTCCTCTTTTCAATGGAACAAACTATACATTTTGGAAATCTAGAATTAAAATATATATTTGTTCTATTAACTTTGACTTGTGGAGCATTGTAGAGAAAGATCCTTACATTCCCAAAATTGATGGAGTAGTCAAGAAGGTTGAAGAATTTGATGAGCTCGACTCAAGGAAAGTGACTCTAAACTTTCAAGTTATGAATATTCTTAGTGTGCCTTGGATGCAAATGAATATAATAGAGTGAGCGGATGCGATTCGGCTCACGAAATGTGGAAGTTACTTGAAGTAACTCACGAAGGCAGCAATCAAGTAAAGGAGTCAAAGTTGGCCATGTTGGTGAGAGATTATGAGCTATTCATGATGACACAAAATGAGAGCATTAGTGACATGTTCACAAGGTTCACCAACATCGTAAATGGCCTAAAGGCATATGGGAAAGAGTACTCAAGAGGAGAAGTGAATAGAAAGATTCTTCATGCACTTCCAAAAGCATGGCAACAAAAAACACTTGCTATTGAGGAATCAAAAGATTTGAGACTACTTCCTATTGAAGAATTCATAAGATCACTATTCACCTATGAAATGAAAATAAAAAGGTTGAATGAAAAGGAAGATGAAGACAAAGGAAGAAAAAGCATTGCACTCAAGGCAAATGAGGGTGATCAAACATACTCATCAAACAATGAAGATGAGATTGATGATGATGAGGAAATGGCCTTGATAATGAGAAAATTTAAAAGATTCTACAAGAAAGGTTTCAACAATAGAGGAAAGAAACCTCCATTCAAGAAAGGAGGACAAAGCTCATCACTTTTCAAGGCTAGGTGCTTTGAATTCAATAGCATCGATCATCTTGTAGCCGATTGTCCCAAAGCCATTGAAAAAGAAAAGGGAGTTTTAGAAGCTAGGCCTGAGGCATTAAAGAAGAAGAAGAAAGGTAAGGGCCTAATAGGAAATTGGGATCAAGACTCAAGCGAAAGTGAAGGAGAAGAAAAGGCCAACATATGCTTCATGGCGCTAGAAAATGAGGTAGAATATTCACCCTCTAACTCATCTAATCTCATTGATGATATTTGTAATGATGATCCTTGTACCATGCTTATTGAAATGTATGGTGAATACGAAAAGGTTTCCAAAAGAAACAAAGAATTGAAAAACAAAAATAATTTTTTGCTTGATGAAAACTCAAAACTTATTTGTGAAAACAAATCTCTCCTTGAGTCTCTACAAATCTTGAAAAACGAAAAAGAGTGTTCAAACAATGATTTTCAAAATCTTATTTTAGAAAACAAGAAACTTTGTGAAAAAGTTCACTCACTTGAAAAAAGCATGGTAGACTATGATGTTTTGAAGAAAAAGGTGAGTGATCTCACTATATGTGTTGAAAAGTTCACAAAAGGGAAAGAAAACTTTGAAAAACTTCTTGGCGATCAAAGATCACCTTTTGATAAAAATGGTATTGGATATAATCATTCCAATAATTTCTCAAAACAAACACGGTTTGTAAAGGCTTCATCATCTCACTCACACCTTTGTTGCACCTATTGTGAAAAGAGTGGTCATAAAGCCACAAAGTGTTTTATAAAGAAAAAGATTGAAAGGGGAGTGAAAAACCATTTGAAAGGTTAAAGAAAATCCAACTAACATCCATGGACCCAAAAAGATGTGGATACCAAAAGTCATCTCTATTTCTTCTTTTGTAAGAACACAAATCAAGACCATCTAAGTGGTACTTGGATAGCGGATGTTCAAGGCACATGACCGGGGACTCGTCGCTTATGAGTGAACTCAAAGAAACCGAAAGTGGATTTGTCACATTTGGAGATAAGAACAAAGGAAAAATCATTGGTATAGGCAATATTGGTAACAATTCTTCCTCTCTTATTAAGGATGTTTTTCTAATTGATGGTTTAAAATTCAATTTGCTTAGTATTAGTCAATTATGTGATAGTGGGAAAAAGGTTGTTTTTGAAAGTGATTCTTCCTCTATCATTGATAAGCATGAAAACAAAACTTTTTTTGTTGCTAAAAGAGTAGGAAACGTCTATGTCTTTCATCTTGAAGATCTTCTTCCTCAAAACTTAAAGTGTCTCTCGGTTCATGATGATGATACATTTTTGTGGAATAGAAGACTTGGTCATGTTAGTATGGATTTATTGAACCAACTCGCTTCAAAAGAACTTGTTAGAGGCCTACAAAAACTTCATTTTGAGAAAACTAAACTTTGTGATGTTTGCCAATTTGGAATACAAATTAAGACCGCTTTTAAATCAAAAAATATGATTTCAACTTCAAAACCTTTAGAACTTGTTCACATGGACTTATTTGGACCAATGAGGACCACTAGTCTTGGTGGTACGAGGTACGCTTTTGTCATAGTGGATGTCTACTCTAGATTTACTTGGACTTTGTTTTCCAGCCAAAAGGATGATGTGTTTCAAGAATTTGTAAAACTTTTCAAAAAGGTTCAAAACTCCCTTGATTGGAAAGTGATTTCTATAAGAAGTGATAATGGGAGAGAATTTAACAACCAAGATTTTACAAAACTTTGTGATGATTTTGGTATTTCACACAACTCTCAGCCGCTAAAACCCCACAACAAAATGGTGTTGTGGAAAGGAAAATCGCACTTTACAAGTAATGGCAAGATCAATGCTTTGTGAAAACTCTCTTCCTAAATACTTTTGGGCCGAGGCCATTAACACCGCATGCTACGTTATGAATCGTGCTAACTTGAGACCTTCTTTAAAGAAAACTCCTTTTGAACTCATTTTTAACAAAACCCCATCAATTGGCTATTTTAAAGTTTTTGGATGCAAATGTTTTATTTTAAACACCAAGGACAATCTTGGGAAGTTTGATCGAAAATCCGATGAGGG
Organism: Catharanthus roseus; assembly: GCA_028651295.1. Taxonomy (NCBI): domain Eukaryota; kingdom Viridiplantae; phylum Streptophyta; class Magnoliopsida; order Gentianales; family Apocynaceae; genus Catharanthus; species Catharanthus roseus. The sequence continues at coordinate 3,629,637 of JAPQWS010000047.1, forward strand.
AATTTTTCTTGGTTATTCTTCAAACAAAAAGGCTTTTAGAATTTTCAACAAAAGAACCTTATGTGTTGAAGAGTCTATTCATGTTAATTTTGATAAAACTAACATTTTTGACAAGAAAGTTGATGATGATGACATAGATAACACTCTTAGTAACCAGCCATTGTACACTCAAGCAATGGAAGAGCCTACTATGGAGGAAGAAGAGATTGAGGAAAAACAAGGAAACGATCAAGAAACTCAAAATCTTCCTCAAGATGTGATATATCCAAAGGGACACTCCAAGGATGAAATTATTGGTGATGTATCACAAGGGGTAAGAACAAGAAGGTATTTTATTGACAACTTTTCCCTATTATCAAAAATTGAACCTAAGTTTATCGATGATGCTTTATGTGATGAGTTTTGGATTATTGCTATGCAAGAGGAGTTAAATCAATTTGAAAGAAACTAAGTTTGGACTTTAGCCCCTAGACCACATAATCACCCCACTATTGGCACAAAATGGGTTTTTCGAAATAAACTAAATGAATCCGGAGAAGTTATTAGAAACAAAGCTAGACTTGTTGCCCAAGGATTCAATCAAGAAAAGGGCATAGATTTTGATGAAACCTTTGCTCCGATTGCTAGACTTGAATCCATTAGAATGCTTTTAGCTTTTGCTTGTTTTAAGGGATTCAAGCTTTTTCAAATGGATGTTAAGAGTTCCTTTCTAAATGGCGATAATGAGGACGAAGTTTATGTTGAACAACCTCCCGGTTTTGTGCATGAAAAATTTTCAAATTATGTTTACAAACTTTCAAAAGCACTCTATGGTTTAAAACAAGCTCCAAGAGTTTGGTATGAAAAGTTAAGTGGTTTTCTTCTTTCAAATAACTTTTCAAGGAGTGTGGTGGACACTACTCTTTTTACAGAAACCTCTTGTAACAATGATCTTCTTCTTGTCCAAATTTATGTTGATGATAGTATTTTTGGTGCTACTAATGTCTCTTTATGTGAAGAATTTGCCTCTCTTATGCAAAAAGAATTTGAAATGAGCATGATGGGAGAATTGACACACTTCCTCGGACTACAAGTCAAGCAAACGAAAGAAGGAATCTTCATCAACCAAGAGAAGTACACCAAGGAACTTCTCAAGAAATTCGGGATGAGTAACGCAAAAGGTATTGGCACTCCAATGAGCTCATCATTGAAGCTTGACAAAGATGAAAAAGGTAAAAAGGTTGATGAAAAGACATATAGAGGTATGATTGGTAGTTTACTTTATTTAACAGCTAGTAGGCCAGATGTAATGTTTGCTGTATGTTTGTGTGCTAGATTCCAGGCTTTCCCCAAAGAATCTCATTTAATAGCTGTAAAACGTATTTTGAGATACTTAATTTCATCATATGATTATGGCATGTGGTACTCTAAACAATCTTGTTTTGATCTTATTGTCTACACCGATGCGGATTATGCCGAATGTAAGGTAGAAAGGAAGAGTATAAGTGGAAATTGCCAATTCTTGGGAAGATGCTTAGTATCTTGTTACAGCAAGAAGCAATCGTGCGTATCCCTATAAACCGTCGAAGCATAATATATTGCAGCCGGTTGTTGCTGTGCACAGGTACATTGGATGAAACACACATTGATTGATTTTGGTGTTTCTTTTAAGTGCATACCTATTATGTGTGATAACACTAGTACCATAAACATTTCAATAAACCTTGTGCAATATTAAAAAACAAAACATATTGAAATCAAACATCACTTCATTAGAGATCACGTTGCTAAAAGTGATGTATTTTTAGAATATATTTGCACAAAAGATCAAATTGCCGATATTTTTACAAAACCTCTTTCGGAAGATCGCTTTTACTATTTAAAAAAATTGCTTGGTATCGGCAAATTTAATGAGTAATATGTGTTGTTTATGTTAATCTATTTTTTCCTCTTATTTTTTCTTGCTCTTTCTGGTTTTTTTATAAAAACAGATGCCATCTTAAAGAAACAGGACGTCCGGTTTCAAAACTGGACTCAAGGATTTCTCTTCAAAAAAATTCCAAAGATATTCGGACGACAAAACCAGACGACTTCAAAAAAACTCGGACGTCCGATTTCTTCAATTCAAAAAAAAACGGGATGACCGATTTTGAAAAACGGTCGACCGAGTTTTTAAAAAACCGTCGGGTCTGTACTTTTAAAATCAGATTTTTCTCCAACTTTTCACACTTTTCTCTCAACTCTCTCTCACTCTCTCGACCGAAAACTCTCTCCCTCACAAGACCCATCCGATTTCTTGCTCCTATTTTCAGTCTTCTTCTCCTTTTCTTAAAATTCATCTATCAACATAGCAAAGAAACTATTTTTTCTCTCTGTTTTTTGTTAAAATCTGTCTAATTTCAAACTCTCCATCTCCTCTCAAACCCGACTCGAGTCTTTCTCAAAAATGGTAAAAACCAAGAATGCAAATGTTGGTCAAGGCCAAAATCCTGAAGAACGAGGCACAAGTAGAAGGAAAGGAAAGGGAAAAAGGGTACCTTCTGGAGCTAGGGTTCCTAAAGCTAGGGCTCCTGATAGGTTTATTTCAGTAAAAGAGGCTGCCAGGTTTGAAGAATGGACTAGGAATCGACGAAAAATTGCTCCGGGTCACCGGGTAGACTTAAATGACATGCAAGGTATGGAGGCTATCCCTCATCTTTGTGAACTAATTAGTTGGATACCATTGCTGATTGTAAATGAACTCTATTATGTGGAAATGATATATAAGTTTTATGCAAATCTCCACAAGGGAAGAATTGAAAGAGTGGATAATATTCCTCACCATGGGTTTTGATTAGGATTGGGGGTAGAGATATTGCATTTAATGATAGATTGTTAAATCACATTTTGGAAACTTCTTTAATTCTACACTAATATACTAAGATTCTACACTAACAACAAGAAATGTTTTGATCTAAACTTATACAGTGAAAGGTGGTTTGAGGAAATTTTCACTAGGGGAGAAGTTTTGAAGAAACATGATGATAGGAATCTTAATAAGCTTGATACTTATAGGAGATTGCTCCATCACATGATCTTTAACATCATTATTCCTAATGTTGCGCATAAATCATCTATTACCAACATGCACTCATTTGTGATGCTAGCCTTACATGAACATAGGAGGATGAATTTTGGGTATATGTCTATAGACCACATGCTAGCTACACAATCCTCCTCAACCAAATGCTTGCCTTATGGTTGTTTCATTACAAAAATCCTCCAACACTTTGTGATCAATTTGGTTGGCATTGGTGATCACATTAGCCATGGCAAGATCTTCAATCAACAAACCTTCAAAAGAATGGGGTTTGAGAAAAGTGAAGTAGGGACATTCATACGAGGTGGACAACATGGTAATGATGATGAGGAGGAAGACGATGATGAAGACCAAGAAGATATGCATGTGGGAGAAGGTGAAAGTAAAGAGGAAACGGAGGCTGAAATCCAAAGAAGAGAAACAAGACAAAAGAAGAGACAAGAAAGAACAAAAGAAGGCTCATCTGCAGGGAGCATGAGTCACCTAACGGAAATGATGGCCTCTTTACAAACTTCAATAAACACTCGGTTTGATGTATTCGACGGTTGCTTTGAGGTTTTGGATGGGAAAGTCTCAAAAATTCAAGAAAGGCTTGATGCATTGGATCATAAAATGACCGACATACAAGAACGGGTTATGAGACTCGAGCAAGGAGGAGGAGATAGAGATGATTGAGATTTTTTTTTTACAAAACCTTCTCTCTTTCCCTTGTTTTTTCTGTGACTCTTTTCAAACTCCTTGTGGTTTTCTCTTAATGTTATGCCTTTTAACTTAATACATGTCATCTTTATTTACTTTTGATGTGCTAAGTGATCCATTTGTTGCTATTGTTTGTTTCTTTGCCTCTTTTGTTATTGGCTTCATGATGATAACCTAATGTTGAAATTTCATTTGCTAGCTCTTCTATGATCCCTTGGAATTTCTCTCCTGAGATCCTTTTTTTTTTTTATTTATGACAAAAAAAAAGGGGAGAAAATAGTGCAAGATGAAAGGGGGAGAAATTATTGTCATATGTTAATGGTTATGTTGATGGTTATTGTTGATGATGCTTTCTCATGTTTATATGTTGATGGTTATGTTGATGATGCTTTCTCATGTTTATGCCTTGTTGGTGCCTTAATATATCCTTTCTCATATTTATGTCTTGTTGGTGCCTAAGTATTTCTTATACTTTGAGAAGTACGATATATTTGGCTTACTTTGGACTTGTTATCTTCTTTAGACATAATTGATATAAAGCATGTCTTTAGGGGGAGCTATCTCTCTTATGGTGATTGTTGTGCTTTGCTCTCATTATTTATCTTTTTGCAAAATCACCATACTTTTACTCTTGCTCTTTTGTTCTTCTTGCATATGTGTTTGTCATAATAAAAAAGGGAGAGATTGTTAGCCCTATGGGTATTATTACTTATGATTTTAATCATGATTAACATATGTTTGTGTGAGTATTTAGTTAACCTTTCATAGAACAAAAGAAACACTTTTGAAGTCCCAAGTCTACATTCTCAAAAAGCAAAAGATCTTGGTGATGAAGGCAAAATGAAGGAGAAAAGACCAAGCCATTCCAATATCAAATCATTGAAGACATTGAAGACTTATGTCTAAGTTAGGAGTGTGCTAAGGTAACTCTTTGTAAAACTCCCTAACTTTCATCTTTGATTAATGATCATATGTGAAGCTCCATTGACAATTTTCTCAATATAAACTTTTTTTAAAATCTAAGTATTCTTGATAGAATTTTTTATGCTTTTAAAAGGTTTTCTATCTCTAAAAAGAGTATTAAGAATACATGTCTTTGGAAAGCTCTTCTCTTAAAAAAAAAACAAAAAACTGGCTGTAAAATTCTCAAAATCGACCATCCGGTTTTAGAACCGGTCATCCGATTTTTTCTAAATGTAGAAAAAATCGGCCATCTGATTTTTTACAGGACAAGTCCGAATCTTTCTGTTTCAGAACCGGTTGTCCGATTTTTTATAAATGTAGAAAAAATCGGCCGTCCAATTTTTTGCAGGACAAGTCCGAATCTTTTTGTTTCAGAATCGGTCGTCCGATTTTTTCGCTTACTGTAAAAAATTATTACCGTTGCACTTTTTTTAAGAAAGTATATATAGACTTTTTTTTATCAGCCAAAAGGTAAGAAGTTTTGGTGAAATATTTATTGAGATCATTTAAAACTTTTAAAGAGCTTCAAAGCACATTTATTTCAAACACTTTCAATCTCAAATAAACATATTTTTGAGCTTTATTACTGATCATCATCAAAGAAGAAGTAAAGAGGAACTTATAGAAACATTCCATTGAGTTGCATCTTCTATATCTCAAGCTCAAATTGGTAACATTGTTCTTAAACTTATATCTTTCTCTTATTGATATCAAAGGTTTGTATTGAAAAACCCCTTGGGTAATCCTTTGACTTACATTGTGTTGTGAATTGAGGTTGTGTGGAAAACCCTTATAGGGTGATCCTCAAATTTGTATTTGGTGTATATTGTGTTTATAGTGGATTTGAAAAATCCTTGGGTGTTGGCTCAAGATAGTGGATGTAACTTTTTGAGAGAGTGAACCACTATAAATCTTTGTGTTCTTCTTTCTAAGCTTCTTACTAAATTATCTTAACCACAAAATTTTGTTTAGTTTAGAATTTTACTAAAAAGAATTTTAGAATTCTTTTTCAAACAAAATTGGAGGTTTATCTTTTAATTTACAAAAGCTTTTCAAAAATTAGACAAAAACCTTATTCACCCTCCCCTAAGGTTTTTCAATATTTTAAATTAATTAATGTTAATATATTTTATTTTCTTTATGATACTATAATATTATTTTAAAAATAATCTATTTACATATTTTTTCTACAAAAGCATGTTACAATGAACTAGATACTATAATATGAATGTTCGAGAAAAGCTCGTGGAACGCTCTTATTGGAAATATTGAAAATATAGACTCAGCGATACTCGATTCGAGTTCGAATTAAAAAAAAGATTTAACAAAATTCGACTCGATAAGTCAAAACTCAAATCGTTTGTAGCTCTAGGCAAAATAAGGGAGGGGATTAAGATCTCTTAAGGTAAAAATAACTTTAACCTTTAGTAATATGATAGGGATAATATTAATAGGATGATTTTGGATATGCACATACTACATGATAATTTCATAACGGAGATACGATCTCATCCTAATAAAATCCCCACCAACCATTACAAAATCAAAGTACAACTCACTTTCGTCTCCCTATTGTTTCTTCTATACAGCACACACTATAGAGATAAGAACTCCACAAAGATATACACTCCACGCAAAAAGACACCTAATTTGAAGAGTGCAGAATTAGTTTTAAAAAAAAAAACTACCATCATTTTCCACTTTTGAAAAAAAGCGTTATTAGTTAAAAATTCTATTAAAAAAGAAATGTAATTTCTACATTTAGCATGAGTTAATCCTCCAAACTTATAATTGGGAGACTTCACCTCTGATCACTCGAACAAGACCTCACAAGCCTCCAACTTTGTGATTTGATGTAGTGAGTAGGAATGGCATCCCATCCCCACCTTCCTACTTTGTCCCCAATCCCAACCCGACCTCCCCTAATTAATTCTCATCCCCAATCCATCCCTGTCAAATTCACTAGAAAATTGGGGACCCAAGTGAAGAATTAGATGTATTATTTTCATTAACCCTATTAAATACAAAATAATAATATGCATGTCACAAAATCAGACGAATTAAAACTTTAAAAAATAATACAAGAAACAATCCTTGCTCAAAAACGTCTAACTATGTGTAGTAATAAAAAAACGCATATGCTAGTTCAACAATCTTCAACCTAAATAATATATAACAGAAGTCCAATTAATAATAGAATGGAAATCAAGATTGAGAATGAATAATGGAGTAATATCTTTTTTTATTTTTAGTATTTAGTTTAATATTTTACTACAAAAATTATATATATGTATATGAAAAACATGATCTCTGCCCCCAACTCCAGTCAAATCGAGTCAACGGATACAAATGAGTTGGGGATGGGTGGCTACCCAATTGGACCCGCCCTTCGAAGTTTCAAAATTTTCTTGTGAAACCGTGAGACTTCTATGGTAAAGACTCTAACCCAGATAAGAGTTAGATACCGTGGAACGTTAGAATTCAATGACATTGTGAAATGCCCAAGTTTAGGTTCTAACTTTTGAATAATAGTGAGACTCGATTTTAATCTCTAAATAAGAGTCATACTCTGCCGCTTCAGACCCTCAAATACAATAGTAAAATAAAACGTTCAAAGTTAAACTCTAACCCTACCTCGCAAGTCAGATTAAGACTTCTTAGTTTCTTAATAAGTATTACTCCGGTTTTTTTTTTTTTACTTGTACATTGTGTAAATTTCTGTATTTTTTTTACTTATCATGTTGTTGAAAACAATGTAATTTTAAGCAAAATCTTCTTATTATACTCTTTCAATATTTCAATCTCTCTCTCTCGATCCCTTTTTTCATGAAAAAATGAAATTATTCTTTTCCAATAATTTTTATCATTTTTCAATATCCATTCTAATAGCCATCATTCATTATTTCATACAAATTTTAAGTTAAATTTTTTTATGTTAATAAATTAAATTATAAATTTATGTTAAAAATATAAAAGAATTTTAATTTTATATATTTTTAATTTGTATGATAATTAAAGGACTAAAGAATCGGTGGGTGTAGATTCTACACATGCTCAAGTTTGGTCTAATCAATACCGTATATTCCAAGATAATGAATACTTAAAAGAAAACAAAAACCGCACAGACACATCTCTAGCCGTCCCCTGCCAAAAGTTTTGCAGCCGTTTTAATCTGAACCACATAACCACCGCCCCCCTTGACGAGGGCTCTCTACCCTACACATTTTTGATGCGGTAACCACCAACCACAAACACCACTACCCTGTACAACTCAAAAAACCCAATCATTATTGGTTAATTATTATTACTCTTTTTCTTTGAATCTATACTACAGAGAAAGAAAAAAAGAAGGGAAAAAGAACAAATAGGGGTCCCAAAAGCAGACACGAACCACGTGTCATGATATGAATTCAAGAATCGTCGATGAAAACAACCACCACATAATTGGACATCGCCCTCCAATTGCTGAGTCATATCTGACCCGCATTTATAATTGCCAGAATATTCTGGCTATGCCTCTATTTTTATTTTACTAATACTGTTAAAAGTAAGTTTTTTAGTTAAAATTGAAAGGTTAAAAATATAATTTTTTTATAAATTTTAATTTGTATTGATTATTTATTTTTTAATTTATTTTTTTAATTTATTAATATATCTCTCTTTCTTTCTTCCTCTTTATTATTGAGAATAAAATAAAAATTTTACTATAAAATTTTACATTGTTTTATTCATCCTTAATTTATGTGTAAAGTCCAAAAAGACTTATATTTTTTACAAAGATAATCGTATCCTTTGGAGGAATTGGAAAAATCGGTCCTTGAACTATTAAATTTATTTTAACTTAATTCTGAAGTTATTTTTTTTAATTTATCTTAAAAGTATTTTTAAAAATACTGGTCCACATTTATTTTTTTCTATAGAATTTATTAAATTTTTGCATATTCCACTAATATAAGTCATCAATTAAAAAAGATTGATAACCTCCGACTTTTCTGTTTAAATATCTATAAAATTCACTAAGGTTTCTCCTCCATTTTCATCTTATTTCATCCATTTAAAAAGAAAAAAAATTCGGAATTGATAATTTTGTGTCGATGAAGCACACTAGCAGCATGTATATTAATTTGTAAAATATCACCCCAAAGGAGGTAATGAGGATCAATATATTTGGCAAAAAAAAATAGTTTTAAGTTAAAACTAAGGAAAAGAATAGTTTTAGAACTAAGTTAAAATAAATTGAATGGTTTAAGGGTAAGTTTGCTAATTTTTCTACTCATTACAAAATCTTTGTACATTTTTCGACGTGTCAAGGACTTTTCTTTGGTCTAATCCAATATATTTATCCACGTCATACTAACAAACAGAAAAAAAAAAAAAAAATTTATCCTCACCCACTTTCAAGTTTCTCCCTCCTCAGCCATTATATACCTCCATCTTATCTTTCCAAACCTCTCCTTTAACTTCACGTTTTCCCCTTCCTCCCTGTCTTCTAATTAGAGCTTTATTCTCTTAAACTTTTCAATTCTTTCACGTTTTTTGAAATTCCACTTTTAAATTTTATCTTCTTCTTATTCTGAGATAAAAAATAGAGGAGAATCTAATATGGAAATTCCAGAGATTAGTATGATAAGTGATTTTGAAGCTGGGATGCAATGTTTCCAGAGCCCATCTTTAATTTCTCGATTTCTACCATTTTCCGGCATAGAAAAAGTGCCGAAAGTGTATAGTTTTTGGAAATGGGGTGCTGTTGTTTTAGCAATTTTAGCTACTTTTAGCAGTATAATCAAGAGATTAAAGCTATTGATTATTAATATTCGGAGAATTAAACCCTCCCCTGAAACTCTTCTTCAGCATCTCGATGTAGATTTGGACCTTAGCGATGACGATGACGATGAGAGCCTGGAGGAAAACTCGTCCGATGATGACGATGACGACGAGCCCTCGACGTCCTTTCGGTACCGAATGTCGGGTCGTCATGAAGATTTTTCTGTAAAGGGTAGTTTTTCTAGATATCGGTGGCAGAATGCTAATTTAAAGCTCAGACGACGTCATTCAAACGGCGGCGAAGGGTATAATTTGGCCGAATTTCCTGCCGGAAAAAATGTCGTGAAGCTCTGGGATAGTTTAGGTTTAAGTCTAGGTTTTGATGATTCTTTTGAAGATTCAGATTCCGATGGCGTAGTTTCGTTATGGGATTTTAATAAAGAGCAGAAAATAGGCGATATTTTTGGTCATTTCCCGGCAGTAACTGTAACGGCGCCGTCTAGATCGGTTATTTTGTCAGCAGCTAAAAGAGGGGAAAAGAACAATGACGTTATTTTGAATGCTTATGATACAAGAATGAGAGGTCAGATTCCGGTAGCCTTTGCCCAATGGGGCCGAGATTCGGCGGCCTCTCCGGCGAATTTGACGTCCGGCGGCATCGAGAAAGTCTACGTCAGAGATGACGGTAAAGGAGTCGTAACGATTGGTGATATGAGAAAATTCAAGAAACCGTTAGAGACCTTGACGGAGGACGGTGGCGATCTATGGTGGGACGCTGACGGCGTTATTCTTGATGATGAATTTGTTGACTGTTCTAGATAAATTGAAAAGACAGACACAGACTGAGCTGGCCATGAAACGGCGGGACACGGTTATTCAGTTACCGAGTCAGCTGGGTCCAGCCCGAGTTGATCTCGAAATAGTTAACCAAAAAAAAATAGACAAAAGAAAATGGTCTTGGAAAAAAAATGGAGGAAACTCCCTGGAAGGACGAATATTATCTGTACAGAATTTGTTTTAATATTATTATTATGGGGAAATTTACCCAGGGCATTTTCTGGAAGGACGGTGCTGCTGTCTAATGTCTGTAAATAAATTTTTAATAATTATATTATTTTAATAACTTGTTAAGCTTTTTTTTAATATTATTTTTGTGGATGCTTAGCTGGTAATTTGACGTTTCTATCCAGCATTGAGTAGGTAAACAATTTCTTTAACTTTGCGGTCCCAACATGGGGTGGGGGAATTGTATTTATTTATTTTTAAAAATATATAACGAAATAATTATATATAAATTAAAACTTGAATTCATTATCTATTTAGAAATTGTTTGTAACAACCAGAGCTATTACTTTTTTTCTTTTTTAAACTCAAAACCATTTTATTCAGAATATGATATGAAAAATAAGTGAAAATGTAAATTTTCAAATCAAAGTTGATCTAACCTTAGATCTGCCTATCTTGTAGCTCCCATTTCTCGAACTGCTATTGAGCTATCTCCTTGTGTCAAATTGACTATTCAAATCCTTTGTAACATTTTCTGTAACATCTCCTTTAACATTTGATTTTATAATATGTTTTTCCTCTTTAAATTTATTCTTTTCTCATAGAGTTTATCTTTTATTTGATAAATTTTATTAATAAAATATATCAAATTAAAAATGTTACAAGAAGTATTGGGCATCTTTTGACTAAAAGAGACAAAAAATAAAAGCTTGAAAACAGTGAAGTATAACTTAATATCAGGAAATTGCTAAATTTTAGTGCTCAAGTCTATCAAAAAAGGTTATTAATCGGGCAATGAAATAAAGCCCCGCTACATACGAGAGTAACATTTGGCCATTATAAACTACCACACCAAAAAGATAATTAAAAACAAACACAAGCTCAAAAAGATAAATCTAGACAAAGCTATCCTAAAATCAAAGGCCGCACGAAAAACCCAAGTGAGACCCAAACCAAAGAGCCCAACTAAACATAAAGGCCCACAACAATTAGGGTAGCGGCTAACTGTAGCCAACCAGCTGCCGCTGCCACCCAATGCACGCCAGTGACCTCTGTTCCAAAGGGGGCAACTGTAATATATTCTGGCACGTCAGCACTGTTGGTGCCACCAAACGACCATCAGCAACAACCATAAAGGAGGCAACGAGAAACTTCTTCCCCTATAAATTAGTCACGCGTAGCTGAGCTCACCATCTCACAAACACCTCCAGTATGACAACATTAAAAGATGCCTCCAGATTCCAAAAAGAATTACCAGTGTCTCCGACGTGCTCCGTAAGCCGCGAAGACCACCACTTTAGCACAAGAAGCTAGAGAAGATCGGAACTTGTCCTGCCAAACAATAGCAAAACCAGGACAGAAACGTTGGGGGCTGAAGAACATTAAAAATTTTGTCAGAATTCCGTCTATAAAAAAGATGCATTCCAAGTACAAAAACATTCAAACAATACTAAATTTACAAATATAATAACAAAAAAATAGGTAATCGTCCATTACCAATATGAGCTACAATGAAAAAGAAATAACTACTGAAAAATAATATAAAATAGAGTTTTACATGTGAAGATGTTTGCATTTTCAATACTCATAAAAATCTCGTGCTCAACATAACAAATCGTCGGGTTGAATTTATCGATTTATTATGTCCATGGAAAGCTAAACCCTGACTTAATAAAAATCGAATCACTTTTACAACAGTAGCTAACAAAGCACGATAATCAATCTCAGTCTGACTGCTTTGTTTCGATAATATATAGTCTACATTTTGTCTTTGATATCTGAAACCTAACAATTGAATTATAGCACCAGAGTGAGAACTATTTGTAGATCCTTCATAGTTTCTAAATTTTTCTTTAGCATGTTTCCAATTTTTAAAACTAACTTCTGTAAATACCATCATCATGTTTGTGATTTTGACCATTAGCAAACAAATAACAACAGAAATAAAATGATGCATCTTTATGTACACTGTACTCTAACCAAGTAAAATCTTTAAACCATATCTTTTGAAACAATCTCCTAATTTCACTAAAATCAGTTTGCAAAAATTTATGATCACATGGTTGAGTTGGACCTTTAGCCACATACCTTCTCCTTAATTCATCTCTAATTTCATAAGGATAACTATCAATTGGTTTACGTAATCCTGGATCGCCAATAATTTCACAATCCAAGAACTCTACCCCTACTCGAGGCTTTTTCCCACGATCTTCATTATTAACATTTCCTTTATTATATAATGTTTCTTCAACCGGTTTAGAATACTTCTTCCACTTTTCAAAATATTTATACATAGTAAAATCCTATATAATAAATATTCAAATATTTTAAATAAAATTCAACACAATTCACTTATAATCATTAATTAGAACATAAATTATATAATAATTATATTTTAAAAAAAAAAACCCCTAGAAATTTTTTGAAGAACATGAACATCAGTAGTAGCACTGTTGCAGCCAGCAGATTCAAGAAATTTCATAAAATAATCTTTAAAATAAATAATGTTCCAACAGAGGTTAATTTAAAAGCTTATGTTTTTCTACAAATTTGAAGAACAGTTGAAGAACCATGAACAGTGGCAGAAAAGGAGCGCTAGTGCCGCAGCAGCAGCAAGAAGGAGCAGCAGAGGAGCAGTTGCCAATCGTTGTCGTCACCGTCGCGCGCAGCATCCTCGTCTGATCGCCGAGAAGAGGAAAGTTAGTCGAGAGAGAGAGAGAGAGAGAGAGAGAGAGAGAGAGAGAGAGAGAGAGAGGAGGAGGTTAGTCGAGAGAGGGATTTTTTTCTGGGTTGGGCGTGACGCTAGAGAAAGAGTCAGGGCAATGTTTTAAGAATTTTTTTTTTTAAAATCAGCAGCCCAGCCAAAGTTTTGGGGCTCTATTGAAAAAAAAAACTGGAGGGGCTTGAATATAAAAACTAAAAAATTTTAAAGTTTCTAAATTTTCCCCGGGGGGCTCGAGCCCACCCGAGCCCCTGGTTCCACCACTGCTGCCAAACCATTGTGGCCATGACCACCCAAAAAAGCAACTACTTGGATGGTATATACAAGCAAAAAACAAAAACCAGAGATCAGGGCTTCAAATCAGGAAGGAAAACTCACCCACTCCATCAGATGCGCCTCACCCTAGCAAAGAAGACGAGTCCACGACGCGTCCATACTGGACCACAAGGGCGGCAGGCCTGTGGAGAAGGGGGAGCACGCCGGCTTGGGTCACGAGTTTCTTTGTTCCTTCTGCTGGAAGTTTATCTGTTCTTTAGTCCTTTTGGATTGCCATAATAACAACAAGAGCTGTTACTATTTTGGTTCAAGATCGATTTATATAAATCAAGATAGAGGTATTAGAAATAACACAAAAAATGAGCCCAACTTCCATTCCTTTTTCGCCTGGAGACCTCTGCAATTTGAGAGGTAGTGAGTCGCTGACTCGTGCATGCCTTGATGCGCGGAACTAAGGGGTGGCTCGATGGGCTCAAGCCCCCAAAAAATCTTAAAATAAAATTTTTAACATGATTTATATAATCTCATCAACATTTCTTTCAACAAATATAATCATTTAACATCTCTAAACTAGCAAAAACTGACCACAGAAACAAAAATCTCGACTGAAACAGAAACAGCATAGAACAGAAACAGAGAGCAAAAACAAGAATCAATGTAATTGGAAGATGGAATGCATAGAAAGAAACAGTGATTACCTGTTGGGAATCGGGAGAAAGATGGAAGAATAGAAACAGAAAGCAGATAGTGACACAGAGACCGGTCGTGCAGACAGACGGCTACGGCAGCTGGAGACGTTCCTGAGCAGGTGAAGAAGAAGCTTAAAGGTGAGAGACTGAAAGTGAGAAGCAGCAGGAAATGGTGGCGTTGCAATTGCATACAGACGGCGACGGCAGCGGCAGCGGTGTCGATAGATGAGCTGAAGAAGATGAGGAAGGGAGAGAGTTTGAGAGAGTGAGGTGCGTGGGAGGGAGAGTGAAACTGAAGAGTAAGAATGAGAGTGAGAGGTTTAGTGTAGTGTAGGGTTGTATTATAATTGTAAAGAAATATGTTAAAATTTATAAATTATATATTAATATAATATAATATAATATATAATATAATATATATAAATATATTATTATTCTATTAATATGAGTATACGGGTTTGGGCATCATCATACCCTGCCTAGACCCATATAACAGAATAAATATGGGTGATGGTACAAGTTCGCGGGTATAAAATTTAAACCTTACCCACTAAAAATGGATATAGACCCGTGCAGGTACGTGTAAGACCCGTCCCGTTTACAGTCCTAGTACTGAGGGCCTCTATTGAGTTGGGAGCAGTCAAATCTAGTGTGGGATATTTATTTATTTTTATAATGTAAGGTGGGTTTGTTTCTTGTAGTTGCCATTGGTTGTTTCTTGCTATCTAGTGCTCAAGGCCTGGCTAGGGGATGAGACAACAGATAGTGGTCTTCTTCTCTTATGTGTTCACGAAGGCTATATGTTGAGTCGCTAAATGGGATGAGGGTTAACAGAGATCCAACACTGTAACAAGTGGTAATTATAATCTCTTGTGGGTAGCGCGATCTGCTTATAACTGTTCTCATCATCAATAGAATCGATGGAATGATGCTCGTACAAATCGGGCTAGTTGGGATTCGGGGACTAAACTTGGAATGAGGTCGTTAGGCTTAGTTTCTATATAGTTTGGATTGTGGTCCTTGCAATTTTTTACTTTTTATATATTTTTCTTTCCCTCATTCAACATAGTTGAGCTATAGAATATAATTTGACTCTAATGAATTTTTCCTTAGTAGTCCTATGATTAGTCAACTCCTCTTGATTCATATTTTTAAAAGATTTCTCATTATTTAAATGTACTCTAATGTCATCTTTGATTCTCTTATTAAAATCTCGAATTTAATAAAATAAATAGAGATATTCTCCCCAAAAAAGAGCAAAGTGAGACATTTCTATTTTTTTCTTTTTGTTTTATTTGTACTTTTAAATTTCATTTTTTTTACTTCAACACTTTTTCTATGCCATACAAGATTTGGGTCACAATGTTCTTTATATCAATATTGAAAAATTTTGATCAGAGATCGAATTGATCAAAGTACTAGTTCGCTGGTTCATTAATTCAACGGGTCAAGCCAGTAATCAAACCGGAGAACAATATAAATATATAAAAAATTATAAATATATATTAATAATTCATATACATACACATTATACATCATTTAGTACTAAATATAATTAAAAAATATTATGAACTTATTAACTCAAAAGTACATAAAAAGTAAAATTTTTAGTGGGGTCGATAAGGATAACTCGAAAATCTATAAGGATAACTCGAAAAAATTCAAAATTTTCATTTTTACCTAAACACTTTCTCTCTCTACAAACTTTCTCTCTAACCTGTCTCTAAAAAAAACTCCAACTTTAAACACCAAATGAAATTAGAAGAAAATATGGATTCCTTTGAAGAATCTTTGGAAGAAAATGTTTGTTTTGAGGTAAGAAATTTATCGTAAATTTTTTTTCAAATTTCTGTAGCACTTTTGCCTAGGTGGGCAAAATTTTCCAGTGATTTTTGCTCATCTGGACGAAAGTTTCGTCCAGATGGGCGAAAATCACTGGACAATTTTGCCCACCTGGGCGAAAGTGCTGCAGAAATTTTTTTTTTCCTTTCGATTTAGGGTTTTCTTTTTTTTTTTTTTTTTGTTTTGGTAACATTTTCATTTTACATTAACAGGCTGATGAAGATCCAAATACGTTTGAAGAATTTTTAGAACCGTAAGAATATATTGATCTTGGGTATTTATTCACGACTGACCGAATATTTAGTTCGAAAGATGAGTTGATGGACTGGGCAAAACAAACTATAATGAATGCCAAGACATATTTAATCATAACTCAGTATCAGAGATCAAGAACAGCTGACCATATGTCATATTGGCTTGCGAGCACGGATGTTCAATTAAAAAATATAAAAAACCAATAGTTGACGATGAGGAAAAAGAAATTCCAAAAAAAAGGCGGAGACCTTATGGGAGAAAAAAATGTGGGTGTCCATTTAAGCTAAAGGGAGAGCAAATGGCAACAAGCGAAAGTTGGCAATTATTCGTACACAACTGGAGGCATAACCATAAAGTAGTTATTTACAATCACGGTCATGCTCAAGCTGCAAGACTTACGGAGGAGCAGTTGCAACAGATTGAGCAGTTCAGGAAGAGTCATGTGCCGCCTCGCAATATATTACGATTTCTCCGAGAACAAGACGTTGGCTGTACAGTTAGGTAAGTTGAGAATTATTTTTAATACTTTATTTAAATATTTTAGATTTATTTTTATTCCGTGAATAAATAGAAATTTATGATGTATGTAGTGCTCAGAAAATTTACAATGTTGTTGCGAAGATTAAGAGGAACCGGATGCAGGGAAGAAACACGGTAGAGGAAGTTCTCTGCCTAAGTGCACAAAGGGGCTACACCGTTTTCCATAGAAACTGTGAGGAGAGCAACGTTCTTAGTGATATTGTCGTTGCACACCCAACATCGATTGCAATGATTAGAACGTGGCCATATGTACTGATAATGGATACCACGTATAAAACGAATAAGTAAGTACTATAGTGGATTAATTGTATTATTAGATATCTTTATTAATTTATCCGAATAAATATTTAAATTTATTGAGTACAGTAGTAGATCATTGATATTTTATAAATTTTTTTAATAAATAGTTAATAATATTTTGAAGTCCGTCTAAAATAGTTGTCAATGTTAATCATTAATTTTCCCTTTATTTTTTAATTAAGGTACAATATGCCACTATTAGAAGCTGTAGGGATGACTCTGAGAGGAAATAACTTCACAATAGCAACAACTTTTATGTGCAATGAACAGGCAACGACATACAGATGAGTTCTTCAACAAATCAAGCACTTATATTTTACATCTGCTATGTCAAATGGCCAGGGTTCAATTATCAATAAAGGAGAGCCACTAATCATTCTTACCGATAGGGAAAGCGGACTAATGCCGGTGATTGATGATGTGCTTAGAAATTTATATCATATGTTATGTAGAAGACACATCGATCAGAATGTGTTGGCAAAGTTGACATAGATGGTGAAAGATGAAGAGGTGGCATAATGTTTCGTGAATGGCTCGTGGAAAAAATTAATAAATGAAATTGATGGGTGGAATATCAGAGAAAGTTGGAAGTGTTGAAGACTAAGTGGGAAAGCGGACTTTCTACATTACCTGTTCAGCACATGGTTGAATCCATTTACCTATAAATTTTGCAGGGTTTGGACATCTCAAAGTGTTGCATTTTGGGGTAGAGACAACGAACTGTGCTGAGAGCGAACATTCTGTGTTGAAGCTATGGCTATTAACGTGTCACGGTGATTTGGACACCGTATTTCTGAATATCGACACTCTAATCCAAGGTCAAATTGCTAAAATTAAATACAAATTGAAAATTTCTAAACTTAAAGAGAAGTACGGCGCCAAGAGTAATGTCATATTGAAGAAGTTAAGTAATAAAATTAGTCATTTAGCTTTTAAGAAGATAATGGATGAGTTAAAGAAAGCACGTGAGATGGTTGAAGAACCGGGAAGCAATTAGAACTTGTTCATAGGTGTCAATATTTAATTCCAATCGGAGAGGAAGATGTTGATATTTTTTGGAGAAAATTAGAAATTGGTTCTGATATTCCTGAAGAACACGATAGAGACATGGATTCCGAAATGCGTGATCTCACCTCACTTATACATGAAATTAGTATGGGTCTAACAATATTACCACTCTTATCTTTGAAGAGTGAGCTATCCAATACGAGACCTTGCAATCTTACTCATCACCAAAATAAAGCTGTCGGTCAACCCTTTCCCTTTTCTGTGACGAGGACGCCCGTCGGATCCACTAGCTAGTGCCACAGGTGCCACAGTCATGGGCTGTTCCTCATCTCCAACATTATTGCCCTCATCCTGATCATCACCACCACCATCACCATCATCATCACCTCTCTCATCCGTCTCTCCCTCAATATGTAAGGATCGGATTCTTTCTTGCTCCTTGTCAACGTCCCTATCACCCTCAAAGCCAATATCACCATAACATACCCTATCTGCAGGCCTAGATATGTAAGGATCAAAAGATAAAACACCATACTCAGCATGAGAATACCCATGTGTGCTGCATGAAGAAACTTGAGGGGCGGCACCAAGCATCTGATAAAAAAACTCAACCCCTATCTGCCTTGGCTGACCAATACACTTCAGTATAGGCTCTTGGGTAGCAGATCTATATGGTTTGTGAGATCGTATAGTGGGAGCATGTAAATATGGATCCTATACTGTGTCTGGGGGGTGTGAAGGTAGATGTGCAGATCCATATGGCTCATAGGGCACAGGGGTGTGAGACAGATAGGGTTGGAGGGGACGTCGAGATTAAAAGGTACGGTCGGTGTTTGGGTAGAAGACCCGGGTTCACCTGTACCATGATGGAAACCAGGTGCAAGAGGGGTAGGAGTAGCGGGGAGGTCCGAGGTACTATGTCGCCCCCTCACACCTCTAGACGAAGCTGTGACAGTGCGCTCCTCAACTCGACCTATCCTGTCCGTGACAGGACCAAGATCATCATCTCCTCTACGGCCGCTAGGTCGAACCATCTATTATTTATTCAAACTCGTTAATAGCTGTTTATCACATATTTACTTTAACATCTTATTATTTTATTATTTATTATTATCGGGATCTATTATTTCATTTTTACTATTTCTTTTGTGCTATCATTATTCATCACTAATATTCTTTAGTAATATTCTTTAGTAATAGTTATTAATTTATATATTATTCAATCTTACCTACTAGACACTAAACCAAAGGCAAAAAATAACGATCAATTTAAATTAAAGTTCAAATAAACACATTTCCTTATTAGATACATAATTATAAGCAAACAATTTTAAACTAGTTACATTTTTACTTTACATACACAAAATTCATTTTATATTATTCACAAAAACATATTCACACTCATATGAACAATTAAAAATTATCATATAAAATATTTTAAACAACTAGTCACAGTCATTCTACATATACAAAATTAATTAACAATTCAAATAATCATTTATGAACAAAAAAAAAATAATTATAAAAAAAAATAAAATGCACTTTCGCCAGGGCTGGATGAAAGTGCATAGGTACTTTCGTCCAAGCCATCGAAAGTATGTGAGTACTTTCGTCTGGCTGGGCGAAAGTATCCATGCAGTTTCACTCAAGGCCGATGAAAGTGCTCGAAAACAGCGAAAAAATATTTTAAAAGTACAATTTTTTTTAATTAAAGGGATATTTTTACGATCTAAACCGATAAAATTGTAAATAAATGAGAATAGATTGAAGAACAAACCTTTTTTTTTTTTCAATTTTGACGGTCGGATCTTCCAAGATCTGATATTGAAGTGAAGAGTCCTAGAGAGTGTTTAGGGAAGAGAGAGGAAGTGTTTAGATGAAAATGAAATTTTTTGAATTTTTTCGAGTTATCCTTATAGTTTCCTGAGTTACTTTTATCGATACCTAATTTTTAGTGAAAAAATTTAACAAAAAAATTCAAAATCCAGTCTGATCAATCTAACCAACCAATTCAATCGATTTTTGCCCAAATTTAATCATTGCAATTTTCTATTAATTTTTTGAAAAAATCATACCAGTCTAAAAGCAACATGCAATTCAACCGATCAGACTGATCAGTCTAGTTCGATTTTCTTAACGTTGCTCTATATTTATCCATTCTCTTTCTTTTTGGAGTAGCAAACATAGTGCATTTACCGACCACATTTTTTTTTATATACACCAACCACATTTTGTGAATGCTATATTTCATGTTTATCACTATTTCAATAGTTTTTCTATTTTTCTTTTCCACAATTTTATTTGGACCACCAAACACATTATTACATTTCATCTCCACGTTTTCTTGTCAATCACATTCTTTGGTTAGATAAATTAACATTTCTCTAGATTTTGCAAGCAAGGGCTCATTTTAGGTAATTAATCATTATTTCACCCGCAACGGCAAAAAGAAGGGGTTAATAAACTCAACTTGGGAATTTATATGTATAGCGCAAAAAAATTTTTAAAAATTCATTTTTGAATATAAAATTTCTCCAACTTCAACAAATCCTCTAAACTCTCTCTAAAACCACAAATTTCAATTACAGATTTAGGAAGATTCGACTATTGTAATTTTAAAAAAAGTTAGTATTTCGATCTATAATCATTTATTTCCATTTTTATCGGTTGAAAATTAGAAAATATCCGTTGGATTGAAAAAAAATAACATTTTTTGGATGAGAAAATTTCTGTACGAAAATGGTCCTATCGCCCGGACCAGCGACCGGAGCCGTTTCGGGTTGTCTGGTCCGACGACTAGTCTCGGTAAGCAATCGCCTAGTCCTGCGAGCCAGCTCTTCCGTGTTTTCGGTTCTAGCAGTTCAGACCGGCTCTGACCGCTAGTTTTTGGGCGAATGCAATTTTTTATTTTTTATTTTTATTTTTACATTTGTTTATGAATATGTTATTATAATTAATGATTATGTTATTTTTTTAAAGTAATGATTACGTTTATATTTATTTGTTTAATTTAGAGTTTATATTATGTTATAAAATTACCATGTAATTTTTTTTAACATTTTTTTATGATTATGTTATTTTTTTTTTAAAGTTATGATTACGTTTATATTTATTTGTTTAATTTAGAGTTTATATTATGTTATAAAATTACCGTGTAATTTTTTTTAACATTTTTTTTATGATTATGTTATTATAATTAATGACTATGTTATTTTTTGAAAATTATGATTACGTTTATGTTTATTTGTTTAATTTAGAGTTTATATTATGTTATGTTATTTAATTTGTTTATTTTTTTTTATTTTTTTAACATTTTTTTATGATTATGTTATTATAATTAATGATTATGTTATTTTTTTAAAATTATGATTACATTTATGTTTATTTGTTTAATTTAGAGTTTATATTATGTTCTTTAATTTGTTTATGTTTATTAGGGTGCCGTGAATTTGACTGATTGTATAATTTTGTTTATTTAGAGTTTAGGTACGGTTTATATGCATAATACGATTTTATAAACAAATGTCATAAACAAATTGCATAAATTAGGGTTTAGGGTTAGGATTTTTCAGGTTATATATTGAAAGATTTTATGTGTTAAGGGTTGACATAATCTAATAAAGTGAAGTATTCAAATGGGGTAATAAATATAACTATAATCAATTTAGCTTAATGCATAGCTTTAACTAAATAATATAAATATGAAGAAAAATGCATTACTTGTATCGTTTAAAAAAGATTTAAATAATATAAGAGATTAATTAGACAAATATGATGTAATGTGATTGAGGAAAATGTTTGGTAATTTGTTTAGATGGTTCGACCCAGAGCACGTAGGGGTGATGATGATTTAGGTCTTGTGACATACATGACCGGTCGGGCAGTGACTGCATCATCCCGTGGTGTGAGAAGACGCTCCAGTACTTCAGACATACCGTCCACTCTTGCACAATTTGGACCGGGTATATATTATGACCTTGGTGCAACTGGATAGGAAGTATGTGATCGAACCGTGTAATCATCTCACAAGAACAAGGGAGGCCGTGTAATGTCCGCATATAGTGTCCGCACTTATTTCTGGGATCATCAGTTATCTCGGCAGCTCTCGATATCTCAAGCCCTATCTTTTTTAAAGCCAAGTGACTGATTTTACTACTTACAATTCTCAGTATTGGATTACTCTTCGCATTAAAATTTTCTTTAGTCTTGGAAAACTCTAATGAGGCCTTAATGTCGGCTATTTGACATTCAATAAGCGAGTCAATATTAAGAAACACAGTGTCCAAATTACCATGGCATGTTGAAAGCCATAGCTTCAGCACTGAGTGTTCACTCTCAGCTCGGTTGGTGGTCTCTACCCCAAAATGCATTATACTCTTAGTCCAACATCTCGCGAATTTGTGAGCAAGGGGATTCAACCAAGTGTTGAACAAATAATGTAAGAAGTCCGGCCTGCTCTTCCACTTCGTCTTCAGATCATCCAATTTCCTTAAGTATTCTTGCTCATCGATTTCATTCAACAATTTCTTCCATGACCTATTTACAAACCGTGATGCAAATTAATGTCCTTGATCTATGTATTCTTCTGGTTCAAAAAATTCTTTAAATGTATTTTGATTTACATCGTTCTGTTACGATATAGTACGAAACAATTAAAATATAAACACATTTCAACAGTGTAATAAACAAAAATTTCATATACTAACATTAACAAAAAAAAACAAATGAGCCTCGGGTTGCCCAGGCCGGCGAGCCGGACCTGAACGAGTCGTGCATCTGGGCGACCGTTTCTGAGAAAGGAACGCCCAACTGCTCAGGTTCGGTTCGCCAGTCCGGGCGATTCGAGCCCCAGTGCCCAAAAAAATTTAATTTCAACTTTTCTTACTTCAAATTCGATATTTTCTTCTACAAATTCTTCATAATGATCAATATCTACCTCTAATACAAGTTCAATGTTAAAGATTATATCTTGAGAGTAGAGAGAAGTAAGAAATAAATTGTGTAGAGAGAGAAAGAGCAAGAAAGAGGAGGGAATAATTATAAATTTTTTTGCACTATACATATAAATTCGCGAATTGAGTTTATTGACCCCCAAAGTTAGAGGTAGTAAAAATGGACTAATGTTATCTATTTTTATTTAATACTCGGCACCACAAAATTCAATCATCAATTTTGGCTTTCGACAATCAAAATATTCAATAATCAACTTAGATCGCAAATTATAAATATTAACGCGTACTTGAATTTTCTTAATCCTTCTCAAGTCAAATCTTGCAAATTTTACGTGGAGAGCCTCACAAGGCTGATTTCTTTAGCCACATTTTTGGCATGTTTTGATATTTACGCTTATGCATTTATAAATAAATACCCGCGGATCAAGACATTACAGGCAGAGACGGAACTACACACGGCCTCGGGTGAGTTCGGGAATTTTTTTTTTTTAAAAAAATTTTATATTGTTTTATATTTAAGCCCCTAAAATTTTTTTTTTCAGTTTAGCCCCCACAAAATGTAGGGACATCATTTTATAGACGAAATTCTGACAAAATTTTTTTTTTCCTCCAGCCCCCCAATCATATTGTTCTGGTTCCGTCCCTGATTACAGGGCCACTTGATGGGTTTTTCTTATACTGGCCATATTTTTATAAAGAGGACAACTTTTGACCCTATTTTGATTGGAAGGCGCAGAAATGTACAAGACTCTATGCGTGCTTAGGATCTTATCCATTTCTATTATTATCATTCCATTAAATCTCAATTAAATTAAAATTGATTTAATGCTTGTGTCATGGGCAGTTTTTTTTTTTTTTTTCTTTTTGAAAGATTGTGTAATGGGCAGTTGATCGTCAAGATAATAAATTCAACAATTTTAATTTTATACTATCAATTGAGTTACAAAATGATTTTCCCTTAATTCAATTAAATTATACTTTTTTTACCCAAATTCAAATTAGTTCCATATTTTATAGTAAAAGAAAATTATATTATAGATCATCTAATGTTCTCACCCATGAATTTTTCGATTTGTAATAAATAACATTACCTGTCTTTGAAATTTTTGTCTCTAGAATTAGGATATGATCAATAAAAAAGTTGATAACTTAATACAAATAAGGGATCATAAATAAAAATATATACTTATTAATAATAGAATTTTCTCATACTTAAAAATAACTTTCAAACTTTTATAAATAAGTATAAAAAAAATTCTGAACCAGAGTTAAAAACAATTATTTTTTCACTTTATGTCAATCATATATCATTTTTTTTAAACAATTTGAGTTAAAAACAATCATATTTTCACTTTAAGTCAATTATGTATCATTTTATAAATAATTTATGTTTATCAAAACTCGGAAAGTCTTTACTATTACATAATCATTACAGTAAATTTAATTTAACAGATATTTATTATTTTTGAAGTTAATAGAGACATTAATAGCATGTAAAGATCTATCATGGGCTGACAAAACCAAAAGCAACTATCAAAAATCTATATTTAGATATTTCTATATTTAGATATTTTTATATATTTATATAGACATTTCCATAATTCATTAGCTTTCTCGGACAATCGGAGAGAAGATTCAATAGTATTGAGAAATCATTAATTTACCAAAGTGTTAATTTCTCACCATTCTTCCTCTTTGTTTGGATCGTTTTTTGGAATCCGAATTTTTCCATCGACAAATCCCAATTTTTCTTCGAACGCAAAAAAGGTCAATTGTATGGCTTTTGCCCATTCTACATAGTTATTGTCTTTATCATTCTCTTTTAATTGGATTGTCGTTATGATCGGCCTAGGATCATCAGAAGAAACCACATAGTAGGCATATTTATTTATTTTACGAACATGGTTTTCTTCTACCATGTAGTTGTTAATGTTGCCAGTATCTTCCTTGTCGTAACTCATTATGAGAATTTACACAAGGCTGACTCTGATACCATGAAAGTTTCCAGAGGGAAAAAATTATCTAAGTTTTCCGTTTTATTGTGTCAAAATAATTACATTATATAGTTATCTTACAAATCTTCTATTATAGCTATTATGAAAATATATCACCACAAGAAAATATACAAGACTTAGGAATTTTAAGTTATGGAAATGTCTCTATAAATATATAAAAACATCTAAATATATAGAACATCTAAATATGGAAACGTCCATATTCTTCAATTTTTATTATGAAAGTTTCCCACTAGAAACGAAAGTGAGGGAGAAAAAGCTTTTCAATTTTTAATGGAACTAAATAGTACAATTTACGATGTTGGACATTCTCATTATTTAGCTTGTAAGTTGGACATTTCTGATATTCATGCTCCACCCAAGGGGTAGTAGTAGTGCATGTTGGTCATTTGTGGACTTTACCATCAAAATGCGGCCAAAAATAGTCTTCTCTACAAAAACGTGCTCAATTTGAGAAACCCCCACCCAACCACCGTCATGTATCCGAATAATTGATCAACACGCGCGTTTATATTATTGCTTCTCCACTGTTGTCTCCTTTTTTAATGCTAAATTGACTTCTTGCTTTAGAAGCAAAAGTTCCACCCACCATGTAATAACTGTTGGGCACAAAATTATGATAAGTACTATTGGAAAGAAAATGTGGGATAATTTATGCATGGACAGACAATGTTAATCTATTTACCAATTTTAAAGAATTGAAAAAAATATTAATTGAAACGACATTTTCACAAAAAATAAAAATAAAAATACAGCTCAATTTGTATAAACCTCTATTCTTATTAGTTATAACAATAAATGAACTTCAAATTTAATATTAGGGTTATATTCTCAATTATTTAAAATAATAAAATAAGTATTTTCTAACTTATTTTTAAGTTGTTATTTTTGAACTAATTTTAATTACTTACTAGCTATGTTCCTTATGCACATAAGTGAATGTTTATAAAAATATTCTATATTTTTAGTGAATTTTTAATTGAGTATTTAAATTTTTAATTTGAGAAATAAGTACTTAAATGAGTTTCGTTAAAAAATTAACAGCTGCAAAAATTAACGGGTAATTTTGATAATTAAGTACCAAATCAGGGTTCTTTTTGGTAAATTAAAAATTTTTCAGTAGTAATTTTTTTTACAAAACCCTAAGTTTGGTGTTTATTTGTCAAATTAAAAGTTTAGTTATTGAATTGACAATTCATTAAAAGTAGAGGGTATTTTTTAAAATAACCTTAAATCATATAAAATATGAAAACCTAATACAAATAGTTAAACCATAATAAAACTTATATATTTAATTGAAAGTTAATTCATGATTAACATATGGCTCAGGGAGTTAAATATTTTCACGTATCTATAATTGGAAAGTTAATCATACGAGAGTAGAATATTTTAGTTTTGAAAATTACAAGAAACATATGAAGTGAAAAGATACTTTATTATTTTAGTGACAATTTATCTTTTATTAATTAATAATTTTTGCTCAATTTTGATACTTTATTATTTAGTGACAATTTATCTCTTATTAATTAATAGTTTTTTGTTCAATTTTGATCTAATAATTATGTGCTTGTTAGATTTTTTAAAATGAAAATTTGTTTGTTATGGTTCAAGAGTATAAACAATAATTTTTGTACTTTATGTTTGTTAATTACTTCATACCCTTAAAAAAAAAGGAGTCTCGGTAAAATATACCATTTTAAATTCACTATTTTCATATTAGATCACAAAAGCACCATCAAGGTCCCAGTAATCTTTGGTAAAGTTATTACTACTATAGCTCATATATCAATTTTGATTCTAAATTTTGTTTATATGTCTAATAACTGTTTTTCTCGATAAAAGATACATGTTTCATTCAAAAGAACAATTATTGCTTTTTGATGAGTCCATCCTTGTGTCTAAGGTAAAAAAGAAATGAGTCCTTTCCTCGAATTTTTTTAAAGGACCTTGTCGTTAGTTTTAAATTATATATTTTTATTTGGATTATTATTCATACATTTCATACTGAATAGATATGAGGAAGAGTTTTTTTTTTTTATTAATCGTATGAAAAGGTTGACGAATTTTAATGAGGTAAAAAAACATCATTAGAAGGTTATGATAATGTGAGTTTATCTAAATCTTTAAGAATTTGATTTAATGAGAATAGAAGTTCAAATTAGTTAAAGGGGGATTTTTATGTTTCTAAATCAATCAAATAAACACATTATCTCCTTACAAAAAGAGTTACCACAATGAAGTACGAGATAAATATTTATGAATTATAAAATTATATTAAAATAAAATATAGAAATTATTATATATCTAATACAACTATTAAATTATAATATTGTTGTATGCAGCAAAATCTCAAGTTTGAAAATCGAGCAAAAGATAAATAACAAACAACGTGATTTGATTTATGATATAGTAGCGGTTACAAAATCTCTTGGGAATTCCTGGTATGTAGGATAATCCTCCGATTTTTCTCTTCGGCAAAGTGTTGACTTGAGGGCTTGGAAGCTTCTTCTCAAATCGAATGGACTTTGAGGATGATTGATAGATTTCAGAGCTGCTGGAGCTTCTTTGATCTTTAGGAGGAAGAAGGCGAGGAACACTGCAAGAAAATGTTCGAACTTTGAGAAATACATTTATTAGAGAGCTTTTGGGACGAGCTTATGGAGAGCTTTTCACTTGCTTCGAGCTTGAGTGTCTTCTAAATGATCTCTCAACCTTGGGAAGCCCCTTATTTATAGACAGGAATGAGGTTTTGGATTGCTTGGCCACCAAGCGACTCATCTTCGGTGTTGGGTTGGCCCATTTTTTATTTAATGAGGTCCAATGGGTTTAACCCATCATTTATTGGATTTAATTTAAAGTGACTTTTGACTAAATTTAATTGGAACCCAAAGAAATAGGTCTTGTATTGGGCTTTATTTAAAGTGTCTTGGACATTATTTAAATAATTTTCAAATCCAACCTAATTTAGATGGTCAACTCAGATGACTCAATTCGAATGGCCCCAAAGACCTTTTAACTTAGATAATCAAGACTAAAAAGATATTTATTTTGTTTAGTCTTTGATTAAATAAATAAATAAATTTTTTTTTTTGGTTTACAAATGCCTTCACTCCAAGACTTGGATAAAAATTATAGGACTAAAACTTTAAATACAAAACTTGAAATACTTATATGCAATTTTGTGGGTTGCAAATGCCCCCTTTTCTATTTTTTTCATGATACCTTGACATTGCCAAATTCTATACTAAAGATCTGAACATATCTTGCATCGGGAAGCAATTCACACAAGGATCAAATGGTCCAACTTCAATTCCATACATAATCCTTAGAGAATCTTTGATCGGATTTAGCTTTAACCAATTCAAAGTCTTGAATCCCAATTAAATTAGGAGATAGAATCCTTGAAAATTTAAGAAATTTGAATTAATAGGAAAATCGAATCCTTCTCAAATAAAGGACTTTGATCCTCATAAAATTTGAAAACTTAAATCCTTGTGTGATTTAGAATTTGAATCTTCATACGATTTCTAATTTGGAGCTCCTCATCTTTTCTTCATACAAAATTTCAAGAATTCTTCCTTGCTTGCATAAGAGTTCTCTTCTAAGGAGTTCGTTTTGGCTTTTCTTCTTTTTATTTTTTTTAAAATTTTGATGAGAATCAGAGACAAATTCATGAATGGATGAGTTTAGATTTTGTCCGTACGAAATTTCAATAATTTTCCTTTGATAAGGCTGACCTATTTGAATTGCGTTCTTTAAATTCAATGTCTTGCAAGCAAGAAAGCTCATCATCATCTTGTGTCATATGTATATATATTCTTTCACAAAGTTACTCTATGGAGAATATCAGGGATAAATCAAGCACTACTTCACCAATTTTGAATAAAGTCTTCTTCCGTTTTTTTTTGTAAGACTATTTTTTTTTCATGAATAATTTGCCAACGAGCATTGACTGTAAAAGTAGTCATTCTACAGAGACAACGACAACACGTCGCATGAAGGATTTGTCAACGAACATCAACTTCAGAAGTACTCATTCTCCAAAGAAAATAATGACACATCCCATAAATGATTCACCACTAGAGACAAGGACGACTGGTTCTATGAAGTATTTGCCACCAGAAACAACGATGACATGTCCCTTGAAGGATTTGCCACTAGAAACAATGACGATTCATTCCACGAAGGATTTGCCACCATAAATAATGATGACTCGTCCCATGAAGGATTCGCCACCAGAAACATTGACGACACGTGCAATGAAGGATTCACCACCAGGACAATGACGACATGTCCCATGAAGGATTTGGCAACGAGCATTAACTTTAGAAGTATTCAGTCTCTCGAGACAATGACGACACGTCACATGAAGGATTTGCCACCAGAGACAACGGTGATACCTCCTATGAAGGATTTACCACCAGAGACAACGACGATACGTCCTATGAAGGATTTGCCACTAGAGACAACGACGACACGTCCCATGAAGAATTTGCCAACGAACATCAACTTCAGAAGTACTCATTCTCTAGAGACAACGATGATAAATCCCATGAAGGATTTGCTACTAGAGACAAGGATGACTCGTTCCATGAAGGATTTGCCACTACAGACAACGATGACACGTCCCATGAAGAATTTGCCACCAGAGACAATGAGGACATGTCCCATGAAGGATTTGCCACCAGAGATAACAACGACATGTCTCATGAAAGATTTGCCAACGAACATTAAGTTTAGAAGTACTTATTCTCTAGAGACAACGACACATCCCATGAAGGATTTGCTACCAGAGACAATGAAGACTCGTTCCATGAAGGAATTGCCACCAAAGACAAAGATGACACGTCCCATAAACGTTTTGCCAATAAGCATCAACTTTAGCAGTTTGCGATCTCAAAAAGCTTAGATCCTTCTCGTTTCAACTCGTCGTGTTCTGAATTGCTTTGATAGAATTCTTTTAACTCAATCAAAGAACACTCAATGGAGGCGTTCAATGGAGTTCAATATTTGAGTTGCCTAGCAATTTCCATATAAGAGCAGTGTGTGACAGATGCCTCAAGTCATTGCAAAGATTTTGATGACTGCAACGATCTACGATACTGTGTAGCATTACTCTTTATATACGCGCGTAATTTCAACTTCTTGAAAGCATCTTGTAAGCTTGGTGTACTTCTACAAGCTTTTGACGATTACCGATGAGATCTCCATTTGAAAAGCATTGGAGGCTTGTAAATACTCGGTCATCATCGTGGCAAAGTTGTTCATCTTTTGTAGCACCACTTATGAAGACATCAACTAGGAAGTCCTCATGGATAAATGACTCAATTTCTAGTTCAAGGAAGCTATGAAGCATAGAGCGTCTCTTCCGAAGAAAGAACAACAATCTCATCCTAAGTTTACTAAAAATTTTTTGGCATCATTCCATATCATGGAGAATGGATGGCGGAAGAAGAGGCTTTGTTATCCCAATTAAATATTAAGAGTACCAGTAACAAAGCATAAACCAAAAGAATTATTGAGAATTTATGACTAAACTTAGATTTTTTTTTCCTAAGCTACCTACGTGTCTTAAGAGGCTTTGTTATCCCAATTAAATATTAAGAGTACCAGTACAAAAGCATAAACCAAAAGAATTATTGAGAATTTATGACTAAACTTAGATTTTTTTTCCTAAGCTACCTACGTATCTTAAGAGGAACTTAAAAATCAAGTCAAACGTAGTTCAAAGTTTTGAGGAAAAAGATTTTTAGCTGTTCAAAGTTTTAACTCGTGCAAGCCAAGAGTATCCATTTTTATCAACTTGGACTTGTTAGAGTATTTTAACAGCTTATCTACATGCTAAACTTTTGGTGGTTGCCTTAACATAATTTATACTCATACGGGCTAGGAGTATCCATTTTTACCAAGTTGTATTTGTTAGAGTGTTTTACCAGTTTATCCACATGCTACACTTTTGATGGTTGCCTTAACACAATTTATATTCATGCGGGTCAAGAGTATCCATTTTTACCAGCTTGGACTTGTTAGAGTGTTTTAGCAGTTTATCCATATGCTACACTTTTGGTGCTTTCCTTAACACAGTTTATACTCATGTGGGCTAGGAGTATCCATTTTTACCAACTTAGACTTGTTGGGATGTTTTAGCAGTTTATCCATATACAACAACTTTGGTGGAATAACTTTGCAGTTTAGGCTCGTGCAGTCAAGGAGAGTCTTTTTCTTTCCAACTTTGGCCTTGGGAGAATAACTTTGTACGTGCAGTCAAGGAACGTCTTTTTCTTTCCAACTTTGGACTTGGGAGAATAACTTTGTAGTTTAGGCTCGTACAGTCAAGGAGCGTCTACTTTATGCATAGTATCGCTTTAAATACTTGTCGTTAATAAGACTAATCCTTAGACTATCTTTAGCAACTATCTTGTAAGATCCATTTGAGTAGACCTCTTGGACAATATAGGGGCCATCCCACTTTGATATGAACTTTTTGGTTTTGTGTCCAATGATGATTGCCTCTTCACAGCAAGCACTAGATCTCCAACTTGAAAGGAGCGAAGCCGAACCTTTTCATTGAAAGTATAGAGATGCGAGCATGATAGCATTCCAAGTTTTGTTGTGCCTCCAATCTTTTCTCATCAAGTGCTTCTAACTCTTCAAGTCTCAAGCGAGCATTTTCTTCCTTCGTCAAGCCTTCTTGAATAGCAATCCTCAAAGAAGGGATTTGTCCCTTCAATGGAAGTACTGATTCGGCACCATAGACGACAGCATATTAAGTGGCGTGGATTGGCATGCGATTAGTGGTTCTATAAGCCCAAAACGGTTTTCCAATTCAAATGTGACGGTCTCTTTTAGATTTATCCATGACCTTTTGTAAGAACTTACATAAGACTTTGTTAAACGCCTCAGCAAGTCCATTTGTAGGAGTATAATACATGGAGGAATCGTGTTGTTTAAAACCAAACTTCTCACCCAATTATGTTTATTAGATTGTTGTAGAATGACTTCCCATTATCATTGATTATGTATCTTGGAATTCCATAACAGAAATAATGTTTGTCCGAATAAAGTCCACAACATTCTCTTTCTTCGTTTCCTTCAATGTTACGACTTTCGCCCATTTGGAAAAGTAATTTGTAGTAGCTAAGTGACAAATGTCCAGCAGATGACTTTGGCAAAGGCCCAACAATATCAAGACCCCATGCTTCGAAAGGCCATGAAGCTACAGTTGGATGCAAAGGCCCGACAAGCTTGACATCTTTGCATACAGTCTATGCAATCTTTCACTATTATCCGCCAATAATACCCCATTCTCCTAATGAGAAAATGAAGCTTCAGACTGGATTGATGACTCCAAAATGCCAGAAGGAGCCTCCTTTATTGCTTGAACAATTTCTTCTTCACCTAAGCATCTTAGGAAAATGCCTTCAAAAGATCGCCGAAACAGGTATCTTTATAATATATAAAACTAGCAGCTCGGCACCGAACATTAGCTCTTCATGCAAATCATTTGGCAACTTTCCTTCTTCCAGATAATCTATGATTGGCTGACACCAATCCTCCTTATCAACCTCAAAGACTAAGATAGAATAGATTTCATATTCTTCATCTTTTTCATCTTCGAATATGGGTGGGACCGCACATCTTTCACATAATGGTATACCGATCTGACAAAGTCAAGTTTGAAATAAGTTTATCCAGTGCATTAGCTTTCATATTTCCATTTCTTAAGACGTGTGATATTATCACGTCGCCTAACCATCCCATGAGGCGCCTTGCATATTTATAGTATGGGAGAAACTTAAGCTTCTTAACTTCGTATACTCCAAGTAATTGGTTGACCACCAGTTGAGAATCTCCATATACTTCAAGCTGTAGTTGCTTCATGTAAACAACAAATTCTAACCCAAGTATGAGAGCTTGATACTAGGCCATGTTGTTAGAACATTGTTGACTTAAAATAAAGGCATATGGTAGTACATCACCTTTGGGGATAAGAAATACTACACCAGCTCCAGCCCCTTCACGATGTGATGCACCATCAAAGAATATTTTCTATGGAGGAAGGACTTTTATCACCAAGATATTTTGATTAGGTAGTTCATCATTCAACTCCCTTTCAGTAAGTATAGGATGATCAGCTAAGAAGTCCACCAACACTTGCCTCTTAACAGCTTTCTGGGATATATAAACAATTTCAAATTGTTGAATTTGCAAGTACCATCTCGCTAGATGATCAGACAACATAGGCCTTGACATATTTAATTAGATTTGCCTTGCAGATGAGATACACCGTGTTTGCTTGAAAGTAGTGCCTCAGTTTTTGAATAGCAAATATCAGGGCTAAACAGAGCTTCTCTATCAACAAATAATTCAGTTCATTAGGCATCATTTTTCTGCTCAAATAATACAAGGAATTTTCCTTCCCATCTTCATTTTCTTAGGCGAGTAATACCCCCATAGAAAGTTCCTGAGCAGCAATATACAAGACCAACAGTTTTTCAAAAGTAGGCGCAGCTAACACGAGAGGTTTCATGAGATATGATTTGATGCTTTAAAAGCATTTTTACAAGCTTCATTCCATTCAAAAGGTATGCCCTTCCTTACCAAGTGGCTAAATGACTGGCACCGTCTAGCAAGATTTGAGATAAATCTTCAGAGATAGGCTAACTTTCATTGCAAACTTCTTAGCTCATGAATGTTTCAAGGCTCAGGCATCTTCAAGATTGCATCAATCTTGGATTGATCAATTTCAATTCCTCTGTGACGATCAATAAAGCCAAGGAACTTTTCAAAGATAACACCAAATGCGCACTTCAAGGCATTTATCTACAATTGATATCTATGAAGTCGTTCAAAAGTGATTTTCAAGTCTTTGAGGTGATCGCCACTTTTTTGTGACTTTACTACGCATCATCAACATAGCATTCCATAATTTTTTGTAGCATGTCATCGAAAGTTTTCTGCAATAGCCCTTTGATATATTGCGCCAGCATTCTTCAGTCCGAAGGGCATCACTTTATAATAGTAAATGCCTTTAGGCACGCGGAAGACAATTAGCTCTTCATTTTGCAGTGCCATCTTTATTTGATTGTAGCCGGATGAATAATCCATAAAAGACAATGCTTCATGCTTGGTGGTAGTATCAATCATTATCTATGGGAAGGGAAGTGAAAAATCATCCTTTGGACATGCGTTGCTCAAATCTTTGAAGTCAATACATATGTAAATCTGGCCATTATTCTTTCTCACAGGAACATTGTTTGCAATCCATGCGGGATACTTGACCTCACGGATGAATCCAGCTTCAATTAATTTATTGACTTCTGCCTCAATTGATGGAAGCAACTTGGTTCGAAAACGCCTTGGAGTTTGTTTTACTTGCCGAGCCCCACTTTTGACAGCTAATTGGTGGACGGCTATATTTGGGTCCAAACCAGACATTTCTTTGTATGTCCATTCACAGACGTCTTTGTATTCTTTCAAGAGATTAGCATAAGCTTCTTATTCTTCTAGAGTGAGAAGGGCACTTATGTAGACAGGGTGGGGATCTTCAATCGTGCCAAGATTGACTTCCTTTAATTCATCTACAGTAGCTTTTATGCCCTCTTCAAGTTCTAATGGAGCATCTTCAGCATCTTCTTCAAAAGCTCCCTCTTCCACGATATTGATATGATGCGTTGCAACAATTTCTTCATTTATAGCTCCATCATATTCTTCAACATTCTTGGAGTTGTGTCTCGTAAAGATGACGGTTCTTCAGAATACTCCACTTCTTATTTCCACATTATATAAGCTAATGTCCCAGTTCCCTATATTGCAAATGTATCCATTTTCAACTAACCTTGCAACTTTTCTGGTCAATGCATCTCTTCACCTATGGGTGTGGACCACGGTATTTCCTGAGGTTGAGATTTGGTAAGATAATCCTACACTTTCTTCATCCTCTTTAATTCAAGGTATGGCATGTATGTCCGAGTGAAACTTATCTTTTGAATCCTCATTGCAGTTCACTCTGACCCATATTTTGGAAGGTGTCTTGATCACACATCTTGGCCCATGAGGATGCTTCTCTTGCCTATTTCTTTTTGATATGGTACTGTCCCTTAGGCATTTGAAGAAGACACACGGGAAAGTTTTCCTTTTGATCCTAAGCGGTCAAAAACTGAAATTCGAGTGCTTGTCTTTGTTTCGTTGTTCAATTTAAGTGTTGAGGTAACTTCGTCCTCTGTAGTAATGTATTGAGTAGTTGCTCTCTTGCTCTCTTGAGACGTATGGGAGATGCATATTTGTACCCAAGTTCAGTAGTGTTTCTATTTTCTCTAGAGACTTCCTGGCCCAGCAGACTTTGACTTTTTGAATTGTATCCTACCTTGGCAATAAGAACATAGGCATTAGGATCAAATCCATCACTTGTACGTGAAGTTGGAAGCTTATTAAAATTTTTGAAAAAGTATCCAGTATTTTAACAGTCTTACTATCCTCCATCTTTGCATCTTTTATAGGTCAGACAAATTCTTTTAAAGGAGTATGTAAGGCCTTAACATGCTCAACTTTGGTAAGGGGCATAGTGAGATCCTGTTGTTTTGCTAGATCTTCTAGAGCCAACTTCTCATCTTAGCTTGTTGATTAAATTGACAACTTTTTCTTTCTTTAAGGATTCATTGAGGAGCTAGCTTCTTAAACTTCTCTTTTTGTTGATGAAGAAATATTGGATGACTCCATTTTCCTTCTGATGTAGTACTTGGCATCAGCAATATGAGCTTTAGCTTATGTGAAAGGTTTATCATTGGCAGCCACCTTCTTCACAACTCCATTCCTGTAATACTTAAAAAATTGATGGAGGATAGATGGAATAACACCATTCTCATGCAGCTGGCCTTCCTAAAAAATGTTGTAGGAGGAAGTCTTAGCATCTACATATAAACGAGAACTTGTACTCATATCATCCATCATTAGGTTCAATCGCAAAGTTCTAATTGCTGTTGTCTACTTTTGTAGAATCCTTGGATCATCAAACGACTTTAAGAGAAGTCCTCAATAAGAAATTCCAATTCTTTCAATGTCCTCAAGAGTAGGATGTTGACTGCAGATCTACCATCTACGAAGATTCTATTGGCCCTTTGTTCTTTCACATATTCTGCAACAAATAGTGGCCTATTATGAGGAGTTGCGCCAAGTAGCAGATCATCATCATCAAAAGTGATTTGAGCACAATCTGCTGCTTTTTCTTTGTTGCTTTCTCCTTCCAAATAATTATGAATGATATAGTATGGGGCCGCATTTATTTCAACAAAACCTTTAGGTAGAAAATCTTTTAAAGTGATGGGACGTAGGGTTCTTTTTAGGCAACCTTCTGATAACGTCAGAAAGTGCCTGATCCTTTGACTACTCGACTTTAGCACATTTCTTTTGATGAATTTTCTCCCTGTCAACATAGTTCTTGATTTGATAGATCTCGTGCAATTTCTTTTTGCAGGTCACAAGGGTCCATCCTTCATCATCAGTTGAGATAACCTCTTCATTTGTTGGGGGTACTTCAATATGCTCTTGACATTCCTTCATGGAGATGATGGATCTATCAAACCCAACCTTCACAACATCAAACTCTCCAGACTTGATTTCTCTAACTATTTCCTCTGAATTAGATGGTTGGACAGAGGCTGTGGTTACAGATATTACATGAGCAGCCACTTTATCCTTTTCAAGAAGAACACGTCCTGTGTGAGCTAGCCACATTACTAGATCCTTAAATACAAAGCACTTCTCGATAGGATGACCAATTATGCAATGATACTTGCAGTAGTTTGGATCATCCTCGCGTCTGATCTCGCTTGATCGTTTGGAGTCTGAAAATTCTATAGTATTAGCAGTTATAAGTTCATCAAACATTAAAGAGACATCGGAATCCAAGAAGGGATATTCTTTGGTCTTCACTTCTTCCAAGGTCTTTTTCCTTCGCTCCTGAGGAAGATCGATCTTCTTGGTTAGTTTTTGGGAAACCTTGGTAGATACCTTGATTGGACTAGAATTTGTGGCCATTGACGCTTTTGTCTCGCTCTTGGAAGAAGACTTACTTTGTTTCTTGAAGTTTTGC
Source organism: Catharanthus roseus (assembly GCA_028651295.1). NCBI lineage: Eukaryota > Viridiplantae > Streptophyta > Magnoliopsida > Gentianales > Apocynaceae > Catharanthus > Catharanthus roseus. The sequence goes on from JAPQWS010000047.1 coordinate 3,666,816, forward strand.
TTCTCTTTTACTTTGTTCAAATCCTGCACAGGTGCCTTTCCTCCATTTGTAGTTCATCCGCACAAGTTGGTAGTTCTTCAAATGTTCTTGGCATGATTCCTTTAAGAATGTATTGAAGTCCCCAATGCTTGCTTTGAATACACATATCTATAGCAGACGATTCGCTCAAACAATCTCTGCAGTTCAAGTTCAAATTCCTCCACCTGTTGATGTAATCGATCACAGGTTCGTCCTTCTATTAGTGGGAATTAGTCAATTCCACCATGCTAACAATTCGACCGGTGCTGTAGAAGCGATTTAGAAACTCTTGTTCAAGCTGTCCCCAGCTATTAATAGATCCAGGCTCCAAATTTGTGTACCAGTCGAAAGCATTACCCTTCAGAGATTGCAGAACTGTTTCACTAGAAGATCTCCATAGGTACTATCATTATTGCAAGTTTCCACAAAATGAGCTACATGTTGCTTTGGATTTCCTTTCCCATCAAATTGTTGAAACTTTGATGGTTGATAACTAGTAGTCATTCTTATGTTACCAATTCTTTTGGAATAAGGATTGTCATAAGTGTTGATCGACTTGGTTCCCTCCTCATATTTCTCCTTGATAGCAATATTTATGAAATCTTTCGATTGGTCGAAGAGGATGAAACCATCAGTAGATTCTTGGATATCATGGTCCTTCTTGGATTTGACCACTTCTTCTTGAACCTTTGGCTTCTTGAGTGCAGCTTGACTTGTCTCACCACTTCTCTCTAGGCGATTCATCAGTTGAGCAATAGAATACTCTTGCTCTTGGGTACGCTTTGTTAAGCTTTTAGCTAGTCTTGTGAGATTTGCCAATTGTTCTTCAGTGCTAAGCATTGTAGTCATCATAATTGACGATACTGTTGAAGTAGTTGAATCTTCAGTCATCGAAGATTCATACATTGGATTCTCATAGTTCACTTCATTATCAGAGCCATTTCTTCAGGATTCATTATCTTACTTTGTAAAGGATGATGCCTTTGGAGCCAGTATATTTTGGACTTCCTTTTCAGAAAGTGCCTTTGTTTTGCTTCTCGTCATTATCCCATCATTTGAAGCTATGGCGGAAGCAGTGATAGTTTCTTTGGCAGCAGTAGCCTTGGAACGAATTGACTTTGAGTTGTTGTACTTGGGAGCCATTGGTATTTGATGCTTTAAGTTTGATTGACTTGAACTTTGAAGAAAAGTTATGGGAGGTAGAGATGATTCCACTGGGCATGCCAAAATTTATATGCAACAAAATTTTAAGTCTGAAAATTAAGCAAAAGATAAATAGCAAACAACGTGATTTGATTTATGATATAGTAGTGGTTATAAATTTTTGGGGAATTCCTAGTATATAGGATAATCCTCCGATTCTTCTCTTCAGCAAAGTGTTAACTTGAGGGCTTGGAAGCTTCTTCTTCAATCGAACAGACCTTAAGGATGATTGATGGATGTAGAGCTGCTGGAGCTTTCTTCGATCTTTAGGAGGAAAAAGGCAAGGAACACTGCAAGGAAATGCTTGAACGTTGAGGAAGACCTTTATTGGAGAGCTTTTGGGAAGAGCTTCTGGAGAGTTTTTCACTTACCTCGAGCTTGAATGTCTTCTGAATAATCTCTCAACCTTAGGAAGACCCTTATTTATAGGTGGGAATGAGCCTTTGGGTTACTTGGCTACCAAGCGACTCATCTTCGATGTTGAGTCGGCCCATTTCTTTATTTGATGAGGCCCAATGGGTTTAACCTATCATTTAAATGATTTAATTTAAAGTGATTTTGGACTAAATTTAATTGGAACCCAAAGGTATATGTCTTGTATTGGACTTTATTTAAAGTAGGCTTGGACATTATTTAAATAATTCTTAAATCCAATCCAATTTAGATGGCCAATTCAGATGACCCAATTTGAACGGCCCGAAAGATCTTTTTGATTAATTTAATTTAGATAACCAAGAATAAGAAGATATTTAGTTTATTTAGTCTTTGAATAAATAAATTAATTAAAATTTATTTGTCTACAGTTATATATTAAAAAACCGTGTAATGAGTACTTTATTATATTTTTGAAAAACACATAATATTCCATTTTTTGAAAAAGGAAAATGTTTTTACATTAAAAATAATAAATATTATTTTAAAACAAAGACTAACACTTCTTCTTTTCCACTTTTAAAAAATTTCTTCAAATATAATCCAAGGAAGAAGGAGACGAAAACTATATATGTAGTACGCTAGTCTTTTTTTCTTTTTTGCTGTCAATAATTAATATACTTATGAGTTTATTCAAATAAAAAAAGAATAGAAAATGAGTATTAGAGAAAAAGGATATAAGAAAAAATGAAAAAAGATTGAATAGGATTTTTATTTGTTAAATAAAAAAATTGAAAAGGATCTTCTCATTTTCTATTTAAAAAATAAAGCAAAAATTTGTAACTAATATCCCTCACTCCCCCACCCCTCCCTCAAAAAAGAAACTCATTTATGCCTCCCTTAAAACTCTTTCTCTACTCTTCGAAATTAGGTAACAATTTGTAATTAATTTTCCTTCTCACTTGTGACCCACCCCTCTAGCACCTCATCTTCCTCCACCCAAAAAGAAGAAAAAACTAAAAAAATTGTATCTTTCTATTTAAAAAGAATGTAATGGGGTACAAAAGTTAGATAATTATCTAATTGGCCTATATCAAAGCAAATATGATATATATATTGATACTATACATATTTAATTACTTCTTCAACTATTTTTACTTTTCAAAAACATTTCTTACAAAAGAAAAATAGAGAACTTATTCGACCATTGTATAATTTTATACATCACAACTATTTCGCATAAAAAAATGAAGAAAATTACATAATTAGCCTCACTAAAATTGTTGCTTCATTTTTAAAAACACGTTTTAAATAAAAAGAAAAATAGATACCAATAAATTGAAACGTATATGAATAAAAAAATAAAATTCATGACTGTCAATGAATATTAATGAATAATTATTCAAGTTGAACTCCAAACAAACTCATTTAAAAAACATGGTCATAAAGGTATTAAGACACATATTTTAAAAAATAATAAGAGATTTTATTTATATCAAGTTATAAATAAAAAGAGAAAAAAATAGAATTGGATTGAGTCCCTAAGAAAAATTGGAAAAAAAGGTTTCCAAAAAAAAAAAATTGTTATAGTAAGATTACAATCAATATTCTATGCAAAAAGATTACAATTACTATTAAATTGGAAAGAAAAATAAAGAAATAGCATATTTGAACAACTTACAACGACATACATATTTTTACTAATAAGGGGATTGAATATAATTTAAAAAATTACTTCTTACGTAAAGTCTAAAATTAGGTTCAACATAGTATACTTTAATATTCATGAAAAATCTTTGTTGACATCTGGGCATTATTTGAAGTGACAAATTTACCAATACATAGAGATGGTGAGCGATAATTGTACATTTAACCAAAAAGAGTTAAAAATACATATCTTTTTATTAGATATTAAAAAGGAAAAAATACATTCATAAACAAATTCTCATCATATTTATAAATATTAAATCTAAGAGTTAATAATATTTTAAAGTAAGACATACCGAAATATATTTTTATAAACTCATTAGCTCTAACTCAAGTATCTGCAATCTAAAAATTCAACAATAATAATTTCATAAGGAAAAAAAATAAAAATATATTTGTATGATGAAGAAATACACAAAAAGTACTTGACCCGTATAAATACATCTCATACTCATTAAATGTTAAAAGGAAACAAATAAATTTATAAAGGACTTCTTAAACTCATAAACTTAAATGTAAAAGTCAGATAATGTTTTCTTTAAGAAAGAGAGTCAGTTAATACTTTTCAAAAAAAAAAAAAGTCAGATAATATTAAAAGAAAAACATACCTAAATATATTTTGATGCATTCATTAGTTTCAACTCTAATATATATAACTAAAAGTTCAACAAACATAATCTCAAAAAATAAAAAAAAAAGTTAGTAGTCATAATAAGGTATACTATAATTTAACTTAAAATACACAAAAAGTAACTTGACCATTAAATTGACAGCATGCCATAAAGATTCAAACGTTTAATAGAAATAATCGCAAAGGAAAAAAAGTCCAATTCATAAACACCTTCCTTGTATCACTTTGAAGAACTGAAATTTGTTCATTTTTCATACTTGAATATATGATTGCTTAATATACAAAATTATCACTCACAAAATGGAAGATTAAAAGATGATGAATAGTGAAGCCATATTGAGAATGCTTTGCTGATGAAAAATATCGATGGTCGTGGCAGTTTAGTATTAGAAGATAAGTTGGTTTAAAAAGAATTATATTTACTACATCAACTTATAAATACTAATCTATGAGATAGTTCTAAATATCTTAAAATTTTTAAAATGCCTTACCCTTAAATAATAGGGATAACATCAGTTATTAACAAAATTAAATCTTTTTTCATTTATTTATTATATCTCTTATATTATTTTTAAAATTCTAAAAATATTTTACCCCTATATAATAGGGAGAGTATTAGATGTGTTTCATTTATTATTATCTCATATATTATTTTTTTTTTCATTTTTGCATGGTAAGAAAAAAGGAGGTGTCCCACGTGGCAAGTATTATGGCTTTGTGTGTGTGCATATATATATATATATATATATAATATTTTTTTCTTGCCAATATTTCGAATTTATTTTTTTAATAAATTAAAAAAAATTATTTGTAGTTTTTTGGCTGCAAATTAAGTTTTTTGTAAATTAAAGTTCTAGAATTTATTTTATTTGATCAACTTGTTTTTTTGCAGGATTCTCAAATCGTCAGCGAATAAAGTTTTATTATCAAATTAAAACTCTTCAATTATCATTACGAAATTAAACTCTTTAATTATTATTTATATCAAATTCAATATTATCTCTTTTTTTAATTTAAATTTTTAGATTTATTTTTGCATTTTTTTAAGTTTTCAAATTAATGTTTTTTGGATTTATTATTTTAATATTTTAAAAAATAATGTAGTTTTTCGACTGCAAATTAAAATTTTTAGAAATTAAATTTTTCGTATTTATTTCATTAAATTAAATTTTTATTAGATTAACTTACTTTTTGCTGGATTCTCAAATATCAGCTAATAATGTTTTATTATCAAATTAAAACTTTTCAATTATCATTATCGAATTAAAACTCTTTAATTGTTATCTATATCTAATTCATTATTATTTTTTAAATTAAATTTTTTGGATTTATTTTTTATGTATTTTAAAAAATTATTGTAGCTTTTTGGCTGCAAATTAAATTTTTTGGAAATTAAAATTTTCAAATTTATTTTGTTAGATTAATTTTTTTATTATATTAACTTGCTTCTTGTTGGATTTTCAAATCATCAGAAAATAAAGTTTTACTATCAAATTAAAACTCTTCAATTATCATTATCAAATTAAAATACTTTGATTATTATCCATATCAAATTCCATGTTATCTTTTTTTAAAAAATAAAAAATAAATAAAATTTTCAGATTTATTTTCTCATTTATTTTTTTTAATGAATTTTAGAGATTAAATTTTTCATTTTTTTTTAATTATTTAAAAAATAGTGTAGTTTTTCAGCTACAAATTAAACTTTTTGAAAATTAAAGTTTTCGTATTTATTTTATTAGATTAAATTTTTATCAGATTAACTTGCTTCTTGCAAGAAATAAAATTTTTATTATCAAATTAAAACTCTTTAATTATTATCTATATCAAATTCATTATAATCTTTTTTTAAATTAATTTTTTCGGATTTATTTTTGCATTTTCTTTTTTTCTCAATTTTGAAAATTAAAATTTTTCGCATTTATTTTTTAATATTTTTTTATTTTCTCTTTTTTTAAAATTAAGATTTTCAAATTTAACTCACATTTTTTTTTTTGCAATTTTAGAAATTAAATTTTTTGGATTTACTTTTTTTCATATATTTAAAAAAATATTGTAGTTTTTGGCCTGAAAATTATTTTTTTTGAATTTAAAATTTTTCAATTTATTTTATTAGATTAACTTGATTTTGAAGTATTCTTAAATCATCACCAAATAAATTTTTTTTATCAAATTAAAACTCTTCAATTATCATTATCAAATTAAAACTCTTTAATTATTATTTATATCAAATTCATTATTATCTTTTTTTCATTTTTTATGATAGAATAAAAGAAAAAAATGAGAAGATGTCCATGTGAATGCGATGTGGACGAACATAAACCATGTAAAATTTCTTTGTTTTAATATATACATATATATATATAGATTATATATCTATTTATAGCTTATAAAAATAGGAACAAAACTATTTATGAAAAGAACTCCTACGAGGCTTTTCAAGAGTGTTTTTGCCTTTCGATATTGTTGAAAATATATATGTGCTATATTGAAATTTTAAACAGTGTCTTCTGGTGGGAAAAATTTTTAAACAACCTTTTCAAAAATATCTTTTTTTTTTTTTTTTTTTTTTTTTTTTTTTTTGCTAAAAAAAATATTTTTGTTTCAATATGTTTACAAAAAAGCCTCCAACAATCGAGAGCATTTTTTTGTTTTTTATTTTTTAATTTTTCGCTAAGTAGAAGGGAGGTGCTAGTAAAGGAGCGATCAATACATCTCTCGCTATTTCATATCCGGATTCTTGTATTCATTAACAAATATATAGGATTAACTAAACAACAAGCATAAGTGACTAGTTCCGTCAGAATAGCATCATCGATAGACAAATATAATTATAGAAGTAAAGTGTATACTTATTTCTCCAATTAGTATTTTAATAATGATCTCAAAGACATTTTTACAATGGGTATAATATTAAAAAGCTGGTATGACTAAAGTACTAATATTGGTGAATTCTTGGGTCAGAATTAATAGGCCTAGTGTGAAGTTTGTTCTTTTCTTTAGGAAAAAAAATTAGGTTAGACAAATAATGTGATTCCAGATAACTGTTTTTTCTTTTTTTCCCCTGGAAGATCCCGGATAAAGTTGTGGTCATTGAGCCAAACAGACAGATCATAATGAAGATGCTTTGCTTATGTATATTATATATGCAATCAAAATAAATAATAAAAAAAAAATTTCTTCATCTTATTTCGTTTAAAATTAAAATTCTTCTTTATAACTTTATCCAACGGCTTTAATATTTTCCAAAAAGGGGAAATATTAGATCCACGATAGAATACGCCCGTCTGTGGTGATCAATTTTGATGTCCATAAGAAACTGCAATCATTTCTTTCAAGCAATCTTTTTGCAAAGTAGTCCAAATGAATATCACCAAGCAATGCTAAAAATTTGTTCAAGAAAAACATTATATTATTTATGATTCGACAAGTTTAAAATAATTTGGTGTACGTTTGTGTTTTTGGATTTTTTTTCACAATTATTATAAGATCAAATTAATATTATAAAGATTGTTACAGATTGTTGGGAACAATTTATCGGTTTAATTATTTAGGCTCAATCTACTTAGCCCTATATATTTCTATGGTAAAGAGACTTATTTCAGCTCACAAGTTATAAGAGAATTAGTCTCAACCTAATCAAACAAATGACTAATGCCCTTCCTATCCACATCATAAAATCTTGATGGAATATCATGAACTACTTTCCTTGGGAAGTAAATATATTTTCTCTTATAAATAGAAGTACTATTCATTACTTTTTTATTCTATTCTAAATTCCTTACTGTTACGCTCTTGGATTGATCTGGCTTAAGCATCGGAGGTAAAACGGAGCATTAGCCCCTGTTCGGAGACTTTGTTTATTTGGCGCCCACCGTGTCCTTTTCCATTAAATCTTCATTTTTAAACAATAGAACTCACTTTTCTTATAGCATGTGATACTTCACAGTGAGAGGATACTCCTCTCAATCCTCCTTCTATTCAACCAACGATGGTAACAACTATTTCCATGCCCTCGCTTGTCCACAAATGATAGGAGTTGGAATTCTACCTTTGTCATTTTCGGGAACTAGATCTATGATCATGAATTTATAACCAGAACAAATTATAAAGATGCAAACACTTTTGGCATCTTTACAGACGATGTTGGCATACCAAGCCAATGCATTTGTTCCTTCAACAATTCCTACCACCATTCTTCCACAATTTACTTCCACTTAATTCACATCACCTTCTTTTTTCTTCTAATTTCGCTTTGGGAGAAGGAGCTTCCCATCGGCAGGCATCGCAGATGCCCCCGACACAAATCATCCATGATTTAGTCAACCACACACTTGCTCAAATGACACCTTCCCAAGCTTCAGAATCATGTACATGGGATCTTTTACAACATAACCCGTTATGCGAATTGTATACTTGTGCTAAAGTTCCCAATAATTTTTCCTATTTAAAGGTTACGACGTACGATGGATCTAGTGACCCAAAAGAGCATATCATGCGACATGTTTCTCAGATGTATGTCTATAATGTGTTTGATAGTACTTGTTGTGGTATGTTTCCGAGTTCCTTGGGAAAAGATTTGGCATGGTACGCTAATCTACTACCCAAAAGTATTCATAGTTTCAAAAAATTGGGTGAAAAGTTTATCCAAAACTTCCTTTCCCAATCAAATTTTCAAGTCACATTTGATTTCTTATTGAGTGTCGTCAGAGACCAAATGAAACAGCGTGAGATTTCACAACCTGTTTCAGTCAAGTTGCTCATGAGATTAGTAATTTGTCTGAATGATAATATATCCAAGGATACACGCATAGAGTGACCAATCAGGCTTTTTTCCCGAAAACTAGCTGAACAGGAACCCGCGGATGTTTCTAATTTATTGAGAAGAATTCTAAAAATCATACACATTGACAATTACATTCAGCATAAACGATATTTGGACAATGAGGTCAAGGAATTAGATAAAACAAAGAAGTCTAAACAGTCGGATGGCAGACAGAAACCTTCTCGTTCTAGATCGATTGGGACCGCATAAAACGGATGCCCCCTATTACAGTTAGACACCTCTCAAAGTTCACTGTCTGATGTTTTTCAAAAGGTCGAATCTCTGGGAATTTTAGACAACCTGCGAAAATGCTTTCCCCTATTGAAAAACGAAATAAAACCAAAATTTCCAATTCGACAAAGATCATGGACATGACATCGAGCAGTGCAATGAATTGAAAAAGAAATCCAGCATGCTTCAAGAATGACAAATTAAAGGAGTTCATTGATGATGTTTCGGCAAAAAAGTCCTTCGGAACTTATAACTCCAAGAAGCCTTGGCATGACAATAAAAGAAAAAACAATAAACCCGATTCTTCATTTTCAAAATGAAAGGTGATTAATGTTATACAGGAAGTCGGGCTTCCTTCTTCCAAAAAGAAGAGTCGAGAAAATCACAGAGATGATCCATTAGTCATGACTATGACTATAGAGCAGTGTGCAGTCAAGTGTATTCTTGTTGACACTAGCAGTACTGTTAATGTTCTTTTTAAGAACACATTCAATCAAATAGGGATCCCTTGGGATCGGGTACTTCCATATGCAACACCGTTAGTTCCACTAGCCAAACAACTAAATCCGAAGGCAAAATAAGCTTACCCGTTTTCGTTCAAGATATTACCCATCTGGTTGAATTCCTAACTATGACTATTCCTTCCTTTTATAAATGCATAATGGGCAGATCGGCTTTGAACCAATTTCAAGCATAAATTTGACTCTGATTTATCTATGGATATTCCCATGGGGTAGAAGTTCACATAGTATATGGAGATCAAAAGGCGTCTAAAAAATGCTATTTTTTTACGGTAAAAGAAGTGGGGAAAGAAGAAGATTCAGTTGAACAAAGCACGATTCCAAAACTCGAGCCCAATGATAAATATGAGTTATTTATTTTGGATCAACTTAAACCCGATCAAACAGTGCGTATCAGGCAAAACTTTTCGATTGATTTGTGAATGAAGTTAGCTGAACTTCTCATTGAATAGAAGCACATTTTTGCATGGTCTTCTTCGGATTTGGGGATCATTCTTCGACACATAGTAGAAACAATTGCGCATCTCTTAGGGATCCAAGTTAGTGTTTTAGAAAAAGAGAGCATTTGCTAAGTAGAGGCGAGAGATTATTTGGATAGAAGTCCAATAGCTTTTGAAGGCAGGGATCATCAAACCAATTAATTTTTCCGAATGCATTTCAACTTTAGTAGTAGTTGCAAAGCCGGAGGGAGCATGGAGAGTATGTACAAATCTGAAAAAAGCCATCCCTAAAAAGCCATATCTCCTTACCCATATAGATCAGTTAGTGGACTCAGTAGCAGGCCATGAATTCTTTTCATTGCTTGATGCGTACAAAGTATATCATCAAATTCCAATGCTGAGGAAAATATAGCTAAGACAGCTTTTATAATTAATTATGTAATCTACTGTTACACAAGGATGCCATTTGGTTTGAAAAATGCTAGAGTAGATTTCCAAGAAGTGATGAATAAAGCCTTTGCAGGTTTAGTCGGGAAAATTGTGGAAATATATATTGATGATATATTCGTCAAATCTAAAGACAAGAGCACTGCACGGAAGATTTGAAGTAGGTGTTTGATAGGCTTTGCAAGATAGGGATGAAATTGAATCCAAAAAATGCACATTTTGGGTATCATCAGGAAAATGTTTGGGCTATCTGGTTTCTAAAAGAGGTATCGAAGCAAATCCAGCAAAGATAGTTAAAGAATTCCAGTGCCTAGCAAGAAGGATGGCTTTCTTTGGTTTGTTCCTAGCTAGAGCTGGAGAGACAAGCCTCCATTTCATCGAATTCTGAGGCATCCTTCAAATTTTGAATGGACTTCTGCTGCTTCCGTAGCTTTCTAAGATTTGAACGATTACTTATCTTCCCCTCCCCTCCTTATTATCCCGGTAATAGGAGAACAATTATATTTGTACCTGGCTATCACTCCCAAAGTGCTTAGTTCAGTTATGTGTTCTTTGCGCGATAATAATATGAAACCCACTTACTACGTGAGTCATGTTTTGTACGGGCCAGAGGAACATTATAGTTCTCTGAAAAAACACATACTTTGCCTCATACTAACACATGAAAGCTAAACCAGACTTTCAAGCTCATGCTATAATTGTGTTAACTAACATTCCACTAAGGAATATTTTGCATAGACCTGACACATCAGGTAGAATCTCTAAATGGGCATTGATGTTAAGTGAATACCAAATTGAATTCTCTCCCTAAAAGACCATCCAAGATCAAGCCTTATGGATTTTTTAGTTGAGTGCTCTTTTCCCGACAAGATTAAAAAACTTTCAGCCCATAAGTATAACTCGATCTCCGGAGACCTGGATACTTAATGTTGATGGTCCAAGGGGAGAAAAGACTAACGGGAAAGGATTCATCCTATAAGATCCTGAAGGACATCATTATGCATATGCAATGAATTTCTTATTTTCTGTCAGTTACAATGAAGCCGAATATGAAGCTTTGTTGCCAAGATTATGTATGGCCAAAAGACTTAAACTTATACATCTCTTAGTCCTAAGTGAATTACAAGTTGTTATCAGATAGGTAATCGGGATCTTTGAGGCAAAGGAAGATAATATGCAAACATATTTGACATGTGTACAGCAAATGGGCTCAGAATTCTCCAGTGTCCAATTTGAGAAAGTTCCTTGGGAATAGAACACAAGAGTGGACATCTTATCCAAAATCAATGCAAGTGAACGATAGAAGGCACGTGCATTGAATCTTTGTCAGAAAAAAAATTGGTAAAGATGTATGCATGTCAGAAAAAGTGGAAGATTGGACAAAACCCATTCAATATTTCATTTTAAGTAAGATACTCCCTGATGATGTCACAAAGGCAAGAAAAATTTGCACCACGTCTGCGCGATATGTTTTAGTAGATGATCAATTGTACAGAACAATGAGAAATTGGCTTTTACTTAAATGTGTAAATGGGGAGAATGGCCGTTATGTGTTTAGAGAGATAAATGAGGGAATCTGCGGAACTCATATCGGGGCCAAAGTATTAGTAAAAAAGGCCATGTGATATGGGTATTATTGGCCTACATGAAAGAAGATTCGATCAACTTGGTGAAAACATGCAACAAGTGTCAGACACATGCTAATGAGTACCATATCCTGATGATAGAATACCACACTTTTGGCACCCAGATACTCTTTGCCCAATAGGTACCTTTTAGGACCATTCTCTAAAGCTGCAGCAGGAAAGAACCATTTGATTGTAGCCATAGATCATTTCACCCGATGGATTGAAGTGAAAAAGCAATAGCAGAATTACAGCAAGAGAAGTTTGGGAATTCTTCTATGAAGATGTTATTTACATATTTGGCATTCCCAAAATCATGATATTAGATAACGAGAAACAGTTTGATTCCAATGAATTCAAAGACTTTTGCAAAGAGCTCGGTATTGAACAATGATTCAGATTCGTTGGTTATCCACAAAAAAATGGAGCTACGAGGTCACTACTAGAACTATCTTGCAAGGTCTCAAAAGACGATTGGATGATTCGAAAGGAAAATGGTTGGATGAGCTGCCCAATATTTTGTCTTATAGAACCACTCAGAGGAGAGCAACCGGGGAAACACCTTTCAATCTTTGTTTTGGGGTAGATGCCATGATCCTAGCAGAAATTGGAGGCAAACCATTAAGAAATATTGCTTTCAGTGAAGAGCAAAATGATCAGCTAATGTATAAACGCTTGGAACTTATCGATGAGATCTGTGAATAAGCTGCGAAACAGGATGCTCATTAAAAGCGGTAGGTTGCCTGATATTACAATGCTAAGGTAAAACCTTCTATGATCAAGGAGGGTGACCTAGTTTTGAGGAAGAATTAAATGAGCAGAGTAGATCCTAAGAAGTTGGATCCTACCTGGGAAGGTCCCTACCGGGTGATAAAAGTTAATGGTAATAGGAGCTATAAGTTACAAGACTTTGAAGGAAAAATTTTAGCAAGGACTTGGAATGATATAAATCTTAGGAAAATTTTCCCTTAAGTTATTTATATAACTCTTATGTATTTGAATATGTTCAAATGTCAAATACATTTATCAATACATGTCCTCTTATTACCTGTAAGTTAGTACTTAAGAAAATCTTGCAGTTTGACTAATTTTTCTACGTGAGTGGTAGTGTGAAACACAGTGTGAAAATTAGTGAATAACACAAAAACACACGGCACAACAATTGGTAACGCAATTTGGCCAAGCCTACATTTGTGGGGCCATACTTATAAAGTAATCCACTAATAACTGTCAACACATTACACGAAAAAACCTAGCTCTTTCACATATCTAGTGTTTCCCTAGTGGAATTAGTACAAACTCCCTTTGGACATTGCACGGTTGAATCTCTTCAACTCTTCAAGGCTGAATCAGTGCAAACTCCCTTTGCACACAACACAGTTGAATCCCTTCAACTCTTCAAGGCTCCCTCTTTGAATAAGCTGCTTGATCTTGAATCCCTTCAGGTCTTCAATACTGTTAAATCGCAGCACAACTTCTATCCCTAGAAGCTATAGTCCTCAAAACAAGAACTCCGTTGAATTATAAAGGATGAACAATAAGCATCCATGGAGAATCACAGTGTTTGAAGTTTGTGATTACACAAACTCAACCACTATGAACTATCGTCTTCTCTCTTGCAGAATATCTTTGAAAAAATTGCAGAACGGTTGGCCCAACTTCAATTGCAAAGCTTTATATATAGATGTTGAGGCTCATTGTTCAGTGATCTATTTCCTAATGAATTTTCACAAAACATTTAGTTTCCAAAAATCACTTCTGGTTTTGATTCCCTACAAATCCTATTCTTCTTTAGGATTTTGAACTTTCCACATGCCTTCAAATTTCCATAACTGGACTTCTATATCACAACTCGTAATTATAGATTCATCAGGATTTACCAAGTTTCCTAAAATGATACCAAGACACAGTGCCGCTAGAAATCTGTACCTTCTATGCCATCACATGATCAACTTGTGTGGCCACACTCAAGTTGTGTGACAAGTTTCTACAAACTCCCATTTTGGCATTGTTTTAGATCAAACATCAATGAACTGCACAAGTAGTCATGCTTCATAAGAACCTCATAGCATCTATATTAAACCATAAGCATAAATAAAAAAAGCTAGGAGAATTGTTCAAGTCCTAGATATCGATGGCACACAGGCCAAAATAGATAGCTCAGAGGCTATCACATAAGCAATAAAAAAATATCTCAAGGCCATGTAAGCCACATTAAAAAACTAGAAATAAAGCGTTCAGTTCATGGCCACAATCGGCCACCCAAAGACCACACAGGGTAAAGCAAAGTAATTTCATATTAAAATAAATTGCAACCAGGACATTCCCCCTTTTGATCTGAAATAATGCTCAGGGGAGATTATCCTTAAGATTCTTCAAGTCTTGCTGCATTTGAAGGACAGAGGCCATAACATTTAAGAGTTGCTAATTGAGGAGGTCTAAGCTAGTAGTCACTTAGAAAGCTTCAACACTGGGAGGAGGAGGAAAGAGTGAGGCCAACTTGATGCTGGACTGCTTCTTTTTAGATTACTGCCACCTGGTAGACCTGCATTGACCATGTGTGTCCTTGTGTGGATGGGGTTGGAGAAGTTAGCAACACACTAGGAGTTGTATTCTTTTGTATCATCAGAGGGTCTAGTGCTCTTACCCAAGAATCAGAAGGCAAAGAAAGGTCCCTGCAACCAAGTAAATTTTCAGAAATCAAACAGGGATATAGAAGAGCAATCTTATTAGCCTTCTATTGGTCTATCTGCCTGAGTATGTTTATGAAGATAACAGTACAGATTTTAATCTTTTTCTTGATAGCAAAGACACAGAGCAGATGAGCTCTTTCGTTAAGAATAATAGTTACATTTGTTGTGGGCAGCTAGTTTCATAAAAGACTCTAAACAGGGCTCTGTATGGAATTTTCATCACATTTGAGTTGAGCATGTTAGCCTCTGGCCAAACAGCCCCAGTATCACCAGTTAGAACCTTAGTCACTTCATCAAATCAGCTTCTTCCTCCAGGTCAGTCCCCTCAATGTCACTGTAGTGTGGGCAGCTTAGGTAGTGTGCTATTTTTACAGGTGAGAAATCAATAACATGCCCCCTCACATATACTTGACCATAAGTTGGACTCTTAGGATTTCCAAACTCCTCAGTCAGATTGACAATGAACTCCTTGACTAAGTTCTTATTGTACTGTTCAGCAAATAGAGCTAATTCCACGTAGCCCATTCCCAGCAGCAACTCCATCACATTATATTGTTCCAAGCTTTCTTGAGTGATCCTTTTCTAAGCCAAAATTGGTTTGTCAATTATTTCTACTATCCTCAATTCAGCAGTCTTTGTGTAAAAGTGTTCATTGAGAACTTTTTTGGCTTTAAGAGGAGCAGAGGGAGGAGGAGTGGCAACCCATGCCTTTTTAGCACTGGTTTTTTTGAAGATGAAGCTCCTTTTAGAGCTGCTCTAGTCCTCTTTCTCCCCTAACTTAGTCAAACGTCGGGAGTCACCCTACAACCTCTAGGTTTGATCCCGAGCTTCTCTTTTCTTTAGCGTTGTGCTTCCACTTAGAACCTTCCTCATTACCTTCACAAATATCTTTCATAGACTGATTTATTAAACTCCCAACAATTAAAGGTTAGAGTACATCGATAGGAGATAGTTCATCAATAAAATGGTATACAGGGTATGCATCAACAGACAAGATCTCAGTGCTTAAGTTTTCAACAATAGGCAGAGAAAAAGTATTTTCCAGAAAATACCTAAGCACATGTACATGAATCATCAAACAAAAATCAGAAATAGACAGGGCAGACAGTAACAATGGATTTAGCATAAATGAAATTTTAGTACCTGTTTGTCTCAACCTACACACGAGTAAGAACTCATCTGGAGAACCTAGATAATGTCTAAAGGACAGAGAGTTTACTGGCCTGATTACCGGAGTGACTGGTGTACCAGATGATGTTGCTGTGTTTGAGGACCCCGGAGAGGAGTATCTAGTCCTCGCCAAGGGTGAGAGAGTACGATCGTCAAGTCCGAGAGCCAGAGACCTCCTGGGCCTAACCGGTTGTTCTCATGCCATTGTTTGTTGTCATATTATGCAGAGAGTATGAATATGTTATGGAGAAGTTGGACTTGCAGAGGAAAGCCCAAAGGAATTGTGGAGAGAAAATTGCAAAGCTTGGAGGCAAAGTTAGTCTGTTTTGAAAGATTTAGAAGTGACTATTGAGTTGATTTGGTGAGAGAGAAAATCCTTCTTTTTTCGTTCAGACTCACTAATGGACTCTTCTTCCAAGGTCTTTTAAGTCTGAACAGAACTGCGTGCTACGAACTAATTTAGTTGGTGTGACACGAGGTGATCAGAGCATTAGACAAGAGTTTTCACGTAGTCTCACGCTACATGTACCTGTCCAACATTTATGAGGGTGTGAAGGAAAAACATTGTTAGACAGGTATTTCTTACACTAGTTGATCACACATGTCCCTAATCTCTATCTGAGTTCTTCGAACCTCATGGCATCCAGGGACTTTGTAATAATATCGGCTAATTGTTTCTATGTGTTCACATACTCTAAGCTCACCGTCTATTGCTTGACTAATTCTCGAATAAAGTGATGTCTTATGTCTATGTCCTTAGCGTGCTGTGTTGCATAGGATTTTGGTGATGTTGATTGCACTAGTGTTGTCACAATACACGATCAGTCCCTCCGTGTGATCTCATAGTCACTTAACTTCTGTTTCATCCAAAGGAATTGTGTGTAACACCTCTCTACAGCAATGTACTCAGCTTCTGCAGTGGATAGTGAGATACAGTTTTGTTTCTTACTATACTAAGAGACCAGATTATTTCTGACATAGAAGCATCCTCCGGACATGCTTTATCTATCATCACAATTACCGGCCCAATCCGCATTACTATAGCCAATAAGATAAGTGTTGGTGTCTTTACTATAGAATAACCCATACTCAGTAGTGTTAAGTACATATCTCAGGATGTTTTTCATTACTTTTTTGTGTGACTCCTTAGGATCTGCCTGATATCTTGCACACTCTTACACTATATAATATATTAGGTCTACTAGCTGTTAAGTAGAGTAAACCACCGATCAATTCGCTACTCATGCTAATCCGCACTAGTTCCCTTCTCATCTTTGTTGATCTCAAGTATGGTACTCATGGGTGTTCTTACTGTTGTTCCATTCTCTAAACCAAACTTCTTCACTAATTTTTTTGCATATTTTTTGCTTGAGAAAGGAATGTATCTTCCTTCATCGGTCTGACTTGCAAACCAAGAAAGAATGTTAGTTCACCCATCATACTCATCCCAAATTCAGTTTTCATGGATGTGATAAACTCCTCTGTGAGCTCCTTCGATGTGGATCCAAACACTATGTCATCAACATATATCTGTGCTATGAGCATGTGCTGTGCTGATTTTTTGATGAACATAGTTTTGTCTACGCTCCCTTTAATGTATCCTTTATTAAGCAAGTAGTTAGTAAGCCTTTCATACCAAGCTCTTAGAGCCTGCTTTAGTCCATAGAGAGCTCTTTTCAACTTATACACATGATCAGGATACTTGGGATTCACAAATCCTTTTAGTCATTCCAGATATGCTTCTTCTTGTAATATGCAGTTTAGGAATGCACTTTTAACATCCATATATTGTAGTGTGAAGTTCTTGGCATATGCAATATAGACCAACAGTCTTACAGATTCAAGTCATGTGATTGGGCCGAATGTTTCATCAAAGTCCAGTCCTTCTACTTGAGTATACCCTTGTGCAACCAACTGTGCCTTATTGCGTGTGATGTTACTTTCTTCATCAGTTTTATTCCTAAATATCCACTTGCTACCAATCACATTCATACCTTCTGGTCTTGTGACAAGTTCGCACACATCGTTTCTTTCAACCTGTTGCACCTCTTCTTGCATTGCTTTCCATTACTCATCAGTGAGAGCTTCTTTGATATTCTTGGGTTCAAGTGGGGAAGTGTAACATGTCATGCTGATCATTACTACCACTTAATTGTAGTCTATTCCTTTCTTGCTTTTAGTTCTTAGAGCTTCTGTGATGTCCCCGATGATAGCATCTATGGGGTGATCTTTCAAAAGTCTTATATTTTTTCTTCTTGGTATCTCATTGCCCTGAGTGTGAGTCATATTCCCATCGACTGGTAAGTTTGAAGAGTCTTCAATACTGCTTTGACCTCTTTAGATTACTGTCACTCTAGGTGTGTTGTCTTCATCATCAACAACTTGATCATTAATACTTAGTCTCCTAGTGTCAACATCCTCAACAGTCACATTTACTGATTCCATGACTACTCATGTGCGTCTGTTAAACACAAGATATGCATGATTGTTTGTGGAGTATCCCAGAAATATTCCTTCATCACTTTTAGCATCGAATTTTCCTAAGTGTTCATGATCTTTTAGGATGTAGCATTTACTTCTAAACACATGTAGATAACTTAGCTTAAGTTTCCTACCCTTCCAGATTTTCATATACTGTTTTGTTCATCAAAAGCCTAAAAAACACTCTATTAATGATGTGAACTGCTGTATTGACTGCTTCTGCCCACCAACTGTGTGACAGTCCCTTGGAATTCAACACTACACGAATCATATCTTGAATTGTTCTATTCTTTCTCTCAACCACACCATTTTGTTATGGTGTCTTAGGTGTTGAGAAGTCATGTCTGATGCCATGTGACTCACAGAACTTTGAAAATTGGCTGTTATCAAACTTCTTGCCATGATCACTCCTTAGTCTTTTCAGAGTTGTATTCTTCTTTGTCTTAATACTTAGACATATTTTTCTGAATGCATGAAATTAATCTGTCTTATTTCTAAGAAAGTCTATCCATGTATATCTTGAGAAGTCATCAATACACACCAAGGCAAACCTTTTTCTACCAGTACTTTTTATCTGTGTGGGTCAAAACAGATCAATGTACATTAGATTTAAGATATGTGCTGTGGTGATATCTCCAACTTAGATGTGCTTTGCTCTTATTGATCTGACAATTCACACAATAACTTACACTCCTTTTTAAATTGAGGAATTCCTCTAACAATTTGTTTGCTTCCAAGTTTGTGTATGTTCTTATAGTTCACATGTCCCAGTCATTTATGCCATAATTTAGCTTCCCCAATTTGTCCAGTCAGATATATAGGTTCCTTCATAGCATTCATCTGGTAGTAATTGTCAGTTGTTCTTGGTCCTACGATGATGCAATTGTCATTGTTTGTCAGCACATAGCATTGTCTCTTGTCAAAATACACCAATAGATCATTATCATCACACATCTGACTCATACTTATCAGATTGGCTTTCATCCATTCGATGCGTAGCACATTATATAATTTTTTCATTCCAGCTACATTTAGTGTACCTACACCGACTACTCTGTTTTTCACACCATCACTGAATGTCACACTACCTTTATGACACAATGTATAGTCTGTAAGATACTCTTTGTTTCCCATCATATGGCGTGAGCATCCACTGTCAAGATACCATACTCCCTAAAAATTTGCTGACAGAGATAGATGAGCTACATTACCTTTCAACTTTTCTGATCCAAATCCAACGTATCTTGACTTCTCCTTTGGTCAAAGCATATGTGTGTAGCTTTCTTCCTTGCTTCAGATCTCCAATTCTCCTGTTGCATTGATGTCGCACTTGCCTCATCATTTTGCAGTAATTACACATAAGTGGAAGCTTTCTAGGTTTGTGTTCCTTGATCAAGTTTCTCTTCTCAGCTCGACTCAAGCTATCTTTGACAAACACTTCTTCCAACTTGCCAAATGTTGGGTAACTACTCTCATGTTGTGTGACATATATACTTGTTGTGTGATTGAGATTTGTACCGATGTAACCAAATCCTGATTTTATTCCAGCTGGTCTTCCCTTAGAGATTATTTCATCAAGTTTAGCCTTCCCAATGTTCAATCTTGCTATTTTGCATTCAGCCATGTTAACTCTCTCTGTTGCATCCTTGACCTGAGTCATTAGCTCATAATTTTTTTTTTTCAAGAGCATCTTTTTGTTCCTGAACCTTCTTTAGGCTGTCCTTTAGTCCTTGATGTATCTTCACAAGTCCAACCCACTGGTGTAGAGAAGGCTATACTTATCTTGCATTTCCTTATAGATAATTCTTCACCACTATAGATGGAATCATTGTAACTGTCATTTTTGTGATCAATGTGCTTAGATGTGTCTTCCAAATCTATTATCACATTAAATGCCAGTGTCTCATTAGAATCATTGTCCTCTTCATCATCTTCATAATCACTTTTCTTATCATCATCACTGAGAGTAGTATTCATGGATCGGTTCTTCTTCAATGTGTTGGCACATTATGCCTGGATGTGACCATATCCCTCACATTCTCTGGATGTCTTTTCCTCTTTGACCAGTGTCAAACTTCTTTTTCATAGTGCTTTCCTCAGACGTAAACTTATTAGGGCCTTTCCTATACCTATTGTCAGTCTTGAACCTCCCTTGAGGTGTAGATATCTTTCTAGTTCTATGAAGAAACTTCCCAAAGTCTCGAGTGATCATCAAAACCTCTTCTTCAGAGTAAGGTGTCGCATTGAATGAGTTGTGTTAAGCTTTCAGTGCAATACCCTTTCCTTTGGATTCAACATCAAGATTCATCTCATATGTCCTCAAGAATCCTAAAAGATCATTCAAAGGAAGTTTTGTCATCTTTTGCTTCTTCAGTTGTTGCAACCTTAGGATGAAATCGTGCAGGTAGGGGCCTTAGTGCCTTTCCCACTAGTTTTTCACTTGAGAGAATTCCTCTCCTAATTGATAAGCCTTATTTGCAATATCTCTGAGTTTACCACTGAATTCACCACCTATTTCATCCTCTTGCATCCTTAATTCTTCAAACTGAGTAGTCAACATCTGTAATTTGGAAATTCTCAGTATTTGTACCTTCATGAATGGTCTCTAAAGTTTCCCAAGCCTTCTTCATAGATGTGCAAGTTGAAATCAGCTTGAATTGTTTCTCATCCACACAGACAAAGATGGTGTTTAAAGCCTTAGCATTAGCCTAAGCAGATTTTCTCTTAGCATCAGTCTATTCGAGTCTGGGCTTCACAACTACCTTAGTCAATTTAGTTGTGTCATCTTTCTCAGTCTTCGTATGAGGTCTCCATTCAGTCTCAACAGCATTCCATGCAATTTCATCGAAGAACCGAATGAAAATCCGCATTTTCATATTTCAGTAGGCATAATTTATGTCTTTGAGCAGAGGAGGTATGGTAATAGATGCGCCTTCCTTAGATGTCATGATGACCAAAGTACAAACTTCCCACGGTCTTCACTTGCTAGATAACTAGCACAACAAATAGTGCCAAAGCTTTGATACTAGTTAAGTTAGCACTTAAGCACATTGTGCGGTGTAACTGATTTTGCTACGTGAGTAATAGCGTGAAACACAGTATGAAAACTAGTAAACAACACACACACGACACAAGAATTGGTTACACAGTTCGGCCAAGCTATATTTGCAGGGCCATGCCCAGAAAGTAATCCACTAATAACTGTCAACACAGTACAAGAAAACACCTAACTCTTTCACACATCTAGTGTTTCCCTAGTGGAATCAGTATAAACTCCTTTTGCACACTGCACAATTGAATCTCTTTAATTCTTCAAGGGTAAATCAGTGCAAACTCTCTTTGCACACAGCACAGTTGAATTCCTTCAACTCTTCAAGGCTCCCCCTTGTAATGCTTGATCTTGAATCCCTTCGGGTCTTCAACACCATTGAACCACATCACAACTTCTATCCCTAGAAGCTATACTCCTCAAACCAAGAATTCCATTGAATTATAAAGGATAAAGAACGAGATCAATGGAGAATCACAGTGTTTGAAGTTTGTGACTGCACAAAACTTAACCACCATGAATTGCCATATTCTCTCTTGTAGAATATCTTCGAAGAATTGCAGAATAGCTGGCCCAACTTGAATTGCATTGCGTTATTTATAGATGTGGAGGTTCATTGGTCAGCCATGTAATTTCCTAGTGAATTTGGACCAAGGATTTAGTTTCCAAAAAACACTTCTAGTTTTGATTACCTTCAAATCCTATTCTTCTTTAGAATTCTGACCTTTCCATATGCTTTCAAATTTCCTTAATCGGACTTCCATATCATAACTCTTAATAACAGATTCTTTTGGATTTACCAAGTTTCCTAAAAACGATGCCAATACACAGTGCCGCTGCAAACCTGTAGCTTTTGTGCCGTCACATGATCAACCTGTGTGGCCACACTCAAGCTGTGTAACAAGTTTCTACATAACCTTTAAGTGGATATCTTTTTTTAAGAATAATGATTAAATACAACTGTTTCTAAATTTAATAATTTTTTCCAAAAAGTTCCCTTGGCAACATACATTAATTAGGCACATTTCCCTATTCTTTTCAAAAGTACCTTGTGCCTGATAAAAAGTCAATCATCTTTTCTAAGATTCATCTCGCAAGTTATTATAGTTTCCCGCATTAATTTTCCGGTTTCACAAATGTACATTTCATATGTGCAAAACAAACTAATTTAATATTATCAGTAGAGTTTCACAATCTATTTCACAAAATCAAAATTTTCATTTCATATATATATATATATATATATATTTATATATTGGCTATATTCCTAACTATTACATATTAACTGATAAAGCTATAAAGGCCTTTATCATTTTTTCTACTTATTAGGAGGCCAAGCTAGATAGATCTACAACTAAAAAGTAACAATCCTGGTGCTCAGGGATTGCAAACCCAAAAGATACACCCATTAAGTAAGTGGTCCGCCCTTTATAAAATATTAAAAAACTTTTTTGATCTTCACTCTAGAAGCACCACTGCCTTTTTCCTCTTCCGATTCTCCTCCTCCTTCTCGATAAGCCCATCCAAGTTTAAGAAGCGTTTGAAGTTGGGAGAGCACATATGGGTGCGCTCAAAGGGTCTCTCAAACACCCCTTCAAATAGGTCAATGGCCTCTTGTGGAACAACCACATTACATTCAGTCTTCTTAAAATGGCCATGCCTGATGTCCAACTTGTAGCACAGCTCATGCATATCCAGTTCAAGTCAAACAGCCCCTTCACGGAGGCCCAGATAAACCTTTACCATCGTCACAAATCGTTCGAAGGAGAACATTCTATGGTGCTTCAAGACTTGGAGGAGAGGAATGTTCAGATATTCTTGTTTTTCATGAAAGTGAGTCTAGAACAGTTTCAGTTCTAGACAAGTTTGTCTAAAGAATAGGGCCAACAGAGTGAAGCAAGGCACTTCTGTCCTTTCCATGGCAACAAAATGATGACTCATTTTTTGTTAATGCTGAAAATACAAATATTTCGCAAACATATGAAACTGGGGTTTAACAAATGAACTACAGTTCACCCCATTTTATAGAACTGTAAGCATTAAAGAAGGTACGTAGAAGGACCCATCTGGGTACATTTTTCTGTCCGTTTCAAGTCATTAGTATTAATTATTTTTGGGAAGTAAATCGACAATCCATCACAAGATGTCACATGGATAAATCCTTGGCATTCATTTAATGTAGCGTGACAGTGAAAAGTCCCAAGTCTATCTTTTCACCTCATAAACACATCCATACTATTTTTTTACCATAGTTACTTTACATTATTCACGGTAAACACAGAAGTACACAAATTCAAACAAAGTTTGTAACATAAACAAGTTACCATGCCCCTGATATCTTTCATTAAAGAACAAAATCACATAGGCATATAGAACTATTACAAAATTCAAAGCAAGAGGGTGGCTGAGGCTTCACCCTCTATATCATCATATAATGACCTACCAGGAGAACAACTACTACTAACTCATCTTTTTTCTGTTAAGGGATCCATTTTTTGTTTTTTGAGAAGATTTTACTTCTTCTAATCTCGCAAAACTTGTTGACACCTGCCCCGGTGGCACTATCATACCTGCAGCATTAGCTTGCTCAACAGTATGGCTGTTCATCGGCCTTAACGGGTCTTCATTTTGGCCTTCTGGCTACACTTAGCAAGATCTCCCTAATCACCCTGTTCATCTCCTGATGATGCCTCTTTGTGTCCAGTACTTGAATCTTCGAACCCCGAATTCTGACAAGTGTTCCAAGGAAAGACGGAATATTCAGCACTGTTCTTATCATATGAATCCACTATTGATGGCAATTTCATATCAGGATTTTCTTTTAGAATCCCATCAATCAATTGTATCAAGGAAAAGCTCATCACTGACGTATACAATTAAAAAAACCAACGTCCTTATTATTTTATTCATAGAAGCTTCTGATAAGCTCATCTTTTATATGAGGCAATAGCTTCCCTTCATTGTCAACCAACTCCAACAATTCTAAAGTCATAGTATCATTTTCCTGGGACTTCCGAGCTAATTCTGCTTTATGCTTTTCAGCCTCTTGGCGAGCCTGCGACACTTATCAATTCAACGCTCATTAATCTCCATCAAAGATGAATTGGTTTCTACCAAAGTAGTATTCGCTGCTTCTACGTTAGCAAATTTCTCTCTAAAACCTTCACCCCGATCAAGCATAATAACTTGTTCTTGACAATTCTTTTCCAAATCTTTTTTATACTTATCCACCATTTTTTTCTGCACTGTTCTATTGTCAGCTAATCGATGAGCAGCCTTGTTCATTATATTCATATTCTGAAAAATGAACATCATTATAAAACTACCTAAAAATACATATACAAATTCACATACTATACACAAATACACTTGCATGTTGTTTGCAAAAAATTCATCCATCATCTCATCTAGAGTCATGTTTGGAGCCAATCCCATACCTAACGGGGCAAGGCTCGATTCTTCTATTGCCTTCCCTTTTCCTCAAACTAATCTTGTCTTTACGTTGATAGTCCAGCTAGGAAAATTTATCTTACAGCCTTTAACATGCTCTTCACGTACCACAGGCTCACGAAGATTATCCCTTCTCACTTCCGCTAACGGGATTTCCTCCTCTTCTTCCACCCTTAGAAGCACTTGCTTTTCTGGAATCAATGGCATAATCTCCTTCTTCTTGGACATATCCTCTGTTCTTTTTCTCTTTCTAGTGAATGACACATCCTCCTTTTTAGCCGTATTAGGTGCTTAAATCGGGATTTGCGTCCCTATCGCCATAATTGGAGTTTCTTTTGACCTTTTCACCCTCCTTTCTTGCCTTTGATCCAAAAGCTCCACAGAAGGTTGCTCACCTACTAAAAGATCACATATTTACAAAAGATTCTACAAAAAATATCCTAAAGTAAACTTAGATCATTATATTTACCTTCATCCCAGGTATCTGTTACTAGGGGTGGCACCTTCAATTTTGCAACCACTTCCACTATGCAGCATAATAACAACTTTCCTATAGTAAAAAGAAATATTAGTCATTTCTCACATCATATCAATTTTCAAATCCAAAAGTAATATATCATTTGATAATTAGTATACAATCATAATACTAACTCAATTCATGCAAATTGTAGTCTGCTCGAGAATAAAATCCAGCCACTGTCATTATTCTTCCCTCTATCTACCTTCCCTTAACAATATTCCAAATGTATATCCCTTCATAATATTTATATACTCAAAATGACTGTTCTATTTCAATTTCTAAGTTGGATAAAGTCTTTATCCTATTCCACAGTCTTTTTGGCCCTACCCTTCCCACAAAAAAACCATTGTCCTTTCCACCCATAGATCGATTGAGGTAACTTTGCTATCAGGTTTCTTGCACCCCTTTTCTTATAAAATGTATGCCAAGAAAGACCATCCTTGATATGTTTTACATTAAAGAATTTTGAAAACAATTCCAAACTTGTCGGCACTCCAAAACACTTACAAATTAGTATAAAGGCCACCGCCGTCCTTATCCCGTTAGGTGCAATTTGCCCTATATCTATTGCCCAATAATTTATTATGTCATAAAACAAATTATGCAATGGAAGCCTAAGCCCAGCCTTCAATTGATCCTGGTAGACCGCCATCCATTATTTCAGGGGCATATGGGCCCTCTTATCAGCAGAAACAGCTCTTAAACCTAACCCGATAGGCATAAGAAATTCCTTCCTTGTGCCTCCAAGATTGCTATAACGAATGGTAGAAAGATACATGACTGCTCCTGATTCACACAACTCCGAATCATCATCAAGATCATATGATATAGAAACATCATCAGAACGAAGATGTCTTTTCGTAACTTTAATCGATTCCGCGAAATCAACATTCAGGAATAAGATAGAGCAACCCCCTTATGGATATTTCCAACCACCAAGTCCAAGATTATCTTTAGGATGAATAATCCTAATATCTAAAGAAAAAAGTACTACCTTGATTAGCAATAGCAGCTTTGGAACCTTTTTTCGAAATGATTTTGGAAATTTTTGAAGTTGTTGCCCTAGAAGTTGACATTGTGATCAAGAAAACTTCGAATTGGAAAGAGAATTCAAGGTCTGCAAAAGAACTCAAAATTATGAGTTGTAGACTCATATGAGGAAAAGCTTATATACTAAGAATGGCAACGATTGCCTAAATCGACGTCAGTGAAAGCTTTCTCCTCGAGAAATGCCAATTCAAATTTCGCCCAAATGAAGGAAATGGTTCAAAATCAAAGAACCATAACCCATTTATGGATCTTTTTGGAGGGTTTATGATGGGGACAACCCATCGGCTTAACTATTTAGGCTTAATCCACTTGGCCCAATATATTTCTATGGTGAAGAGACTTATTTCAGCCCACATGCCATAAGGGAATTAGTCTCAACCTAATCGGCATAATGACTAATTTGCCCTTCCTATCAACATCATACAATCTTCATCGAAATACCATGAACAACTTTCCTTGGGAAGTAAGAATATTTTCTCTTATAAATAAAGGTACTGCTCATTACTTTTCTATTCTATTCTATATTCCTTACTATTATGTTGTTGGATTGATCTAACTTAAGAATCAGAAGTAAAACGAGGGATCAGCCCTTCTTCAGTGACTTTGTTTACCTTTGTGCAGGATATATTATGCAGATTAGTAGCCTAGAAACCATTACGGATGGTCTTAGGGAGAGTTTTATCTGTCCTTTGTTTCTTATTATCTTTTCCAACTTTGGATTTAAAAGGATTTGTTCAATTTTTAAAAAGAGGAATTGACTATGCATAGATATAAGTTAACTTTTTGGTTTCTTTATAATCACAAACTTTGATTGTATTTGTTTTTCTAGCCATGAACTATTTTTTCTTTCTGTTTATAGCCATAAATTTTGATTTATATTTTTCAATTTATGAACTATTTTTTTTCTAAAAATAACCATGAACTATTTTTGGCCTCTCAAATATAGAAATTTATTAAAAATAGTTCATTTCTATATATTAGAAAGGTAAAAAATAAGTCATGACTAGAAAAAGATAAAATTAAAGTTTATGGACATAAACAGAAAAGTTGTATAGTTTATGGTTAGAAAAGACAAAATAAAAGTTTGTGGCAATAAAGTGAAAAATAAAAAATTATGGCTATAAATACTCAATTCCTCTTTTTAAAAATTAAAATGGAAAATGGGTGGGAAAATAATCTATTTAGTCTCTAAAATTTAGGCTCACATGATGTAATTTTCAAAATTTATTTTATGTCATTATGGTTAATTTAAGACAATCCAATAAGAACTTTTTGCCCTCAAACACTTATTAAAAACAAAATTAACGAATCACTCATATGTAGCAATGTGAAGGACAAAATATTTATTATAAATCATTCTCTTCAAAAAGAAACATGCACACATAAGGTACGATTTTGCCAAGAGTTGCCTTTATTTTTCCTCCTCCTCCCCCTACCAACCACCTCCCCCCAAAAAAAAAGAAACATTCATCATGTGTTTTATTTGGATGAAATACCTTATAATGCTCATTTTTACCTTTTTAGATTATCATACATGATAAGCTCGTGTTAATTTTTTTTTAACGAAAGTTAAGTGAAAGTTAAGTGTTTAATGAAAAAATGATCTTATTAGATTGCCGTAAATTATTTAAAGAGTACAACGATGGAAATAAATTTTAAGAACTATATCATGTACAGTCAATGTCTAAAATAAATTATTTTTCCACAAAAGAAAGTCCAAAAAGGCCAAAATATTGTTAATTTTAATCCTTGCGAAGGATTTTTGCATTTCAATTCGTCAAATTAATAATTCATGCAATGATGCTACTCAATTTGCCATTTGAGGCTCGTAATAGTAAGAGTTGATGATGCTACTCAATTTGCTATTTGAGGCTCATAATAGTAAGAGTTGATGCTTCCTAATAGTGTAATACTTATTTTACTAAAAGAAGACAAACAATTTACTATTGCTTTTATTAACTTATTTAGTTTGTACAAACAAACTAAACATGATAGAATTTATTACACAACTAATTCATTTGCAAATTACTTTTTTTTAGCGAAAGTTCTACAAATTAGTGATAGATACAAATATTTACAGTCCATTTAGATTAAATTTTAAATTGAATAAAATTAATTTTTTTAATTTTTGTAAAAAAATAAATTAATTGTGACTTGTTTTGAACAAGTTCAAGCTTAAATAGGCACGGTACATCTCTCTCTCTCTCTCTCTCTCTCTCTCTCTCTCTCTCTCTCTCTCTCTCTCTCTCTCTCTCTCTCTCTCTCTCTCTCTCTCTCTCTCTCTCTCTCTCTATATATATATATATATAATGAAGAGGATGTTTTTAGTTTTAGAGCCCTCTTCAACTCTTAAGACTCCAAACTAATTTTTTGATTTTTTTGTTTTCTTAATTACTTTTTAGTGATATGATTGGTTGAAAATGTTTTTAATTTATTCAATTAATTAATAAAATCCAAAATTTAAATTTCAAACCATTAATTCTTTGTGATAAGAAAAGTTTGATAAATTCCTAGTAGCATGATACAAATTCATTCGTGTATGTAATTTAATTATTTTATCTTTTTCTTAGAGTAGATAAATCATGATTCATTAATTGATTACCTCATTTGAGCAAATCCATAAATGATTACCTCTTTAACCATGATTCTTTATATGTCAATTTTATTTCAACTCTAATGAATTTGGATTTCGAATAATTTTGAGCAGCTCTTTTTTCATTCTTTTTTTTCTTAACTACATAATTTTTTTAATTTATATTTCAAATTTTAATTTTCTCACTTTTTTCTTTTCAACAAACTAATTTTTATTTTTTAATTAAATTTTGATCATGATATATTGATATGCCAAATTTGAATTACTTTATGATTCTTTCTAACTTCCTTTAG
Source organism: Catharanthus roseus (assembly GCA_028651295.1). Classification (NCBI taxonomy): domain Eukaryota; kingdom Viridiplantae; phylum Streptophyta; class Magnoliopsida; order Gentianales; family Apocynaceae; genus Catharanthus; species Catharanthus roseus. The sequence goes on from JAPQWS010000047.1 coordinate 3,696,135, forward strand.
ATATCTTTTATATAATCATAAATGATCTCACAATATTTTATCCACAACTATATTATTTTTTTCAAAAATAATCAAACTTTTATATAAATAACCAAGCACCTTATAGAACACACATCATACCATATAGTACCTCATGGAACTCCATGGGAAAGAAGTAAGCCTAAAGTCGTAACTCAAAATTCCTTTGCTGAATAATTTTGAGACTACTTTGCTGATTTTTGCAGGTATTGAGATGATTTTGGAGCTACTATTCTTTCTTCCTGCCAAACCTCTTAACTTAGTAAGGGTAGTTTTGATTCTGTGAGTCATTTTCTCATTACAACATGTCATTGTAGTCTGGTGACTCTGTAATATTACAGTCTCCATTACTAAAACGGCTTTGAAGATTATGCTTGCTATCCTTGGGGCTCTTGATAACATTATTGTAAATGATATCAAGAATTTACTTGCTATTATGGGCCCGGCTATTTGTGAGAATATAGATCCCTTTTTGATTATATTATATTAAATCCCTCTTTTATTCATATTTCTCTATACTCTGTTTAGATACTAAATTAAGGATGCTCTTGAATTATATTCTCTATGAGTTCTCTTTTGTACTTCACTTTATGTAAGATTTTGTGTTTAACACATATGATCTTTTTTCAAAAAAAATAAAACAATAAAAAATCATCTAAAAGTACAATTTTTAGATGTTCCTACTTATTGAAGAGTTCATGTCCCTACTTATTGAAAATATTCAAGATAATATTGATTGGATTCCTATTGAGAAAATCGTGGTTCTTGACTTCATAGATCGGTTTTAATTTCGTGGTCCTTGTAAAGAGGTGAAAAGGAACCATATGAACCATGAATTGATGTTTTGGTGAAGCAACTTTTTTAGTTTGATGGGTTAGGGAACCATCAATGCTTGAGAAAATATCAGCCTCTGTAATAATTTCTTTTATAGATTAATTAATTAATTTGGATTCCTTCGGATTAAAGAATTGATATACTCAAATATTTTTATAAAAAAAAGTATAATTAAAGATTTTGTACATATATTAATCATCCTAATTTTTTTTGGAAACCACCGTGAAGTAACCGACCCAAATAATTTTTTTCTTTTTTTCCAAATAAATTAATACATAAAGTAATAGAACATAATATATTTATAAGTTTAGAGATTGATGTTAATATAACTCATATGATTTTATGAATTATAAATATTGAATGACATTTTTTTATAAAGGAAAGGATACCTTTTATTATATATATATATATATGTATATGAATTGATGTTATTGGTAAAATTTTGTGAAAAGAGAAAAGTAGAAAAGAGTAAATGAGTAAGTAACTTTTACCTAAAATTTAAAATTAATATAATATTTTATTTTTTAGAATTTTACAAATTTATCTAATTTATATTATTTTTTTATTAAAGGAAAGGGACACAGAATTTGACACCAAATTTTTTTATAAAAATTATATATCGATATTCTTTCATTTTTAAGATATACGAGAGGGGTACATTAGATAAAAAGAACTATACTAGAACACACCAAGAATTTATGAATAACTTTGTGAGGTGAAGGAGAAAGAGGGTTTTTTTTTCTCAAAACTTTGTGAGGTGAAGAGGAAGTAGTTTTTTTTTCCTTTGGGGGGAGGGGGGGGAGGGGGGAAGGGGTTTGAGGGGCCAAGGGGGAGCTGGGGAAAGAGGGGTGTTTTTTTGGGGGGTGGGGGGTGGAGGGAAAGGGAGTTGGGTGTGGGAAAGGGAGTTTATTTTATATATAGAGTTTATTTTATATATATATATATTTGGCATGGGGAGGGGGGAGGGGGGAGGGGGAGGGGGAAGGTAAGGAGGTTGTAAGATTCCAAAACCCTCCTCCTCTCTCCCTCTACCATCAGCTAGGGACAAGCTACCGGAGCAAGCAGACAAGTAGACCCTGTGGCCAAAAGTGAGTAGGAAAGAGAAGTATTATGAATTCTTACACTTTTTTCACTTTAATATTCAACTTTTTATCCTAATTATTTTGGTCTCCTTGATTAATGATTTTTTTTTTGGGGGGAAAATCTTGATCATTTTAAGAGAATTTAGAGGTGGAATAGAAGAATTATTAGTCTTTAATTTTTAATAATATATAGTATATTTAATTAAATAATACTTTCATTAAAAAAATAAAATTTATATATTTATATTTTTTTTATTTAAAAATTTTATTACCGTGCATAGCATGAATTTTTGAGTAGCCACACTATAACATAAACTACAGGACGAGTATTTAGCATAAACTGTATACAAGTATTTTTAGGACTAATAAAATAGAAAAGTAGCTTTTGGTCGAGTTAAGATAAATATAATGGTATTCACTTTCACTAATTTCTCTAATGTGTTAAGAATTTATTTCATTTATTAACTTAAATTCAAAAAAGAATAATGTTTTTTTTAAAGTTAAAGAAAAACTAGGCAGGCCCAAGCCCACATGAGCCATGTTCTAGTTCAATATTATTGATCCTATTTTTATTGAACCCAGGATCGAGCTATACACCTCTCCAAATATCGATCCGACTCAAATTGTCTAATTGTTCAATTTACAGTGTTGATAGTTAATGAATTAATGATAGCAGTTTGATGATAAATTTATTGTTTAACTACTTTTAATTAATATGCGAAAGAATCTTAAATTTGAATTATTTTAGATATAATCTTATATTAAATTTTTAATCTTTTGCTTTAATCACAGGTCTTATAACTTGAAATTAATTCATAAAGTTCCTTAATTGATATGTCTACTGATATATTCTGGGCGTTACTAAGAGGAATACAGAACTAAAATTTCACTACCACTGACATCGACCATTGCCGCCTCTCCACCCCACTACCTGTTCTAATAAATCGATTTCTGACTCGTGGACCATGTCCTCTCTTATTGTTGAGCTACCTGCAACACCATCTTCACATATCCGCCGCCGCCGACGGGAAGCTTGTTTGTTTGATTCCACATATGGAGTGACGAGCTTGTTCTATTTAGGCTTAAATCTTAGAGAAGCGCACTCCTTTTATCCCCTCCACAGATCTCCTCATTTTCCCCTCCCAACCTTCGCAATAAATCCATCTTCACTTTTATCTCCCCCTCTAATTAAAGCTAATTCTAATTTAGTAATGGACAAACTAAAGGATGGTGCGTTTATTATGAAACCAACAAAACTAGATCGTAAAATAGATGATTCTATGCTTTGAATTTTGAAATGATATGTACCGCATTGATATAAATATGATAGTCATTGGAGAAGCAACGACAATGATAATTATTATTCACGGCACGAGATTAATAATGGATATCTATTGGAGATATCAAATCAGTATGTGATTCTCCTAGATTATCTTAGATTCTCTAGAATCCTATATTGATTATAACTAGGGTACTTTATATTATGCTATTATTATAGCAGTATTCCTTATTAGTAGTTGGTTAGAATCCTATATTGATTAGGATTAGGATACTTTGTAACTTATAAATAGTAGATCATAATGAATAAGAAATCAATCAAGAAAATCAAATTGAAGGATTCAATATGCACCCTAAATTTCTTAACATGATATCAGAGCCAGAGCTAGGTTTGAAAAAGAAGAAGAAAAAGAAAAAAAAATCTTTCACATCTATGAACAATTCTTTTCGTTCAGTTTGGACACATTTTAGGAGATTATATATATATATATATTTTTTTATAAATCATATTCAAGTCAGGTAGCTTCATCGACAAATATTTGAAGCACCTAAATTTAGAAATTGAAATTGGAAATTGATGGTTGCTTTATCGAAAAAAACTCTAAAGCGACATCAAAGGAATTTTCAATGATGGATTACGGAAGCCACTGCGACTGATGAAAGAAAACCACAACGACTGCGACTAATGGAAGAAGATCACAACGACTGCGACTGATGGAAGAAATCACAACGACTGCGACTGATGGATGAACCACAGCGACAGCGATTGATGACAAAAAAAAATCACAGCGACAGCGATTGATGACAAAAACCATAGCGACAATGAGTGATGGTAAAGACAACAGCGACAGATAGTGGAAGATTACCAGATGTGCAATTTGCACGTTATGAAAAAAAATTGAAAATTATGGCAAGTTGGACATGCAATTTTGCACGTTCCAACTTGAGGGAGGGTGTTGGAGATATCACATCAGTATGTGATTTTCCTAGATTATCTTGGATTCTATAAGAGATTATTTGGTTTTGTATTATGCTATTATTATAGCAGTATTCCTTATTAGTAGTTGGTTAAAATCCTATATTGATTAGGATTAGGATACTTTGTAGCCTATAAATAATAGATCATAATAAATAAGAAATCAATCAAGAAAATCAAATTGAAAGATTCAATATTATTCTTCTTTGCGCCATAAATTTCTTAACAATATATATGGCTACCACCGTAGCTGCCCGCAAAATGGAGCCCATTGACGGAGATCACCATGTTAGAAAGAGTAAGAGTAAAGCCAGGACGAGAATCACCACCCTCTTTTGGAAACTTACTTGCCGGCGCAGGCTTTTTCTTCGTTAGCTTTTGTGCTAAATATCAGTTGGGGATAAAATTGGGTTATCAAAATAAATTGTCCTGTATTTAACAATTAAGCCTGGATATAACATTTACCATAAAATATTGTTTTAAACAATTACATATATTTTAGAAGTAAAATGAATATGTAATACAATAATGAAACCATCTAATACAATAATGAATTGAAGAAAGCAATGAAATTTTAACTACTTTTCCATTATCGCGACATTCTAATCAAAGATAGAATGAAACCTTCCTTTAAAGAAAAAAAAAGTTAAGTCCAAAAAAATTACTAGGTTGGAATTACTTGTCATTTGAAGATATAATTATTTTTTTAATAATTTTTAGACAAGAAGTCTTAAAAAAGCTGTAGTAGTTTGTCAGTTCAAGTCATGATTTTTTTGGGGGGAAGAAAAAGCTTCTTGAAATTGGACAAATTTTATCGGGATATGATTTTTTTTAATTGAAAAATATTATTAATGAAAAGGTAAAAGGTCGTAAATGTCCTCGCACTATTTACGAATTATTTAAAATGTCTTTAAATCTTACTTTTTGATATTTTTGGGCCGTTAAAACTGTTATTCCAATCAATTTTGTGGTGATTTAAGGAGGAGATCATAAAAAATTGATAAAAAAACTACCACAAAATTGGTTGGAAACCACGAGAAATAGTTAGAATAATAGTTTTAACTGTTTGAAAATAATTGGAGGGTAAAATTTGTGAAAAGTATAAAAGCATTTTAAATAACACGTAAATAGTGTGAGGATATTTATAACATTTTACTATTAATAAAATTAGGGAAATGTAAATCCATCTCCAATACAATAAACTCATTTTCCTCATATTCAGTATTTCTATTTCAGTTTCAATTCGTTGTTAATTTCCTCCATCATTTTCAACTCTATAATGACAATTTGTACTACTTATATATAGAAAATGGGTACACTGTGTGTGGTGACACTAGCGTGTAGCGTGAGCTGTGGTTGTGTGAACCCGAGTCAACATGACTACACGTACATGAGGTCTACATGAAGATGGTTAACTAGATTTGGCATTTTTTTAAAAGTCTTGAACATATTGAAGATCCGTTACATATTCATAAAAGATCACAAGACTCAAACTTCATTTTCTGTTACTTATTCTATAAGGACACCAGTCCTATTGTGTGATTGTTTATGGGAGTTTAAGTATTGTAGGAAACTAAATTATTTCGAGAATCAAGGAAGATCTTATGGCACGGAGGGTTTGAGGATTCCTTAATGATTAAATAATTCTAAGTATTTAACGACTTCATTGTTAAGGATTTAGGGTCAGCCATTCTATTATTCAAGATTCATCATTCAAGAAACTAGATGACAATTCATGAAGTTCAAGATTAGGCATTCATATTCTTCAGAGTTCATGAAGTTCATATACTAGTACTAACTGTCTGTTTCATCAATATTAGACATTGGAATTCTTTTGAAAATTACTTGCTTCTTGGGGCAAGAGCTTTATTATGTTTCAACAGTGTTGAAGGGTTGAAGGGAGTTCAAGCCAAAGTAGCCACATTTGAAGGGAGCCTTAAAGAGTTTGAGGGATTTCAATTATGAAGTGTGCATAGGGAGTTTGTACTTTCCACAAGGGAAAAACACTAGATGTGTTCATGTGTTTTTCTTGCATCGTGTTATCACTATTAATGGATTGCTTTTTTGGTTGTGGCCCCACAGATGTAGGCTTGTTTAGCCGAATTGCACTACCAATTGACTGTGTTGTGTGTTTTGCATTTATTTACTTTTTGTCACACTGCTGATCTAACAACACATATACACACTAAGGACTCTTCAAACGATCGTGTTAACCTAAGTACAAACTCACATCTGCCATCAAAGCTTGGCACCTTTCTATTGTGCTATTCAATTAGCATGTAAGATCGTGAGAAATTGGTGCTTAGGTTAGCATGTCAATCAAGGATGGTGGTTCTATGTCACTTCCTCCATTTCTCAAGGGGACAAAATATGCATATTGGAAGGGCAGGACTACTATCTTTATATAGTCCATCAATAAGTCTGTGTGGGAAGCGTTTGAAAGTGAATGAGCTCCTCCTACGAAGCAAGTAGAGGACGCCACAACAAAAATCATGAAGGAAGTTGCTAAGCCACGTAGCGAATGGAGTGATGATGAGAAGAAATCTAGTCAAGCTAATGCAAAGGCCTTGAACACAACTTTTGCTGGTTTTGATGATGAGCAATTCAAACTAGTTTCAACATGCACCTCAGCAAAGAAGAAGGTTTGGGACATACTATAGACATTACATGAAGGCGCCAGTACAATTAGATTCTAAATTACGGATGTTCACAATACAGTTTGAAGAGCTAAAAATGCAGGAGGATGATAACGTTGCTATGTTTAGTGGGAAGCTAAGAGACATAGCTAACAAAGCTTTTTAGTTGGGAGATCCTTATTAAGAAGAAAAACTTTTGAGATTCTCAGAGGTCTTTAGTTATGAGAGACCAAAAGTTTATGCAATTAAAGAAGCAAAAGATTTGACCAAACTATCTCTTGACGATTTCCCAAAAACTATCAGATGAGCCTGGATGTAGAAAACAAAGACCAAGGCTTGGCACTAAAACATGACTTAAAGGTCTCAGAGAGTACTCCCTACTTCAAGGAGAAAATCATAAAGCTTACACGAAATTTTGGGAAGTTTCTTCAAAAATCTTGAAGAACTAGAAGGTCTAAAAACTTTGAAGAGGAGAAAATAAAGGTAGAAGATTTGTCAATAAGCAAAGATTAAGAGGCATGTTAAGAAGAAGAAATATTGATTACAGACAGAGAAGAAAAGGTATTCAATACAGAGAGTGTAAAGGGTTTGGCCAATGCAAGTTGAGTGTGCAAACACACTAAAGAAGAATAGTTCACTAAACCTTACACTAAGTGATGAAGACAAGAAGGAAGAAACAGACTATGATGAGGAAGGTGACACAAACCTAAATGACACAGTGGCTTTCATTGCAGTGGTTTATCTAAAAGTTACCTCACTTCATGATGCTAGAAGTAGTGTTGATGATGATGAGTTACTCTACAGTGATAAGGAAGATGAGAAAGTGTTGTACGATGAGATTCAAGAAAACTATAATCTAATGTATACCAAGTAGATTGATATTATTGAAATCAATAAGGGTCTAAAGAAGAATTTGCAAGAAGTACATGATCAAAAGGACTCTCTTGAGAAAAGAAATTACGAGCTGATGGCACAAATTAAAGATGTCACTGAAAGGTTAAATGATGTAGAATCAAGGATGGCTCGCATGAACACAGGTAAAGCCAAACTTATGAAATGTTGGAGGCTAGTAGATCTGCTGGAATAAAAACTGACATTGGATACGTTGGAGACAAACAAAATATTTATACTTCCAAAAAGGCTGGAAACTTAGAAGGTGTGTTTAGAAGAGCAAACATGTCAAGTGTTGAGAAAAAGGTATATATTGAACATGTATAAGCTAATAAGACCTCTCATTGTGTACAGTTACTGTATGATGATTGGATATGTGGGACCTTAGTGCAATCGAAGAGACAAAGACCTCAGACAAGGAAAGAAGCTATAAACACATGTTCCTAGCTATGCCAAAGGCGAAAAGATAACACGATGGATCTGGGCTAGAAAGCATGATTTGAGAAGCAATGTGGCATACCTATCTCTATCAGTCAACATGAGCTGTGTGGTATCTCCATAGTGGTCGTTCAAGACACATGATTGGAAAGAAAAAATATCTAACTGATTACATTGAGAGTCATACTGGAAATGTCACTTTTTGTGATAAGAGTAAAAAACAAAATGATTGCTATAGGTACATTGAATGTTGAAGGAATGACTGAGCTAAAAAATACACTGCGTGTGGGAGGAAGGAAAGTTAATTTAATAAGCATCATTCAACTATGTGACTATGACTTACTGGTACACTTTGACAAGAGACGATACTATTGCTCAAAGAGGATGATGAATGCATCATAACCCGAACTAGAACAACTGATAATTGTTACCAAATGAATGTTGTTGTGAACATAATCAACATGACAGTGCAAATGCACGACTTAGATTTCTGGCACAAGAGACTCGTTCATGTAAACTACAAAGCTTTTACACAAGCTTAGCAGTGAAGAGATTGTAAGAAGGATTAAAGTATCCACACATTGGAGATGTCACAATGACTCATGTTCTGGAACTCTTACATATTGATCTATTTGGTCCAACACAAATTGAAAGCAACGGACGAAAGAGGTATGCACTAGTGTGTGTAGATGGATGACTTCTCAAGATTCACATGGATAGACTTTCTCAGAAGTAAGTCTGATATCTTTGGAGCCTTTAGAAAAATATGTTTGAACATACAGACTGAGAAGGGCACAACTCAAAAAAAGCTGAGAAGTAATCATGGAAAAGAATTCGAAAACAACTTGTTTATAGAATTTTGTGAGGTATATGAAGCAAACATGAGTTCTCTGCATCAAAGACACCACAACAGAATTTTGTTGTTGAAAGAAAGAACAAAACTATCAATATATGATTCGTGTCATGTTAAATGCTAAAAACATGGCACATATCTGGTGGGCAAAGGTAGATAACACCATTATGCACATAATCAATAGAGTCTACTTAAGGCCTATGATGCACAAGATTGCCTATGAGATCCGGAAGTTGAACTATCTTCATGTCTTAGGAGCAAGTGATTTATCCTAAGAGACAGAGAATAAGGCAAGTTTGATGCAAGAAGTAATGAAGGTCTGTTCCTTGGATACTCTAGAAATAGTCAAGCCTTTCGTGTCTTCAACAAACGAACTGGTGTTGTATTGAAATTAGTGAATGTCACTGTGGAAGATGTTAAACATAATAAGGAGAGCTCAAGGAATGTAGCTATTGAGAATGTTGGTGACACTTTAGATACAGATGATCAACATAGAGATGAAAACATGACAGTTGTAACAGCAGATGGTGATGATGGTGATGTTCAGACTAATGTAGAACCCAGAAAAACTGAATCTAAGGTACTGAAGAATCATCCAGTAGATGCAATCATCGGAGACATCATGGATGGTAGAAGAATCAGAGGAAAGAAAAATGTTAACTATTGTGAGATGGTAGGAATGATGAGCATGAGATGTTTCACCTTAACCATTGAACCAAATAACATCAAGGACGCTATTGTTGATGAGTATTCGATCGAATCTATGCAAGATGAATCACAACAATTCGAAAGAAACAATGTATGGGAGCTTGTACTCAGACCAGATGGTATAAATGTGATTGGAATCAAATGGGTTTACAGGAACAAGACTAACGAACGTTCCAACATCACACAGAACAAGGCAAGACTAGTTGAACAAGGTTACACTCAAGTAGAATGGCTGGACTTTGATGAGACATTTGGACCAGTCACCCAGTTGGAATCAATAAGATTACTCGTGTTCATTACCTGTGCCAAGTAGTTCAAGCTTCAACAAATAAATGTGAAGAATGCATTTCTAAATGACATACTACAAGAAGAGGCTTATGTTGAGCAACATAAAGGATTTGTGAATCTTGAACATCCTGACTATGTGTACAAACTGAAAAAGGCAGTGTACGGATTGAAACTGACTCCAAGAGCATGATATGAGAAATTGACCAATTATTTGTGAAATAGAGAATACAAACGAGGGGTACTGACAAAACCACGTTTACAAAAAAGACAGCACAACGTGTTCTCATTGCACAAGTCTACGTTGATAACATTGTGTTCAGATCTGCCTCAAAGGAACTCACTAATGAATTCATCACTGACGAGTGTCGAAGTCACCAAAAATAACATATTAACTCAAACTTTTATAGAACAACGGTGACACCAGTCAAACCTGAAGGAAGTTTATAACTCCTTTTATAATAAACTGAAATAAAAAGAAAGATTTCAGATAATATGTTTTAAAAATAATTAAATGGGGCAAAGTGTCATCAAACCAAAGATTAAATTCAGTTCTCTAGTTTTCAGGAATGTAAAAGTCTTTTCCTCCTGTAAAACAAATAAACACATTCGACTACCTTCAAAGTTGAAGGAATCAAATAATCAAAGACACGAACTTTTGGAGACGTTAGATAATTCAAGTTATCAAGCAAACTTGATTGAGAAGCAATTACCATTCACTTGATATTGTCTCAATATGAATGTAAAAATTTTAACTTACAAATTTCTCATAAGTTGTAACAATTGACTAGTCCTACTTCCTCCTGGTAAATTAACCTTGCAGTAGAAGACTGTTTAGGCTATTTACTAGCAAACTAACCTTATAGCAAGAGACTGTTTAGGTAGTTCACTTTGCTTCTATACCAACTCTATTCACAATCAAATGTGTGAAAAGAGTTGCACAACAAGAAAAATTGAAAATAGCGAAAAAGAATTGTGGCAGAATTTATCCGTCACACAGGTTGCAACCAAATTGCGACCACCTAAGAAGATCAGGAAGTTTGCGACTGAATGCCAAATTAGTCGCGAGTTTAGAAAGATTTGAGACCGAATTGCAACCAATTATACGCTCGCAGTAATTTTTTACCCAATTTGGACCGATTCCGAACGCAATTTGGTCCCCAATTAGGTCAATTTATGCCAAATCTGATCTCCCTCTCCCATTTCTCTCTTCTTCCTCATCGTTCTCCCTCTCCAAACCCGCGATTGACTTCTCCCTTCCCTCCCCAAACCCGCGAACGACCAAACTCCACCCGCCGCCGCCCCCTTCTGCCACCGCTGTCTAATCTACTCTCTGCTCTTCTCTCTCTCTCTCTCTCTCTCTCTCTCTCTCTCTCTCTCTAATATTCTATGGTACCGGATCGATGATTATTGTCGATGAGGAGGGTCACTGCTACTTGGAATCTTCTCTTTTTCTGATTTTTCTTTTTTTACTTCCAGGTGTTGCCGCTCTTCCCAGTGAGACCGAGCCTCTGGCATTTTCATTCTCAATTTCTTTACACTGTGTAGGAGGAGTGCTAGGGTTTTGTTTGATTTGATCTCTTCATATTTTCTTAAATCTCTGGTTTCTAAACAAGATCGGAAGTATGGTCAGCGGACTGCTAGGCAAGCTCGCCAGTCACTCTCCGTTACCGGAAAATGGCAGCAATAACATCTCCGTCGCCTCAATATCCATGAATACCAGGTTCTGCCTCACTTTTATTTTCCGTTTTTGCTGTTTTATATGTCAGGAACCGATATGAGGTCTTTATCTTTGTTTAGCGTCTACGAAGTTTCTAATTTACAGTATATGAGGATGCTAAAGAGTATTTTACTATTTTCAATCATCGTTGATGTTTCTATGCGTTATGATTGTTGAGATTTTTATGTGTTTGGTGATGCTATCAGGGAGCTGAATTAATGTCCTTGCATGGATCAAAGTCCCAAAAGGTGTAGCTGTTTCTTCTGTTCAAGAAGCTAAAGAGGCTGTTAGGGTAGCTTTCCCCTACCAGAGTGAGGTAAAAAGCAATACTTTGTTCAACAGATTTTGGAAATATGGGGACAATTGTATAGGATTTGATTAAAGAATATGGATTTTAATGAGTGCCAAAAAACTTATTTATTTGTTTAATTTTACCTATCAAAACAATGTGTTCGCAAAATCATACTATATTTGAAGTTTGAAGGGATTTATTTTCTTATGTCCCAAATACTGGGAGATGTTTTATTGATTTAGTGTATGAACCTTACTGATTCTGTTCATATTTTGTGGGGTGCGCATTATGGTGAAGTCACAAATCCATTTTACCAAAAGCCTCTAGATTTTAGCTAATTTTTGAAAAAATCATGTTTGTTCTTGCAATGGGCATTTCTAGCTTGTTACATGTGAAATCTTATTTTTCAAAATCAATTTATATGTAGAAGCTTTTAAGGTTATTTTGTTGTGCCATTCATGTAGATTCAATGTTTTTATATCTATCCCTTGTAACTACTTATAATGAAACCAATAGTGACCTTTTATTTTTACTGATTCCCTGTTTTGGAACTTAAAGTATAAATCAAGAAGATGAGGTTTCCCTTTGATTTCAATCATTTTATCCACAGCAAGATTTAAAATTATAAATTCTATTCATAAATTATTGATATTCTTCTTCTTAATCATCTTTTTTTATTTATTTATGTTTTTGTTCATGAGCATTCATTTTGTTCTTCATGGCTCTAAGTAAAGTCTGTTCGTGAGCTTGGTAAGAGATTTTTTTCTTGGGGTATGCTTTCCCCTTTCTCTCATGTGTTATGTTACTTGGGATTTAAGGGGAAATCATTTACTAGTAGCCGTATATATAATATTTTTTTTTATCATTTTGCTCCAATTTACCACCAAGTTGGCCAATCTTTGTCATAACTTTATGTTTGAGTTAAAATAGTCAAAGGAAAAGATACTTAACCCAATTAAGAAGGAAACTACATTCAAGTCCAGTGGGGGAGAGACACATCTTCTAGTCTCTTAGGATGCTACCTTTCTGTTCATCCAATATTCAAGTGCTTCTATGTGAATCAGTTTTTCAGCTTTCTACTATAGCTCTAATGAGATATATGAAATGTTATATGCATGTATAACTTGGTTTTTTCTTAGAAGAGCTTGGTAGAATGGTTTCTTGGCTGACAATATCAGGGGTTCAAGTTTTCAATATTATACCATGTTCTGTCATGGATTTACCTGAAGGAAAACTTAATAACGTAGAACTTTACAAAAAAGTCACACAATATATTTGATCTATTGTCACTATATTTTCACATGAAATCGGTTGTAAATTGGATTTGTTTAGGCCAAGATGCCTAAAGTACTTGATTGACATCATTCTGCATGATTATGTGCCATATACCATGATTTGCCTCTTTAATTATTAACTGCTTTCTTCATCCTGTTCCAGATATTAAGTACTGTACCTAGTCATCTACTTGTTGCCAATGGGATCCTAGTGGATGTTGGTAGCTTCCATGTTTTAGTGAGTGCTGCAGCTGCCTATTTTGCACTATCTGAGGTTATCTTCCTCTCTGCATGTTGTATATCATGTTCTAGCATTTTTTTTAATGCTACTTTATATTTACATTGTAAGATACATGCTATGGGGACCATTTTATGCCTTTAGCTCATACCTTTCTTGGGTTTTCCTTTCTCTTCCATTGACCTAGTTCTTATTTCTCTTTCGCTATTGAAAGTGAAACTAACTGAATTTCTTTGGTTATATGGAAAATATATTGCATATTAATAATCTCATGTTAGGTATGGATCGCCTTAACTTCTTACCTGAACATTATTGCATTTAGTTTGCCTCTTCAGTTGAGAAGAGCATTTAATTGGATTTGTGCAGTAGAATCTTTACTTAATGCAAAGCAATTGAAATTTGAGGACAGGACTTTTAATTTTGTTGTTTCAAAATAGTGATCAATGTGTATGCATGTTACTGACCTCTAACTTTCTTTATTTAGGAATAGAAAAGATCAAGGGAAAAAAAGGAAAGTGTTCGCAAGACCAACAATTTCTCTAAAGAATGGAAATGAGTTAGAAGTTTGCTAGCTTTGGCTACTTTCTCGTATTCAAGAAAATGGTTCTTTTACTTTCAAGGATTGTTGAACTTTGTGTGATTCTAGTAGAATTTAGTTAATTTAGGTATTATAAAGGTAAAATGAATGTATTTAGATTTGAGAGTATCTTCTCGTGTACTTGATATTTGGGATAATTTTTGTGGATATTGTATGGTATTTTGGGGGACATTGAACAGTAATTTTATGTGCATGTTTTTGAGTTTTTAAGAAAAGCTTTTAGAGTGGTTTTATGAACTACTAAAATAAAAAATGATAGTGTGACAGAATTCGATCTTAAAAAAATAACTAGATTTGCAATCAAATTTCGGCCGAGTATTTGGTTGCAATTTTTGGTGCTATTTTTTTGGCTCGAAAATTTGCGACTTAACTATCGGAATTTGGTAATTGTGTATTGGATCTAAATTGTGACTGAAAATTTGGCCGCAAACCTCAATTTGGCGACCAACCAATTCGGTCGCAATTTTGTAAATTGCGATTGAATTGCGGCCAAGTTTGCAGTACAGAGATGAAAACAGGAAAAGTAGCTTTACAAATGTTCAAAATAGTAAGAACACAAGTATTTGTTCTTTAAACACTTCACACCTTTAATAAGTTTTTGCATTTTTTATTTATATAAGGGAAAAATTGGGGTTGGCTATTGGGCCGAGCTGGCCTGCAAATCCGTTCGACCGGCCACTTTCAACCCAGTCTCGAACCGGTCATGCCTGGCCTAGCCTGTTGGTAGGCGATCCAAGAGGAGCGTTCCGTGTTGGGTTGTGATTTGGTGACCAGCGACCCGGGTCGGGACCAGTCATATCAACCTCGAAATTGGCCTAACCCATTAAAAATCTAGACCAACCCGCAAACTTGCCCAGACCGGCCAGCCCAGGACTGGGACCACAGGCCAATTGCAAAAAATATATATTTTGAATACTTGAATTATTTAGTTATTAAATTTGTTCACTTTATTATTAATTATTAATTATTATTATGGATTCATCTTAAACACATGCTTCTTCCCACATTGTAGACTTTGATAATGAAAATGAACAACATATACATAATCTTTGGAATGTTTTTGATAAGATGAATAATAATAAAGTTATATGTAAAATTTATAAAACAGAATTCGCACATAAGACCAATGATGGCACTGGTACACTTAAAGACATACAACGTGTTACATCATTCTCATTTTGTAGATTTAACTACACAAACACAACTTTTGGTTAGTACTTCCGAAAATGTAATGACAACTTTTAAATAAGTTAGGTGGGTGTCAATTGGTAGACTTCCTTTTATCATTACCTTCTAATCATTCATTTGTGAGATTAGTACGAAGAACACTTCAACCGGCTTATAAGGGATTTCCTAGAACTCCACTTAGGAGGGAATTCTTAAGAGCTTTCAGGAAGAAAAGAACTTCATTGTTGCAAGTTTTGAATCTATTCCTGGTAAATTTCGCTTACTTGCGATTCTTGGACAGCCGTTACTTCTAAAGATTTTTTGTGCATTACATGTCATTGGATTGATGAAAATTGACATTTAAACAAAGAAATCATTGGTTTTAAAAATTTTGAATTCTCACGTACTGGTGCAAATATATCACGAAATATTATTCAAACATGTCATGATTGTAGAATTAATAATAAAATTTTTACCATTTCTTTTGATAACGCTTCAAATAATGATTCTTCAATTTCAATTTTGAAAAATAATTTTAGACAAATTTTAGATGGAAAGTTATTTCATATTAGATGTGCATATCATGTTTTGAATTTGTGCGTATAAGACGGTTATTTACATATTGAACATGTTACTAATACGATTTGAGACATTATTAATGAAAAACCTTAGGGGGGAGGGGGATGAACTAAGTTTTTTACTAATTAAAAAACTTTTGCACAATTAAAATATAGAACCTCCGATTTTGTTTGAAGAAGAATTTAATAACTCTTTTTAATAAAAGTTCTATCCGAACAAAATCTCTTTTATAAAAGATGTTCAAACAATAAATATAGAGGCAACAAACAAACCAAAAAAAAAAAGAGAGAGAGAGAAAGACAAAGTATTTATATTAGTTCACTTTCTCAATAGAGCTACATCCACGACCTTGACACTTAATTTAAGAATTTCACAAATTCTACAAGTCACAAATCTTTACAAAACACTACAATGAGGATAACACTTCGAGCGTTTTGCACAAAAATCTCAATGAACATAGAACAATACAAGATTAAGAAAATATCAAATGATTACCCAAAGAGTTTTCACAAAACCTTTAATCACAATATAATATGTGAGAGTAGAGTTGGAACAATATTACCAAAGAAGCTTGAGATGAATAGATTAGAACTTTGTAAAGTGCATCTACAAACTTCCTTTCTACCTCTTTGAAAAATTGATCAAACTATATAGCTCCAAGAAGTTTATCTTTTGAATAAAATAAGGATGATTAAAAAATGTCTTTAATGCTCTTAAATATGTTCTTTAAAACTCCTTCAACAGCAACTCTAAATTTATGGCTTATCAAAAGCCCTTTTATAAGTGAAGGTAGAAAACTAGCCGTTACAGTAGCACATTCATATTTTTTACAGAGAAACAGAAATTGGACTTCCTATTTTTAAAATAGGTTGTTCGACTATTTGGGAACAAAAAAAAAAAAAATAAATAAATAAAGAAGATCGATTTTTGTAAAGAACAAAAATACGATGACCGATTTGTAGGATGCTTAAGATATTCGGACGTCCGTTTTTTAAAATAGGATGACCAGTTTTTATGAGCCTTAAAAAATTGGAAGACCATTTTCAGAAACTGGATGACCTATTTTAAAAATAGATGACCTACTTTTCTGTTTTTCAAACTTTGTGAAATTTTTGTAAAACACAGATTTTCCTTCACTCTTAAAACATATATCTTGATGCAAAAGCTTATACAAGAATATAACAACTTCAAAACCTTAAAGCTTTACTAAGAACACTTAATTTTTCAAAGATAATTTCTCAAAAAAAGTTTCTCTAAGGAGCTAATCATAAATGATCAAAAACTCAAAGAAACAAGTTAGAGAGTTTTACATATATACCTTATAAAGCTATCCCTAACCATTCTTCTTGTCTTCAAGGTCTTTAAGTTGATCACTTCATCTTCATAAAGTCTTGTAATCTTGAGTGATCTTTTGCTTCTTTGTTGATCATCCTTGAGAGTCATTTTATGCATCTTTTGTTCTTCTTACAAAACTACTTCTATTATTATAAAGCATAAGTTAATCATAATCAAAACACTTAAACAAATATGCCATTAGGGCTTAAAGACCCCCCCCCCTTTTATTATGACAAACAAATATGCAAGATGATAACTATATAGAACAAAATAATACAGTTAATCCAAGAGAATGCTTAAAAGATCAATATTAAGTTCAAAACATATCAAGAACATGAGAAAGAGAAAGAACTCCCCTTGCTATTTTGAAAACATGCCAAGGTTTTAAAAACAGTTAGAAAATAGAAAGCTCCCCCTTAAGACATGCTTTAAACAACAAATATGGTATCGAACATCATTAACTAAAGCTCAAGGCTATATAAGCAACAAGATGGTCAAAACAGCAAGGCAACAACAACATATGTACATTATCAACAATAAGCATATATATATATATATACATATCCCCCTTAAAGCAACAACGTACCTCAAAGAATCAACATTATAAGACATCAACATAATGCCATCAATAACATATTGCATCTTATATCTTTCTCTCCCTTTTGTCATGAATCAAAAAGCATAAGAAATATAAGGGATCATTGAAATGGAGCTCTCATTATTAAGATATCATCATCAAGTTCTAAAATAAGCAAAGAAAACAAGGTTTTATATATAAGCAAAGTAAACATAAGTTCTAAAACAAGACTTCATAGATAAAACATAAACAAAGAAACATAAGCTAATAAACTTGAAATTCCCCTTTTTTTGGAAATCCACATTGTCTCAACTGTCTTCTTCGATTCCTCTTGCTTCTAACCTCATCACCCTTTCTTTATCCAATAATTTTGCATTAAGAGCATCAAACTGGCTATTCATTTGGGCTTGCATAGAGGCCATCATCTCCATGAGTTGAGATATACCCCAGATGATTATCCTTCTTCGACCATTTTTTGCCTCTTTTCCTGTCTCATCTCTCTTCTAAAGGTTTTCTCTTCAGGTTTTACTTTACTAACCTCTTCATCCACATTCATAGCATCTTGCCCTTCTTCTTCGTCTTCTTCTTCTTCTTCTTCACTTCATCATCATCCTCTTGTGCTTCTCTCACCAACACACCATCCTCATTCCTTGAAAATCCCATTCTCTTGAAGGTGTGTTTGTTATAGATTTTCCCAGTACCAATACGATTACCAATTCCAACCAAATTTACCACAAAATATTGGAAAACTTTTGTGAGAAAACAACTATATGGAAAACACTTTTTTGAGGAGGTTTGATTAGCTAGCATATGAGTTCATCCTTCTATGCTTATGTATATCTAGCATAACAAAAGAATGTAGTTTTTTGATAGAAGACTTGTGACCCACATTAGGAATTATTATATTAGAAATCATGTGGTGCAATAATCTTCTATAAGCATCAACTTTCTTAACATTCCTATCATCATGCTTTTTTAAAACTTCTCCTTTTGTAAATAATTCCTCAAATCTTTTCTCACTATAAAGGTCAAAGCATTTCTTGTTTTTGGTATAAAAACATGTACCATTTTCAGGTGTTCCAAGGATGTCGTTTAACATTCTGTCATCAAAAGATATATCTCTACCACCCATTCTAGAAGTAACCCACTGATGAGCAACATCTCCAGGATTTTGAACTCTTCATTTGTGTAAATTAGTATAAAATTCATAGATCATCTCAGAATAGTAGAGTTCATTGACAATAAGCAAAGGTCCCCAACCAATATTCCAAATGATTAGGAATAGTATCCATATATTCCATATCAGACAAATCAACTTTGTGCCCTAGAGCAATCTTCTTTTTCTTGTCCATTCTTTAAAATTTGCTTATGCTTTGACCGAAATGAACCTTTCTGAAATCCTTAGTTCACTTGCCACTTTCTTCCCTTTTCCTTTTCGAGTTCTTCCACCTCTACTACATTCTCCTTCTTCATAATTTTCTCCCCTTCCAACATTTGCATTCTTGACTTTCACCATTTTAGAGAAATTGAGGTAGGGGATGGGAGTATCTTTGAAAGAGAGAAGAGGTGAGTGTCAGTTTTGAGAAGAGAGATTCGAATCAACAGAGAGGATTTCAGAGAGAGAGAGAGAGAGAGAGAGAGAGAGAGAGAGAGAGAGAGAGTTGAATGAATGGAGAGGATTTCAGAGAGAGAGAGAGTCGACTTTGAAGGTTAGAGAAAGAGAGAAAGAGTAGACGGTATGTTGAGAGGAACCGATTTTGGGTGTGAGAGAGAGAGGGAGAAACAGTCGATTGAGGGTTTTTATAAAAAGAGAGAGAGAGAGAGAGAAAGAGAGAGAGAGAGAGGGAGAGAGAGTGGATGGAGAGTGTTTTTAGAGAGAGAGTAGTGAAAAAATGAGAGATATTCTGCCCTTTTGCTATATAAAGTATCCGTCATTGGTAAACAGAAAAACCGGTCGACCATTTTATAAAAACGATCGTCAGAAATTTTGAAATTAAAAGAAATCGGACGTCTAATTTTTTTTTTTTTTTTGGATGCGCCGGGTTTTGTAGTCCTGAACTCTCAGCCCTTTTTTTTGTGAAGAAAAAGAAAGAACTTAAAAGTTTTAAGGAAAAGCAGACGTTTGGTTTTTCCCTAGATTTATCCAATTTTGTAGTCCGAAAATCCCAGCTTAAAAGGTGAAGAAAAATTTGAAACTCAAAAGACAGATTAGTCATAGAATTTACCAATGACAAGTAATTTCCTTAAATAAAATAAAAACGACCTTTAGAAAAGGGTTTTGTAAAAATATCAACAATTTGATCCTTTGTGCAAATATATTCTAAAAATACATCTCTTTTTGCAACATGATCTCTTATAAAGTGATGTTTGATTTCAATATGTTTTGTTTTTGAATTTTGCACAGGGTTTACAGAAAGATTTATTGCACTAGTGTTATCACATAAAATGAGCATGTTTTTGAAATTAAAACCAAAATCAAGTAAAGTATGTTTCATCCAAAGTGCCTGGGCACAACAACTACCTGCCGCAATATATTCTGCTTCGGTGGTTGATAAGGACATGCATGATTGCTTCTTGCCGTACCAAGACACTAAACATCCCCCTAAGAATTGGCAATTTCCACTAGTACTCTTTCTTTCTACCTTGCATCCGGTATAATCAGCATCGGTGTATGAAATAAGATCAAAGCAAGATTGTTTATAGAACCATAGCCTATAAATCATAAGAAAATATTAAATATCTTAAAATACGCTCAACAACAATTAAATGAGATTCTTTGGGGCAAGCTTGGAATCTAGCACACAAACAAATGACGAACATAATATCCGACCTACTAGTTGTTAAATAAAGTAAGCATCTGATCATACCTCTATAGCATTTTTCATTCACCTTTTTGTTTTTTTCATCTTTGTTGAGTTTTAACAATAAGCTCATTAGAGTTCCTATTCCTTTTGCATCGTTTATCCCAAACCTTTTGAGAAGTTCCTTTGTATACTTCTCTTGGTTGATAAAGATACCTTCTTCGGTTTGTTTAATTTGAAGTCCAAGAAAATAAGTTAACTCTCCCACCATACTCATCTCAAACTTCTTTTGCATTAATGAGGCAAACTCTTCACACAAACAAACATTAGTAGCTCCAAAAATAATATCAGTCACATAAATTTGGACAAGTAGAAGATCGTTGTTAGAAGAGGTTTTTGTAAAAAGGGTTGTGTCCACCACACCTCTTGAAAAATTGTTTGAAAGGAGAAAACCACTGAGTTTTTCATACCAAGCTCTTGAAGCTTGTTTTAGACCATTTAACGCTTTTGAAAGTTTATAAACATAGTTCGAAAATTTTTCATTTACAAAACCAGGAGGTTGTTCAACATAAACTTCCTCCTCAGATGCAGTTTTAACATCCATTTGAAAAAGCTTGAATCCCTTAAAATAAGCAAAAGCTAAAAGCATCCTTGGGCAACAAGTCTAGCTTTGTTTCTTATAACTTCTCCGGATTCATTTAGTTTGTTTCTAAAAACTCATTTTGTACCAATAGTGGGGTGATCACGAGGTCTTGGGACTAAAGTCCAAACTTTGTTTCTTTCAAATTGATTGAGTTCCTCTTGCATTGTGATAATCCAAAACTCATCACATAAAGCATCAGCTATAAACTTAGGTCCAATTTGAGATAATAAAGCAAAGTTATCAAATGAATACCTCCTTGTTCTTACCTTTGTGATACATCACCAATAATTTTATCCTTGGAGTGTCCCTTTGGATATATCACATCTTGAGGAAGATTTTGAGTTTCTTGATCGTTCTCTTCTTTCTCCTCAATCTCCTCTTCCTCCTTTGCATGTTCCTCCATAGCTTGAGTGTGCTATTGTTGGTTGCTCAAAGAATTATCTATATCATCATCATCATCATCTTTCTTTTAGAAAATGTTAGATTCATCAAAGTTCACATGAATCGTCTCTTCAACACATAAGGTTCTTTTGTTATAAATCCTATAAGCTTTCTTGTTTGAAGCGTAACAAAAAAAAAAAAAATTCCCTCATCATATTTTCTGTTAAACTTTCCAAGGTCGTCCTTGGTGTTTAAAATAAAACATTTACATCCAAAAACTTTTAAATAGCCAATTGAGGGAGTTTTATTAAAAATAACTTCAAAAGGAGTTTTCTTCAAAAATAGTCTCAAGACAACACGATTCCTCACGTAGCAAGCGGTGTTAACGACCTCGGTTAAAAAATATTTTGGTAGGGAGTTTTCACAAAGCATTGATCTTGCCATTCTTGTACAGTGCGGTTTTTCCTCTCCACAATACCATTTTGTTGTGGGGTTTTAGCAACAAAAAAATTGTGTGTAATACCAAAATCATCACATAGTTTTGTAAAATCATGATTGTTAGATTCTCTTCCATTATCATTTCTCATAGAGATCAATTTACAATCAAGGGAGGTTTGAACTCTTTTGAAAAGTTTGACAAACTCTTGAAATGCCTCATCCTTTTGGCTTAAAACCAATGTCCAAGTGAATCTTGAAAAATCATCTACTATGACAAAAGCATACCTCTTACCACAAAGACTTGTGGTCCTCATTGGTCCAAATAAATCCATGTGATGAGTTCTAAAAGTTTTTGAAGTAGAAACCATCTTCTTTTATTTAAAAGAGGTTTTAACTTGTTTTCCAATTTGGCAAGCATCACAAAGTTTAGTTTTCTCAAAATGTAGTTTTGGTAAACATCTAACAAGTTCTTTTGAAGAAAGATTGTTTAGTAAATCCATGCTAACATGGCCAAGCCTTCTACGACACAAAAATGCATCATTATTATGAACCGAGAGACACTTTAATTTTTGAGAAATAAGATCTTCAAGATGAAAAATATAGACTTCCAACTCTTTTTGCAACAAAAATAGTTTTGTTTTCAAGCTTATAAATGATAGAAGAAGAATCACTTTCAAAAGCAACTTTGCAACCATTATCACATAATTGACTAATACTAAGCAAATTGCACTTTAAACCATCAATTAGGAGAACTTCCTTAATTAAAGAAGAAGAACTATTACCGATGTTACCTATACTGATGATTTTTCCTATCTTCTTATCTCCAAAAGTCACAAAGCCACTTTCGGTTTCCTTAAGCGCACTCATGAGAGATGCATTACTGGTCGTGTGTCTTGAGCATCCACTATCCAAGTACCATTTAGTTGAGCTGGATTTGTGTTCCTACAATACAAAAAGTAGAGATGACTTTTGGTACCCACATTCTTTTGGGTCCATGAATGTTAGTTGCCTTTTCTTTTAATTTCCAAATAGTTTTTACTCCCATTTCAATCCTTCTTTTTATAAAACATTTGGTGGCCTTATGACCATTCTTTTTACAATATGTGCAATAAAGATGTGAAAAAGATGAAGAAGGTTTTAGAACGCGTGTTTAGTTTGAAAAAAATATTGGAGTGATTATATCCAATAGCGTTTTTGTCAAATGGTGATCTTTGAGAACCAAGAAGTTTTTCAAAGTTTTCTTTTCCTTTTGTAAATTTTTTTAATACACATGGTGAGATCATTCACCTTTTCTTCAAATCATTGTATTCAACCATGCATTTCTCAAGAGAAAAAACTTTTTCACAAAGATTTTTGTTCTCTAAAACAAGTTTTTGAAATTCTTTGTTTGAAAAATCTTTTTCATTTTTCAAAACTTCTAAAGATTCCAGAAGAGTTTTGTTTTCACAAGCAAGTTTTGAATTTTCATTTAATAAATCATCAATCTTGTTTCTCAACTCCTTGTTTCTTTTGGAAATCTTTTTGAGCTCATCATACATTTCAATAAGCATAGAATTAGGATCATCATCATCATCATCAATAAAACTAGAAAAGTTAGAAGGTGAAGATTGAATCTCAATTTCTAATGCCATGAAGCACTTGTTGGCTTTTTCTTCTCCTTCATTCTCGCTTGAGTCTTGATTCGAAGCTCCTATTAGGCCTTTACCTTTCTTCTTTTTCTTTATTGCCTCAAGCTTTGCTTCTAATGCTCCTCTTTCCTTTTCTATGGCTTTTGGGCAATCGGCTAGAAGATGATTAGTGCTATTGCATTCAAAGCACCTAGCCTTGAAGAGTAAGGAACTTTGTCCTCCTTTTTTGAATGGAGGTTTCTTCCCTCTTTTGTTGAAACATTTCTTGTAGAATTTTTGAACTTTCGAACCACCAAAGCCATATCTTCATCTTCATCATTTTCATCCTCATTGTTGGATGAACTTGCTTGCTCTTCCTCATTTACTTTGAGTACCACACATTTTCTTCCTTTATCTTCTTCTTCCATTTCATTTAATCTCTTTATCTTCATCTCATAGGTAAGAAGGGATCCTATGAGCTCTTCAATGGAAAGAAGTTTCAAATCTTTGGATTCTTCTATGGCAAGAGTTTTTGGTTGCCATAGCTTTGGAAGTGCATCTAGAACTTTTCTATTTACTTCTCCCTTTATGTATTCTTTCCCATATGCCTTTAGCCCATTTGTGATGTTGGCGAATCTTGTGAACATGTCACTAATGCTTTCATTTTGCTTCATCATGAATAATTCATAATCTCTCACCAACATGGCCAATTTTGATTCTTTTACTTGATTTGTGCTTTCATGAGTGACTTTTAGCAATTTCCACATTTCGTGAGCTGAATCGCATCCGCTCACTCTATTGTACTCCGATTTTGGTTGAAGAAGAATTTAATAACTCTTTTTAATAAAATTCCTAACCAAACAAAATCTCTTTTATAAAAGATGTTCAAACAATAAACATAGAGGCAACAAACAAAAAACACAAAGAAGAAGACAAAGTATTTATAGTGGTTCACTCTCAATAGAGCTACATCCACGACCTTGAGACTTAACTCAAGGATTCACAAATTCTACTAGTCACAAATCTTTACAAAACACCACAATGATTATTACCCTTCATGATTTTTGCACAAAAACCTCAATGATCATAGAATAATACAATATTGTCAAAATATCAAAGGATCACCTAAAGAGTTTTCACAAAACCTTTGATCAAAATATAAGATGTGAGAGTAGAATTGGAACAATATTACCAAAAAAGCTTGAGATGAATAGATTACAACTTTTTGAAGTGCTTCTACAAGCTTCCCTTCTACCTCTTTGAAAAATTATAGCTCCAAGAAGTTTATCTTTTGAATAAAATAAGGATGATTGAAAAATGTCTTTAATGCTCTTAAATGTGTTCTTTAAAACTCCTTTAACAAAAAATCTAAATTTATGGCTGACCAAAAGCGCTTTTATAATTGAAGGTAGAAAACTAGCCGTTACAACAACGGTCATATTTTTGACAGAGAAAACAGAAACTGGACGTCCTATTTTTTAAATAGGTCGTTCGATTTTTGGGAACAAAAAAAAAAAAAAAAAATGGGAAGACCAATTTTCGTAAAGAACAAAAATGGGTGACCATTTTATAGGATGCTTAAGAAATTTGGACGTCTGTTTTTTAAATAGGAATACTGGTTTTTATGCACTTTAAAAAATTAGACGATCGTTTTCAGAAAAAAGATGACCTATTTTAAAAAGTGGATGACCTACTTTTCTATTTTCCAGACTTTGTGAAATTTTTGTAAAATACAGATTTTCCTTCACTCTTAAAACATGTATCTTGATGCAAAAGCTTATACAAGAATATAACAACTTCAAAACCCCAAAGCTTTATCAAGAACACTTAGTTTTTCAAAGATAATTTCTCAAAAAAAGTTTCTCCTAAGGAGTTCATTATAAATTTTCAAAAATTCAAAGAAACAAGTTAGAGAGTTTTACATATATATATATATATATATCTTATAAAGCTATCCCTATCCATTCTTCTTGTCTTCAAGATCTTTAACTTGATCACTTTTATCTTCATAAAGTCTTGTAATCTTGTCTGATCTTTTGCTTCTTGGTAGATCATCCTTAAGACTCCTTTTGTGCACCTTTTGTTCTTCTTACAAAACTACTTATATTATCAAAAAGCACAAGTTAATCATAACCAAAACACTTAAATAAATATATCCTTAGGGATAGCAATTAAGCTCATTAGATCTTCTGGTACAAGACAACAATATTTTAAATCACTTCGTAAAGAACAAAAATATCTTATAGAGCTTTTGATACAGATATTACTACAATATGGAACTCAATTTTAGATATATTACAAACTTATTTTCCTTATAAACAAAAATTTATTGAATTTACACTGGCAAATCATGGATCAGCAATTGAGGAAAATGTTTTTGATAAAGTTGTAGTTATTTGTTCTTTTTTTAAAACTTTTGCACAATCGATTGAACTTTTATCTGGACAATACTACCCCACTACTTATCAAATACTTCCCACAGTGATAAAAGTTGCAAAATTTTTTTAGAGAATTTAGACCATATGCCATGTATTGTCCTATGATGTTTGATATGGAAAAAAAATTTAAAGTATTACGGAAATTTTCATGTCATATATTGTGTTGCTTTGATTTTAGACCCTCGTTTTAAAAGTGAGGGGTTTAAAACTTTATTTGATTTTTTTATTCATGTTTGGGTACTTGTTTTGATTTATTTTTTAATTTCCAAAGAAATGCCAATAAAATAAAAGATGATACATCTCAAACATTGAAAAACTTATTCAATCTCTATTAGAGAGAAAGTGATACAGGGACTCGAGTGCAAGTGCAAGTCATTCACAATATGGAGAGATGCCATCTTCTTCAAGTCAAGGAAGAGGATTTGGATACATGATGAATATATACAATCTCTGCACCGCCCCGAGTTCATCATCTATGAGAACAACTCTATCCGAGTTGTCTATATACAAATACGCCGCTTGATTCAGCATCGTGCAAATGATATCGATATACTGAGATGGTGGAAGTACAATTCGGCACAATATCATTTCCTTCTAGGATCGCTCGGGATATCCTAACAACTCTTGTCTCTACTGTGGCTTCGGAAAGTGCATTCTCCAACAGTCATTGTACAATCGACTCTAGGAGTTGGATGTCCCATAACACATCAGAGGATCTTATGTGTCTAGCTGATTGGTATGTTGAAGAAGACAGGATTGTCGGGTTGAATATCGATGAGTCGTATGTAGATGTAGTATTCCCCGAAGGATCTGGTGAAGAAGATGAAAGAGACGCCCAATCTAGTCAAACTCAGTCAAACATATATGATTTTTATATTTAAATTATAATAGTTAGACCTTAGGGTAGTATTAATTTTTTTTAATTGTAATAGTTAGGACTTAGCCATATATTATAGGATTAATTTATTAGGTTTTAAATTGTAATTAATTTCTTTTGGGAGGTTTAGGCCCTAAGTCCCCCTCCTATGTAATTTTTATTTTATTATTAATAAAACTGGTAGGGGTTCAGGCGAACTTCCCGCCACTTCAAGGTGGCTTTTTCTAATATATGTATATATTTTTTAACTCTTAATTTTTATAAACTTAATAAAAATACTTTAGTTTTCTAGCCTAAAACAAATACTTTAAATTTTCTAAATCCCTAAAACAATTAATTTAACTTTTCCTAAAATTATTAAAAAACCTTAAGTTTAAATAAAATTAATAAAAATAATTTAAATAGTCTAAACTTATAAAAAAAATCTAAGTTTTCTAAACTTAAAAAAAAACCTCAAGTTTTCTAAAATTACAAAAAAAAAATCTTAAATTTTCTAACTTAATACAAAAAAAATTCTTATGTATCTTTTATTTTTATGTATAAGTAATTATTATATTATATAACTTTCTTTCATGTAAGTTATTTAAGTTAAGTTTATTATTTATGTAACTTATTTTATTTATATGCTATATTCACTTGTATTCAAGTTTTTTATCTTAAGTGGGTCAATCTTTTTTTAATAAAAAAAGATTGACCCAGACCGGCCCGCTTGATTGATCAAAGCTGGTTCGACCAAACCTGACCCGCAGCTAAAAATAAGTTGAACCATAGGTTGGCCTGTGAGCCACACTCGATCTAGCCCGGACCAGACCCGCGGCCCAGTGGCCACCCCTAGGAAAAATGGTAGGAGAGGATCCTAATTAGATGAATAAAATCAAATCTAAACAAGGTTACCAAAATAATAAGATCCTATCCTAACTGCGTAAACTAAGAAAATCTGCCAACTTCGAATTCCTAATAGTATATGCATATGCCTTATGTAGTTGTTAAGTTTTTTTAAAAAACTTCCAGCAATTTGTTAACAGTTTCCCTCCTTTAAAGATTACCGTTTCTGCACAAAATCCAAACAAGAATAAAAATCAACTAATTTAAACAATTAAATCAAATAAACATGTGAAAATTAACTAAAATACTATACGAAACTAGGTCCTATCAATCATGTCCATGAGGACTGAGTTTTAGATGGGTATGGTTGGAAAACTAACATTCTTTCTTTGATTGCAGGTCAAACAAATGAAGGAAGGAATCTTCTTGTCACAAGCCAAGTATGCACACAATCTAGCTTAAAAAGTTTGCAATGGATAATGGAAAGATTGTAAGAACACTCATAAGCACTACATTTAATATCACAAAGGATGAAAAAGGAAAGAGTGTTGACTAACACGAATGTAGAAGCATGATTGGTGATCTTCTCTATTTAACAGCTAGGCGATCTGACATAGCTTACAGTGCCGGTATGTGTGCAAGATATCAAGCAAATTCTAAGGAGTCACACAAGACGGCAAGTGAAGCATGTGTTAAGATATGTGAACTACACAACTAATCACGGTCTCTTCTCTAGCAAGGATGCTACAACACATCTTGTTAAATATAGTGATGTTGACTGGGCTAGAAATTGTGATGAAAGAAACAACACTTCTGGTAGATGCTTCTATGTTGGAAACAACCTAGTGTTATGGTAAAACAAGAAACAGAATCGTATCTCACTATCCACAGTAAAAGTAGAATATATTGCAACAGGTAGTTGCTGCACACAACTATTGTGGATGAAACAAATGCTGAATGACTATAGGATTGCTTAAAAGCAATTGTTCATGTTTTGTGGCAATACAAGTACAATCAACATCACCAAGAATCTTGTGCAACATAGGAAGACAGAGCACATTGATATCAGGCATCACTTTATAAGAGAACTTGTAGAGCAAGGTGCTATGAATCTAGAGTATGTGACCACATAACAGCAGTTAGTAGACATCCTTACAAAGCCCTTGGATGCAGTGAGATTTGAAGAGCTCCAGTAGGCCTTGAGGATCTGTGTGCTATAAGAGTATGGTTTGGAACTCTTGTTTAACATAATGTACTAACTTTATTTGTGTTGTGTTAAACAGGTGAAATGCATACGATGCATGACGCTCACACATGTGACATCACATTACAGTCTTTATGATTTTATTTTATCATGGTGTTCATTTGAAATTGTGTAGTGTTGATTTATGTTCACAACACAACACAGTTCTTGGCGGGAACAAACCTTATTTTTTAGTCTGACACAAAGCCTTGGAAATAAGGATTTTCTCTCTCATCAATCCTGTTATACAAATATGTTCAATTTTCCATAACTTTCAAAATTCTTGAACATTCAGGTTTCATTTGTGCCCTTGCCTCTCCCTCCATGTATTAGGGTTTATACAGCCTTCTCTCTCTCTCTCTCTCTCTCTCTCTCTCTCTCTCTCTCTCATATACACACAAATCTCAGGTTCTTTCTGCTATATTCTTAAGGAAAGAGTGACGAAATCTCCCCACAGATCAGTATACACATTATTCATGGCGGGGAGCAACCAATTTGTCCCAAGAGATGCTTGACACTGGGACAAAAAGAACCTCCTCCGCCTCAAATTGCACCATATGTGTCTTCGGGGTCGTCGAGTATTGCTATGTCACATTAGGTTGCACAATCAGTTCTAATATCTAAACCGGTAACATATTCTTAGTGCTCCTCTGCTTGAATTTGAAGCCTTTGTGATTGTCTGTAGACTAAGCTTGGCTAGCACTAAGGTTTCTTACTCTGTATATTTGCTCCAATTGCCTGAGATACCTGTCTTTAATTTTTGTATTTTGATGCATGCTTATGTTTTTTATTATTTTTGGCAAAATACTATTCTCTTGATGTGATAAATTTAGGAGCCTGGAGATTGCCTGTTGATGCCCACCCTATGCATCGCTTTCCTTATAAATTTTTGCCTCTGGCTATTCTGCCTCCTTTGAATGAGGAGACAGTTTCTGATGTACCAATAGAAGAGGCAGAGGAGGCCATTCCACAGGAGGAAGAGGAAGCTAAGGAAAGGGATGATTTAGAAGTGTAGGTAGTCAAGACCACTCTTGGCACTGGATTAGTTAATGAAGGAAAAGGACAGGGCATCTCACAAGGTTTAGACAACTCTTGGCTCGTCTGCTAAGAAAGCCAAAGCCAAAACCCTTGCTCTTGCCTCACTAAAAGTTAGGAAAGTCTATAATCATCACTTATATACCAAAGAGGCAGTGTTGAGGATGAAGAAAGTTGTAGCCAAGCCCATCATGGTAGAAAAGAGAGTTGCCCAGCAACCCTTGCAATGTACAATGCTTTAGAGCTGCTTAGTGGGATGGGATGTGTGGAGATGGCTATGTACCCAGAGAAATACAATGAAAATCTTTTGAGAGAATTCTACGCAAATTTGACTGTTAAAATTGACAAAGATGATAGTCCTATTTGTGGACAAGTCTATTTTAAGGGTACAATCATAGCTTTCTCTCTTGCCAATATTACTAGCATTTTAAGCTACCCACACTATCCAGAGGTTGAAGATACAGGCTTTGAAGGAGAGGTGGATCTTGATGAAGTGGCTAGGGTTCTTACTGGTGAAAATGATGCCTTCTAGCTAGAAAACAATAGGATTCAACTTAATAAATGTTACTTGCCTACAAGGAACTTTATAGAGTCTGTTGTGGTAGTTGGCTTCCCATCTCCAATGTGACGTTGTATTGAAGGGCAGGGCATTTATGCTTTATGACTTTGTCGTCAAAAAGAATATCAACCTTAGCATTATCATTTTCAAGAATATTCTAAGGTAGCTAGATCAAAAGAAGACAAGATAGGTTGTCCTGCCCTTCCCTTGTCTAATTTCTGAGTACATTCTTGGTTACAAGGATATCTATTTTCCCACTGACTCTTGGGTCAGAGAATTGGAGATCATGGTGATGCCTAAGATAGTGCCTTTTAGTGCAGTTCCTTCATTTCCCACTCACTCAGCACCAGGCCCTTCAGTCCCAGATAGATACACAAGGCAGCAATCAATAAAGAAGAGGCAGTTAGGCATTCAG
Organism: Catharanthus roseus; assembly: GCA_028651295.1. Taxonomy (NCBI): domain Eukaryota; kingdom Viridiplantae; phylum Streptophyta; class Magnoliopsida; order Gentianales; family Apocynaceae; genus Catharanthus; species Catharanthus roseus. The sequence goes on from JAPQWS010000047.1 coordinate 3,727,176, forward strand.
CCCGTGCCCAGCACTTAAGCAACAAAGATGACCACTCCTCCACTTCCTGCAATTTAAGAGTCCTCAGAGGTATTCCGCCGCCTTGATCAAACGAACCAACAACTAACCATAGTCATGGTAACTGTCATTCAATTGCAATCTGATCTGCAAAGGCTCAACAAAAGGCTACCTTGTGGCATGTTTTGTAAGCAGAAAATGGAGAACACAACAACAAGATAGGGAGAGCATGGCTAATCTGATGGGTAAACACTCCTAACTTTTTTTTTTTAATATTGATGATAACCCTATGAGGTCCTTGGATACTATGGTTTTTGGCATGTATGGCCTTCAATATTTAGTTTATTTGCTTGTGATTTGGCCTATGTGTCTTTATATATTTTATTTTGTGGTCCTGTGTGACCAATACTTGCTGGGTTAGTCTGTAAAATCTTTTGGGATATTTCTGGTTCTTTTTCTGGCTTTCTTGAAATATGCATCTTCATGCTTAGGCCTTCATTGGTTTTCTGGATTTCTTGTTTTCAATTTTGGCCTGCATACTCCGTCAATCTTGAGAAGCATGAAGACCATTTTGATGCACAACACTTGATCTTAATGTATGTTTGTAATGCTGCTATGTCTTGAATATATTTGCTAAAAAACAATGCCAAGGGGGAGTTTGAAGAAAATGGTCACACTGGTAGGTCACACTAGTATATAGTGTGAGCTATGATTGTGTGAACCTGAGTCAACATGACTACACACACATGTGGTCCACCTGAAGATTGATTACTAGAGTTGGTATTATTTTAAAAGTCTTGAAGATCTTGAAGATCCGTTGCATATCCGTAAAAGACCACAAGATTCAAACTTCCTTATATGTTATTTATTCTATAAGGACACAAATCCTAGCGTGTTTTGATTGTTTAAGAGAGTTCAACTATAGTAGGAAACTAAATAACTTCGAGAACCAAGGAAGATCTTATGACAAAGTATTTATGATTCCTTAATGATTAAACAACCCTAAGTATTTAAAGACTTCATTGTTAAGGCCATAGGGTCAACCATTCTGTTATTCAAGAATCATCATTCAAGCAACTAGACAACAATTCATGAAGTTCACAATTATGCATTTATATTATTCGGATTTCATGAAGTTCATCTTCCCGTTCTAATTGTCTGTGTTCATCATTGTTAGACATTGGAATTCTTTTGAAGATTACTTGCTTCTTGGGAAAGGAGCTTTATGCTGTGTTTCAAGTGTTGAGCGGTTGAAGGGAGTTCAAGTCAAAGCAGCTACATTCCAAGTGGGAGCCTTGAAGAGTTGGAGGGATTTCAACTATGCAGTGGCAAAGGGAGTTTGCACTTTCTGCTAGGGAAAAACACTAGATGTGTAAATAGTTAAGTGTATTTCTTGTACTGTGTTATTAGTATTAATAGGTTTCTTTTTTGTGCGTGGCCCCACAGACGTAGACTTGTTTAACCAAACTACGTTACCAATTGATTGTGTTTTGTGTTTTGCATTTATTTACTTTCTGTCACATTGTTGATCAAAGACACACACACACACACACACACACACTAAGGACTCTTCACACGATAATGTTAACCTAAGTATGGAATCACATTATATATCTTCCATTATATTCACATTTTCTCATTATCTTTCTCTTCAAATTACTCTATCTTCCCACCAATTACATCATTTTTTAACATAATCTCTAATCTCTTATTCATTATTAAAGAAATTGTTATTCTTATAAATAATGCTCTAGCAGGTGATGGAAACTTGCAAATAAATAATTTCGTAGAAAAATTAATCCTCAATTGATAAACTTTTCCAACGTCAAGGCATTTATTTGTCTAGAAAAAAAGTTCATATCCTTAGTTGATAAATTATCATAACTTTTAGGGGAACTTTTTGTCAAAGAAAAGATTTATAATCTCAATCGACAAAAATTTTTTGGACTTAGCCAAAAAAAATATAACCATTGTGTGGAGAAATTGAAATAATTTTCGTTCATGATGAATATATATTATTTGTTTTACTTTATTGGTATAATCAAAAGAAGTGTCCGTATAGTTAAATGTTTACAAATTAATAATATTAGGATCATAAAATTGTATTAAAAATTTTAAAAAGTATTAATGAGTTAATAAATTATAATTTATAAATTTAAGTTTCACGTTTTTATCATATCTTATTTCTGATTTTGCTCATTTAAGATGTTTCAGAAAATTCTAGAAAGGTTACAAATTTTTATAAGAAAAATAAAAGCATCCAGGATCGTCTAGTACATACTCTAGTACATTCTTTAGTACATTTCTTTAACAGTAACTTTCCTTTTGGATTTATCTTTTATTTTATAAGATTTATATTAATAAAACTACAACAAAAGATGCGTACGCGGGAGTTTACAACAAGATGTACTAGACGATCTCGGCCGAAATAAAAGTTCTACACTTACAAATAACCTTCTCTATGTTTCAAAATTTTGTTGATTTGTTATTTCTCAACATTTATCACTTTATAATTGTAGAAGCGTCCGAGATCATCTAATACATTTTCTATTATACTCTCTAATACACTCTTTTTACTACTAAATGAAGTGTACTAGAGAGTGTATTAAAATATATACTAGACGATCTTGATTATTGTAGAAGTTGTTAGAAAGTGACGAGAGTTTGACATGAATGAGAAAAATTAGAGATGAAATCTATGATTTAAAATTTAAGAAAAATAGAATTATCAGACCCCAGTGTTCGCTGCTATGAAATTTGTTAGTTCTTTTGTGAAACTATTATTTTTTATCATACAACTTTTATTCTGAGGCAAACGCTAATATTAGAGGGAGGGAGAAGCATGCTTCTTTACTTATAAAACTTGAAACTCTTCACCATAAGGCAAATAAAATCGAATGGTTTATGGAAGATTCAAGTGGTGACGAACATATTGTATAAAACATTAAGATTTTTTGCTTTAGTAATATGTTTGTTTTACTGTTTCGTAAAGATTGTGTTTTATGTAGAATAAAAGAAACAAAAAAAGAGACCAATTGACTAATGACTAAATTCAAAGTACATCTAAGGCCTATGCCACATAAGTTTATAGCAGCAAAGCGAGAGTGTCAATATGTGCCATATCAAAGTTTCTTAACGGGATGTGAAATCCCCCATTTAAGAACCTATGATACTGTAAAATGATTATAGTTGTTTATCAATTATAAACTATAAGGTTAAAAAGAGTGTTAACACAACTCAATTCAGTGTCAAGAACTTAAAGATAACTTTCGAAGTTCTGGCTTGTGTTGTGTCAACTGATAATGTCGTGTTAACAATATAGTATAAAAGAAGATAACAGGAACACAGAAAATTGTCAATGCAGTCTAACGAACAATGCCTATATCTTCGGCGCCATTATTATCGACCCAATCCACTAAATCAGGAAATACAAAGGAACAGTTGTATAATCTTATCTAGTTAACAACCCAACTTCAGCAACTAACACAAGTTCACTGGAACGACATTGCTATGTGTTAGACTAGATACACTCAATCTAACACCCCGTCAGCAATACAAAAATATTTAAAAACGAAGTAATCCCAACCCAACTATCTATTATAAAGATATAATGAAAATAAGACTGTGCTGGGATAGCGGCAATGCCTTAACAAAAGGCACTTGACACCATGCTTCTTTTAAAATTTTCTAATGAAAATTCCAAAAATTCTTCCTCTTGAATATATGAATGTGTGCTCTTTGTTTCGATGTAGGAAAAATGTCTGAATGATGCTCGGTTAAATAAGTAGACCGAAACCTTGTTGAAGAAAGTTTTCTAATTAAAGTCATCATCTTCTAATGCTTTAGCTGATTACATCAATAGGACTTCAAATTTATCTCCAAATCTTAGTTAGCATGTGCTTCAAATAATCTTCAAAGATCTTGGATATATAAGAGATAGGACTCATTAATAGGATAGAACTTTGTTTCTTCAAATAATGCAAACTCTTCTTCTAATTCAACTAGGAAACTTGATTTCCTTAACAATCTCCCATTTGGCATTGTTTAATTCAAAATTTATCTTAAATAATCAGCAATAACAAAGTTTTTCTTTTGGATAATTATGTTATAACATAACATCGTGAAACAACCAGAAGTTTCGACAAACCACAAAGTCTCTATATCATATCAAATGATTAGTGCATGAGAATACTTCCTAAGAAAAATCAAATAATGCAACTAACAAAAACATCAATCAAAAGAGACTTTAACAAGGCATTTTGTTAAGACAGAATGGGAGAGATATTCAGAGCCAATAGCAAGGCTCTTAACAAAACAATGAAACATCCAAAAAGACCAAGAAATCCATGAAAATCAATATAAATAGCCAATAAATATTCAGTAGAGGGAACAAAATTTAACGTTGGCTTCCCCTTAACATGACATCACCTTAGCATAATGTTGGTTCTCTCTTAACACCAATTTAAGCAATGCTTATCTTCATTCTCCTCCTTTTTTGGATCAAATAATGACAAAAGAAACATAGAGAACAATTAAGAGCTTTCTTAGTTTGTACTTCACTCGACTTTCTCCAATATCTAAGTAGTGTCCTATTAGAGAAAAGAATTTAGAAAACTAACAGTTATTCCAAGAGCACATAAAATCTTCAACATAACTTTCATCCTATAAATCCAATCAATTACAACATCCATGTCAAAGTCTTCTTTCATCCAATATTTTTATATAGCCTCAACATCATGTGAGACTTCTACTTGACACAGGACTCTTCATGTCTCTTTTCAGAAATTCACCAATATTTTTGTGACTTTTTCTTTTTTTATAAACAAAATAAACTATAAGAAAACCAAAAAACTTAGGAAAAACTACATAAAAGAAAACATATGTACAGTGTTATGATGAGGATGTCAAGATCAAGTAACATCGGGCAATGATATACCATATGGTTGTTCTTCTCCATTCACATCGCCTATACCAATAGTGTTATTTTTAACATATGATTGATGTTCTGTAACAGCTTCTTTGTTGCCTGTCATATATTGTGAACAACCACTGTCAAGGTGCAACTGACATGGATATTTGTCTTCAACGACAAATGAGCAGCAAAGCTTTGACATCTTTCTTGACAACCTAAATTTATCTAAACATTTCCAACTTTCTATCAATAACAAGATTAGATTTAGTAATAATTTAACCTTGTTGAAGATATTCGATACATTTGAAACATCGTCTCCAAACATGTCCAGAAATATTGCAATAATTGCAAATGGGAGGAGGTTTTATTTGGTTTCATTCTTTTGAAGAAAATCTTCTTTCAGCATTTGTCAATTTAACTTTCGTTATCCTGACTTCTATAGCTTTGATATTCTTCTGATGTATTTGGTTAATAACCTCTGAATTGACATAACCAAAACCAATAAGATCTCTAAAGTTTTTTTTTTTTTCTAGAATCAGAGATTTCTTCTAATTTCATCTTGCTTTTGTTTTGATGTTTCATATATCTCTCTGCTTCCTCTAGTTTTCCAACAGTCTTCTCATGTTGAATTGTTATCTGTTGAAGATCCTATTCAAGCCTTTTGACACCATGCATTCATTTGTGAATTCTCTCCCAATAGCTTATCATTCTCAGTATTAATCACAATATAATCCTTATTTAGCTTTCTCCATGTTGTATACAAAAATTATACTACTCTTCAAGCTTGTCATAGTCAACCTCTTTTCTATCAAACAAAACAACTTCACTATTAGTTAAAACATCTATATTAACACGAGTTAGATTTTTGTTACCTGACTCAAATTGGGAGTGGAAGACAATATTTTTGGCTTGTGTGTCTTCCTTATCACTTTCCTATTGAATGCCATAGTCTGTGTCATCATCAAGAACTATGTTGTATGACTTATTCTTTTTCAACACTTTTGCATATTCGAATTGAATATACCCTCTTCCTCCACACTCAAAACACCTGATTCGTTGATCACTTTTGCTGTTACTGGCATCTTTTATGATCACATCAGCTCTTTTCACTAATTTGTTGATATTTCTAGCTATCAACACAAGTTCATCATCATCTATTGAATTTTCGGAATCAGTATCATTCACTTTCAATACAACTTGTCATGTTTCTAGTAGGAATTGTCATCTCACAAGCTTGGAGAGATCCTATAAACTCATAAAGTTTTACGGTTGACATATCTTTAGCCTCTTATAAGGCAATACCTTTGGCTCTAACCTTTTAGGGAGAGATCTTAATGTCTTTCTAACCAATTTCTCTTGATCATAGTTTTCTCCAAGTTGATGTGGTTAACTATGTCGTGTAGTTTGCTGTTGAACAGCTCAACATATTTTCTAATGAATTAGCAGAACATAAAAAAGTGAATAGATTTTTTGTAAAGTATCCCATGCCTCTTTAGCTGTCTCACATTGTGATATAAGCTTGAACTGCTTTTGATCATCACCAGCAAAAATAGTGCTGAGAGGTTTTGCATTTACTGGTGATTCCTTCATCTCTTCAAGTGTCCAATTACTTCTGATTTTTTTCTCACCATTTGCTTTAGTAGGCTTTTTCTAACCTGATTCAATAATACTCCAAGCTTCATCATCAGGTGTTTTAATGAAAGTTCTCATAAGCACATCCAATAGGCATAGTTGATTCCTTCTAATAGAGGTGGATGAATAGATAAAGCTCTTTCTTTGATTTAACTCATGTCAAAGTGATTTGTTCAACCTTCAGCACAAGATCTCACATTGCTGACACCAGCAAGCCTACTAGGATGACTACGTTCTAATACTACTTTTAAGGTTGAAAAGTGTGCTAATACAACTTAATTCTATGTTAAGAACCTAAAGATAACTTTTCAAAGTTTTGGCTTGTGTTGTGTCATCTGATAAAATCATGTCAACAACATAATGTAAAAGAAGATAACAGGAACTTAGAAAGTTGTTAATGCAGTTTGGCTAATAATGCTTACATCTGCAGGGCCATAATCATCAATCTAATCTACTAAATTAGGAAAATACAAAGGAACAATTTTATAACCTTATCTAAGATAATAACCCAACTTCAGCAACTGACACAAGTTCACTGGAAAAATAGTGTTGCATGTAGACTAGATGCACTCGGTATAACACCCCCGACAACAATATAAAAGTGTTTAGAAATGAAGTAATCCCAACCCTACTATCTATTACAAATATATAATGAAAATAAGACTGTGTTGAGACAGCAGCAACGACTTAACATAAGGCACTTGACACCATGCTACTTTCAGAATTTTTCATGAAAATTTCCAAACTTCTTCCTCTCAAATATATGAATGTGATCTCTTTATTTCGGTGTAGGAAAAACGTCTGATTGATGCTCAATTAAATAAGCAAACTGAAACCTTGTTGAAGAAGGTTTTCAACTTGAAGTTACACTATTCTAATTCTTCAGTTGATTACCATCAACAGGACTTCAGTCTTAACTTGCATGTACTTCAAATAATCTTCAGAGATCTTGGATAGACATTAAAGAGATAGGATTCTATAATAAAATGAACTTTGTTTCTTCAAATAATACTAACTAATCTTCTAATTCAACTAGGAATCTTGATTTCCTTAACAGAAATCAAATTACATGTTAATGTGTACCTGAAAAGATATATATATATAAACATGATAATATATGTTATGCAAGAATATCAGTATTTGATGATGTTGTCAGAATTTTGCATTTCTTGTTTTATGGGACAAACCAGTGTTTGTTGCTTGAAATTGTTTAAATTGTAAGTATCTTTTAATCTGTCCTATAATACCAAGGATGTGAGTGAAGGCTTAATGTAATATTGCAGTAAATCTAATGGTTCAATAAAAAGGGATATGTAGTACTAGTAGCAGAAAAATTTGTAAAAGTAAAGAATTAGAGAAGAGGATATTTGAAAGAACAGGAAAAAATGTTATTTTGTCCTTCGTTTCTTTCCTGGCCAAAGATGGCTTTTAATACAAAGTGTACACTTGCATCACATATAGAAAACTATACAATTTTGCTAACTTATTTACTAGAGTTCTATGACTACAAGGAAAGTACCTAATTAGCTAATCAAGAAAAATAAATAGGAAATCAATGTACAATAGGAAATACAACATCATGGGTGATCTTGAACACTCCCCCTCAAGTTGGAGTATGGAGATTCCTAATGCCTAACTTATGTAATAGAACATGAAACTGGGAATGACCGAGAACATTAGTGAAAATGTCCACAAGTTGAGATTTTGACGGAATATAAGTAAGGGAAATATAATGGCCTGATACTCATCACGGAAGAAGTGACAATCGATTTTAATATGCATGGTTCGTTTCGTGATGGACAGGGTTGGCAGTGATGTGAAAGGCGGTCTGACTATCACAAAATAAAAGAACTAGAGAAGAATGCGGCATACAAAGATTGGACAGAAGTTACTAGAGCCATTTGAATTTGCAATAGTTAACAACCATGGAGCGATATTCCACTTCTGTAGACGAACGAGAAACAATGTTCTGTTTCTTAGTTTTCCTAGAAACCGAAAAATCACCGAGAAAAATGAAATATCCAGTAAGAGAACAGCATGTTAGATGACAGCTGGTCCAGTCAGCATCACAATAAGCGGCCATGGTTAGAGAACTACAAGATTTGAGAAAAGTACCCTGTCCCAAATAAGATTTCAAGTATCGAACAACATAAAGAGCTGTATCTCAGTGACGGCGGCGAGGCGTTTGCATAAACTGTGCCAAAATGTGCACAGAATAAGCAAGCTCAAATCAAGTGATAGTGAGATAAATCAGACTACTAATTAATAGGTGATATTGATTAGGACGAGATAATAACGAGCTCTTATCTTTGGTAAATAAATGATTCTGCTCAATTGAAGTAGTACCTAGCTTTGCTCTAGAGAGTCTAGTTTCCGAAATGATATCCATGGTACACCCCGAGTCTTTGATATGAAAGTAAGTGCTGAGATGCTGCTTGAAACGAGCAATGGCAAAAGGAGCATTTCTAGTGACAATGATATCGTGAACATAAACAAGCACACACAGAAAGAAACCGCTGGAAGCATAAGTAAATAGAGAGTAGTCAACATATGATTATTTGAAACAATAGTGTTTCAAAGCTTGAGACGGTTTGAAAAACCAACAATGGGGAGCCTATCTCAAGACATATAAGGACTTCTGAACATGACACACTTGATTTGGATGAGAAGAGGTGAAAACCGGGAGGCAGTTTCATATAAACCTCCTCTACCAAATCATCGTGTAAAAAGGCATTATGGACATTCATATGATGAAGTTCCCACCCTTTGGTAACTGCTACTACTAATATGGTGCGTACAATATTAAGTCTAGCCACAGGAGCAAAAGCTTTGGTAAAATCCTTTCCTTTGACATGTGTACTGCAAAGGATAGCTAGATGAGCTTTGCATTGGTCAACTGTGCTATTAGAATTGAGTTGATTGCGGTACACCCATTTATACCTAGAGCTTTTTTGTTGGTAGGGAGAGTATTAATCGGCCAAATGCCATTTTTTCAAGTGGATCAATTTCTTCTTGCATAGTAGAACGCCATTTGGCATGCTTAACTGCCTCAGGAAAACGAATGGGTTCTATAGCTGTTTGAACAGGTGCAAAAAAACGTTGATGTTTGGAAGAAAAATTTACATAAATATCATAAAAAAGCTATAGGATAAAGACACGTGCCCGAAGTTGTTGAAGAAACAGATGGAGCAGAATGAGTTATATTTTAGACAATGTAACACATGTAGTCGGAAAGCTTTGCCGACAATTAGGAAACACGTGCATTATCTTGAATTGGGGAAACATCACTCCCCCTTACTGGAGCATTGTACGTAGAGGTTTTCTTGGGCAGAAGGGCCAGGTTGCATGGGACCATAATTGTCTGGAAAGAAGAAATATCAGTCGTAGGAAGCAAGCTGGTGTGTGCAAGATTATGGGCTGCCCCAAGAGTAGAAGGATCAACAACAGTGGGCTGCAGATCAAGAGGATCATTGAGCTGTGCGAAAATGGGCCGCAGAACAGGAGGAAAGGAAATTCGTGGTTCTGGAGGAGGCAGGTCTGGGTCACCGCGTGGGTCATTGGATGTTCGTGGGTTAGGAAGAGATGGGTCAGATAAGGGTTGCGGGTCAGAGAAAGAGCGCCGGTTGGATGTATGGGAGGTGGGTTATGATTAGAAAATGCACCTGAGATGAAGGAATGTTATTGAGCTTGTGTCTCTGATGTGGCCAAATCTTGTAAGACCCATTGAATTTCCTCAATAGGTCTGGATTAGTTAGTCAAGAGAGAGGGATTTTGATATGGAAATATGTTTTCCAAGAAGACAACATTCCTAGGAATAAGAAATTCTTTGGAGGAAATATCATAAACATGTCACCCTTATTTTGTTAGAGGATAATCAATAAAACAACATTTTCTACTTCGAGATTGAAATTTGTCGAAAGTAGATTATGAATATAGCAAAGACATCCAAATCAATAAAGGAAACTATAGTCTGGGGTTTTCCATGCAAAAACTCAAATGGTGATTTACCATTAAGTAAGGAAGAAAGGGTATGATTGATTAAGGACCTGGAAGTAAGGATACACTCCCTAAAAAGAAACGGAAAGATTTTCCTGAAAAATAAGAGCTCGAACCACGTTTAAAATGTGGTGATGTTTGCACTCTACGAGCCCATTTTATTGGGGTGTATAAGGAATGATAGTTTGATGGGTAACACCATGTTCGTGAAAGAAATCTATCAAACAAATAAACTCACCTCCATTATCTGTATGCATGTTTTTAATGGAAGTTTGAAATTTAGTTTTAATAGTTTTAGAAAAATATGAATTTTAGTCATTAAAATGATCCAAACTAGTCAGGAATAGTCATCAAGAATAATAAGAAAATATTTGTCATCCAATGTGTTTTTACTTTATAGGGTTCTATACATCACAGTCAATCAAAAAAATTATAGTAGCTGCATTATTTGAAGAATTAGAAAACGATTCTCGTGTCTGCTTGGTATGGAAACAAATATCACAAGGAGAAATATTTTTACAACTAGGAATATGGGATAGAAACTGGAAATTGTGGCACTAGGAAAGATGCCCCAAGTGCCACAATTCTCTAGAATCATCACCTTGCATTTTATTGACTCGTTCCACGTCCCGAAAAAAATACAATCCATTTCGAAGTTCACCTGCTCCAATCAGGGTCTTCGACGAACGATCATATATAGCACATGTAGATAATTCAAACGACAATTTGAAAATTTAATTTAGACTTCATCAATTGAGAGGTCGATAGAAACAAGTTGACAAGTAAGTTGGGGAATATAGAGAACATTGTCCAAAATCAAATTTGTGCCAATTTTGAAAATTTCAACTCTTCTTTGCATGAGTCACTTCACCATATGGTAAATTCACAAGCCAAGGTGCAATATTTATCACATCAAATAATTATTCATAATTTCAAGTGATGTGATTTGAAGTTTCGAGTCAATTATCCAGTTGTGTAAATAGAGATTACTAGATAGTTTTTCATAGTAAGGATTAGTCTGGTTACTGTTCATGTAGGCCTGTTGGGCCGGTTGTTCATACATTTTTGTTCCTTTTCTTTTTCAGCCCATGTTCTATTACACTATGATGAGTTGGACTGAGCCTCTCAACCAAAATAGAATGAGTTTCTTTTTAAAACCCAAGATGCCGGGCGGGCCGGGCAGGCAACAGCCCAATCTCTTCTCGTGTCTTCTCCAGGTGACTTGGCTGTTGATCTTTTGAAAAAGTCTTCCAGGTACTTAGCTATTCTGTTTTGAACGATCCTTCCAGACGGCTTATTTGTTGTTAAGTAAGTCTACCTTAGGAACTCTATAAATACTCTCATCATTCCTTCTGCTAATATGTGGTGAAGAATAACTCTGTATGAAGCTTTCTTACGTTCTTTTCTCTCTTATTCTTCTCTATAGTTTCTTATTCCTCTGTTACTTCCTGTTCTCTGTGAATTCTTTTGTTGTTGCCGCCTTTAGTCGCCATTTTTGATTGACTGCATGTTTTGGTGGCTTGTGAAGGAGAGAACTGAGAGTGAGAGATTAGATTTGTTCTTGTATGTGAGGCTCATCCATTGTTCTGAGAGTTTGATCGAGAATCTGAATTTTACTCTTCTTCGTCCGTTTTTGGCATCCGAATATCTCAGTTCCCCTTTTTACACAGAAACCGGTTGTCCGATTTTTCTGTGTTGGTCATCCAGTTTTGAAAACGGACGTCCGGTTTTGTAAGTTGGTTGTCCGATTCTGTCTTTTGCTAGCAAAAATCGGACGTCCGATTTTTGCCAGCTCGTCCAATTTTTGCAGGTACTTTGGATTGAAGAAGAATCGGTAGTCTGTTTTCAGGTACCTCATCCGATTTTGAAGAGCCATTTTTAAGAGTTGTTATCCGGTTTCATCATCCGGTTATTTGCAATAGATTAGATATTTATATTCTATTTTTTTGTTGCTTTTGTAATAGTTTTATATAGGTTTTGTTTATGTAACATGGCTGATCACCAGTATAACTCTTCTCAATAGTGGTATCAGAGCCAGAAGGAGATTTGATCTTTTGGGTGTCTGGTGTCTGTTACATTCCTCCATCGTTGCAGACGCCATCCAAAACCTCCCAGGTTGCTTTCTAGAGTCACGGGAACTGTTGAGTTCCGTGAATCCGATACAGGTCACTATTACTGCTTTTTGTTTTCCTTTCGTTTATTGTCTGGATATATATTTTGTTGTTTATATCTCTGATTACGGACCAAAATTTTTGTAATTTTTGTTTTTCCTTGAAAAACCAAAACCCAAGCCTGGCTTGCGTCCTATAAAGACTCCAAGTATTTGTGCCTTAGTGTTTTTTTCTTGTTTGATTGCGAAAATTTTTCTTTATTGTCCGTGATCTTTGAGATTATTTTATTATCTGTTTGGGGGCTATTGCTCAGCCTGTGTTTATTATAGTGTTTCTCTGTTGATCATCTGTTTTGTGGCCGTTGCTCAGCCTTTCGCTATCTGATTGATTATTGTGAATTTATTATCTGCATATTGCCTGTTTTTCTTGTTGTATCGTTTTTCCGGGCTGTTTTTATGGCAAAACTTTTTCTTAAACCTTTTATTTTTTGCACATTACTCTTAATTGCCATTTTTTAACATGTCTGTTCTAAAACTTGAAACAGACAAGTTCGATGGCAAATCTAATTTTTTAATATAGCGTAGAAAAATGAAAGTTGTTTTAGTCCAAAACAAAATTGTACCGGCTATTTGCACTCCTGACAAGTATCCAGAATCTTGGACAGGAGAAATACTAGTTGAAAAACTTGATGATATACATAACTCTCTCACCTTACGTTTGAAAGATAATGTTTTAAGAGAAATAAATGAAGCAGACAAAGATTATGAAATCTGGACAAAACTTGAAAAACTTTATTTTGGAAAGTCTTTATCAAACAAAATCTATTTAAAAGAACAACTCTTTGGCTTCAAAATGTGTGGGTTAAAATTCCTTTCTGAAAACATGGATGATTTAAACAAAATTGTTTTAGAACTCCAAAATATTGGAGAAAACATTTATGATGAAAACATTGCTATTATTTTGTTGAATGCTTTGCCTGAGTCATTTAATGATGTGAAATCTGCTATCAAGTGTGGCAGAGATAACTTGACTCTTTCTGATGTGAAAAACGCTTTGAAATCAAAAGATTTAGATTTGCGAAAAGAAAATAAAACAAACGAAGAGAATCTTTTCGTGTGAGGGAGGGTTGACCAGAGAGAACCTTCTAGTCACTGCTCTAAAAGTAAAGGGAGGTCTAAATCTCAAGATAAGAACAGAGTGAAGTGTTTTTACTGTAGCAAAGATGGTCATATGAAAAGCAAATGTTTTAAACGAATCAAAGATGAAAAATTACGTAAACAAGGTAATGGGAAGGATAAAACCGACAAAACATACGATTTTGAACTAAATGGTAATTCTATGCTTTCTGAAGTTTTATGTGTTTCCCCTTCCCCATTTACCTTTGATAAGTGGATTCTTGATTCTGGTTGCACTTTTCATATGACACCCAATAACTATTGGTTTTCTGATTTTAAACCCCTTATTCAGGGAAAAGTTTTTATGGGAAATAATCAGGTTTATGATGTTAAGAGAATTGGAAATATTTTTATAAAAATGCATGATGGTATGACTAGAAAATTGACCGAGGTGAGGTATGTGCCTGAGCTTAGGTGAAATTTAATCTCTCTTGGTGTTTTTGACACAAATGGCTATTCCTATAAACCTGAAAATGGGATTTTACGTATTTGTAAAGGATCTCTAATCATATTCAAAGGTTTTAAGAAAAACGATTTGTACACAGTACTTGGAAAAACTGTTTGTGAATCATTTGCATTATTTTCTAAAAATGTTCCTGAAGAAACCATGTTATGGCATCGACAGATTGGCCACGTTAGTGAAAAAGGTTTGCAGTTTTTACACAAACAAAATCTTTTAAACGGTGATAAAATTACTTCTTTAGATTTTTGTGATCATTGTGTTCTTGGCAAACAACAGAAACTCAGTTTTTCCACGGGCACACATAAATCAACTGTTTTTCTTAATTTTGTGTACACTGTGATCTTTGGGGTCCTGAAAAGGTTTCCACTTATGGTGATAATGTTTATTTCCTTTCTGTTGTTGATGATTTTTCTCGGCATGTTTGGGCGTTTATTTTGAAAACCAAATATCGAACTTTTCAAAAGTTTAATGAATAAAAACATTTTGCCGAAAATCGAACCGGAAATAAATTAAAGGTTTTAATAACAGATAACGGTTTGGAATTTTGTAACAAGAAATTTCATGATTTGGTGTGCTTCGTATGGCATTGTTCATCATAGAACCGTTAGGCACAACCCACAATAAAACAAGGTAGCTGAGAGGATGAACCGAACCATTATGGATAAAGTTAGGTGTCCTTTGGCATCATCTGGGGTTCCTAAATCTTTTTGGGGAGAGGCTATTAGTACAGCAGTTTACCTTATTAATAGGTCTCCTTCCACTGCCATAAACTTCAAAACTCCCATAGAATTGTGGACCGACCAACCACCAAACCTTTCCAACCTTAGAGTGTTTGGGTATGCTACTTTTGTACATCAAAGGGAAGGGAAGTTAGACCCTAGGTCTAAGAAAAGAGTGTTTATAGGCTATACTAGTGGGATAAAGGGTTTCAAAGTATGGTTTAAAGGTAATCCGGGTGTGAGGGTAATCGGTAGTAAAGACGTAGTCTTTAACAAATTAGACATGCCCTGTTTTAGAACTGAAACCAAACCCAAGAGTTCTATCGATATACCCATAGTTGAGAACATTCCTGAGGAGGTGGAGGACACCTTTGAACCTTCTCATGAGCATACACTAGAACTCGAGCTAGAACCTGTAACCAATTAGGAGTCTGGTAACCCAACTAGTGTTCCTAAACCCGATGAGCCCGATCTAGGTAATTCTGATAATGATTAGAATCATCCAAAAGCACAAGCATAAGCTCTTAGAGATTAACAACTATCAAGGGATAGAGTTAAAAGGGTATCAAGGAAACCTTCTAGGTATGATTTTTCATACATCGTTTCTTATACTTTTACTGCTGCATCTTTTGTTGAAGAGAAAGAACCTTTTTGTTTTTCTGATGTTTTAAATAGTCTTAATCGCTCTTTGTGGATATATGCTATGAATGACGGCATGTCTTCTTTGCCTAAGAAGAAAACTTGGGTGCTTGTTCCTAAATCACCTAAACAAAAATTAATTGATTGTAAATGGATTTTTAAAGTTAAAGAAACCTGAATTTGTTGATGAACCCCCCAAGGTTCAAGGCTAGATTGGTTGCAAAAGGTTTTTCTCGAGTTGAAGGTATTGATTTTAATGAAAATTTTCCTCCTGTTATTAAGTATAAAACTATTGGAATTATGTTTGCTATTGTTGCTTTGTTCATAAAGTTCAGGTAACTCTTCTCAACAGTTCATGAAGTTCACAAAAGCATTCCTTTATTCCCTGAGAATTGGGAATAACTATTCCAGCGCCTGCGCCGCCGGGCGCCTTTCCAAGAATGCCACCAGTCTCGCCAGAAGCAGAGGGAGTAAATACCTATGCAGCCCATCTTTGCTGTTGTGGTTGGTTCGATCGTCTTCCACGGTTTGCAGGACCTGAGTGTCGACTTCTACCCCTTCTGTTCAGTCCATTTTGCCGTCGGTGCAGTCTTCGACACTGCCATTATTGCTCTGTTCAAACCACCAATCTGGATACTCTGTGACCCCGAAACAAGATTTGGACTCATATCCTCCATTATTACAAATATTGCTGAAGAAATTGGTTTTCTCCACCGATTTAGTCAACTAAGAGCATTTTTAGTTTCATTATTTTTTTGGACAAGTTTTTCAACCATTTCAGTAGTTTCTTTGTTAATTATGGTTGGTTCCGATACCATGTAAAAGTAAAAAAAATAGAGAAGAAGAAGTTATTTCTAAGAAGAGGAAAAAACGTTGTTCCTGTCCTTTGTTTCATTCGTGGCCAAAGATGGTCTTTAATACAAACTGTACTGACTTGCATCCCACATGAAAAATTATACAATTTAGCTAACTTACTATAGTTCTCTGACTATAACGAAAGTACCTAATTAGCTAATCAATTACACTAAATAGGAAATCAATGTACAATAGGAAATGCATATCAAGGGTGATCTTCAACAAAATTACCGACTCATCATTTTTTGACTGAATGAATCTCGACTACTATTAGTTCATATATATTATACTTTTTATTTTCTGTAATTTCTAATAGTAGATATCTTGGGCTTATGTAATTACTTAATTAATGACAAGTTGCATAATTATTTTCTGTCTTTAATATCAAATAATCAAGTTTGAATCAAGTGATTAAATTAGATATTCATTCCACATCTCCATTAATTCATAAGCATGCAACTTGTCATTAATTAATTAATTAAAGAAATTTCTTTTGAAAATGTCATACCAAATTAATAATCTTATATCAAGATCACAATGAAATACTACCTCCAGTTATGCGAGATAATCAAAATATATACTTTGGATAAGATGAGATAATTAAAATTTTTAAAAGTATTTATTAGATATTTTCTAACTCATTAGATAACCCTTTTCATTAATATTCAAGAGTACTATGGTAAGAAATTTTTTATTTTTGAAACCAGTATAGTAGAATTAAGACACTGCAAATTGATTATCAAAAGAATATTTAAATTAAGCAATAATATGAAGCAGCAAGTACATTAATTAGACAAAAGTGTACATGAGTTAAAATAAAATTGTCTATTATTCACATTTGGTACTAAACAAAAGTATAAAAATTTTCCCACTGATTTTATGAACAGAAATCAACAAATTAACACATGAGATTTGAAAAAAAACAAAGAAAATAAATTTATAAAACCTAGCTATAGCTATGAACAAGAAAAACCTAAATTATTACCACATGTGATGAGAGCAGATCGATGGATGAGCCTCTCTTATCCATTAGTACTCAGGAAGTTCCTTGATATTCAAGAAGTCCAAAAATGATGGGGAAAATGAACCAAATATAGTCGTAGGTGAAAAGAATAAATTACTCGAAGAATTATTATTCGGCGTAAATAATGGAATTTCGGGCACGTAAAACTTGTTATCATCGCCCGTAACGGACTCATTGTTTTCTTCATGATGACCATCCGATCTTATTTTTTGATCCTCTTCTTCTTGAATATCATCAGATCTGGAATTAATTCCAGTGAGTTTTTGAACAAGAGCCATGAAATCTTTAGGTTTAGTGTGAATAATCTTAGGAGAATGAGTGTAAATAATCACGGGCTGCTGCCGTTGCTGCTTTGTTACTTTAATAACTTGACTGGTAACATGGGAAGAAGAAGTAGGTTTTTGAATAACATGAGAATCCTTACTAACAATCCTCAAAGCAGACGGACGAGGACCATTCAGAACAAGTTTTGCTGGGCTCATAATTATAACTTGAGAATGATACTTTGACCAAAATGGAGATGGATTGAATTGGGATTGTACTTGTGTGAGTTTATATATATATATAGATACATGTATGTATATATAAAAGGAAGGATTAAGGAAGGAAGGAGGAAAAGGATATTTGGTTATTAAAAAGTAGTAATAATTTGGGATTATAAAAGCCAACGTTTCTGACCGTTGACAAATTTAAGGGTAGAAGATGTCATGTGGTGTGGTGTTGAAATCTTTAGGGTTTAGCGGAATGCAGTTGAGACCGCAGTTGTTATTCTATATGCACTTTCCGCGCCCTTGCTTTCTCAGACTGCAGTGCCAAACCGGGATGGGATGGGATGGGATGGGAGGATGGGAGACCAACAAGTTGAGATAGATAATGCCCATATCATTTTTTATTCTTTTTTTTATAAATGTAATCACAATGTTATTTTTAGTTCCAATCAATTTATTTTGTTCAAATTTGGTTCCTAACAAATATTTTTATCTTTTTTTAATTTTTAGTTAATTTATAAGCAACATTTTTTGTTTTTTTAGATAAATTTTGACTAATGGTCAACAATTTTTCTCCTATTATATTAGAGTAAAAAAATATTAAAAAAGAAAATTCAACAATTTTTTAACTTGAGTTGTGTTTTTACCCTTATTATTTTATATTATATATAAAGGATTAAAAAGATTGCCCGTAAAATAGTTGATTACAAAAAAAGATAAAATATTTGTTAAGGATCAAATCTTAATGAAGTAAATATATTGGGATAAAAAACTATTTTTTAGGGAAAAAAATATGCAAACAAAAATGATGGTGTTTTTGCTTTGGTTTTAAAGAATAGAGTTAAGTCTAAAAAAAGACGGTAAGCTTGGAGTTACTATAAAATAAAAAATATATAATTTATATTTTGACAATTTATGAATTTGTGGTTTAATTGAATTCTTTTTAATTATTTGTAATATTATTTCAATTTTTATGAGATTATAACTATTTACAAAATTATCGACCTATCGGTTTTAGTAATCATAGATAAAAAGGTTTCTAGACTTTAACATTATTCTAAAAAGAGTTTTATAATTATTATTAATAATAATCTATATTAAAAATTTTTGAAAATATCTATCAATTTTTTAATTTCTTTTTTTAAAAAAATAGGCGGTAGAGAGAAGGGAGAAGGTGGGAGACTTTTAAGTTATTAAAAATTTTTAAAATGTTTAAATATTTCTTATTAATTTTTATTGAAACATTTTAAAAAATTTTAAAATATACGTGTATGCTTGTGTCTCTCTATTTATAATATCTGTATTCTCTAAAAAATATTTTTTCAAAAAATTTTATAGGGGCTAAAAGCGAGCGGCCCAAATCCAAAATAAATAGTTTGGGTATGAAAATTGGTTGGGTTTAATTATTTTAATTCTTCATATATGAAGAATGTATATTCAATTTAATTGTTGTTTTATAATATTCATCAATTATGATATATTTGACAATACTAAAAAAATGCACCCTCTAATAATTTTTAATAATAAACTCATGTGTACTAGTTTAACAATGATTAAAAAGTTATAACTTTATTTGATTTACGTGAGTGCAAAGTTCTTTTAATTTAAATCCGAGTCTATATATCAATAATGCATCCTATTTAAAATAAAAATGTATTCTCAAAATACTTCATTAATTTTAAAATTTTTAATTTTTGTATAAGTTAAAATAATAAATATTTTGGATCGTGAGTATTTTATAAATTTAATGCACAAATTATTTATATGATTCGTAAAAATTGAAGTAGTTAAGATACATTTAAACAATAAGTAATTATTGGTGGTGCAAATGTTAAATTTTTCTTGACATAATAAGGATCAATATGTATGCTGAGCTAATACAGGAAGCAAATTACATTAGGGGTAACATCATCACTTCATATGATTTTGGTAATTTTAAATTAGTTAAAGATATAGATTTTTTAAACAATTAAAGAAATATATTTTGTAGTGAAGAAGCATGGAAAAGCTTCTAAGTGTATATATATTTTGATTAAGGTCAACTTATACCCTCATCTACTGACCGAATACAAAGAATCAGTCTATCCCACTTCCTCTATCATATCCATATCATTCTATTAATTCAATTTCTGTCTCCAATTCCGGCTACATTTGTTTATTTTTTTTCTTAAGCTAATGTTATAAAATTAACTCATCATTTAATATACAATATTTTGCATTGGCCAAAACAAAAAATCCTTTTTAGAATGAATTTTTTATATTTAGAGATTATTATTTGTTTTAAAGATTCATCAGTCATCCATAAATATAATTTTACCTTGTAATCACTCAAATTGTGTATAATTTTACCTTTTAATCACTCAAATTATTTTTAATCACTCAAATTGTGTATAATAACAAACGGCATATTACATTATATCCTAATTGAGTTATCTGACTTCATCGAAAAATGAATAGTTTGAGAAAAATTTGTATGTATAAAAAAAATAGAAATAAAGTTCTTTGCTATAATGCGAAAAGGAAAATAATTATTGTTTCTAGTAGATTTTTTTATTCCTTTATCAGCCTAAACAAAATTATAAACGTTTTCCTAAAAAAATATAATTCTAAAATTCTCTTGACTTTGCCACTATTCGATACATATATATATAATTATTAATACATAGAAAATTTATCTAGTTAGCAAGAACCAAGATAATGTGTTTCAATGGAAGCCATGCATTATTATTAATATTATTAATAATATTATTATTATTATTACCTAGGACATATTTCCTTTTTTTTTTTTTTTTCTGGGTGAACATATTTCTTTTTCAAATGTTCTTCTTTTTTGCCTATAATAACTTTGTTGAATAGTTTTTGCAGTCAAATAAATTAACCTGCCAGCTTTAAGGTTGACTGCATCTTCAAAACCGCGCTTCATTCCGCGACATTAACACACACCTTAGTACTTTGACCATGCTATGCAAATGCAAACATATCCAAAGGCCAATTTTACCGATTAATATATCTCCTAATACTCTTTTTTTAATATCTATGTTAACAATAATTTTTTAAAAATTTATAATTTATATCTTATTTTATAAAATTTATATTAACAAAACTATTATTAAAAATTACATCACTAGAATATGTACTAAATGATCCAACCATCTCTTTTCTAATCCAGTCTTTTCTTTTGTTTCTTTTTTCTTCTTTTCTTTTCGTTATTAAAGTTTTTAAAGATAACATAATAACAGCTACAAGTAAAGCAAAAATAGTCGACCACAAATCAATATTAAAAGAAAAAGAAAATTATTCGATTCAAGCCGTTGCCACTAATTAATTTCAAAGGAAGAAAAAAATAAAAGAAAAGACTTTTATGTTATGATGTCAAAGTAGCATAAGTCAAAAGTAAGCAGATTGTAAGTTAATTGTTAAATTTAACTCATAATTATAAATGGTTTGATGACCTAGCTAAGCTCGACTTACATATTTTAGAGTAAGTTGTCATATAATATTCATCTCATTTTCTAAATCACTGTATATATATATATATATATATATATATGTCAACTGAAACAAATATTAAAAAATTATGATATCCTTGGTCCTCCTGCAGTCCCTCTTGAGTATTTTAGTAAAATATGCATATATGAATTAGTAAAATTAAGATTCATTTAAAGACAAAAAAATTAAGATCGTAAAATAAATATTATCAGGTTATGAGTTTTTACCGTTTGAAGCAGATAGATTGATTTGCATATTTTTTTTAAAAAGCATTTATAATTATTTATTTACACTAAATTGAAAAAGAGTAAATCTCAAATTTTGTGTTTTTTTCTTTTATATAAATGTTAGTAATTTTATGATTAGTTAAATATTTTTATTTTGAGATTTTAAAAAATAGGATAAGAAATAAAAGAGTTTGTGTCCGCAGGCGTGCATGTCTGCAGATTGTGAATGGACGGATACGAGTTGGGATTTTTCAAAATCCGTATAAAAGCGGGGCAGCCCATACAAGATTGTTTTGAGCGTGGGTTAGTGCGGTTCAATCCATGATCCATCATGGTACCCCCTATCAAAATGCTAGTACTGTAAATAGGTAGATTTTTAACTCATAATAAATGGTTTGGTGAACTGATGAATAGATCTATACCATGTTTGTTTTTTGGGGGCTATATTCTAAACGATTTTAAGACTAGATTAAGGTTTTTTTCAAAGGAAGAGTTACTCATGTTGGGCCCTTATTGTATGATGGTATGCCACTTAAGTATGCGATTGTAAAGGTCCATTTTATAGATTGCAGGTAAACATGGTCCTGGCCCAGAGTCAGTCCATAATTAACAAACAGCCCCCCTCATTGACAACGCACGAACATTATTCAAGAAAAAGGAAAAAAAACACCAACGTACAATTACATTTAGTAGGATTAAATACTTAAATAGTTCAAAAAATAAATAAATAAAACTTGACTTTCAGATTAATTCAAGAAAGTGTGTTATTTTCATCTTGAAATCATAAATTTAATATTTGCAAACATATTTGGACTTCTTGGTCTTTCTCTTGTTAGATTTCTAATTAATACTTGCAAATTTTGTTATATATAGTATGCTTACTATCTTGTCCCACTCTCATATGTAACATATATATTCTGATTTTATATAAACATAATTATAACCGGTGAAGTAATGGCAAGACATATTGTTTAGAGATAAAAACACAATACTCACAATGAATATAATTATGATTTTGAATTTGAACTATAAAAAATATATAAATTGTACTATTGCGTGTAACATTTTTTTAAATTCCAAAGCACATTGTTAATGGGATAAACTAGTAAAATAAAAATATTAATATTTACTTATTTAGAAAAACAACATAAAAATATTCATGAATCTGCGTGCCAAATTCAGTTTCGGCAAAGAATCCAAATTCCAGTTGCAGAAACGAACTAGTTTTTTGCCACTTCCCCATAGTCCAAAATCTTACAAGTTACAACACCACACCGCCATACTACAAACCAAAAAGCAAAGTCCAAATTTATTGTACATATGGCCTTTGCCTTTGTCACGCATTATTTTTGTTCATCTTTTATTTATTTTTTAAAAACTTTTTTTTGGGTATTAGTAAAATGTAGATACTACATAAGAAGAAATGGTTTTCTTTTCGATAACAATTTTCATGGATAAAAATTTAAGGATAAGTTACTTTGGCAGATCGAAAAGGTTGGAAAAAACTTGGTGGCTTATTTCATTGATTGGCAACCATTTTATTACATGATAATAAGATGTCCGTCACAGCTTGCTTGGCGCTATCAATGTTCATTTGTGAATAACGGATAAACTAATTGAATATGGAGAGGTTTGAACATCCAAATGTAGGGAAATTTATCGAAAATGGGCAGGTATAATTTACTTGTTACCACCTCACAACATTATTTATTTTATTAGTTACTTTTGTCCAAAAATTTTTTACAAAGACAAAAAATTTCTTATACGGTAGTGATGGGTGATTTTCAAGGAATTTGTATCACATGACACTCTTGTCATTTTTTGTTAGAAAAAACAACTAGTAACTTAAACGTCAATTCGCTCTACTGGAATGTGTCGAAATAACCTAACAATGGTTCATAACAAAATTTCTCATTCTTATTAGAGGAAAGCCAAGAATATGAAGTCTTGCTTATATATGATGATATTCTAACTTGTTGAAGATTCAACCTCGCTCTGATACCAATTATTGGGAACGGAAAGCGAAAATACACAAAATATAGAAAGAAAAATATAAAAACAACAACACACGAATTTAACATGGTTGGTTCTCTCAACAAAAACCTTTATCCACGATCTAAAAGGTTAAAAGCTCAACTATGTAAACTTTGCACGGAGAAAATTACAAACGCTCCCACTGTGTAATTTTTGCACAAAGAAAATTGTAAACTTTTCCAAGACAACTTTCAACCTATTGTGTGATTTGGGCACCCATGACTAGTAAAAGAGACTTAAATTATGACAACATATTTATAAGTGTCTCTTCCCTCAATTATTTTCCAACCTTTCCAATGTGCAATTGAGAAATCCTACTCTCAATGTGATATTGAGAAAATTTTAATTCTAAAGAATTTGAGAAATATAGCCTTACAAATCTTCTATTTTTCTCAATTCTCTTACCCTAACAAATCTTCCCTTTTCTCAATTTCCCAAGTCACAACAAAAGAAAACCTAATTATTTCTTAAGTTTTTCATGGTATTCTTCTCTGTTCCTCCACTAGTTTTATTTAAAAAATTTCTTAAAAGGATGACAATATTATTCAATAGTTCTTCAATATACCCTCTCAATATAGTGCAACAAACTACTAATATGATAGTTCATGCTTCTTTTCTCTCATCAAACTCGAACCTCTTACAATTTCGATTATTTTCTCCTTCTAAGATGAAATTAACTTTAGATTTATGGTTTTAAAGTTGATAGTTTCAACTTGGAAAGATGAAGATATACATCAAAACTAATTTAAAAATACAATAAGTGATATTAAAGTTGGTTCCGAAATCCAACACAAGTTATATATGAACCTAGGGGATAGACATGGTCGAAGTGACTAAAAATAAAATGTTAAGCATGCAGAGGAGGGAGACCTACATTCCGCAATTGTGTGCTTAATGTACAATGTCCAAGAAAACAAAAACCAATGGCAACGTTAATGTGTTATGGGAACATGACCAAATGTGCATATAAGAAAAAAAAAAAAAAAAAAAAAACTACAAGTAATGTTGTAGTAATAGTATATAGTCATATTGTCCTTAGTTTGAGGCTGGCTATGACTCATATATAGGATCATGCGCAAAAGGAACCGCACGCGGACTGGCTCTAATTCTTCTCTCTCAACACTCTCTCTCTGTACAACCAAATTGCCTTTTTTCTTCTTGAATTCTTGAATCTTGGGTTTCTTCAGCTAAGTTTCAAATAACATCATTATTTGGACATTTTTATATTTGTTTAGTTTATGTATATGTTTATGCTGTCTGTACAATGCATGGTTGTATGTATATGATGGATGATAATGACAAAAATGCTTCCAACACACTCATTTCTCACTTTTCGATATTTTTGTCTTTTCACTCTTTTCTTTTTTTGATCTCACTTCTTGGATCTCCCAATTCTTCTTCAATCATAACTTCTTTGTGAGCATTATAATTAATTTTAAAAAATGTTGTAAGAAGAGACATTCTTTGGTGAGCTTTGTCATTCCAAGTTCAGCCATTGCTCATGAGATGACAACTTTTGGCTTCGCAATTAGCATGGGTATGTGAGGAATTTGGGCATGCCGCCTAACCTATTGTGGGTCACACATCCCCATATATACTTGTTCATTCCTAGCTAGGGAGATAATCATCAATCCTTTGCTCTCTGAATGTTCATGTTTTATTAACTTTTTTTTTTTTTTTATGGAAAAAGTTTTATTAATCTTAATCTATAGCTACATTGTACATTCTTTGAAGATTTCATGATTGTGGCATATGCTCCAACGCTTTTAATAGCCCCCAAGTGGCGTAACGGATTGAATCTAAAACAAATATAATGTCAAAAGTAATAAAGAAAAGAAATAAAAACTTACCTAGTTTAGTCAATTAATTTATATTTACGGACAAAAGAGAAATAAATTTATTTACTCATTATGAAAAATCATAGTGTAGAAAATACTTTCCCAACTTACAAAGTCCAAAACCTAAATTAGAGCTATTTCAGAAAAACCTAACAAGAATGACTTAGGTTCATAATTAGATTACTAACTAATAACTAGACAAATGATCCAAGTCCTATATATTTCTCGTATCCTAAAAAGTTTAACCTAATATTCTTTATATAAGAAATAATACAAAAGTAATTCTCATAAAAAATCAATATGGAATTAAACCTTTACTCCGTTCAGAGGCTTCCATATAACTATCTTACCGGCACCATATTTGCCTTAAAATGTACTTACTAATGCCAATCTTTGCACAAAAAAGACTAATAAGAAAGTATTTATTATTATTATTATTGCAAGAGGGATGTAGTTTAATAGCACGACTCTTTCACATATTTCATATAGATATCTTCATTTGATATGTTAAATCAGAGGTCCTAAATTCATATCACTCAAAAAGCGGGTTATTATTACATATCAATTATGTGACCCTGATTATCTGAATAATTAATTTAAAAAAAAAAAAAAGGAAAGGAAAGAAATTTATCTAAAAATACGTTCATCGCACTGACAATAGAACGACATGATTAGTGTTACAAAGTAAGTAAAATCAGATTGCAAGTTACTATTTTTTATGTATTAAGATTCGAGGGATAGATCACCATAAAACAAATTAGAGGATTAGTACATGTAACACGAAGTTTTAATGCTACAATATATGTCTAGTCAAAATTCAGGATGACCATGAAACTCTCGGAATTTTGATAATTTGTCTGAAAAAAAATGTTGTATTTTTGGTAATTTTTTTCCTTAAAATTGATTTTTTTATTGATTTCAATGAAATAAAATGTTAAAATGTCACAAATTGTAATATACCAAACTTGTCTTGTGCAAATCTAACCCTCAATGGTTGGACTATGAAATTATGCCAAATGACCTCTTTTTTTTTTTTTTTTTTGGCTAAATCCAAATAAAAAATTGTTTTACGCCAAATGACCTTTTTGCTAAATCCAAATAAAAAATTGTTTTACGCCAAATGACTTTTAAATTATGTTATCTTTTGGTTGTTATACTGATGGAACGATTGTTACATTTATTAAGCCACTAACTAATTAACCAGCTTCCACATATTTAAAATAATAATAATTAACGAGCTGTTTGTCATATGAAAGAAGAGATTACAAATAAGTACATAATAGTTTCCGCGAGATTTCCAAATTTGGCAAGAATTCATTTGTCCTCACTCCTCACCCTACCATATCTAGACACTCTCCTATCTAACGTCCTTTGATTAACCAAATGGCATTCGATATTAATTTCTACATTAATTAAAACCATGTTACTCTCCTTGCTCATAAATGTGTTAACTAACCATATGCATTTAAATTAATATTGCACTAAAGTTTTCATTTTCTGATCTACAAAATTTATAACCCAACACTCTTGACAAGTATAAAGGTTCATCTGTTAACATTTCTTTTTGTTTCAAAAGCATCGATGGCACGATCAAGGTTTTTTTCTTTATTTAGTCCATTTTTAAAAAATAGGTAATAAATAAGTCCAGTTTTTTTTAAATCTTGAAGAGGCTATAACGAAGTCATTGTGCATTATCAAATGAGATAAAGCACAATGGTCATGCGTTATAGCTAATCACGAGCTTAATCCGCGTTAAGTGCTGAGGTAGATAATCTGCGTTAAGTGCTGAGGTAGATGATAACGCACAACCATTGTTCATTATCTTGATGATTGTGCCTTATCTTGTTTATGTTGATTAGGAAGAAATAATTTTTGTAGGTATTTGGAAAACTTTAAACATGAATAACTCTGCGATCGGATGTCCGTTTCACGAGTATGACCACTCGTTTTTATGGTTCTTGTAAAGAGGAACGCAACGGCATCGTCGAAAAAGTGATACGGACGCGTTTCGGGGCAAAAAAATTATTTTATATAGTCGAAAACTTTGATGGGGCATAACTTTACGCTCGAATGTCCAATTTTGAGGCGATTCTTGTAGGCATTTCGGGTATTTTTTTCGAGACCTACGCATTGGAAACAGTTTTAACGGTTTCCCACTGACCGTTTCCACAAAAACCTCCTATTTTCGTTTTAATTTACGTTTTTGTAATTTTCTAATACTTTCTCTCTTGTTAACTAAAAAATTACACCACCAATTTGAAAATTAAATAGAGGAGCAGTCTTCTTTTTACTCTAATTAAAAATTTAAATGATTGAAGTTGTTAAATATTGGAATACGTAAGTTATTATTAAATAAAATCTCATGCACTTATTGAATCGGATCCAATGGTAGTCTATTGGTAAGTCTTCTATGTTATTTCTCATAAGGTTAAAAGTTCAAACCTTGTTATAAGATTTAAAAAAAAAAAAAAAAAAAAGATTAACGCACAACCATTGTGCGTTATGGCCAAATCAGGGATAAAAAAATTTTTGAACTACTTTAGTATTACATATCAATTAGTAGTTAAAAAAAAAAGGCTTGTTTTAAGAAAAAAGCCCACGATCAATTTTGATGATTAAATTGTTCCAAACTTATTACTAAGTAATTTGATACAGTTGAAGTCACGAATTCAAATCCTGACTAGTATTAGTTTTTGTTAGAGATATCACATCAGTATGTGATTCTCCTAGATTATCTTGGATTCTATAAGAGATTATTTGGTTAATATAGCAGTATTCCTTATTAGTGGTTGGTTAGAATCCTATATTGATTAGGATTAGGATACTTTGTAGCTTATAAATAATAGATCATAATGAATAAGAAATCAATCAAGACAATCAATTGAAGCATTCAATATTATTCTTCTCTGCGCCCTAAATTTCTTAACAGTTTTAAAATTATACTTTCTTCTTGGTAGTGGCACTCTTGTGAAGCATGTGTTTGGCTAGTTATTCAGTTAATCTAATATTGTTCTCTAGTGAGCACGAGAACCCGAACATTAGATAACGAGAGGTGTATTGGTCGTCCTCACTAACATCTTCTTTATATTCCGAAAATAAAAAAGGAACACGGATCGGATTAGAAATTCTTCAATGTAATTATCTTTATTATTCTAATTGTGATTATATAACATGATTTAATAATTATGATTGTAGTAATTTTAGTATAGAAAATTACCAAAAAAAAAAAATAAGGGTATTGCATATGTATTTGACATCTTTTATTATAAACGTGATTTTAAATTACAAATTGTATAATATACCTCTAATATATTATACTTTATAATAATTATTATACCATATTTAAATTATTTGAATTTTTTTGAAGGAAAATAGAATTATATATTATTAAAATCAAGCATAATAGCATGTGATACATCATGCGATATGTTTCTAGTCCATACTTGCACCATATCAAAAACTAAAGCAACCTCTGCAAGAAAATGGATCAGACTATGTCCTCACCTATAAACATGGGAAAAGAAGATGAAAGAAACATTTATACTGTTACAAAATCCAAAAGACAAAGTGCCAAGTTCATATATGTCTTCATCAATACTAGTAAGTGAGAGCTAGGAGCGGATCACTTTAAATGACAACTTTATCGTTCTACTTTGTGTTAATATTAATTATATTTTGTTATTTTAGTCTCCCAAAATATTTTGTGTATTTTATGTAATATATATAACATTATATCTATTTTATCTTAAAATTAGTATATTTTGTCTACTTTAACCCGTTAAATTAATCAGATTAAAGTATAAATATAAAAATAATAATAATAACTCAATATTATTTTACAAAATCAAATGATATATAAATTTTTGTATTTAAATTTGGGTCTTGGTAGACTAAATAACGGGTGATTTTTAACCACCCTGTTATATCCATGATTGTACGTATGGAATGCCAACATGTACTTTATAATATTGTTAGAATTCCAGGGGTTTTTTCTATAAGAATATCCACATCTTATGATAAGTCGAATTCGGCACTTGATCGTCACAACAAAACCCAAAGTATAGGGTGGTTGAGATGTACAATTTTCAAACAAATTCAGAGTGCCCATCTCCAGCCATATGCATTTCTTGCATTATTATCATGAGAGAGTCTCCATCCAAAAACCTCATCTTCAATGAGCTGGTAATTTTGTGCTATACACAGAGATTGGGACCTACCTATGATTAGTATCCAATGCATTAATTCACCATTTTCCTCTTCACTCGGGGGTTTCAATCATAGGTTCCTCATTCAAGAAAAAGTGATGATCAATCATTCAAAACTAGGCATAAGGAACAAGAAAAAGGATAAGCATACTGTCTTTCCCACTTTGAATGTTTTGAATGAAATGATATATAGGGTTTCAATAAAAAATAATAAATGAAATGATATATAGACTTTCAACAATAGGATTGAAGGTCGGTCCACTAGTAGGCTAGCCATTTACACCATTTTTTTAGCAGGTACCCTTCCCAAATATCAACCTGAGTCTAACTCTTAGTTGAGTAAACCTAACTAATAGAACTTGCTTTGAAAGTTCGGTTTCGCTACCTAAAAAAATATGAAGAGAGATAGGTTTAATCATAATCTTACTCTTATATCTTACTCTTATGTTTAAATTAGTATCAAGACAAAATATAATAATAGTGTCTATTTGAGTTCGAATATTCTGTATTTTTTTTTATTATTTTCTGTACTATTTTTTAATTTGATATATTTTATTAATAAAATCTAATAAATAAAAGATAAACCTGAGAGAAAAAGATTTTAAATATATATTTTTTGAATTAATGACTTTCAAACAAATCTTTATCCTTGTTATTTTATTATTTTTTAAGAGTTTCAGTGTTAAAAGATTTTATTTTATAAGAGGGTATACTGTGAAAAAAATATTAAATATTGTACTATTTTCACACTAATGTGAGAAATAGAAATAAAAAATTGGTGAAACGTGGGTCAAATTAAAAGAGAGGAAATATATCTTTTCCATGTAAATATGTATTCTCTGAATCACAAGTTAGACTCATAATATAATAAGATTAAGAAAAAATAAGACTGTCTCATTAAATAATGTAATAAAGTATTAGACGCCTAGTTTCAAAATTTTAAAAGTCCTCTGGTGAGGAAGTGGATCGATTATAAGTGTTTTTAGGTTTCGATCGGATAAAAAATTGTACTATAGTCCAGTCCAATTTAGTCATTTGACCTGGCTCACTTAATTTTGGAAAAAAATTTCAATTTTTTTTTAATAAAATTTATCTTTTTATAAATATTTTTTAGTTAAAAAATTTATAATATTCTTAAAATAAACTTTTCAATTCTATTTAGTGCTAACTAATGTGTGATGTATATTTGAATGAATTATTAATATATTAATAATTTTATATATTTATGATATCATCCAATTTTTACACCCATCTAACTAACTAATTTGATCAAGTATAATGTTCTATCCAATTCTAACAACATTGCAATGCATAGAGAGAAAAGCAAACCCCCAAGGATGAGTTTAAAACTTTCCATGTGAGAATCCATATTGCATTATTCCTTGAAGTCCTTAGGGAGATGAATAACCACGCATCCATATTAGTCCAAAGCTCTTTTAATATGATTTAAAAGAATCAAACTTAATTATGATTTTGTATTAACATTAATAATCAACTTACTACTTATCAAGTGTTCAAAAGTGCTGGTTCATTTATACAAGTTACTATTCACCATGTGTTGGAAGTCTTGTCCAAAGTAGGTACATCTAGCCTAATATTCTGCCTTTGAATGCTTGAATGAAATGTGATAGAGACCTTAACTAAATCTGTGGTATAGTCAGGTCCCCGGCCATTGGGAAAGCCAGAAGTACTAGGAATTGTAAGTCTCAAGAAACTTTGGGGTTAATTAAAGAGAGACAATGACCATATGAAAGTGATGAAAGGGATGGCATAATTACAGAAGTTTCTTTTGTGTTTTGTTCAGAAGGTTCAGAATCTTAGACACAAGTTTAAATAGTTGGCCCCTACGCATACTATGAATGCTATAATTAGCAATGCGACAATTGCCCAAACAACCAAAAAACATTGCCAGCAATGAAGTTATGAACCTATCTCTTTCAAAGCTCCAAAAAATAGCTAAGAGGAGCAGAGTTTCCATGAATTTTTGCCACACAACACATCTTTACTTGCATTTCATGGCTCACTCTATGCCCACCTCTTTCCTTCATCTACAAATTAGGTCAATCTACCTCCTTCCTCCTATGGTTCAACGCTTTTTCTTCTTTTGACCTCCACTCTATACATGTGTACATCAAGTTTAAAACAGTAATTGTTGTTAAAAAAATAATAAAAAATATTTTATCTACCTAGATAGTTCGGATATATATTACCAGTATTTTTGCCATCACTTTAAATTTTTTTATCGGTCAATGTTAAAAACACTCATTATTACATCAAAAGAATTGGATTGGAACCACAACTCTTCATTATGCTCTGACCCAGAAAACCTTTTACCTTACTTACAGTAACGAAACTACTTTATGCCAAGGTAAGCTGTCGATTCCCATCCCACCAGAAAAATTTTTTGAGTTTGAGTAGGAGTCATGTGTTCAAATCACATCCCCTCCTTATGCTCTAACCCATAAAACTTTTTAACTTACTTACAATAGCGGAATCACTTTATGCCAAGAGTAGTCTACTGACTCCCATCCGATCAAAATAACCTTAGGTAGGGTGTATTCTTGTGGTGTACTAATGTAGAAGCAGAAGCCACTACCATTGTGATTCAGGATAAACTGTTGGTTGTTATATATATATTTTTAAGGAGATAAGTGAAACAACTTTATTTTCCTAAAGGCTCTTTATTTATTTATTTATTTATTTATTGATATGCCCTTAGTGAAACCATGTCTTTCCTTAGGAGACTTTTTAAAAAAAGAAGTATAACTTTGATGGGCCCTATCTTAAAATAAATATAAATTTTCTTCCTTCTTTAAATACATTCTTACTTCCCCAATTAAATTCATTTCTGACTTTTCCTTAACTCTAAAAACAATAGCAGACTCCCTCCCTCAATCCAAATATCAACTCCAACCCTGCCTCTGCTGCCCATCGCCGATTAATGTACAATTTTTGTTTTCTGTACAAACTCAATTTAACTCATCCTCAAATTTTTTGCTCCCCTGCTTAATATATGTGACTCCCAAGAGATTAAGGATTAGATGTATTAGTATGATAAACGTGCATGCAGCCTCTCTCCGGTTTAGGATAACCTCAAGAACAAAAGTATTGGTTTCCGAGATTTTGTGTTTTCTATAGCTAAAGCTTTGTCACAGTGTTTGGAAGTTTTGAAAGGAAAACAAAAAAGCAGACGAAATTTGTAAGTGTTATATTGTGACCGTCGTGCCAATGGGAGAAAGCCAAAGGGTGAATAAAAAGACAATTTTATCCACCTTATTTTAAGTTCAAACATGAACATCACCTTCCCCAAATTAAAAACTTCATCAAACTTTAATTTAAGTCACCACATTATCATTAAATCCATTGAATTTAATTAATTAGGTCCCTATATATATTGCTAAGAAAAGGAGAAAGTAAAGAAAGATATCGGGTACATTGGTCCCATTCACATAAACCCTAAAGGTAAATATTCTAAATTAATTTCTACATCATTCCACATCATAAAAATTGATAATCACACCTATATTTATCTCTTTAAATAAAAGAGTGATGTTATATAGATCAAATTGATCCAATTAATTAAATTCAAGAATAAAAATATTATTTATTGTAAAAAATATTTGTACAAATAAAAAGCATAAGAAAGTTTTTTTTTTATATGACAAGTATGCTCTCCTTCTGATTCTGATTCAATTGATTGGACCAATATTGATAGTATAATTTATTTTTGTTAAATTAATATGTCAATAGATGTTAGATAAGCTTTATGTAGACCTCCTTTACATAATTCTTTAACTCTCCCACCATGGGTCCATGACTTACCTAACAACAAAAGGAGAGATTAATATAAATATAAGAACTCTGATCAAGTAAAAAAGACTTAGAAAGGAAAGGAAAATATCATGAAACTTGTTGGCGCAACTTTGTCAGTATAATAAAATAATCGATATAAAATAGGAAAGTATAAAAGAAGAGAAAATAAAGAGAAAAAATATATAGAATAATTAGAAGAATAAAAAGATAAGAGTAGATCGAAAAATATACAAGTTTTATTGATTTTTCTATGAGGTGTAAATACAAACGAAGGCCAAGGACCATATTTATAGTGCTTAAAGAATACAAGAGATAGGGGTGAATAAGAGAGATAGATTCTATCATAACTAAGATAGAATTAAAATTCTGTCACTTATCTAATTAATCATAATATCCATCTCTACACAATATCTATCTCTTTATAATATTTATATCTTCAGAACTTATTCTTATCTCTTATGTACTTCCATATAAATTATTTAATTCATAACACGATCCCCTTGAATGTCTATTACATAGAGAACATATCTCGTTAAAACCTTAATAGATAAAAATCCAGTGGGAAAATACTCTAGTAAAGGAAAAAGAGTACATCATTCTCTATGTCAAATATTCCTCCCTCTGATGAGATAATCACTTGAGACTTATAAACATGTGAAATAAAAAATTATCTCAAGTGTTGCTATCACTAATGTTTTAATGGATAAATCTTCTAGATTTAAGTGATCGAACTTGTTTGCACATTATTATTGTATCCCTTCTGGAGACCATAAATAGATATCTTTGTTTTATTACCTTTCTTATATGCTCAAATATATCCAACAATATAATTGAGCTTTCATCTAAGAGGATATATAAATATCTCAAATATAATAATTTATTTATCTTGATCACACATATTTCAGTCAACCATCATAATTATATATTTCGTAAACACAATTCAAAGTGACTGCTATGTATGTCTATATACACAATCTAGTATATATCAATGCATAACGTGATTTCTGGGGATCGTGTAAATAATCAATATCTTATATGTCCATCTTTGCGGGAGTTGAATTGTTTCTTAAATTTCGAGAGAATCATTTGAAGTAGATAAAACAATAAGTTCAATGTACATTCTAAGGTCATTAGTTAGAGAAAAATCATAATAACCATTTACTTGCATGAAACAAGTATATACATGCACTAAATATGTAGGATCATGGTACTTCAGAACCAATTAATAGTTCTTCAATATTCTTTTATAGAAGATCTTTATCAATATCTAGTGACTCAATAACTTAGAATAGTAATGATGTGCCATGTCATATAAAATATTTTCAAAATGTTTAATTTATTAATTAAGACAAAAGCTTGATTTCAAAACTCTTGATCATTATACTTGTCTTTGTTTATTCTTGTGGAATAACATTTGCTCATATAATTCTATTCTTTTAGAGGATATATATTTATAATCAAGAAGTGTATCACGCTTCAAACTTTACTCAAAATTATAAGATTTATGGTACTTCTAGGACATCTACTCAAATAAGAGTATATATTTGAAACTCTTATATTATATTAAAAACAAAGAGTACTTGATTCGCAACTATTTGCAAATGGCCAACTCTTGTGAACTTCTAGCTTACTTATTCTTGTGGGTAGATGATATTCTCATATGATATCATTCTTTTTATTGCTGATTTTCTCCTCCTAATGTGAGGCACACTAGCTTATCAAAGTGTTAATCAGCAAATTCAAAAATTAAAATATCTCTTCACGAAGCAATATATGTGACAAATATAATTAACCAATACGAGCAAATATTTCCTCATACATGGACATACTCGATCTTCTCATCATCATTTTCAATGATGATGCATTAAGACTTAGTTACATTTTTACTTATATGCTTCAGTCATATTAAGTCCATCAGTGACTTTATATAAATATGTTATCAAATGATAACATAGACAAATATATATTAATTGTTTCTTGGGTGCTATTATAAAAACTAATCATATTTTCTACAAGGAATATTTCTTCATAAGTAATGCCAAACTTTTACAAAGAATTTCAGATGAATACTTATTTTATCGTTCGCATAAATGAATATTCATAACTATCTTTCTAGGATTAATATTTCAGGTGTATAATTACTTCTAGAAATTATGTAAACTTCATGTATTCTTGTTAATTGTCCTGACTAACTCTTCTCATGCGAACTCTATATTATCATCAGTGTGTAGATTTTGAATCATTTTAATTCAATATCACTATAGGCATAAATACTCTTGTACTTTCGTGAATTCATTCATTTTATATCATGACCTATTTATTATGATGAGATATCATAATATCACCATTTTCAGGTACCTGGATTTATTCTAAAAATAATACATTGGTAATGTTTGAATTTATAATGTGACCATCTATACTTTGCTCCTTTCAAATGCAAGGAGTTCATATTCTTGGAATCAACTTATCTACCACATTTCTATTGTGTGTCAAATCATTAATTGTGGTACATTGTCCTTCAGGGACATATACTATATTGGAGCATTATTAGTCGGATGTTAGTCAGAAAATATGCATTGCCATTTTTTTTGAATTTCTGGTTCAAATATTATATAAATATCAGCTGAGACAAAAGCAATAAATATTTTCATCCAACAATATGTTTTCTCCTCTTAATGTTAGGATATTCAAAACCAACAAATTATGAATATCTCTTTTGATATTCTTTGCACAACAAATAAGTCTATCTAACTTTTGGTGGAGTAATAAAAATGAATAGCGCATATTTATTTTGTAGATGACAATACTTGGTTTCTGACCATAAACCAATAACAAATAGGAGTATATATATATATATAATAATTTATCAACAAAAATACAAAGCGAGTGATACAATATTTATAATAACTCATATTAATTCATTTATGGTCTACAGGACCATTTAGTGTATAAACATATTCTGCAGGATATTCAACACTAATATCAATAGATTCATATCACAACCAATATAATTAGAAAAAGTTATACTTTTGAAAAAATTTAAAGTATGAGTTCATTAAAAAATCATAAACTCTAGGTTACGAGTCAATAATAGTCACCCTACTATTTTATCGATGCATCGATTAATAATTTTGCATTCATCTCAAAGTAGCACATTCAATCTTAAAATAGTACTGGTGATGTTTATACATAATTTGCATTTAAAATAAGTAGCACATGGAATTTATCAAATTATGAAACTTTTATTTCCATATGAATTCATAAATATTATTCGTATTTTAATGATTCCGGATGGTCAAACTGGTTATACCAATAATACATTTTTTAACTCAATAAACTTCTGGTTTATTGAACAATTGTATCTCAAATTTATTTGTTCGGTGCAATACAAATAAATGGTAGTATTTGTTTTATAGAACACTAATAGTAATGATATTTCTTATCCATTGTCTCAATATGATGAAAAATATCATTGATACTAAAATTAATATTTTACATCATTTTGTTGAGAATAATGCATTACAAATTTGACATTTTATATAAAGATATACAAATTCTTCTGGAGCCTTTTAATTAGCTAATTCTTCTGAATTTTAAATAATGAGTTCTTCTAGAACTTTGTACTATCATGTATATATTTAGACATTTATTCAATGCATATCTTCATGCACCATTCTTAATTAGAGACATTTCTTTTCACCATTATACAATATAAAATAATAATAAACTTTAAATATAAGGAATACAAATAACATATTTTGTACCTTGAAAATAATATCTAACCATAACATATGTCAAAGGAAAAATCATATGGATATATATATATATATATATACATAAATGAATAATTTCAGATCATTTGCATGTATCATTTCGATGTCATTAATAATAGCATCACTAATATCAGTAGCATAATTTCGGGAAGTAAACAACAGTTTCATATCCTTTCTTTGAAGATGCTTAATAATAATTTAAAAGGCATACTTCATGTACGAAAATATTCGCATCGATAACTATTTTACGAAGTGTTGCAATGTATCATCTTTCTTTTTCTCACTAATTTTCACTTCTAGTGAAATCCATACATTGAAAGTGTATTGAGTCATTGTGATAATTATAAGTACTATTTATACCATAGTTGCGGTCACAACAAAAATCTGATTTATAAATAAACTATAAGTTTAATGCATTCATTTCAGGGAATGATAAAAAATCAATTGGTCGGCTAGTCTTATTTTCATCAATGACTAAATTTTCACTTTGTATCAAAAAATGTGAGACTAATTTAATAAAATGTTCAAAAATAATCTTTATCAATATTGCTACATTAGGAGCATATTTGAGATATGATAAAAGTCGAATATTTTCTTTATCACCACTAATAATATTTTCTTTATAAAATTTTGATTGAGAAGAAATTCTAAATGTATAGAAGTATGTTACTAATAAATATAAAATTTTTAGCTACAAGTATAGCCAACACAACCAGTGTTTATACAGTAACCAACTTCTGTTGGTTGTATAGTTGATCTAAAATTGTATAATAACTCACTTCTGATGGTTCATATGCAAGTGGTTTTGATGCAATAGTTTGTGTCGTCAAGACACTTGCATCAAAATATATTTATTTAATGGTGTCTTCCAAACACACTATATATATCCAGATGGATTTGTATAAATAATTACAAAATATAATTATAATTTTTTAAAAATATTATTAGCAAAATGCTCAAGTTTTATGATTGAGATATTAGTAAAAGAAGTAGCTCTCTCTGCCTTTCACTAGTACTACAGCACTACTACAGAATTTCTAGATCTTAGAGAAGGCAACAACTCATGTAGAGTCTCGTGCTGATAACGTATTATGAAACTTGTTAGCATAACGTTATTGGAATAATTGAATAATCGATATAAAATAGAAAAGTATAAAGAAGAGAGAATAAAGAGAAAAATTAGAAGAATAAGAAGATAGGAAGAATAGAGAGAGAAAAAGTATTATTAATCTCTCTTTGAAGTAGGTGTAAATAAAACTGAAGGCTAAGGACCCTATTTATAGTGATTAGGGAATACAATAGATAGAGGTGAATAAGAGAGACAGATTCTATCATAACTAAGATATAATTAAAATTCTATCACTTATATAATAATAATATTTATCTATACAAAATATTGTCTCTTTAGGATATCTATATGTTCAGAATATTTATCTCTCCAAGTGATAGATTTTGTCTAAAATATTCTTTATCTCTTATGAACATTTATATAAATTATTTAATTCACAACAGAAAAAGAATAGTACATAATATCCATACAGCAAATACAAAAAATAAATAAATAAATAAATAAAAATCATCGTGATCGAATTTCAATTTCATGTTCAATGAAATGAAAGTGAAAATTTCATTTTGGATATTGCAAGAAATTGAAAAAAAAAAAACAATACTTCTGTTTTAGTTATTTATACACAAAAAATTTTATTTTATTTTTTTAATCATGGATTATTTTTAATAAGGCAAGTGTATAACAATTTGATGATTTCATAGTAATATTCGGTGATTTTTTTTGCAAATATTATAACCTAATTTAAAGTTTTTTTTTTTTTTTTGTTGCCATTCTATTGGATATCCATGCATCAAAATGTATCGAATTTTATCGAGAAAATTTTAAATTGCTATTGTTGCAATGTCAAAATAGTTCATACCTATGAAAATATAAAATAAAAATTAATTGATATAAATAAAAAAAAAAGTCAAAAAATTTCAAGGCTATATATAGCTAATTTCTCATCAATTTAATTCTTGCTACTATGATATTCTAAAAAAGAAAATGTTAATTGCAAAATACCCTTCTTAGGTGGGGGCTTAATAGCACTTTACCCCCCAAGAGAAATAGGCAGTTTACCTCCTAAAATATGTAAATGCCTAAAGTAGCCATTCATGTAACTTATGGTTTGTTACAAAATAACCCCTAAAGTTTGATATAAATAAATTTTAGTCATAGCTTAATGTATAATTATAATTTATTTCAAAGATATGTATAAAATTTGTAATAAAATCTTTTTAGTCTATAGTTTTTGAAGATTGATAATTTAACTTAA
This sequence comes from Catharanthus roseus, assembly GCA_028651295.1. Lineage (NCBI taxonomy): Eukaryota > Viridiplantae > Streptophyta > Magnoliopsida > Gentianales > Apocynaceae > Catharanthus > Catharanthus roseus. Next base: position 3,766,890 of record JAPQWS010000047.1, read on the forward strand.
AAAATTTAATTATTTAAGGAAAATTAGCATGGTAATTTTAAATTTAATTCAATAAAAAATAAAATATTTGGAAGTAAAATACTAAAATAATAGTTAAAAATATAATTTTTTTTATAGTAAATAATAATTAATAATCAAGTTTTTTAAAGTTAAATAATCAATCTTGAAATAATATAGATTAAAAAGATATTATTACAAAAGTTCTTTAAAGTTAAATAATCAATCTTACAAATAATATAGACTAAAAAGATATTATTACAAACTTTATGTAAGTATTTTGTAATAATTTTTTTTAGTCTATATTCTCTAAAGTGAGTATTTAACTCAAAACAAAAATATTTTATTTTATAAAAATAAATAAATTGTTAGAATTAACTATAAAGAAAAAAATTAAAAATTTTCGTCTATCATTTTAGTACTTTACTTTCAAACATTTTATTTTTCATTAATTAAATTTAAAATCAGCTTACTAATATCTTGAAATAATCAAACTTGTTAAGTTAAGTAATCAATCTTTAAAGAATATAGACTAAAAATATATTATTACAAATTTTATGGAAGTATTTTGAAATAAACATAACTATAAATTAGGTTATGCACTAAAATGTTTTTATATCGAACTTGAGAGGGTTATTTTGTAAGAAATCATAATTAACATGAAAAAGATATTTTAGAAATTTTATATATTTTAGAGATAAAATATCTATTTTTAAATTTTGGGAGTAAAATACTTTTAAACTCACATAAGGGGTATTTTACAATTAACAAAAAAAAAAAAAAAAATCAATTCCCTTGATCCTCCAAAAGGAAGAGAATTAAAAAGCAAAGAAAGGAGGAAAGGAAATAGCACAACAAACTTCGTTAAGCACATGTCATTTGTATTTGTTGAAAACATCTTTTTATTTTAAATCTCTCTCTATCTCTCCCCTTCATAAGCAAATCATTTCTTTATGTATGATTAAATCTTTTTATTTTACAAAAATTATTGGTTTATCGGTGACAAAAAAATGATTTAATGGTACAAAATGTTCCTTACGAAATATAGATATTGTGAGTACAAATTATAGCTCTTGTTTAATGTATTAAGTGGTTCAAATTTTTTAAAAGATCTTATACAATATTTTTAATAATATTACTGACGATCTTTAAATATCTGGTGTATTATTAAAATTGTAAGTTTTCTTTTCATATGCAAATAATTACTTTTGAGCATTGTATTATTTTATAAAAGTTTATGTGGTCGTGAAGCATATATAAAATTAACACGATATTGAAGTATTAAAGATGAAATTAGATAGGTTTAATTTTAAAATTTTTGTATTGGGTTTAAAAAAATCAAAATGGTTTGTGAGGAGAATGAGGGAAAAACTTATTGGAAATTTGGAATGCTATCTAATCTCACAACAAATTAATAACTTAAGGAGGAGGGTTTGGCCTTTGATCTCCTAAGATTGATGTTGAAGGCTGGCTTTCTTTTCAATTGACTTGGTTTAATTTGTGAAAATTGACAATATTACCAATTAATTAAGAATTATATTATAAGTTGGGATTTTTTTGGATTAAGGGAGATTTAGCCGAATGTCGTTCTCCTGAATAGCGTCTTTGGTTCATTTTCAAGAGATGTTGAAAGAAATCGTAAAGGAATTTTTTTTGCCATTCTCGTGCAAACATGAAAATTGCGATTCAGACATGGGAACCCAAAGATGAAACACAAAGGTATTGTTGGGAGAAAGAATTAGTAGGATTAGGACCACACTCCTATTTGTAATTTTGGCCATTTCATAACTGACTTGTGTGAGTGGGACCAGATATTTAAGTGTATAGATTCCATCCTTCCATCCATCCATATCCCCAATTCTTGAAAAGTTACTCGACTTTTTTTTTTTTTTTTTTGGGTCAGAAAATCTTCCATTCTTTTGGCCATGTAATTTTAGGTCATCTATTCACCCCCCCACCATAGATTCCGTCACAGAAGTTGAAAGCTCCTGCCTACTAACCCAATAAATTAAAATAGTAAATATAACTTAATTCTTTTATATGTATTAGCATTAGCATTGTGATGTATAAGAGAAGATAACATATTTTAAACCATGAAAGTTATTAGTTTAGTTTGTATTTAAATTGAGCTTTATTTTAAATTCAGTGTAAAATTCTTTTTTTAATTCTACATTTCTTTGTAACAAAGGTTACAAATCTTATAAAACTCAAAACAAATATTTCATAACCAAATTTTGCTGTTGCCTTTTTTTTTTTGGCTAAATAAACTTTACTCTAAACATTGAAATAGTGCAAATTTAATGTCATTATATAATGTGTTAAAATGATTAGAGTTGAGGCCTGTTCATCAAAAGATCGAGTTATGCAGGTTATTGTTGCCTTTTATGAAATTTATTTATGCATATATAAAGTTTATTTCTACCTTTAATAGCTTTATGATTAATTTGATTAATATTGTTGTAAAGTTTACTAATAATGTAATACTTGTTATACTAAAACATATATTAAATAAATTATAACTAATTTCGAACATTAATATGCATAGCTTACGAGAATGAGAATATGCATTTACTAGCTAAATAATATACTTGCACAAGGACATGCCCATTTTTTTAGTAATACAAGTGCATACCATTTTAATATACATTAAGAGATAAAAGGAGAGTATAAAATTTTTATTTCCACTTATTTATACGAGTTTTATAAAATATAAGATTTTTATTTTTGATACTATCATTTTCTAAGGAAAACTTTGTATACTACTTTGTTTAGAGAAAAGTATTTCAATGCTTTTTTTTATTTAAAAAAAAAAAAGAAAAGAAAAAAGGAAAAGTATTTCTAAACTTTCATAAATGCATATATGTATTCCAATACTTCAACTACCATAAAACTTCCAAGTATCCAAAACATTGAGGACAAAATAGTTATGCTAAATCATAATAAAAGAAAATGGTAAAACCATCAATTCTAAATAAATGGAATAATTGGAAGGTAAAACGAAGTATCATTTTATTTTATTCCTTCTCTTTTGGGCTGGGTGGATCACTAATGCTTAATTAGTCACTGCCTTTTGACACATAATTCTTTTCAAGATTTTAAATCATTTCTTTTTTTAAAAAACAAAAGCAACTGTAAATTATATTCCTACTAAACAGAATTTAATCAGTGTCATTTTGTAGTCTTTTACCTATAAATTTTTGAAAAAAAAAAAAAAGAAAAACCCCACAAGAGCATTCTCAGCTATACCAAACAGAACGCTTTTTTTCTTTTTTTGATGAGCAACAAACAGACCACTTTTGATACACAAGAGAAAAGGTCCTTTTTGTATTCTACTGCTGCACTGTCAAAAGTATATCCTCTCCATTTACTCAAAAATTATATATATATATATATATATGTCCTATTGCTCCTTTGAATTTTTCTCTTTGAAATTTCATAAATAGTCCAAAATAAAAAAGTTTACAAAATAAAATGCCACAGAAACAAAAGGGAGAAAGATATATAACTTTAGAAAGTCCATTTCTCTATGTATTCATAATAATAAAGTTAGTAAAGCCTCCAAAAATAAAAAGAAAATTCAAAAACTCCACCATCATATATGTCAAAGGCGTCCTAATAATTCATCCAAAATTGGTCGCTCCAACCAATTATGAAAATTAAAAGAAAAAAAAATTCTACACAAAAAAAATACCAAAAAAAAAAAAAAAGAAATTTTAACGAAGATGGGAGAGAAAGCAGGATTTGATGAAAGAGAAAGAGAGAGCTGGAAACAGCTGGAAAACCTACTCCATCAAGAACCGCTTCACAATCTTCATGCTTGGTTCCACAACCTGTTTTTCCCATATCTCAACCGTTCTTTTGCCGGTTTTTGACGTCATCATAGCTTCTCTGAACGCCTCCGTGGCATCAATCTTGTGTAGGTCCCATCCTGCGTCTCTCAATCGTAGGATCTTCCCCAGTTGCCTTTTGGCTAGCAGACGCGTGTTATCCTTGATTGCCTTTACGGCCTCCTCGTATAACACTCTTCTGCTTTCCACGTCATCATCTCTCTCGGAATCTCCTCCCTTCCGTTTGAAATATTTCTCAAACTCCGGCACACCTATTGCCTTTTTCAACCCAGTCAAACTCACTGAGTCAGCTGGATCATCACTTATGAAACCTTCCGAGACGAAATAGTCAGCGAGTTCTTCGAGCATCCCTTCCTCCAACATCTCATCAACCCGTTTGTCCAAATACTGATTCAAAACTGGTAGAGAAACGTCCACCCAGAGGAAACAACAGTTGTAACGAAGCTCTGTACATACTGAGTTAACCGAGTTGGACTCATCGAAAACGTCTGAGCTCGGATTGAAACGTTTTGCCAAAAGGGAATAAATAAATGAGTTCGACCCACCAACGATCATTGGTGTTTTTCTTCGGGAAATTATTTGGGCAATGGTTTTAGAACCGATCGAACGGAAATCAAAAGGGGAAAACTCGGTATCCGGGTCGAACTCACCGAGAAAATGATGAGGAACGCCGCGGCGGTCATGCATTGACATTTTATTGGTAGTGATATCAAGGCCTCGATAAACTTGGATTTTATCGGAGTTCATGATCTCTGAGTTGGGAAAAAAGCGTGTGACTAAATCAATTGAAAGCTTCGATTTACCTGACCCAGTGGGTCCCATTATCACAACCACTTTCTTCTGGCGGCGAGTTGTGGTGGTTGCCATGTGGGTGGGGCACGTGGGCTTCTTCTTCGATGACGACGGAGATTGTGATTTATAAAGCCGAAGAAAAGAGGAAAAGGATCTGGTTGGGGGGGTACTGTATATTGGTGGAAAAAATGGGGATAATCTTTTCATAAGGAAGAAGAGAAAACAGAGGAGGGGAGAGGAGAGGAGGGATGATGATAATGATGAATGAGTATCAACCAACAAGGTCTCTATGATGCCTCCTCTCCTGTGTTATTATTATTCTCTGTACATATAGCATACGGTTGGAGCATGAGAGAGAGAGAGAGTGCTCAGTGCGCGTGACTCAGTAGAGAGAGAGAGAGAGAGAGAGGGAGAGAGAGGGAATATATATAGTACGGTAGTTTTATACGTGGGCAGTGGGGAGCGGAACTGGAATATGCAAAGACGGGTTTGGTACAAGTTTGTTAAATTGTACTGATTATAATACCAGCCACCACCATAGATGACACTTAAGTTTCATATGAGGAGAAATTGGAAAAAAATATATGTATTATGTACTGTTTTTTTAACCAAGATTTATGAAGAAGATGAAATGGAGGGGCTATTGGCCTTGTTAATTTCTCGTCTGCTCAAGAACTCAATCTGAATGCCATTGTTGCGTCGTCTTTCTTTTCCTTTCTGTGCTTCATGCATGTATAAAAACAGAGGGCATGGATGGACTAAGAACAGACTATACTATACACACAAGTAGTCTTGTTTGAATAATATCTAGGTGATGGATATATTTATAGTGCCACTAATATTATCGGCGGTGGATTGTCGAGTGGGGGGGGAGTGGGGGGGGAGGGGGAGAGGAGAAGAGGAAGAAGTTGTTAAGTAAAGTAATGGGAATGCTGGGGAAAAAGGGGTGAGGAGTATATGAGAAATTGAAGTGGGGAAAGAGGAAGTGTTTATGGGAAGGACTCTGTTTTTGTTTATGATACAACTACAATCCAGAAACAAGAATAAGCTTGCATAATATAGCCTTAGCCTATGGCCACCATTACCAGCTTTGAGCCACCTTTTTTTATTTATTGATACTATTACTTTATATATATTGTATACGTGTTCTAGGTCCGTTGTTCCAGGTACAGTAGTTTATTTTCAAAAAAAATTAAATTATTTGTAAGAGAATTGATGTAAAGTATTTTAAAACATGAGTTAAAATCCAATTACAAGCAGAGTGACGAAGTTTTCTTTTTTGTTTTTATTTTTTTTGCTACTTCGTGAAAAATTCTGTTATGAACATTAATCTTCTGAATCATATTAAATTATATAATTTATCTAATTATTACTTTCTTTATATGTTTATTATAATTTTTCGGGGTAAAACGGCACCCGAAGTTATTATCATTTCATACAGATGAAAGGCAATCACTAAAATCAACGTAAGATATATAAAAAGTATAGCGTGAAAAAAATTTATTTCTCCTTTACACTTTTTCTCTTTGCCCCTTTTTTTTCATATCTTTTCCTTAAAAAATTTCTTGAATTTTTCATTTTGAAGACGGTAGGAAAATAAATGTTGATGATTTTGAAAATTATGCGAAGGAAAACATCGATTTTTAGGTAAAAAACACTCCAAAATTGAAGATTAAAGATTGGCAGAACATTCGATGTGCGTCGATGAAATTCTCAAGGAATTTTGCCCAGCTAGGCAGAACTCCTTGAGGAGATCCACTTGGCTAGGCGAAATTCTAGCCCCTATCAAAAGTGCACCAATGTTGACTTTTTTTAATTACCTTCTAAATTTTTATAATTATGTTATTATGTTAGTTTTTAACTTTTATAAAATATAGTTATTAATTTCTTATATAATACTATTGTATGACATGTAGATGTAGATGAAGATAACTTAGCAGAATATCCAAAACTGGATGAATATTTTGATCACAAACTTTTCAAAAAACATATCAAGCATTTGAAATGCAAGAAAAGTTGGTGTAATGGGCAAAAGAAACTATTACGACAGTGAATACATCTAAACAAATTTTAAAATAACGCAAAATAATTATGTATATGTTTTCCTAATGTATTTTATACTTTTTCGTCATTCAATTATACTATTAAAATTTCTTATTATTATTTATAATTAACTTTATATTTTATTATTTAAATTATACATAGGGGCATAATATAGTTAATTAATTATAACCTATTATTTTTTATTATTAAATTATTATTATTTTAAACTTATTAATTATTTTTTAAAATTATTAATTTCATATTTTTTATTAAATTAAATTATTTTTAAATATCTATTATTATATCAAAATAATTATTTTTCTACATTATCTATTATTATGTCAAAATAATTATTTTTCTACACTATCTATTATTATTTAATCTCTAAATATAATTAAATTTTGTATCTAATGATTAAAATTGATGTGCGCTAACTTTATTTTCCCTTTTATAATTTAGATTAGTAAATAAATTTAATTAACCTAAAAATCTAAATTAATAAATAAGTATAATTAAGTTAAACATTAACAATTATAACAATTATATAATGGAAAAAACAATAGTAACAATTAACGGGAGCTTAAAATCACATAATTCATAATTAATGCAAATATGAACGCTAATAAAAATTAGCGCAAGGTTAAAATCACATAATTCATAATTACTATAAACATGAACAATTTACATTACTATATCTACTAAACATAATATGAACTAAATAATTAAAATTAAACAATTAATTATCGACTAAACAAGTTAAACACCATTGCTAACATATGTACATATATTAGAGCTGTGCATTATTCGTAAAAAATTGAAAAACTGAACTGAATCGAAATAAATTTTGATTTTAGATTCGATTCAGTTTTCGGTTTGAGAATCTCCTCATCAAACCGAATAAAAAAATGAAAAGATATTGTACTCTCTCTCTCTCTCTCTCTCTCTCTCTCTCTCTCTCTCTCTCTCTCTCTCTCTCTCTCTCTCTCTCTCTCTCTATTTATATACATAGTCCAGGGGTCTTTCTGTAAAAAAAAAAAAAAGTTTTAGTGAAAGGAAAACAAATATCTAGGGTTATGCATTCATTCTTTTCTTATGTTTCACTTTTTCTTACCCGTCTCAATCCATGTCTCCATGACTCTGCCTCCTCCATCTCTCCATCTACTGACCATCTCCTCGATCTGACCTTCTCCAATCCTCCACTCCACTCACTATTAGTGAATTCCACGGTCGTCTTTTGCCTCATTGGGACAATACTGTGAATCGCACACTGCGTCATCTCTGTCTCAATTCTTCGACTTCTTTTCCAAACTGAAACCACCGCTGTGACTCCCAAGTCCAACCTTCAACAAATCAAGAAGGTAACCTCTGATACTCTCCTCTCTTCCAAAATTTCTTCTGTTTTTCTTCCATTGGATTTTGATATGGCTTTCCTCTGGGATTTAAAATTTTTACAGTAATTATTGACTTACTGGTTTTATATGGGTTTGCTAATTAAAGGACTTTTAACAATTAGAAAAATGATTTTTAATAAATACTGGTTGAAATTTGAGTATTATATTTTTTGGTTAAGTTATATCTATTCTGTTTTGATATCTTTTTTGTTAACGTTTTGATTTTTCAGAAAAATCTTTTTAAAAATAGTTATTTAAGTTATTTTGATTTTGTTTACTTCTGTTTAGTATAGTTTTTGTGGTAGTTGTACTGCTTGGTAATGGTAGGTGTTTAATGTTTAGGAGTACAGTATTGTTCAAGATTTATTGTTGCTTAATATTTGCTTTTTTTTTTTTTTTTCTAGTGTTGCATATGATTGTGAAGGAGTTTAGTTGAAAATGTGATATTTTCTATTTCATTTTTTTTATTTCTTTTAAAAATCTCTTTTCTCCAAACCGAAACTTCTCCGAACAGAAATATTTTGGTTTGGAGAAATTTGGTTTTATTTATTATTCAATTGAGTTCAATTTTCAATACTTTTTCTAAAAAATCAAATTTTGAAAGAATTTTACCTAGAGCCATTTTTCCACCAAAGAAGATAGAGGGAAAATAAGATGCTAACGTTGTTTTGTGAGCAAAGGAATATTAAACCCTTTTAAGTCTCTAAAACCCGTACAATGTTTTCTGTTTACAAAGATCCTCCCATGATTTCCAGCAAAGTTATTTATTACCTTCAGACCCGCCCCAGAAAAACTAAAGGATCATAGAATTCAGGGCTAGTTTGAGAGTTTAGGAGAGAAAAGAAAAGAAGAGAAGTATTAAGTTAGAAGAGAAGAGAAGAGAAAAGAAGTCCTATGTTTTATTCCAAATATTGTTTGTGAGCTTTGGGTAGAAAAGAAAGGAGATGTATTTTTCTTATTTAGGAGTTTGGAGAGAAGGGGAGAGAAAGATGTCTTTTGACCAAAAGAGCCCTGAATACAAATAACCTAACATTTAATAGTGATGTAATTTCTTATTATCTCAAGGGCAAAATGGGTATTTAACTTTTTTTTAAATGGCCTCTCCTCATCCATTTGGAAATTGGCATTTAAGCTGATGGAGCATCACCCCTCTTTTCTTCCTTTCTACCCTTCTAAAACTTCACCAAACTTTAAATCTTTTCTTCCCAATCCTCTTCTTTTCTCACCCATTTTCAACTCCCAAACTAGCCCTTAGAGAACGAATGATGTTAATAGGTAAAAGGAAACAAGACATGGCATAAGAGAAGAACGCCTGAACCACATTTTAAAAAAGAATCTCTTTACCTTCCTGTGACAGAACCTTTTCTTTTCAACCTTTTAGTTTTTTTCACACTCTACCTTTGACAAATTGAAAAAATTTCTTTTTGGATCTACCAATTATAAGGCATGGTAAACCAGAGATAAGTTCCATAATTCCTTTCTTCTTTTGTGATATCGAGTACCGCAGTAATGGAGCCTTTAAGAGACAAAGGAACATTCTTGTCAAAGAAAATAGCAGATTTCTGAAAATTTACCTTTTGTCCAAATATGGAAGCATAATCTTGGAAGACTTGCTTTATTGCTTCAACCTGTGGGAGAGTTGCTTTACAGAATTTAATGCTATCATCTGCAAAGAAAAGGTGAGAAACAGAAGGATAAGAATGATTGAAATGGAGCCCAGAAAAAAGGCCTTGTGTTTTGAAATAACAAATCATGGTAAACAGATAGGAAGAAAGAGGGTACCCCTGATGAATTCCTCATGAGGGGAGGAAGCTACTAGAGGGGCTACCATTGATAAGCACAGAGGAACGAACAGAGCGAATACAACACATAATAAGAGAAACTAAACTCGGAGGAAAATGCATGGCTAAAATTATAGACTCAAGAAAATTCTATTCAACTATATCAAAAGGTACTGAGTCAAGCTTCAAAGTAAAGTGACTGGAAACATTGATTTTACTAAGATTCATGGAATGAAAGTCTTCAAAGGCAATAGTAACATTATCCATAATGAGAATTTTTTTAAACAAAAGCACTCTAACTATTATAAACCACAATATTAAAAAAAGGTTAGAGTATATTAAGAATGATTTTTGAAACGAGTTCGTAAATAACATTACAAAGGCCAATGGGTCTATAATCTTTAACAAAAACCAGGGGATTCGACTTTAGGGATTAATAAGATGTGAGTGTCATTAATGGCATTAAGGTTATCCCCATTATTTAAGATACCAAGGTCCATATGAGTTGCCTTTGTTTCCAAACAGACCAATACTTTTGAAGGAAGCAAGCCTGAAGGCCATTTGGTCCTGGTGCTTTTCTAACTGTTCATCTACTTTAGATCAGAACATCATCTGGTGAAAAATGTTTTGCCAAAGAATCCACTTCAGCAGGAGATAAGACTTGATCGATCATTCCATCCTGTAGAATACGAGAAGAGTTGTTAGAAGAATAAATGTACTAAAAATAATTAAGTATTGCAAGCTCAATCTCTTTAGGAACAGAGATATCCAATCCATTGGAGTCTTTGAGATGTGTGATGATGTTGCCCTTGTGGCATCGTGAAGCTTTATGGTGGAAGAATGATGTATTCCTATCACCTTCTATGAGCCAATTTGCTCTAGATCTGGTTTTCCAATAGTCTTCTTCCAACAAGAGAAATTTCTCAAGCTCTGTTTAAAATTTTGCTTCCTCATGGTTTGACCAAGAAGGTTGAGATCGATGAACTCAAGCTTTGCCTCGAGTTTTCTTATAGTAGTCATGAGGTTTCCATGCTCATTCTTACTCCAATCCAGAAGATGGTTAAATATGAAACTAAGTTTCTCCCTAACACTGTCTACTGAAGGAGAAGGGTCGGGTAGCCAAAGTTTGTTAAAAAACTCAAAACAATCCTCATCTTTGGTCCAATACAGTTTAAAAAGGTTTAGTCTTCCTATGAGGAAGAGAGGTAGGATCCTGAGACAACCACATAACAAGAGCAAGGTGGTCAGAATGGCTGGCAATTGTATTAGATAAATTACATAACAGAAAAATTTGAGAGAAAGAAGCATAGATTAATCCTTTCTAAGGACGGGCTCTGATATAATCAAACCATATTTGAAACCCTTCTAAGTGAATTTTGGGCCTCTAAAACCTGTATCAAAGAGAACCTCCTTAAAATTATTAATTTGCAAATTGTTCCTCTCCCTGCCAGTTTTTTTTATCATGGAGGAGAATCTAATTGAAATCACTTGCAACAAGTCAAAGTAAATCAGACAAAGAATAAATACGACGTAGAAGATCCCAAAAGAACAAGATTTGCTTTATCCGGTATCAAACGGGAGCTATTTTGACTCTTAGCTGAAAAAAGAATTGGCGTTTAAGTTTAGCTTTTGGGTTAGCATAAAAATTAGTAAAACGAAAATAATGGGAATAAAGTAAAGAAATAGACACATCAATATGGAGGAATAACCAAGTAAACTAACAACAGTTTCATTATTCCAAAACATAGCAAGGCCTCCATAGAGGCCAACTCTGTCTACAAAAAAAACCACAATCAAAACCTAAAGAAATCCTAATTTTATTCATTTTATTTTTGAGAGATTTAGTTTCAGAAAGGAAAACAATAAAAGATTTTGCATACTGAATAAGATTGCGAAGAGCTCTAATTGCATGAGGATTGCCAAGTCCCTAGAAATTCCAGTAAAAGAGAATCATTGATCTCGGTGGGGCTGATTCACAGCCGCCACCGCTGGTGCAAAAGATGAAAGTGAAGATTTAGACTTGGGCTACTTCAAAGCATGTTTTGAATCCTCAAGGAGAATATTTAAATAATCAGAGGTCCTCTTAAGTGATGGTGGAGTTACTACAAGGATATGATTGTCAATTGAGACAAGAGGATAATGAGGAATTGCAACTGCGGAGGCTCCCGATTGATGCATATGCTACTTTGCTTTAGAGTATTTCTTTGCATGTCTTGCTACAGGCTCATCAAAACAAAGTGAGAAAGCGCGAGTATCAGGATTAAGTGAAGTAACAACTACTTTTGTACCTGCAATAGGGCTAGGAGACTTTTTTCCAATATATCACGAAATGCTAAGTTAGAGAAAATAATAGAAAAATAAAAACAAATTCATAATAAGAAGGTTGACATTTCATAAAGTCTCAGATATATGGAGACCATTTCGCCGCAACATGAAGACCAAGATCAATAGGAGGTTAAGAAATATTATTAGAAAAATTAAAGGCATGAATTAGTGGGTAAAATAGGTTCAAGGGAAGGGGATAAAAAATCACATGAATGCTCAAATCGCTTATTACAAAAAATAGTAGCAACATAATCTTTATGATGAAAATCAAGGGGCTAAAAGTAAGTCCAACTCAATAAAAGAGCAACGTCGACAGAGGTTGGGTATGTCATGCATAAATAACTTAGAGGGAGGCCCACGAAAAGAGTCTTGGATAGAGTTTGGGGCATGCTAATCAGTCCAGCAAGGGGAAAAGGGTCTAAAGGAAATGAAGAAATCTTAAAAGGGTTTGTGTAATATAGAAGAGGAATATATTGGTCATGATTGCTAAGGGCAATGGAAGGTGGGATAAAGGTGATGGAAGGAAGAGCTGGAGGTATTGGCTGCAATCCCACAGCATTGGCAACATGCGAAGACGTCACTGTCGCAGTAAGGTCGGGAGAGATTTTAGCTAGAGGAGGTAAGTTAACTAAGTTGTATTGGAAAGGGAAAGATGAATTGAGATGTTTAGAGGGTGTGATGGGATTAGTACCAGTGAATCAATTAACGGAGAAGAAAAAATGGGTTTGTTGTGAGAATTTCCTAATTGACTATGGTGTTCTCCTACAAAGTAAGAAATGGACAGACGAAAGGGTAGAATATGGTTAGAACTTGCAGTATTGGTAGGAGGCAGAAGATCCAAGGCGCCAATAGTGGTGGCAAAGGAATAAACGATGGGTGGTAATGAGTCATCTGGTTGCGTTGGGGAGGGGAATAGATTTAGGACTTGAAGATGGCGAAACAAAAAAGGGTAAAGAAGATGGGGATTTGTAGTGAGAAAAATCTAATTGACAGTGATCATCCCCTAAAGCACTAGGAGTAGATGAACATAAGAAGGAGGTGAAGACAGCTTAGGAGAAGGTGAAGGTTTTTCAAGAAAAAAAATAATTGGGGGGATGGATGGTTCTTGATTGAGTCTTTCTAAAAATTCAATACAGAGACAATGAGCATTATCTACATGTGGGGAGAATGAATTTATAGAGTAAGAGCAGCAGTTAACTCAAAATAGGAAGTATGAAGAAACAATTATTCAAAATTAAGATCATTCTAAAATAAAATCAAATAGGGGATAATAGCGATGAGAAGAGAAAAGGATGGATTATAAAGGGGGGTGTAGAGGGAAAGTTAAGGTTAAAATAGAATAATAGGGTTCAGGAAATTCAAGAAAATATTCACAGATGGGCCAACTCCTGGGTAACAATCAAGGTCCAATGTAAACTTAACTTTCCAGACATGGTTCCATGTTATAGTATGCCAGATTGCTCCATTTTATGTTTATTACTTGCAATTTTTAGAATGTTGCAAGTCGCATTTTATGACTATCTCGTTCTCTGAGTCATACTCTGTTTCTTGGATACTTTAGGTGGGTAATAATTACTTATAATTGCCCCAACATTTTTTTTCTTCCCTCCTTCAGAATGTGTAGTCCTGGAGCCTATTTATCAGATAAAAAAAGTAGGTAATGAAAACCTAAAGGCTATACTGCATCTTCTATGGTTTTTTTTTTATTTTTTATTTTTTATTTTTTTATCTCCCCTAACCAGCATATCCATTGCAAAGAAAATAGGAAAAGGGGACATAAGAGAGGTTAAAACAAAAGAGGAAAAGGAAGTATTGCATACCTTATGTTGAGTAGGGAAGCAATACCCAACATAAATCAACATAGGTGTTTTTTCTCCAGGGCAGTGAATTTTCTTTCAACTTTAGGCTGATAATGAATGTTGTACTTCTCTTCATAGTCCTTGGAGCATGTAACGCCCTACCCCGTAAGCACCTAGCATGACCTTAAAATTAAGAACGTGATGAAAATATAGTTTTGATATATATGGTGGGATATAGTGTTTTTGGCACTTAGTAGTATTTTGGGGATATTTAGGAATAGAAATAAAATTTTATTATCTTATTGAGGTTTTATTATTAAGATTTATAAGTGCCTTTAAGTGGATTTTTATACCTAGTATATTATTTTAGAAATTTAAAATACTTGGCATTTTCATATAGGAATTCAAAAAAAAAAAAAAAAAAAACTTACCGATTAAGGAAATGTCTGCCAGCTCTTGTCTACTTGTCACCACCACCAATTTCTGCCTTTTCTTTCCCCTAACCGCCTCACAATTTCCATCTTTCTTTTTCTTTTCTTCCTAAACACCTTATATATATAGCATGCATTATATAGCATGCATGTTTGTTTTCTTTCTTTTAACTTTAGTTGGCAACAAGAATAGGCTAAGGCAACAATATATTTAAGGTTAGTTTGCATGGACCTTTCTTTTATTATTATTGATATTTTCATTAGAATATATATATACATATAGTTTAGGTATATTGTTTATTTTCTAGGCTTTAGTATATAGTGAAATTTATTTCTAGTTAGATTATATATTTTTTAATCAAGTGAACGGACGCGTTAGCGGATTGCACTGCACGTGGCTAGTCCCCCGTACTAGGGCCTCTTCTGATGACGTGGACGGATTTTTTACTCTGAGGGTGGATCCACTTTAAGAGGGGCGTAGACCGCGGAGGGTGTGGCCCAATCGGTCTACGTGGACACCGTATCATGCTCTACGGTGGGGTTCGACCGCCTAGTGGAGAGTCAGGAGGGGCTCCGCGAGCCACTGAAGTTTTAGGCCAGGAGTTTTTGGATCAAATCTCCCCGGAAAGGCATAGAATTATGTTTTATCTTTTTAGACTCGAATCGTCTGTAGAGTTTCTTTTTATGTTTATGTAAGTGGTTGATGTAAGATTACTTTTGTGTTTATTATAAAATGGAAATGAGAAGTTTTCTTTTATCCTGTGTTTGAGCGCACCGGTAGTATTTATTTACTTAAGTATTCTGCGTACTTTGTGTATACCTGTTAGTATTAGTCTAGGGTTTTGTTTTAGTGTGGAACTTATAATTTAGTGCCGAGAGGCACGCAGATGCCCTACTCAGCCACAGTTGACCTAGTGGCAGGGTTGGGGCATCACAGAGCATTTTTTACTGAAGCCGTCACCACCATGGGAGAGACTTCTCCATCTAACGGAAGTGAAGATGGGCTTAAAATTGTGGGAGATTTCCCTTTATCTAGAGCTTTTGCAGAAGTAGTAGAGGATTGAAGAGAAGAAGGATTTGTTGTGCTTGGAGAGATGGCAATGAAGAATCACCATTATTTTTAGGTAGCCAAGGAAAACAAACTGCTATATTGGCACTTGGTCGAGGAGAGATGTTGAATAGTAGTTACTGTAGAAAAAGAGAAAACAGTTAATAATTCTTTTAAAGTAGCAACAGATACTGGCCTTTATCTGGGGAGCATAGATTGGATTTGTATAGAAAATCATTGAGATTCAAATTTGATGTATCCAGAATAGTATTTTTCTTTTCTTCACATTGAGGATAACAATGACCAATTCTTCTGTAGAAAAAACAGTAGGTAGGCATTCTCTGATATTGCACCTTTGCTTGGATTAAACCCTCTCCCGATATATGTATCATAATACAACATAAAAGGGGTTTATAAACATGCAAAAGGGCCCGAATGTGAAAGAGCTGTCCTACTCCCTCGGCTATTTTACAGTTTTAAGTTCTCGACTGTCTTCGAGCATAGAAGCCAAACAGCGAACCGATCTCCGGAGTGTAGCAACATGAAGGGAGCTCATAGACAAGAAATTAGAAGTGAGTGCGATAGAAAACTAGGGAGAGGGGATTCAACGAATAATTTCATGTCCATAGATACATGATAATCAACTTGTTGACGAAATCCGTGGTCTTTTTTCAAGAACATATTCCTTAATAGCCATAGATAGAAAAATATATGAAATACATTATCATCCAATGCACATAGAACAAAGGGATTACCAACACACTTCCATGGCTTTGCCATGGCTGTTTTGAAACCAAGTGCAATGACATATCCTCCTCCATAAATAACTGTGTAGATGCTGTGTTCACAAGTTTCTTGACAAGATTCAACTTCAGTATTAGAAAGCCCAACATAGATTGATTCTTCTGGATTAAGAGAGAAAGACTTTTATTGTTTGGAAATATCTTCGTCCATGATTGAGGAAAAGAGAGAAAGGAACCAAAAGAAAAGGGGGAAGAAGCGAGATCATGAATCTAGAAAATCGGCAAGTTGGAAAAGCAGTCACGACCGCAACAAAAATGAAAGTATGGCTAGGAAAAAGAGGCAGATACCTAAAATAGGAGGAACCCTGGCCTAATTCCTAGAGGAAAATCCTTCGTCCAAGAGAGAGAACTCTGCAAAAACTTTAGATTAATAATTCATTATCAATATGTCTATATCTATTGATGTGAATAATTCGTAAAGTAAATATTAGAATCATATTATATTATCATGTTAAAGTAACTTCTCATTTTTAATGAAACTACTAAAACTTAGTAAGTTTAGTCATTTCATTAATGATTTTAACTTTTTCATAAAAACTTATCACTTACATACAGTTATATTAAGGTCTTTATAAGTCATTTTCATAGTTGGGTGAAAAATGAAATTGATATTAAATTAAAAAGATAATTTTGATCCAAATAAAATGACCGAATAAGTAGTTTTATTATTTTACATTAATAAACTTTCATGTTAAATGTTAACGTGTATCAATATAAAATTAATATTTTGAAAATTATTTTTTAAAAAAATCCTTATGATGAAATAGTTGAAGTAATAAATCTAGTTTGAAATTATTAAATGATTAGCTTTAATGATTTTAAAAAATAATAATTTATTATCTTATTTTCTTTTTATTTAATTCTTAACTTAAATTTAAAAGTAAAATTTTCAAGAAAGAAATTAAGCTAGCCCTAACTCATCTAGAGCCCACATGGGTGAGCTCGATCTTATTATTAGTGAGTCTATTTAGACCAAGATTACGCTCGAACTCACTATATATATATATATATATATACAACATAGGCTTGGCGCACAAGCCCTATTTACAACCATAGATGTAGTGCGTTAAATAATTGTACATCCATTTCTATTTTATATGTGATCCCATTTATCCTCAACAATATTAGGAATTTAAATTTTTTTTATGTCAATCCTTAAACTCTTAAGTCTCAGTTCCACTGCTGAATACTCAATTTTCACTTTTAGTTTGACTTAGACTTTAATAAGATAAATTGGCTTTAAAAAAGATCCCAAAATTTAGGATCAGTGTCAATTAGTTACATTGTCCTCTAATTTATAGAATTTTGTGCCTAATTCAAAATTTCATCTTTCTTGGGGAGGGGGGAGGGGAATATAAATGGGACCCAGTATTTTTTATCCTATATATCAAACACAACTACAAAGTTTAGAAACAAGTGAGAGACTCATCCAGTGAAGATGGCTCCCAAGCTTGCTTCAAATCATTTACATTATTAATGACCTTATCTATAATAACCGAAACAGATTCAAGAACAAATTCAGGTTCAAGTATAACTTATTCTGGAGACACCAAATGGTGGCAACCATTTCATGGAAGAAATATTTCCAGTACCTTCTGATCAATCCCTTCCCTCACGTAAAATGCAAATTACAATTAATCTAATCTCAGCCAGATTTCACTTGGAAAAAGGAAACACAATGTGTAGGATTAAGTAGGAGAAGCCATAACTCCCGAGTCCAAAGACAATCACGTAGAGCATGAAGGTTAGATTCCAGGTCAAACCACACAAAGAGCAGATGTCCTCAAAACAAATTCCTCTAGAACACAACAATTTCTTTGTCAACAATCGGTCATGCCGAACGAACAAAGTAACAGCTAGTGGTGTATTTGACCTTTGAAGTGCCATATAACAGACCAGTCGAGGGCCTCCTATGTGCACCCTGACCACCCACAAGAAACTTCATACCCACAGTGAAGAGAAAATTTCTCTTGTCCATCAAATCTCCAAAAGGGCTGAGAGTTCGCAGACCACTGCACTCTACTGCCCAAAATACCTAAACTTTTTATGATATTCATCCAAGTATAAGAGGAGCTTGGAAGGAGTATTTCTGGTGGACAAACACCGAATATCTCCATACTATCCTTTTAGAATCATGCTCAATAGAGCCTGCTGCTGGACAAGTTTCCCCCCAATTTAGCCATATAAGCAATATTAAGCTATCGAAGATTGGGGATAGATAAACCCTCATCTTCCCTAAGACGATAAATACAATCCCAGTCAATAGAATGTAACTTTTGGGTCTGACTGTATTCATCCCAAAAAAATCGACGATGAATTTATTCCAATTCAGAAATCGTGTGTTGAGGGATTAAAGTGTACTGCATCACATAGGTTGTCGAGGATGCAATATTAGTATTAATGAGAAGTAGTTTGGCAACTTTGGATAGAGAAGCACACTTCCAACCACTTATCTTATTCTTAGCTTTATCCAATAAAAGAAAACCGTATGATTTAGTCCCCACACGACCATGTAGTATAGGGGCATCGAGATATGTTCCAAGATCTCCAATCCATGGAATCTCAAACTGACAACTTAAAGATTGGGCAAATTGAGGACATGTATTAGCAGATAAGAATAACTTAGACTTAGACAAATTAATTCATTGTCCGGACTCACAACAAAACATAGAAAAAATATGTTCCATAATGTAAGCTTGTGCTATTGATGCTTCAGCGAAGAGAAGGAGATATCCGCAAAGAATAAGTGTGATAACCCATGACAATTCGAGCAGCTTTAATTATTTTTCAAATTTCGCCCCAAACAGGTTAGTGAATCGAATTACTAAGAACCTCCTACATAAAGCAAATAAGTACGGCTTAAGTGGGTCACCTTATCTTAGACCCCAAGCAGGTTGGAACTGTCCAATTGCTCCTCATTTCAAAGTACAGAAAGAGAATTCGAAGACATAAAAATTGACAAGAAAGGTGATAGAGGAACAAAAACCAACCTAGCAAAAGACTGTGTCTAAGAATGGCCAGCTAATACGATCAAAGGGCTTCTCAAGTTCTAACTTGAGAAGCATACACCCTTTCTTTACTTTCTTATGGCTCATGAAATTGATTATTTCCTATATTATGACAATGTTATTTACCCCTTGGTGTCCAGGGATGAAACTGCATTGATTTGGGGAAGTAACTTGCATCAAGGGCTTCAAACGGTTAGCAATAATTTTTGAAATAATCTAGGTGACAACATTTACACAAAGAAACGGGGAAAAATTGAGAAATAAGCTCAGGCATTTTATGCTTAGGAATAAAAGTGATGAGGGTAGTATTTAATTCAATAGGTAATTCACCCAAATGAAAAGCCTTACTGATCAAATCCCACAATGAAGGATGAATAATGTCCCAAAATTGTTGTAAAATGCAAGAAGAAAACCATCTGGATCAGGAGCTTGGTTTGGTCCCATATCAAAAAAGGCTTTATGAACTTCTGGTAAGGAGACCAGTCTATTAAGCAAAAGATGAATGACATTAGACAGTACTGGGAGAAGGGGATAGACCATTAATTTAAGTTGGTGCAGCATCTACTGAATATAACTTCAAATAAAAGTCCCTAGACATCTCTTTTAGCATGACTGAGTCTGTGATCCATCGTCCTTGATCATCCTGTAGCATACATACACGATTTTTTGCCCTCTGAATTAGAGCAAAGGTATGGAAGAATCCACTTTGACTGCGGCCATTGGAATTGGTATAATTCCTCCTGATGGAGCAACCCCTTATAATCTGAAACCAATGTGTCTTCCAATTGACACAAAAAGCGATTTTGTTTTACCTCCATAGCTCTCTGTACCTCTAACAGTAAAGCCTGACAACTTGCTTTTTCCTTTTCAAAAATTACTAAAAAACTCCTTCCTCCACCATCAAGGTCGGCAAAAGCCTTAAACCAGTCATTACCGTCCTCTTCCAAACAGCTTTGGACAAATTGTAAAAAATCAGGATAGGAGAACCAAGCCATTTCCATATTAAAGGGTTTCACGGACTTGACACAGTGAGATGTACCGTGGCACAATACCAAAAGTGGGTAGTGATTGGAGTAAACTCGTGAGAGATGTTAAACACAAGCTTGGGAAAATTGACGTCGGCACAATCGATTTCTCATAATTGTCAATACGGTCCATAATTAGAGCACCATCCTCTCTTTTATTAGACAAAGTATGCTTAGGGCCAGAGAAACCCAAGTTAATGAACCGAAAAAAACATGGATCATCTCCCATAAAGTTTCAACTAATCTCGAATAAGGTTGGCGACCGCCTAATTTATCTGATTCTGTAAGCATCTTGTTAACATCACCAAGAAACAAACTAAGCAGAGAAATAATATCAGCCATATCCATAACATAGGACCAAAGATCACTTTGTAGACTAGGTGAGGAGATGCATAGATATTAGTTAGAACCCAATCAATTTTGCCCTTATGGAGGACAAAACATGTGATACTCTAAAAATCAACAACAACCTGTACCAACGACACTTTAGACGACTTCTAGAGAACCCAAAGACCTCTAGTAAATCCTTGACCTCTGAACATATCATGCGATCGAAGTGAGTGGACTTGAGAAATTCATTTAAACGAGAACTATGAATTCTAGTTTCAGTAAGAATAAGAATTACTGGATTATTCAGTTTGATTTGATAAAGAAGAGCGGAATGAAAATCTCTTGAGCTAGCTCCCCAACAATTCCAAAAAATGATATTCATAGATTTACTGACCAGGAAGAGTTAGTTGGCCTTTAGAAGTCCCAAGAAAATCCTTATCTGCAAAGGAACAGAGATGTACGAAAATCCCTAGAATCAAGGGCAACCATGTCATTGGAAATCAACACAGGGAGATCCTTCTTAATTTGAATGGGTAGGGAAGGATCAGCAAGTGTGTTAGGCGGATGGATTTTAACATAAACATTACCAGACAAAGAAGAAGATTGCTCAAGGGATTGGCTAATTGTTTGTAATGGGGCACACTGAGTTCTTGGGCGTAGGTCCACGTAAAGGGG
This sequence comes from Catharanthus roseus, assembly GCA_028651295.1. NCBI lineage: Eukaryota > Viridiplantae > Streptophyta > Magnoliopsida > Gentianales > Apocynaceae > Catharanthus > Catharanthus roseus. Next base: position 3,788,186 of record JAPQWS010000047.1, read on the forward strand.
GCCACTCCTTAAGGTTCAATGAATATGGGAGTGAAATTTGGGCTTGAGGAGTGGAAGGGAGCTTAGAAGAAGTGGGTTTCACTCTCAATTGGACTTGGACTGGGGATTTCTTCTTTGACTTAAACCTAGGCTTTTGTGAGAACCACTAGATTCACTACTCGAGTGGGCTAAACCAATAAATTGAATGCGTCCGTTGAACCAGGAACGATCTCGATCTTTGTACCTATTTTATACACTCTTACATACATATCCTCCAAATTTTCCTCAAAATCCTCCACATTAAGTACTTGAAACCTGAAGCCGCTTAACTCTCCCACGTCTAATCTAGAACCATCTGAATATGAATAAATTGTCTTGCCTTTGTCTAAAGAATGTGGACTAGCTTTGGGCGTGGTTTGTGCATGACAATGATCCTATTGGAGAGCAGAAGAATACGGAGCAGATTAATCCCTGCCTGAAGCACTGCTCCACCCCTCTACTACCGTTAGGCAAGAAGAGGGCGAGGGATCATCTAAGGACCGAAACCAGTGGCAGAACCAAGATGTTGGTGTTGAGGAATAACTGGTGAAGAAAATCAGAATTCGACATAGGAGGTGCATGGAGTAGACTCTTTAAAAAGAATCGATTTTACATGCGGACAATTCTCAGTGCGATGACAATATTTACCACATTGAAAATATATAATATGAAGGCGTTCATATTGCACACGTTGAATTCTACCTATAAGGTGGATACGGGAACCAGTGGCTTGTTCAAGTCAACTTCTACACAGACACGAGCCAAGTGACCCCGAATGGCTGAAACAATACCTCCATCAACCATAGCGGCTTTCCCAATTTGATTCCCCATCTATGGAAAACTTTAGTATTGAAAACTCAATCGGAATTTTCGAAAACCGAACCCAAATTAAGGTAGATGTGATGGTGGCTACAGAAGGGAAAAAATCTGGTCGTTGAGTAAAGACAGTAAAGTAATGACCCATAGCGACATATGACCGTTCAACGAGAACTAGTAGATAATATGCCTTTGAAAAAAGTGAATAATCGCAAACCCATGCTCCAAAGCTATCATTTCACATCCCATAGGGAGTTTTCAAAGATACTTTAACCGTTCCTCCAGAACACGAAATATAATGGCGACCTAAGACCTTAATCAATAGAGCCCGACGCCAAGGCTTCCGAAAAATGGGATACTCATCCAATTTAACATGAACACTAAAAACAACATTCTTCTAAACATCCATACTAAAATACTTAATCTTATAAACGTCTTTAATAAAAAATTCCTCTATTTCTTCTTCGTCCGAGCCAATGTAAATGGAAGATTTCCCTATATCAGCTACAGCCTCAACAAATAATCAATGGTTCCAGGCCAAAGATGGTATAGATTGGTGTGCAGGAACTCCATTGTTATCAGAAATATTTGGATCCAAAGGGAGCTTAATGGAAGTATCAGGCGCCTCAGTGAATCGACGCTTAATTTTCCAAACACTATGTAAAAAAAAATAAGTTTCTTTAGTAGTTAACGACGGGCCCCCAATGCTACCGGCATGACTAAACCCACATTTCATTGAGAGAGAGAGAGAGAGAGAGAGAGAGAGAGAGAGAGAGAGAGAGAGAGAGAGAGAGAGAAATAAAAATTAATGACAAATTTTTATCTTCAAAATAACATTGGAAAGCTCTTTTATCAATTTTTAAAATTGGAACATTTTTTGCTTATCTTTAATATTAAAATCAAAATTCTTTAAATATCGAATCAATTTTAATAAATTATATAACTTAATTTAGACAAAAATTTGATTAGTACTCAATTGTCCAAATTAAAAGATAGGATACCCAATTGACAGTGATGCTAGGTGTTGGGTATGGTTTTTTAGATTAACCCTATATACTTTAAAAAATATAAAAAAAAAAAAACCAAACTAATTGTCTTCGTGAATCACAAATTTTTATCCAGGGAAGCTAACTTTGAAGCTTTCTTGGATTTTATAGTACTTCGTTATGTATTTCTAAGATGAATGCGTTCAACCTATATGGAAGAAATGATCCCCAGCATTCGCGGTCTTTATTAGTCTATTACTAGTAGGCATCTTGCGCTATGCACAAAAATTCGACTAGTTGATCTGGTTACACAATTATGTTTAAGTTTATAAACATAAACGTAAAAAGTTTTAAAAAATAACAAAAAATTTAATAGTTTATAATTTTTTTGGTGAACAAAAGGAAGATTCTAGTAAGGATGACAACCGCACCTGCTATTCCATGTTCGCAAATTCTCATTTTGGTGAAAATTTTAGTAGTTCACAATTAAAAGTTAACAAGTTCAACTGGATACATAAATAATAGTTTATTAGACATATAAGCTTGATGTTATAAAAGTTTCAAGAGTAGGATCTTAAACAGTATTTTACAAAGAATTTGCACACAATACAATACAAAATACTTTTTGTAAAAGTTAACGTAATTTACATCTTTCAACTCTTTTCTACTTAAGATTCTATTCATACTTAAGCTTAATAGCAACTTCATCTTAGGCTTCTGCTCCCTAATTTGCTCAAGTTCAAAGTTCAAATCTCACAACAATATGAGGTTATAATAAAATCATTAACATCAACCAAGCAATGGTTATTGAATCTCATTCATGTATATATAAAGTGTTACCAAAACATCTTATATACACTCGTAAAAATGCAGATCCTCTAATTTGAACAAAAAAATAATTAGTACCTATCCAGAAAATGATATTAAAGAAACTCATGAGCATGTCAATGCCAGCTAAATGTTAACTCATGAAGTGGATGGATGGAAGATGATCAAATATTGAGGTAGCTGCCTTGTTAGGAACATAACAACCTTAATATATAGTTTTGATAAAGAGAGTAAATTAGAAGAAACATTTTTGTATTTCTAAACCTTATTTCACAACAAGACTTGTCAACCAAACATCTTATTCTTCTTTGGAGGGCTACAAGTAAAACTGGAACTATTTCAAAACACAATTTTTAAAGTTGCATTAGAAAAAAATATTTCTCATAGATAAGAAGGGTATTTGTTTGTCTATTAATTTCCACAGAGAAAAAAAAAAATCAAAGTCTCATTGTAGATAAATCTACAATTTGCACATCAACCATTAATAGGTTTCTAGGAATGTCACATAGCAATTAATCTCGTAAACAATAAGATCGTGCCATTAAAGTAGGAATTAATGCAAAACAGTCTAAAAACATGAAGAATGTCTCCGACAACATTCTTTTTACATATAATTGGCACAACTGAAGAAATTCAGTTAAAGAGGTATACTTAACACGAATAACGTTTAGCAATAAATCTTAATTATGTCGCTAGAATACTAAAATGTGAGGTTGATACCTATTTAAGTATGACATAACTATAATAATAACTTTCCGAATGCAAGAGGAGACTACTTATTTAAGTATACTTTTCAACTCAATAATTTTCTAGGGGAGACTACTTCATAAGATTTGGAAGTCATACAGGGAGCTATGATATAGTAAAAATGAAACTAATCCCAGATATGAAGGGCAAAAAAGAAGCTAAAACCAATAAAGCTTTAAGCAATGTATAGTGAGAGATCTGAACGAACGCTTGTGACCGCAAGCTCATTGAAGTCACCATCTTTATGAAACTTCAAGTAAATTTGAATTAGAAATCAGATCCTAAATAATGCAATAAGCAGTTTATTTAGACACCAAAAGGTATGACAATGGTCAAATCTACAAGAAATAGTATTGGTTTTGCAAAAGATGTGAGTGAGCAGCTTTAATGTGTAAAAAATATCCTTGATAGAATTATTAAACGTCATAATCTTCAGGCCTAATGATGGTATTCCTGTAAAATAATTCATGTTATTTAATAATGTTGTCTTAAAGAACTAAAGTTTCTATCTTCTATAATTACTCTCAATATTAAATATGGCATAGTTTTGTGTAAAGATTAGTCGTACTGGAGATAAAACTCGCCTAAGAAAGTAATGTCATAGATTTATAACAAAAATAATTCTACATTTTCACCATGATTTGGAGAGTGGTGCAGAAAGTTGAGTAAATAAGCTTTCATAAGGTGCGTGTAATCCACATATATTACCAATAGGGATAAATTTTTCTTGTGGCAACTGCTCCAAGATTTGATGCTTTTCTAGATAAGTATTGCCCTTGAGATGCAAAGAGTATCATAAGTAGTTATCTGGTAGCCTTCTTATCTTTCGATAAAAACCTGACAAGACCATATGTACCCATGTCTATTTGTCTTTCTTGATTTCTTTGATTTATTTTAATAGACAGATGAAAAGAAGTTGATCATCAACACATCATCTTTACCATTTTCGGTAAAAAAGACTACATTTAAATCCATTTTTTTCCCTTAGAGACTAAAAGTATGTTTGTACTTAAACCTTTATAAAAATTATAGTTTCTCGCACATTTAGCAATTTCTTATTAGTTTTTTTGTGGTTTTAAAATTCATGAATTTTTATACAAGGTTTATAATACTCTTGCAGTTTTATGAATGAGGAAATCAAATAATATTGAGGAGAGAAGCAAGGGAAGGAACTGTCCCTACTAAGGACCAAAAAGTTTTCACTTCAAAAGCATTCTACACAACACAAAATATATATTAGGAGAAGAATCAACAAGTGGCTATCTTCCCAGATGAATCATCTATATTTTGATCAAAATTGTCATTTGAAAAGATATTAACTATATTAAGCGAAAGAGTATTTCAGGTTTCCCAAACCAAAATAACTCATAAAAGATTTCCCACACGAACATGGGGTATTTGTAAATCAAAAGTTTGAAAATGTCCTATTTTTTCAAAGTATAATTTTTAATTTTAATACATGTAATTAAATAAATTTTTAATGTACAGATATTTGGTCCACAATAAAATTTTTAAAACGATAAATATGTCATGACTCGAAAAATATTTTTCTAAAATTCTTTTCCCATAAAAAAAATTAAATTATTTTGCTTTTTATAGGGATTTCAAAATTCTATAAATTCTATAAATTTTCAAACCATATGGTTTGATATTTCATAGCTCTAATTCATTTCTAATGCTTTATATCGTTGTCTAGCTTCTAACTAATAAAAATTTCGTTTCAAGAAACCTTAGATATCACAAGGAAAGATGATTGGTTCTTCTTATAATAGTTCACCTTTTCCATTTTAGAAAAGAAAACAATTATAATATGTATTTCAAGTTCTCTTGGTCCTCAAAAAAGATTTCATTCTAATGAAATCATCATCGAATCTATTGAGTTTAGAATCACAAAGTAAATGAACAAATCATCATGATTTTTTTAACTCCTTGCACTTTGTCTAGATTATATAGTTTAAGGCTTATTGAAACTCTAAATTTCACTCGTGATCATCTAGTATATCTTTTAATATATTTTTTTAATATTATTTTTTTTTTTAAAAATTTATCTTTTAAAGTATATAATTTATCTTTTATTTAATAGGATTAATATTTAGAAAACTAGAATAAGAATAATGTATTAAAAAGCACAAATAGACCAAATTTGTAGTTTAGCTTTTGGCTATTCAACCGTTTTTTCCCCTCTTTTTTCCATCTTTAGATGTGTTATAAGGATTAATCTCTTTTTCTATACATACAGATACTCCAAATTTTAAGGGTAGTTTTTATATTAACAAATTTCTAATTACTTCAATTAAAACTTAGGAGGCTGTTAATCGTCACAATTAAAGGCTCAAAAATTTTCTAATGATTTTTTTATCTAATGCATTTAAACCTTGTTTTATTGAGAATGAAAGTAACCAGGAAAAAGGAATCACTTTCTAATAATTATTTACTTGGATTTCAAGAAAAATAAATTGTGTTGAAGGGTAGAACGGGATCTGTAAAGTGAAAAGTGAGACATAGCTAGTCTGCCACTTGGACCATGACCAAATATTTTATAACATCTTATGTAATATTATTTTTGTGATTTATGTTATTTTATTAATTAAATTACCAGATAAAAGTTACTTTTTTTTCGCTTTTTATATAATTTTTATATTTTGAATATCACACTATTTAATAAAATATAAAATTTTAGATGTTAATTTTTGAACATCACATTTCAAACTTGATTGCACTTCAAACTTTTTTTTCTCTTAATTATTATTTGTACAAGTTTTTAGGTATAAGAGTAAAAGATGTTAGAATTTATTTTAATTGGGAGGTTATATTGGAAAGGAAAATTATTAAATGTTATAATATTTTCATACTGTGATAAGTAAACAAATGAAAATTAGTATAATGTGATAAGTAAAAGAAAAATGGAGGAAGAAAATCCTAAATTCTGAAAAAGAAGGTATTATAAAAAGAAGAGAATATAACAAAAAATGCCTTCACCCTTTTATGTTTTGCCAATGTGGGGCATATATTTTTTTATCACCACTTATGCCACTTAACTTTTTTTGATTTGCCAAAAATATCAAATGGTGGAGGTTTCTGATGTCTATGTAGAAATTATCATGTAAGCGCTCATGATTTGTTCATAACAATGTAAATACCCTTCTAGGGTGACAAAAGATAATATAAGAAAAAATGTGAGAGAAAACTATATATGTGAAAAATGTATGTTTCAAATTATGATGGGAGTACTACTTACCAAATAAGATGTTTCAAATTATGATGGGAGTACTACTTACCAAATAAGGTCATTTTAATGGTTATTTTTTACCATTTTATGAACAAATCATTCATAATTCATATAATAAGTTCCGCTGAAAATATCAAAAACTAACATGTTTTGTCATTTTTAGCCATTTGAAAAAAGTTGTGGCATTTGTAGGTTATCGAAAAAATTGAATGGCATAATTGGCGCTAAAAAAGATTTTAAAGATAAAATGTAAAAAAAAAATGAAGAGCATTTTGTTAAACTTTTTGGTTTGGATCAAATTCACCCGAAAGACACTTCAAGAAGAGAAACACTACCCAAACTTATTAAGGATTCATTAATTCTTTAATTAATTAATATAGAATTCTCAACATATGTTTAATTATATACTTAAAAAAAATATTATAAAAAATATTACAAATGATATTATAGCCCTTGTATTAGTTGCAAAGATCACCTCATGAACAAACATATATGCATCTCTATCACTTTTCACCCTCACACAAATTATCAAAACGTAAATAAACATCAAACAAAGGCATATCCAAGAAAATCACAAGAAACATCTCGACAAAGCATATAGCAATTCTTTAATAATTTAGTTCCATTCTCATATTATTAGCAGTGAAAAGAAACAGCAGGCAGAAATGGTGGGTGTCGGCACTGGACTATTCATTCCGTGATGAGCGTTATATTTCTCTTTCGAATGGGATGGTCTTTTATGAAGCAGGCAAAATTGTTACATTTTTTCTGCTTGACTAATTATATAAGGGGGTTGTGAGGACTGAGACTAAGACTGGAAGCTGTGGATGTTCCATATTTTTTCAGTCTATACTTTCGGCTAAAGATCCTTTGCACTTGAAGGGGATGTATATTGCAAACATGAAAATAAACACGCATACCATCAAATACAACCTTTAATGCATTTTCTTTTTAAGGAAGATTAATTATATTATGTTTAGGGTTATTATTGTTATATTTATTTTGGATTATTACTCTTCTAAATCCTAAACTATGTAAAATTTATAGATTTTGGACTTAAAATATTCTCACCATATGACTGGTAGAAAAGATTTTTTTGAGAAATTTAAATAATATTTACCCGTATACCATTGGTTTGCCTAATGGTGCTAAGAAAATTGCTCTACAAGAAGGAATTGTCTCTTTGAATCCTAGGCTCAAACTTCTCAGTGTGTTTTTAATTTCTGAGCCTAGATGCGATCTGATTTCCTTATCTCAATTGGCCAAAGATTCTAGATGTTTTATCACTCTCTCTGATAATTTTTGTGTTATACAGGACCGTATCTCGATGAGGCCGATTGGAGTGGGTGAGTAAAGTAATGGAATTTTCTTCCACAAACTCTTGCAGTTGTCAGCTTTATACGTTTTTTTTAGTAATGTTATCGATTCCAGCACATTGTGGCATGTACAGTTGGGACATCCTTCGGATTTTGTGGTAAATAATCTTTTGGGACTTTCTAAGAAATCTAGAACTGGAACTGATCCTTTTAGTGTTTGTCTGCGTGCTAAACAGACTCGTGACTCTTTTCCTTTAAATAGCAATAAAGCGTATACAACTTTTGATTTAATTCATTTTGATTTGTGGGGATCGTATAAAACTATATCTACTATAGGTGCCTCATACTTTCTTACCATACTAGATGATTACTCTAGTGCTGTTTGGATATATCTAATTTCTGAGAAAAATATAGTTGCATATGTTCTAAAAGATTACTTTGCCATGGTCAAAACACAATTTCACAAAACCGTAAAGGTAGTTCGGAGTGACAATGGCATATAATTTATGTGTCTAAAGTTGTATTTTTCTATCCATGTCATGATACATCAGATCACTATTGTTGGCACCCCACAACAAAATGGTAAGGTTAAACGCAATCATTGACGTATCCTAAACGTCACATGGGCCTTGCGTTTTTCAAGCTAATTTGCCCACAAAATTTTGGGGAGAGTGTGTTTTAACGGCCGGATATTTTATCAATCGCACATTATCTTTATTATTACATGGAAAAACCCCTTATGAGTTGCTACATGGAAGGAAGCCATCATATTCTCATATTAAAAATTTAGGTATTTAGCTTATGTCCATGATCATAATCTACCTAAAGATAAATTTCGAGCTCGCAGTAGAATGTGTATCTTTTTCGAATATCCCTTTAACAAGAAAGGATGGCGATTTGATGACTTACAAGAAGAGAAGTTCATTTTGTCCAAAGATGTAATTTTTTATGAGACCAAGTTTCCATTTAAAGAAAAATAGAATGCTTCTTCACACGGTAATCCGAATTTCGCACAAGCTTATACTTTTGGGGAACAGATTTTGGGCATAACAAATAGGGGGAGAGAGGTTTTTCTTGAACAGGACCAACCACAGCCCCCCGTCCAGCCCAAATCTGCTGAGAATCTACAAAAGTGCAAACAGCTTCCAGAGCTACTTAAAGAGCCTAATTCGGGCGCGCCAGGTAAGGGCCCAGGTACATCAGCCCAACTGTCTCATCTTCAACCCTCTCATGCTACAGTTAGGCCCAACTCTGGCGGCCCAGACACACCAGCCCAGCTGCCCAGGAGCCCACACACTGAATCTCCACTTAGGTCTCTCTCCCTCAGCCTAGTGCCTTCCTCTTGCTATGGCCTAGCAGTCCCGGAGTTAGGTTATGATGGTCGTGATGGTCTCCTAGGATCGATAGCAGGCGGATGCTCCCATATCAGCCGCAACAACCCCACGGACCAAGCCTCCAGAACTCCTCTCTGGACCAGCGGATTCTTGCCCACCATCTACCAAAAGCTCTCTTGGCGTAGACACGGATGATCCAGCAGCTTTCCCTGGTCCAATAGCCTCCAATCCAGCAACAACATGCACTGTTCCTCTTAGCTCAAGTCTTCTGGAAATCCATCCCACTAGAAAAATACTTGTATTAGAAAGGTACCTGCTCGACCCTGAGATTTTGACTGCAATGCTATATGGAAGTCCTCTATATCACATTCCAACTCTGCTCTCTCACCCTCTTCGAACCTCTCAGGTACGTCCATTTATCTTATAACACACTTTGTGGATAATGAAAAATTCTCCTTCACACAGGAACGTTTTAGCATTAGTTGCCGCAGACTCAGAACTTAACACTTACTCTGAAGTTGTTTCTAATCCTAAATGGAGAACAACCATGAAACAAGAAATTGATGCAGTAAAAAAAAAATGGTACATGGTACTTGATATCCTTGCCCCTTAGAAAACGTGCTCTTAGAAGTAAAGGGGTCTTCTATATTAAGTACAAAGCAGATTGCACTATCGAGCGATATAAGGCCCGCTTAGTGATTTTAAGCAACACACAAACGACATGCATTGATTTTACAGAAACCTTTGCACTTGTTACTAAAATGGTAACTGTCTGCACCTTACTTTCTTGCGCTACTGCTCGAAACTGGCCTATAAATCAGATGGATGTCTATAATGTTTTTCTTTAAGGAGATTTGCAAGAAGAAGTTTATATGCATCCTCCACCTGGTTTTCGTCCTTCTTTCCCTGGACAAGTTTTTCTTCTAAAGAAGTTATTGTATGGTCTTCAGCAAGCTCCTTCGTGTTGGTTCTCCAAGTTTACTACCGCCCTTCGTTAGTGCAGTTTTTCCCAACCCTATGCAGACTACTCTCTTTTCACATATTCCAGGAATTATATTTTTGTATATGTTCTTATTTATGTGGATGATTTGTTACTGACTGGAAATTCACTTCCTTCTATTAATACATTAAAAGCCTACTTGAATGTGTGCTTTCATATGAACGGCCTGGGTCTCCTAAAATATTTTTTAGGAATTGAAATTTCAAGAAATCCTTTGACTTTATTTTGTGCCGACGCAAATATAGTTTGGATATACTTTCTGAAACGGGCCTGCTCGGTGCTAAACAGGCCTCTACACCAATTCAACCACATTATCAGTCGGCTAAGGCATATGGCCCTATTTTGATAAAATAGATCGCTATCGAAAACTCATTGGGAAATTGATATATCTTACTCTTACTCGCCCTTAACTTACCTATTCTGTTTACATCCTTGCCTAGTTTATGCATACCCCTCAGTTTGCCCATTGAGATACTGTTCTCTAGCTAGTTTGATATCTAACGGGAAGTCCAGGACGTGGCATTTTTCTTAAATCTAATTCACCACTTTTACTGATCGCATAGTGTGACTCTGATTGGACCACTTGCCCCATTACTCGAGTTCTCTCACTAGCTACTTTATTTAACTCGGTGGTTCCCCTATTTCTTGGAAAACAAAGAAACAATATACCTTTTCTCACTCTTCTGCCAAAGCCGAATATCGCTCCATAGCGGTGACTTTATGTGAATTAAAGTGGTTATCCAACCTGGTTTTTGATATTCATGTACCTATCACTCGCCCCATTCTATTACATTGTCATAATTAGACTGCTCTTCACATCGTAGCAAATCCTGTTTTCAATGAACGTACTAAACATATTGAAGTTGATTGTCACTTTGTCCATGATGCTTTTCAAGCTGGATTTACTTCCCTTACTATATTCGCAGTGAATTTCAGCTAGCTGATGTTCTCACTAAAGCTCTTCATCTTACTCATTTTCATCGTTTAGCTTCCAAGTTGGATATTTCAGACCTTCATGCTCCAACTTGAGGGGGAGTATTAAGGAAGATTAATTATATTGTGTTTAGGATTATTATTTTTATATTTTTTTAGAATTATTACTCTTATAAATCTTAACCTATGTATATTTACTTTCTTAGTTGTACATGGACTTAGTTTCCTAGTTATAATTTATTTAGGATTTGTCACAAGTATTGACAAGTATAAAATGTAAACTATACTATAATAATAAACAGAAAACATTGGACTATTTTCCCCACTGGAAACTTTCAAATAGTAATTTTTCTTTTAAAATTTATCTTTTATTATATAAAATTTATATTAATAAAAATAGTATAAAAAGAATGTACTTAGGCAATCCGACATGGAATGCTTAATTTGTTTCAAAATTCTCGTACTAATAAAAATATGGATACCCAGAAATCGGTAGCAGAGAGTGACCATTTGGTGCGTCAGGTTTCTAAGTCAGAAGGCATAAAATGTTGTTTGACATAACGAGAAGTACTACGATATGTATGTCAGTGCCGACTGGGTTTGGTCGTCGCCTTACAATTTTATCATACCATACCATGACATTGTTTGATAAAATAATTTATCAGTTAAAAAGTGAATTAGTTAAGAGGTTATCGAATAAATATATTTGATAACATACATCATTAAATTCTTAATATTAAGTGTATTTTATAATAGTTTTTATAAATCTCATAATTGTTTAAGATATATTTAATTATAATTATAAATTTTAATTAAATAAAATATATTTTACTTAATTCAGAATTTTCAAATATGAATATTGCAAATAAACATTACATACTCTAGAATAAATTATCTAGTAAAATAATTTTTATACTCTACTTGAAAGTTGATCTATAATAAGTAGATTTATTACTTTTATAAGTTGTATTTAAATTGATTATTATATATATCTTTAATTTTAAAAAAAATAAAAAATATATTTTTCAAAAACTATCACAGAATACTTTTCAGAACTGTTTTGTAAAATAATACTTTCTAAAATAAAATTATTATATTGATTTTTAAAATAATTTTTTTCAAAAATCATTGAGATTTGTTGGTCATATATTATCCTCAGCTTCAGCCCTAAGGTATAATCATTGAAATAATAGCACAGATAATTTAGATTAATTCTCATGACATTCGCAAAAGTAATATATATTTTTTATAATATGTAATACATAAAATTTATTTATGAAAATTTACGGTCTTAGAAAGGAACCCTCAGAATCGTTCATAATATCTTCGTAAGTATTTCTTTTTATATTATCATTTTTATAAAATTATAAAAGGTATTATAAAGAATTTAAAACGGACTATAAAACATACTAACTATATTAAATTTTAACTTCGACCCTCTTAGTTTTGAATCCTGATCCAGCCGACAAGAACAATCCAGAGTTGGGACTTGTTGGTCATGTATTATCCTCAGATTCAGCCCTAAGGTAGAATCATTTGAAATAGTAGTAGCAGATAATTAGATTATTTCTCATGACATTCAAAGAAGATTATTAGAAATTTACAGTATAAATCATATATGGAGGGTCAAACATCGATGAAAATAAGGAATGAGTGATTAAAAAAAATGGTCCGTAAAATGTCTGTATATATTGACGTAGACACCTGATGACCACAATGAAAACCAATCAAATTAAAGACAAAAAAAAAAACATATTAAAAAGAAAATCTAATCCATAATTGTAGGCAGAATCTTCTTGATCCACTTTTTCGCGACACCTAAGAGTTGCGTCCGGTGGTATAAAAATATAAGAACAAAAAACTTAAGAAAGAATAATATAAAAGAACTGTGGAAAGAGAGGATAACATGTTAATTTTCTTGTCTTGATTAGGAAGGATTTTATTATTATTATTATTATTATTATTATTATTATTATTATTATTATTATTATTATTATTTTGATAAATTAGAGTGCATGTTTTTTGGTTTTTTTATACGTAGGTAAGTTTGCATTTTCTTCTTCATTCATGAAATTTGTTGGCAAATTACGTGATAATGCATGTGGTAATTAAGAAATGACAATAATGTTGTTATGTAATATTCTGGGATTCCTACTTTTGTTGGTAATGCAAAATTTAAAGAAGCAAATGATTGGACACATCGATGGAAAATTACAGGACATATCGATCGAATTTGAGAGGAAATCAGAAGAGAAAATGATCCATTCTTTCTCTTCTGAAGCTCACTGCAAACATCTTGAAAGTTGGAAGTTTAATTCTTTTTTTAATACTTTGAAACATTTGGTGTAAAATTTTACAAGCTCTTTATAAATTAAATTCAAATTAGTTAAGGTTGTGTACCCTATGTATTGAATATCTCTAAAACAAGTAAAGTAAAAAATTATTTTTTAAGTTTCTTGACTTCTTATTATTACATTTATTCTTAATTTTAAAGAAGTTAAAAAGTTATTTTGAAAAGGTTTTATCTAATATCTGCTCCTAAATCACACGTTAAGATAGATAAAATATATTGCACATGACATTTTTTTATTGTTTCTATATGGTAGTTTATATCAAATAAATCTTGTTAAAAACTTAAACCTTAATGAAAATTGTTAAATTCTAAGGAAATTGAAAGTTTAATTTGAAAATTCACATATTAGTAAACTCCTTTTTTTAAATCTATGAGAATATACTTTTCAAAACTATTTTTTTATTCATTTGTTGATACTGTAAGAATAAAATGCTATATTAATTTTTAAAATAATTTTTTCCAAAAGGATTTTTTTTTTCAACAATTGAGAATATCTCAAAATGTTCCTCGTATCAATCACCAATGGATTGATCAAGATTCAAAAAATTACATGTTTTACAGATTTATCTAATGCAAATTCAGTGAACATTTTTGTTTGTCATGAAAAATTCCAGTGCATGAAGGATAAATTTATTTATTTTTCATATGACTACTTGTTTGGCCATAGATTTATTTATTGAATGATGACTGATCTTTTGTCTACCAATCAGAAACCTTTTCTTGATATCCAAATCTCCAATAGTAGCCAATTAAATGTTAATATTTTAGTATGTAGTTCCGGAATCATTTTATTATCTGATTGTTAACCTTTCTTTTATTTTTGTTCTGAAATTCTTGGCTCGTAATGAAGTATTATTGTTCAGTGTAAGATCAAACCTCGATACTTCCTATGGATTTCATGAAATCTTCATAATAATGAAAGGTGTACGATCAGATAATTAATTATATCTTTTAGTTTTTGGGTTTTTTAAAAAATAGCTCAACTAATAAAATTCTTTCTGTTGCCGCTTACCTTAAAATACTTTAACAATTCCTTTTTGATTTTCTTATAACAGCCTAAGGTATGCCAAGTTAATTAGAATGATAAAATTTTCCAGACTCTCGTTTTTTTTTTAATTTTTTATTTATTTCTTCACTTCTAACTGCAATATTAAATTAAAGCAAAAAAGAGTATAAATGTCACTAAACTATTTTTGGTTCTTCATAAATAGTCATAATCTTTTTTTTTTTAATTAATTTTGTTTACCACTCAAACTATTTTCATACATCTTTTAATATCCAACCAATACTAAATAACGGTTTTTGGTAGAAAAATGCACTTACTTCATGCCTCGTCGATTTTTAATGGGTAAAATCATTCTATACCACTTATTCCAACTCCAAAAAGAACTCAGATGGTAAGAAGATTTTGCCCCTTAAAATTGTTCGGATAGTTTGACGGTTAATTTTTTTATTTCATTAATTTTTAATAATAATCAATTTTTAACATATTATCAAAATCACCTAACTAAACCATTATTGAATCACCCACCAATATTCAATTCTAAAAACTTTAAATTTCTAAAAATCTAGCTCATGCATAAAATCGGTTTTTTCCTGGGCTTGGCCCACTTTAAAATACCGCGAACTGAAGTGGGCTTTTTATTTTTTATTTTTTCCAGTTCAAGCCATAACGCACAATGATTGTGCGTTATCTGTAATGATAACGCACAACCATTGTGTGTTATCAGTTAATTAAGCTAATCAGTCTATGTGGCTGATAACGCAAAATGGGTGTGCATTATGACAGGGAATAGCACATACTTGTTGTGCGTTGTCAGCCACGTAATTATTTTTTTATTTTTTTATTTTTTTTCAATTTTTTTATTTTTTTATTTTTTTTCAATTTTTTTATTTTTTTAAAATGTTTTTTTTTTAATTTTTTTTGTTTACAATTGTGTTATTTATTTTATTTTATTTTTTTGAATGAACATTTTTTTGTTTTTAATCAAAATTTCTTTTGGGAAAACTTATAATTGTATAATTTTTTTTTAGTAATTTGTTTAATGAATTGTTTTTTTTAATGAAAATTTGTTTTGGAAAAACTTATTATTGTATAATTTTTTTAAAAAGACTGTATTTATTATATTTAACTTATTTTGTACTATTTATATCATTTTCTTGGAAAATATATTTACATTTTGGCCATTACATCGCAAGTTATTTGAAGAAGTAATACTAAAAAACCCGTAAAATTTTCGAGCAATGATGTATTAGAAGAAATTGAAAGAAAATTTTCATTAATATAAACATTTTTTATTACAACTATTTCAAGAAAATGTCAAACTTATACATTGCTCGGTCCGGGGTTATTACAATTTTTCCTATTATGTCCCTGCATGCGACATCTACTACATCTTGGAGGAGAATCCGGATTTCTATAATCCATTTTTCCCGGAAATCGCTTGCCTTGTTTCCTATCCCGTTCCTTTTTCATGTTTGGAGGATAGAATGTCAAATTAAAAGGGACATCCCTCCAAAAGTTCTCACTCAAGACCGGATGAAAATTCGCTTGGTAAGTTTTTCTGTACGTTTGTCGCAAATATATCTCCGGTACATAAGCATCTGTTCTTGACCCATTTTCTCTACACACTGCAAGAACATGAAAACAAGGCAACGTATATGTTTGCCATTTTTCGCAACTACAAAATTTATTATTTAGCCGCAATGTATAGACATTGTTGCCCGTACCAGAAACTCGGATGGGAGATTTGACCATGTATATTCCCTCTCGCGGATTGTAAGTTGTAGCTTTGTGTTCTCTTGATTTTAGTTCAATCCGCAAGAACTTGTCAAAAATTCGAGTGGGAAATGGGTGCACACAATTTTCTGCCTCTTCACGGTGTTGGTGAAAGTACTTAACTAATTTGTTGAATATTAGTTCAACGAGGGCTTTTAAAGGTAAAACCCTAACTTTCTTCAACACACTGTTAAGTGCTTCAGAAATGTTAGTTGTCATGATACCGTGTCTGTGACCGCCATCATGCAACAGTGTCCATTTCTCTGCGTCCAACTTCATCAAGTAAATGTAAGCATCTACATTTCTTTCTTGAATCTCTTTCATTACACGGTCAAATTTCCATTGTTTTGTTTCTGTTCCAGCCTGCCACATCAGGCTTTTTAGGGTTGTATTTTTAAAAGTCTTGTTGAAATTTGCTCGAATGTGGCGTAAGCAAAATCGGTGAACTGCAAATGGTGGTTGCCACAAAGGTTGACTTTGAATAACAGAGAAAATACCTTTGTGGCGATCAGAAATGAGGCATACATGGCGATCTTTGACTACGTATTCTCGCAAGTTTTTAAGGAACCAATTCCAACTCTCGGAGGATTCCTTATCAACAATTGCAAAAGCAAGTGGGAACAAGTGATTATTTGCATCCCACGTACTTGCAATTAACAGCACACTCTTGTATGGCCCCCTTAAGTGTGTTCCATCCACAGAAATCACCGGCCGGCAATATGGAAATCCGTCTATACACGGCGAGAAACATCAGAAAATAAATTTGAAAACATAATTAGGGGGACTGCTTGTTCTGTGATGCAAAAATTCGTATACAGTCCCCTGGTTTATATCCTGTAGAGCTTGTAAGTATTTAGGTAGAATACTGAATGTTGTATCCCAGCTACCAAAAACCCTCTCGACGGCAAATTTTCAAGCATGCCATGCCCGTTTGTAAGTACAGGCAGTTTAATACAATACCTGCACTTCTTGAATAATGTTCGAAACAGGTATCTCAGGATCGTTGGCAACTAGGTGTGATATAGACAATGATATAAATTTTGAAGACAAGTTTCTGTGCTTGTTTTGTTCAAACTGTACAAGGCATGTGTGTTCTTTGACGAATCTTGTTATTTCCTACCGATTGTGTGTGGCTTTTTTTTTATTTTTTTATACGGATGTACCATTCACAGTAATTATCGTCACTGTGATGGTAACATCTTGCGGTCCATGTATCAATCTTATTTTTCAAAACCCGGTACTCACGCCCCACACTAACAGAGTACTTACGAACCGCACTTACTGCCTGCACTTTGTCAACGAATCTCATGCCTAACTATATGTCAGTCATGGAATCGTTCTAGTCGAGTAATCGGACGGTACTAGGTTCTATAATGTCATCTATAGGGGAACCTGAGCCAATATCTAGGAATGCTCTAGATTGTGTGTAGTCACACCTAGCGTTGCTGAACCATTGGCTACTCTCCCATTGTTGCACTGTATTTTCGGTGACCGAGTTGATAGGGTTTACAGGATTTGGTGGAGTTTGGAACTCTCCTTCTCCCGGGTCATTGTCATCATCCGATTCATATTGACTAGAAACAGCCTCATCTCCGTCTGACCCGTCAACCTCATCGTCATCATTGTTTACAGCACTGTACAACATAGACGGTTCATCAGAAACCATCTGTGTTACGGCCGTAATATATTCGGGCAAAGTTGTTGTGTTCCTGTCGTGTGTAATTGGAATATTTTGTTGTTCGATAGGCTCGAATTCAACAAGAATATGAATTCCTTCCCTCGATATGTCGGCTAGAATAGTCCATAAATACCGCATTTCTTCGTCATTATTCATGCTATATGAATTAAAGTAGAACATACGATGAGCCTCGTTGTATGTAGGGACCCTCATCGTCATTCGAACATTCCAGAGATTAGGATCCATATCTCGGTATTTCAACATTTTTTTTTACTAGGTCCGAATGTGAAATAATTTGGTTCGTTGGCAATGTTCAACTTTTCTGAATTGTTCCAGTAAAATAGGGACTGTATGCATCCCTTGCAATTTCAAAATCCCAAAATAGCTATACTCGAACAGGGTTGATTGATTCCATTTCAAAACACAGTAAAATGTAAGTGTTCAGGGTGGATGAATATGAAGATGCTAGGAAATTCGGGAATTGAAAATAGAGTGAGTGGTTTGCTGGATTGTTTTGAATATGTGAAGAATAATGAAAGTGATATGTATTTATAGACTTTCAATTGGCTGCATTTTGGGGTAAGTTGTAATGTAATGGAATGAATTATTGCATACGAATTATTGTATATGAATTATTGTCCCAGAGGTTTGGCTGAGAAATTATTGTAAGGTTCACGGGTTTACATCATTATTGTCCTTGGAGGAAATTGAAAGAGTGAATTATTGTCCTGCATACTGAGAAAGCTGTGAGAAAGCTATGAAGGAGTGAAATTATTGTACGTTTGGCCGCCTGATCAACAAGGATAACGCACAGTAGTTGTGCGTTATTCTTACTTGGTTTAAGTTTTTTTTTTTTTTCTTAACATATTTATCCATTTTTAGTAGTTTTCTAAATTTTTTATTTTTTCCACCAAACTTTCTTCTTTTATACATAAACCCTTTTTTTTTCTTCTTTCCAAACCAATTAAAGCATTTCGTTGGCGGTTTTTGCAAATCAAAGTAAAAAAGCTATGTTTATACCGAAGAATTTGAACTTTCGGATTTTAACCCTATAACAAAATAAGAATATAATAAAGATACATAAACCTAATAAATTAATAATATAAACAGTAAAATAAATACTTTAAAATTTATTTTAAATTACATATAACTGTTAATGAAAAATAGAAAATTATATCTGTACCGTTAAGGCTAGTCCGATGGCGTGAATCGCATGGTTTTCTTCCCAACACCATGGCCGCGGCCGAGAGCATCCTGCCCCTCCTCTTCGTCAGACGAAGGTGCCTACGATATAGGCTGATGTGACGTTGATGAACCGGCTGTGCCAGGAGGAGGTGGTGCCCGAACCCCCGAAAACCCGTAGGCTGAAGAATGCGGAGATTGGAATTCTGCAAATCATAAATTGGGCGCGGGAGGGATCTGTTACGTCCTGGATCCACTAGGGAGAGAATAGGGATATGGCATCAAACCCAAACTATACGACGGCATATCTAGGTGCAGGCTGTCAAATGGGTCAACATACTATTGACTGCTAGCAGATCCCTCACCCTTCTCAACCACTGCTGGGCCGGGGTCGACATGTTCCTGCCTTTGCGGAGCACCTGCTCCCCGTCCAGGATGTCTCCGAGCACCCATTTTAACACCTCGAGCCCCTCGGTCTGGAACGTACTCCTGGGGACGGCGACGCGACGGCTGAACAGGGAACGTCGCCTGGATATCATGCTGTGATGGAGTGCATCCCAAAGTACCCCCGATGGAGACCATGCACCACTGGATGATCGTCTGCAATTTTTTCATGATTGTGGCCATCTGGCTAGGAGATTAAGGTGGCTCTCGAATCGCCACTAAAGCCATATCATCCACCTCCTGCAACATGGATGTCTAAAAAAAGAAAAGAATTTAACAAATTAAATAAATAAATAAATTAGAATTCAACATAAATAACTGAAACGCATAAGAACTTACCATCATCCGTCTGTGCACGCCGGCAAGCTGATAACCATGTGCATGGGTATCACGGTTAGCTGGATTACCGATGTAAACCCGTGATGGTACATGATGTACTCATCATTGGGGTACAACAATGCCTCAACAGCTACAGCAGGACCATCCCTAACACGAACTCGCCACTGGTTCCAAGTATCGATATCGATAGCATGTTGTGTAACCCAGGATGTGTTGCCATTCCCTCTCAACTGGATCTCGTGCAGGCCCAGACAAGTATCAACTGCATCTGGAAACAACTGTCGCATCACACGCCCGGAATAGTTATACTCCACTATCTCGTAACATATGAGCGGCACCTCTACCCACCACAAGTCAGAAGGAACCAGCGAGCGGTCATAATACGAGAGCCACATAAACTGTCATATCAAAATTAAAAGTCAATAGAAATGTAAGTACGATAAAAAAACACAATTAATTACAAATAATAGAAGCTATTGTAAAGCAAATCTGGTCAGATGGCATAAAGTCCAACTGGTCCATGTATGTAACTAGATTGTGCGTAGGCAGCTGACTACAGTCAAATATTGTGCACCATATTGCGCCAAGAGGAGCAAGAGGGTCGGTCATAATCTCCGTCATCAACTGAGGCCGCAATGTAAGTATACGCGATCATGCCCATATCTGAACTAACACCAATGCCCCTCCAATCTGTCGTGCACCTCCCAAAGCTGTCGTGCACAGCTGCCTATACATAAACCCAAGAACGCAACTACCCCAGTTATATGCCTAATAGCATCAAAATCCTCTAACAAGCTGAGGTAGCGCACGTGAACCAAATTCCCCGAGAAATCGGGAAGCATGTGTCCGCTAATAAGTAAGAAAATAAATTCACGAGTGCGCAGGATTAGATCGTCATCAGTCTCTGAACCGGTGAACGCTTTCAGGATCCATGCTTCTAACGGTTCCTTCTTCACTTTGTAACCGGAAAAGTGGCTGAGAGACAACTGCACACTAAGAAGTCTCTCGATAACGTCAATCCAGTATTATTTAGGGTGTAGACTCCAACTAGGCCTGGTATCAACCGTGCCGTCTATCCTTAAACCCAAAGCGCTAGTACATCTTGGAGTGTAATTGAGACTTCACCGCACGTTAGATGAAATGTGTGGGTCTCTGGTCTCCACCGCTCGACCAATGCGGTGATAAGCGCGTGGTCCAATCTAATGTAACCACACCGAAAGACTCCCCCCAAACCGGTTCTATCAATAATCTCAGCTAATCTACAGGGAGCCGCACTATAGCACTGGAATAGGTTGTGGCCAAAATGCCTACACTGGAGGTCAGTATAATATGTCTCTCGATCCCCACTCCAGATCAAACCGGATCTGTGCTCGTGCTGTCTGGATAAGACGTCAGTGACAATGGGCCCCGGATGCACATGTGCTGGCACTTCTTCCATCTACATTAATTATATTTTCCAGATAGTGTCAATATCTATCTGTTAAAATTAAAAAGTTTTAAACATATTCTAATTCCAAGAATATTAAGATTTAATTGTTATTACATTTAACGGTTGTAAAGTTTATAGTTTTACGTTCTCATATTTCCAAATATCAGGTATATTGTTAACACAATTAATCCACGATTTAGGGATTTTTAAATAAATAAGATTTTAAAGTTTTTAAGGTCAACATCCGTAATAAACGTGGTATTATCGAATATATGTTTGTAGATTTTCGTTTCTTTAAAATATTGAAGTTTTTATAATGTACCCTGTAGAATTTTAATATTATGATTTTGGTTGTTTAAGGTTCACTGTTAAAAAGTTTCTAGTTCGACGGTTTATTGTTTGGTGTAAATTTTTGGATTTTGGTAATAATGATTTATGTTTTCTTGTATTTAAAGTTTGGTGTTACTTATAGTATATTTTATAGTTAAGCATTTTACTACTTCATAAATTCGTTATTACTGTTTTACAGTTTAAATAAAAGTATTAATTGCTAAACTATAAATTTCCAAGTATCGGTTCCCATATTTTCTACTCGCAAAATTTATACGAAATATTCAAAATAATTATATAAGTAATTATGAAATTTTCTAATAATCATAAAGTAAGAAATTAAACATAATTCCTTTCTTTATTCATGAAAAAAATCCTAAAACCTAATATCAGTTTTAAAATGAAAAAAAAAATTATATACATAACATTATCAAATTCGTGCACATTTATTAATAACTACAATTTTAAACATAATCCAAACCCCACTTTCACCACAAAAAAAAACACAATGTAAAATTTTGGATTTTAATAATAGATTTTTAAGTTTTGTATTATTTAAATTTTACAATTTTTAAGTTGCAAAAAAAAAAAAGTTTCCATAATTTCCACTGTTTAAAAAAATAAAAATTAAAAATACCGAATTACAAATTCCCATATTTTCTAACATGCAAATTCATTGTCTAAATAATTAAAAAAAATTTCTATTAATCATAAAATAAGAAATTAAACCTAATTATCCAAATAAATTCATGAAAAAAAACCCTAAACCCTAATATAACTTTTTTAATGAAAACAAAAATCCGTACACATTTATTAATAACTACAATTTAAAACATAAATCCAAACCACACTTTCACAAAAAAAAAAAAAAACATAATGTAAAATTTTGGATTTTAATAATAGATTTTTAAGTTTTGTATTATTTAAATTTTATAATTTTTAAGTTGCAAAAAATAAAGTTTCAATAATTTCTACTGTTTAAAAAAATAAAAATTCAAAATACCGAATTACAGATTCCCATATTTTCTAATATTCAAATTAATTATCTAAATAATTAAAAAAAATTCTATTAATCATAAAGAAATTAAACCTAATTATCCAAATAAATTCATAAAAAAAATCCTAAACCCTAATATCACTTTTTTAATGAAAAAAAAATCCGTACATTTATTAATAACTACAATTTTAAACATAAATCCAAACCACAATTTCACAAAAAAAAAAAAAAAAACATAATGTAAAGTTTTGGATTTTAATAATAGACTTTTAATTTTTGTATTATTTAAATTTTACAATTTTTAAGTTGAAAAAAAAAAAGTTTCCATAATTATGCAAATAAATTCATGAAAAAAACATTATCCCTAATATCACTTTTCAAATACAAAAAAAAAACAATTACATACATAAAATTATCAAATTTGTACAAATTTATTAATAACTACAATTTTAAACATAAATCCAAAAATTAAAAAAATGTTAAATTTTGGATTTTAATAATACATTTTAAGTTTTGTATTATTTAAATTTTATAATTTTTAAGTTACAAAAAAAAAAGATTTGTTTTCATATTTTCTACTGTTTAAAAAAAATATTAAAAATATCGAATTACATATTCTCATATTTTCTACTCAATAATTTATACGAAATATGAAAAATAATAATCTAAATAATTTCTAATAATCATAAAGTAAGGTAATAAAGTAAACATAATTATCCACATAAATTAAAGAAAATAATGCATCACCCTAATATCACATTTTAAATTCAAAAACAATTATATACATAAAATTATCACATTTGTACAAATTCATTAATATCAAATATTTTAAACATAAATGTAAAACCCATTTCCAGAAAGAATAAATTAATTCAAGTTAATAAATAAAATTCATAAAAAACATTAACAAACAACAAATAACGAAATAATCAAACTTAATATGTAAATAAACAAAAAAAAATCTAAATAACTAAAAACTTACTGAAAATTTAAAATGCAACTTTAGTAGCCTTCGTACTTCAAATCCTTAATAGCCTTCGTACTTCAAAGAAAATCTTCAAGATTTACTAATTTAAACTGTAAATTTCAAAATAAAATACACATTTATTAGATGAAAAGAAATCAACACATAATAATAAGAAAAAAAATAGAGTAAAATACTTAGCAGTTGGCGGAGGCAGGAACAAAAAATTTTCTAAAGAAGAAGAATGAGATGAAGGTGGCTGAAAAAAAGGAAGAAAGAATGGAGGAAGGAGGCTAGAAAAACAGTAAGGGGGAAGGAGAGGAAATAGAGAAATTTTACTGAAATAAGGAGGAAAGAGAGTAAAAAAATGGAGTGGTTAAATAATCTGGGGGAAAAAAAAAGGGAAGAAGGGGGGGGAGAGGGGGGAAGGGGGGACGGCGGTCGCACAAAGCTAGGGTTTTTTCTTATAACATGATAACGCACAGTGACTGTGTGTTATCAGCTTAATAACGCATAATAGTTGTGTGTTATTAAGCTTGATAACACACAGTTATTGTGTGTTATCTACAACTTAGCACAAGCTGGAATCTACGTTAGATTTTTACGCGATCAACGCAGTGATTAAGGATAACGCACAACGATTGTGCGTTATCATCTGTCATAACGTACAATCACTGTACGTTATGGCCTGAACTTAAAAAAAAGGCTCACTTCAGTTTGCGTATTTTTAAAGTGGGCCAGGCCCAGAAAAAAACCCATGAAATCACAACTCATAAGGCTTGCCATCCTCTCTTAACCAACCTTTTGGGAGTGCAAGTAAATGATCTATGATTTTAGCTCATAAGAGGATCTTTGAAGCAGATTATGAGACAAAACGACTTCTAGCTACTATTTTTTAGCAAAGCTAAAAATTGATGAATAGCTTGAGATCATAGGATTCCTCCACACACACACACACACACACACACAAAAAAAAAAAAGAGAGAAAAAAGATGAGAAAAGAACCTGAGATCATATAGGATCGATATCTATAGGTGTAACTTCCTTCTAATTTGGTTGTGATTAGCATCATTACTATTTTTCTTTAACGCATTAACATACCGCCCCCTTCCCATTAAAAATAATACAACAATTCAAATTTCAATTTGTCAAAATATCTGAATAACATTCAAAATTGTCTACTATATGTTTTAATAAATCCTATAGTACACTTGTTAGTTTAGTAATAACTTTTTTTTTTTTTATAATTTATGTTTTAGAGTTTAGGGTTCAACTTGAATTATATACAATTTATCAATAAAACTATTATAAAAAAAAAATTATTGCAAGGGAATATATTTGAGTCATATTTTTCAAATAGCTTAATAATCATATTTGAATAGTTTAATAACCATATTTGAGTCATATTTTTCAAAAGAAAAAAGAGTGTATATATATACACATTAGTTAATTATCAAATTCATATCATGATGGTCAAACTGTTCCAAATTTAATTGCAAATGATTGATAAAGTTGAGGTTATAATTTTTTGAATCTAAATCGGTACTACATATTTCTTAATTGTTCTACTTTGATGAGTCAGTATTTACTTGTTGTTCAGTTAATTTTATATATTCGTTGATAAACATAAGAGTTCGAATATGAAATAACATGAGATAACATGAGGTATATCTAACTATTGAGGAAGTTAAAAAAAAGCAAAAAAAAAGGAAAATTGGATTGGGCTCATGAGCCATGCCAGTATGATATAAACTTATGATGCTGCCCCACTGTGGGCCAGTAGCATCACCACCTTTGACTCGACAATTGGAGTGGGATCCACAGAGAGTGGTAGGGTCAAAGAGGTAACCGACGCGTGGGCTTGACCCAGACCCTTATTGGTTCTTAGATTCAGGCTCCCTCCAAGCCCCTGACAGTGAGCGTGCGCAGAGAGTTTCACATGGTCCCTTAATTTTTTAATCTTTTTTTCTTTTCCCTTTTCTTTGAAGCCATTAATTTTCTTAATAACCAAACAAGTTAACTTTTACTTGGACTAGTTCTTTTTTTTTTTTTAAATAAAATTTCATTTCTAACTTGAGACCGATGTTAGCCTTTCAAACAATTTAGTTTCTAATAAAATTTAGTTCGCATATTCTGTAATGGCCTTGGAACACATGCTGCGTTAATATCATAATATAATTTTTATTCATAACTCTAACCAATAAAAAATTAAACTGTATAAGTGAAGAGTTTCATAACAGAAAATAATATATAAAATGTTGCAAAAATTTAAAGTCATGAACACGGAGGCTCATAAGGCAGTATACATGATCTTAAAAAAATTTCTTATATTTAAAGTCAGTAATAATCTCAAAAAAGAAGAAAAAGAAAAAAGATATTTCAATCTAGAAAGCAGCGATATATGATATATGAAGATAAAATTTTATTACCATTAATGTATAACTTATGCTTATCACATAAATTATACTTTATACGATAATATTAAAATATATAGACAAATATATAAAATAAACCCAATCATTAACTATAATTTTTAAATATATATACATAATTTTTTATTCATATCTTTTAATATTATTAATTCATATATAACATAATTTCCTCATTAACCATCATAAAATTTCCTGTTATGAAGACTAAAGTCGATGTTTATATATTTTGCAGGCACCTTCAAATATGCATCGTGCAAGTGCTTCCTTGGGCTAACCTTTGCTGCCTACTTTGCTTCATTCTTGGAGGCCAAGGAGAAACATTAGATATGGGGTTCCCATTTCTTGTTTCCTCAACTTTACTTAGGACTATTAATATTTTTCTCTTTACACAGATTTGGATCCTATATAATATTATGTATAATAACGTTAATATAATATTTAATTAATAAAATTTACCAAATAAAAAATAAACTCTAATATTTATAAAAAGAAATTTAAAAAAAATATAGTATAAATAGAGAAAATGTTAGAAAGGATGATGCTGGATGCTCTATCACCGTTTCTTTACCATCATTAGACTCTTGGATTTCCAATTGCTCATATATGTGATGATTTTCACTTGGGTTATGTCCGGATTGTCTTTGTGATGTTTTTGTCTTGTTCTGTGTTCAGGCAACCTCGCACATTGTTTCATACAATTTGGTCATGTTAATATTAGGTCAAGCAAAAAGACCAGCATGACGTGCATTTCTACAATCTCACTAATGTTCTTGCCTGCCTCTTTGTCTCAATGACTGAAAGATTTGGTTATATTTCTTATAAAAAAAATCAAGTAAAATGGAAGCCTGCAACAGGGAAAAAAAAAAAAAAAATGAAGGGAATAGTGAAAAATAGTATTTGTGTGTTGAGAACATTAGCCCCCAATCCTGATTTACAGAGAAAAAGCTTATTATTTTTGTTACTTTCTAGATTAAATATGCATGCACATGTGGATGAGTTTTAAGCTGCCATGTGCTCTATATTATGTGCTCTATATTAAATAAGGAGATCGATGGATCTATAGGAACTCTAATACTTAAGTGAGCTCTGATAGTTAAGTGAGTAGGGTTCACAAATCAATGATTAGGCAAGATTAATAAATACTTATAGCTTAATATCATCTTAACAAGAAATGAAGAGAGAGAACATTTTATTGTTTGTAATTAGGCAAGATGTTCCTTGCACTTTCGATGTGAGATTAGTTATGTTGACTGGTGCTGCTCGGTGCGGGTTGACTGCATCGACCCGACCCACAAACATTTGTTCTGTTTAATTGGTTTTATGTCTGGGTTGGGCTTCCTTGTTCATGGATCAAGGCCTTTTATTGAAGGGTCATGCTCCATCATCTGCTCCTTTTAAAAGATGCGCCTCTTCATTGGACCGTCATTTACCCTTAGCTTGCAAGGTACGCTTCCTCTCTTGTCACTTTGTGTTCCACGCTCCATCAATTCTTTTTATATGGTAGGTAAGTTTGTTTCTTCTTCCATTTCTTGTTTTTATTCAAATTTTGAACATAGTTATGTTTTTTGCCCCTTTCTCTGTTGTCTTCTTCCTTAATTTAGTTTATGACTCTCTCCGTATTTGCACAATGGCTTCTTTTGGCAGCTTGGGTTCCAATTAGACTCCTTCCGACCCTCCTAGCGCCACTTCCATTCTGGCGACCCCTTCAACTTAACATCACTCCTTGCCCCTCAGATATTAGGTATAAACTGCATCTTATTGAGGTAATCTCCCTTCCCCCCCTCCCCGTCCCCTTTCTGGATGCGCTGTGGGTTTCTGATGGACACCTTCCTCCTAAAGTGATTGCTACCATTTTCAATAAACGTACTTAGAAGGATAATTCCAAGTTTAGGCATCCAATATGGCAAGCACAATTACCAACATAGCTTTAAGGACTCTATAAGATAAGTAGACGATACCAGATGATTTTGAGTTGCTATCTCCTAGCCCAGAAAATAGAGCGCGTTTTCCTCCGACTACTGTTATTCCGCTTATGAGGAGCACCTTAAATCCAAAACAACATTCCCTCCTCAACCTTTGGTTGCAGGGGTGCTTAGATTTTGGAACTTACCCTTAGGCCAAATACACCTACTATTTTCGAAACAACTCGTAGGATTTATTAGTATCTCTTGGGCATTGAGTATCCTAACAAGGTGTGACCTTTTTAGGCACCACTACGAGGCCCGCCATAACAAAGACGAGTGTTATACATGTACTGCAAAGAAGACTTTTGTTTCCGCTAAATCTTCCAAGATAAGAGATTGGAAAGGCTGATTCTTTTTACTGTGGGATCCTTACTCTTCTCATAAGTCTTCATGGACCTAACGTATGACTCTTTCTAATCCCCTAATGAAGCCAGATGGGATCTACTTCTGTACTATAATATTCTAGACCAGTATCCCACTCACTTTCACATAAGAGAAAGCTGGTCACGTTATTAGAAAGTTTTAGCATTTACGGAGGAGAGAAGGAAGGGGGGGAGGGGAGGGGGGAGAGGAGGTGTTCCATTGATAGAAACACCATATGTCAATACTTTAGGATTTCACTTTCTCTTATTTGGTACATATTATCATGTTCATCATTGTGATTAAAATTCTTCTCTTGTAGGCACGTAATATATGTGTGATTTAGTTTCTACTACACTTTCAGCGTGTATAGCCAACGAACCAAATGCACCGGAAGTAGATCAAACACAAGAAGTTACGTGGGTCTCTGCTGCTACTGTTGATGTTCCTCCCGCTGGTCCTACTACCTGGCGATTAAGCGTACCGAGATTTTCGCACCAGGCTCGAATGACTTCAACCTCTTCACTTGCAATTTTCCTGTTATTCTTATATTACCTTGTCCTTGCATCCTCAGGTAAGCCCTTTAGGAAGTTGCAAGAACAAATGTTATGTGATGGTGGACATTCTGATGATGTGTGTGCCTTTTTAGGAGGTGATCCCATTGTAGAAGAAGATGAAGAAGAAGAAAATTTAGTTCGTAATCGCAATCAGGAAAGACGCACTTATCAAGAAAGACGCACTTCGCCAACTAACCCTCAGATTAGAAATCCTCAAACATCTTGATAGAAATTAATCTAGTCTAGTATTTAATTAATTTTCACATGTTTATTTTGGTTTAATTGTTTAAATTAGTTGGTTCTTATTCTTGTTTAGATTTTGTGCAGAAAAAGTCATCATTAAAGAAAAAGGAGGAAAACTGCTAACAAATTGCTAGAATTTGTGAAAAAAAACTAAAGAGCTAGTTAAGGTGTCAGCACACGCTATCAGGAATTCAAAGTTGGCAGATTTTCTTAGTTGACTTAGTTAGGATAGGATTTTATTATCTGGTTAAAGTTGTTTAGATTTGATATTTGGTTCAGTTGATTAGAATAATCTCCTACCTTTTTCCTTCTCTATAAATAGAGGATGCTGGACCTCATTGAATGTGTGGAGTGTTTAAGGAACAAAGTACTCATCATATTCTTGTAATTTTTAGGATTTGCAGAAATATTTACTTTCAATAAAATACTTACTTCCCTGTTTTCATCTACGTTCTTCTATTTTTATTCTTGCTTGTTGAATCAAGAATAGTTGTACATCTACTTTCTAACTCTTTGCACGCGCTTGATTGTGAAGAGGGCTGGTATAGAAGCAAAGTGAACTACCTGAACAGTTTCTGCTATGAGGTTAATTTACTAGGAAGAAGTAGGACTAGTCAATTGTTATAGTTTATTATTAGTTGAAAAGTTACAAGTTTACACTCATATGCAGACAATATTAAGTAAATAGTAATTGCTTCTCAATCGAGTTTGCTTGATAATTTGAATTATCTGGCTTCTCCAATAATTCGTATCTTTTTTAAGTGCTTTATTTTATTCCTCCAACTTTGAAAGTAGTCAAATTTTTTTATTTGCATTAGAATAGGAAAAGTCTTTTACGATTCGAAAAGTGTAGAATCAAAATTTGATGTTTTGTTTGAAGATACTTTACCCCATTAAATTATTCTCAAAACATCTCATTTGAAATGTCTCTTTTTATTTCAGTTTATTGTAAAGGAATTATAGACTTCGTTTGGGTTCGAGCAGTTGTTCATTGTTGTTCTACAAAATTTTGAGTTAATACTTAATTTTTGGTGATTTCGACACTCGTCAAAATTTGGCACCATTGCCGAGGAATTTTTTTTTTTTTAATTTCTTTTCATAAACTGATGTATGCCAAGATCTTTTTGAAAAGAAAATTAGTGTATATTCTTGAAATTGAGAAGTTCGCAAAGGCAAATAGAAAAGCAAAAATACAAGAAGCCCTTTTAGCTTCAAAGGTTCTGAGTAGTGAATAAAGAATGGAAGAGGGACTTTCATTTACGGAAACGGAAACTTTTGTCCCTCCAGTACAAGAAATGGCTGGATGGAGAAGATTAAGAGAGTTGGCGACTCCCAACGTTAATCATTCGAAATTTTTCGGATGTTGAAAGTAATTTTGAATTAAAATATGATTTTATTCAGTTATTACCAACTTTTCATGGTCTAGCAGGTGAAGATCCACATAAACACTTGAAGGAATTCCATATCGTTTGTTCGTTAATGAAGCTCGAAGGAATCACAGAGGATCAAAGTAAATTAAGGACATTCCCTTTCTCAATAGTAGATAAAGCCAAGGATTGGCTTTGTTATCTTCCTTCAGGGTCTATCACATCATAGAACAAGATGGAAAAAAATTCTTAGAGAAATTTATACGAGTATTGGGAACGCTTCAATCAGTATGTGCAAGGTATCACACCATCAAATTTTTGACCAATTGTTGCTGCAATACTTTTATAAAGGATTGCTGTCTATGGACACAAAGCATGATTGATGCTACAAGTGGAAGAACTCTTGTGGAAAAAATACCAAGTGAAGCAAAAAAGTTAATCTTCAGAATGACAGAAAATTCTCAACAATTTGGCCTAAGAATAGATGGTCTACTAAGAATCCTAAGGAAAAAGAGCCCAAGGAGAAAAAAAAAAGAAGAAAATAGTGCTCCATCAAATGAAAGGTACGTAATTATTCTCCCATTTCTTAAAAAGTACTAATTACGCCTCCTTTTCCTGGTATGTTAGCAAAATCAAAGAAAGAAGATATGGAGAAGGAATTTCTAGACACCTTTCGAAAGTTAGAGTTCAACATTCATTTGTTAGATGACATCCAGCAGATTCCAAGATATGCAAAGTTTCCCAAGAAGTTGTGCACCAACAAGAACAAATTGAAGAATGATGAGAAAATAAGAGTTGGAGAAAGCATGTTTGTGATAATTAAGAAGTTGCCTAAAAATGCAAGGATCCTCGTATTGTTTACAATGCCTTGTATAATTGGCAATAATTATGCGAACAAAGCTATGCTAAACTTAGGAGCTTCTATTAATGTTGTACCACTTTTCATCTATCAGAAATTGAACATAGGACTTTTAAAATGAACAAGAGTAGTAATTCAATTAGCTGATAGGTTCAATTTTATCCCATGGAGTAGGAAGATGTTTTAGTAAAAGTTAATGAGTTAATCTTTCCAGTAAATTTTACATCATTGATACTCATGATCAGTCTTCTTCTTCTCATATTTTACTAGGGAGGCCTTTTACAAAAACTGTAAGAATAAAAATTGATGCACATGGAGGTAGTTCCTTAGAGTTTTATGGGAAGATGGTTTTATTTAAATTTTTTTTATGCAATGAATGTTCTTGAAATTTCTGAGTCTTTGTATTTCATTGATAATGTTTGTTCAATGGTACAAGAAACATTGAACATGATTTTGGGGATGATGCAGATTTAAAAGTTCTTGACAATATGGAGAATGAACATATTGAGGAAGTGAATTTTGATTCTTTCATTCTACTTTCAACCTCTCATAAGGAGATTTTTCCTTCTGTTGAACAAGCTTCAAAATTGGAATTGAAACATTTACCCAAACATTTAAAGTACATATTTTTGGAGGATGGGAAAACATTGGTTCAAATAAGGAAAACGAACTAATTCTTATAAGAGTTAACAATCGATGGAGAACGTGCGCTAATTTTAAGAAATTAAATGAAATCCAAAGGAAACACCACTTTCACTTCCTATTTATTGACCTCTTGATTGAGAATTTTGCAGATTTTTTATAGGTGCTTTACAAGAGATTTTTCTAAATTGCAATATCATGCTTTAGATGTGGAAAAAAGATTTATCCCATCTACGATAAAGTTTGACCCAATAATTGTCTAATTGAAGACATGAAGAAAAGTGTTATTGGGGGTAATCCAAATTTCAAATCTTAATTTTATTAGTTCCTATAATTTTTATTGAAGTTTGATATAGATCAATTTTATTTCTTATTATAGGACCACTCGTTATTTAAGGCGTGGGCACACAACTTACAGAAATGAGGTAAAGTATTTACAAAATAAGAGTGCCATAGCCTATTTAAAAAGGAGGGCTGAAAATTTTGAAGTTTGGAGAGTAAGAGTAGTATTTTTAACGCATTGATGAGTTGTTTAAAAAGGTAAAAAAAAAATTATTTCTTTTACATGCGTATAGCATACTATTGTGTTTTTAAAAAAGGGGGAGGAGGGGTTTGAATGTGATGCGTTCAAATATTTATTTTTTAAAAAAATTAATTAGAGAAGCATGGACACATGGGAATATGACTATGGTCATTTTCTTTATTTTTCAAAAAAAAAAATAATAAATAAAAAATAAGTTATGGGAAGGTGTAAAATCATAAGTTATATTTTTTTAAAAAAATGAGGATGCACAAGTCCTATTTGATTGGTACCTTTGACTTATTTTCATTACAAACAAAAAAAAAAAAAAAAAAAGAAATTTTGACTTAGTTGTTTCAAAGAGTTTTGGAAATCAAACTTGTTACTTCCATCATTTTCCCAAGACCAAAGACTGCCGCTTTTCTTCTTCTTCTTCTTCTTCCTTCCGATCAATTCCACTCGGTAATATATTCTCTTATTTATTTTTCTCTCTTTTCTATGTATTTTTTTCTATTAATTTTCTGGAATAGTAGAATAATGGTTCAAGACCTCTGCTGATTTTTGAAAATTAAAAGAAAAACTTATTTTTTTCCTCTGCTTTTTAGTGAAGGGAAAAAATTTATTTATGTTCTCTGTGCTTTTTTTTTTTTAGGATATCTATGTTAAAATGTTAGGCATTGCTTATTCATTTTAATAATAATTCTTCAACTAGTTAGATTTTTCTTGTCTCCTTTTGGGATTTATCTTGAACATACAAGTTTTGTTAAGAATAATAATTTGTGTAAGGGTTTATATAACGTCGTCTTTTGGCTATATGGAGTTTGAACCACTCTCACCACTACAGATGTGAATGTGCCTTTGTTATACTCAATATTTACATGGAAGTATTTCTTATTTTAAATGTGATGTGTTGAACATTCTTTTGGGACATTGAGGACAATGTATGATTTAAGTGTCATGGTGTTTTTGAAAAATTTTTGCTATTTTTTAAAAGTTTTGTCTATTTTGTTTTGAGAAAAACAAAAGAAGAAAAAGAAATTTAATCTTGGATTTTGAAGGTTTTTAGGTGTTCTTAGTCTTTCATATTGGTTTTCTCAAAATCCTCGATTCTAGTGCTTCTTATTTGTTTGAATGTTTTGGCTATTATGCATTATAGAATATATTATATCAATGTGGAAAATTAGCATGAATAGTGAGTTTTTACATTTCACATAGTTATGGTCTTTTGTGGCATTCGATATACATGACATATGTGTGGGATTTCAAAGCCATCCTTGTGAGCTTTTGAGCATAAGAGAAGTCATTACATTGCCCATTCTTTTCTTTGATGGTGTCATTATCTCTTGTTGTTTGACGTTTCTAGAATTTGCTTTTGTTATGCATGCTGAGACCACATGAACTGATTTGGATGCATTAAGATGAAAAGGGCATTTAAGATAAATTTCTTGGTTTCGAATAAACTTCTCTTTAATTTATTCCTTAGTAAACCTCTTGAGATTGAAGCTTTATTATTTTATTTTAACCATTCAAAGCTATCATAAAATAAAAAAAAAACAATAACAAATTAAAAGACCTCATACTTGACTTATTACATCTATTCTATGAGATGGAGACTTTATATTTTGTAGTTGATTTACTTGGAGAAATGATTGAAGGGATTGATAAAGTGGTGTCAGTCAAGAAAAAGAAGAAGAGGAAAGTTATCAGAAAAAGGAAAAAAGGAAATGCTGGAAAAAAGGAAAGAAGTTGAAAGAAAAAAGCTAAAGAAATGTAGAAAAAAAAAAGAAAAGAAAGAAAAAGTAATTATAGTATGAACTGAAGAAGTGTTTGTGGTTAATTCTTCTTTTATTCAAGTGAAAGACCTTCATCTCTCATTTTATTTCTGACCAAATTTTTATTTCTTATTATGTTCTGCCTTTTTACCAAAGTCCTTTAGTTTTTGCATTTAAGGCATTTGTGGGTGGTGTAGATTTGACAACTTTGAAAATTTATCATAAACCTCTTTCTATATTGTGACTTGAGAGTTGATGATGCCTTGATCATTCTTGAGTGAACTTGTGAGGATTTTGTGAGAGGAAATCCCTTTACATTTGGGCTTTGAAAATATTGTTGAATTGATTATTGGCATATGTGGTTTGTAAAGATTTTCATCTATCAAGTGTTCTTCCTTGCTTGAGTATAATGTGAATTTATAAGTCAAATTAGTTTGAAGCATGAATGAGTGAGTGGATGGATGAAAGATGATGATGGAAATTTGATATGCTAAAGCTTTTGAATGCTTGAGGACAAACATTGTCCAAGTGTGGGAACATTTGATAGAACTTAATCTAGTCTAGTATTTAGTTAGTTTTCACATGTTTATTTTGGTTTAATTTTTTAAATTAGTTGATTTTTATTTTTATTTTGATTTTGTGCAGAAAAAGTCATCATTAGAGAAAGAGGGAACAAATTACTGAAATTTCTCAAAAAGACTTAAGAGCTAGATAAGACGTGGACATATACTATGAGAATTCAAAGTTGGCAGATTTTCTCAGTTGACTTAGTTAGGATATAATTTTATTATTTGGTTAAACTTCTTTATATTCGATATTTGGTTCAGTTGATTGAAATCTTCTCCTACCTTTTCCTCCTCTATAAATAGAGGATGTCAGACCTCATTGAACGTGTGGAGTGTTTAAGGAACAAAATACTTATTAGATTCTTGTTATTCTGAAGATTTTTAGAAGTATTTCCTTTCAATAAAGTCCTTACCTTTTCCAGTTTTCATCTATGTTCTTCTATTTTTATTCTCGCTTATTGAATCAAGAATAGTTGTACATTTACTTTCTAACTCTTCGCACATGCTTGATTGTGAATAGAGTTAGTATAGAAGTAAAGTGAACTACCTAAACAGTTTCTGCTACAAGGTTAATTTAAACGTGTGGAGTGTTTAAGGAACAAAATACTTATTAGATTCTTGTTATTCTGAAGATTTTTAGAAGTATTTCCTTTCAATAAAGTCCTTACCTTTTCCAGTTTTCATCTATGTTCTTCTATTTTTATTCTCGCTTATTGAATCAAGAATAGTTGTACATTTACTTTCTAACTCTTCGCACATGCTTGATTGTGAATAGAGTTAGTATAGAAGTAAAGTGAACTACCTAAACAGTTTCTGCTACAAGGTTAATTTACTAGGAAGAAGTAGGACTAGTCAATTGTTATAGGTTATAAACAGTTGAAAAGTTACAAGTTTACACTCATATACAGATAATATTAAGTAAATAGTAATTGCTTCTCAATCGAGTTTGCTTGATAATTTGAATTATCTGGCTTCTCCAATAATTCGTGTCTTTAAGTGTTTTATTCCTCCAGCTTTGAAGGTAGTCGAATCTGTTTATTTGAATTAGAATAGGAAAAGGCTTTTACGGTTCTGAAAAGTGAAGAATCAAAACTTGATTTTTAGATTGAAGATACTTTACCCCATTAAATTATTCTCAAAACATCTCATTTGAAATCACTTTTTTTATTTCAGTTTATTATAAAAGGAGTAAAAGATTCCTTTGGGTTCGACCGAGTGTTCATTATTGTTCTACAAAATTTTGAGTTAATACTTAATTTTTGGTAATTTCGACACTCGTCACATCTCCTACCTCTCAGAAAACTACAAGCACGCGAGTTGATACTGCAACTGCGGCACCTAGAAATTCTTCAACTGCGACACCAAAAAAGTTCATATTTCCTAGTTCTGATCCTTTGGGTGGTCAAGGTATTCCCATAGTGCTTAAGAATAAAGGCAAGGTGTTCTATATCCCCTTAAGGAGGGTCTTGCACCCCTAATCGGAAGTCCTTTTTTTTTGTTTTTTATAAGTATCATGTCCCTAAGTTAGAGACAAGGAACATAAGGTTACTGATTGGAATGTAGACGTCAATGACTACTTCATCGATCCTTGATATGTTTGAAAATGCTTAATCATATGGCTCTCCCTAAAGACAGAACATTTACTTCTCGGTGTGACTTCGCCAAGCTGAAGGAGTACTTTTCCAGCTCCATTATGCAGGTAAAGTCTTAATATTCTGGGAACGCGACATCAGCTCTCGTCCATACATTAATGTCTGCCACGAATAATTTCGACAACTAAGAGCTGTTGTGGTCGAAGTGTCATCGGAAAGAGTACAAGCAGCTAACCTAGGGGATTGGAGTCTAGATAGTAGGGTGGTGGAATCGCGTACCATGGGGGCAAACTCGTGAGAACCCCTGAGATTAGCTTAATGTTTTTGCAAACGTTTAGGGGCCTTGCCTTTGTAACTTAATAATATTCCTTATTGTTTATTCTAATATTTGGGTTTTCATTTGCATCATGGAATACTATCAATCACACTTGTTTGTCTGAGCTTATATAGATTGTGCACTATTGCCTCTTGTGCTAAGAATTCTTATTTAGTATATATGATGTCTTTATGTATAATATTTATATAGCCAGAAAGAGGATCACGAATTGCTAGTATAATGAGAAAACAGGCCAATCTTCTTATTCTGGGCGTGCCCTTATCGAGGCTTCATTTTTATAGAGTTTTGTCAAATCCTGTGTATTTGTGATAATTGCGGAGTAGGTGTAATGGGTAGCAACCCTGTTACCATTGCTTCTCTTGTAAGTTTTATCCATATGTAATGATGTGGACTACTCGAAATATGCTACAATTGTTGGGTTTTGTGCGAACGTTGTTTTTTATTTCGAAGCTCATTTATTAGGAAGTCAATATGATGGGACGTTGTGCATTTGAAACGACAGCGAAGGTATGATTATACCTTATTAATGGCGCCATTTCCGATTTTTGAGGCAAAATAATCTCATCAAAACATCAAGTCATTAAAGCTATAAAAGCTGAAGGATTCATTTATAAATATGTGAGGGTTGGTGATTTGTGTTATTTTGTAGTAGCACATTTATATGTGTTATTTGCATTGTTGTACGATGTTTTTAATACATAAAATACATATTTTAGACTAAATGTCCTTATTCTTGTCTTAGATGCTTCCCAATGGAGAAGACGACAAAAAATAACGAAAATGGTCGAAAATGGTCGAAAATGGAGTGAAAACAACAAAAGCAAAGCCGAGGCATAACTAAAGAAGACTACCACCTGAGGTAGGCCAACCCTTACCGTGACGGTAAGTCTCGGCCACAAGAAAAATAAAGAGGAAAGAATCCTTCTGACTGCCTTACTCACTTAAACGATTGAGGAAGTTACACCTCGATTACTTCCCTACCGGTCCAAGGGAAAATAGAATAACCGATATTGCTCACACTGACTTTACCCCTTAACCAGCTCGTACAAAACAAGGAAGAAAAGCTCCACTGCTGGTGACAGCTACCGAGACATTAGACTCAGTAACAGACAAAGAAATAGAACTGGACGAGCGGATGGTAGGGCTCGACCTATTGTATGCAGTAGGTCCCGACTTTAGCAGAGTAATGCTTTTTCTCTGCTTTTAAATGTAAATTTTTTTCTTTCATTATAAGAGTTCTGCCAGTAGAGCTTAGAGAGGTGATTACGAGAGAACCCAGGTTAGAAAACTCCCCCAAATTCAACCTTAATTAGGTAGGAAATCAATAGAAAAAACAGTAATTGAGGGTTTAGAGATCAAGAATTGAAGATTCAAAGGAAGAATTTCGAGCTTCAATTGGGCGACTCAAGAGACGAGCTCGGGCGATATTCAGGATCGCGATTTCGGCTTCAACCTTCTCCTAAGCTTTCTTTTACTTTTGTTTACTGAATTTTAATAATCAATTTTATTTTTAATACAATGTTTAGTGGCTAGGTTTTTATGTTTGGATGAGGGTTGAACCTTAATTCTTGACTGCTATGATCTTGGATTAATTTACAGAATATTGATGTTTGTTTTCAATTGAGTTTTCTTTCAATTGTATTTTGTTGCATTTAATGGTCACGAAGTTAAATTCATCTCAAGAGTGTTCGAAATTTGAAAAAGGAAGAACACTCTGGGGCAACCTATTGGGGGATAATTGGAGCAATAGATTAGAGATATGAAATTGTACTTTGAGGTCCCTTAATCACCTATTAATTACTACACTCATAAATAGTTATGGAGAGAAGAAATTCTTCTCTAAGGGTTAATCACTAGGGTGGTTTTTGCCTAGATATAGGTATTGCCCGTCTAGTTGTAATGGCCCAACTCGGTAATTCAATATCATTTTCTATAAGTTTTTCTAATTGAGCTACTAACATGAATTAAGGGGATTCCAAAATCCAAACTCTTGTTTTAATAGTTTTTAAATACTTAGACTTCTTGTTTTATTTACTTTAGTTGATAAAACTCATTTTTAGTAGTTGCTACTTTTAAAACATTCTTCAAACTAAACATCAGTTAAAACGACAACTATTTGAGCTTTTAACTTTCCTTGAGATTTGACAACTCGGGTGTAGCTCGATTACTGTAGTTATAGGTCCACTTACCTATTACTCTAGATTAGTAGTTTACCCTATTATTAAAACTGACATCAAGTTTTTTATGGAGAATGGCAACTTAAGGAAAATTGTTTTTATAGTGCTTTAGTCATTTTTAGTTTTTCTTGTTTTTATTTGGATTGTTCTTTGTTTGTGCAAGTATTCGATTATTTTTTACCTACATCTTTGAGTGTAATTTATCTTTGTGGAATTGATCAAGTTTTTCTTTTGTTGCACGTTGTTTGATGCAAGTTTATGCCTCGAAAGAAAAGGGGTGAATCACTACCATTTGATCCAGAGCTAGAACGTACGCTACGGGGTGCTCGCTGTGCCCTTCGGTTCAAAACAGTAGGCACTAATTCAATAGTGGACGTTGAGAGGACAGAGGAAGATCAAACAGTTCCACCATTATTTATCCTCTATTCGTACTGCATTCACCACCACCAATTACAGAGCGCAATGCTGAACTTTGTTAGACCGTACATCTCAGAGACACAGTCGAGCATAACAAGGCCAAGGGCAGAAGCAAATAACTTTGAGATAAAGCCAAATGTCATTCATATGCTACAAAAAAAATGTCCAGCTCGATAGACTTTTGGATGAAGAACCAAATGCTCATGTAGGCAACTTCTTAAAAGTGTGCAATACTTTTAAAATAAACGGAGCATCTAGAGATGCCATCTGACTTCGTCTTTTCCCATTTTCTCTTACGAGAAAGGAGAAATCATGGCTCAAGTCACTGACTTCCGGGTCTATCATGTCATGGGATTCGTTGGCAGAAAAATTCTTAGAGAGGCACTTTCATTCGGGTCGGACAGCAAAGCATAGGAACGAGATTCTATCATTTCAACAAATAGATGGAGAAAGCCTCTAAAAAGCTTGGGGAAAGATGGAAACAACTTTTCCAGAAAT
Organism: Catharanthus roseus; assembly: GCA_028651295.1. Taxonomy (NCBI): domain Eukaryota; kingdom Viridiplantae; phylum Streptophyta; class Magnoliopsida; order Gentianales; family Apocynaceae; genus Catharanthus; species Catharanthus roseus. The sequence goes on from JAPQWS010000047.1 coordinate 3,828,191, forward strand.
GCTCCCATTATGGATTAGATTTGGACATCCAGATTCAGAGCTTTTATAATGGAGTCTCATTTAGGGCGAGACAGTTAATAGACGCCTCAGCTAGATGGTCTATGGACAAAATACCCCTCAACAAGTATACGATCTGATTGAACAGATGGCAATGAACATCTATACAAGGGGGGGCGGGGGGGAGGGGAGTGAGCAGCGATCAAAGCCGAAGGTGGCTGGAGTACATACTGTGGACACAATTTCTGCCATGAAAGCTAGATTAACAGCTGTGATAGAGAAAAAATAGGGAAACTGACCACTACATCATCAAGCAAAAGTAATCAAATGGCCATGCTCTGTGATTTCTGCAGCGATTGGCATCCAAATCATGAATGCCCAAGTATGGGAAGACCAATGGAACAAGTGGATTTTGTACAAGGGAACTGGCTTGGTAACAACCCCTAAGCAAATAAATACAACCCAGGTTGTAGAAACCATCCCAACTTCTCTTGGGGTGGTCAAGGACAGCCAAGACCATAACAACACCCAGGATTTCAAAACAGGGGTCCTCCTTTCTATTACCTTATGAAGCGGCTCCACAAAATCATCTTTCACTGGCAAAGGTGAATTCGGAAGAGCTGATGGTTAGGAGAGAGATAACCTTTTATAGTTTGTCATTGGGTAAGATGTTCTTTGCAATTTTGATGTGGTATTAGTTATGTTGACCCATATGATATTGCTCGGTGCAGGTTGACCGTACTGACCTGACCCTCAAACCTTTGTTATGTTTAATTGGTTTTTATGTTTGGGTTGGGCTTCCTCGTTCATGGGCCAAGGCCTTTTATTAAAGGGTTATGGATCATTATCTGAATGTATTCGGAGGAAAATTTTATTATCAACCTAATTTATATCTTTACTCATAAACTTTTGCTCTGTATTAACTATTAAGTCATATCTTACTGAGGAGCATGCTTATTTATTCTAATGAAATAATGTACATGTACGTGCCGTAACACTTTTATTAAATCTTTTAATTGTTAATTTGTAATTTACACGAATCGCACACTTCATGATCCCTTGAATATATGCCAATACATCAGCCTTTTTACCCAATATTAATTTTTCCACTTGTAACAAATGTCTCACGTTAAAAGGAAGGCTATATTTTCAATCCAGTGCAGCATTCTTTAGGGTAGCCATTAAAAATTCATTCTTGAATTGTTGACAATACGACTTAGGTTAAGTTTGTTTTTTTTCTTCTTTCTTTTTTGCTCCAGATTTTTATTGTTAAAGAAAAAAAAATACAAGGGGCCAAAGGCCTTAGCGCTAAAGGCTTACAAAGGAAATTAGATAAAAACTAATAAAATTATTTAGCTTTAGCTTTAACGAGATGTCAAGTTAAAATGGTGTATTCAACCTACAAATGTTTCTTCTTATTTTCCGCAAGAAGCCATCTTGAAGAATAAGTCGCTAAAATTTTCATGGAGTTTGAAGATAGGAATTACATGAGGGATGGTTGATGGAATTAAATAAATAAAACCCAAGAATTTACCTTACTCAATAGATTATTTAGAATAACTAATCGAAATGTACACCTTGATCCATGGCAATATACTAATTTGAAGATTGGGTTTGAATCTTCTGATTGTTACATACGTAGCCTGATTTCCTCAAAGAGATGGGGACTTTTAGAGGTGGCTAATGATCTAAGTATACGTGCAATCAGGGACTATAACCCTAATATACAGATGTATTTGCTAAACTGTGCATCATAGTTTTGCAATACAACCCTTAGGTTTCTACACATTTATAAAGAGACTCCACACTTTTATTAAGATAACAGACCCACCTATATAATAGATTACCTTAATTGGGTCTCAAAATATATATATATATATATAATAACAAACACATAATTAAACTAAGCAATACATATATGTCTACGTGTCAAAATGCTATATAAATACGTGTGCACATGAATTAAGTCCAAAGATCTAACAATCTCCCCTTTTAAGCAGTTCAGAACAATTTATAATGCATTCCTGGGACATTCGGTACTCAGTTCTAGGCAGTTTGTTTTCCAGTAAGGTACTCAATCAAGATAACCGATAACCTATGCTATCACCGGGCCCATATTATATCTCTATCTGGGCTATTGACGGTTACGAACTCCCGCTATCTCTCTTTTGAGTCCAATTGTAGATCATACTTTGACTTTAGAAAAAGCTATTGGACTTTCTGAGACAAGGGAAATCCAGTGATCAAGCTAAAAATTTTAATTTTTGGGAAGTATCATGATCATCCAATAAGAAGGTCGGCCTTCCAACACGCATGCATTTGTCAGAATGCCTCCTTGGTTCGGGACACTTGGTCTAATATTGATGTATACCCTTGTCCAAACAATAATGTGATTGTCACTATAGTAGCTAGCACATTTTAATTTGTCATCTTAAACCAACTCTATCCATTAATTTCATTAATACACGGATCAACGGGACTTTTACAGAATTAAAAGAACAGTTAAACCCATCATTGGTCACATGCATTAATTCAACTAAATGACTTGAGTTGAGTGTGGATGTGTAGCATGGAAATTACATGTGAATGTAATCTATGCATGCCTATTTCCAACTGGTCCAACAAAATTGAGGTCACTTTAACATATAAATAGGAAACGAACAACTCAACAACATAGTCTCAATGAACGAATGGTAGAAAATTATTTCGATATTAACAATAATAAATAATATATGAGCATAAATATATATACAAACTCCCACGAAATTTAGACATCATTTAAATATACAACACCCATATGGGTAGTATATTCTGTAAAGACCTTTGGTGTCAATGCTTTAGTTAGCGGATCTGCAAGCATGGAGCCTGACCCAATAAGCTCAATACTAACTATACCATTCTGAACTCGTTCTTTTACAACTAGAAACTTGAGGTCTATATACTTAGATTTTGTTGAGCTCCTATTATTGTTAGAAAAGTAGATTGTAGCTTTGTTATTACAAAATCATTTAAGTGGTCTCTCAATATCGTCAACAACACGCAATCATGTAATGAAATTACGCAGCCAAATAACTTGATTTGATACCTCAAAATATGCTACAAATTCTGCCTCCATAATTGAAGAGGCAATGAGTGTCTATTTGATACTTTTCCATGATACCGCCCTTTCAGATAGCAGAAAAATATATCTTAATATAAATCTCATGCTATCTTGACATCTACCTAAGTCAAAATCTGAATACTCAACGATCTCAAGTTTATCCAACTTTCTATAAGTAAGCATATAATATTTTGTTTTCTGCAAATACCTCAAGACCCGCTTGGCTGCTATCCAATGTGCAGGACCCGGATTACTCAAATATCTGCCCAGTATACCAACTATGAATGCAAGGTCTAGACGAGTGCAGACTTTTGCATACATAAGGCTTCCAAATACTGAAGCATAAGGAATACCTTCCATTTGCTTGGATTCAAAGTTATTATTAGGGCACTGTTTGAGATTAAACTTATCTCCTTTGGCCACCGGAGTATCAAGCGGTTTACAATCTTGCTTTCCAAATTGTTGTAATACCTTCTCAATGTATCCTTTTTGTGATAATCTAAAAATTCCTCGAGAATGATCTCGATCAATTTGGATTCCTAATACAAAAGATGCTTCACAAAGATCTTTCATCTCAAATTGCTTCGAGAGAAATTTCTTAGTTTCATGCATTAAACCTACATCGTTACTAGCAAGCAAGATGTCATCCACATAACGTACTAGAAAAATGTAATATTTTTACAGAACTTGTGATACACACAATCATCCACAACATTTACATCAAAACCAAAAGATAATATCACATTGTGAAATTTATAGTACCATAGACAAGAGGCTTGTTTGAGGCCATAGATAGATTTCTTAAGTTTACAAACCAATTGTTCAGAATTTTTGGATTCTAAACCTTCAGGTTGTACCATATAAATTGTGTCATCAATGTTCCCATTGAGAAAAGCTGTTTTGACATCCATCTGATGTAACTCAAGATCAAAATGTGCCACTAGTGTCATAATTATTCTAAAAGAGTCTTTCGAAGAAACAGGAGAAAAAGTCTTTTGTAGTCAATGCCTTCCTTTTGAGTGAATCTCTTAGCAACTAGATGCGCTTTATATCTCTCCACATTGCCTTGTGAATCCTTTTTGGTTTTAAAAACCCATTTACAACTAATTAGTTTCACACCTTCTAGCAAAGGAACGAGATTCCACACGTCATTGTCTTTCATGGATTGAATTTCTTCACCCATGGCATCTATCCATTTATGTGCATTTGAGCTTTCAATGGCTTGACAGAAGGTGATTGGATCATCTTCTGCCGAGTCAATGTTTTCCATATGCTCATTAAGATACACAACATAATCATCTGAAATTACACTTCTTCTTTCTCGAATGGATCTTCTTAAGGGCACTGGTTCTTGAGGTTGTTGAGGTTGCTCCATAGGAACAAAAGGTTGAGGAGCGACCGGATGATCAATTTCAGGCAAAGCTTGTTGAATTATATTATGAGGAAGCACAACATTGTCTTGTACTGAACTTTGTTCTTGAACAAGATCAGGTACGAGAACCTGCACATGTAGAACAACACTAGGAACGAGAACTGAGTTCTCATCAAACAAAAAGTTTCTTTCCTTATCTTTCCTCGCAACCTCAATATCTTCAAAGAATCAGGCATTTCTCATCTAAAAAATGTTCTGTTTTGGGAATTATAACTTGTAACCCTTTGACCGTTCAGAGTATCCAATAAAATAGCAACTAACTGTTCTTTCATCTAATTTCTTCTCATAAGAACTATGAGGCCTTGCCTCAGATGGACATCCCAATACTCTTAAATGTCTTAAGACAGGATTCTTACTTGTTCACAACTCATATAGCGTTTTTGTTGTTACCTTAGTTGGAACTCTATTAAGTATATAGACTGCAGTTTTAAGTGCATCCCCCTAGAGTGATTCTGGTAATTAGTATGATGAATCATACTTCTTACCATGTCCTTAAGAGTTCTATTTCATCTCTTAGCAACCCGGCATCGTATATTGAGGGACGATCCCACATTCTTCTAAGAATTTGGCGAATGGCCCTAGACGTTATTCACCTAAACCATCATTTCTACCGTAATATTCACCTCCACGGTTAGATCTGATGCATTTAATCCTTTTGCCTAGTTGATTATCAACTTCAGCTTTAAATGCTTTGAACTTATCCAAGGCCTCTAATTTCTCATGTATCAAATATAGGTAACCATAACAAAAGTAATCGTCTATGAACGTTATAAAGTACTGTTGACCATTCCAAGAAGCCATAGAGAATAGTCCACATATATCCGTATGTACTAGTTCTAAAACGTCTTTAGCTCTCTCGGCACCTACTCTTTTATTCGAAGTGTCAAGCGTTTCAAGAATTCCTTCAGACACAAGTTTTTCAATTCTCCTTTTGGAGATATGACCTAATCTTTTGTGCCATAATGAATAGGAGTTTCCATTAGTTAATTTTTGTTTGGTACCATGTGTACTTATATGCAAGGATTCATTAAAAGTAGTCTTAAGCTCATATAAATAATTATGAGGATGTAAATAACCAGTTCCCAATAATTTAGAATCAAAATAGAGATGACACTGTCTATTACTAAATGAACAGAAAAAACCTTCTTTGTCCAAAACAAGAATAGAAACTAAATTCCGTCTAAATGACAGTACAACGAATGTCTCTTTTAATTCTAAAAATAAACCAGTCTTTAATGATAATTTAAAAGTGCCTATAGCTTGAAGTTCTGCCGTACTGCCATCTCCTTTATAGATGAATCTTTCATCATCCTTTGGTTCGCGGTAACTCTAGCAACCCTGCATAGATATACTTATGTGAGTAGTGGCAGCCGAATCTAACCACCAAGTATATCTTGGCACCGAAACTAAATTAACCTCTGAATAGACAAAAGTTAGAGGCTAATGTTTCTCTAACCATTATACCTCATGGTAGTGAGTTTCCGCAATTGTGTAATAATCTCTGCCTTTTTGCTTTTTATAAAACGTTGTTCCAACTGTTCGAGAAAGTTAACTGCATTATTCTCATCTGTCACATTAGCAAGAAAAGTCTCTGGAATTGTACTTCATGATCGTTAGACTTAACCTATTTGACCGTTCCCGCTGAGCCATTTCCCTCCATTGTTCGGAGGTACTAGTATCCGTCAGCTCAGCTAGTCGTGCTTCCCTAGTGGCCAAGTCCAGATCCAGACAACCCAGATGAATTGCAACCTTATCTTTCCAAGCTTTAAAGTTGGTGCCATTTAATGGCAGAATATTAATCAAATTAGTCGATAATCAGGCAACAGAGATACAAGTAACTATAACAGAAAACATAATATAACAAAAATAAATAAAGCTCACTCATATATGTAAAACTTTAACAATTCATGGGCTATATTCATAACAAATCCAATCATAAGAATATCGGTGCAGCACCAAGTCTAGTCTTTGGACAAAGACTTAGCTTGCAAGTGATTTTTTTGATGTAGTAATTGAGCACTAATAGTAAAATCCAGTCAAGTATCAATTCTTCCTTTGGGCCAACTTAACACTTACTATGGATACTTAATAACTATTACATGTTCATCACCACATGTGTTTGTAATTCTCAGCTTGACAATAACAATCTTCCTTTGAGCCGATTGCTACCCGCATAAGAAATATAGTACACGATATCTAAGTAGTTTATCATCAAAAGATTTGTATGGGAGAGCCTACTTTGGTAGGATGCTACTTCCACCAATCAATATAAAGCTATTAGACATTCTCGTTAGAGCAACTTAAGTTGTTGTGAATATAAAAAAAATTAATTGCATACTATCTCATATTATATATATAAAAAAAGTTTTCAGGGTTAACAAATAAATTATGATACATACAAGAATTACATATAATATGTAAATAACCATACAGATCGACACATAAATGATGACATAAAAATTGAATAAAACTCTCACAAAGATTATCCGAGTAATAAATAATAAATTTGCACAAACGAAAAAACATATATGGACTTGATCATGTAAAATCAAAAGAATATATAAACCTTTGATATGGACAAACATGCGAACAAGAAAAAAAAACTAAAAGCAATGACGAATCTTCTGTGATTCAAAAAACAATATCTTCAACATTAATGGCTTCCAAAATATGAGGTGCAAAAAAAGAGAAAAGAACAAAGACTAATAAAAAATTGAATCTTCTACTGAAGATCGAACCACGCAAAAATACAAGAGGAAAAAGAAAAAATGCTTGATCTGAAGAATAAAGAACAAAGCGGCTGCAACACGCTAATCATTTTTTTAATCAAATTAATATTAAGAAGCAAGATTGGAAGGAAATTAGATCGGAAAAAACTTTTCTTGAAACCGATTCTCGAAAATCAACCCCAAATCAAGAATCTAAATAATCTTTGATGTAAGGAAGCTCAGATACCATTGATGGAATTAAATAAATAAAACCCAAGAATTTACCTTACTCAATAGATTATTTAGAATAACGAATCGAAACGTGTACCTTGATCGATGGCAATTGAGTGATTTGAAGATTAGGTTTGAATCTTCTGATTGTTTCGTACGCAGCCTGATTTCCTCAAAGAGATGGGGACTTTAGAAGTGGCTAATGATCTAAGCATACATGCAATTAGGACCATAAACCTAATGTATAGATGTATTTACCAAACAGTCCATCATAGTTTTGCAATATAACCCCTAGGTTTTTACATATTTATAAAGAAACCCCACACTTTTATTAAGATGACAGACCCACCTACATAAATATAGATTACCTTAATTGGGTCTCAAGAAATATATATAATAACAAGCACATAATTAAATTAAGCAATACATGTATGTCTACATGTCCAAATAATATATAAATACGTGTGCACATGAATTAAGTCCAACAATCTAACAACGGTATCCCGATTTATAATAGAAAGATGCAAGATAAGTGATATTAACTCGAGGAGAAATATTTTGATGCCTTCATAGAGAAATTTAGTTAGTAATATTGGTTAGTTATTAAACAAATGAACCCCTAGTATAAGTTTAAATAATTCTGGCTCTCTTCTACATATTTTTTAAGGACGGGTAAAACGTTTCATCAACCCTTAAATTTTATCCCCCTAACTTTAAAATAGCAAATTTTGTGACCTAACTTTCGAAAAGTGGTAAAATTTTCTTCCATCAATATTTGTAGTTGAAGACTAACGAACCCTCACATAATCTGCACATGACTTTTTTTAAAGGATATTTTAGTGAATGCAAATATTACTAGCTTTCTGTATATGCAAACCACATAGATATCTTGTAATATTTGAATTGACAAAAATACTCTTAGTAAAAGTCATGTGAGGGAATTACGTTAGTTTTAACTGTAGAAATGGATGAAAAGTTAAGTTTTACTACTTTTTAAAAAGTTGAAGATTACAAACTTGCCATTATAAAATAGGAGGGCAAGATTTAAACTCTGAAAAACTCAAGGGTTATTGAGACTTTTTTCCCCTTTAAGGAATAGAGTTAGATTCAAACATATTTTCAACATGAATCACGAGAAAAAAAAATTAGTCATGGAGGCTAATTGTGCCTGTAGGCCTTTTGGGCCTTGAAGTCGTCCCAATATTTTCGCATTTTCCGGCCCATTTAACCCTGTGATGAAACTGGGCCTCAGTTGAGAGAGAGGTGCACTTGACATAGTCAAATGACTGGGTCAGGCCCGGGCCTGGCCACCCGGGACTGCCCATTGGAACCCCTCTTTATAACTCTCTCTTTCCCTCGGTAGTGGGGCAACCATCTGACTTCTTTTTCTTTTCTTCTTGGAACTCATTTTTTTCTCTCTTTTCTTGGACTGTTGGTTTCCCAATTCTTCCATTTCTCTCTCCGTCCTCTTTGCGGTTTTCAACCGCTGCTCTTCTCGGCCTCCGGCCCCTTGCGACTGCTGGTTTTTTTTGGATCCTTTCTGATTGATCCTTGTTCTTTGTATGTTTGAGAGAGTGAGCCGAAAGATAGAGAGAGAGAGAGAGAGAGAGAGAGAGAGAGAGAGAGAGAGAGGGAGCACCGGTGACAGTTCGGTTGAGGTCCTAATTTGATGGTCCATATACTCCTCCTCTCACCAGCAATGCCTCGACGTGGCTCTTCCCTCAAAGCCTCTGCTCGGCGTCTTTATTTACCCGGTTCTCCACGATTCCCATCGGCAGTCTTTATCCGCAGCGGAGGTAAGGTTTTATTTACCAAAAATTCCTTTATCCTTTTTCTAATAGTTTGCTATTTTTGCAGTATTATAGTTTTAGGGTGTTTCTATTTCTTTCACTGTTCTTCCGTTACTTTATCATTTTTGTTTTGTGGCCTGTAATAGTAAATAGAAATCCGTAATAGTAATTAGTTTTTCTCTACAAGTGGTATCAGAGCTTGGTTCGGCTCATCGGCGCCGGCAACCAACGATGATATCAGATTTGAGGGAAACTGTTGAGTTTCCCAGATCTTGCCAGAGAAGTTCTATCTTTCACCCTCTTTTATTTTCAGTTTTTGTCTTTTCATTTTTTTATTCTGTTTATGTTCTTATCTCGGCTTGCTGCCGATTACTGCTGTTTATGTTTTTCTGGCTTGCCACCAGTTAGCCAATTACTGCTGTTTTGTGTTTTCTGGCTTGCCGCTGTTTCTTCTGTTTTTGTTGCTTGGCTTGCCGCTGATTATTATTACTATTATTGCTGAATTATTCAGTTGTGCTATTTGGTTTTGTTATTCTGGTGTTGCTACTGTTACTGAATTGCTGTTGGTGTTCTTCCTGTTTTCGTTTTTTTCAAAAAAAATTAAACAACCCAAGCTTCACTTGAATCCGTGAGATTTCAAGTATTTGTGTCTTGGTGTGTTTTTTTGTTTTTAAAAAAAATGAAAATTTTATTTTCTGTGTTTTGTCCTTTCTGATTGGTAGTAGAAAAGCAATTCTTGTTTCTAACGTGTTTCTCATTATTTCTGTTAAATTGGTTGTTTTCATGATTTCTTTTTGTGCTTCACGTTGTTGCACTGTTTTTAAATAATAATAACAACTCTCAAAACAAATCAAGCAAAAACAAACCAACGCCGTTTTTCTGTGAAATTGTATTTTTTTCTCGAAAAAAAATATACCGGGCAGTTTTATTCTTTTATTTGAAAACTTTTTCAAATCTTTCATTTTTCCTTAGTCATTTGATTACACTTATTTGCCTTCAAAACATGTCAATTCCAAAAATTGAAACTGATATGTTTGATGGCAAATCTGACTTTGTAATGTGGTGGAAGAAAATGAAAGTAGTTTTGATACAAAATAAAATTGCACCCGATATCTGTAGCCCTGAAGAGTATCCGGAATCTTGGAAGGGTGAAATTCTTTCAGAAAAAATTAGGTGATGCGCACAACTGTCTCACCTTACATTTAACTGATAATGTTTTATGAAAAATTGACGAAAACGATAATGCTTTTGAAATTTGGACTAAACTGGAAAAACTATATTTGGGGGAATCACTTTCAAATAAAATTTATTTAAAAGAGCAGTTTTTCAATTTCAAAATGAGCGGGTCAAAAACGCTTTCAGAAAATATGGATGATTTAAATAAAATCGTTTTAGAACTACAAAACGTTGGAGAAATTATCTCTGATGAAAATATTGCAGTCATTTTATTAAATGCCTTACCGGAATCCTTTAACGATGTTAAATCTTCTATTAAATATGGCAGAGATGGTTCGTCTCTTTCTGACGTTAAAAATGCTTTGAAATCTAAGGATTTGGATTTAAAAAAGAAAATAAATTTCAAAGCGAAATTCTTTTTGTACGAGGGAGAATTGACCGGAGGAAACCTCCTAGTCACCGTTTTAAAAGTAAAAGGCAATCAAAATCACGAGAGAAAAACAAAGTAAAATGTTTTTATTGTGGAAGAGAGGGCCAGATGAAAAACAAGTGTTTCAAATGGATTAAATATGCTAAGCAACGTAAACATGTTAAAGGGATTAATAAAATCCATGATTTCGACTCTGATGGTAATTATATGTTTTCCGAGGTTTTGTGTGTTTCTCTTTCTCCTTCATGTTTAGAAGTTGTTTATCATTGGGTCCTCGACTCTGGTTGTTCTTTTCATATGACACCTAACAAATAATGATTTTCTGATTTCAAATCATTAAATCAAGGAAAGGTTTTTTGGGGAAATAATCAAGTTTGTGATATTAAAGGTATTGGCAATATTTTCATCAAAATGCATGATGGTGTGACTAGGAAACTCACTGAGGTGAGATACGTGCCCGACCTACGTTAGAATCTTATCTCCCTTAGTCATTTGGACTTGGGGTTTTCTTTTAAATCTAAAAACAATATTTTACGTATTTGTAAAGGAAATCTAGTCACGCTAAAAGGTTTTAAAAAGGAAACTTTGTATATTCTTCTTGGTAAAATGGTTTGTAACTTTACTGCATTGATTTAAAAAATTGTTCCTGAAAAATCTATGTTGTGGCATCGGAGGATCGGCCACATTAGTGAAAACTAACTTTATTATTTACAAAAACAAAACCTTTTGTGTGGTGACAAAATTGATTCCTTTTTGTGACCACTGTGTTTTGGGAAAACAACACAAAATCGATTTTTCAACCAGCACTCACAAGTATTCTACTATACTTGATTATGTGCATTGTGCTTTGTGGGGGCCTAAAAAGGTTCCAACTTATGGTGGTAATGTTTATTTCTTGTCTATTGTTGATGATTTTTCGAGGCATGTTTGGGTTTTTCTTTTAAAAACTAAAGATCAAACTTTTGAAAAGTTTTGTGAATGAAAACGTTTTGCCGAAAAGCATTCTGGAAATAAACTAAGAACTATTAGGACCGATAATGGTCTTGAATTTTGTAATCGTAAGTTTACTGATTTGTGTGCATCGCATGGCATTCTACACCATAGAACAGTTAGACATAACCCATAGCAAAATGGAGTTACCGAAAGGATGAACAGTATCATTATGGGCAAAGTTAGATGCCTTCTTGTTTCTTCGGGTATTCCAAAACCTTTCTGGGGAGAAGCTGTTAGTACAGCTGTATACCCTATTAATAGATCCCTTTCTACCGCCATAAACTTTAGGACTCCTATAGAACTCTGGTGTGGTAAACCTCCTAATCTTTCCAACCTGAGAGTTTTTGGGTGTGCGGAGTTTGCACATTAGAAGAAGGGTAAACTGTTTCCAAGGTCTAGGAAGGGAGTGTTCATAGGATATCCTAGTGGCTGAAGGGATATAGAGTATGGTTAAAGGGTGAACCGGGGGTGAGGGTTGTTATCAGTAGGGATGTTATCTTCAATGTGCTAGAAATGCCCTGTCTTAACGATAAACTCATCTCCGATAGTCCTCCGAGTGTTCCCACTCCTAGTAGTATTCTTGTGGAGGTGGAGGTCGTACCTAAACCTCCCTTAGAATCACCTTTAGAACCTGAATCCAATCCAATAATTCCTTCTCAATCCAGTAGCACTCCTATTCCTCCTAGTATTACTAAAACCCCTGATCTTGTTTTAGAAGGTTCTGATGAGGAAACAGAATATCCTGAGGCTCAGGCTCAAGCCCTTAGAGATTACCAACTTGCGAAGGATAGAGTCCGTAGGGTACCTAAGGAACATCCTCGGTATGGTTACTCCTACATTGTTTCATATGCATTTGCAGTTGCATCTTATGTGGAAGAAAAAGAGCCATTATGTTTTTCTGAGGTTTTAAAAAGCCCTAATCGTGTTTCATGGTTACGTGCTATGGATGAGGAAATGACATCTTTAAACAAAAATAAGACTTGGATTCTTGTTCCAAAATCTTTAAAACAAAAGTTAGTTGATTGTAAATGGATTTTCAAAATAAAAGAACCTGAATCTTCTAATGAATCTCCGAGGTTCAAAGCCAGACTAGTTGCAAAAGGTTTTTCACAAGTTGAGGGCATTGATTTTAATGAAAATTTTTCTCCTGTTGTTAAATACAAAACTATCAGGATTATTCTTACTCTTGTTGCTTTTTATGATTTAAATCTAGAACAACTTGATGTTAAAACCGTTTTTCTACATGGTGATCTCGAAGAGACTATATATATGCGTCAACCACCAAGTTTTGAGGTTAAAGGTAAAGAACACATGGCCTATCTTTTGAAAAAGTCCTTATATGGACTTAAACAGTCACCCAGGTAATGGTACAAGAGGTTTGACTCTTTTATGTTAAAAATTGGTTTTTCAAAAAGTAACTATGATAGTTGTCTTTATTATTCTGGTACTGATATTGATTCTGCTATCTATTTATTGCTTTATGTGAATGATATGCTAATTGCTTGTAGACATAAAACTAAAATTGATGATTTGAAATCCTTGTTAAAATCTGAATTCGATATGAAGGATTTGGGTATTGCGTCCAAAATTCTTGGGATGAGTGTTTCGAGAGATAGAACTGATCGTTCACTGTTTCTATTTCAAAAGCCTTTCCTTCAGAAACTCGTATCCAAATTTTCTATGCACCTATGTAAACCTGTTATAACTCCTCTTGCAAGCCACTTCAAACTTTCTGGCAAAACTTGTCCTAAACCCGAAAGTGAGAAAAGAGATATGGCCAATATTCCTTACAGAATGATCATAGGCTCCGTTATATACTCAATGATATCTACCCGTCCTGACATTTCTTTTTCAATAAGCCTTGTCAGCAGATTCATGTCTAATCCTAGAAGAGATCATTGGGTTGCTCTCAAGTGGCTACTGAGTTACCTTAGTGGAACTTTAGATCTGGGTTTACATCATCATAATTGGTCTAATTTTGAATTAATCGGTTTTGTTGATTCGGATTTTGCAGGTGATAAGGATGGTAGGAAATCTATCTCATCTTACTTCTTTACCCTAGCAGGTAATTGTATCTCATCAAAGTCCTAATTACAGCCAGTAGTTGCCTTGTCAACTACTGAGCTGAGTATATTGCCGCAACTGAAGTGATCAAAGAAGCCATCTGGCTTCAAGGGTTATTGAATGAACTACATGTTTTACATTCAAAAGCTATTATATATACTGATAGTCAAAGTTGTTTACTTTTATGTAAAAATTCGATTTATCATGAACAAACCAAACATATAGATGTCAAATACCATTTTATTAGAGAAAAGGTTTCTAGTGGTTTAATTGACATAGACAAGATTAGTACTGATAATAATCCCCTAAATTTTGGTACTAAAATAGTAAACACTGACAAATTTATGTTTTGCAGGACTTCCTTCACTTAAATGCGCTGTGATTTACGGTAAGTTCAAAACAACGGTTGAAAAATATTGTTCGATGTGGAGATTGTAGGCCTTTTGGGCCTTGAAGTCTTCCCAATATTTTCACAGCTTCTGGCCCATTTAACCCTGTGATGAAACTGGGCCTCAGTTGAGAGAGAGGTGCATTTGACCTAGTCAAATGACCGGGTCAGATCCGGGCTTGGCCACCTGGGACTGCCCGTTGGAATCCCTCTTTGAAACTGTCTTCCCCTCGGTAGTGGGGTAGCCGTTTGACTTCTCTTTCTTTTTCTTCTTGGAACTCATTCTTTTCTCTCTTTTCTTGGACTGTTGCTTTCTCGATTCTTCCATTTCTCTCTCCGTCTTCTTTGCAGTTTTTCAACCGCTGCTTTTCTCAGCCTCCGGCCCCCTGCAACTGTTGGTTTTTCTGGATCCTTTCTGATTGATCCTGTTCTTTGTATGTTTGAGAGAGAGAGAGAGAAAGAGAGAGAGAGAGAGAGAGAGAGAGAGAAAGAAAGAAAGAGAGAGAGAGAGGGAGAACACCGGTGACGGTTCAGTTGAGGTCCTAATCTGAGGGTCCATACACTCCTCCTCTCACCGGCGACGCCTCGACGTGGCTCTTCCCTCAAAGCCTCTGCTCGGCGTCTTGTATTTACTCGGTTCTCGACGACTCCTGCCGGCGGTATTTATCCGCAGCGCAGTTAAGGTTTTATTTACCAAAAATTCTTTTATCCTTTTTCTAACGGTTTGCTATTTTTGCAGCATTATAGTTTTAGGGTATTTCTATTTCTTTCACTGTTCTTCCGCTGCTGTATCATTTTTGTTTTGTGTCCTGTAATAGTAAATTGAAATTTGTAATAGTAACTAGTTTTTCTATACAGTGTCGTATACCCTAAACAAAAATAACGAACTTTCAAATCCCTATTATTTATTATTATATTATTTTGTATATTTAAGATTCTACCCACCCTTCAAATCAAACAACATTTTCAACAAAATAGTATAGAGGAGCCAAAAATCTCAGTTTGCAATAACTATATATGGCAATTATTGATTAAAAAAAGTACGAACTCCATGATTATTTGAATTGACCTCATGACTTAAAACATTACCTAACTGAACGAATTCTAAAGTATTACTCATTCATGACACAATAAGGCTTAGAGCCTCATAGACCCCTGAGTTTGACATAAGATGGAGTGACCTTTGTATGCTTCAAAATTCTATCTTTCTTTGCTAGCTTCATCACGATATGGTACACTTTTGGGATCAATACTTGATAACTACATGATTTGACTAATTACAGTATTTTGAACTTAGTAGTTGGTTGTTCGGGATAGTTGATAAGTATATTACTAATATAATATCAGTAAAAAATTATGAATTTTATTCTTATATGTGACATCACGTCGAAAGAATTTTGGAATAGACCCTCTCTCGTGTAAAGTTTGAATTAGTCTTACTTATGAGGTTTTTTCCTGTATTAAAACTAGGCTCTACAAATATAACCAAATTAAATCCAATTAATCTTACTAATCGACACTTTTTCCGTGAAAAGAGTTAAGAGTACTCTAGAGTAACTCAAGTTAAATTCAAATTGATCTTACTAATCAAATTTTCTCATGTATAAGAGTTAGACTTTATATACTAATCTAAGTTGAATAGGGATTTAGTCTTACTATTATGATTAACGATATCGGATATTATAAGAAAGAATACAATAATTTCATTATTGTAATATAGTTAGAAGTTCCCTTTAACGTGAAATCCAGCTTGTAGTTCCCCCTAGCTAGAATCAAATCTAATAAGGCCTTCTTTCACTCCCCTCCATCAAAAAGTAAAAGTATGGGTATAGTCAAAGTTCTGGGGCCCATATAGTTCAAGAATTCCATGTTTGGCCACTGAGCTTCGTTGAATACACTGAAGATGAGGGAAGCCAAAAGATCAAAACAATCATGAAGAAGAAAATGATATAAAGTAGCTTTGAAAAGTTAAGTATGAGATTCATCTTATAATCAAACTAATCATGATGATGAGTTCGCTTTCTCCTTTATCAGTATTACCATTTGCAATACTTTCATTCAAAGATAGTAATATTAATTGCAAATCTTCAAGATTGTGACAATAACAATTTGTTTAAGGAGTTTTGAATCCTAATCAAAAGATATGGACAATGACTATTTAAACATTTTGGATCTTCTCTCATGTGAAATTCTCTATAACATATATATTATAATAAGTTTTTTAGCACATGTCCCTAAGGTACATCTTAATTTGAATACATTTATAGTTTAAATCTCAATTTTTTTAGATTGATCTACAATTTCTTATAGAGTTTTAAATTATCATAATACATATATATACATATTATTCATACGAACACGCGTTAGATATCCTATAATATTTTCATTGATAAATTTTAGAATATAGAAAAAATAACTTTTTTTATATTATGTGAGATATCTAATAAGTTTAGGAGTACACAATCTCTAAATGTAGACTTAATTTACAAAAAGAAAAACTCTAAAATAAAAATAATTCTCTAAAAGAAAATATTGAAGAAGATTCACAGTGTTAGTTAAGGCCTTATTTATCTCTCTTCATTTTTGTGATGTAACAACCCACAAGCTTGAACTTTCAAAATAAGGTAAAGAACGAATTATTCAAGGAATTGATGGAATTGATGTATGTACCAACAATATCTAATAAGAAGCTATGTATGTACACATGAGCCTTTTTTTGGTCGTGTGGTTTACTTTTCAGAATATGACTTTAATCATCTAAATTATATATGATATGCATAAATACTTAAAATTATTTGAAGGTGGGTTCCTCCAAAAGATCTCTTGGTGGGGCTTTGATAAATAATTGTTTAAATTATGCAAAAAATACCCATTAATTCCATCATTTTTATCTAATTGTTAGAAATTATAATCATTCAACATTGTCAAGTAAAAAAACCGCACGCACGCATGGACTCATAAGTCCTTTTCGACTTGAAAGCGCATCTATGCAAAGAATTTTGAGTTATAAACCGCTATCTTCTTCTTCCCCCGTTCACTGATCATGATATTTATACAAAAAGCAAAGTTATAATTCTTTGGGTATGAACTAACTTTTTTGCCTTCGATGCTTTCACATACATGATGAGCTCTTGTGTATCACTTTAGTGCATGAAGAAGTAGATCACATTGAACAATTAATTTGATTTAGCACAATCATTTATCGTGTTTATGGTGTCCAAAAGAGTGAAACCCACATAACTTCAAACTCACATAATCATCTGCAATATTTTTTATAATAATATTTTTTACTACAAAAAATTCATTGTTTATTGACATAGGTATCATCTAGAAATTATCGACAGATCTTCAATGCGTAAAAAATTTAACGAAAGTTTTATCAAATTAGACAAAAAAATTGTAGGGAAAAACGCACCACAAGACGATGAAAGGTACTAACAGAAAGTTTTGTCGGTACCGTATGTTACTGACGACTGTAAGGGATAGCCTTGACAGCGTCACCAATATATGTATAGTACCGATGGTGTTAACGACGATCTTGCTGTCAGTAACATAAGTAACCAACAGTTGTTAAGTATGAAAATTCTCCTGTAAGCAATTTATTTTTGTTACTGACAGATTTAGTGATGCATGAATTGTCAATAACTTATAAATATTAGTTGCCGACGGTTTGTCTATATTTCATTGGTAACAAAGTCTCAAATTAACAAAACGGCCAAACTTCTCCCCCTCCCCTTCTTGCCTCGCAAATTCATTTCCCTTTTTAAAATCACAAACCCTCCCGCAAAACCCCCCTCCCACACTTGCCGACAACCGCCAGCGACGGCAACCCGCCGGACCGCTGCCACTAGTTAGAGAGAACAGTACTCTCTCCCCCCGCCCCTCTATCTCTCTCTCTGATTTTCTTCTTCTTATTTTCTTCTTCTTCTTGTTCTCTCTAAATGTCGCTCAATGGAATCTTTGGGAAGATTGCCAGAACTTTGGGAGGCTGACCGGAATTGCAGCTACTATAAGTGTCTTTTTTTTGAGTAACTTTGTGGTTAATTCTTTAGTTAAGTAGCTTAAGAGAAAAAGAAATGGACGATTTTGGAATGCATCTTTACATTTTTTTTCTTGAAGATCATATGGTGTATATTCGATTTGTGGTTCTTCATAATGATTCTTAATCTCGTATATATTTGAGGATTAATGTAGAATGATTAGTGGATTTCACTTGTGACCTGCAAAACTAATAGTTGTTTTAAATAGGGGAAGGATTATATAAAATTTCTAATAAAGAGTAACATTACTTTGTTTAAAAAAAAAAAAAAACTATTAGTACTAAACTTGTATTATATAGGTGGTTCTTTCTTTTGCTAAATAGCTAAAATTAAAATTGTTTTTTTTAAAATAGCAAATGAACCTTAAGTATAAAAATATTAAAAATTAGTTATGCTACATATAAATCGCAGATGGTATTAGTCAATGCATGAGTAACTTTTGTATTTTTTTTTCCTGGAATGAGTACTTTATTTTGAATTTGTGAATTGTATTTCTACCATGATCAAAGCTACTTAATGAAATTTTTATAAAAAAAAGTGCATGAAGTGGATATTGAATATCTTATAAAAACTATGATTTTAATCTTAATCTTATTTACTTACTCTTTGGAATTACTCATGTGAAGATTTACTAGAATTTTGTATTGTATTTATAATCTCAATTTAATTAACATTAAACAGAATTTATTAATGGAAGGATTATACGAACAGTTTCTAAAAAAGAGTAACATTATTTTGTTAAAAACACTATTAATACTAAACTTGTATTAAAGGTTTTAGTGTGAGAAACATATAAAGATTAACTATTTTGTGGTTTTCTTGTTGATAATGCTAAAGTTGTTGATGCCTTATTTCCTTATGAATCTACTTTGCAGTTATTTCATAAATCTTTAAACTCGGTTGATGGTGTTTTCTATGCTAAGAATGTTGAAGGTTTCTTGTACCCTTTACTTGGTGATCTATATCTTGGTTGTAAAGGGAGAAGTCTTGAAAATCGTCATTTCTTGTTACCATGTATTGAGCCTTTTGTGAAAGATTCTTACTTTGATCTTTCAATTTTTTTAGAAAGATTTGGTATTCTTGGAAGTATAATTAATTTAAGTTTAAGTTCAAAATTTAATAATATTCACTTTTTTCTTATAATTTTATTTGCGAGGATTTTGTAGCATATTCTCCATCATATACACTATAGAGTTATGTGTTTAATTAGTTTAAATATTGTTCTATGGGGAAATCCTGACTCTTTAAGTTATAGATATAGTTTTATAGGGGAGCCTAACTCTTTTAGTTATATATATAATTTTATGGGGGAACTCTGACTCTTTAAGTTATATATATAGTTTTATGGAGGAACCTAACTCTTTAATATATATATAATTTTATGGGGGAACCCTGACTTTTTAATTTTGTTTTAGGGTGTATGTTCCTTGCTTGAGTGGCATATGTGTCTGGAAAATGTCCACAATACAGGGGAAACTCCACCAAAATTTTTCTAATCTTATAAAATATCTTAGATTTTTTATGTAATGATTTACCGTAAAACTTAAAATGAAAGCAGAAGTATGTCTAAATGTTATAAGATTTTCAAAACATAAACTTAAATGATTACAAGTTATAATCCTTGTTTCTAAAGATTATAAGATTTTAAAGTACGTCTAAAATTTAAAATATTATAATCGTAACTAAGAAGTTATGGAATTAACAATTCTTTCTCCTAATTATTCTTAGAAGCTATGGAAATACTAGATTGTAATTTAGTGTATAGAAAAAGAGTGCCCAGGATTAATAGTCTTACAAGTGAATTCATTTATGGGGTAAATTATTTTGTTCGTCATTATCTTGATACGAATAATGGAAGTGAAAATGATGAGATGAGGTATCCGTGTGCAAAGTGTAAAAATAAGAAGTTTATACTTGCCAAATGGGTAGAGAAACATCTTTTGCGGTGGGGTTTTATGCCTTTTTATCATAATTAGACAGCTCAAGATGAAAAAATTTGGCCACATGATGAGTACAATCCGATTAAATATTGGAATAGAAAATTCACAGTCAATGTCGACTGCAAGCAACTCAAATCGTGAGATGATACTTGATATAGCCAGTCCAAACTTTTTCCATCAGGGAAAAACCAATCATGAAGAACAACATATTCCTGAGGCACAAAAGTCTTTTGACTTGTTAAAAGCGGTAGAGGCAAAAAGGTTTTTTGATATGGATCATTTGATGATTCATTTACCGTACGAGGCGAGGGTATGCGGTACCGTCCAATATGTGGATATACCCATTCGAGAGGTAACCTACGTAACTTCACTTAACTAAAACTCTCAAACGTCATTGTAATTAAATTATATAACTCATTCATTTATACTTGTGATATATAAGGTACTTCACCATTTCAAGAAGACAATAAAAAATAATGCAAGAATCGAGGGATCAATATGCAATGCTTACTTAATTGAGGAGCCTGCGATATTCTTTATCTATTACTTTGAAGAAAACGTACCTACACTCCACAAAAGAGGTAGATGAAATGATGATGTCGGCAATCCTCTTCATGAGAGTGAGGTTCTATCAATATGCAATTAACAAGGAAGAAAATTCAGTGAAATGAAAAAAAGATTCTTAGAAGATCGAGAATTGGAAGCAGTGATAAACTGTATCCTCGTTATCGTGAGGAAGGGGAACCTTATAACCTTCAGTAAGTTAACCTACACTTCACAAAATACACATTTAATATATATATAATATAATATATATATACGCGTGTATATATATATATTAGTATTTGTGTGTGTGTATATATATATATGTATGTATATCTCACTCTTTATATATATCTATATATATGTATAATATATATTATAAGTTTTAAATTTATTAAATACACGAATACGAATTGAAACTGAGAAATACCACTTTAAATGTAACGGAGGATGAAATCCAAAATAATATAAGCGAGGATTCATAGAGTGGTTTAGAATTGGAGTAAGTCAATCTCTTTAAACCTTAATAACCTTGTCAAATGTGTTCTGGTGTATTATATATATATATATGTACACACACATACACTCACACACACATATACATACACACATATACACACACACACATATATGTGTATATATCTTGTAAGCTTTAAATTTATAAAATGCAGGAATACAAATTGGAATTGAGAAATATCACTTCAAATGTAACGGATGATGAAATCTAAAAGAATATCAGTGAAGGATTCGTAGAGTGGTTTAGAATTGAAGTAATTTAATCTCTTTGAACCTTATTAACCTCGTTAAATTTATTTTGAAAGATTGTTGCATAACTTTATTAACCTTGTCAAATGTGTTCTGGTGTATACAGATGTTCATTCCCACAAAAAAAAAAAATACATACAAGAAAAACTCCAAATTCCGATCGAATTAATGATTGCTAGTGGGTCGCAAACACACACATAATAATGCATTTGCGACGAAAAATGGCCGTCCCTAATTGCCGATCGCAGAACACGGGTTGCGACCAATATCTTTGTCGTAAAGAAAAATTTACGGCAGATTTGCGACCGCTCGTCTTTTCACCTGTATTGGTTACTTAGCGATCAGTTTCCGACAGCTTGTCAGCATTTCTCGCGCCAAAGAAGTTGGCACCAACTATGGCGATAGATCGTTTCTGTCGCAAATTGGTCAGTAATACATGTTGCAACCGAAGCCATGTCATCACTAAAGGGTCGCTAAGTTACCGCGGAAAATTGGCGCCAAACATTGTGACCAAAATTTTGGTCGCTAATTGGTCAAAAAATTGTTGCTTGCTTTTGGTTTGTGACAAGCTTTTGGGTAGCAAATCAATCGCAATTTGTTGCAATTTTTTTAGGGTTTCTTTTATATTTTTTTGTCATTTTTAGGTCGTAAAACTCAATATAGTTTTCTTTGTCTTTATAAAAGACCTGTTTGGTAGCTAATCAGTTGCAAATATATATCCATCATTTTCAAGTGAACAATGTTAAAAAAATAACCCTGAAGATAAATAAGAAATATTAAATAACATTTATATAAAGAATATTACCATTAAACATGCCCTAAAATATAATTCATATCTAAAAAACTTCCAACATAATCATAAATGACGAAACATCATAAAATAGTATCAAACCACTACAAAATCATAAAATATAAATGTTATCGAACATCATAAATCATAAATAATATCCATACGAAAATGAAAACTAACTAGAAGGAGGAATTTGATCGTTATCGTCACCTCTCAAGTGGTTATCCTCACCTCTAGGGCCGTCATCCTCACCTCTCGGGTTGGCATAGCGTGTGCCTTAACCACTAGGATAGTCAGGCATTTACTAATTGGGGGTGGCTCAAGAGATCCGAATTCACTCATTGAGATGCCTACTGCATTAAGAGGGCAGGCATTGCTTCATGCAGGATTTAGTTGGCATAAGCAATCTGTCGTTGGACCTCTGGTCTGACAGCTCGATCTACTTCCACAGCGATGACCCTTCGAACAATGTCCTCCAGTAGCTGCTCGGGCCTGCTATCGTAAATGGGCCGACTCTGTGACACCGAAGCCATATGTGTGTCCCTTCCTCAATCCCATACGAACCTCATACATCAATTCTATGTCATATATCAACTCCTAAAAATGTATCTTGTGGTCCTTCAAAAAAAGTTAAGACGTAGACTGGTTACATTGTTAATGGGTTTCAATTTCCTACAAGAGATAGGAGTTAGGAGGGAGAAACTTGTAATGATGGGGTGTGTGTGTGAAACCAAATTATTATGATGTTTTAAAAGAAATAGGTAAGATAGAGCTGTCTGTAACACCAATTGAAAATGTCGTCATGTTTAGTTGTGATTGGTTTGATTCTTCATATTGAGGAGTGAGGATTAATCCTCAATATAAAATTATAGAGTTGCGCAAAGACTGAAGATATATAGGGTACGATCCTTTTGTACTAGCTCATCAAGTACAGTAAGTGTCATTCCTCCCATGTCCTAACTCCAAAAGATCAAGGACCGATTAGGTTAGTGTAATGAAATATCGACCCCAAATAATAGATGTTTCGGTCAAAGGTGATGCATTCCAAGAGAACATGGCATTGATAAGGTTTTGACAATAGATGTGATGGTTGAAGACGTAGGACCTCTCATCTATGAGTCTCGTTCGTCAGAAAAGGTTGATATCGACATCGAAACATATTTCAAGGAATTACAAAATGATGAAAATAAGATAGAATGCGATACCGATGGAGATTCCGACAAAGATACCAATAATGATTTCGATGAAGATTTCAACACATTACATATTAACTTTGATTATACTCGTGTTATTGTACTTATATGATTATGTTTATGTTTATCATACTTATGTGATTATACTTATGTATATTACACTTATATGATTTAACTAATTGATTTATGTTCCTTATATCACATGTTCAATTGCCCGGGGACAAAAGAGATAGTATACTTAGTATGCTAGCACATCAGGAGAGCCGATGAGGACACCGACTCCCCCAACACCTACTCCACTGGTAGGTCCTCAGCCTCTATCATCGCCTACACAATCGTCTTAGTTACCCACTCCTCCCTCGACAGAGTAGATGGGTCCTTCCAAGGCTCCTACTACATCTACCCCTCCTACTATACAACTGACCCTTCTGCGGATCCTGAGACTCGTCTTTCGGCTTGGAAGCCGGTTGCCGGTGATTCTAGGTAATTGTTACAGATAAATGTACATTAGTAAATTCATTTTATTTCATTATATACTTGTCAATATTAAAATAACATATACTAACATTATCTTTGTATAGTAGACTATATTCATCTTCCAAAGCCATCTCCGCCATCTCAGCTATCATTCAAGAGTAATTCAAGGGGCCTTACCACAGTTAGACTGAGATCCCACCAAAGGTTTGAGACATGTGGTAGGGAAAGTTTTAGATAAATAAATCCAATATTGTAGTTTTTTACATGTCTTTAGTTTTTTTACATGTCTTTATACTTATGTTTATTATACTTATATGATTTAACATCATATGCTATTCTAATCTATTGAATTTCATTGAATGAAGTAAAGATGTGTATGGGATCCGCATTACCCATTGTGAAGATGAAGCAAGTATTGGAGTCCAAGGTTAGTGCCCGATTGAGGGATTTACTGCGCAATGCTGTGGGGGCTAATAAGAGACTTCCGTGGATTTAGGAGAGATTCTCGGCTGACTTGGTGAAGTATTAGGATAGCCCTAAGTACAGAGCCCAGTCTGGATAGAATAAGAAGAAAAGCACTGATGGACGGGAGAAGGGGGAGCCAGGAAGCACACGGTTGGTTCCATCTCCTTCACCGAGACGATTGCGAAGAGGATAAGAACTTTATTTAATATTACTTATTTCAATTAATTACATATAACGAAAAAACATTATTTGTACTGTTGTTTTGCATTAAAAGGATTTATCAAAGAGGTTCTCCTAGAGTAAGTACTTGGAGGAACTCCACAAGTATCAGAAGGGGAAGAAGAATGGGCATTATGTGTATTTTATCTCCATAGAGTTTTGGGTAAATTTAGTGAACATAACTTAAGTTTATACTATATATTGTTTTATAACTTATAACTGTAAAGTTTGTATAATGTTTAAAGTTTATATGACTTATAACATTTTATATTGTAAGAGAGTTTTCATGAGATAAGAAAAAGGTTGAGGAGGAAGCTGTAACTACGGACACTGCTATGCCCGATGATCTCCACTTGATTGCCACTACATGAGCCAAGGTCGTTTATATAAAGCTGGTTCGGAGGCAACTCATCTCTAAACCGAGAGTAGTCGGGCAGCAACTCTTGAAGGATTGGTGTCATATTATGCGGATGCCGAGGAGAGAATGATGCAGAGGCTGGAGGTTGCTATTTCAGCGTCTTTGATGCCTACGATGAGCACATGAGGCAGCTATTTGAGAAAAATCACTTGGCGTACACTCCTCTACCACTGATGATGGACCTCATCAAAGCTGTTATGGTTGTCGTTCCCTCGATATCTTCATCGACTGCAGCAGCTGCAAAATCGGAGGTCCCTACCCACTACGGTATGGGTTCAGCTTCCTCTACTCCCCCCTCCCCCTATATTTTTGCCCCGGCCCAAGCACTGTTGTCCCCGACCTCACTGATGATGCGTCACTTCCCCCAATCCTCTAGTGATGTTAGATGACCCAAGGATGTTTGATACTTCTGAGAATATTATATTATGTGGATGTTTTATATATTTGATGTTTTATGTATAATATTTAGTTTATCGATGTTTTAATATTGCTTGTTTTAGATTGTCTACGAATAGACATTGCTACTGTTGTTTTCTTGCATTTTAGGAAGTTTTGGATTTATTTTATAAATTATATAAAGAAAACCCATCGACAGAAGCTTCGTAGTATGAAATTTTTTATTTTTTTGGACCATTTACTGATAGATCTCTCGTTAGAAGAGGAGTCTGCCAATACGACTTACAAATGGGGACTTTTCTTCGGGAATTGGCAATGACATTAGAGCCGACAGGTCAAAAAGGTTCGATTAGTGAGATCGTCTTATTATCGACGGATATGGTGTCGGCAAATCTTGTTGCCACGGGAACCAGGCGACGGTCATTTTTTCGTTGATATTTTGTCCGTAAGAGTTTAATACCGACAAGCACCACCGGGACTTTCCATTGGTATTAAGATGTTTTTTTTTAATTTCCTTTTATCTTTTATTTGATAAGTTTTATTAATAAAATACTCGTTTGGATCCTTTGTATCATTCTTAATATAGTACAAATTTATTAATAAACTTACCAAATAAAATCATAAATATTAAAGGAAAAAGATAAAACCTAAGGAAAAAAATATTGTAAAAGGAAATGTGACGGAAGATATTACGTAGGATGTTATAGACGATTCTGAGTAGTAAAATACTATACCAAGAGTGTTAAACAAAATATTATAAAGAAACCAAACAGCTCCAAACTGATCATATCAATTGTTTTAATAATATTGTTCGTGATTGTTCCTCTACTAAATTTTCTAACACAAATTTTCTACTATTCTTCTAGAAAAAAGTGATTTAAAATGAACAAGTTACGGTATTGTAAAGTTAATCGAGACATCTTAGACCATCTTTTATTTCTTACTTTTTTATTTATCAGAGATATCATCCAGACTTCGATCTTTACTTTCTGACTCTAAATTTTATGACGCATGCTTTTTTACTTGAAGGAACCCTAGAAGTTATCCAGATTGATATGATGCAATTTTTCACTAGCTAGTTTGTTGCTAGCCTTTTCGTTCCTTTTCTTTTTTCTATCTTTTTTATGTTGTATATATATGATGGTCAGTTTATACATATTTCAGTTGGATAATGGTTGACTTAGAAAATGATAAAATTTAAAACTCTTATAATATATCTGGCCTTCCCTTATGTGGAGGGTCATGTCCCTCACTAAGATTTGACATATTATAATTATATTCATTGACGATTATTTTTCAATACATGCCATTATTATATTCTTTGGGAGTGTAAATCAAATAAATAACTTAATTACAAATTAAGTTAATTATAACTGCCCATGTGTTTCTGGATGTTAAAAGATATAAACAAAAGACAAAATATTTTGTGCCGTTGTAATATAACAAGAGATATCCTGCTTGATCCTCAGTTTTGTTTTGCTTTCTTTTATATTGTTTGCAATATGCACTGGTGTTCAAATAATTGGTAAATTACACATAATTCCTTTTGATCCCTTTATTTAATGGAAAATTATATTTTTTTATAAAAAGAACTTGTGTTATTTAAGTCTTTTTAACTTGAAGAAATCTAAAACTAGCGTTTAT
This sequence comes from Catharanthus roseus, assembly GCA_028651295.1. NCBI lineage: Eukaryota > Viridiplantae > Streptophyta > Magnoliopsida > Gentianales > Apocynaceae > Catharanthus > Catharanthus roseus. The sequence continues at coordinate 3,855,390 of JAPQWS010000047.1, forward strand.
GTTTTGCAGAGAAATGGAAAAGAAATGAAGAGTAGGGGAAATTTTATGTATATTTCTTAATAACAAAATTGTAAAGAGAATGTATTTATATGTACAAATAAAGGAAAAAAAAGAGAAAAACTGTGAAACTAACTAAATAATTCTCTACTTTAATTTAGAATGCATTAACCAAATGCACTCTGCTGGCTGTATAAATGAAAGTGCAATCTCAGCTCTCAACATGTTTCCTTGTTAGCAAATCTCTTTCTCCAGTTTGAGGGTTCGAACCTTTTCCACCTTTCTTTTCTCTTTTATTTTCTTCATTTTCTTCCAGCTTCTTCTCTTGAATTTCCCTTCCATGATCAAACTGTTCTTCTCTAATTTTAACTACAATTTTGCACCTTCTGTCTTCAACTTTAATACTCCCCCATAAGCTGACATCCCATATAAATTTATCATTCCCAAGTGCTCTATTAAAGCTCTAAAAAAAGCTATAGCAAGTGGCTTACTGAATGCATATGCCAAATTTATCACTCACAACTACTCTATTAAAGCTCTAAAATGAGCTACATCAAGTGGCTTAGTCAATACATCTTCCAATTGCTTTTGCAAAGAAATCCCTAAGGATTTTAAAACTCATGGAATATACCTCCCTAACATTGTGGCAATCCACTTCTATATGTTTACTCCTATCATGAAAGACTTGTTTAGCTATACAAAGAGCACTTCTAGAATCATAGAAAAAGGGGGTAGGTAGCTTGTTGCTGAAAAATATATAAATCTCGCAATATGTATAACATCCATTGTAGCTCACAAGTAACCATTTCCATTGGTCTGTATTCAGCTTCAGCTGAACTTTTAGAAGTTGTTTGTTTCTTTGATCTCCATGACACTAAAGAAGTGCCTAAGGAAACACAAAATTCTGGCCATGATTTTCTTGTCTCTTCATTAACCTGCCCTGTCTGAACCACAGTAGGTAGCAAGAGTAATGTCATTATTTTCTTTGAACAACAATCCTTGTCTTTGAGCATCTTAAGACTCTATGTGCAAACCCTTCAATGAAAAACAGTTGGTTTGTCAAGAATATTGTGAAAGTTGTTGTATACAGCCTAACTCAAATCAGGCCTAGTAATGGTAAGATATTTTCTGGACACACCCCTATATTCATAATTATCTGATGATAATTCAGAAAGATTACCCTCAAAAAAATTTCAAAGGAAAATCATAAAAGTTGAATCTTGAAAATGCAATTTACATATTACTCGATTTTTCTGCAATTTATATTACTCTTCAATGTATTCATAAAAAGAAAAAAAAAGCCTACTACGAGCTAAAAATCAAAAAAATAAATAAAACACCTCACCTCTGCTATTCCAGCAACCAGTGAAGGCGGCAAGCTTCTCCGCCGACAGCAAAGCGTGCAAGCTCTAATCATAATCAGAGGAAGGGGGAGATTGAGAGAAAAAAGGGGAAGAAGAAGAAGACATAACTGAGCTTGAGAGAGAGAGAGAGAGAGAGAGAGAGAGAGTACCTACGACGTGGTTTTCTACGGCGGTGGGGGCACCTGAGTATGGTCATCAGCTGTGGTGGCAGATCATCGGTGAGTCGCTGGAGAAATCAATTTGGGAAAGAAGGAATAATGGTTTGCCCAATTTTGTAAATTTGTGAATTTACGGAAAATTCGTCGGTAAAACTTACCGACGGAGAAGGCATCGGTAGAGCCATCTCTAACATGAATTAATTCCTGATGAGTTAGACACCCGCATCGTCAGGACCTTCGGAACCTTTATTCATTTATCGACGACATTCTTTCCATTCCTAAGCACTGTCGCACCGTCGGTGATCTATATTACCGATGAAATTTTCATCAGTAACTTGTCGTTAAATTTTTGGCACGCCTTTTCCCTCCTATTTTTTGGCTGGGAATTTGAAATGTCCGGCGAAAAGGTTCTCCGTGTTGGTATGCCGTCAATAAATACCGATAGAATTTTTCTGTCGGTAAATAGCTCTTTTTTGTAGTGCTTCTTGTGAATCGAATTGCATGTAATCAACAGGATTTGAAGAACTATTATCACCAATAGCAGCAGAAGAAATAGAAGAAACACTAACAAGAGTGATTAAGAATAGCAGGACAGCAATCCAAAACATATAAATCATTGTGCCATTTAGCAGATTTAATCATCTTCTTGGAGACAGGATCCAGGATTACACAAGTTGCATAGTCACTAATCACTATACCGGAATTTTGTAAAGTTAATTTGGTTAAAGAAAAAAGGTTGAAAGTAAAGCTAGGAACATATAGCACATCTTTTAGAATTAGGTAAGAATTAAGTGTAGTGTCTTTATGCGTTACAGAAAGAGTGGTTTGATTTGGGATTTGACCAAAAACATTTACTACATGTATATAGGAAGAAAAATAAGCAATAGAACAAGTAATATGATTAAGTGCCCCTAAATTTAAAATCTAAAGTTTAGGTGGAGAATGTTTTGATGTACTTGTCACACTATTAGAAGCATGTGGAAATCCCATAGCTTGATTCACTAGAACTTTAGATGTATTCAACATAGCCTTAGATGTACCACCATTTGCATTAATGTGAGTATTGCTGATCCAAGTATATCAACTTCTCATATTGCTTATTGGTGAAATTTGCATTTGAAAGCTAAAGTTTTCAGTAGGAAAACTTGCAGGAATTTTCTGCTGTCCCTATTTCTCCAAAATGATATTTGTACAAAAAGCGTACGCCAGAAATCAGTAAAACAGACTATAGAAATTGTTGCTTGGAAATTCTCACAGTTACAACATCCGTATCAGATCCTAACCACCTAACTTCCTAACACTCCCCCTCAAGTTGGAGCATGCAGATTACAAATGCCCAACTTGGCCAGTAATGTCCAAAACTGCGGAAGATGTAAGGCCTTGGTAAGAATATCAGTGGGCTGAGAAGTACTAGGAATATATACTGGAGTGATCAAACCGTCCTGGAAAGCATCTCGAACAAAATAGCAATCAATCTCGATATGTTTAGTGCATTCGTGGAAGACAGGATTAGCAGCAATATAGATGGCGGCCTGACTATCGCAATGAAGAGGAACCGGGGCAGTGACCAGAACATGGAAATCAGCGAGAAGTTGGCGGAGCCGCTTCAATTCACAAAGGGTCATAGACATGGACCAATACTCGGCTTCAGCGGATGACCGGGACACAGTGTGTTGCTTCTTAGTCTTCCAGGAAATCGGCAATGAGCAGAAAGAGATGACATAACTCGTGAGGGAACAGTGTGAGAGGATAGCTTGCCCAGTCAGAATCACAATAAGCAATCAAACGAAGTGAAGTATGAGCCTGAAGCAGAATACCATGACCAGGTGTGCCTTTAAGAAATCGAATAACACGAAGAGCAGCATCCCAGTGCTCCTGGCGTGGGTGCTACATGAATTAAGCTAAAATATGAACGGTGTAAGTAAGATCTGGCTGAGTAATAGATAAATTAATAAGCTTGCCAATGAGACGCCGATAGCGCTCGGGTTGAAGAAGAAAATCACGAAAGCCTTAGCCAAACCATGGTTTGGTTCGATAGGAGTAGAAACGGGTTTAGCCCCAAGAAAACCCACTTCAGAAATAAGCTCCAAGGCATACTTGCGTTGGCTAAGATAGAAACCGGTGGGCCTCCAAGCAACCTCAATACCCAAAAAATTTTTTAAATGCCCCAAAATTTTCATATGAAAACAAAAACCCAAATAGGATTTGAAACGGGCGATGCAATCAGAATGATTGCCAGAAATCAATAAGTCGTCAACATAAATTAAAATACAGAGAAATACATCATGATGCCGAAATGTAAATAATGAGTAATCCGCGTAAGACTGAACAAACCCGCATTTTTGCAAGGCAGACGTCAGTTTTGAGAACCAACAACGAGGTGCCTGCCGGAGACCATAAAAAGATGTTTTTAGACAACATACCTTCCCTGGATCAGACGTGTGAAATCCCGGAGAAAGCTTTATATAGACTTCCTCAGTCAGATCGCCATGCAAGAATGCGTTGTGAACATCCATTTGATGGACTTCCCACTTGCAAGTGACAACGATCAAAAGCAACGTCCGAACAGTCACCATTTTGGCCACAGGAGCAAAAGTTTCGGTGTAATTCACACCTTCACGTTGAGTGTTTCCAAGCACCACCAACCGAGCTTTGTACCATTCAATTGACCCATCCGATTTATACTTTATTTGGTAAACCCATTTACTGCCGAGAGCTCATTTTCTAGGAGGTAAAGTAGTCAGCGTCCATGTATTATTTTTCACGAGAGCATCGATCTCCTGTTGCATAGCTAACTGCCATTCGGGAAGATGAGCGGCTTCCGAGTATCTGGTGAGTTCTGTAACTGCATTAACGGCTACTACAAAACTTCAATGTGAGGAGGAAAACTTATCATAAGAAATAAAGTGAGTTAACGGATAAGAACACGTACCTGGGATAGCCGAAGAAGAAGGGAAGAGGAGGAGAGAGATATACTAGGTGCAGTCCAAGTAGCATAACACAAATAATCCTTGAATTTATCAGGAACCTGATGGGACCGAGTACTTCAGCGAGGAGGCATGGTGGCAAGAGGATTTGCCGGTACTGGAGGTGCAGCAATCAGTTGGGGAGCAGGTAGAGGCGACTAGGCTGGACTGTGGGTTGGAGAAGCAATTGTGTGGGCTGGAGAGGAAAGGATGTGCGCTGGAGAGGAGGTAGTGTGGGCTGGAAGAGAAAGGAAGTGGGCTGGAGAAAGAGGTGTGTCGCTGGGCTGCTGGAGAGAGGCTGGACCACGGGAGAAGGAGGTGGGGCGTGGGCCACGGGCGGCTAGGCTGAGGAGGTGGACTGAGGAGGAAAATGATGGGTTGAAGAATCATGGGCCAACTGGAATTGGGCTGCGGCTAATTCTGATGCTGAAGGGTAGGCCGCGGCTATCTGAGGCCCATACGGTTGGGTTGGACTCCCCCTTGCGTAGCTGGGCTGAGGGACTGTTGGAGTGAATTTGGGCTCCCACTAAGTGTAGATAATAGCTGACCCACTTCGCCAAAATCACAATTTACTGGAGCAGTTAGCTGTATATTATCCCAGGTCTGAGTAATAAACAGAAAAGAATGTTCAACAAATACCGCATCCCGAGAGGTAAGAAACTCATTAGTTTGCAAGTCAAAACATTTCCATCCTTTCTTTCCATACGGATATCCCAAAAATATACATTTCCGACCCAGGGGTTTGAACTTGTCTTTAGGGAGACTATGATCATGCACGTATGCCAAACAACCGAAACTTTTTAAATGAGAATAGGGAGGAATTTTATGAAACAAAAGTTCAAAAGGAGTTTTCCACTGTAAAACGGACAAGGGGTTTCGGTTTATTAAATATCCAGCAGTTAAGACACTCTCCCCCCAAAATTGAACAGGAAGATTAGCTTGAAACAGTAAAGCCCGAGCCACATTTAATATATGTCAATGCTTACGCTCGACCCGACCATTTTGTTACGGTGTGTGAACCATGGAAGTCTGATGTAATTTATCATTTTCCAAGAAATAAGAGTGTAGATAAGCGAATTCTGTTCCATTATCAGTCCGAACTACTTTCAATCGTTTATGGAATTGAGTGGAAATCAGGGAAAAGAAATGTTTCATTTTTATTGCTACCTCACGTTTTTCTTTAAACAAAAATATCCAAACACTTCACGAATAATCATCAACAATGGTAAAAAAAAAAATAATGGGCTCCACATGAAGACGCAATTTTATAAGGGCCCCACAAGTCACAATGTATCAAATCAAATGGTGCTGCTGCATTATTTAAAGTAACCGAAAAGGAATCTTGGGTCTGCTTAGCCAGTAAACAAACAGAACAATTGTCCAAAAAATCGGATTTAAAAGAATGTCCTAAAAACCTCTTAAGAGCAAATTTAGATGGATGTCTCATTATGTGATGCCATAATTGACCAATATATGAATTATGAACCGTATGAGGTGACGCCCAAAATTATCGGAATGGGCTTAAAGTAGTATATCCCATCTCTCTCTTCACCCACTCCAATCGGCATCCCCGTGGTACGGTCCTGTAACATTAACAGACCATCATTAATTATGATAACACAGTTATTAGTTTTGGAAAGTTGTGACAGGGACAGTAAATTACACCGAAGTTGGGGAATATGCAAAATATTATGAATCTGAAGTGTAGAGGCAAGATGCACAGAACCCATCTCCATTCCAGTGGTTTTAGACCCATTTAGTTGTGTTACAATGTATGGATGGGAGGGCTGGATTTTTGATAAAATATTTCTTCTACCTGTCATATGGTGAGAATACCCACTGTCTAGAATCCAATTCCATTTTATATTACCAGAGAGGGTGTCTTCATCTGGAGAGGAAAGCTTTTGATTGTTGAGCAAGTCAGAAATCTATCCTACTATGCTGGAGAGAGTCCCGGAATACCAACCTGACCCGCCGTCGTTGCTGTTGACCACTCCACGGGCTTGGCGGGCTGCCATTGTCGCCACGAGAGCCATGCCGCAGTGTGCTGCTCCTTCCAGTGTTGAGACCGACGCAGTTGCCGCCCGATCGTGACTGTGGGCTGTCCACGACGCCACGAAAGGAGGGAACTGTGCAGCTTCTTCTAGATCTGACTGAATTCCCCAGGTGAGGTCCGCCGGAGAAGACGATCTGGCCGCTGCTACATTTGCTGCCCACTGCGTGGGAGGTCACCACTCAGTGCATCCACCCCAGCTCCTACCGCCGCGGTTCCTGCCTCGATTAAAGCTGTGTCTGCCGTGACCTCGGCGTCCACCGGCGCCGTCTCTATCCAAACTCCGATCGCCCCACCGGTGCTCCGGCGGCCGGTCTAGGAACCCAACAAGTAAGTAACAATCTTTTGCTTCGTGTCCCGGTTTGAAATAATGTGTACATTGGACTAATTTCGGAGTTGCAAACACCATTGTTTTGCTGCCTGTGTCTGTATTTCGAACTAGTTTTCTGTATGCTTCCTCTTTTACAATCATTGCATAAGTTTCTTAATGTTAGGTATTGGGTCCATCTGTAGAATATTGGAACGTACTGTGCCATAAACTCTGTCATCTAAACCAATAAGAAATTGGTGTACTTTGTCTTCCTCTCATTGTTTGATTATTTTATTTATCATTCCACAAGTGCAATTGGGTAATTGTTGGTAGTTACTGAGCTCATCCCAAATTTTCTTCAATTTTGTAAAATAAGTAGAGACCGACATACCTGACTGCTTACAATTAACCAAAGTTGTTTCAATTCATGTTTTCTGGGCTCATTTCCAGCCATAAAACGCTCCTCCAAATCTAACCAAAGCTCATCACATCATTTTGCGTAGGACATCGTAGTTCGCAGATTAGGCTCAATAGTGTTTAATATCCACGATCCGACCATAGTATTTATGGTCCACCAATCTTTTTCTTCTGCAGTTCTAGACTCTAGTTTTGGGATTTGTCCTTCTACAAACCCGAGTTTTTTCTTAGCTCGGAGTGCCAATCTCATGGCTTTAACCCATTCATCATAACTATCCTCTCTGAGTTGTACTTGTGTGATTATTAAATGCGGGCTATCTAAGGATGCAAGGGAATATGCATCCTTCCGTAGATGTTCATTGACGTAATCGTCATTATCAGAAGTAGATGTATGAACTATTCTCTGTGTATTTATATTGTATCTTTTTCAGAAAACACCATAAAATTTCTTCTTTTTGATTTTCTGGAAAAAATCATTTTCTTGGCTCTGATACCATAAACTTTTCAGTAGGAAAACTTGCAGGAATTTTCTGCTGTCCCTATTTCTCCAAAATGATATTTGTACAAAAAACCTAAGCTACAAATCAATAAAACAGACTATAGAAACTGTTGCCTGGAAATTCTCACAGTTACAACATCTGTATCAGATCATAAGCACCTAACTTCCTAACAAAAGTTGATTCATATTAATATTCTGGTTTCCAAATATCACTTGTAAATCCCCATTTGTAGCATATTCCTAGCAGCCACACTTTCAGCAAATGAGTGCGTGCCAACATTTGTCATCTAATTATAAACATTGCTTGTATTCCCAAACCTCCACTACTTGTATTCCCAAAACCTCTACCAAGTTTTCGCTTAAATTTGAGATCAAGTGGATAATCATGTTTTAGGTAACATTTTTCAACTATATGTCCACTGTTATTGCAATAGGTATAATAGAACATCTTCTTTTGACCATTAAACTTTTTATTTCCTAAATTATGCTATTAATGAAAATTAAGAGCATTCACTTGAGCAATAGAACCATCTCCATTCTGACTATAGTTAGCAGATAGAAGTGCTTGAGAATTATTCCTTTTTTACACACATTACTTGTAGAACTAGTTGACTATTCCCATATATCTGTTGTCTTTCATTATCTATGCCATATTAAACACAGAATTTATGTCAAGCAAAGCCACTTTCATCAACACTATTGATCTTACTGATTCAAAACTATTATTGAGTCCTTAACAAACTTCACAACTAGTTCTGAATACACACTTTCCATACTTTCTTCAATACTTCACAAGTACAGGCAAGTTGTGGCTGACAAGTATAAATAAGTATTAGGCTAACCGTTAATATCTCATCTCAAAGGATTTTAAGTCTGGTATGATATTCATCTATACTTAAACTATCTCGTTTCTTGGAATGAAAAGCTTCTAACAAACCAAAGAGCCTATAAGCATCCCCTCCGTCATATCTTTGCTGTAAATCTGCCCAAATCTCCCTAGCAGAGTTCATCCAAAGCACACTCTATCTTATAATAGCATTCATTGACTTTACCAAGCAAGTTATGAGCATGTCATTAGATTGTCCCCACGCATCAAACAGTTTATCACCAATTTTAGGTTTAGAAATTCCAATATTTCCTAGAATAAAACATAGTTTATTCTTTGAACCTAATGACCATCATACTTCTCTACTCCATGTGTGATAATTCCACCCATTCAAAAGTTCATCAATTAACATTTGGCTAGGACTTTCACTAGGATACACATAGAATGGGTGATGAACATTCCGTTCTAGATTAGCTATGATATTCCATAATACTTAAGCAAAACTCAATCAAGACAGAAATCAAAAATACAAATCAATCAACCATCAAGCAATTTAATCAGAACACTAAAGCAAGTTTATCACCAACCACTAATCAACATTTCAACCAACAAAAGCATCCACAGCAACCAAAACAAGATAACAGGAATCGCAATAACCAGGAGAATTCCAAAAATAGAATTAAACCATAGGTTTCGCTCAATAGACATCCACCATCATTTCTACTGAACTAGAATCAAAATCACAGCAAGCATACTTTGATACCATGAAGAAATCTAAAACTAGGGTTTATGTTTAGCAGAGAATGGAAAAGAAATGAAATGTAGTGAAAATTTTCTGTGCATTTCTTAATAAGAAAATTGTAGATAGACAGTATTTATACGTACAATTAAAGAAAGAAGAAAGAGAAAATCTGTCTAACTAACTAAACTAATTCATTACTTAATAAATTTAACCCATGAACCAAATGCACTATGATGACAGTATAAATGAAAGTGTAATCTCAACCCTCCATATGTTTCCTTGTCAACAAATCTCTTTCTCCAAGTTAAGGGTTCGAACACTTTCCTCCTTTCTTTTCTCTTTTATTTTGTTCATTTTCTTCCAGCTTCTTCTCTTGAATTTCCTTTCCATGATCAAACCTTTTCTCTCTGATTTTAACTGCAATTTTGCATCTTTTGTCTTCAACTTAACATAACTAACAGCAAACATTAATTAATCTACCTATTTTTTCCAATTAATATGCGAAAATAATTTCTTTAAAAAAATAGATAAATTCATTGTTATACTTATAAACTATTGTTACTTCCCACTTTATAGAGCAAAATTTTTTTCAAACTTTTATACTCATAAACTATTTATAACCTTGCCTGACAAATACTCAACTTGTCAGTTTAATACATATTTTAAGCATACTGATGCACATGAGCCTCGTAGTAATAAATAACTACACAACTAAAATTAAAAACAAATTACATCAATGGAATACATATCTCCATCATCTTTCAAGTGCACATCACATACTCTTTTTTTTTTTTTTAACAATTTACCACTTTAAGAACTAGCATACCCTTTAATAGAAGGCTCACCTGTAGGGGCATGTCTAAAATCTGTTGGAAACCACAACGTTGAGTACAATTTGTCCTACTAGTCAGGTTGTAAATAGTTTATTTGGGTATATATAAAACTTTTTTAAAAAAAAATTATTGTGAAGTGAAAAGAGACAATAATTTATGGGTATAAATCGTGAATTTTCTCTTAAGAAATACTTCCTCCGTCACACAAAGATAGTCATATTTCAATTATCACATAAATTAAAAACAATTCGTTACACTAATAAGTTTTATTTTGATATCTCTATCATACCCTTGTTTAAATATGAAATGGATTTGACTTTTTGTCTTGAAAATACAAATATAAGTACTAGGATGGTGTGGTTTATTAATATTTCTTGTTGTTACTTAACAAATGTCAATTTAACATGTTTTTTAATTCTTAGCAAAACTAATTGGACCTGAAGAAGGAGAAGGAGCATTTTTGAACTGGCGCCCCTATGTCCATCGACACAGAGCTAAAGCTTGAGGTCGAGATAGGGATAAAGAAGGAGTACACTTATGGGTTTCGGCGCCATAAAGACAGCCCATACGAGGGTTTAGGTAAGTACAGCCGGAGCCTGCCCTATCCTTCTAGGTTATATCCAGTTACAAATTGCGGAGGTCACTAGCCGAATCGTTGCAGAGAAGATGCAAGAAGCAGGCCAAGAGTGGGATCGAAATATTTCATACGGAGTGCATGTCTTGCGTGAATACGTCCATCACCTCGCCGATTTAGGCTATCGACCTAAGGACATGCCACCTTTCAATCTCCATCCGCCTCCAGAATGGCGGATGCCTGGTGAGCCATTCGGACATGGTGACGAGAGGATCCAAAGGAGGGTGGCGAGGAGGAGGGCGAAGAAGACAGCGAGGAGGACGGTGATCATCTTCCCCCTCCTACTTAGATAGATTTATTTTACATTTGATAATTGTAATTCTCATATTTATGTTTATGTTGTTTTTTATAACTATTATATATTATATTTTGCTTATGTGAATGTGGTTGAATTCTTATTTCTATAATATACATTTTAATTTTGAAAATTTTTTAAGAGGGTTTTTTGTATTTTCAGAACTAATATTAAAAAGAATATTGCGATCAACTGGCAGTCACAAATAAAAAACTAAAAAAAAATTCTTCGACCACTTGCCAATTGCAATATTTGGTGGGAATCCAATTTGGCGCCAAAAGTTTGTGACCGAAACAGGTCGGTCATCACTCGATCACAAAGGTCATTGACCCGGAAGGTTGCAACTAGCAGTTGATAAGGTCGATCGTAAAGTGTTGTTTGCGACAGCGTTCGATGGCAAATTTTTCGTTTGCAATCACGTACCATTGACCTCCTTTTTCGGTTGCCAATCCATTGTGAGATGTCTGATTGCGATCCATATTTTGACAGTCGCAAAAAATGTTCTTTTTTATAGTGTGGAAAGTGGAGATTTTTAGTGATTAAGAGGTACGATGGTGAGACATATAAAAGGAAGTTAATAGATTAATTACCACTCATAAAAGGAAAATGAGATTATAATTTGGGATGGATGAAAAAGAAAAGTAAGATCATCTTTGTGGGACGGAGGGAGTATATATATTGAAAGTTTCCGGTAGGTAAAGCAATCTAATGTTTTTTGTCATTAATGTCAATTTGGTTATATTATATACTTATCAATGTGATAAATCATAAATAGATTATAACTAGGAAACTAAAAATACAATTATACAAGGTTTAGGATTTTATAAGGATAATCCTATTTTAATTCTATATAAGAGTTCTTAATATATGTTATAAGGTGAAACACTAATGGTTTTACATTGTAGTACCTTTAATATTTCCTAATTAGTTTATTTCTGTCTGTATTTTTATTAATCGTAGTAAAAACAAGAATTGCCAGCTGTACATGAAGAATCAGACTGGAAAATAAACAAAATGTTACAGGAAAGCATGAATTTGTCTTTGTGGTCATCGGACAAAACTCTGCCAACAAATCCCTAAAAAATTAATATCTTGAAACAATTTAATTTGTTTCTTGTTACAGATAAAATATATAGCCTAGTTATTCCGATCTCCCATTGGCCGGTTTTTTAAGGATAAATCATACGTGTCGTATGCAAGTGATCGGTAGGGTTCTATAGTTCTTAATTAATCTTGATCATATTATAATATTCGTTCATGACGATGGTTAATTTATCCAAATTAATTATAATTCAATTTCAAGTTGAGGATAATACAATAATGTTATCGTAATTAGTTCTAGTGACGCAATGTAGGGTCCCATTATCTATAATAATATTAAACATACAATGCAAACTGGATTGAACATTTATTTTTTTGAGACTTTTTTAGTTAATCTGCTGATCAAATGTAGGGTCCCATGAGAATTTGTTTTAGTTTGAGCATGAATGTTTATGATGATTCAACTAGAAAACTTGAGGTATAAGAAATGATAGACCACAAGTCAATGCTATATATATATATATATATATATATATGCGCGAGAAACGATCAAAGATATATGTTTTACTTTTTTAAATTTCAATTATGTTCAAGAATCAAAATAATTTAAATCGAATTGACCTTTGTCCAATCTTAAGAATTAGGCAAGAAAAATGCCAACAGTACTTAGTTTTAGAAATCAAATCAGAAGTCTAAGCTTATAAATTAAGCATGGGACGTATGATCTTAACTTTATACTCTAATTCAAATTGATGAACTCAAAATATAGATATAGTATTTTGCCTAAGTCATATATGTATACAATAAAAAAAATCCTAATGAATTTAATGTACCATTAAGTTGATTTTTAATTAAGTAGTCAAACTCAAAATTTGTAATTTAAACAATTTAATAAACTCATAAATTTATTCATAAATTCATCAGTTTGGATCTTGTCTTTTTCTCAAACAAATTCAATTTTTATAAATTTAAATTTAAAAATTAAATTCTATAAAAACATGCACACAAATGCAAAGATTAAATAGGCCACCCCTTGTCCAAGTTGCCAAAGCGAGACAATAATATAGCATAAGAAAAATCACCAACAGACTCTTTTAGACCGTAAGGTATTTTGAATGGATATGTATTGTTAAGGATTAAATTTCTACTATGATTAGGATTATTATTGTTAGGATTTATATCTCCTAATCCATGCATATTCAGTTTATTAGTTTCCTAATTATAATTGGTTTAGGATTGATCACACATGGTGACAACTATATAATGTACATTTTTTTTACAATAATAGACAGAAAACAATAGATTGTTTTCCCCACTGGAAGCTTTCATGATATCAGAGCCAAGTTCGGAAAAACAAAAAACTTTGCTCAAAAAAAAAATAATAATAATAATTTTGAAAGTATGGCCTTCACCGCTGCTCACCGTCATTCATCGCCGAGTTCATTGTCTTCAACCTGGTACGGCATAATTTGCTGGCATTGTAATCGGACCAGGCCTTCGTTTAGTCGCAGTAGCCGAGACCGCGGAACACCACAAGATCGCAGTAGCAAAAGGTCGATGGCGAGGCAGATCTCGCCCATCTTCTGGCCGTGGTACAGCAAGATAGCAGCAAAAACTTACGCAGAGAGGACGATCGGCTGATGCGTGGGCCAATATCGCCACGACAGACCAACGTGGAGGAACACCGTTCGTTGCCGACATAGAAACCTTCAGCCGAGCAGGAAGCTCCAGCAACAATATTCCCAATTTATCAAGTGAACAATGGTCAAAATTGTTGACCTTTATAAATAACACAGATGTCACTCAATCCGATAAATTATCTGGCATGAAAAATTTATAGATTTTGGATTCAGGATGTTCTCATCACATGACTGGTAGGAAAGATTTTTTGAGCAATTTAAATAATGTCTACCCATATACTATTAGTCTTCCTAATGGTACTAAGGAATTGCTCTTCAAGAAGGAATGGTCTCCTTAACTCCCGGACTCAAACTCCTAAATGTGCTTTTAATTCCTGAACTTAAATGCAACCTAATTTCCTTGTCTCAATTGACCCGAGACTCTCAGTGTTTTATCACCTTTTTTTATAATTTTTGTATTATACAGGACCGTATCTCGATGAGGCCGATTGGAGTAGGTTAGCAAAGGAATGGGATTTTCTTCTATAAGCCGTTGCAATTATCAGCTTTGTACGCTTTTTCTAGCACGGTTCTTGATTCCAGCACATTATGGCATATACGGTTGGGCCATTCTTCGGATTTTGTGGTAAATAATTTCTTGGGACTTTCTAAAGACTCTAAAACCAAATCTACACCTTGCAATATTTGTCTGTGTGCTAAACAGACTCGTGACTGCTTTCCTTTGAGTATAAATAAGGCATCTCAGACTTTTAATTTAATTCATTGTGATTTATGAGGACCATACAAAACTTTATCTACTATCGGGGCCACTTATTTCCTTACTATAGTAGATGATTATTCCAGGGCAGTTTGGATATATTTGATCTCAGCGAAAAGCGAAGTTGCATCCGTTTTAAAAGATTATTTTGCCATGGTGAGAACCCAATTTGGCAAAACCGTAAAGACAGTCCGGAGTGATAATGATACATAATTTATTTGTCTAAAATCATATTTTTCTGCCCATGGCATGATACATCAGACCACCATCGCTGGGACTCCACAACAAAACGGCAGGGTCGAATGGAAGTATCGGCATATCCTGAATGTTGCTCGTGCTTTGCGGTTTCAAGCTAACCAACCCATAAAATTTTGGGGAGAATGTGTTCTGACAGCCGGATATCTTATAAATCGCACACCCTCTTCATTGTTATATGGAAAAACGCCTTATGAGATGCTACATGGGAAAAGACCATCTTATTCTCACATTAAAAGTTTTTGGTGTTTAGCTTATGTCCATGATCATGATCTACCTAGAGATAAATTCTGAGCTCGAAGCAGAATGTGTGTCTTCCTTGGATATCCCTTCAACAAGAAAGGTTGGCGATTTTATGATTTAAAAAGGGAAAAGTTCATTATATCCAGAGATGTAAGTTTTTATGAGACAAAGTTTCCATACAGAGACTCGGAAACCCCACAATGTACTCCAGATTTTGCAAGCTCTTATAATTTTGGGGAACAAATGTTGGGCTTACAAGCAAGGGGGAGTAAATTCTTTTGTGAAAATAACATATAAATTCAGCCCAGAGCAAATAGCCCAATAAGAGAAAGGGAGGAGGAGCCCACGACCAAGACAGCCCTTCTCCAAGCTGTTGATTCACTTGGCCCAGCATCTCGTGCGGCCCATCACGACCGGCCCAGTACACACAGCCCAGCCGTATCCATTTCTTTTGATAGCGAGGCCCAGTGCGCAAAGCCTAGCACACGTGGCCCAGTCGATTCTTTCCCTACTAATAGCACGGCCCAGCGCCTCCATCCCAGCGACCGAACTTCTGTTTCTGTCCTGCCCACTCAAGACCGCACCATGGGCCCAGTTACGGATCCATCCAATCCAGGTAGCTTCTTGGACCAGAACATTTCCACTGCACCTCATCCAGTGGCTCCAAATCCAGTAACATTTATACCAGCTGCTCCTTCTCCTTCTCCAAGACAGTCCACAGAAATACTTGGTACAAGGAAAAGTACTCAAATTAAAAAGGTTCCTGCTCGACTCCAAGATTTTGATTGTAATGCTATATGGAAGACTTCTATATCCCATTCCTCTTCTGCTCCCTCATCCTCTTCGGACCTCTCAGGTACGTCACTTTACCCTATAACACAATTTTTGGACTATAGAAAATTTTCTCCTTCACACAAGCATTTTTTAGCATCGGTAGACACAGAATCCGAACCCACCACCTACTCTGAAGCAGTATCTAATCCTCTTTGGCGCGCCGCTATGCGCCAAGAAATTGATGCACTCGAAAAGAATGGCACATGGTCTTTAACGCCCTTGCCTCCTGGAAAACGTGCTCTAGGGAGTAAATGGGTCTTTCGTATTAAGTACAAAGCAGACGGCACCATCGAGCGATATAAAGCCCGCTTGGTGGTTTTGGGAAACACACAAATGGCAGGTGTTGACTTCACGGATACATTTGCCCCAGTTGCTAAAATGGTCACAGTTCGCAGTTTACTTTCTGTCACTACTGCTCGTAATTGGCCTATTCATCAGATGGATGTCCACAATGCGTTTCTCCATGGAGATTTACAGGAAGAAGTTTATATACGACCGCCACCTGGTTTTCGTCCCTCTTTCCGAGGACAAGTCTGTCTTCTGAAGAAATCTTTATACGGCCTTCGCCAAGCCCCTCGGTGCTGGTTTTCAAAACTGATTGCCGCTCTTCGTAAGTGTGGCTTTTCTCAATCTTATGCAGATTATTCTCTCTTTACATACTCGCGGAAATATTTTTTTATGTGTCCTCATTTATGTGGATGATTTACTAATTACTAGAAATTCACTACCCAGTCTCAATAAATTCAAAGCTTCCTTGAATAAGTGCTTTCATATGAAGGACTTTGGTCCTCTCAAATATTTTTTGGGTATTAAAATTGCAAGAAACCCTTCGGGTTTATTTTTATGCCAACGAAAATACACTTTGGAAATTCTTTCTGAAACTGGTTTGTTAGGGGTCAAGCCAGTATCTACACCTATTGAACCCAATCATCAGTTAGCCAAGGATACTGGATCTTATTTCGATAACCCACAACGATACCGCAGACTCATTGGTAAGCTGATCTACCATACTCTTACACGACCTGAGCTTGCTTACTCTGTTCACACGTGCGCTCCGTTTATGCACGCTCCTCGCCAAACTCATTGGGATGCGGCTATCAAAGTTGTTCGATATCTCAAAGGTAATCCTGGTCGTGATATTCTTCTTCAGTCTAATTCTCCTCTTGTCCTGACGGCATACAGTGACTCCGATTAGGCCACATGTCCCATTACTCGGCGTTCTGTTACCGGCTATTTTATTTCACTCGGTGGTTCTCCTGTTTCGTGGAAAACAAAGAAACAGTATGGATTAAATTTCTACTATGATTCGGATTATTATTATTGTTAGGATTTATATCTCCTAATCCATGCATATTTAGTTTATTAGTTTCCTAATTATAGTTGGTTTAGGATTGATCACACATGGTGACAACTATATAATGTACACTTTTTTTACAATAATAGACAGAAAATAATATATTGTTTTTCCCACTGGAAGCTTTCATGTATATACAGGAAAGATACTTTTAAATTATATCATATATTCAACTTAATCATTATACGAGTCGGGTAAATCAAAATAATATTAAAATTTTTTGACAAAACATTGCTACAATTTTTTATATTCGAACTCGAGACTTCTAATACACTGATAATTTAATAAAAATAAGTTATGTATAGAAATTTGACACGAGTTGACTCAAAACTGTAACCAAGTGCACCTGTCATTCATAAGAGTAGAGAGAAACTCAATACATATCATTAATATGGATTACTCAATTTGTTTTGTTTCTTTTTCAGCCGTTTTTTACAACGCTTCTTTAATTATATATTTATATTTTTTAAATCAATTATATATTACATTTGAAGGGACGTTCAAATGAGTTTAACTTTTAAAACGCGCATATTATTCGTTATTATGAAACCAGATAGTAAGAAGTAGGAGTAGTACATATGAAGAAACTAAATAGAATTTTAGTTCGGATAAACTAAAGAATTCTTTTTCTTGAATTTTGTAAAATCTAAATCATTTTCTAAGAGAAACAAACAAAAAATTAGAACTACTTTTTATTTGAACTCTATGCAAATGCGCCCTACATCCTTTTTTTTTTTTTTTTAATTAATAAATATCCTACATCTTTTGTTTCACGTAACATACTTTGAGAAATTTGCAATGAATTTTATACTATAGGATAATGTGATCTTTTTCTAAATTATTCATTACAA